>OY728130.1:785643630-788143630 GCA_963277665.1 Viscum album | reverse complement strand
TCATGAAATTCCATATTACCCACACTAGAGTAATCCATCAATAGTAATATCGGAATCTATCTTTTTATCCTCGCAAGCCATTAAACATTAAGGTAGTATGTACCACCTCCATCCTATCCTAGGAAGTCCTTGAGCTTTAAGGTCGTTGGAACCTCTCTCTTACTATCCCCATAATCCCTCAATTGATCATCCAATTAGAATTGCACTAGCTTGAACAAGTTGTTCTTATCTTGAACATCTTTCCCATATAATTCGCACAAATCATGCAAGTCATCCACTCTATAAATAACTTTACTAAATTAATCAATGTATCAATACATTATCCTGAACTCATAAAATGTATAGAGTATTTTTAGAGAAAATACCAACCGTCATATCCTCCTCCAACAGTAATAGTTTTCCTTGAATTTTGGAGGGACCAGGACACATGTGACTCGGAAAACGGTTAGTTAAAAACAGATTATAAGATATTATTTAATTTTAATATAATCATGTGTAATGAACTATAACATGTAATAAAAAATATTCTTAAGTTTATAAAACTTAATTAAACTAGGATCTGATAAATGAAACATTCCTTTAAGGAAATGAGGAAACTGTAAGAAAAGTATTTAATAAAATTCTTAAGAAAGTGGAATTTAGAGTCTGAATTTTGAGGAATTTGGAATCTGAATTTTTATGAATTCGGAGTCTAAATTATATAAAATTTGATGTCTGAATTTCAATGAATTTGGATTTTAAATTTTAGAGAATTTGGTGTCTGAATTTCAGAGAATTTTGAGTCTGAATTTCATAGAATTTGGAGTCTAAATTTTAGAGAATTCGGAGTCATAATTTTAGAGAATTTGGAGTCAAAATATCATAGAATCTAGAGTCAAAATTTCAGATAATTCAGAGTCTTAATTTCAGAGAAATTGGATTTTGAATTTCAGAGAATTAAGGGCCTAAATTTTAGAGATTTCGGAGTCTAAATTTCAATGAATTCGGAGTACGAATTTCAAAGAATTCGGAGTCTGAAAATAGTAAGACTTAGTATCTAAGGAACAGTAAGATTCCGAGGTTTTAGATAAGGATCAGATTATTCATATTGAAATTCAATCAAATGAAAAATATGATTATACATGGATAAGGATCATTAAGAATAACATATAAAAGGACCACTATGTGGTCTATTTCATACCATATCTGATGATGCATGAAACTCACTGTGATTAGAACAAGACTATTGCATACATAGCAGGAGGGAAACAAGGTGGAAGACATACTGGATTCTTATTTCACCCATGATGATGATCTTGTTTACTTATTTATCCTAGGATCTTCACCTCCTTAGTGCACTAGCATTTTCTATGGTGACACACTTGGACTTCATTTCTGTAGGCCCCCTTGAGCCAGGCTGCTCCCCCTTACTTCTCTGTTTTTCATGTTCTTTTCTTTGGATATGTTATTGTAGCTTGAAACCTAGTCACCTTTCAAAAATCACCATATATGTTTCTCCCATTTTATCTTGGAAAGAATATTGATCATGTATGATCATTATTATTGAAAAAAATATAACTAACTCACCCTTATTTTTTTTAAATCCATAAGGATTGTATTATTTTATTTTATCAAGAATTTACTTTTTCTTGCTTAATAATATCTTATTTTAGTAATATACCATTTCTTAGGTAATTCTCTTATTTTTACTTAATATTCTTTTGTTCATTCTTTCCCCCACTTTAGTGATTTTAAAAAAGTAATGGAAAGTGAAAAAAACTGTACCTGAAATGTTATAAATATAAAATAAAAAATAATGAAAGGATAAATAATTTCATTATGATAGGAATAATCTGTTACAATGAAAAATACAAAAACAATATCAGAGTTTTAAGAAAATTATTCATCCTTATTATCCTATAGCATTTAATTTCTCAAGGTTTCCTTCAACTTATTTAACTCTTTCTGATCATCGTTGAACTTCTTGATCAAATGATCGTATTCATGATTTTTTATTTCAAGATCTTCGATTATTTATTCTTGAGACTTGATAATTTTAGCTTGAGACTATACCACCTATTTTTGTTGTTTGAAATTTTCTTCCAAATATTCTATGAGTTCTCTTTCACTTTTCAAATTTAGATAAATTGAATTAATCTTTACATTCAAGTCTCTATCTTCTTGAATCTGGGAAACTTGCTCTTGGTTAAACATTTCTGATAGACTTGTTTTAAGGTCTTTATCCAGTCATATGACTTATCAAAATAATACTTTATTGAATCATGAAAATCATCCATGATTTTTAGAACATCAATCACTAATTTTTACCATTTGGTTATTTCCTTTCATGATCTCTCATGAGCAACATAACCAATGTAAAAAGTTTTCAACTTATATTCAAGTTTGAAAAAAAAATCCATGAGAATATTTGTATTTTATGACTTCTGATTGATTGATTTTTGAAGTAGTTTACACCTAGAATCAATATTTGAAAATAAGGTAATGGTATTCACTAGCTTCTTTAAATACTGAACAACAAAATCTTGTCCCATGGATGATGATGATTTTGAAGATGATTCATTTTCTTGTGAGTAAATTTTAAATTAATCTTCTACAATCCTATCAGATGATCCAACAACATCTTTATTAGAGTTTGAAACCACATATTTCCTTGTAAAATCAACTAAAAATTTATTTACATTCTCAAATTTATAGATAACATTCTCAACTCTAGGGGACTCATGCTCACAATTAGAAACATGAATAATTCTATCATCATCATCATCAATTTTTTTACCAACTTTATTAGAAACTTTCTTATCATCATCAGGATGAATAAAATCATAATTGGTGATGTCCTTATATAAAGTTTTATCAACCTCATCCTGATCATCATCATCTTTCCCTTTTTATATTATCTTGGTTTATTTGACTTGGGATGTTCTGATAAATAACTTGTCAGAAGGAATTTCCTAATCATGATATTCTTCAAACATTTATATCTCATATTCACTTTCCCATTCTTCTTCTTATTATTATTCTTCTTATTATTCTTTTTGAACTACTTCTTCTTCCACAATGGGTTACGAATTTTAAAATTTATTTCCAGGAGTTTCTATTGGAACTGAATCTTGTAAGAAGGATTTCAGTTACTAGATTTATTTTTGATACTTTCTCAGTTTCCATGAGCAAGGCATTGACAAGATCATCTACTGACATCTTCTTCTTCATCTTCATTTATTTATCTTGATTCTCAAGCTCTTCAGATTTTGGATTTTCAATACCTTATCCTCAGTAGGGTCTAAACCAAAAACTGCATCTCCTTCCTTATTTTTCTTCTTCTAATCTCTCCACATAGCTACCTCTTCATTAAAAAATGTATTTTTCTTTTTGGATTAGGTAGATAAAATATTTATTTTGGTACTGAATCTTTTTATAACTATTCTGGTTCTTTTCTTTTCTTTGTTGTTTTCTTAGAAGTTTCACCTACTTATCCTTATTTTCTAGTAGCTTGAACCTCACTATCAGGAAGATCATAGAATTTACCTCTATTATTACTAAAACTGGTCTTTATTCTTCTAAGATTATCATCCCTCAATAACATAATCTTGAAAACATTGTTTTTTTATTTGAATAGAATTTTTGAAATATTCTAAAAAAAGAAACATAATATTGGATAAGATTACTGGATACATAATGATATGACACTTCAGGGATACATTATTGATATTAATGATTTTCAAAAAAACGTACTTCACAAGATTTATCTTCCTTAGATTCTCTAATAAATTCATCATAAGGATATCACACTTCTTAAGGGAATCCTTGTCTCCCATTTTATGAATATGAAATCCTTGCATCTACAGAGCTAACAATCTGAAATTGTTTAAAATATAATTGGTATTCTGTGACTTAACATTTTTAAGTCCAAGGCATTAAATTGCCTTAAACTTATTAAAACTACCTTACATGTTTGGAAACATATGAGAAGAAATAATAGCCTCTCCTTAATAAGGTATATCCAGAATTCTTACAGCCATGTTGAAGGATAATGAATAATTCGTTCCATGGCAATTGAAAGAAAACATTTCTCATTATCCTTGTTTATAAAAAAACTGATTGTATTGTAGAAATATATAAGTAGATCAGGATAAACTAGATCCTGATTCTTTATCTTGGAAGCACAAAGACTTTTCCATCCATTCCTCTTAACTAATTTTCCAATTGGGGAATAATAATTAATAAAAAAATTTGGGTCAACCAAAATTTCTCTGTAAATTAACCATCCCTTGATTTCCTTATTTGATCCCATCAGATTCTATAAGGAATCTTCAGGAGACATTAGGAACATAATGATATTGATAAAACTAAACGGTTGATTTGAATAGTGGAAGAGCTTCAGTGCAAATATAGTGGAATAACTGATATGGGACATAAATAGGGGGTCCTTTATATAGGCTTCATGATGACGGTTTATATTCCCCAAAAAATCCAATGGTAAAGATTAGATTGATCTGATCCGATGGTTGATATAAATTTCAAAGAACGATTTTTATGTTTCTGATCTTTTGAGGTTTTAGGGAAAAAATATTTAAGGAAAGTGAATCTGAAATTTTGTTTTATAAAACAAGATAGAAATACCAGAAAGTTAAAAAAATGTAATTATAAAGATTTAAGTAAGGTAACACACCTCTTCCATTGCTTAGAATGAACAATTAGTATTGATAAGGTTCTTCTTATAAACATTAGGTTATGGAAATTTTTTTTAGGTAAATAAATAATTTAGGTTTTGAAAAGAGAATATTTTTATGGAAAGAAAATTTTAAATTTTGAACAAAAAAATAAAGGAAAAATAAAAAATTTAACATATATACTCCCCATATGAAAAGGATTAACTTAATATAAGGATATTAATTTTAACAAAAAGTTAATATGGATGATTACCTTACAGTTATCATTCCTAAATTTTGTTTAATGTATTCAAATATATCAAAGGATAATGATATTGTAAATATATAAGAATGTTGATATGGAATTCCGATAAATTGAATAATGATATATAATTTTAGTGTGTAATTCCTAAGAAAGTGATGCCTAATGTATTTGTGCTATGAACAAGAGTGATGTGTAGGGTTTTTTCATAGAGAAATGGAACTAGTATTATCACAATGTATTTATGTTTTGGTAAAACTCATATTATAGTCTGTGGGTTTGTGTTGCATTCCCAACAATTGAGCATAAAAACTTCCCACTACTACATATTCATCTTCATCAGTAGAAACAGATACTCATCATTGCTTATTAAATGACCAAGAAACTAATGAATATCCAAAGAAATGAGAAGTTCTTTATATACTTTTCCTATCCATTCTACATCCACCAAAATTAGTATCTTAAAATATTTTGAAAACAAAATAATTTCTAGAGGAATAGAAAATTCTTAAATCTATGGTTCCTTCTAAATAGAGTAAAATTATTTTTACTACTTTTAAATGGGATTAATATAGATTAGACTGATATTTTTCACATAACCATACTTAAAACATTAACTCTAGATGACTATCTATGAAGTATAAAAACCATCCTATCTTACATTTAAAAGATATTTAATCTACTGGTTTCCTAGCTTCATCAAGATCAGGAGAATTTGAGGTATTTATTAGAGTAATTATACTTTTAGTTTTTTATATACATACATTTTGAAAAGATATTTAATATATTTATGTTGAGCTATAAGAGTTCTTTCTAGTTTTTGAGATATTTTAAAACCGTGGAAAAATGATAACTCGCCCATCATACTCATTTCAAACTCATAATTCATGAGATTCACAAATCAATCAGTTAAAGATTACTGAGTTTATCCGAATATAATGTCATCAACATAAATTTGAACAATAAAAACACTTTTATTATCTTTCTTTATAAAAAATTTTGGATCAGCAATTCCCTTAACAAAATTATTTTGTAACAAAAATCATGTATGTTTATCATACTAGGCTCTGGGGGCATATTTATGTCCATATAATGATTTGGTAATTTTAAAAACATGTTAGGATGTTTTTTGTCTTAAAAACTTTGAGGTTGTTCAATATAAACATCCTCTTGAACATATCCTTTAATTAAAACACACATCACATCCATTTGAAAAAGTTTGAAATTAAGTAATTCTTAAAGTACTAGTAGAATACGAATAGATTCATGTCTAGATACTAGAGCATAGGTTTCTTCATAATCTATTACTTATTGTTGATTATAGCCTTTATAATATAATCATGACTAATATGTTATAATGATTCCATTTCAACACATTTATTTATGAAGACCCATTTTATACCATTTATAAAAGTTTCCATAGGTTATTCTACCGAGGTCTAGAATTTATTCCTTTCAAATTCATTTAGTTCATCTTACATAGATTTAATCCAATCATCATCACATAAAGCATCATCAGTACTTTTAGGATCTAATTTGGAAAGAAATTTTGGATTTTTTAATTCATTTCTTAAATAACTTATAGTCATTACAGGTTGATTCCCAACACTAATGATACTATCACTACGATGATTCTTAAGAAACAACAAATTTGGTTTTTGTAAAACCTGTTCATCAACATAAGGCAAACAATATTCTTGAGTAAATACTTAAAAAACATTTTAATGAGTATTTTCTTAATTAAAATAATATTTCATCAAAGGTTGATAATTAGTTTTTTAAAACTCATTTAAAGATGTAGGTTGGGGATGTTTAAAAACAAAAGGATCAGTTTCATCAAATTTTACATGCATTGTTTCTTCAACAGTCCAAGAATTTTTGTGAAAAACTCTATAAAACATAGAAGAAGTGGAGTAGCCTATGAAAATTATTTCATTGTATTTGTTTGTAAATTAATTTAAGTTATCTTTAGTATTCAAGATAAATAATTTTCATCAAAATAATTTGAAGTAAGAAGCATTAGGTTTTTGAACAGTCCACAATTCATAAGGTGTTTTATTAGGAAATGGTCTGATTAAAACTAGATTTATAGTATAATAAGAATAGCTTACAACATTAGCCCAGAAATATTTAGTAATAGAATATTCACTCAACATGGTTCTCGTTATCTATTAATGATTTCAATTTATTCTTTCAACAACACCATTCCGTTGAAGAGTTATTGTGGATGAGAAGTTATGAACAATTCCTTTCTACCTACAAAATTTTTTAAAGTATAAATTTTCTAATTCTCCACCATGATCACTATGAATAGTTATTAATGGAAGGTTTTTCTCATTTTTAACTTTGGAAGAAAAATAATTAAAATAAAAAAATGATTAATATTTCTTTTCTAGAAAATAGGCCTAAGTAAATCTAGTGTAATCATCAACTAAAAAAAATACATAGTATTTTCCTCTAATGATTTCAGTTTGTGTTGGACTGAAAAGATCCATATTCACTAACTATAATGCATCAAAAAATGAGACTTCACTGATTTATTTGATGTTTCACTTATGTTTCATTCAATATTGATAAGGATCACAAACTTTTAAAGAATGAAATCTAAGCTCCAATAGATCCTTAATAATTCTTTTTTTGAGAGTTTTCATAGGTTCTTAAGGTTATAGTGTACTATTTTTCAATTACATAACCATGATTAATCTTACATTCACTAAGTAACGGTATATCTTGGCTCCTATGATCTCCTAAATTCAGTGTATAAACATTATCATGCCTATGGGCAGAGAGAATAAACTCTTTCTTGTAATTGTTCACTAAAAATTTATCGTTAATAAAATTCCCAAGGGTTTTCTTATAAGGACGTGCTTAAGACCGTTAAAAAATAAAACAATTGAAATAAAACCTAAGTATTGGTACTTCCTATTTTTCCTGAAAATAAAAAATTTAGACTTTTGGAATCCAAATTTTTATGGATCCAGAAATTATAGAAAGTAAAATATTAGGTATCAAAATTTTCTTAAAATAATTAATATTTATAAAAACCTAAGGATTTTGTTTTATTTAAATTAATTTTTATCTCCAAATGTACACCACATTGACACTTAGTGAAAAAATAAGCACTTCAGGGAACAAAATAGTTATCAATAAAAACTGGTTTTTAATGAGTATAACCAAATCTAGAACTATTTCTAAGAGGAAGAATTTGGGAATACATTTTATCAAATTATTTCCTTCCCAAGGTAAAATTTAATAAAATTTTCATTAAGGAAAATATTTCAGATTTTATTTTAAGGACTAAATTCTTATCCTCATAGTCATTAGTCTTTGAGATTAAATTATTCTCTAAAACATTTTTCTTACAAATAACATTTTAAATGTCCTTAAGAAATTGTATCTGTCTCAAAATTTACTTCCTTAAGGTTTTTAGAAATATTTTTAAAATCAATATTTTTTTGATCAAGATATTTAGAAAGATATGATACTTATTATGTTGATACATAAATTATATAATTTTATCTCTCTAAATTATTTTTTATCTTACAGTTCTCATTCTGAAGTTGTTTATCAAATCTAGATACTTCTTTAAATGAAGTTAAAGTATTATCTTTTGATGAGGAAGATTCTTCATATAAAGATTCATAATATTCTTTATTAGTAAAATTTTCATTTAATTGAATATTGGTTAATGATTTACAATTTTGAACCTTATCCATAGGACAATGATTTTCATGATGTAATCTGGATACAAAACCAATATTATTTTGACTAGAATATTCATATTTTGAGGATTCATTTGAAGAGTCACCACCACTAGCACTCTAGGTGTCATTATCCTTCAAGACTTTCTTAGCATTAGATTTGTAGTACTTCTTTCTGTTCCTTACAGAATGATTATCCTTTATATCTTTTCTATTGAGAATAACACAATTTGGTCTGATATGTCCATACCTTTTTCATTCATAATAGGTTACTTTAGAATATTTCTTGTCCTTTCTGTCTTTATTTTTATATCTATAATAAAAATATTTATTTCCACAATCTTGTTCACCCTTCAAGAAATATTATTTAATTCATTTTCAGAATGGTCACTGTCATATGATTCAGATATAATAATTTCTTTCATAGCTTTAGATCTAGTAACCCTTTCTAGAGTCATTGATTTAGATTTTGTAGTGAAAGAAACAATTCCATTACCATTTTTCTTCTTATTGAATTCATCATCTCTCTTTATTTTTTTTAATGCTGAGGAAGAGTTCTAGATAACTCATCAAGAGTAGTGTTAGATACTTTCATGTTCTCATCAATAGTCGTTATTTAATATTCCCACTCATTGGGCATAAAATAAATTATCTTTCCAACAAGAACATCATCATCAAGACAATTTTCTCCCATAGATTGAATATTGTTGATAATAGTCATAAATCATTGATGCACTTTAGAAACATGTTCTCCATAAGGAAACATAAATCCCTGATATTTAGCTCTTAATATATCTCTTCTATTTTATATCACTTTCGAAGTTCCAAAGTGTGTAACTTCATATCTAATCTAGATACTATTTGCTGCTTCACAAGAGGATATTTGACTATAGATATTCTTGGTCATGAAACATAAAAGCCTATTGTGTACCTTGTAGGTTAGTTGATATTTTTGTTTTACTAGATTTGGTAATATTCTAATTTCCTTGTCAAGAATCTTAAATTCTTTAGTGACCATGAAAAAAGTATCCACTTTGTTGTTAATAACATGATTCTTCATCCTATCTCTCCAGTACTTCTAATCATTACCAAAAAAAATTGGCAGTTTGGTAGGATTCAAATTATCTATCGAACCAATGTTCATTCATTCCATTCTAATACATACTATCTTTTCCACTAATATAGGATTAGTAGAAAAATATTTTTTAAATAACATCTTTATGAAAAACATGAACAATTACAGATAACAATGTTAAATAAAGTTAAACAAGGAAATGATGGGAAAGAAAATTTAGGCAAAAAAAATATGAGCAATAAAAGTTATAGGTAAGTATAAATATTTCAAAGACCTAATCTGATACCAATTATAGGATCATAATATATATGTAGATTCAAAGTTACAAGAGGGGGGTGAATTATAAGTTTAAAAACATTCATTTTTACCCTTATGAAAAAATATATGTTTAAAATAGTTAAACAAGGTGAATTTACAAACCCTCTTTAGTTCATTAACAAAGGGAAAATTGGTAGGGGTCAGGTCAAATTATAATGAACCTAAACATAAACAAGGTTATCTTATGGAAATATTCTATGTTAAAGTGTATTGAATATTATTTATCGGATTATACAAGTATAAAAATGTTATACTTTCTTTCTTTAACAAAATACAGCAAAAATCAAACTTGTAACAAGAACAAGTAAACCAGCAATAAATATTTTAACCCAAGGAGAAGGGTATCCATCAACCTTGGATAAAGGTCCCTTGATTTACACTTTCAAAAAATTATATCTTACCCAAACCAGGGTAAGCCCTTGATAGGAATATCAGAATATGTCTTGTTATCCCTGAAAGCCCTCAAACTTTAAGGTAGTCGAGACCTCTTTCTTCCTATCCCCAAAAGTCCTCTAGCTTTAAGGTATTCGACCCCACTGTCTTCCTATCCCCAAAATCCCTATATTGATCATCCAATCAGAATTGCACTAGGCTGAACAAGTTGTTCGCAACTTGAACATGTTTTTCATATCATTCGAATAAAGAATGAGAGTCTCTCTCTATAAATCACATCACATAATTTCTTAATGAATCAACACATTATCTTGAACTCATCAATTGGATGGGTTTTTATAGGTGAAAATCTCGATAGTTATCTCCTCCTCCAGCAATCATATGTTCAGTGAATTTTATAGGGACCCAGACGCATGTCACTCGGCTAACGGTTAGTTAAAAATAGATTGCACGACATCATTTCATTGTAATATAATCATGTGTAAGGATCTATAAATGTAAGAAAAACCTTCTTATGTTTATGAAAATTAATTAAACTAGGGTCTAATAAAATTAAATTTTACTTTATGGAAATGGGGTAACTATTATAAAATATTTTAATTGGATTCTTAATAAAGAGGAATTCAGAGTTTGAATTTTAAGGAATTTAGAATCTGAATTTTGAAGAATTCAGAGTCTGAGTTTTGAAGAAATCAGAGTTGGAATTTCATATAATTCAGAGTCTTAATTTCAGAGAATTTGGATTATAAATTTTAGTGAATTTGGAGTTTGAATTTTAGAGAATTTGAGTTTAAATTTCAGAGAATTCAGAGTCTAAATTTTAGAAAATTTGAAGTCTGAATTTAAAATAATTCAAAGTCTAAAAATAGTAAGACTCAGTATCTAAGGAACTATAAGTTTCCAAGGTTTTAGATAAGTATCTGATTATTCATATAGAAATTCAGTCTTATGTAAAATATATTTAAACGTATATAAGGATCTGTAAAATAACATAAAAAGCATATTTAAGGATTAATCAAATAGATATCCTTAGAGAATGAAAATTTTCGTTAAGAAAATGGTTATTAGAGGAATGTAATTTTCTTAATAAAATTTGTTTGTGATTTTCAATACAAAAAGGAATGGAAAATTCATAAGTATACTTATTGAATCAACATACACATGGGTACTTGATCCAAATCTCACTTGGTTAATTTTACAAGTTGGGTTTATGTCCTAATGTTGATCATAAAGTAGGATATCTAAGAGTTTGGAGACTAGGGTAATGTGAGAGTTCGAGTTGAATTATAGAATTAGTGTTATTTGTTTCTCATTGTTTATTTATTTTATTATTCAAATATCTTCGAATAGCCTAGAGGTTGGTCAGTCCTGTATGATGATCATGACCATTTGAGTTGTATACTACTTTTCATTTTGATATAACATGTCTTGTTTATATAATTCTAATTATTATAGTTTTTTTATATTTGGTTATTTAGATCTTATTGTGCAATCTGATATAAGGTGTATGGTCGTTTTATAGTACAGTATTAGAACCTCATTTCTAGTCAGCAGGCTCTATCGTCATGCAGTGCCACTAGTCTTGAAACTATTCATAGTTTGATGGTATGGGATATTAAAAACGTGTATCAAAGGTTGTTTTTTATTTTTCATAAAACTTGGGATATGTCAGACATGTTATCTAACAATATGATTGAGACTGTGATCGATATCGAGTGGTTCTTCATGAACACCTATTATAGTAGGAAGTCCCTGTTACTAGGGGATTAGGATTATTGTTCTTGGTGTTCATTATTATGGTTATATGATTTTAAATTCATGTGATGTACATGGTTCTGGATATGCGATTTCACTAGGATTTTGATTCATTAACCATAGGGGAAAAAGGAATGTCATGCATCATGATTAGGCATGTATGATTCAGAAAAATTATATGCCTTCTAGTGTGTGATTTTATAATTAACGATAGAGGTTTAGATGTTTAAGGTGTTATAATAATCTCATATGGGGTTTTCTCATATATATTCTTGATGTCATTCAACTTTTGTTGGACATTCCTATATATGTATCATTTTTTAATGGTAGGTCATGTGGATATATGGTGAGACTGTTGATGATGAGGGTGAAATATTATTCCCATGTGAACAGACAGTAAAGATTCCATAGTATGTCAACACAAGTATTTTATTCCCATATGATAATAACATTTCAATTTATTAGTATTTAGGATTTATTACTTAATGTGTTAGTAACAACCTATATGGAATTTTCTCACATAGCTTGGAATGATATTCTACTTAGCTGAGTTCTGTGAGAGTGGTTTATAGAATACATATCATGGTTGGGAAATAATTTTTCATATTTATTTTTATTTTTATGGATTAGAACATGATTCCTAATGGAGTAGTCCTATTTGTAGTTTTTCATTGGGAATCTCAGTGTTTTGTAGGCTAATGGTGTTGGCCTAGAATGTAGATAACCCTAGAGTGGGTGATTTGGCATATCATATTTTGTGACATATTTGAGATGGGAGTGTGGTTGATAACCTATGGTTTATGGTTTGTGAGTGACCTATATTATTGGTCTAGGGTAGTGATTAGTGACCCTTGAGACATGAATAGGGTTTTTTAGTGAGTAAGTTCCCATTGATTTATGAGGGAAACCCGCAAGATTCATTAGACCTGGTTGGTAAGTACCTTGATGATGAGAAGCATGAGTGAGTGATTTGGGTTATGAAATTATTATATGGTAGGTTTTATCGAGTATGGGGTATTACTTGTGGGTGTGTGAGCCATATTATAGAAGGATAGTTACTATATAGAAATAGTAAATGGGTGATTTTTAAATAATCAGAAGACTAATGTGTGGTGAGTCGAAGAAGATTTGCATTCCTTGGGGAATTCCAAATGTAAAATCCAAGGTGATGATGGATTGATACTAAGGGACGGTTTAAGGATTAGGGTGTTTTGAGAGGGTTCACATGTTATTTTCTATAAGGTATGTTGGTACACATGTTGTGGTGTAAGAAGATGAATAGTTTTGGTCTGTTGGGAATTAAATCATGTAATTTCACTAGATATGTGGTATAAACTTCTGTGATTGTGCATGAACAATTATATGTTTCCTCTCAGAGTGGATTCATCATAATCAAGTTATGTAGTAACTTTCTTAGGCTGTAAGTCTAGTGATTTTAAGGCACATTTTTAGAGGGGGTTCAAATTTCATTCTGATACATAACTGGATACTATATATTAGAAACCACATTGAGTGCATGGTGTTGGATATAATGGCTGTTTTCCCATGATTGGTTTGGATTTTCTGGAAGTGTACATATGAAATGATACAGGGTATGGATGATGATTACTCATCCGTATCAATTTAATTTTTTGGAATAACGATTGTACGAGTGTTTGAGTAGGGTTTTAATGCATAAGGGGATTTAAAAATTCATAAATCACTCTAGGTGTGATTTTGTAATGTGAAATGGTATTTTTTATAGATAATTTTGTTGATAGGAGAAATCATGGTACAAAAGTTTCTTTTTATGGATAAGATTTATAGTGGGGGTGAACCATGAGATAAATGATCAATCAGATGAAGACATAAAAGGTGTATCGATATGGATAGGAACCTTGGGTACCATATTGATGTTTTTATGTTTATGAATATATTTGGTTCAGGTTTCTTGTGAACTTTTGATTTATTTTTATAGTTGTGTGGTGAGTGTGTGTTTAGAATTTGGAGATAAAACATGGTTATATGAACATTAAATAAAGATTATGTTAGGAACAGATGTATGACCGAATGACTATCAATTATTCTCAAAGAAAAATATGTTTTTTAGTGGGGGGTATAAAACCCCAGGTCCATATAGAAATTTTTAAATTTAAAATATGTTTTAATTTTAAAATTAGTGGGTGCGTTGTTTTAAGAACAAGGGTTTATAATTGAATTTCAAGTGTTTGAACACCTCAAATTGGTGTTTTTCATGTTGGAATATGGGTCAATAAGGTGGTCAGGAGTAGAAGGGGTGAACCATAGGAAGTATGGGTGGCCTAGGCTATAACTTATAGTCACCAACTAGATTGTAATAGGCTATCAGCTAGCTAGTGTCCATGCTAGTGGCCCTACTCGCATGCAGGGTCCACCAGCTAGCTAGTTGTGTCTGGTAGTGATAGGGTCCACTTCATGGAGGCACCATCTATCTAGTGGTATTTTTAGAGGGAATAATTGTAAATTTTCTCATTATGTTTTTAGAGGGACACCCCTTAACTTCCTCACACAATCAAGGGGTGGCTCCCCCCTCTCCTCTCTTGGTTTCCCTTTATTTTGGGGTGATTTTTGTATCTTTTATTGGAAATTCCTGGTAAGTACATCCTTTTGATGAACTCCATTGTTCTCCTTCTATTTTATATCTATTTTTATTTCTCCAAATTATGTATTATTGTGAATATTTCACCATATAATGGTGAAATCATCCAAATATGATGGGGATGTTTGGATGCCCTTCTATTTGATGTCCAAAGAAAACACATGCACATTGTCACCCAATGTTTTGGTGGAGTTATGTATATGTTTTAGTTTTTCATGGGTTTTTGATAAAATTTAATCAAATATCATATGGAATTGGTTTTTATGGTAAGGTATTTTACCTGAGTTAGTTTTAGGATTCTGTTATAGACTATCTATGGGTTGTTAGTCATAGTTTCGACTTGACGGGTGTAGCGTGTGAGTTTTTAGAAAATATTATGGATTTAAATAAAATTTATTACTCAATTAAAAATGTTATAATTATTTTTTTAGAAAATTTGACATGATTTAGGGAATCATGTGAAAAACCAATGTATTGTGGAACATGGATGTACTTGGGATGTGCGGGGTAAGCCTAAGAAGAGTTTTAAGCCAATGGAATTACTAATGTGAGTGGATATAAATGAGGTATGTGGTATTCTGTATATGATCCATGGTAGTTATGCTATTTTTATAGTGAATATGGGGTGAAATGTCAGGAATAACGGCCTCTACATGTTCTAAATAATTTAGGTGCATAAGTTAAATTATGATGTAAGGTTAAATGGATCTCTTAGTCAAACAATTAATTGAATTGATAATTTTTTAAAGGTAATACTATGGACTATAAAAAGTGTTGGGGTCCATGATGGACCCTTAGGCACTTAATTGTGATCCTTGGTCACTAATGGAAGACTTAATGATTGAAATGTATGCCTAGCTCAATGAATCCCCTTAATGGGGGATGTTTTGAAATGAAATGTGAGAGTTGTAATATAGTGTCCCAACTATGGATCCCTTTATCACATCTATATAAGTGTGTGTCATGAATCGAGATGTATAGTCTATGTAGGCCAATTGAGTATCGTGGGATACCTTATACATAATTGTCTCATTGATATGGGTTGGGGAGTAGAATAATTGAGTGACAAGGGGTACAGAGATGAGTTGTGGGCCAAATTTCGAGGCTAATTTTAGTACGGTTGTGAGGTGAACCTTTTGAGACGTAAGGACCCTAGAAGATTTTTAGTGCTATAATGCCCTCAATGAGGGTGTGTGATGGGTTTTGGGTAGTGATGGTGTCTGGTGTCACATATGAACCTTAAAAAACTTGTACAATTCATGAGGTCATACTATATTTGTGATGAAGTGATCAATTACTGATCTTATAATTTGAATAATTAGCATAGGTAAAATTAAAAGAGATAGGAGTGTCTGCCGATGGTGGATTCCCATTGATACTAATTCATTTATTTTGTATACTAGGGATGGAATTCCCTTAGGGTACTCATACAAGTGTGACCATCACTACTTAAGACCACCGAAGCATCACATCAGCACTCTAGATCCTATATAAATCCATAATACCGAATATAATTAATTATAACTATTTATAAATAATTATAAATTATAATTCAAATGTGAATCATTTCATAAAATCACACATGGCCATCTCACTATACCAAATCCATGAACAACCTCACTCAAAAGTTCCATGGCATTATCTTGAAAATATCATACAAAAAAACCAATCAAGCTATCCCATTTAATTCATTAATTTCTTTAAATTTATTGAAAAACATAAAAAAATTCAAAGGTAGATCGACCTCAAATGAAATGGTGAGAAATAGTGTGTGGTCATCCTTCTGGGATGTCCTCTATCCATTCCAATAAATATCCCAATCATTACAGGATGATTCCACAATTCTCAAATTTAATCATCAATAAAAACCAAAAAAATATTATTTTAATTAACATGGTAATTGTACATTGATTGATAAATTTTTATTTAGTTCATGTAAAATTTCATTAAATGTATTCATGATCATGGAATGATTTTGGGGTTTATAAATTTAAATATAGTTTTGATCACCTATTTACAAAAGGAATCAAATCTATTTCTAATATAAAAAGAGGAGTATAGTTGTTATAGAGGGAATTTAATATTATACTCACTAGTGTCATTACAATTTGTGATATTCAAAAGAATTTGAATTTTATCACTAGAGTAGGGATCGTTTTAAGAATTAGGATTTAAATTAGAATTCCAAGAGTTGGAAAATACCAGAGAGGTGTTTTTCAAAATGGATTGATTCCTAACAGTGGTTTCAGGTGCTCAATTCAATGCCTAAAGATATGGTTAATGTTCATCATTGTAAAGGGGGGTTTACCTCGTCAAACATTAACAAAACAGTAATGAAAAATCATTTGGTTGACCAGAGGAAACTATTTAGGGATATTTTCATCAAGGTTATTAGTTCATGACTTGATTATGGTTGCAGATAACTATATAGTTTAAAACCATGTATAGTTTTGAAATATTTCAAAGTGAACCACATATTGGAGCATAGTTTTGTAAACTGTGTACCAAACCTTTTAAGGGGGTGTGTCTTGAGACAGTACAAGACATGTAGTTGGTGTTCAGTTTATAAAACCATGTGGTTTTCCAAAATTAATAAAAATGGTAAATCTACCATTTTACCCTACAGTATTAAAATTTTGGCCCTCACATTCCTCCCCCTTATGTGAAAATTTTAGAGGAGCTCAAAGGATCTCCACCCAACATCCTTATACATTGAATCCCCTTTGAGTGGGTTGGATTCATAGGAATTTAATTATTGTTTTAGGCGATTTTATCCCTTAAATTATCTTCATTTCCACCATTTTTATTCTATGATTTTAGATGCTTTTGGTTCGGTTTTCATTGATGATTAAATATGAGAATTGTGGAATCATCCTGTAATGATAGGGATATTTATTGGATTCAATAGAGGACATCTCAGAATGATGACCACACACTATTTCTCACCATTTCATTTGAGTTAGATCTACCTATGAATTTTTTTTTGAATAAATTTAATGAAATTAATGAATTAAATGGGAAAGCATGATTGGTTTTTTTGTATGATATTTTCAAGAGAATTCCATGGGCATTTTGAGTGAGGCTGTTCGTGGATTTGGTTTAGTGAGATGGCCATGTGTGATTTTATGAAATGATTCACATTTTAATTAATATTTATAATTATTTATAAATAGTTAAAATTAATAATTTTGGGTATTATGGATTTATATAGGATCTAGAGTGCTGATGTGATGCTTTAGTGGTCTTAAGTAGTGATGGGAACACTTGTATGAAGTGGAAAACTTTGTATGGGGAAGGTGGTCCCTTGAACATTTACTTACGGATATCCATTTTTTCTATAATATATGAAATGTTTTATCTCAAATTTTATAAGATTGATATTTTATTTGAAAATTAAATGATTCCTTTAACATTCATGAAATATAAATATTATCAAGGTAAAGATGGTCCCCAGGACACTAATAAGTGTTGTGGCCACTAATGGTCAAGGGCTCAATCCTAAATGTATGATATTAGATATGAATTCAATAGGAATGTATAAATGAAATTTGTAGAACATAACATCCCCTAAAATAAGATCTCTTATACGCCTACTTATATAGGAGAGTGTCAGATTAAGAATGATTGACCGAATTAAGCCATGATGGAGTCATGGGATACATTATTTCCCTTAGTCTAGTTGACAAGAGGGTGGGGTTAGTGTTCCTCAACCACTAGAACGTGAGTAATGGGATGGTCATACACTATGTAGGATTTATTTATAGGTTATTCATAGGTTTACCAACCTATGGTAAATTCGAATGTGATATGGAAAGTATTCCATCAATATAGAGTGATGTTAGCATGACATCCATTATCTATAATAAAATTGGCTTCCTCCTACCTTATGTGTCATCATTTCCATCTTCCACGTCACCAAACATTCCAATTTACTCTACTAACAAATCTCCATCCCATGACACAATTCCCTCTCCCCCTCCCACACTACACCTCCATTCCATCGGGTTTCTCCTAGGGTTTCCACCGGCCTCTGTCGATCACCTCTGACAATCCTCTCCACAAGTCCCCTCTCCTGGTCACCTTCCCGAACATCCCCTTTGACGATCCTCTCCACAAGTCCCCTCTTTCCTCCATCCATTACCCACTCCACCCACGGGTAGGGTTTTAGATCTCCAGAAAACCATCCATCTCCTCCCGCAATTAGGTTTTCACCTAATCACGAAGGCATCCATCTCCTCGTGTATACCTTCGACGACCTCGCATGCCTCCCTTGCTGCCTCCACTGATGCTCCCACTAGATATTTACAAGAAATCAATGGATTTGGAATCTTGGATCAGCTCCACCTTCACATTAACGAGTTATTCATTTCAAATACCGAATTGGCTCCTTCGCTTACAACTTCGTTTCTTCTACAATCCACATCCTCCATATGGACTCACGAATCTATCGCGACCCCCATCGACTGTCTCGACCTGTTGGATCTACATCGCCCTCTCAAATTAGTAGTGGAATTTCCAAAGCATTCTGAGATCTTCAGTTCATCTGTGTATTCCTGCATCTATCATGACTGATTATGGGAGTCTCTAGGTATGTTCATCTATTGGCGTATTTGTCTTCTTTTTTGCATAACCTACTTAATCATCCTATTCGACTAGGTTGTCGACTGAATATGTCAACACCAGCATACAACCATCCATTCCTCATTGCATTTGACGACTATTGATCCAGTAGTATTCAAATTATGTAAATATTTAGTAATGTACAGGTTCTACTATAAAGATTGTAAAAATACTATCTCTTCTATTAAATGTTAAAGAAATAGTCTGGGTCCAGGATTAGGAAATTGTTTTTGCAAGTGTTATCATGAAACATTTCTGTATTTTTATATTATAGGATTTGATCTTTTTTTTTTCTAGGAGGATTTATGTTATGTGGCTTGAGAGAGTGACTTAATTCTCCCAACATGGAAATGAAGAAATATATTCTTAGTACCACAATATGGTATGACATTCAAATCGCTACAATATATTCTTTCACAAACTATATTACTAGCTTATGAATATCTGATTTTTTAGTTTCTAATTGAAACATGAAAAATGCTTCATATTCAATTGCAATATTCCTGTTCTTAATAGATACAAAACATATGGTCATTAAAATTTTTTTATTCTCTCTTCATGCTTTAATATTCATATTCAATTATAAGATTCATGTTCTTAATAGATACAAAACTTTTGGTGTCAGTGTCTCTTAATTGTTTTTGCAAGTGTCCCTTTGATGTGATCAAGTTTAGATACTAGGTCTGACTTTACTCCCATGATTTTCAATTACTGCACAACTTTATTCGAAATTTTAGCTTATATGATATCAAAACAATTTTATCAATGTCATTGTATTAGTTTACTTCTTATGCGAAAAACATATAGAGAAAAGCTAAATTTTAAGTGCATCATCCCATAATTTTTCTTATTAAATTGATCACAATTTATTGAGGATTGAATTTTAATGATTTCACATGATAGGAATGTAAAATTTCTATATGATTCAATGAATGAAAATTGCATTACCCAGGTTTTTGGAGAGGCTATGTCCATGCATGACTCATGGTTTTTCCAGACATGGTTATACATTTATCAGTGTTACAAAAGCACATGGTGATTATGGGAAGCACATCCACATGGTAACAATTTCTTTTACTTATACTAAATATTACATTTGATTCATTGTTTAAATCACTAGATCAGGTTCATGTATTTGGATAATGTATTTAATTCGAGCAGTGGATATCCATTTGTTAAATATTTTAATCAGTATTTGAATTTGAGATATCCATTTCTCTAAAAAAATCTTTTCTTTTTTCAATGCAGTAAATGAAAAGCATACGAAGGCCACTGGACACAATGGGACGTCTATTCATGTGTCGAATAATCATTGAGGGAAGATGGTTCTTCTATCATGATGTTTTTAATAGGCTATCATTGCTTTCTCGGTTGGTGTTTTACATTCATGGATTAGTTGTTCTGAGAGGAGATTTTCAGTATGATATCATAATATCAAACTGATTCATTATGTTAGGGTTATATTGTTTGATTGTAATTAATTTTTACCAGGTTCAACTACTTTTAATGATTAACATATACTACATTATGATGGTGGGGAGATTCTCAAACATGATAATCTACTACAAAAGAATAAACTGAGAAGTACAGTAAGATTCATGATGTTCTAAAAGAGAAAACTATAATTTTGTCACACTAAATGAAACATCAATGTATAATTTTGGTGAGCCAGAGTTTGAAGAATAATGGTAAACTTCTTGACTCAATATTGGCACACCAAACGAATCATCAGGGTATATAAACAGTATCTTTTCAGAGTTGTAGGTTTCCTTTTTCATTTTTCATTTTCAATCATTATTGCTCGACTAGAATATTCATTGGGTTCTTCACATGACTGGGATCATTACTGAAGATCACCCATTCGAAACATACAGTGATTATGAGAATAATATTGTAGGTAATTTTGTGGTTTTTTGAAATTCAATGCACTTATATGTATTTTCATATTCTAAATGTACTTGCTATTTATACAAGTTCAAATTTATTTATATTGTCATAGAAGTTTTTATTTAGTGAATCTTAATGGTTTACCATAGTATTTGACCATAGAAATTTATTATTGTTTTCATTTTGTCCATTTTAATTAATTATAAAATAGACAACATTATTTTCACACTCTTTTCTACAAGAAATATTATCATTTGTGCAATTGGATTCTTCTATTGCTCACTATGAATCAAGGAAAACCTTTTTGTATCTAATCTATTCTTGGGAGAGAACACATCTAGAATGGTGATCTTGGTGTATTCACATGATTTCTTGGATTGTAGGTGATTTCAAATGAAGTTATAAGCAAATTACCAGACTTCTTTGGGTCTTTTCAATCTGATGATCTATGTTTTGATTTTATTTGGTCTTACATGCAAAATTCTAGATCTCCTTTTATTTAAAAACTAATTAAATTCCATGAAGATGAGTAGAATTGATTTGGAGCTTTTTTAATGTTCTTTTCTTATGTTGAAAGACTCACCATGAAGATTATATTCATGCTGGATTTGTTAATTTCAGCTTTTTTCTTGGTTTTAGGTTCCAATGGCAATCTAGGACTACTTTTCCTCTTTCTCTGACTCTTTCATGGCTTTTTTTGGCATTCTATTGACAAATATGAAGACCTAGATAGGTTGATTGGTGTTGTGGTCCTTTATGCTTCATAGTACTTGTATTTTCATCATTCTTCTCTGACTTGTTGGACTGATTCTGCTCTGTCTATTGCTTTTGATATGCCTTTGATTGAAAGTAGGAGTGTTTGATCAGATGATCATGGGATTACTGTCATTTATTTGATCAATGATTGGAGGGATATTAGGAATAAATATGAATGAATAAAGTTGTACACATGAAGTCCACTAAAAGGTATACTAACTAGTTCTTCATTTGATATACATAATGTATTTGGGTTTCAAACATGGTGGTCTTGGGATTTTGATATTATAATGGTTTCCATGATAAATGAGTGTCTTTTGATCATTTAAACCACCTTATTGGTATCAGACCTATGTCTTTTGCTTGGTTCACAAGATCATGTTCTAAAATTGAGCAAACAAACACCTACTCGGTTTCAGGTATGAACATCCTTATTCCATTCCTAAAAATCGATCTATTTTCATGTATTATAATCCATAATCTCTGCATTAAAATTTTCAATTCCTATTACACGTTACTGTTTTCAATTTTTCAATATCTTCATTATTATTTTTCATGATTTCTATAATCTACATTTATTTTCTATTTCATTCACTTGATTTTTTATCCATTCATTATGTGTGCACTGTAAAAACCATAATTAAATAAGTGTCACACTTCCACTCAATTTGAAACAATTCCAATGGACTTTTTTTGGTCACCTGGGTTTGTGTAAGGAATGTGAATTACAAGGGAGATTTGGTTCTGGTTTTGTTGTTATTTTTCTTTTAAACTTGCCTTGGATTTCTTTAACTATTTCCATTATTTTTTATTCTATTTCATGGATATTAATGATGCTTGAAATACAGATACCATAAGACTGATTCCTAGAATAATCCTCATAGACTTCATTTACACATTGGTAAGACATCATGGCTGCTTTTTCATTCAATGGCAATGATCTTTTTATAGTTTGGAGTGTTTGAGAATGTATTACATAGAACAGTTTTCTTGGAATGAAATATGAGATGCAAATGTGTTCATTACGAACAAGGTATTACATAGAGAACTTTTCTCCATTATCAATCAAGATAAAAATCATGAAGGTTAATTATTAATCATCATCCCATGTTTTTGCAATTTTTGTTTGTCTATTAAAGATTTGAAAGTGATTTGATTACCTCTACTCAATTATAGGTTTGTGTAATATTTTTATTCTAGCTTGATATTGATATGTTTGTTTTAAAAATATGTATTTAATGCATGAATCTTTTAATTTATTTTAATTATAAAATCTGTTTCTTATGTTTTCCATGGAAAAAAATTATAGGGCAGGGGAATCATTGATGGAAAGGTTGGGCAGGGATGGAGGGGAGGGGAGGGCCAGGGGCTGGGCAGGTTGGATGATAATGGAGGAGAGGGGATGGGAAGGGTCGGGCCGGATGGAGGGAATGAAAGGGGAGAGCAGGATAATGGCAGGATGAAGGAATGTGCTTGGAATATAGGTCATACTATCTGTTTTACTTGCAATAGTATGAATAATTCATTTCTGTTTTGACATAGATGTCGTCTCACAGCACCCTTGATGGGGTAAACAAACAAAACACCATGGAAAAAAATGGTATGCTTTCTATTATAATATGTTTTCATGCAAGAAATGATGGTTCTATAAAAGGAACAGAGTCCTATAGTTGTTCCAAGGAAATCTGGATATCTGTAACATCAAAAAACAGTAGACACTGTTGAAGATGACACTTTCAATGCTCAATTTCATAACTTCTATTCCAGATTATGTAATTCTGTTACAGATTATGTAATTCTGTTACATATATGTCTTCATTATGAACTTGATGATGGTCCTGGTGGAGGAAGATAAGAATACTATTGTTCAAAGGCACCCTATTTTTCTGTACAGTTGATACACATTCCAGTTTTGGGATCTGCAACATCTAATTACAATAGAAATTTCTCAATATGTAAACTTTTGTACTCATTATATAAAATTTTGTTTCCAGATTTCAACATTTCAGTAACATTTATTTCTTCAATTTTTAATTGATATATAAGGCTGATCATTATGTTATTCCATTTCTGTAACATCTATTTGTGCATTTATATTCCAGTTATTCAGTATTTTTGTTCCAGTTATTCTTCATTTCTGCAACTTATATTTCATAAATATTTCAACATTTATGTAACATTTATTTCATCGTTTAAGTATCATTTATTTCTATCATTTTTGTAACATTTATATCTTGAATATGAAATTGTTGCATATTTCATATTTCAGCATTTCTGTAACATTTATTCTAGTTTTGGCCTCTAACAAATGTGTTGTATTCTAGGTTTACATAATCGCAGCTGATCTATGGTTATAGAGGAGATTCTGGGTTTTTGTGGTATTTCACTTTTTGATCTATAACTTTTTATATGTTATAGAAAATATTGTTATGTGACTTCATTGTGTTTCAACTCTTAACGTATAAGAAATCAGGAGCAGTCGAAAAATTGCAGTTATTGGGATCCACAACAACTTCGACAAAGATATTCTGGTACCCTATTACATCATGTATTACTGTTTTTTGTTGCATCACCTTTCTTCCTTTTCAATCCATTTCATATAAAAATTATGTTACATGTTATTATTTTTCTCTACTTTTCATAATGATCAATCAATGAAACTTTTTTTTAAAATATTATAGGTTTGATACACGAACAGTGGTCATGTGTTTTGGGATGATGTAACTCCAGAACAACTGTCACATTTTCTGTGAGGGTAGATATTTCTATCCTCTACATATTTGTAGAATGTGGTTTGTTGATGTGGCATTCCGGTGACTTTTGATTTTTTTTTCTAACAAAGTTTTGAGTTTTTATAATCACATGTTATTTGTTACATTCATATTTCAATCTCAATAAATGAATCCATATTGTTCCTTCTTTTCCATAATATGTACCACTTAATTGCTTTTTTAATCATTTCCAATTATAATATGATTTATTATGTTTCAAAATTGGTATTCCATTATTGATAATATGAATTTTTTATAGTGTCGTGTTAATGCACGGGCGGAGTACTAGTTTCTGATAAGGTCTATGAGGGCCACGGTATGGACATGATGATGTTGAGTGAAGTTATTCCTTATGTGTAATGGGATTCAACCACATATTTGGGAGCAAGATAGATGATACCATTCAAGGTTTCTTGATTAAGACATGGAATAAGTGGCCTCAGTTGGTGCCCTAACCTTATGATGATACTAAGGAATGTTAGTATAAATTGATATCCTATTAGTATCCTTCCATACATGGGTTGGTGAATTTATATTGTGATTAGGGGGTGGATGTTTCCCCCAATATTTAATATGAGTTTATAAGTGGAGTTTCTCCCACTAATTATGTTATATGAGTTTCTGGTGGAGACACTCTTTCCTCGGATTTCACTATATGTGAATCTGGGTGTGGACACACTTGTTCCTGATTGAATTATATGAGATTCCCAGATGAATCACTCCCCCCTTGATTGAAATATATGCTATTTTAGGTGAGTTCCTTGTTCACCCTATTTTCTTTATATGAGATTCCAGGTGTGGTTGATCTTACCTATGATTTCATTATATTATATTTACGGTTTTGTAATCTTCCCCACGATTGTATTACATGAGATACTAATTGGGGAAAATAATCACCCTAATTGTATGATTATTAAGATTTAATTATCAGATTATTTTACCCTTATGGTATGTATATATGAGATTATTTGAGTGGTACCTATACCCCCTAAGTGATCACATATAATTATTTAAACATACTTAAGATATTTTTTGGCAGGAAATATTTCCCTACATGTTATATAATATTTCAATATCCTCTAACATTGGACAAAGTAGGTATGTTTGACATAGGATATCACTTTAGATCATGAGTATTGACCATGATTATTTATTTATGATTCCATAGTTTATTATTTATTATACCTTTATCATATCTGTATACACTTATTTACTTGTTATATTATGGATTTAATTGGTTATTTAGCTGCTCTAGACTTTAAAAACCGAATTTGGTAATAAAATACATTCTTTAAATTCTATAATTGATAACTAATGAGGAATTAAAATCATAAAAATCATACTTATAAAATAATATATATATATATATATATAACATAAACATCATGTCTCATAGTTATCAAAAATTAAGAACTGTAAGGTTTACTATTTTTGGTTATTAAGTACATAACAAAATTATTTAAGACAATCTTAACCACCTACCATATATAATATCACACTTGAAACCATTTTATACATATTACACTTAATACCTATATTTATTATCGGATAAATGGAATCAAAATAAAGTGGTTAGCTCAAATACTTACTAAGGATAATCATGGGAGATAAAAATTAAATATAATAAGTTATAATACATTAAGCATGTGGGTATAAGAATATAATTAAAGTGAAATAACAAAACATAAGATAATAAAAAACAAAATAACGTATTTAAAAAATTATTAATCACGAAATAAATATTTTAGTATAAAAAATAAGTCAATAATATTAATTCTTGAGAATATGATATAAGTATTATAATGTGGGATAAGATTGAGGAATAAAAATAATTATATAAATCACAACATATGTTATGTATAATCACTAATACATTCACTTTATAAAATACTAGGATAACCAATTGTGTATAATATTACGGACTTAGGCTGAACACTTATATCCTATAAGCTTTTTGATTTGGGCTAACCACTGGTTCCCCATAATCATTTATACTTGGGATACCAACCGAAATACCATAAAATTTCCTCAGTAGATATGAAAATTTTCCAAATTCATTGGAGGGATAAAATGAATCTAGAAATTACATTATGATCAACCATATATATGTATTCTGTAAGAACTTACAAACATTCACAATTTAATCATATGAAAACATCCTTAAACTATTATTGTTAGAAATATAAGAAAATGACGTTGATAATATTATTAATGAATATCACTAGTGAATCATAAGAAACCTTATAATATGATGACAAAAATTAAAAACACCTTTATAAGAACATTATAACGTTTCCTTTAAAAAATAACAAAAAATATCATCCTCTTTTAATAACATTTATTTTTAAAGAAAAACATTCAAAAAATTGTAATTTAAATTACTCCTATAATCCATGAAAACATTAATAGGAAGTTTCATTAAGAATAAATATTATAAAAAATGTAAAATGGTATAAAGTGGTAGACCTTAAAAATGAGGTTCTTTTCAAGGTATTGTAAAAATAGTCCAAAATGGCCTATATTGAATAATAAAAGAATATACCATTTAAAATATTGTTAAAAATGTAAATATAAAATTAATATTAACTTAAAAAATCTTTTAATTATCTAAATTGACATTACAAAATAAATATAATGAATTTGGTTATGAAACAGAATGATTCATAACTAAAAAGATGAAATAAGATTGATTCCACATACAAGTATACTTATAGTCGTATTGTGAACCATTGGATAGTTATATTTTAAAAATAAATTTAAAACCAATAAATAATCGATGGATAAAAAAATATATGAGGCTTTAGAGAGATATAACTTATAATTTCTCAAATGGTAATTTATATATAAATAATCACAAATTAAATTTTAGATAGAGAAAATCCTCAACCTCAAACATATTCTTGGTCAGATGTTCTCTAACACCCTATATAATAAAAAACATTTCTATAAATATAAATTATAACCTTATTAGTTGTAATTTTAATTTATTATATGTATTTATGAATCATATTTACCCATATAGTAATTATATATTGTGAAAATTAATATTTATGTATAAAAAATTTGGTTTTACATGCATGCTTCAGTTTTTTAATTCTAGTATGTTCTTACTTTTCATGTATTTATTACTTATATAATGTTCATAATAAGTTAATAAAAGTGATTTATATAGGTCTAAATTCTTATATTTGCTTTTTTTTTTAAAAAAATTGTGACAATTAAAAAAATGTGATTAAAAATTATCTTTTTGGTTCTTATTGAAATAGAAAAAGAATTAAATTTATCAGTGAATATAAATTTGAATATTACCACTATAGAATTATGAAAAAATTATAAATTAATAATTATTTAACCATATCAATTTTTTTTCTTTTTTTCATTATTGATAAAAATTTTAAAACATTGTTCATGTATGTGGTAGGACCAACCAATACGAAGCCTCGTTATAGCCATTGAATAAGAAAAAAAATCGTTTTGAATTGTAAAAATATAATTTTTACATAATATTAATGTAATTAAATATGTTTAAGTGATTTATAAAGAAAATTCAAGAATATGTGGATCAAGAAGATATAAAATAATTATCAAATAGAAGTTAACACTTAAGTTGAAGTCTTGAATCTCCATTAAAAAGGCCTCTTGGAAATGAGAGGTTTGGGAATCACTCTTAGGATTAGAGGTTTTAAAACACAAGAGTGGATTCTAACTGAGAAAATATTGGTAGGTATTATTAATAATTTATCTAGAGAGTTGTGGACTATGATGATAAGAGGAGGGGTGATTTTATATATGTGTGGGGTGTCATTTTTATAGACACTCAATTCTTAATATAAATTAAATGTTTTATTAAAGAAAATATTTTCCAAAATTGAAAATTAAATAACATAAAATAATAAATGGGTGAAAATACCCACATTCATACATTTAATGATATGTTTTTGTGATATTTTGGATCCTTATCTAAAAATTTAACCCTTTAGAATAATTTTAACATTCACTAAGGTGATTAATTTTTACAAAGGTAATATATTTTTATGAAAACAAGAAATATAAATTATTATATAAATTGAACATGAAGATTCAACAAAGGAATTAATTTTTCTTATATTCAATTTTTAAAACCGTATAAAAAATAATCCTAAAATAATAATTATATAATGAATAGAAAATATTTTTAGGAAAATATACATTTTCACGACAGAATAATAAATAGTGTTTCTTCTTAATAAATATATAAATTTATGAATAGATAATTTAGAGTTTCATGACATTCAAACCAATATGAAATTTAATGGAATAATATGAATATTTAAATAAATTAAAAAAATTATTATAAAAAATACAACTTATGCTCCAAATTTTCAAACATAGGTTTATAAATTAAATGTATAATTTCTAAGTGTAATATTTTACACCTTAAATTCATAATTAGTCAACAAAAAGGTATCATAAATTTTTAAGTCATTGTATATCATAATTATTTTATTAAAGTTACAGTATTTTTAAAAACATTATTTTTACTATTCACTTAAAAATTGAACCCTTTATAAAAACCTCAACAACTCACCCTAAGATAATTCTGACGTTATTAATTTGATAATTGTGATTATTTTATCAAATTCAAATTAACAAATTGTGATTTTTTTAAATAAAATCATATAGAATATACAACACAAGGTTTTTAAATATATATATTTTTTTATCTATGACTAACAAAATTTGTATTATATAAAATTACATAAATATTGTATATATGACACAACTTTAATTTACTAATAATTAAATTAATTTAATTAATTCATTTTATTGTGATAATTTTTCAAAAGTGATAAATTTTTAAAAAAAATATAATTCATATAAAATGTTTCTTGAGAATATATAATATATTTACAATGTGAATTTGAATCTTTTTTCCTCCAAATAAAATCTTTTTATTTTTGAAATAAATTTCAAGGAAAAAGTGGGAAACTAACCTTTTCAAAATAAGGAAGAAGTTAAACCTCATAAGAAATTTTCTAGCCATTCTATAATAAATTATTTTTATTAGGGTCCTTTACCTGGAATAAAAGCCATTCGATGGAGGTGACCTCCATATCCGAGTTATCCTTAATGAGATCCAAAAAGTGAAATTTCGTCTTATACCATGTATTCACATGCTCCTCATGGATTTTTTTCCCCTCGTTGAAACCACATATCAAAATATTGTTATGTTTTTCTATCCAAGATGATTGTTCTTCATTTAAATCAATGTGAAGTGGTATTTCAAACATTATTTCTACATACTCCTATGGTGAATTAATAAAGAAGGAATCCTCTAAAATTTCTTCAATAGAATGCATGAGAATCTTCTATATGTTATCTGATTTATTTTCCTCCTTATTCTTTAGGATGTCAGTAACAAATTCCAAAATTTCTTGAGGGATTTTTCCTTTGATAGAAGCCCTTGTAATATGAGGGCTTGGTAAGTTTGAGTAGTACTTTTATCTCTACGGCCTCTGATTATGCTAAATAAACCCATTAAAATCAACCATGTTGTTTTTTCCTCTCTTTGAAGAGGACCTATGGTACTCTTCCACAATTTTTGTATCTTTGTCCAGTGAGGACCATGATTCTGAGGTAGACTTTTTGACCTCTGCTTGATCATTCAACCTCCCCTATGAAGGATGTAGATTTTCATATCTCCCCTCATCAAGGGATCCATATTAAAATAGGGGAGGATCAGATTCACCCATCAATTCAAAATTGTTCTAGTAACCACTAGACCCTCCAGCTATACCAGTATTAACAGAAGAGGGAGGCTTCTTGCCCCTACCTGGGGCCTATTTTGTCTACTCCAATACCCTAACTGAGCATGAGTTATTCACTGAACTCAAGATATACCCATGTTCTATATGAACCTCCATCTTTGGAGATCTTCTAAGACAAAAAGATATATTCATAGTAATTTCCAGGGCCTGGACCTCTTGGGTAGAATTGCAAACAAATTTCGCAACTTCTGTATATGTGGGAGGGTTCCTCAGTCATGCCTCCTTCTAGGTGGCATAACGAATTCTCATATTCCCAATACCCTGATAATCCACTGTAGGAGAAATATTACAAGAAACCTCCATTTCTTCCTGCATGTTCTGATCCTCTTCTAATGAAAGAAGGACCTCCCCAAAATTTCAAAACAAAACATTCTTATATTTACCAGCTTCATGGAAGAGATGCTTTCAAGAAGAATATAAAGGAACCCACGATTCATATAATACCTTATAATATTAGTGCTATTCTCCTTCAACCTCAACATAGATGACATCCAGAAGGTTCTTGGAAACATCAACCTAAAAAAAAAATCCTCAGAGAGACAAGATGACACATAGCGTGAGTGAAAAGGTCCGAGCAGAGAAAACGCCCTACCATATTTCTGATCAAGTGAAGAACCACTGAATTTTGAAAAGGTAAATGGATACATATGAGAGAAAAAAAATTGCATGAATAAGATTTTTGTGCTTCAAATAATATTAAAATGACCATCAAAAGAGAGAACACTAGAAACCTAGAATAAAACAGGGAGCATGAGACAAGGTAGAGATAAGATCCTCCTTATTCGCAAACTTAGTTATAAAGTTCCTTGAATCAATAAGACCTACAATTACTTGATCGTTCAACTTCTAAGAAGAGTATACAAATCTATCAAAGGTGTCCACATAGGGTAGATGCTTCCTGAAGCAAGAAAACAAGGATAGATCCAACATCATTGAAGCTATATTAAACTCTAGGGAAGAAATCAGGACCGATGGAACTCCATTTTAAAAATATTGGACCATAGGGAAAACATCAATTGATGGAAATCTTGGAAAGGTAGATAGGTTAGTTAAAGGGGAGAATAGGGGAACACAGGTACACAATGAGGGTGTGGTAAGATCCACCTCCCTCTCAAGCCAGGAAGGGGTAGAGAGAGAAGTTGATGGTGTAGTCATCACCTAGGCCATTTATGGTGAGAGAGAGTGCACAACAAAGAGGAATTTGAATTTATTTTATTTTATAAAATAATTTATTATCCTATTAAATTTATTTTAACAATATTATAATTTAAATAATTATTCCTTTTGTCCAGTGTTTCATGCATCATAATTTATAAATCTCTATGAATTAATTCAATGAGAAATTCAAATTTAATTCGGGGGGGGTTGTAACATTATACCCCTTATAAAATAATTTTCCCACCAAAATTAAATCACTCAATAAAATGAGGGTAATTTTGTCACAAAAGAAACTCAGATTCACACCTCACATCCACAAACTTATGATTCCTACAATGATTTTTAACAAGGGGATTGGTCTTTATTACTAGTGATTTATATCTATGATCCACAATTGCTTTTGGTTATTCCTTACAAGAGATATCATGATATAGTTTTATAACCATTGAGTTTATTTTATGTGATATATTAAGTATATGATTCCTCAAAAATGATACATAGAACACATATTTCACTTGTAAGAGGTTTGGTGTAAGTTCAAGATGATAAGATACCATCCCAACATGGTCAAGTATCATAGATACATTGATATAATTAAGCCGAAACCTTCTCTTCGACGTGAAACGCATAAGAAACTTCCATTGGGATATTTGAAGGAATAATTTATCTCCAAATTCAAACTAAAAATCTCATAGGTGATTATCAGCATAACTCTTTTTCCAAATCTATGAAAATATAATGTGTCGTTTAATATTTTGATTCTTCTCTAACAGTTTTTAAAATATATCTGGTTATAATAATTTACACACTCCAAATTCACCCCAACATGATGACTTTCATGACCTCTTCCCAAAATATCCTTACACGATTCCATCTGAATATTATTATAGAAACTGTTATTATAAGATAAATATAACAAGGGAAGGTGTTGATCTAAAACACATTTTAAATCAATTGGGAAAGATCTCAATATATCTTTTAGAATTTGAATAGTATATTCATATGGACTATCAATATAAGGATGATAATAATTTTTTGAAGATAAGACCCATATTAAATTATTGTCGAATAATTCTCCATAAAATTGATGTAAACCATCGATCTTGATCTAATGAAATTGATTTTGGTACCCTATGAAGCCTTACATACTCTATTATGTATAGAATGGAATGTTCATTGAGTGAGAAATCTTCTTAGATAGTAAAGAAAAGTGTTGATCTCATTTGGTAATCAACCATAATGCATACAACGTAATGTACTTTTAATTAATAGGGATAACTACTAAAGAATCCCTAGAGTCATTTTCCCATTTATATATAATTATGTGTAATTTTTTAATCATATCATTAGAATTTTTTCATTCTATTTTAACATATGGGTACACCAATCATCGATATATATACTCTTAAATATCCCTCTTCATGTTATCCCATAATAAATGATTCAAGATATCTTTATACATATTTTTTAATTCTAGTATGGATAGAGAATGAGGAGATGTATGAATCATCCAATAGCTCTTTCATCAATTCTGGTATTAACAGAACCTATATTATTTGTTTTGAAATAAATTATTCTATACTTATTAATATTAGACTATGGGATATTCTTTATCTTCTAATCTATCTTCATATATTCCTTCTATTCATTCTTGATTATATTATTGATGGATAGTTTAAAAGTCATTAAGGAAAGATATGATTTCCCCCCTTTATGATTTTATGGTATATATTTTTCAAATCAATGAGTATTAAGTCTCATTTAATCCAAATCATGGATAAAGTGACAAGATCATTCCAATAAAAAGAATCAACTACCTTGTTTTCCATTATAGAGTGATAATATATTAAGCATTCCTATTAATTAATCAACAAAAACCATATCCTTTATTGTATATGAAAATATTTATTTGTCAATATATACATTAATTTCTTATGGTAAGTAAATATATAGATTTTTAACAATATAGACAATTCATTTATATTTTTAATGAAATTATTTATATTTCTATCTCTAAATCCGTTGTAGGGTAATTTTTTATATGATCTACTAATTGAAAGGAATAATATGATATCACTATGTTATTTTCTGTGAGGAAACATCCTAATACATTCATTAATGTATCAATTTATATATATATCCTTTCCCAATTATAGGGTAGTGTGAGTTCAAGGGAACTAATCATCTTTCTCTTTATATATTTTAATTTTTTTCTCTTTCATATGTAAAAAGTAAATATTCTCTTTTTAGAGTTAAATAAGTTATCAGAATTTATAATAATGAGAAATATCTCACAATGGTTCAATAGTTTCCAATCAATCTATGAAATCTATAGATCTTATTTAAGTGATATGGTCTAGTTTTCAATATCCCAGACCCTAGAAACTCAAAGATGATAGTTATATTACATTATATTTATGGAATACAAGAGTTCCCAAAAATTACAATAGTTTATTTGTATTATAAGACATTGATACATAAATGATTTGTATTTAACAATATAAGATATAATATATACATATTGAGATAAAATTATTATCCATTCAATCATATCCTTGAAAATTAAACATAGATATCCTATAGGTTTCCTTGGGAACGTAAAACAGATAAGTGTGATCCCAGATGCTCAGTAAGGAGTATCTTACAGTGGAAAATTTCATAATATAAAAATGATATAAGTGATATGGTATGAATAAATGAAAAAAATGAATCTATAATCAATTAAAATTGATGAAGTTATATATCCATGATAATAAATGTAATTTTTGATAAAAATAATCATTGATCTCATAGTGATGAAATGCATAATGTCTAACATCAAAATTATCTATCAGGGACTTATTCTAAGAGAATATAATATTATAGGAAGAGGTATACACCAAAACCCCTCATGTTTTCACTCTAAGACCCGTTGATTCATCGAGGGGATGTATAATTTTGAGCTCCACCTATCACTTGATTAAGTCCAACACATTAAACATAAGAGTTATCCAGATCATTCATACCATTCCCTAAAAATCCTTTTACTAAAGAACATTAGTATTCAAATAATTATAAATAATGAAATCGAATACTTCCCCATTAAATAGAAAATGTTTTATTTCTAGTATAAAATACCTTAATCAACTTAGAATATGTCGGGTATTGTCAAATTAATAGGTAGTAAACTTATCATATAGATATAGGGGTGAGGGAAATTTCAATGTGATGAGTTATTCCTGAAATCAGTAATTGAGTTCAATAGTTTGACTTGGTCAGAGACCAAGTAAATGGTAGAAAAAATCCTTTAACATGGTTTATAAGAGTGTTTGAATATTCCAAAACCTATATCTCAAGAGCATCCCTCTAGGTGTGTTGTCTTAAACCCACTAATCATGCATCTGGGTGATAATTGATTCAATGATGAACCAACCCTTTTCAAGGTGATTAACCCTTGGTTAATTTGTGAAAAAACCACATACACATTATATTATCTATATAGGGATTAATTTTCAATAAAATTACACACATTTTTTACTTTACCAAAACATAGGATGGGTTTTCCTCTATAGAATAGATTGAGTTTTACAATGATTTTGGTAACTCTTATGTTAAAGTAATATGAGAGAGGGATAAAATTATAAGATACTAAATCCCTTAAATTTTATTAGTAATATGAAAAAATGTCTTCCATGGAAATGTATGCACTACACAAACAAAAATAGTTTATAAATATAACATGAGTCCCAATGAATTAAAATTGGGATAGGAAACCCCCACATATGGATTGGGTAGCAATTAAATCATAAACTCTTGAAAGAGAGAGGATAAAATGGATATTAAAATTCTATTAATAAAGTAATTAAATTAAATATCATAAAACAATTGTCAGAAAATATGCACCACATAAAGGAAATTGGATTATAATACAAAACATGTCTCAAAGATAAGAATTTGAGACGGAAAACCCTTACCTATTATCCTGAATTCCACAAACGTACATTAATCTCATGTATTATAAGAATATATATATTAATTAAATAAATAAAAAACAATATTAATAAAAATAACACTTCATATTATTAATTTATATGGATACCCTTTAATAATATTAGAGTTGGGTATTATTAACATGAAGAAGGAAAATCAAAGAATGATTTCAGTAGCATGAGGATGATATGAAAAGGATTATGAAATGGGTTTAATAAGTGATAAATGTATTATATCATTAATAATAAACCATTTGGATAATAAATTATTGATAATAAACATTTACATTCATAATCACATGGATACCTATAGGGTTATAAAAAAGGAAGTGCTTGATTTGAAATGAAGGGGGGATCATGGAGTGATTTTGGCAGAGAAATTCCTATACAAAAAGTTTTATAGAATGGGTTTAATGAGAGGTAATGGTAGTATCTAATCAATTGTGAATTATTTTGATAGATAATTTATGATTATTAGTATATGAAATAATAATCAATTGAAACTCAAACGCCTTATCACAAAATATGTACTTGAATCAAAAAAAGAGGAGGAGGACAACCCTTACCAATCTAAGTTGCTTCTTAATGATTGGGAGGACTCCTTATAAACTTAGTAACTCCTTGGTATGGATTTAGATAGGTATATATATTTTAAATTAATGATCAATTCATTTAGGGTGGGGTGGATGGGATAATGAGAGGGAGTGATATCCCTTTAAAATGGAAAAGGCCATTTTCATGGAAACTAAAGTTACATAAGGGTTAAGAATAGAATCACATGAGTGTTAGATGGGTTTGGTAAGTTAGGTTAATTTGATGGATAAATTATAGGTGAGTCATGTGGGTATGAATTTCATAACTAAAAAGTATTCATAGTATGTGTAAGTGACCTTTTAATTTTTAAAAATTCCAGAAACCTTATTTACCCATTTTATACTTATAAATATTGATTATAAATTAAAAGTGGTAATTATTTTATAACTAAAAATATTAGATTAACATTATAACCAAATTTTTATGTGTTGAATCTGACTTTGGGATCCATTTAACCCAATTTAATTTCTAAATATGAGAAAATTTTCTTTTATATTAAGACATAAGATATATGAAATATGTTTTTATAGAAAAATTTTATTCTGTATATTAAGTGTTTTATTATTATTTACAAATAAATTGTATTTAAGGTATTGTTTATATTTTTATATGTGTTTAAAAATAATTTTATAGACATATTTTAAAATATATTAATCTAATTTTTTTAGATAAAAACATTTATAACTCTTATAAAATTAATTCTTTGAAGGCAACAATTTTACTCTTATTATGGTAAATAATACTTACAATATATAATTTACATTAAATAAATAAAAGTAATATTTGAATAGTTACATAATTATTTCCCACTGATTGTAAATTTAAATTCAATTTTATCAAATAAAATTAATTAATGTATGGAAAATCAATTTTAAGATTTATGTGCATAAAACCTAATTTTTTGAAAAAAAACCAAAAGTTCAGCATAAGATAATTTCTTTATGGGAAATTAAAAAATGATATATATATTTTTTCATAATAAAATTAAATAATTTATAAATTACACTTTTAACTATACTTATGAATAAGGTATATTTATAGTGTACATTATTTGATAGTTCAAGATATGAATTTTACCTTCTTTAGTAATGTATTGAGTATTACATCCCCCCTTAAATATTTCACTATCAAAATTGGGGTATATACAAAATATTGAAAATGTGTGGATATCCCTTCATCATAACTTATTTAGTATTCTAGGTTATATCTTATAGTTTTTTATATTTCTAAAGGAATTTCACTAATTAAGTTGCATGATTCTGTAACATTTTCTCTCTAGTGTCAAGAATTTTCAATGGTTCTTTATTATAAGACATGTCAGGCACCAAATTTGTTATATCATATGTGATAACATGAATTAGATATAGAATGTATTTCTTGATTATTAAATATGGAATACTTTTTCTACTTATAAATGTTGGGTGACATATCCAATTGAAAAACTATAACCCCAATTATTTCTATTACTTTAGAACCTCTAATGTACAAAGGGATTAACATCCCATTTTTACTAAAATTTATAACTCTGTTCCATCGAAAAAATTTCAAGAATACATGATTCCCAAATTCAAATTCCAAGTATTTATTTGGATTTTAATTATAGAACATTGGTCTGATTTATGTTACATTAATTTGATTTTATATAGTATATAATTTAACTTTTGTATCCTCTATAATATTTATAATAACTAAATTTCATTAACAGAATTCTTCCTAATTGGTTGGAGTTCAACACCTCTTCCCCTAAAATGAATTGTATGTCACCATCTATATGACAATCAGGTCCTAGTGACAGTACAAACACCCCGCCTTTACATGTTCATCTTGTCATGGCCCACTAGGTGCCACCAATTGCCCCACACACACATGGGGCCCACACTAGGGTCCACCCACATGCCCGAACGGGACATCTGACTAATGATTGTCCCCACATGCCAAAAAATGTCCTTTCCAGGGTGCTTTGTTCTCACTCACACACACCCTGAGAAACTTCCCAGAAGGTCACGCATCCTGATCCCTACTCCAGGCCAAGCACGCTTAACTTTGGTGTTCTAATCAGGTAGCCTTCCAAAATGAAGGTGCACCTTGTTGACATGAGTTATATCATTTAGTCATTTAACCCTTTATCATTTTGGGTGTTACAATAACCCCCCCCCCCCAGATCACAACGTCTTCATTGTGGGCCCTACATCTCAACCTAGGCAGTGCACCACACTTAATGCTGGGTACCACCTCTGATACCAATTGTGATAACCAAGTCCTAGTGACAGCACAACGTCCTCATTGTTGGCTCTCATTAATTAAGTTGCATGTTTCCGTAATATTTTCTCTCTAGTGTCAAGAATTTTTATTATAAGACATGTCAGGCACCAAATCTATTATATCATATGTGAGAACATGCATTAGATCTGGAATGTATTTCTCGGTAATTAAATATGGAATATTTTGTGTACTATATAAATGTTGGGTTACATTTCCTATTGAAAAACTATAACCCCAATTATTTCTATTAATTTAGAAAGTCTAATGTACACAGGGATTGACTTCCCATTTTTACTAAATTTTATAACTCCATTCCATGGTAAAAATTTCAAGAACATGATTCCCAAATAAAATTTCCAAGTATTTATTTGAATTTTAATTAAAAAACATTGGTCTTATTTAGGTTACACTAATGTGATCCTAAATAGTATATAATTTAACTTTTGTATTCTCTATAATATTTATACTAACTAACTTTCTTTATCCAACTTCTTCTCAATAGGTTGGAGTTCAATACCTCTTCCCCTAAAATGCATCATATGTCACCATCTATGTGACAACTAGGTCCCAGTGACAGCATAGACACCCCACCTTAACATGTTCGTCAGGTCCTGGCCCACCAAGTACCACCAATTGCCCCTTAGACACATGGGGCCCACCCTAGGGTCCACCCACTCGCTCGAACGGGTCATCTGACTAATGACTTTCCTCACAGGCCAACACATGTACTTTCTAGTGTGCATTGTCATCACTCACACACACCCTGAGAAACTTTTGTATCCTCTAATATTTATACTAACTAACTTTCTTTATCCAACTTCTTCCCAATAGGTTGGATTTCAACACCTATTCCCCTAAAATGCATCGTATGTCACCATCTATGTGACAACCAGGTCCCAATGACAGCATAGGTCATCTGACTAATGACTATCCTCACAGGCCAACACATGTCCTTTCCAGTGTGTTTTGTCCTCACTCACACACACCCTGAAAAAAGCTTCCCAGAAGGTCACCCATCCTGATCACTACTCCAGGCCAAGCACGCTTAACTGTGAAGGTCTAATCAGGTAGGCTTCTAAAAAAGAAGGTGCACCTTATTGACATGAGTCATATCATTTAGTAATTTAACCCTTTATCATTCTGGGTGTTACAATCACCCCCCCCCCTAGATCACAATGCCCTCGTCTTGGGCCCTACATCTCAACACAGTCAATGCGCCGCACGTAAGGCTGGGTACCACCTCTGACACCAATTGTGACAACCAGGTCCCAGTGACACCACAGACACCCCGCCTTAACATGGTCGTCGGGTCCTGGCCCACCAGGTACCACCAATTGCCCTGCAGAAACCTAGGGCCCACCCTACGGTCCACCCACGTGCCCGAACGGGTCACATGACTAATGATTGTCACCACAGGCCAACACATGTCCTTTACAGTGTCCTTTGACCTCACTCACACACAACCTGAAAAAATATCCTAGAAGGTCACCCATCCTGATCATTACTCCAGACCAAGTACGCTTAACTGTGGAGTTCTAATCAGGTAGGCTTCCGAAAAGGAAGGTGCACCGTGTTGACATGAGTCATTTCATTTAGTCATTTAACCCTTTATCATTTGGCGTGTTATAATCTATATTCTTGAATGGAATTTATTTTTATATCCAAATTCCACCATTTAAAAATACCGATCAAACATTCCACGGAATTGAAGAGAACATGGTCTTAAAATGTCTTCAAATGTATTCATAGTCATTTCAAACCGACTATCAATATAGAGATGACATGAAATGTTTAAATGAATCTCAGTGTTGAGATCCCCTTGAAGGATCTTCTATAATTTCAATGTGAACTAAGGGTCATAGTTAGATACAATCAATATAGGTTCCCTATGAAGCCTTATGATTTCATTATTATTTATATGGGAAATACTATCAAGGTGTAGATATTCTCATATAACTATGAAATGAGAATAATTAGTAAGATGATTAATTATGACCCATACAATATAATTATTCCTTGGAGTCTTTGGAAGTCCAATGAAAAATTCCACTCTAACATTATCCCACTTAAATATAGGTATTGGTAGAGGTTCTATGACTCTATTAGTATATTGTCTTTTATCCTTCACCTATCGGTGTAATAAGAATATAGACACATAATCTGTAATTTCCAATTTCATATAACCCCATAAAAAATGTTCTATTAAATCCCTATACATTGTTGTTCTACCAGGGTGTACAGAGAAATTGGAGTTATTTACTTCATCCAGCATTACCCTCTTAAACTCTGGTATAGATAGAACATGTAACCTATTTCCAAACATCAACACACCATATGTATATGTGATGTTTATCAATTTACAATCATTTACTAATTTTTTATTCCCCATCCATAGATAAATCTTTATCTTCCTATCAGCTAATAATTTAATTAAGGAGAGCTACATGTGGTGGATCCAGATATGATTTAGATGATGTAACTTCCCATATAAAGACAAGAGATTACACCTCACCATAATGAACCATAATATTATTCTCTTGAAAATAAATTTTTACATTATAATTTGAAATCAAATCTATACCAAGGATCATATCAAAGTTATCTATAGTTATAATAAACAAGTTTTCAAATAAGGTATACCCATGCATCAAAATGGGAATTGCTTGACACATGATTTTGTCCATAAGATTTCCATCGGGTGTCTAAATTTATAAATCCTTTACTAGGCTTCTAATATAATGTTTTTAGAAAACACGGAAGATATAAAAGAGTTAAAAGATCCAAAATAAAATAAAAAATTACCGAAAATTGAGTAAATGATCAAATTATCAACCATTACATCATTATAACTTCCACTTTAGTTGTGGTAATCACATAAGCTTGGAATTTCTCCCTTGGATTTTATTAAGTAAATTACCTTGATATTTGGGGAATTGGTTTTCATTATTTTCTTCTTCCATAAATTTAAAACATCAAACAACAATATATTATTCCTTTACCATGAATTTTTGCACTTGATGGCCTTTTATCGGCACTTATAACAGACTCATGTTCTATTACAACAAACCCCGTAGTGTTTCTTCCTATAGTTATCACATTTGGAAATCCCAACCCTCCTTTCTTTCCCTTTTTTACATTATTCCTCCCATGATGATCATTCAACCTCTTCACCACCTGATATCACTTGACACTACTAAAAAACACACCTATAACAGCAGTGGCATTTATCAGTGCTAGAATAATTTGCTGATAAAGTTTATATTTATCAGTGCTAAATTAAGTGTGGATAAAGGAATCCCTTTATCAATGCTAAAAGAAAGTGTTGATAAAGGGAACCCTTTATGAGTACTTTTTTAGGGCTAATAAAAGGTAACTTTTATCAGTGCTTTATTTTAGCACTGATAAAGGAAACCTTTATTAACACTTTCTTTTTAACATTGATAAATGGTTCCCTTTATCAGTGTGTTTCTAGAGTGGATAAAAGTTTTCATTTATCTTTACATTTTTAGTAATGATAAAGGTCCAAAATAAAATAAATAAATAAAAAAATAAAAATAAAATGAGTAAATTAAGAAAAAATTAAACATTTTATCAAATAATTAATTATTGATAAAAATGAATAAATTTAATATACATATATGTAAGTTATAAATATTAATAAATAGTACATATTAAATATATATATATAATGAGTACATATAATATATATAAAATTTTATTTAAAAATATATTAATGTCTTATTCATTTTTAATGTTGTTTGATTTTTCAATTTAACTGATATCAAACGTCGTGTGTTGCAATTATTCCATGTTCATATATATATATATATATTTATATACACAAACACACACACACAAATTTGTTTACGCAATATATATAAACACATACACTTAATATTTATATAATTTATTCATGTTTTATTATATTTTAGAATTTAATTATATCATGATACATTTAATATATATTATATATTTAATAGGTCAATTTTTTTAATAATATAGTTAGGGTACTCTTTTTTAATATTTTCTATTTTCCATTTTATTTTTTGAATTTAATCACTCCCCACTATTTATTTATATATATTTATTTACTTTGTTTTTGTATATTCAAAATGTATTCATCCACTTCAATATATATATATATTAATAAATTATATTTAATTAATAAATATTATCTATTTTTTCAATAGTTTTAAAGTGTACTCATTTTAGATTATTCAATTTCACTTATTTTTAAAATGCATGTATTTATGATTATATATATATTAATAAAGTTTAAAATATATTTTTAAATTAAATATTTATGAATAAATATATATATAAATGCAAATTTATTATATTTATAATTATTATAAACAAATAATAATTATTTTTTAAATAATTATTTATATAATTATAAATACACAATTATATATATTTAAATAATTATAAAATTATAATAAATTTATTTAAATTCTTATAAAATTATAATAAATTTATTTAAATAATTATAATTATAAAAAATTTATTAGTTTTAAAATGTTAGGACTGATAAATATGTCTTTTATTAACACTTTTCAGCACTGATAAAGTTTTATATTTATCTGTGCTTATAAATTTAGCACTAATAAAATGGATATTTATTAGAACTTTTCTAAAAGTGCTATTAAAAGTGTCCCTGATCTATTTAAAAAAATCCTAACCATGTCTCAGTCACTTGCGATTCTCTAGCTCTCATATAACTCCTCTATTTTCTGCATGACCTCTTTACTTTCCCTCAAATTAATCAAGTCTAGAATCCAATGCATGTTATTTTAAACTTTTCCACTATCATTGTTTGATGTTTCATGAACCTCATTTTATGTTTTTGGGATATTCTTAACCATGGTGAACCCTTCATCTCTTCTCCTCACTACTAAAATTCAACAAGTGGTTATATTTCATCATTTTCCTCCATATACAATGGTTTCAAAGAAAGATAAGTATGTTTTCATATGGTAATGTTAGTCCACATATTTTTATGGGCCTGTATGGATAAATAAAATAGATTCTAGACCATATGATGCAAAAAAGGTAATTTTCGATTTATATCATGATCAATTTGAGTTTAGTTAAATGTTGATGTGGTTAAACCATTTCTCAAACATGTTATCTATATCCATTAACATTAAGACTTGACTTTGTCTAGTTTCAAAAAAATGGTATCTGATAATAGGTTCATCAGAGACCCTAAGTTACAAAGTGCACTTTTTTATTATAATATTAATGGTAGTGTAGAGTTAGTTTTTCGAAACTCGAGAGGTACATGTGTGTAAGAGTCTCACAAACTCTCTCTTATTTAGAGAAATGATTTTCTAGGGAACTTTGGGCTTGATTCTTCGAATTACATTTAGATTTTGATTCGTTTGATGTGTTTGATATGATAATTTATATTTAAATTCAAAATGGGTTTTAAGTGATTTTGGGATTTGGTTGAGGTTGTGGGGATGATGGATGAAGATACGGAGTTACAAATCTAGTCTATCTAGTCTATCCAACCCTGTGGATCCCATGTTGATACTTAAAGGCTCCACTAAACCCTCAACAAGTTGTTCATTTCATTCTATACATATTTGAACCAATTATAATTATTGAATTACTCTTAAATTAAATTATCACTTATTGGTTGTTAATTAATGAGGGTTTAGTATTTTTAGACATTATTGAAATTAATATTATCTAGTGTTTTATAGTGTTTTGAAAATTTGAAATTTTTTGGGTTAAAATCAGTTTTTTATTATTTTATAAAAAATATTAGGTTCTTAAATCTTTTTAATGGTTTATTTTAAAATATATTTATTATATCATAAATGGTATTTAAAATGGTTGACATCATTAATGGTTTTGAGAAAAATGATTTGTAAAATATGTATATTTTTATAGAAGTTATTTAAAATGAACTAGCATTATTAAAAAAAATTCTTTAATTGTTAATAAACTATAAAAATGAATTTATTTTATTTTAATCATGTGTAGTGTTTTAAAAATATTAATTTAAAGATATGTATTTTCAAGAAAAATAAATTTTATAATTTTTTTATGTTTTTTTGTGTGTTTATGCTTTTGGATTTGTCATGTGGTCTTGGAAGGACTATTTAGTTTGATATGTTAGACATTAACTAGTTGAGTTCATGACTTGTGTCATTTAAATTCTTACTCCAAAAATGTTATAAAAATGTAGGGTTTGTCTCCTAGGATAACCCTCTTAGTGATTTCTCCCTTAATTTAGAGGAGACTCGTTTTGTTTCAATCCTACCCATGCTCTAAATTGAGTGGGGAACATGGGACCTTATATCTCTCAAACCCCATCTTAGGATATTTATTTTTTGGATGTAGAGTCAGTTGAGACTTGGGAATCCAGTGGTTGGTTATTTTATTGATTTAGATAGGTTTTTTTACTTGATAATCCTCGTTATTTGGATATTCCCTTCTTCAATTTTGTGGTTGTGTTGAGAGTCTTGATGCAATTTTAGAATTGGACACATAATTTGTGGTATTTTGTATTTATTTTTGTAGAATGGTGGTTTATCCTTATCATTGTTGGGTGTATTTTTTAATTTTTTTTTGACCCACCTTATCGAGTATCATGACTCTTATTTAAGATTTGATTGGTAGAAATCGATAAGAATATATGAAATTTCTTATTCTTATGTGTATTTTTTTCTAGAATCATTTATAAATTTATATTAATTAAAACGTGATTAGTAAATAAATAGTGAATTCTTATTTACTTATTAGTGATTATTAGGCATATATAACATATTAATTGATTGGTTTTATTTAGTAACCCCATTTATCAATACAATTTGTTATTCATTTTGTACATATATTTAAAATAATTATTCTAACATATTTTAAATTTTATGTAAATAATGAAAAGACTTAATAAAATTTAAATGAATGAGAGAGAGGGGAATGGGGTTTGAATTTAATATAGATTATTTAGTTCCTATTTTTTAATGATTATTATTTTTTGGAAGGGAAAATTCATTCTAATATCTACATTAATATCGAATATGTCACAACTCTAACCCCTAAATATTCATAGGAAAAAGCCAATGAACATACTCAGTATGATAGAACATATATTGATCCTCATGTCCTAGAGGTAACTATAGATATACTTCAAGATATGTGGTATAATTTTCAATGATGTAAAGTATCTATGGTTACTCTTATATTTTATGGTAATATATCATAATAATTAATAAAGGTTTAAATTTAAAATATTCATTTATTTTATAAGAGCTAAATAATTATAGATCAATACTAGGAATAAGTTTAAAAATTCATCCTTTAAATGGATTTATGTTATAGGAGGAATATTATGGTGGATTAAAAAATATCCAAAATTGGAAGGTGAGGAATACTTGAGTAGACATAAGTGATGTCAAATTTATGTGGGGTGAGATTTATTTCTTGATGACCATTATGGTGGAGGTATTCCAATTCCTCTTCAATTGAGTAGACTTTTAGATTGATTCCATTAATGTAGGTTTCTAGAACACTTTAATCCGTAGATGCTTGATTTTTTTCCATCTCTTGATGATAGATTAGACCCCCTCTTTCAAACTTGCCTTCCTCCCATCATTATGGTTCCAAAGTTCAATGATGACATTCCTCTTGAATAGTGATAGAGGAAGGGTAGTGTTAAAAAGGGAATGAGTAGCCTCGAATCCATCATCAAGAGATGGAAGGCAATCAATCGTATCAGAATGGATTAAATAAAGGTAATGAATGATAGTTGTAATGTAGTATTTTAGTATTATATATTTTTTAAGATAGTAAAAATTATCATGCATGATGCATGAAATTGTGGAATTTTATGCATGGAGTGTATTTTATTATTGTTATTCAATACAAATTAAATGTTTTACTACTCATGCAGACAATGTCTTCTAAACATTAATATGTGAACAATCATGAGGAAAACAGACAATTGATGATGAAACTATAAAATTATAAGGGGATCAACAACATGTTTAAGAAAAAAAATAGTCCCAGACCACAGTTTTGAATAAAATTATCAAGGCATGAAGTTAGGGTATAAAATTTGGGGTTAGTTAGAATCAACATAGCCAAACTATTAACCCCAAGATGTTATGCTTCATTAGTAATCATGGGGATATAATGAGTATGAATGTGTTGATTGATATTGACTAATAGGTTCATGTCCAACCTGTAATTAAATAAATCATTTGGAATGATATAATGATAATGTTACAATATACTTTCTCTATTTTACTGAAAAATTAAATAATTAAATGTTGATTTAGTTTTCATTATTCTATGCATAATGTATTTATTTTAGAAGATTTATATAAGAAATTTGTTTTTATGGCCACTGAAAAATAACATATAGGCTTCCAAACTCTTTTGAAGAAGTTAAATATTAGGGATACTAAGGGAAAAATAAATCCCCACCCACCACATAGTTATACAGACATTATAAAGAAAGAAACACAAACTGAATTTTTCAATCGTTGCAATAAAAAATCATTTTAGGTGCTTTGTGGTAGAAATTTTTTTTTTATATTATTTATTTTATCCAAAATGATTAAAAATTATTAATTTATGAAATAGAAAAAGTGTGGAGAAAATAAAGAACATGAATCAAAACCAACGTACCCCTATCACAAGGGAATGATAAGTAATGCTTCATTAGAGATCAAATTGGTATGTATTTTAAATAAAAAATAAAAGTTTATTTCTGTGATATAAAATAATATATGTTCCTTTATTTATATGTAGATTACTGAATCAATATATGAAGCCACCTTCATCCAACATTATGTGCTATGAAAGAGGCTTGTGTAAATAAGGAGGGTATATTAGTAGATAAAAACACAAAAGTTGTATAGAAAACATGTTTAAGCATGACATAATTGTAATTCATTATGATTTATTTTAATATTACATTAAAAATATTTTTATATATTTTTATATTTTTTATACACAAGAATCGGAAATTTCCAAACCATAAGAAAAGAAACATTTAGTAGCTTTGAAGTAGCCTGAAAAATATGTTCAGGTTAGCCGATTAGGATTTGGATTATCTCGTTGAACATATTTAAAGACTATACAAACACATGAAGATACATATAATATGATAAGATTGTTTCAGACACAAATAGACTCACTGCAATATATTGTTTTTCTCTCTGGTTTGGAATACTAATGTATAATAAATGATCAAACCAAAGCGGAGGAGGAGAAAACATCCACACATGAACCAAATGATCCCACTAACATTGAAGATAGTCATCCCCCAAAGTGTATAACTTAAACAGGGTAATCAATTTTTTCATTAATCGTTCTCTTAAATGAGAATAAAAAAACTTCTAATATATTTGTATTACTAAAATTCTATATGGTATAGTTGTATTTAATTTTTATTTGTCAACACCCACATACCACTTTGTTGCAATGGGTACAATGTATAATATCCCAGGATAACAGCTGCACAATCATCCCCTCCAAAAAAATCACATGAGAGTGGGAATTGAGGTAGCTTATGATTCGACTGTTGAGTTACTTGTTCTACTTGATGGTCCGAATATTACAATGATTGAAGAAGCTATTAGAGATTTTACAGTATGGATGTATAATATTATAACGATATATGAGGTATTTATTTAACAAATTTTTTCATATGAAAAACATGTTACAGTAGATGATAAAATGTCTAAAGTGATGTATGTTATTTCAGATGGATAAAGAGGTAGAGAAATAGAAGGTTGAATCAAGGAAATCTAGTGAATCAACTAATAAAAAAATGATCGTCAGATATTAAATTCTCCTCACTAGTTCCAGAGCAACAATTATTATAATCACAACTTTATCAAGAGACCACATTTAAATATAAAAATATGCCTTAAATTTATTATGAAGAAAACATATATGTATGTTCCTTCTAGACATAATTGGTCTTGAGACACTAACTATGATTCTGAAGAATGAATGGTTGGGTGTCTTAGTTGTAAATACATACATAAGGTACATTTCAATAATACATCTATCCAAATAGTGAACTAAAAATGTATATTAATGTTAATAAATATTCATATTTTTTATAGGCATTTATATTAGAACTATATAATGGGAAGATTGTGGGAATCACAATTTGGATTCATTAATCCCTATATCTTTTCTATGCCAGAATTTAATTTAAATGAGAAAGTAATTAACGAGAAAAAAAGTCAGTTACTCAAATCAATTAATAAAAAATCATCATATGATAGACTATTTTTAATTCCTACATTGCAAGGTTAAAACTCTACAATCTAATCATAAAAAATATATTTTTAATTTTTTCATTACTTAATTATTTTTGTTTTTTTAGGAGGCACTAGATGCTGATAGTAGTCAATATAGACACCCTAAATATTTATTTTTTGTATTAAATGCATGGATACAAAACTAGTCGACCACACTTGATGTGTACTATGAATATGTAATAAACTAAAAAAATATAGATAAACTTCATTTTATATGATAATTTAGTGTTTTAATGAGATTTGTTTATTGTAGATTGGTCTCTCAATACAGTCTAGATCATGACATGAAGTTGGTGTATGAAAAGATAAAGCTTATGAATTAATAAAAATGGAAAAAAATTAAGGTGTATATATAATTATTTAATTACCAAAAAATTTCAAAATTATTTACTTATTTTGGTGAATGTTTTGGCAATGTCCAAAACAAGATAATGAAATCGATTATGGATATTATGTTTTCATATTTATGAGAGAAATCATAAACAATGAAAAAACCAACATCCCCAAACTGGTAATTTCCAAAGGTAATTAAAATTTCATTAAATATGTTTCATAATCAATTTGTTATCTATATTTTCATAGTACTATCAATATTTCTAACAACATAGTTACTAAAAAGAAGAAATCAATTTGTTTAGAGACAAGTGGGAAGCATAATTGTTGTCAAAATGTATGAAAAATACAAATTTAGGTGATTACATACTGTTTTCATGATCTATTATGAGTTATTACCTTCAAAATATATTCAGGGTGTGAAGAATTAGCGTTAGAATTATTATATATTATTTTCATTCTCATTCTCAAGGTGAAGAATAATAGTGTAAATAAATTTATTTAGATCCATTGATATGAAAATAATAAAATTGTTGGGAAATCATGGAGGAATAGGTTTATGTCGAGGTTGAGGTGGAGGAGAAGGCAGAGGAGGAGGTGAAAGAGGAGGTAGAGTCAGAGACCAATGTGGAGGAGGAGTCATAGGCAAAGACTGAGGTGGAGAACAAGGTGGAGGAGGATAAGAAGCACTATCTTGAAAACAATAAAATTGTTTGTAAATGAAGTTGAATAAGGATCATATCATAATTTTTATGAGAATTTTATTTTAATATATCACACAACACTTATCACTTATGATAAGATCCATTGTGCCTGTTACAAGTTTGAAATTTCATTTTAGTAAAAAAATACATGGCATAATCAATACCAAGGATACACATTCCGATTATTTTGATACAGTTGTTAAATGATCCATAATTCATTTGGGCTGTTTAGGGATCGATCACACCTTAGTGTAATGCACAATGTGACCGATATGACTCTATTTGCATCTTTTTAATCAAAATTAACATTAATTTTAGTGAAAAAATAATTGAGATACTCAAAATAGAGAAAACACATTCATATTGTGTTGTTACTTTAGTAAAATTATCCATACGTCATTTAAGACATATAGGTATCATCCACACCTCAATCCAAGTCATGGTGTGACCTGTATGACTCCAAGTTCATCTTTTTATTCAAAATTGACATTATTTTTAGTGAAAAAAACAACTGACATACTCAAAACAGATAAAAATATTCAGATTGTTTTGGCATATTAGGGAAATGATCCATGCATAATTTTTTACATGTCAGGATTAGTCACACCTCAATCTGATTCATGGTGTGACTATTCTGACTCCAAGTGTTCGTTATCAGTTTGAAATTAACATTTTAATACAAAATGTATTACCCAATGAAAACTAAGAAAACTTCCACATATTATCTTTATAATCTTGGATAATTATTTATAATTCACTTGTGACTTGTATGAAATATTATCATGTCAAACCCACACATGAATCCACCTGTATGGCTCAAAATGTATCTTTTCATTTTATAATGACATTTTAGTAAAAAACACACATGGTATACTCAAAAATAATAAAATGAATTCATATTGTTTTTGTACTTTATAAAAGTGATACATGACTCATTTTGGATGTTTAGGTATCATCTTTTCCTAAATCGCACACATGCTGTGACTAGTATGACTCAAAGTGTGTAGTTTTATTCAAAATTGACATTAATTTAACTAAAAAAACCGACATACTCAAAACTGAGAAAACACATTCAGATTATTATTTTTTAATTTAGTAAAATGATCCATACATCATTTAGTATGTGTATAGATCATCTGAACATCAATCAGATGCACGTTGTGACCATCATGACTCCAAGTGCATCTTTTTATTCAAAATTGTCATTAATTTTAGTGAAAAACAACTAACATACACAAAATTCAGAAAAAACATTCATATTGTTTTGGTAATTTAGTAAAATGGTCCATATTTTTTTTTTGATGTCTAATAATAAACTATACCTCATTCTGATTCACAATGTGATTGGTATGACCCAACATGTCTGTTAACGGTTTAAAATTGACATTTTAAATCAAAAAGTGTCACTCACTGAAAACCAAGAAAATATACTCAAATTGTCTTGATAATTTGGTACAATGATTCATAATTCATTTTTGATGTTTATGAATCAGTCTCATGTCAAACCCACACACAATGCCACCTGTATGGCTCAAAGTGTGTGTTTCTAGTTTAAAATGACATTTTAGTAAAACACACACATGGCATACTCAAAACTAGTAAAATACATTCATATTGTTTTGGTACTTTAGGAAAATTATTCATGAGTCATTAGGGATGTATACCGATTAGTCACCCCTCAATCCAATTAACGGTGTGACTCGTAGGACTTAAGTTCTTCTTTTTCTTCACAATTGACATTAGTTTTCGTGAAAAAAACAAATAACATACTCAAACCTGATAAAATGTACTCGTATTGTTTTGTAACTTTAAAAAAACAATATATATATCATTACTGATATATAGGGATCGTCCTCACCTCAATATGATGCATGGTGTGACTGGTATGACTCTAAGTGTCCATTATCAGTTTATAATATACATTTTAATACAAAAAGTGTCACTCACTGAAAACTAATAAAACAAACTCAGATTATTTTGGTAATTTTAGAAAAATATTCATAATTCATTTTGTGACATGTATGAATCACTATCACGTAAAAACCACACATGATTCCACATGTATGGCACAAAGTGCATGTTTCCTTTTTAAATTGACATTTTAGTGAAAAACACATGTTACAGAATCAAAACTAAGAAAAAAATTCATATTTTTTTGGTACTTTAGTTCAATTATACATGAGTCATTTAGAATGTTTAGGTATCATAAACCCCTCAATCTGACACATGGTCTGACTAGTATAAATCAAAATGAATATTTTAATTCAAAATTGACATTAATTTTAGTGAAGGAAAACAACTAACATACTCCAAACTGAGAAAACACATTCAGATTGTTTTGGTACTTTAGGAAAATGATCGATACATCATTGTTTGTGTGTATGTATCAGCCTAAAGACAATCTGATGCACAGGGTGATCATTATGACTCCAATTGCGTTGTTTGACTAAAAAATATACATTAATTTTATTAAAAAACTAACATACTCTATAATAGTGTTTTGATTTTCTTTTATTAGTGTTAGAAATTTTATTTCATTTAAATTCAATATTTTTACCTTATTTTGTTAATTTATGTTATATTTCTAGTGATACAGTGTGTTGCAACATGCCACTGCATTTTTAACCTTTATTAGTGCTACTAAATGTGTTGATAAAAGTATGATTTATCATTGGTTTTAAAGATACTTATAAAGCTAACCTTTATCATTTCTTATATTGTCGTTGACAAAGTCTATCTTTATTATCTATTTTAAATGTGCAGATAAATCATTTTTTTATCAACATAAATAAAAGCACTGATAAATCATAATTTTATCAGAACATTTGAAAACACTGTTAAAGGGTATGATTATTAACACCAAATAAAAGTGCTGACAAATGGAGTCTTTTATCTTCTCTTTTAAAAGCTTCGATAAAAGTATGATTTATATGAGATTTTATTTTCCTTGATAGAGATACCCTTTATCAATTCTTTTTAGCATTGATAAAAGCCATGGAGTTTTAACCACATATAGATAGTGAGATCTTTTTTAGCATTGATAAAATCCAATTCTAGCACTGTTAAAGGAGTGTTTTGTAGTAGTGTGAATACATACATACTTTTGAACACATTTTCTATATTAATGTACTTGAGACTATATCCTCATATAACGGAAAAGTTATGAGAGACCAATTCCCTTAAAAGGATCTTATTTAACCCATCAATGATACAGTCAATATTTCTTTACACTCTACTTACAAAGTCCACTACATGCCTAGCTAATATTGTATAGTTAAATTCATATTCAACAACATTTACCTCATTCTTTTGTCTGTTATTGAGAATCTATTCTTCCATTTTCTCTCTATTATCATGAGGAAAGTATTTTTCATTGAATATGTCTTTTAAAGATCACCACTCCATTCACTTGATCTCATATTCCTATTTAATGTTCTAAATTAGTGTTGACAATTCGTGTGTATCTCGCTTTAAATGACAGACTTCCCTGGTAACTTTTTTTATTTCACTACTTCCCAAAGAAATAATGATCTAAGATATGGAATAAATCCATTATTTGAATACCAATGTATTAGTAGTTACACTAAATGCTAGTAACTATTTTCATATGAAGTGATCAAACATATTTTAACCATGATGGAGATCAACCGGTCACTATATACATGCAAGATTATTTTTCATAACTTGGGTAAACTACCCCAATATAGATATAAACTGATTAGCCTCAAATCTAGCTTCATTAACTTGTTGTGTGATAATATCCCTTGATTGAATATGGGTGTTGATATAGTTACAATTCATCCCATTAGTCACCATATTTCTATAATGGAATACACATATTATCTCATGATATTGAATTGTAAAATATAATTCCTATCATATTTTCTAGTATGTTCCCAAGAAATTGTGAGTTTTTTTCATAAAACATATAATACCTAAATTGGTTTCTGTATATTTAGTCCCAATGATACTACTAAACTTGTTATGATACAAAATATAACATATCATATTCTAGAAAAATAGATTCAATAGTTATATTGCATTATTGTTATGAAATATAAGATATCCCACATGATCCAATAGTTTAGTAGTCTTAGATGACTAGATACATACATACTCTAAATTTCAAAACATAAGATAGAACATGAAAATATTTCCATATCATTATTATCCCTTTGAACATATCTATGAAAATTACACATATTCCTTCTCTAAGGTTCATCAGGAAAGGAAAAAAATAAGAGTGTACTCAGATACCCGATAAGAAGTGGCATATAATAGAATCATTCATAACATAAACATAAAATAAGTTATGTGGAAGGTATAAATGAAAAACAATAATCCATAATCAAATTAAAAAAAGGGCATGTTATATCTATGAAAATAAATGAAAACATGGATAACAATAATCATTTCTCTCATAATGATTAAATGCCTAATGTCATACATTAAAACATATTTTCAATGATTTAGGACAATACACTATCTTGTAATGGTAAATGGTATAAAACAAAAACCATCCTTTTTTATCTCTTGATGGATCAAGGGGATATATAATTTCAATCCCCACCCATCACCTAATTATTTCCAATGCATTCTCAATAAGAGTCATTAATACATTTCATCTTATTCCTTAAGGGAAATCATACTGAATAAAACATGAATATATGTGTAATGGGAAATATAGAAATAAAATACTTACCCACTCAATAAAATAATGTAGATTTCTACGATAACATCCCTTAATCATCTTATAATTTTGGGGGTATTGATAACGTTATTTGTAGCACCCTTATCAAATAGAATATGGGAAAGGGTACTTTAGATGTGCTATGTTATCCATGGAAGATAGTAATTTGGTTCAATAGTTTTCATTTTTAGGGGACCAATTCAATGGTATGAAAAATAATTCATCACAGTTTATTAGTAACATATGAATATTTAATAGAATATCCCCTTGGAGTGTCTCACCAGGTGTGTAGTCTTAGTCCCACTCATTGTGCATCTAGGTGATGATTGAGTCAATGTTCAACCAACCCTTTTTATGGAAATTACCCCAAATTGGATATGTTCCATAGATACATCCAGTTTATAGTATCTATATAGGTATTTATTTTTTTATAAATTTAAAACACTTTAATATTACTAAATATTTGGATGGATTTTACACCATGGAAAGGATTGAGTTTTACAACAGTTTATGTAACTATCGAATCACAAAATATGAGAGAGTGATACCAATATAGAATATTAAATCACTTAAATTTAATGATTAATATGTAAAAAAATATTTTAATTCAATTTATTCACCACACAAATTAAAATAGGTTATGAATATAACATGAGTCCCAAAAAAAGAAAATAACGATGGAAAAAACCCACATATAGATTAGGTAGCAATACAATAAAAAACCTATTGTAAGAATAGAATTCAACTAGATATTAAAATACCATGAATAAATTTATTTCATGATATAAAATATCAAATAAAAAATATATACACCACAGAATGTAAATTTTGTACATAACAAAAAACACATCTCAAAAAGATTAATTTGAGACTGAAAACCCTTACATCTGGTCCAGAATTCCACAAACATACATTAACCTCATGTATCATAATCATGGATATCTTAGTAAAATAATTAAGAAACTTTTTCATTCACATAACCCTTTATAAACATTATTTATATGTATACCATTTAATGATATTTGTGTTGGGTATTCGTAACATGAAGTTCGAAAATCAAGGAATGATTTCGATGGAAGGAAAACTCTAAAAAGGGGATTGTGAAAGGGGTTTAATAAATTACAAAACAAGAATATCATTAATATAAAAATATTTATAAATTAAGGAATCTATTATGAACATTTATATTCGAATTCAGAAGGAAAAATAAAGGATTATAATAAAGGAAATTCCTAAATTGAAAAGAGGAGGGAGAGAATCAAGGAGTGATTTTGACTGCATAATGACAATACAAAAAATTGTATAACGTGTGTCTAATGATAGTTAAGGGTAGTCTCTTTTAAATAGTGAATAATTTGAATAGTAAATGTTATACTATTAATATACAAAATCATAATAAATTTAAAATCAAAGGGCTTATCACAAAATAATTACTTGAATCAAAAAGTGCAGGATAATTCTTACCTTGATAAACAGCTTCTTAAATCTTGAGAGGACTCTTCAATCATTAATAACTCATTTAAATGTATTCAAAAATATATTAGGAAGTTAAATTCATGATTAATTTATTTAAGGAGGAGTGGGATGAGAGAATGGGTGGGAGTGAGATCCTTTTATAGGTGAAAACGAGGATTTTTAATGGAAACTAAAGTTGGGTAAGGGGTTGGAATGGAATCATAGGGGTGTTATGTAGGTTTGGTGAGTAAGGTGAATAAGGTGAATAAACGGTAGGTGATACATGTGGGTATTACTTTCATACTTAAAAAGGTTTTCTACAAGGTGTATATGACCTTTTAATTATTAAGAATTTGAGATACCTCATTTATCAATTTTACCATTATTAAAATTGATTAAAAATTAACCATGGTAATTATTTTATTAATGAAATTATATAAAAACCCATCTTAATAAATTTATATGTGATGAATCTAAATTCTTTATCAATTTAACAAAATTAATTTTCTAATTATGATAAAACCAACTTCTTGATTTAAACATAAGATATAGGGAAAAAGGGTTTTATAAAAAATTTATTATTATATATTAAGTGTTTTTATTCTTAGTTACTGTTAATTATTAATTGAATGAGTGTTTATATAATTTTTCACGTGTTTAAAAATCATTTTAGAGTTATATTTTCTAGTCGATTGATCTAATTTATTTAGATAAAAATTATATAACTCTTATAAAATTAATTCTAAAAACCCATTCTACATTTACTGTGGTAATTAATCTCTAACCTACACAATTTAATTTAAATGACTAAAAATAATATTTTTAATAATTAAGTCATTTAGACCTACTATTTCTAAATATAAATTCCATTTTGTCAAATAAAATTAATATGTGTATGAAAGTTATTTATAACATTTCTACACATAAAACCCATTTTTTATAAATATCCAAAAATTTCATCTTTGGATAATGTCATTATTATGAATAAAAAAACGAAGTTAATTTTGTTAAAATAAACTTATAATATTCTGAAATTGAAATATTAAATATATTTTTTAATAAGGGATCTTTTGAGTGCACATTTTTTGATAGTTCATGATATGATGTTTACCCACTAAAGTAGGGTCTCTGGTATTACATGGTCCATTATTAAATTACTTATATCATTGAAGGATCCAAAAATAAACACTCAGTTATAGTTTTATAACCCAATAATGATACTTTCTATATCCATAATTCACACTTTTTAAATATTTTAAAAAAAATTATCCTTCCTCATGGTCTTCAACACAAATCTAAAATGATCTTCATGCTCTTCTATGTGCTCCGAGTATAGAATAATATCATCTATAATGACTACCATAAATTTTGTAGGGTAATATCTAATGTGTTTATTCATTGGATCCATGAAGATAGTGGGGTCATTTGGATGTCTAAACTCCATCATTATAAATTCATTGTGTCCATATAAATTCAAAAATGTTGTCTTTTATATGTCTACACTCTTAAAACCTATTTGAGAATGAACTAATTGAAGGTAAATCATTGAGAAATATTGAGCTCCTTAGATTTTATTGAACAAGTCATCAATAAGGGTATAAGCATACGTATTTTGTTTATTGTATCACAAAGGATTGGATAATCAATGAGACACACATTGATCAATCTTTCTTCTTGAAAAATGGAACCAGTTCACCCTATAGTGAAGCACTTGGGTATATAAACCCCTTTTTTATAATCTCTTGGAGTCTAATATTAAATTTCTATAACTAAATATGTTTTATTCTATATGGATTATTTGATATAATACTAACACCATGTATGAGTTCTATGATAAACTCAACCACAAGATCTAAAGGAAGATAAGAAAACTATTTTAAAAATACATTGAAATATTCCAAGAAAATTGAAATATATTTTATATTGTATTTTTCTTATGAAATTTGAGTCATATATCACTCATTTCTATAAAACATGACCCATTTAATTGAGGCAACATCATTATTGAGTTCATAGTTATCCTTGAATCGATAAAAAGTCATGGGTTTATTTAGAATATGAAATATAATTTATTTATTCTGAAAATAGATGTGGGTTATATATAGAGAGAGAAAATACATATGTAATAAAATATTAAGTTAAATTATTGTGATAATAATAATATTTGAAATAATCACTTTACCATAAACATCAATCAGGGAAGAGTAATAAACATTGGTTCTAATCATCACACAATTGGGTGTTTTGATTGAAAATTCAGTATCTAGTTATTGGGATGGAAATATGATTAAATTAGAAAATATTCCAGATATAATGGACTGGGATAAATGATAATAAAATTAGACATGAATATTTCTTGAGTAGAGTATGGGTTTCCCTTTTAGCACTTCATTTTATTGATGATGTTTATCATCATTATCCCTTTGGTTGGTAAAATTTTCTTTATAATTCATTCAATCCTTAAAATTTATATTGGAGTGTGGGTGGTGAATTAATTATCTCATTCCTTTTGTATTTAAGATCCCCTCTAGATTCATCTAATTTAGGTCCTTCAAAAACCACATGAAACAATTGTCTATGACTTTTACTTAATTCCTCATATGGTTTTTACACAATTTTCAAAATGAAATAAATTGAAACTTTTTCCCTCTGTAGGTTTTTATTCGAGTTTCCATTTAACTAAATTTCGTATAATTTTACAAAAAATTATGAGAATAATATTAGTCTTAAATTACTATTTCCATATTGATAGTACATATAAAAATTTATTCATAGCTACCAATGTTCTTTATAGGCAACACCTTTTAGATACTTGGTGTTAAGACACTAAAAATGATTGATTATAATTTCAAGATATTTGATAAAACAAAAATCACAAATTGGATGGAATGAAAATTTTATTTATAAGTACCAACAAATTCATGTTAGTTTTGTTTTAGTTTAAGGAATTATATCTCCAGTTTATTAAGAATATTTCCACATTTTTGTTTGAAAATTGTCTTATTAAAATCCACTCATTTCATAGAAGAAAAATATTTTTAATTACTCAATTTTTTGTTGAGAGTTCATCATTGATCAACATCACCTTTAAATATTTGCACAATTAATACCACCTTTGGATTCTACAATCATGAGAGAACATGAAATAAATTTTATATCGAATTGACCCACTACTAAACAATTAGTGGATAAAAGAAACACTAAAGGAGGGTGGATGTATTTTCATAACAAACTAAATAATTAATTCTTCCATTCATTTTTTTGGGAGGGTGAAATTATTTAAATTAGTTTTCATAGGTTGATATTGTTGGGTGAGCATAGAAAAAATATCTTCAATTTTATCACCAACTCCATATTTTTCTCGTGAGGATAGTCATTGTATTTTAAAATAAAATCTTTGAAAACTCAATTCCTCCAAGTCCTAACCTATAATTAAAACATAAAATTTTACTGTGATTATCAGAGAATGGTAAAATTAAGTAATAATATCATATGGAAAATAAATCCTAAGATGAATTATATTATTATAACACCATTTAAACATATAAAAGTTTAGGCCGATACTAAAAAAATTAAATTAACATTAGGTTTTTTTCTATTTCCTATCATAACATAATACAAAAATGACTAAATTCCAATCTAATACGAATTGAAACTCCTTAAATCCATATACCTAGATCTGATACTAAGATATAAACTTTAAAAAATATCATTGATACTAAATGATATGTTCCAATAATAATACATTTAATTATTACATCACTTTCATAATATTAACATAATGTCTCACAATGCACACAATCCCATAACCCAAAGGTATAGTTTTTTTACTGATTGGGTGCGTAAAAAATTTATTTTATATGAAATTTATTTTATCCCACATATAATTTTCCCAAATAACACCCTTTTAGATATATTACACTTAATAACCTTCTTTACTACCTAGATAATGGAAATATAAGAAAAGGATGGGATCAGAGTCCTTGTAATGGTAAATATATAAAATTTTAATGAAATATCATAAGTGATAATATGATGAATATGTGGGTATGAGAACATAATCATGGTTTAGTTTCATAACATAATAGTATCATACCACATAAAACGTAGATAATAATTAATATGACATCACATAAATATTTTGGTATAAAAACTAAATCAAACATTTTGATCAATGAGAACATAACATAGTCATTCTAATGGGTTATAAGTGTTTGGAATAAACATAAGTATATAAATCAAAATATACATCATGGATAATCATAAATAAATTCACTTCACAATCTACAATGATAACTTGAAACATACAACATTATAAACTTTGGCTAACAACTAGTTTCTTATAACCCTATGGTATTGGGATAACAAAAATTCCCCCTAACCTTTTGGACTTTGAATACCCACTGACATCCTATAACCTTTGATCATGACATATAAAACATTACCTAATATATTGGAGGTATATAATGGACCCACCAATCACATAATGACAAACCATTCATGTGTATGGTTCATGAACATTATTCCATTCACAATTTCATCACAGACTAGTTAACATAAGTGAGAGAAATGGGTATTAAAAAAATACCTAAAACATTATTGTAATCCATCCATTAGATTATAGAGTCCTAAATAACAATATATAGTTTTAATAATATACTCTTTACACATTGGATTGTATACCAATATAGTGTTCCAAACATAGAAAACCATAATTACAATATCATTAAGAAATCTTGAGCCACTAACATACCCATTAGCTTTTAGTTTTATAGTTTTATATAATTAATAAAACCTTGATGTTAATAAAACCCATACAAAATAAAAACCTTTATCCCTAAAAAAATACATCAATTGATAAATTTTATTCATTCAAGGCCAAAAACCAACATTAGGAATTTAGAAATAGTTTTCAAAGTCTCCCAAAAAATCTTCTGAATATGATTCCCTACAAAAAAACATCATAAATATTACTTATATTCATTACATAGGGAATAAAAATTAAATAAATGGTGAGCTCAAATGATCAGTAAGGGTAAATATAAGTGATAACGGCCAAATATCATTAGTGATCATAAGATAAACATGTAGGTATAAGAACATAACCATGGTACATAAACATATCACAAATATTTCATATGAAATAAAAAATGGATCATAAGTGTTGAATCATAACATATGGATTTTAATATAAATAATTATATATCATATAAATAAAGAATTATAAGAATGAACCACAAGGATAAACATAGAAAATTATAACATATCCTAAGCCTATCCATTAAAACCAACATAACATAGAGGATCATGAATAATGACTTATTTCTCTTAAAATAGCTGAGAAGATATCCCCACATATATTCTATAACATAGTGGGTCATACATCATAATTTATATCCCATAACAGATTGAGCATCGCAACTCATTTCCCATTATTATATAATGAGATATAAACCTTTATACAATTCATTAGAGGGATATATATTCCATAACCATCACATAATAGAATATTATAGATATTTTTTCATCATGAAATCAATAATTCATCATTTCATGAAAAACCAATGGAATAAAATTGGGTTATAAATGATGTCACATAATATGACATCAAAAGTAGATTGAAAAATATAGAAAATTATATCTACTAAATTGGTATAAATTCATTTAGGGTATTATCATGATCATTACTCCATAATAGATAGATCCTTTTGTGGTAGAGAGGAAAATTTATGTGAAATTATAGAACATATTATTATAATGAGTTTGTAATATGTTTGTAAAAAACATACCAGTTAATTCAAAAATTAATTTCAAAGTCGGGAAAATAAAAAGTTGAAAACCTTAATTATAAATGATTTCCAAATATTGATTAATTTAAAAGAAGTGGTGATAATGATAAGAATTTAAGAGTAGAAGATAAAAATATACATAAGTTAATTGAAATTCAATTATTTATTCTTTTTAAATAGTAACTATTGTTTTTAAAAGGAAAATTCAAAAAAAAAAGAAATAAAAATATCTTTAACAAAATTTGATATATTTAAGGAAAAAAATCCTTAAGAAAAATAGTTATAAAATTTAAAAAATTCATTCAGGGAATAAATATTAAAAATGAGATTATTTTCATTCGTTCTTCAAGAAAGTATAAACTGAACCATAAAGAAAAAATTAAAAAGATATGGTTTAATATTTTATAATTAATATAAGTAATATTTAAAATGATCATAAATATAATTTAATTATAGAAAATATAACTCTTTATTCATTATAGAAAATATGGACCAGTAGAAAAAGAACCATTATAAATTATTGGAATTATTATCAATAAATTCATATTTTTATAGAGAATGAAAACAATAAATGAATAATATTTTGATGTAAATATTTAATTTATCCTAAGATAAATATAAAATAGAATATATAATAATTAAATGGGATATTAATATAAATTTAGAGGATAATGGTCTAAGATGAAATTCTATGACCCAATGAAAAAAAATTGAGTTGATGAAGCCCTTATGGATATCGTAATTCTCAATGAAAAAAATCCACTAGAAATTTGTTTTTTGATAAATAAATTTAAATCAACTAAATAATTTGGGAATAAAATTTAATATATTTATAAGTTTAAAAAACCAAACAAATAAGGTTTAACAGCCACTAACCTGAACTCCTAGATCCAGTTCTAAAAAAAACATGATTTAAATTTAAAGCTTTGATACTAATAAATGTTACCCAATTTTTACCACCCAAACATACAACATAAAAATGAGATATTGGATCAATTACATACCCATGTACCTTTTTTATTGGAGTTTTATAGAATTTTTAAAAACTCTCATATAAACAATATTCCTGGAATTGAGCTAGTATTTCTCCCACCATACCCATATTTTCATATTCCATATGAAATATTAAACAAATCCCATAAAATTATCCACATTTAAAACCTTTCTTGACAAAAAACATTTATCACTATTATGTATAACCTAGATAAAAGGAAATATAATAAGGGTCATCTCAAATTCTCAGAAAGGGTAAATATAATTATTAACGGTTGAATTTCAACAGTGAGAGTAAGATGACTATAATGGTATGATGAAAAAATCATAATTCATGAGAATAAAATGTTGTAATTAATACCCATAAATACCTAGATCATAAATCATTGTATAAATCTTTAATAAATTCAAGAGTTATTGGAATCAATAATCACAAACAATGTGATATAAAACTTGATCAAAAGAAACATTAATAACCCATAACATGAATAAAAAAAATGTTTTGGTAACTTGGGGAATCATAATAATAAAACCATTATAGAACCATTATAATTTTAGTAACCATATAGATGACTTCCAATATAATTCTTCCAAAAAACATAATCATTACCCAATGGATTGGATCACTATCATGCCGCACCATTCATATAAGCTATATCGGGATTTCTAGTGAGCTATATGTGGATCAAACCTTCATAAAGATTTACCATTAACTATAACATGAATAATGTATATAGATCTTTCATCTAATCATGGAAATCCTAGAAACATTCTTTATTCCTTTCATAACATGATTAACATATGGAAAAGAAATGGGTTCCATATAAATCGATTTGAAACAATCATAATCCATCGTGAGAAATAATGATCATGGTATTGATAATAAATATCCTAATTGGAGCATAAGTAACATCATGTTCTTGTGATGCCGATGAATAGAAATATCATTAGAATATTATTAAAATCATTCATGAGGAAAATATAATTTTTTAATTTTTCAAATCACTTTTAAAAACAAAATATTTTCAAAATTTTGGGAATATAATTTTCATTAAATAACTATGGAAACTTATAAAGTAATATTCAAATAAAATAATGGTCATGATAGTAAGAAAATCTATTCATGTAGTAAATGTAACAAATAAATGTTCCTTTCTATCATTTTGTAAAAGTGAGTCTAAATTGACCCATTTGGAAAACATTAAAAAATTTTATTTTTAAAAACTTAAAAAAGAACATCAAATATAATGTAAAATATATTTATAAAATAATTTATATTTAAAAAATATCATTTTTTAAAACATTTTATAAAACATGGATATGCAAAATAAATAATCATGATCTAAAAAACATTCAAGATCAACATCACTTAGAAAACAATTTCTGGATGTTTCTTTAATTAATAAGGGAGAAAATGGAAATTAAACATGTAAACCACATTAATAAAAATATGAGAATAAAATAGAAGTGTTTTAATAAAATAGGAGCTTATGGTTTTTCCATAAGTAACCTTGAATATAAGAAATCTTGAAAAGAAAACAGATTTCAACATAAAGCCTTTTCCACTTTGGTAACTCTTCAATCATAATCCCATGAAATCATAACATAACATAAAACATTAAATACCATGAAAATAAGTATATTAATGATATATTATTTTAACAGGTAATAATATACACCATATAAAAAAACATAGGTTCACATCATAAACATAATTTTCAAGAAAATGGAATTCAAGATGAATAACTCTTACAACAACAATATAATTGAATTAAGAATTAATAAATGGGGATATTATGTGTAAAAAATATAAATCCACAAAACAATTCTTAGTATAAAATAAAACAATTTATATAAAAATTCAATAATAATAATTTCATAATAATTTCAATCAAAAATATGTATAACCCAATATAAAGAAATTGAGTTAAGAAACCATTTAACACTTAGTATCATTCATTTCAAATTCACTTGGGTAAAATTATTCAAATTGAAATGTAAAATATCATTAAGTATGAAGGATTCATTTTAGAACATATAAAACTGAATTATATACATCATATAAAATAAATTAAATCTATAATAATAAAATATGTATGAAAGAAAAGTAATTGAGATGAAATCCCTTACCTCGAGTCTATACATACTATATTTTTCAATGAAATCATGTATAATAATCTCATTCCAATTATTTTATTTCTTATGAAAATTTTATAGGTATAATAACTTATCCTTAATCTATTTATTTCATTTATGTTAATGACAAATTTAATTACATAAGTAGTTAAGTCCCCATTAGGTGTTTTGAGGACATTCAGCTAACAAGTTCAAAATAAATTATATAGGCTGAATGTGGTAAAAATGGTAATTATTACATCATATCATGAATAATTATCATTAAATAATTATAATTTTTATAAATAAATTATAATTTTAAAACCAATCATGTAATAAGGTTACAAAAAATGAACTATGTTACAATCCTCGAAACAGTAGGGCGCACGTACGCCTGAGTAACATTTCAATTTTTTGAATGATAATTATAGAAAGAAGGTAAGTATTGTGTTATATTTAAATAATTTTAATTATATAAAAAATATAAAATTAGTTATTTAAATATACTTATATATATATATATCATCCATGTGATGTGGTGATGAAAAATTAATCACATCGCTTCATGGAGGTGGTAGTCCACACACACACACAAACAACGTTATCATTTTTTAATGAATGGAAAAGTAAGAAAATAAATAATATATTATATTTTCTGAATGATAAATATTTAATTAATATCATATATAAAAATTAATACATTAATTATAACCATATGTGATAGGTGGCTATGGAAGATGAATTACATCAGTCTGTGATGTGGTAATCTATTATACACAAGAATGATGACTTCATTTCCCATTTGACAGAGGTTAGAGATGGATATATGTAATAAAATTAAAATAATAACATTTAATTATATTGTAAATAATTATGTTATTATATAATCTTGTTTAAGGAATATACCAATGATGTGTAAGAATAAATAATAATAAAACGCTCGGAAAAGAACGATACCTCTTCATCGGACAACCTCTATTTCTTAACAAATTTAAACCACTAACAATGGTATTATGCCACAAATAAGGCCTATAGAACATGGGGAGGGATTTCATAATGTTATTTGGGTATATATTGGATGCAAAATAATGGGGTTTGAAGTGTAAAGTAAATAGATTAAGAGATTCCCTTTTAAAAGAGATGGGTGGGAGACTCTTGAAAATTTATAAAATATTAAATTAATATAAATTAATTTTGATATCCAAATATATTGCAATAGATAATATTTAAATTTAACATTATTATGAGTATAAATAATCTCATAAAATTAAATTTTTAAAAGTTTTGACAATTTATTAACCCTTATTTTTGGTTTTAACCATCTATTAACCCATTTCACACTTAATACGACAACAAAGTTTTTTACATTTTAAGGGTCATTATAGTTACCATAAATGGAAAAGGTTCAATAAATAGACCATGGTTGATATTATTAACCATATCATAATTAATTTGATGAATATAATATTTTTATTAATTTTATATCATTTAATAAAATATTATTAACTATAAAATATCATTACTGTCATTTTTTTGAACTATTCAGTACTTTGACATTAATAACATAAATGAAACTAATTGATTCAAAATAAAATATTTTTTACATCCCAAATATTTTTATTCATCTATAAAATTAATTTACCAGATTAATTATTTCAAATTACAATAATTTTCATTTTTTAATATCATTTATATTATTTTTAAATAAATTGAATAATTACTGAAATAGCCTTGTGTATGAATTTAAGTTAATTATTTCTTCACTAAAAATTTAAAATAAATTATCATGATTAATATAAATCATTTATATTTTGAATTAATATTTATAAAAGAACAAATATTTTATTTATCACCTGGTTAAAATTATTATATGTATTAAAAACAAGAGTGTGACATTTTTTACTTTTCTTTACATAAAATATTATAAAGGTCATTATCACATTCAAATAGAAAAAAAGGTCATATAACCAAATATTTGATGATTTTGGATAAAATGGACTCATAAAATAAATATAAGTCAAGAGTTTGTGTCATTTTTATGTCCTTATCATTTTATTTTTAACTTTAATTAAACAATTTACCCTTTACCATGGTATCAAAAATTACTAAGGTTACTATTCATATTGACCAAAAATAAAGGGAAAACATTTATTAAATTTGGAAAATTTGATTCCAAATTTGAGAAAAAAAATGAAAAATTCAAAACACATTTGTTATAGATTTTAATATCAAATTAAATTTACAAAACATGATGAAAATATTTTTTTTCTTCAGAAAAATTCTTTTTCAATTATAAAAAGTTTTTATACTAAATTCAAGTATAAAATTATTTTCAAAACACTAAATAGGATTATCTTAAATAAATATTAACATGTTAAATTTTAAAACAAAACAAAAATATAATTTTACTTTTTAAATTCTTTAAAATAGAATATAGTTTTCAACCAAAGTCATTATTTTTCACTATTCACTAAAAAATCAATCTTTTTATAAAAATACCAAAATTTAACTAAAATATATTTTTGATATTATGATTTTAAAATTTATATTTCTTTAATAAAATAAAACATCAAAATTTACAAAAAATTATTATGTTATTCACCTAATTAAAATCCATTTTTGAAGAAAACATATCTTTGAAGAATAAAATTGCTTTAACAAAAATTTAGTGCTTATTTACAAATAATTAATAAATAAATTTTATTGATTATAATATATATAATTATAAAATTATTTAATCTTATTCATACGATCAAATTTAATTCCTAGATTATAATAGTCACATTTAATTAATAATTTTTCACGGCTTGTTTCCCCCCAGTTTTTCATGTTGTACACATTATCAAACATAATTTATTTCTTTTAAAATATTAGTATATTAAATTCTACAAAATCTAAGAAATGGTGAACTCAAAATTATGATCTTGGTTTCAGTAATAAATGGTTTAAATTTTAAAATACCTTTTTTTAAATCCCACTTTATAAAAAAGATTAATAAAACTTCCTCTTGAAGGGAGACTAAGGGAAGTATGAAGGTCATCTAGGATAACACAAAATAGGTTTCAAAATTAGTGAAAATATTGAAATATAATAATATTATAATGTTCAAATAATGATTTTGAGTGACAAAAGTCATTTATCAAAATAAATTTAGTGATTACGAGAAAAATGACCATAGAACTATAAACCAAATAGGTGTGAAAAGACCACTGATTCATTGGAAATAGGATAAAATGTTTGTTTCAAGATCCTTTTCCTAGTGTTTAGGAATTATTTTTCTATATAAACTTATAAAATATGGAAATACACTCACTTGACATGTATAATTTTTTCCTTTAATCAGTTTCTACCTTAATCCTGTCTTTTTATCTAAATATTGAGTATTCAAGATTAATGTTTTAATGTATAAAGCACTAAAATCAACTTCTAAAAAATCAAATAATACATAATATAATAATAATATATTACCCCTATATTATTACATTAACCAAAACCAAAATAGTTATCTTAATGTAAGATAATTCCCAAAATCTATAAACCATTACATAAGGAAATCAAAAAATTAATATAAAAATTTCAACAGTAATACTCAAACTTCAAACTAAATAATTTCATAAATAACTATCCTTAAAAAATTTCAATATCTTTCTAAAAAATCTTCAAACCCAAAAATTATAAGGATTTTATCCCAAAATCTTCCCAGATAAATTTAATATTTATCTTCAAATAACATTAATAACTCGAAAATTCATATACCTAAAACTATATATTACCTAATCATATAATCTCCAAAATATGCTATTCATTTCCATAAATAACCTAAATAACCATAAATACACATTAAGATCATATATTCTTCTAGAGTATAATTCAAACATTAATCCTTAAATAATACATAATGTTAAACATAATGGGTACATATACCCTAATCCAATAAAATGTCTCGAAAAATGTCATTAGTCGCCTTAAAATTAAATCAGTTAAAACCAATATATGGGTGTCTAAGAATTTGAACTTATGATCATCCTTAAAATAGTAAACCCATGATATCATGTGTAAATCTTAATATAACATCATATGAAAACATCATAATCTTAAATTAATCTAAACCTTTCTCGGATACCAACAATAATGACCACAACCATGAACTCTCAAATCCAGTGCTAAAAACATAATATTTACATTTATGGATTTGATACTGATAAACATGACCCAATTTTTCCCTTCTAAACCATACAACATAGAAATGAAATATTTGATCACTTATATACCCAAGTCCATTTTATGTTTATAGTTTTTTAAAATGAGGATAAAATTTTATATAAAAAACTCCCAGGGCTTCAAGATAGTATTTCTCTCATTTTACCCCGCTTTTCATATTCTATATTATGTCCTCAAAATCTCCCATAAAATTATCCACATATTAAAACTTTATATAAAAAATCATTTATAATCATTTCACATAACCTGGGGGGAAAATATAATAAGAGTGATCTCAAATGACTTGTAAGGGTAAACATAATCATTAATAATTGAATGTTATTAGTGAGAGTAAGATGAGAATAATGGCATGATTGTAAAATAATAATGCATGAAAATAACATAATAGAACTCATACCCACCAACACCCAGATCATAAATCATGGAATAAATATTTATCAAATGAAGGTGTCATTGGAATCAATAATCATGAAAATTTTCATATCAACATTTATCAAAATAAAAGTTTATAATTCGTTATTGACACCCACAAAACAAGAAATGACAATTTTATGATCATAGAAATATCTAAAACATATTTATTTTTGCCTATTAAATGGGAAGAAAGGATTAGCTTGACAATATGGGGATTAACCACTTGAGTTACATGAATCACATGTCCCTAAATACATCATGTGATTGGTTCATGTGCTATATGTTATTTATTAATGATCATGTGAATAACATCCAAATATACCTCCTAATATCATGAAGGATTCTTGAAAAGTGATGATAATCATGAATAGGATGTCAAATGAGTTCCCCTTATCATGTGACATGTCGATCGACAGACTCGTGACAATATTCCAAGAAGATTATAAAATAAAATTTATAAAATGAGGAATATTCATGAAAACATGAGTTATATTGATATTCATGTTAATGGGTGATATGTTACACATGAACAATCCATTGATCATGTGAAAAACCATTGTGACATGTCATCTTTTTTAGGATAATTCTATTGGATATGTCACCTCTATCACGAGAGGGATCTCAAATATGTGCATTTGATAATGTAATTCTCTAATGGAAAACCAAACAGTAAACACCATAATCTTTATAAAACAAAATCTATAAAATTTGTAATCTTCATGTGAATGGAGTTACATTGATATTCAAGTGAAGGGATCTAGAAATTACATCTTGATCCATCGAAGGGACCTAGATAATCATCTTTATCTTGAAAAGGCCCTTTTACAAGTTGGTTTGTTAATGAAAAATCACTTGGAAAGGGAAGAAGTTATATAAAAATACAAATTATGGAGTGATATCATGGTTTTTATTATCACGTGACATGATGCTAACATCATTCATGACCCATAGTGGGTTCATGCAAAACACATGATATAACACTCCCTCTACTAACTTAAGACCATATATGAGATTTAAATTCCATGTGAAGTGGCGTAGATATGGGATGGATAGGCCTATAAATCCCCCCCCTAGAATAGAAAAAGCTTACACAAACATGGGATAAAATAGGTGAGAGAGATCTTCTTTAAGTAGAGAACCATGCAATCACAAGAGTCTTCCACTAGATAATCCTTTAAAATGATTTAAAGGATTACACGGCATGTATGTATGCATTGTGTGATCACTCCATTGATCACATGAAGGACTCTTAAAATACTGACTAAATCATTCAAAGTATATTCTATGTGTTAACTTGGTCATGTGAGGTCTCCATAGGCCATCTCCTAATTAACATTGAGGGTTTTTTGTGATAAAATGATGATGATGACAAAATCATTATGTGAATATGGAAACACTAATTTTCGTGTGGTGGGGGTCATTTACCTCGCATATCCCATAAATTACTCATGTGATAGAACCCATACATATAAATCAGGTCACACAATTCCATATTGGAATTTCATCCATGTCATGTGATGCCATGTGGACATATCATCCAGGTCATTGGATGCCCTCTGGAAATATTGTCTAGGACACACATTACACTATAGACATGTCAGTTATGTCATGTGTTGCCCTCTGGATATATCATCCAAGTCACATGATGGTATATTTTCATCCAATACATGTTATTACCCATATAAATGTCATAAATAACATGATAATTCCTCCAGACCTGTATTCGAGATGATGATATGTTCTCTTGACATGTTAGCCAAGTCACGTGATTCCCTATTGGAATGTTAGGAAGATCATATAAATCCCAAAAGACAAGTCATCTTGATCATGGGACAAACCTCATACATTCTTATTGAAATCATGTGTAGAGCCATGGAAATTTCAGGATAACAACTATGGGAATGTTAGGAACAGACCATAAACATGTCAGGATGACACCCTAGACTTGTCATCCTTCTCTAGCATGAATACTTGGGCATGTTTCCTCGAATGATGAAAACCCAAAACTATAAGCCTTTAGATGAGAATTACACCTTCATATATGGGTGTCTATAATGGACATGGGATATTAAATAATTATGGTATCCATATGCCACTCATGGTATCCACCCTCTATCATTCAAAGGATAAGGGTTGTATATTGATCATCCACCTTGGGGTAACCACCTTTATGTCCAAAATTCCCTAGCTCATGAGACTCAAACTATCCTATAAGTCTATCATCCTTTATTTTCCACCAATGAATAAAAAATGAGCTTGTACATGGGCATTCATTTTGGTGTTATTCCATGATATTTATTAGTAATCATCTCATATAGACAAAATATTCTTATTCATCCATCATAGTATTGAGAAGCTAGTGGAATTATGAGAAATATAATTATGGCTATAAGTAGGGTAATTAGGACAACTTCTAGAGGATTGAAATCCATATCAAACAATCCATCAAGGATTATCAAGTGCATAGGTCTCATATCCATATAAAACAAGTCTGATTACTTACTATACCTTATTTCTTATAACGATCTTGAATCATGTGAGCTTAGGTGTTTTCAATGTTCACATCACTAGCATTATAAAACTCCCTAAATCAGGGAAACATTTGTGTGTATGCCCCATTCAATGACTTCGCAAAAATTCCACCATACATAGTCATTCATCTTGGTGTAAGTCTCAAAGGAATTATTATATTGGTAAATCCTAGGGAAATAACCCTCCTGGGTACTAATTATCTTTACCCAGCCATCAATAGGTTGAGGGAAGACTAAAATATGAATACATTAATTCCTATTATAAACATGATATGTAGGATGCCTTCCTATAGCTTGATCTCCATAATCAATTACTGGGAGACCTCATTTAAGTCCTTTCCACATGTTGTTAAACTACATGGATTAAGATTTAAAATATCTACGTTGATTTTTTTCCTATTATCACATGATATGTAGGACACCTTTTAGAGGTTGAATACCATCTTCAAGACACCAATCACATTCCTATATATTAGTAAACTTTTGAGTTCCTAGTTATATAGATTAAAAATATAAGTAGCTATATATTTCAACATAATAATATGAAATAAATGTAAAACATTGGATACATAAATATGGTCTCATTAATAGAACCCCCTTTTCATGAATAAGGATTTAACACCCAATCATTTTATTAGTGTAACTAATACCATATCTGGTTTTGTAATTGATTCATAAAAAAATATTAAATATATAATAGTGTACTAGAGTTAGAAATAATTCTCCCCAAAAGGGTGTGATGAGCTCAACCTCTCATCCTAAAAAACAATGTGACTTCCAAAGTGTTGTTGGTTTTAAAGCCTAAAATGACCACCTTTATTTGGAAACCATGTATGTGCCTTGTTATGGATTTGGGGTCTATTGTGAGTTTCCATGAAATATTAAAATGGTAAACATGACATGATTGATTGTTCAACCATACTTGAACCCCACAAAATGGATATCCAACCCCCAATTTTTCATTGGAAGCATAGATGGTGAACTCAATGTGAATTTGGAAATAATAACCTGATTTGAAATCCTTTATCTATGTAACCCCTTCCACAGTTTAAAAAGGATAGATTTACCCGTTCCCATCAAGCCATTCTTCTTCTCCACTCTCAAATAGAAATAAAAATGTGGATCAGTAAAATAATAAAAATGACTGGTTAAGCACGCATCAAGCAATTTTTTCATCTCCTATGCAAGAAAAAATGGAATCCCCAATATAAAATACTTTATTAATATATGGGAGTTCCCATGAAATAGTATATTTTCCCTATAATAATTCCACATGGGAAAAATGTCTAAACTGATAACATGAATAAAACATTGTGTTACTAGTGCATAGCTAATTACTCATGTTTCATACCTATGATGATTCAATGATCAATGAACTTTTTATTTGTTGTATTTGTGACTATAGAAACTGATCTCACAAAAAACACCTTACCTCGAGATCACATATTAATCAAGTAAATATTCTGGATCATTATCTACAACACTAAACTTTGTGAGTTTCAAAACATCATCACCCACCTATTGACATTAGTTTCAGGGGTAGAGAATATGATAGCCTAGGAATATCATTAACATGGTATGATCCCAGCCATCATGGACACACATAGAGGTCTACATATAATTAATTCAGAAAGACTGTTTTATTCAAGTAATTCTGCAATTAAACTAGTTGCACTTGTCATCATCGTCAATCACATTGGAAGCTTATCCCTAGAGCACGAAAATCATAACCTTCCCAACCTTAGTTCGGTGAATCAGGTAACCAACTATGGATCCATACTTATTTAGGAGCATCCTAGGAAGGATCCTCTCAACTAACATCATTATCATCATCCTGCCAGTGCCCCCAGTCTCCTACTGAGGGAATCATCTAACAAATTTCCACCATGACACTCATACACAGGTACTAAGGAGGGATCTCTATGAATTACAAGATGTGGGTAAATGGGAGTGGACTCATATTCCTACTTCCACTAAAGAAGCCCATTGGAATATTTTGGTACTACCCAATGAGCATTCTCATATTATTCATCACTCAGATCAAGTCTACATGCATATTATTACAAAAACAATGGGTGAGAAACATATCCATTCCCCCATGCATGAAGCTCATCGACATACTCTGATGGCATAAGGAGGACAGGAGTAGACATATATCCCGAACTCAATTGAAGATATCTTTCAGTATATCTTGGAGTCTAATAATGTGTAAAACTACATTCATACACACACATTGATGAAGTGTTATTACATTCTAGAAATAGAAGGAGATATCCTCCATTATATTCTAGCTCTGGTACAAATATAAGGATAAAGAAATATCTCTATATCAATAGCCAGAGCAATATATCACCATTATTAGTATAAACAGTTAGATAATCTGGAGAAAGAACACATTCTTGATCCTATATAGGAGGATTATTGACATATTTTAGTAAAGTAGGAGTCATAGGACCAGGATAATATCACCATTTGGATCGGGGATCACCAACTTAGGTTAGAAAATGCCTCGTTATAGGAACACATTCCTACAAAAGAAATCCAATGGCATACTCTAAATGTACAAGACCTAGCTTATACACTATCTAACTTCATTTCATCAGTATCATGTGGAAATAAACTCAAATAAGGCTTATATCTTCACTATTGAAGCCACTTGGTATATTTGAGTAGCATAAAAAATCTAGGATCATATCCCTACTTCCTTTGATGAATGGCTACATCCGTAACTTTTAAAAGATATACATGAGGAGGCTTATATCCCTTCTACCATTTCATAGTTCTGTCAGTATATTTCATTAGGTAATGCATATTTAAACTAGGATTATACCCAGTATTCATCCAGGATTGAACAAAATATTTCAAGAACCTCCCACAAGCAGGCTCATACTCCTATCGATGGTACATAAGATCACTGATATACTCCAACAACCTCTCGACATCAGCATCATATCCCTGAAGTACCATAAGTTTATCAATATGTTTTGGTAACGGTCATAAAAAAAGATCATTAACCTTATAAACCCTATAATATAGGCCTTCATATTTTATATATGATATAATATGAGGCTCATAACCTAGATCTGCTTATTTCCAGTGTTATTGAAACAATATGATGTATATTTGCAACACCTCAAGGGTTTTTCAACTCTTCAACCAATGTAAAATGATATCACAACCTCAATAGTCTTCTTTACAGTAGTGCATAGATGGATCACAAAGACTATACTCTCTATGTTCGTTGTGGACAACCTCCCCATAGTAATATCTCTCCTGAATATGAAAATCTCATATTTCCTATTCAAATTAATATATAGAGGTGATCAAAACATCTAGTTTAACCATATATAGTGCCTCATCAACTATAAATATCACCTCACCCTAAGAAATAAGTGACCTAAAGAATACACTTCTATTGTCTAACTATATGGAAGCATATAATCCTAATAAATAGGAGGCCAACATGGATATATAGAGAGGATTATTCAGAAAAAACCACCTAACCATGTTATAAAATATTAACACATCTGATTATGAGATCTAAAATGAGCTATAGAAGGAGTACATGCCTTAATTATGTGAAAAAATGTGGGTGAAACATTAGTGGTTTAAGGATAGACACCTCCCTTATCAAGGATATGAGGGTTAATTGAAAATCATAAATACACTCTTTTTTAGTTGGACATGGCCACATTATTTATAGCTCAGAATACAGAATTGTAAGATCGTGAAAATGCATATGAATTGCTTGTATCCTTATGATAACAACTCTATGTTGACTGATTTCAAGAGCCTTGTCAAATGTCTGTATCTGAGGATGGGGAAATTATTGACTATTTCACTTCACTATGTCACTAAAACAATAATGTAAAGAAGATAATAAATCCTAAAATGTTATATCCACATAGAAAAATTAGGGGACTGGGTATTGCGTGGGTTAGTTGGATGATACAATGAGACTCCTTCACTTTTAGGATGAAAATACATCATGAAAAGAGATAAAGAGGGATTCAACTAGACACCTAATATGGGCCTCTCAATAAAATGGGAACACTTCTCAAAAAATATATCTAAAATCGTGGACTTTCCATCAAATTCTCATTAGAAGTGACTCAAATCATAAGTTTCTATTTCACCTATATCATATGTGAATAAAATTGTACAAAATCAAACAGATTAAAATAGAAGGCTTCATAGTATCCATCTAGAAGAGAACTCAAACCATGGGATTAATAGAATTTTTACCACTGCCTCCACCCATAGGTGTAACACCCCAAGATTTCATAGTGTGTTATTTCTTTAAAATAATTCAATAACTTGCACTACACACAACACCGAGTTCAATTGCACCATGACTTACCAAAAAAAAATCCATTAAAAGAGGTCATGAATAGTATTAACTAAATTTTAAACTTTATATATTCCTTATAATTTTAGAATCCATATTATGAGTTTCTTAGTCATAATGCAAGAACAGATTCATTTTCAGTATTGCACTTTTATCAACTTTTGATAGTGAAACCTTTTTAAATACAATATTTTAAACTTTTTGACTAAATGGATACATCAAAAAAAATTTAAAATGAAACATCCCAAGCTTCCACGGTACGCTTTCCTTTGAATAAAACAGTAGCGTGTGTTGTACGCAATTTCGAGTTCTAACACACCGTAACCAATCAAACTAGCTGTTATGAATAGTAATACCTACTTTTTGAAATTATATATATTTTATATTTTAAAATGGACTTCATTTTTGGATTCGGAATATCAAATTTAGCCTAAGGTGAAATTTTGGTACTTTTCTGATAACTTTCATATTTTGACGAATAGTGAAAATTACTAAATTTTAATTAAAAACAACTTTTTTAATCAAAATAATTAATAGTGATAAATTATGAATTTGAGTGGTTTTAAAGTATATTTAGAATATATTTTTACCATTCAATTTAATGTTTATCATTGGACATAATTTTACAATTAAACCGAACATAAACAAGTGTCAATCTTTTGATAGTTATTATCTCTTAAAAACACGCTTTTTGTTTTAACAGCGGGAATTAATTTTAAATTAATTTCTGCCACTTCTGTGTTTTGAATTTAGGAAAATGGATTCCATATTTGGAATCAGGATGTCCAAATTATGTAAATAGGTAACTTTTATTTTTAGACATTTTGAATAATTACTGCGGTAAATAATTTATTTACCATGGTTAAAGGGTAAATCCGGTAAATAAGGGTTAAACAAATAATATTATAATAATACAAAATTACCCTAAAACGTGTCTTAACCCTATTGGTTGATACATGGTCGACCATGGGCATCTTTGTGTCAATTTTGGGACCCCATGGATCCACTTGTAAGTGATAATGACACTTTATTTTAATTAAGTTAAAATGAATACAAAATTGACACAAGCATATATCTTTTAGAAGAACAATTTTTACATAGGGTTATACATGTTGGATTTTCGATTATAAATATTCATTAGAAAGATAAAAAGATTTCCTACATAATTATATTTTATTTATAATTTTTAGACAATAAATAAGTTATTTTATTTATGACACAATGATGATGCAGTAATTACTATAATAGTGAAAAATTAAAATAATTGATATTATAAATACCCAAATAAATATAATATGAAACTTTTAATGAATTAAACTAATTTTCTAGGATAATATGATATATTAGGATTGATTTAATTGACTTTGTTCGAAGTAATCAATCTGTTATGAGTTTCACAAAAAATCAACTATTGAATAGTGTCAAAATTGACATAAAAGAGTTCTTAAAACAAATATTATATTATTAATTGATATTAAATTCCTAAAAATCTAAGGTTCGGCCAAGAGACTTATATTATGATAGGTTAATCATTAATGGACCACTTGGGTGTCGCTTGGATGTATATAGTAAGTTTATTAACCATATTATATAAAAATACAAAGAGACATTGTAAAAGTGAAACTAATTAACTTAGAGTTAATACTTAAAGATAAGGTTAATATAAGTACCCAAACCTGTCTAAATTATATTGGATGAGTTGTTTTCGACCTATCCCCACCTCATCCTTTGAATAGTCAACTTTGGAGCCTTTATAAACCGAATATGAATTTATTATAAATTAATATTTCTAGCTTTTCCAAAGGTGCCCCTCACCCCTCTTATAAAAGGGCACTCCTCCTTCTCATTTCTTCACACCTCTAAAGCCTTTTGGTTCGGCCAAACTCTGCCCAAATACTCTCCCAACATCCCTCAATACAACCCAGAGGCCTTAGTTTGATCAGAAAGCCAACCTAAGGAGCCCTTTTGATCAAATCAAAAGGAAGAACCCGAAGAAGAGGTAATGATCTCACCACCCTTTTCTAAGTTCATTTCTTCTTCCACTTCTTCTTCCTTTGTTCTTACCATTCTGAAATAATAACTCCAGTATCTCACATATACTGTGATGTTATTATAAATATGGTACAATCATATTCAGTATTCTATCCTCCCTTTGAATAACATGTCACCATACGTGCGTACGTACGGCTTACCGTCTCCACGTCTTGGTGTAATTGTTATTCAATATAATATTATTTGGATGGGTATAATAATGATCTGTAACTCATGTAAATAATAAATATAACATGTTAATGATTCTGTATATATGATATACCATCCATTTATATATTATTTTAATATCAAAAGAATGATATTGTCGCTCGTGCGTACGTACGGACTACCGTCTCCACGAACGCGATGAGATTCATTCTCCATCGTAACCATTAAAGCGTAATTATCATTTTATGATTTAAAAATGATGTTTAAGGACTTGATATCATTCTGGATATGAATAATATACAACCTATCCTTTACAAACATGTCTTACGTAACAAAACATATGAAAGAAAACAAGTAAGTTAACACCCGAAACAACGATAATACTAAGATATTATTATCAAATCAATATTAGAAGATCATATATGATATCATATTAATGTATATGATTCTTGTATAATTTAATAACAATTATTTCACCATTATACAGGAGGTTAACCTACCACAACCAAGGAAAAGTACAAGGTAAGGGTTTATTTCACAATCTCTTCATTATCCGAGGTTGTTTTATTATCCACATCCATGTTTCTTAAAAATGTATTTCAAAACATTTTTACTATTTACAAGAATATGGGTTAAAGTAATTTATACCCTTGTTTGACTTTTTATAAGAGGTTTATAAAGGAATCTTTCCTTCGTTTTCAAAACAAGGTCCTTTTTAACCTTTTCGACAGAATTGAGGTAAGAATGTTTTTTTAACTTATACGGCGGGTGCGGTTATTTTACGCCGTTATAAAATCATCAAAGCTTTCCTTACAAGCTTACAAGAATATTTTCAAGAAAATGTTTTATTTTATATGTCTCTTAAATTATTTCAAAAATAGAAAGAGATATTTCTCTAAAAAGTGTTTTGATTTCATCTATGTCAACATCCTTTAATGGATTTTACGCTTATTTGAAGTTGATTTATTATAATACAAAACTTCTATATTGTATTGAAGGTTTTGTGATATGTTTGACTGTGGATGTGCTATTTTATACCATTCATAGTTTATGGTGAAACTATTGACATTTCGTATGCTAGTTTTAATCCGAATGTTTATGTTATATTTCAAACTTTTCTTCAGATGAATGTGCTAAACAAGTATGTTCCGGGTTGGGGACCGGTAAAAGTAAGCCCTCCAGGTTGGGGACTGGTTAAAGTAAGCCCTCCAGGTTAGGGACTGGTAAAAGTATGCCCTCCGGGTTGGTGTCCGGTTATTAGAGGCACTCCGGGTTGGTGTCCGGTTATTAGAGGCACTCCGGGTTGGGTTCCGGTTAGAAGTAACCCCTAGGTCTTGGGATGAGGCCTAGACAAAGAAATTAACGTTTAGCATTATGCATTCCAACATTATGAAAGTGGTTATTGATTTTTGCATGTGATTATTCGATTAGTAGAATATCCATGTGAATAAGTAAATGGCATTATTTCATTTTACTTTTGCCATACCATGTTGAAGTTCAATTTTAAAAGGCTTTTGTTTTAGTAATGCATTGCCTTAAATGTTTATTCTTATTTATGAAAGTTTCCGCTATATTGTTATCCTTACTGGGCATTTGAGCTCACCCCTTTTCTATGTTTTATTTTTCCCCAGGATGTGAAGAAGTAAATTATGAATGACCTGCAGGGATATTATGAGGGGATAGTAGTGTGGATTATGGAGACATTATGTTGTTGTAGTAGTTTTTCATTTTATGATGTAATGTAAAACTTATGAATATATCTAGTGTTTCCAAGGCTACTAAACCAATCGGTCTTTCGAGATTTGATCTTTCTTGTGATCATGCCAATGTTATGTAATAATGCACCGACTCTGGGCAACTGGGGTCGGGGCGTTACAGTTGGTATCAGAGGAAGTTTAGTACAAACCTTGGAAGCTAGATTTAGATAAACTCTGATTAGAGCACGTAGACCTAAGATGAACTTTGAGGATTAGTATAGAAGAACTTCCTAGAATTTTGGTATTGAAGAGATTTTGTGAGTTTTCCGAGCAATACATCCCTGTCTGGATACGAGCAGGTAGAGGCGGCTATGGCACAGATGTACCTAGGGGTAAAACCCGAAAACACCGCTTTGAGCTAGACTCGAACGGGAACTGGTGCACGACAACGGGCCTTGCTGCACTCTTGGTTACGACACTCCCGGGGGATATGCTTAGGATAACTCTCACTATCTTTACAAATCATTATGAAGGGTTTATGAGTATATACTTCCTCAAAGAAAACATTTTTATGGTTATGGATTATATCCATAAATAGTTCAATTTATGTTAAGTGTTTTATAAGTATGGGATTATGTATTTTTATTCATAAACTGATCTAGTTTATGCCATTGTTTAGAAATGGCGCCTAGTAGAAGGAATGAGAACTCCAGAAATACACATGATTCAAAGAGAAGGAAGGATCATATCTTTCATGGTCTTAAGCTAGAATTTATAAGAGAAATAGTCTCCCATGTATTATCATCATATGAAGAAATAATATCATGTGTTGATAAGATAAGTAAAGAGTTTACTGAGTCCTATGGCTTTGAAGGTAATCAAGAGAAGAAAAGGATGGAAGAGAGAAAGATGGATAAAGGGAAAAGGGAAAAGAAGAATTTTCCCATATGTGGTAACTGTGGAAAGAAACACCCTGGAACTTGCCTGAAAGGAATGGGAGTTTGTTATAAGTGTGGAGGAAAAGGGCACAAAGTACGTGACTGCAAGGGTAAGAAAATGGTTTTAAATGTACAATGCTTCATTTGCAAGGAGTTTGGACACTACGCGAACCTATGTCCCAGTCATCAGACTATGCCGCAAATGATGTTGTTGGATAATAACCAAGTTATGATACTACCACAGATGAAGAGGAATGATTAGAGTTCTTATGTTGATTATGTCAATTGAGTGTTGTATCAACAATGTACTTGTTATAATAATTATGGAGTATATAAGGATTGTAATGCAGTACTATTTCATTAAGGACTTGAGATTGTGTGGAACAAAGAAAAGTGACTCAATAGCAGGATAAATTTTTGGAAAATATATGGTTGAGAGAATGATAAATCATAATATAATTCTGATACTGAGGTAGTGATTTTGGAATAATATGTGATTGTTTTGAATAAATTATAATGGATATTCTTGACTACCTTGGAACTAATTAATGATTTGTATATTCCATCATTGTTGGGGTTTAAAACATTTTTGGATTAATGAAGTATATCCAGCTTTCTATATGGAATAAGGGAGCATGAATATAATCAATAAGGAATATGGTAATTCAGGATGTTTCGGTGTATTAAAAGAATATATGATGAAGGTATTCATATGCTATTACGGGGTAAAAAGGTTCTACATTATGTTTACCTTACTTATAAATGTTGGACTATGAGTTTGGATAGAAGTATTTTGGATAGTTCTAGTTTGGATTATTTTGGATTACCATAAAAGGACAACCCGGAGGTCGGGCGGCAACCCGTCGCGTCCGGCAAGGCTGCAAGACTTGAACCCGCAACCGAAGGGCGACAAGGGTGTATCACCTACCACTGGCCCATGAGATGTCCTGGATTAAATAATTTAGTTTTTATTAAAAGATCTTTTAGATGAATTATAAATTCTTTTATTTTGGAACCCTGTACGAATAGTATAAATAGATTTTTTTTTACGAGTGAAAGATGAGTTTGTGGTAGAAATTTATTAATGGACAAAACTCTAATTATAAAGTAAGTATATCTCCTTATAATCTTATCCAATCTCATAAATAAATTCCTCAACATTAAGAAAAGGAACTTAGAACAAAAATGTTGTCCTAGATGGTACCTTAAATCATCACAAATTTATGGCTTTGGGATTTTTGGCCTTTTCATAGCCATGTTCTCTACCACTCTCCATCAGATAATTGATGGTTAGATTTCTCTTCCATATCCATATTTTCCTACATGGAACCCTAGTATGTGTTATTTTCGGTAATCTTCATACTCTCCACTCTTTATTTTAAATAGAGGTCTCATTAATTCATTTTTCGATGTGGGATTTCAACTAAGATATTTTGAAACGTCAAAAATGTGTTATCCTAATACCCTATGTTTTGTTGAACCGATGGTATTTCAAATCATCATAGATTGATGAATTTAAGGACCTCAATTTTACACTTGTTTGTGATTGATGACCTCAATCACTACCTATAAATATTTACGTTTTTCCTCCAATTATATGTCTCTAATTTCCACCAATGTTCTCCTAATCGAGATCATAATTTGGTGGTGACCCTTTCATTTCTCTTTTCCTCGTATTAAGACTAAATTATAGTAACCCAATTTCTGATGTGGGTTTTCCCACAAATATATTTTCTATTTTCAACCTTTAATTTTCGAAAAACAATTTCAAATTGCGAGGACGCAATTTATTGAAGGAGGGGAGAATGTAACACCCCAAGATTTCATAGTGTGTTATTTCTTTAAAATAATTCAATAACTTGCACTACACACAACACCGAGTTCAATTGCACCATGACTTACCAAAAAAAAAGCCATTAAAAGAGGTCATGAATAGTATTAACTAAATTTTAAACTTTATATAATCCTTATAATTTTAGAATCCATATTATGAGTTTCTTAGTCATAATGCAAGAACAGATTCATTTTCAGTATTGCACTTTTATCAACTTTTGATAGTGAAACCTTTTTAAATACAATATTTTAAACTTTTTGACTAAATGGATACATCAAAAAAAATTTAAAATGAAACATCCCAAGCTTCCACGGTACGCTTTCCTTTGAATAAAACAGTAGCGTGTGTTGTACGCAACTTCGAGTTCTAACACACCGTAACCAATCAAACTAGCTGTTATGAATAGTAATACCTACTTTTTGAAATTATATATATTTTATATTTTAAAATGGACTTCATTTTTGGATTCGGAATATCAAATTTAGCCTAAGGTGAAATTTTGGTACTTTTCTGATAACTTTCATATTTTGATGAATAGTGAAAATTACTAAATTTTAATTAAAAACAACTTTTTTAATCAAAATAATTAATAGTGATAAATTATGAATTTGAGTGGTTTTAAAGTATATTTAGAATATATTTTTACCATTCAATTTAATGTTTATCATTGGACATAATTTTACAATTAAACCGAACATAAACAAGTGTCAATCTTTTGATAGTTATTATCTCTTAAAAACACGCTTTTTGTTTTAACAGCGGGAATTAATTTTAAATTAATTTCTGCCACTTATGTGTTTTGAATTTAGGAAAATGGATTCCATATTTGGAATCAGGATGTCCAAATTATGTAAATAGGTAACTCTTATTTTTAGACATTTTGAATAATTACTGCGGTAAATAATTTATTTACCATGGTTAAAGGGTAAATCCGGTAAATAAGGGTTAAAAAAATAATATTATAATAATAAAAAATTACCCTAAAACGTGTCTTAACCCTATTGGTTGATACATGGTCGACCATGGGCATCTTTGTGTCAATTTTGGGACCCCATGGATCCACTTGTAAGTGATAATGACACTTTATTTTAATTAAGTTAAAATGAATACAAAATTGACACAAGCATATATCTTTTAGAAGAACAATTTTTACATAGGGTTATACATGTTGGATTTTCGATTATAAATATTCATTAGAAAGATAAAAAGCTTTCCTACATAATGATATTTTATTTATAATTTTTAGACAATAAATAAGTTATTTTATTTATGACACAATGATGATGCAGTAATTACTATAATAGTGAAAAATTAAAATAATTGATATTATAAATACCCAAATAAATATAATATGAAACTTTTAATGAATTAAACTAATTTTCTAGGATAATATGATATATTAGGATTGATTTAATTGACTTTTTTCGAAGTAATCAATCTGTTATGAGTTTCACAAAAAATCAACTATTGAATAGTGTCAAAATTGACATAAAAGAGTTCTTAAAACAAATATTATATTATTAATTGATATTAAATTCCTAAAAATCTAAGGTTCGGCCAAGAGACTTATATTATGATAGGTTAATCATTAATGGACCACTTGGGTGTCGCTTGGATGTATATAGTATGTTTATTAACCATATTATATAAAAATACAAAGAGACATTGTAAAAGTGAAACTAATTAACTTAGAGTTAATACTTAAAGATAAGGTTAATATAAGTACCCAAACCTGTCTAAATTCTATTGGATGAGTTGTTTTCGACCTATCCCCACCTAATCCTTTGAATAGTCAACTTTGGAGCCTTTAGAAACCGAATATGAATTTATTATAAATTAATATTTCTAGCTTTTCCAAAGGTGCCCCTCACCCCTCTTATAAAAGGGCACTCCTCCTTCTCATTTCTTCTCACCTCTAAAGCCTTTTGGTTCGGCCAAACTCTGCCCAAATACTCTCCCAACATCCCTCAATACAACCCAGAGGCCTTAGTTTGATCAGAAAGCCAACCTAAGGAGCCCTTTTGATCAAATCAAAAGGAAGAACCCGAAGAAGAGGTAATGATCTCACCACCCTTTTCTAAGTTCATTTCTTCTTCCACTTCTTCTTCCTTTGTTCTTACCATTCTGAAATAATAACTCCAGTATCTCACATATACTGTGATGTTATTATAAATATGGTACAATCATATTCAGTATTCTATCCACCCTTTGAATAACATGTCACCATACGTGCGTACGTACGGCTTACCGTCTCCACGTCGTGGTGTAATTGTTATTCAATATAATATTATTTGGATGGGCATAATAATGATGTGTAACTCATGTAAATAATAAATATAACATGTTAATGATTCTGTATATATGATATACCATCCATTTATATATTATTTTAATATCAAAAGAATGATATTGTCGCTCGTGCGTACGTACGGACTACCGTCTCCACGAACGCGATGAGATTCATTCTCCATCGTAACCATTAAAGCGTAATTATCATTTTATGATTTAAAAATGATGTTTAAGGACTTGATATCATTCTGGATATGAATAATATACAACCTATCCTTTACAAACATGTCTTACGTAACAAAACATATGAAAGAAAACAAGTAAGTTAACACCCGAAACAACGATAATACTAAGATATTATTATCAAATCAATATTAAAAGATCATATATGATATCATATTAATGTATATGATTCTTGTATAATTTAATAACAATTATTTCACCATTATACAGGAGGTTAACCTACCACAACCAAGGAAAAGTACAAGGTAAGGGTTTATTTCACAATCTCTTCATTATCCGAGGTTGTTTTATTATCCACATCCATGTTTCTTAAAAATGTATTTCAAAACATTTTTAATATTTACAAGAATATGGGTTAAAGTAATTTATACCCTTGTTTGACTTTTTATAAGAGGTTTATAAAGGAATCTTTCCTTCGTTTTCAAAACAAGGTCCTTTTTAACCTTTTCGACAGAATTGAGGTAAGAATATTTTTTTTAACTTATACGGCTGGTGCGGTTATTTTACGCCGTTATAAAATCATCAAAGCTTTCCTTACAAGCTTACAAGAATATTTTCAAGAAAATGGTTTATTTTATATGGCTCTTAAATGATTTCAAAAATAGAAAGAGATATTTCTCTAAAAAGTGTTTTGATTTCATCTATGTCAACATCCTTTAATGGATTTTACGCTTATTTGAAGTTGATTTATTATAATACAAAACTTCTATATTGTATTGAAGGTTTTGTGATATGTTTGACTGTGGATGTGCTATTTTATACCATTCATAGTTTAAGGTGAAACTATTGACATTTCGTATGCTAGTTTTAATCCGAATGTTTATGTTATATTTCAAACTTTTCTTCAGATGAATGTGCTAAACAAGTATGTTCCGGGTTGGGGTCCGGTAAAAGTAAGCCCTCCAGGTTGGGGACTGGTTAAAGTAAGCCCTCCAGGTTAGGGACTGGTAAAAGTATGCCCTCCGGGTTGGTGTCCGGTTATTAGAGGCACTCCGGGTTGGTGTCCGGTTATTAGAGGCACTCCGGGTTGGTGTCCGGTTATTAGAGGCACTCCGGGTTGGGTTACGGTTAGAAGTAACCCCTAGGTCTTGGGATGAGGCCTAGACAAAGAAATTAACGTTTAGCATTATGCATTCCAACATTATGAAAGTGGTTATTGATTTTTGCATGTGATTATTCGATTAGTAGAATATCCATGTGAATAAGTAAATGGCATTATTTCATTTTACTTTTGCCATACCATGTTGAAGTTCAATTTTAAAAGGCTTTTGTTTTAGTAATGCATTTCCTTAAATGTTTATTCTTATTTATGAAAGTTTCCGCTATATTGTTATCCTTACTGGGCATTTGAGCTCACCCCTTTTCTATGTTTTATTTTTCCCCAGGATGTGAAGAAGTAAATTATGAATGACCTGCAGGGATATTATGAGGGGATAGTAGTGTGGATTATGGAGACATTATGTTGTTGTAGTAGTTTTTCATTTTATGATGTAATGCAAAACTTATGAATATATCTAGTGTTTCCAAGGCTACTAAACCAATCGGTCTTTCGAGATTTGATCTTTCTTGTGATCATGCCAATGTTATGTAATAATGCACCGACTCTGGGCAACTGGGGTCGGGGCGTTACAATAGGGTTATCAAAACCAAAGAGGACCCCATAAATTTTGGCAATGACTGCAAAACAACCCCATCCTGTAGGGTTGGGAAAATTTTTATCTCAATCATCAGCACTCGATTCATCACACCCTAAGATGTTCCTAGAGAAATTAGTAGTAGTTATAGATCAATCCTCTCCCATTGGATTGAGGGAATTTAGACCTCAATTTCCATCAAAGGAGCTACAAAATCCTCAAATAGAGTCCTCATATCATGGGAAGTAGGATTAGAAAGTTCTAATAGTGTCCTTGAATCATCCCCTCCTATAGGGGTAGGAGGATTTTTATAATTATCATCTACCCAAACATAATAAATCATATCCGTGATGGGAGGTAAATATTAATTGATAGTATCACTTCTGTTCTTCCCACCGTGAGACACACCTATTTCATTTGGGGCATCCTTGGAATGTACAACTACAAACTCCCTTAAGGTCACTATTTATAGACAAATACAAGGGGAATGTACAAAAAAGGTGGAAAAACTCCATCAGTATCACAAGCCAAAATGGTCTAATATGACCACTATTTAGAGAAATTACCATTATTCAACCCTATAAGGAAGAGTAAGTTGACAAAAATCACCCCATTGTGTTGAGAGTGATAGGGTAACTATAATTTCTTGATACACGTCAGTGAATGTCATATCCATAAATAAAGAAAATAATTTGGACTAAGACATCAAAACATTGGGATAAAATACATAAATTGTTCCATGAGAGGTATCTGATCTATAAGAAGAAACCGATACTACACACACACAGAATCAAAAAAGGATCCAGAACTTGGATCCTCCAAATAATTAATTTCCACCTCCTTGGTAGAACTCTACTAAGGATGAAGGGAAAGGCATGATTACATCCCATTCACAACCTAGAGGTTTTGAAATTTACTCCATATAGGAATAACTAGAACAATATTAGAATGAGATACCGGATCTCAGATAGATCACTGGGGAAATATATAGGGGAAACATTCCTACTGGGTATAATCATCAAAAAGAAAAAATTATACCACATATCTTATATAAAGATGGATCTAACCTTTCTATAAGAGTGAAATTTATGAAATAGTATGGATCTAGATCTAGGAATTAGGTGTAAATAAATGTGTAATTTGAGGATGATCATGAATTTACTCCATTAAAATGACAATCTATCCCCTATCAATGTGATAATTTGGTCCATGAATAGATCTAGGGTAAGTGGGATATAAAAATGGGGCTACCTCATCAAGCCTCACCCAATCCTTATAGACATGATGTGGTCCATACAATGATACCTCTACAACTCCTCTATTCCATAGAATCCTTGGATTCTAGAATAGAATCTAGGTAAGGGAGGAACACCCCCATGCGACCTATAAAAAGAAACCATATCCTGAATGGGTGGATGAATATTTTCCCTCTCCTAATTTTGACAATCATATATTCTCCACCTTTAACAATATAGGAGATTCATAATAACATCTCATGTACTTTGTGTCCTGATGCGGCCCGATGAATGGCCCTAAAGACCAGTAAGAGGAGAACAAAAATATTTTTTTACAGAATATGGCAGGGTTATCATTTGTATGTTACAACAGCCTTCCAATAAGACATGTTGTTTGATGGAAAGACCTTATTCACCAATTATTTTATTAGTTCAACTCCAAATTGAAGAAAATTAAAAAATTTGATCTCAAAAAATGAAAATAATGTGAAAATGAGAGGGTGTATGACTTCATATCTAGATGGAATGGTTTAACTTATTCATTTAGTATCTCTCTCACACAAAACATATTGGGGATTTGTGCTGGGAATCTTTGAGATTAGCTATAGAAATATTTGATCTCGATGAAGCCTACAAGAATATTCCATTAGTTCACATAGATGATAGAATAACTATAAGATTTCATTCAGTAAACCCAATCTAAATCTCATATCATGCCCTCATCATAGGGAAAAGTCTTGGTAAGGTGGATACCATGTCTATTCCCCTCAAACCAATAGATGTTTTAATTCAAGCACCCAAGAAGGCCCTTAATCATCTAGCAACTCCTTCCATGTGGTTATAGCAAAAATATATCCCTTGAATAGAAGAGAAAAGAAATTAGGGTTACCCGTGATTTGAGGAATGGATGAAAAAAATGTATTCTTTATCAAATGAGTGGGTTCCATATTATTTCCTCTAATCTATAGAAAATAACCTACTCAAGATACCATAACCCAGGAAACCCAATAAGGTCAACATTGTAGACCATACTGACTGCTTCCCTTTCCATCGGTGACTGGGCTACACCATCCATCACTGCATTCTCTTTAAATAAATCCTCTTGAGAATTGTTAATTCTAAAAATGTGATACTAGATAAGGCCCTATAATAATTAAACTATGTAATTTTTACTCTAACATAAGAATAGGGTGACTAGAAATAAATTCTATATAGACATGGGCAAAATTTTGATAATTGGATAACTAAAAATTCATTTTACCATGCTCATGAGATCATGAGAGTACACCTTCAAAAACTAGTAATGATCCTGATACCGAAAGAGGAATCACTAAATATCTTTCTTAGAGGTAGACATAATAATTAGACATATGAAAATATAGATGATAAAGAGTCATATATAATTCCTACACAGGATCCAACACTTGGTGATTTCGTTCCTTTAACATCCATAGAACAGGAACCACCCCACAAAATGAAACCCTAATCAAATGAAGAGATCAATTTTGGCTATGTTAATATAGATCACTTAATATATATCTTATATAATGAAGAACATGAATATGAGTATGAGTTCCCCATACCTGACTGGGTAACAAGAGGCCAATGATACAGAAGTCGAGGATATAGTGGACATCGTGGGCATGACTGAACCAAATATTCCCATCAAATCCTCATGAGAGATATATATTTATTATATATACCTATGGTCAAGAACAATAGAAATCCCAACAGTAGCATGGCTATTACTCATATCCCTTTAGATGTTGTTCAAGGCTAATAATTTTACATGAGTGACTAGTGAGGGTGTGATTGTATGATCATCCCAGACAAAGGGGGAAGATGGTTTAAAAAATTCGACTTATAGAAGATTATCACATGACCTCTACTCAAGCACCATGAATATCCACCTCAAACACCACATCTTCAAAACCACAAAATATAAAGAAAACCCACTATGGGAAGCACAAACCTATGGCCCAATAATAGGACATTATGAAACAATTGTGGTTTTTGAATCAAACTATCAATCAAAATTTCTCTTTATATTTCAAAATAAATTATGTAGGAACTCATATAGGCCATCCAAATCCCATATGTGTTTGAGATATATGTCTCTGTATCCAAGGTTTATCAATTTGAGACTATGACATCAGAAAGTTATACCACCATATCCATCACCGCACATGATCAGAAAGAAGTTATCTAGGGGCTTATCCGACCCTTGTATGTTTTAGTAAAAATTTATAATGTCAACATATTAAGGGATATGGTTCAAAATGTATTATGATAAAACTCAACCTATCCCAAAACCTCCAATTTTTGGGATATATCTCTGATGATGCTAACCATTCAAGGGTATGGAAAGTGCAAGAAAAGGCCTCTCAGGAATATCAAGCTCAAGGCTTAGTCTGGGGATCTCACATCTAACACTGAGTTCACGGTTATCCATAAATACATAGAATATAATTACCTTCTTGGAATAACTTTGATCCATAGACTTGTGGAGGTACTTTTAATATTTCATCAATGATTGAAATTTTACATTGAGGGAACGGTCAATATATTATATTTGACAGAACCCCCTTTGATTATTGTGATTCCATATACACTGAGTCATGTTTGTAGTCAAGGGAAGGAAAGAAACCAATTATGGATGATTATGTATAGGATTCTACTCTTAGTGTCTAGGGGACTACACCTACAAACTCTTAGAGTATGCTCAATAACAATTATGTGTTCCCTATAAACTTGATTGAGTTAGTAGATTCAATCCTCTAAAGATACCATGAACCAAAAACATCATTGGATCAAGTCCATGTGATAAAAATAACCTCAAATAAAATGGAATTTTTAAGGTTAAATTAGAATAATGCTCTATTGGGATCCAATAATTCTCTTGTGATATTAATAGACATTGAACATTATCTTGAGATGTTATCTGAAAATTAGCATGTCTATATCTTTAATGCCCCTAGTAGTAGTGAAAAATAAGACATGAATCCCCAAAATATTTTTACAATAAATTTGGAAGTTCAATATGTGAATGCCTCTGGAAGTTCAAGATGTGAATGCCACTTCTCATGGATTCTATTATATCGATAGTGAAAATTATTTCCCTAGATTACCCACCATGTTTGGAAATCCCTCTATTGACATAGAGATGAAGGAATAATAGAATGACCTAAAGAACACCACTCTTTATTTGAGGAATGAATATCCACCACCATCAATGATATCAGGTAGGTGAATTTAGGAATATAATAAAACCCACAACCTATATTGATTAGTGTTATATTTCCTCTCAAAAAGTAGGATATGTACATTGCATTTCTAAAGTAGCATCAATATCTATTTTCATAGAATTATACATAAATTCTTAGGATAAACCATTATGTGTATACCCATCACCTAGGTTTTCCTGATGATCATCGAGGTTTGAAATAGGAAGGTAGAATGATGCACCCCTCTCATGCTACTAATATATAATTGGATGTCAAAAAATTCATCCGAGACTACTTTTTTTGGGAATTGAAGTACCAAAAATGGCTCTCCAACATCATCCCTATCAAGAAAATGAATAGACATATCAGAGTCTACATTGATTTTAAAGACCTAAATAGACACTTCCTAAAGGGTGATTTCCTATTTCTGATCACATAAATTTTGATCTGTGCCACTACTAGCTTCCAAACCCTTTCAATCATGGATGGGTATTCAAGGTATAATTAAATAATGATGACCCCTAAAGATGAGGAAGACATTTCCATCAGACCACCTATGGGGACCTTTGGAATAAAGAACACTGGAACTACATGCCATCGTGTCATGCATTGTATCTCTAAACCCTTCTTGGGAAGAATTATGGAATGTTATTTTGATGACCTAGTAGGTAAATATCTATAGTGATTTGATCACCTCATAGATTTTTAAAAAATATTTAGTATGTTACAACATCATAGTTTTAAGATGAATCCTAGGAAGGATGATTTTAGAGTAATGTTAGAGAAACTCCTTGTCTTTGTGGTATGATATTGTGGCATCCAAGTCAATCTATAAAATACTAGTTAAATCCTAGAAATTCCACCCCTCATAATCTTAAAGAACTAAAGGGGATCCATGGGAACCTCACTTATATTTAGTGTTTCATAGAAAACAAGGATAGAAAATCCCCCCCCCCCCTTCACTAAGTTAATAAAGATGGTATTCTCTTACATATGGGATAAGGACTACCAAGATGCATTCGAGAATCTCATGTAGTACATACTCATCCACTAGTCATGAAACATCCATTATCAAAAAGGCTACTTATCCTATATGTTTCCAACACTGAACAATTTATTTTTTCTCTCCTCATGTAGAAAAATGATGCAAGGAATAAAAACAACCTCTTATCTCTCATTCGAGAAATACTATGTACTGATATCTAGTATTTGGATATCGAGAAGAACTACTTCTCACTCATATTTGTAGTGAAAGAGTTGAGGAATTACTTGTGGATTCATAAAGTCCGCTGGGTCTCTTATATTGAATCACTCAAGTTTATCCTAGGCCTCCCTAAATTTACTGGCAATTTGGATCAATGGGTGGTTATACTAAAAAAGTAAGATATTCAGTTCATGTCATAGAAGGTAGTTAAAAGGTAAATCCCTTACTGATTTTCCTACAACACATCCCTCCAAAAAAATTACACAAATATACACCAAACGTCCAGATGAAAATGTTTTCTATGCCCGTTAAACATCCCAAACATGGGAAAAGCACTTTTATGGTGCCTCCAAGAGTCCAATTAAAAAAAATATGGAAAAATCAAAGCTCAGCAAAGTTAGTATAGCAATTTTATTTTTTTCCTCATAAATAACAATTTTTTCTACTATTACTTATTATCTGAAGGTTGAACTAATAATGAGATAGAATACCAAGCCCTTATTTCATGATTGAAGCTAGCCCTGTAGTTATAGATATCTTACCTAAACATCAAAGGGGACTTATAGCTAGTGATTAAACTAATCAACATTGAATTTTCTACCAAGAAGGAAAAATCATCCCCTATCACTAGTTAAATTGAATTATTGATGAAAGAATTCAATTTTGAACCAATATTTCATCATGTCTCTCAATAATAAAACATCTACATCTATGCATTGGAAAATGTAGCCATAGTCTTGACTGATATTGATTTGAATAAATTTGTTTTTTACATCATCCACTGAAGGGTGGACTCATCCGTCATTTTATAGGACAAGGAGTAAATCAATTAGGTCAAAACATCCCGAGAGCATGAAAAATAAATATCCACCCCTCTATGGATGGATTCCATAATTTATTGCCTCTAATATTCCTCCCATAAGATCAAGAAAAAATAGAATAGACTCAATTTTGAGTTGTAAACTTCACTCTTTGAGATTGTAAAAATGAGTAAAAATACCTCTATGAATGAGGATTCGATGGATACTTCCTTAGATGAATTGTAGAAGGTGAGATTCCCACAGTCATTGATGAAGTCCATGCAGGATCACGTGGTGCTCATTAGATTGGTACTAGAATCCCCCACAAAATTAGGAAGCATGGACACTACTAGAAAACAATGATGCATGACTATATATAATTCACCAAGAAATTTCATGAATTCTATACTCATGAAAGCTTCATCCATAAACCAATATAGTTTCTAAATGCAACTCAGTATTCATGGCCATTTTTCATTTGAGGAAAAGGGATTAATATGCCATATCCCCCTACTACAACTAATAATTTATATACATCCTTACTGCTACCGACTTATTTTCAAAATTATCTAAGTCTATACTACTAATGTAAGTCAAGATAAATAATATCATCAACTTCATGAAGTCCAATATCATAATCATATTCTATGTCCTTTACAAGATACTGATAGACTACAACACCAACTTCTATTCTTCCAAATTAAATAAACTATACTAGGAGTACAACATCGAGTCTAACCATTCATCCTGCTATCTTGTAGCTGGAAATGGATAAATATAGGCCTTCAATAATACTCTATCAAATATACTCTATAAAATAGTGGATAAATATAATAAATCTTGGACATATAATCTGTTTTATGCTTTATGGGACTACCATACCACTACGTGCACTTTCATGTAAGAGACCCTATATTCAATGTTTTATGGAAATGAAGTAGTTTTTCCCATAGAATTCTAGGTTTCTTCTCTATAATTATATATATATGGAAAATTATCAAATTATGATCAATAAAAATAGTGGCTAGTTTATTTAGAATATCCTTATGAGAAAAGGTTGCACACACTGGACAACCTATAAGTTCATCCAAATTGGATTTTACAATCCTTCAATAAAAAGGTTCACCTCTGCTCATTCATTTGAGGAGAACTGGTATTGGTTCTCAAAACCCCAATGATAACTGGAAAGAAACCTATATAGTAGTAACCCAAGTGGGAAGGGCCTTTCATCATATATAAGGTATATTGCAATGGATCTTACTAATGTTCCATAATATATGGAGAATAGGTTATTCCACCACCAATGTAAAGTTTCTCAATAATTACTATTCATAGCATACATCATAGATTCCAAGTCCAAGTAGAAATAGATTAAACTGCATAGTATCTTTTAACCTTACCATATGACATTAAACTGCATGTAATATGTCCTTACCTCATGATGTTAATCTACACATAGGATGTTACTTTATGATTTATTCACTTCACATGAGCTAGATTTATGTGAAATTAAGATGAAGTAATATTGTCCATATGTGTGAGTTAGATCCGCATAGATAATTTCCATTTAAGAACAACATGTGCATTTATTCATAATCCACCAATATATGTAGTGATGCCCATATTCAAAATCTTGAGTCCAGCCATAATAAAAATGAAAAAATCCATCTATCTACATATGGGTCAGACCTACAAAGTGAATTTTTCATTTCAATAACTACTTGTAGCTTGATTCCTATTACTATAGGATACATAGTGACACAATAATCTCTAATCCCGAGTCTAGCTAAAATATAAAAATGTTTGCCCTCCTTTTTAATGGGTTAGACCTATATAAGGAATTTTAATAAAATAACTATGTGTGGCTTGATTCTTATTTACATAGGATAGATAGTGATTCTATAATCTCCAATATGAGGTCCCTCCACAATATAAATATAGAAAATGTTTCCCCTACATATAATTCAAACCTTCAAAGGGAATTTCCATTTAAGAACTACATGCATCCTGATTTCTATTCCCACAGGATATATAGTTACCCCTAAATTTCTAAATCCAGGATCATGTAAAAATATAATTGAAAAAAAATGTTTCCCCCTTGCTTAAGGGCCAATACTATGTAGGAAATTTTTCAATTAAGAACTATTTATGATTTTATTTCTATTATTATAGGGTATTTAGTGATTCCTAGATCCCAAATCCTTGGTCCAGATATAATAAAAACAAAAAATCTCCCCATCCCAATGTATGGTTTAGACTCCCACAGATAATTTTACATCTAAGAACTATGTGTAGCATGATTCTTTATTATCATATGATAAGTAATTATTCTCATATCTAAATCATGGGACTAGTAAAAACATATATAAAAATTCACCCCTCCCTACATATGGGTTGGAACTATATAATGAACATTCTAAGAACTATGTGTACCTTGATTCATTCCATTATAGGATACATATTGATGCATAAACCCTCTATTCCAAGACCATACATGAGTGTAAATCACTCCCAATCATGTACCTTCATGAGATTTATATCCCTATATTGGTTCTAATACACATTAAATTATGAACACCCCCACATATTCCATGTCACATATTATCACACATCTTAATCAATGACCTAGTCATCCCTTATTTCTCACATTTAGCATGACTCATGTGATCTTAGGGAACCTATAAATCTAATCTAGATATCGTGATATAGAGGTGTTCTTGATGAGGAACCACATACTAGTATCATGACATTAGACTAAATGATAATGTTCTAGTCACATCACATTAAAATACAAGATAATTTATGTGTCCCATGATATTTGACTGCCTGGAAAGAGGTTTTCATGATAAATAGATCACCCCCTAAAGATTATGTAATCAATAAGATCATGTCTTATCCCTTCACCTTGAAAATGTTCCCAATACACATTGTCCTAGATTTTAGGGCGCTCAAACACTCCTTCAATCTTATATTATCCATGAAACAAATTCATATATTTGATACCTAAGTTGATACCAACAAATTCCTCAAGTTGATATTTTTCTATTTAAACCCCATGGACTTTGGAATCCTATGATCCCGGTTCTTCCCTATAGAAAATTAGTAATAGTGACCAGTTAATCCATAGGTATTCTACTATGTTTCAATCATAAAAAACAAAATTTCTAAGAGATTTAATCTAGTGTTTGTTTTGGTCCCAAAAGAGATCCCCCCTTAAACGTAAGAGTTATTGTCTTAACTATGAGGAATATAGGCTCCCCCATTATCAATGGTTAAAATGTACTCACTGGTTTCCACCTCAAGTTAAATTAGATATTCTTGGGTAATGATTTACATTTACTATAAACCAACTATTCAAGTGGGTTAGGATACTCTCAATGTTAAACATATATGTATTGTACCCACTTTCACAGAAAGGTTATGACATCATGTTCTTATACTCATTTCATTTAAAGGTATGTATATCCAATGAGGACCTAATTTCATTGATATTTGAAATCAATTTGTACACATTTAAGGAAATGATAAATTTAATCAATTTTTTCCCACATATAAGAGGGATCAAGAATGAATCAGTGGTTTATGCCTAGATATATCATGTCCTAGCGACATGACTATAAACTAAATAGAATTCATATCAGAACTATGTGTGTCTCGATTACTATTACCACATGATACATAGTGATGCCTGAGTCTTTAACCTTGATTCTATACACAACATAAAGATAAAATTACCCTCACTTACACATGATATTGCATTATTTAGGGATATTTCTTTTTAATAACTCTGTGTTGCTTGATTCCCATAATGTAGGATATGTAGTGATTCCTGGATAATCTAATACAAGACCATTCATGAGTTCTTATCACTCCCAATTAAGTCTATCTATGAGAACCAAATATTTTTGGGGATTCCATCTTATAAATAAATGTGAAAACCCCCATATATTTTCTATTATGTACTCTCACACGACTCAATAAACAATCCAATTACCTATTGTTTCTCACACCAAGCATGACTTGTGTGAGATTATGGAACCTAAAAAGTCTCTTTGAACAACCCGATCAAGGATAATTCTATCTGAATATAAGTAACCATGCTCTTATTGAATGAGATTAAAATGAACAACAACATCCTTGTCTCATGAAATTAAACTACACAATAGGAGGTCTTCACATTGAACAAATAATCTCCTTTGATGATGGTGTACTCAATAATCCCATGTATTATCCCTTCACCTTGATACATGTATAATACAGCCCATCTTAACCTTTATGTTACTTTAAATATTCATCAATATTACATTTCTCATGAACCAAATTCAAATATTTTATATTTGAGTTTATACCAACCAATTCCTGGAGTTGATATCCTCCTCTTAGAAACCCTAGACATTGGGCTCCCCTGCTCCTAGTTCTTCCTTGTAGAAAAATAGAAAAAGAGACTAGTTAATCCAAATGGAAACTAGTAAGATTCAATAATGAATAATGAAATGCCTAAAATCTTGCACCTACTAGGTGTTTTAGTGCTAGATTATTGGCCGCCCTTAAACATAGGATTTATTTTCCCAACTACATACAATATTGTTTTCCACCATTATCAATGGTTGACCTATACCCACTAGTTTCCACCTCTAGATAACTCAAATATTCTGTGTTTATGATTTACATTTCTTATAAACAAACTATTCACAATGATTTAAATACTCTCGATGTTATAAATTTTTGCATCGTACTCATTGTCAAAGAAAGATTGTAATATCAAATTCTTATACCCCTTTATCTCAGGGTATTTAATTTCTATAAAGACACAATTTACCTAAGTTATACACTCCTCCTAGTAATACATCCTAGTCTCATGATGTTAAACTATATGACAATGTCCTAGTTAGATGATGTTAAACCACATGATATACAGTCTATCCCTAAATACCTAAAATTTCTTAAAACCAATCGTTCTATCCATTTATCAATAAAAAGGATGAATATTTAACCTCCATAATAAGAATTAAATATGTAAATTCCATATCCCTACGTATGATCTATATCTATGAAGAGGACCCCTTATATGACCAAGATAAAGAGACTCACTAATTATGTAAAAAACATGCCACTATCCCCTGCACATGATTCCAATATACATAGAAGGATATCCTTAAAATAGATGAGTATAGAATGATTAGTTCCCTTATGATATACATAAAGAGTACCTGGGAATCCTAACTATAAAAAATTACACATGCCTCTATATAATGATTGTCGATTCATACAGACTCACCTTTCCTATAGAAGAATCAGATCTACAAAGAAATTTCCTGTGCATGAGATAGATCTATGTAATAAGGGATTAAGTATATGGATATCCACCAGTAATCCTATATTGGAAAAAACTATATCTCTTTCATCTATATTCTCATAACCAATGTAAACTATCTTTAAGGATATCTTTCAAAATGTCACCTTATGTTCTATCTCTTTACCACATGATGATAAACTACAAGGAATACATCCACACCACATGACATTAACCAATAAGTAATATTTCCTAGTAATGTTATGCTAAATAAAATGAAATATGAATCCACACCACATGACACTAAACTATGTAGAACATCATCCAAAATCATTACTTATCAAAGAACCATGTGATCCTAACCATGGTCAAACAATGTTCATGGTGCTTCTATCATCTTTATGAGCACCTCAAGCTGAAAACCACCCTTCATGTATTGAGTTTCTTTAATTTTTTTAAACCTCAAAGGGAATTTGGGAAAGGACACTAGAATTCAAGGGATTCTTTATTTAACTATTCATTTCTACCCCTGTCTCCGTCGTATGAGCTTCCTTTCTTCAACCAAATGTGTATATGCCTCATAAAAGGTGTTTTTAGTCCTTATGAGTCCTAAAATAATCATAGTGGATCTCATAACTATAGAGTTATTTGCAATAATCCTTATTATTATTGTTCCATATTATAATTCATGATTTGATAACCTTGAAATGTGATTTATTATATTATAATATTCATATTGGGAAAAAGTTGTAGTATTCTTGTCCTTGGGGATCCTAATTAGGATTATGTGTTACACTCACCTCATGTCAGTTCTATTTGAATTATGACCTTAAAATTCTTGGGCTTTGGTCAAATATACATGACTTTAAACATTATCCTTTGATGGTCCAAATCTCAAGACCCCAAACTGTTAGTGAAGGAGACATAAAACTTATCATGATGAAAATCCAAAAATGTAGGTCTGAGAAAAAGTATTGTCTCCACTTGCTAAAATATTTATATTTATATTTTAAAAAAGATAGAGTGTAAATAAAAAAGAAATAATTCTTGTGGGGCCCATCTTGTGGCCATAGTAAATGTCGATTCATGCATTCTAGACCCCTTGGTCCATGAAAAATTTATATTAATGATTTATCACACCTGACATGTCTACCCTATCTCACCACCTTTAGTACAAACATTTTGGTTATGATTTACACAAACCATATTAAAAATATAAAATTAGATTTTTTTATCCCTAATATACATTGAAATATATCAAAAAAGACCATAGAAATAGTGTAGGGAATCATAAAACATCATGGATACTCATCCATAATAATTCTACAAGAATGTAGGGTGTTAGAACCCTTCATTAAAATTCATTATTTAGAATCTAAATTAATAATTTATGGTATCATAACCCTTAATGGATACTCATAATTGAGAATCCCAACAAGGATGTGGGACTATAGAACCCCTTATGAATTCTTATCCTTCATAACCAGAAATAGATGGTCTAAGATAGAAGACCCTAAACTACAACAATATACAGTCTTGGTTACAATACCCTAAACTATAACAATATACATTCCCATATAAAATACCATAAACTAAAGTATCATAAGTTATGATTTATAAGACACTAAACTACAATACTAATAAGTCTAATCTAGACATCCCTAAACCAGAAAAACAAATGGTCCAAGCTAGAAGATCCCAAACTACAATAATAGTCTAATTCAAAAGGCCTTAAATATCCAATTAAAAGAAAAAAAAATCTCACCAGGATAGAAACCTATAAAGGGAACACTAGGAAAATTTTGAGTATCTTCTCACTGGGAACACACTTTGTGTGATCAAGAAGATATTGATCACCTATGAAATTGAAATAGCACCAAAATTTTCTGGTTGAAAACCCATAAAGGGGGCCTAAAAAATACAAGTCCATGAATGCTAATATTTACCCATAGGAATCTTAGGAAAAATATAGGAAAATATAAAAAAAGATACAAATATTATAGGTATCATTATATGTACTTATTAAAAAAACTCTATGCTCTATAATTCCATTTACTTAGGAAAAATTTAGAGAACTTTACCTTTGGGATATATTCACACAAATTATCCTTCTAACCAAGTGATCCTAAGATGGTTGGAGAAGATACATCAATGAGAAATATTATGTCAACAATAATTTGTGGGAAATTATCATGAAAGCTCTATTATGATTCAAAAATTTGAGGTCAAAATTTGGGTTTTCTTGTAACACCCAGACCTAGATTCCACTAATCTGGGGCTCTGACTTGGTTTTCCATGAGGCCTCATGTGCACCTCCCTATACGCCAGATGTTCCTGACTATAAGAAACAGCCTAGGGAGTGATAGTGGGGAGACTATGCCCTCATATCATAGTAATAAAACAACAAAAGTATCTATGTATCATATAGAACAATAAATAAACAGTGTGTAGAAGTAGTAAATAAACTGAAATAGAACATAAAGTAATAAGAAATGAAAATGATATAAAATCCCAAAAATATATTCTATATATAAAACAATGTTCACCCATTGAGATGATCATACGGATACAGGAGTACTAAGAGAAACTGAAATAAAAGTACAAGGTTCTACTACTATCTCTAGGCTAGACCACATACCCAGTCTCTAGACACTATGAAACTGCACTAACCAAATCAGAAGAACCCACACAAGTATCTACACTTGATCATGTAATTCTAGGGATCAACACTATCCACTATTAATCCATGCTCAATATTAAAAGAATATATATAGTCTATACGCACAATGAGGTGCATGTGGATGGGTGAGACGTAATCTCAGTAGGCCACCCTATTGGGAACCTATAAATCTGCTAAAATAAGTGGATAATAAATCTATATTCTCAACCAAACTGAGACACAACTGAAAAGATAAGTAAATACAATAAACATTAAACCATAGTCAAACCCTGGGACTGAAATCCTAGTCAACCTAGAAAGTTCCACCATGTATGTCCATATTTATATGTGTATACATGTATATTCCCACAAATTTACATATATATGTAAATATGAATATTCATGAGTAAAGTGAATTATGTAACATAAAACAAATTAGCAGTCGATCCCTGAGTCTATAATCCTTGTATCCTAGACATCCTATGCAATGATATTGAGATAGACTTTATATCATTAAATATGGGTATCATTAAGTAAATCTCTGGGTATGTAATCCCAATCAACATATACCTGCTTTGTCTAATTCGAAAAAATTCTCAAATCAAGATATGTTACCACAGTGGGATACTCATCCTAACACTGGGTTCACCCATACTCACCTCAAACCACTCTGAAGAAGGATTCTAGAATACTACATCTAGTCATCATATAAATGGTAACTAATCTGGGTTCTATGCTACTCATTCCATGTAAATATAGTCCAATGTCTAATCTATATGTCCCAGTATATAAGAACTCATGAAATATGGAACTTGGATGAACCCTAAGGATATGACACCTAGGAGATCTATTATGGGATATCACTGGTGAGATGCCATGCCCACCCCTGTAGGTGTCAAATAAGGAAGATCATAATCATCCCTTCCATCTAGAAGAGCATAATCATTCCAGATTTCCAATGATGTGAAACTCCATGTCAAACACCATGGTCAAGTAATTGATCAGGGAGAGTATAATCATCCCTATCACTCATGAGAGTGTAATCATCCTTATGTATAATTAGATTAAGGAGAGAGTAATAATACTATTCATATATAAACTATAAAAGATCATAATCATCCTCATCACATATAAAATAGAGGAGAGAATTATCATCATCACACATCGGGAGAGAAAAATCATCCACAAGTATCATAACTAGGGATTCCATGCCCTTATATTGTTGTAGTATACTCAACATCCAGATTCCAGGAAGAACCTATTGAAGTCCCAATAATATAACCTTCAAATATATAAGCTCAATAGACATATCCCAGTTAGTACCTCTAGTTATAAAAATTAACTTGAAAATAACATGGATCAGAAGCCAGATCCTAAGAAACATGTCTACGAATCCCCAAGAGAAAGGAAGACATGTCACATCAGGATAAACAACCACCAACCAGAAATCACCTTTAGTAATCATCATTGTATCAGTATAAAAAATTGAATGTATAAACTAAAGAGTGAGGGTTTTGAATCACTAAACCCAACAATACTTCCACAACCCTCACAAAGAGGTATGAATGATGACGCATGATATATGGGATCCTTATAACGAAATACATGAAGAAGATAGAGGCATCCTACATGAGATAATCTAGGTAAGAACATAAGAAGAAGAATCATATAGGGAATCCTCAGAAACATCCAGTCTCACAAACTCGTAGTCCAATATAGAACATCTCATAAGGGATGGATCCTTAAGGGAAAATATACAAAAGAATAGGTGAAGTGATATATCTCATGAACCATATAAGATAAATTTCATGAAATAGGTTAGTCTAAATATCCAAACTCTCATTATCATTCATGTATTTCTTAGGATATGACTGAATTTGATTATTAGGATAATAAACTCTCTATTTAGATGAAATCTTGAAATGAATCCCATGATTCCTTAAATCACATAAAGAGTTTCACTATTTTGATGTCTGTTAAAAGATACACAGAATAAACTATTCATGGCTCCAATTATTACTCCTTGGTGAAAAATACATGGAACCCCCCAAAGGGAATCAAGGTAGGATTACACTCTATGTGTACCTTGGTATACAATGTGCACCCTTAGGCCCCAACCTCAACGTGTACTCTAGTCAGTCTTATCATGTAAAATCCAAAGTAAATAATGTGTACCATACAAAGGGTACCTTCCAAGGTACCTCACATGACCTATACATGTATATTTCCTGGATGTGTGCATCTACACGGTGGGAAACCCACATGAGGTCTGGCCATGTACTTTACCCAACATGTGCCCCTTACATGGGTAGCCTGGTTGGGTACTTGGCTACATGAATGAGTCCCTATACACAACATGTAATTACTATACATGAATTTTAATTAAAAAAATTAATATTCTCTAAATAAAAATAATGCACGACATGTGTTCCCTAAACCACACACTATGTAGATGGATTTTCTTGAACAGAAACCCACAAATCACCTCGAAACCCCCATTTTAACCTTGTAAGTAGTAGAATGACACCCAGGGGTTTATAAGAAACTATAATAAGTGATTAAAACGTGAAAACTGAAAATATACGTGGTTCTATGGAAAAAACAAAAAACAACTTCCTTTGGGGGGAATACAGTGATCTTTCACCTGTTTCCACACTCCACGACTACCATATGATGATCTGGAATGTCTCGAGCTCTACGGAGATACCCTTCTTCCCATATATATATTTCTACCTCTAGATATACCATGTTATCTCTCTTAGACACACAAACGAGGATCCATATGGGAGTGCACAATAATCCATGGAATAAAGGAAGAAAAGAAAGAAAATGATGAAAAAGAAAATAAAAGAAAAATTGGATTATCCCAGCCATGATTCCCAACTTGAGTTTAGGTCATTCCTAGGAAAAAATAACCATTCAAAACTCAATGGAAGAGAAAAAAATCTCAATCTGAGACTTCATTCAAAACATTTCTCTAAAAGAACTCATTTGAATAAATTAATATTTATTTAATTAAAAATTAAAAATCAATTATTCCACTAAAATTTAAATGGCTCAGAATTCAACAAAACTCCAGTACTTGGGTAAAAACCCTATTTAGAGACCAATATAGTGGTCAGAAAAATTATATGAGGTCATTTTCGAAAGGAAAATTAACATTTTAACCCTTTTATTCATCCAAAGGAAAAAAATTAAAATTTCAACTCCAGATTATCATCTAAAAAAATAGAATGTTAAAATATCCCTTCTATAAACATTCTTGTCCTTGAGAATTTTTTCCTTTGGATGCTTACAAGGGTTAAAATGTTAATTTCCCTTTAGCAAATGACTTCATATAATTTTGATGACCACTATATTTGTCTCATGTGAATATATTAATATTTATTTAATTAAATATTAAAAATTAATTATTCCACTAAAATTAAAATGGCTCGGAATTCCACCAAACTCTAGTACTAGGTTAAAAACCCAATTTAGAGACCAATATAGTGGTTAGAAAAATTATATGAGGTCATTTTATAAAGGAAAATTAACATTTTAACCCTTGTAAGCATCAAAAGGAAAAAATTAATATTACAACTGAAGATTATCATATAAAAAACATAGGATGTTAAAATATCCCTTCTATAAACATTCTTGTCCTTAAGAATCTTGTTGGTAAGACTAGAAACCATGATCTCAAACCAACCATCTGCACAATATGATATCTCAAATATCTAACAACCAGTCTCATAACATTAACTATTGACTCCTATATGAGAGATATCTAACTGTGACTGATCTGTTACTCCACACTATAGAAATACACTTATCATCTTCTCCAAAACCAAATCCAAATATCAATGGGTCCTGGAAAATGATGAAACAACAGTTGAAAGAGATGGTCACCACCCTCAAACAGCTAATGGTGTACTCCTCACTATATGTATTACCTTATTGATCCTCAATTGTAACCTTGACATGTTTCTTTACTCAATGAGGGAAGAAAATTTAAAATAAATTAAGGCCGAAATAGGATTTATTTTATATAATTATACTGAGGACAATTAAAGATATATCATGATTGTATCTAAGAAGGATAATACTAAAATTTCATAAAACTGAGTGTACAGGTCTCCCTGATCCATGATCACATACAATAAGGCTACAATTGGATTTACCAACACCGACATCATGTTTCCTAAAAAAGCATATCCTGGTCCAGCCACAGGTTGACCATATTACAGTAACCAATTAATTTTGGATGTCACCTATACCATAGAAGAACATTTATATTTTACGATAACACCAATTAAAATTTTCCCATGGAAAGTCTTAGAAACATTGATACTCAGCTCGAACCAGACCACTCACCGGTTTACGATTTAAACAGTACCATTCATAACTTGTATATAACTTTACTACATGAATCATAATACATTAATTCATTTATCACAAATCTATGATGACCACGAAAAATAACACATCATTTCCACTAATCCAGAATCTCCCTTGGAACTCCTTTTCAAAATCGGTCACCTCACATGTCCTCCAATCTATTACCACAACCGCCCGTTAATTGATGTCATTCCAGTCGCAGAAATCTACCCATGATCTGAATTTATTAACAATAGTAGGAACACTGGTTGACCGGTCCAAGCACCCAAATAGTCCATCCCATCAAATCTAGTCTTGATACAAAAGCACCCTAGGCAATTGTCAAAATTTGAAGCCATCAACATGCCTATATTGAAAAACATGAGCACATACCATACCTCAATCTCAAATGATCATAAAACCTTGATCACTACCAAAAAATCCTAAAAATGTAGGAAAACCTCTATCACATATTTTTCCATAATAAATGGGCATCAACCTACAAGGGTCTAATCAAACTAAGGGCCTATAAGTCTCCCACCTAGCCCAATAGAATAATTCTTATAATTGGGTGACAAGGTCTAACCACCTAGACAAAAAGATTAGTCCTCTATAAAGAAGATAAATATTGCAATGACCAATAAGGCTCAAAGATGTCATCATGACCTACAGGGTCCTAATCCTCACCATGTATCCCTATAAATAATTATTCATTGGAGGTCACGATACCAATTTTAGAAAAGAGACACTAATCTGACACTCACCTGGCATCCATATATGGTAATACCCCATGGTGGTCAATTCATGAGAAATAGAAAGGTTACCCATCGACATTGTGCTCAGTAATATGACTAGATAACCATAAATATAAGGATACCCCTCCAAGGATATAACTTATGGGAGTCATGTCACCTATAGACCTATTGGGTTCATTGCACCTCCAATGCATGAGGGATGAGTAATCAGCCCCACCACTAAATAACTCAATTTATATCCACATAACCTTCCATAATAAAGAAATATATATGCACGTAGGCTCAACTGAGTATAATTTCACAAAAACCTATATGGGAAAACACCATTCTGACTTTTTTTTAAAATCTAAAAAATTTACCTCTATCATCCATAATAATCACACACTAGCAGGCCTATATGATGTGAATCCTACATGTCAAATTTGATGCATGAGATAACTCTTTTCTTTACTTTCCAAGAGACAAAATCTATACCTAAACTTCTTCCAATGTTTAAGAGACAAATATCCATATTAAATAATAACATCCACAAAATATGTGGGTCTCTCAAGATGAAAATCATATACAACTGTAATATTACATATCAGAATAGAAAACCCATACCATGGAAACTGTGACTTCTTATTAGAAAATATTTTTCTCAACAAACCAGTTTTATATCCATCATAGGTTCAAACACATTCCAAATACTCCTATCTATCATATCCCAAATAGTAAATCCAAGGAAAAAACACCTATAATACCACATTATAACATCATGGAGTGGTTTCCAATAATCCTATTATCCGAGTCGGTTCACCATGGGGCCTCAAGAATGCCTCCCCATATGCTAGAGATTTCCGACTATCATCAAGGGCCTAGTTCATGATAGTAGGGAGACTATACCCTCATATCAGAGTGAGAAAATAGTAAAAACAGATAAGAATCATACACAAAAGAAAATAAATAGAGTACAGAAGTAGTAAATAAACTGAAATAGAATATGTAGTAATAATAAATGAAAATTATATAAATTAAAAAATAGTTATACCATACATAGAACATTGGCCACCCACTAGACTGACTATATAGATATATAAATACAAAAAGAAAATGGAATAACTGTATAATACTCTAATAATAACTCTGATCCAGACCATATATCTGGTCTTTAGACACTATTAAAGTGTACAATCTTGATAAAAATAACCCACATGAGCAGATACACTTGGTCATACAACTTTGGGTATTATCCCTATCTACTACACATTTTTACTCAACCTTAAAAGAATACAAAATGTATACAGTCACACTGAGATGCACGCCAAGGGGTGAGAAATAATCTTAGTAGGCCATAAAAATGTGAACCTAAAAATTTATTGACATAAGTTCATGAAAAGTTATTATTCTCAAACTAGATGAGATACAATAGAAAAGATAATGAGATCTAACAAACATTAAAACACAATGAAACCCGAGTCTATAATCCCGACCAATGAGGAAAGTTACACCATGGATGTTCATATTTATATTTTTATACATGTATGGTGTCATACCTATACATATATACATAAATATGAATATTCTTGAGAAAAATGAATGAAATAACATAAAACTAATCAACAGTCGATCCATGGGTCCGTAATCCTGATCGCCTGGATATTCTGTGGAAGGGAATTGATATGGATATCATACCACTCCATTCATGCATCGTTAAGTATATCTCTAGTATATAATCCAAATAAATATATAATTTCTTTAACCAATGTTAAAAATGTATTTGAGCGAGCTAATTTACCACATGGGGATAGTCATCCCAACTCTGAGTTCACTCATACTTGAATCTAATCATTGTAATGAAGGATTAAAGGTAATTACATCCATACATCCTAAAAATGGTCACTAAACTAGATTCAAGGATTCTCATTACAAGTAAATCTTGTACAATGTATGATCCCTAGGTCACAATTTGTAGACAGTTATAATATTTGGATCTTGGATGAATCCTAAGGGTCTGACCCTTAAGTGATCTGTAAAGAGATATCATTGGTGATATTCGATGCACACCCCTGTGGGTCTCTAATATGCGAGAGCATAATCATACTTTCCATCCAAAAGAGTGTAAAAATTCTTGGTTTCTAATTATGTGGAATACCATGTCTAACACCATTTTCAAGTAACTGATTAGATAGATCATAATCAACTCTATCACTCGGGAGAGCATAATCATCCATGATTATAATGAGATCGAGGAGAGTGTAATCATCCTCATCACATATAAACCATAATAGAGAAGAATAATCCTAATCACATATAAACCATAAGAGAGTGGAATCATCCTCATACCATTGGGAGAGAAGAATCATCCATGAGTATCATAACTAGGGGTGGAATGCTTGTATATCATATATGTAGCTCAACAACCAGATTCTAGAAAGAAACTATGGAAATCCCAATAATCTAATCATCAAATATACAGGCTCAATATACATATTCTAGATAGTACATATAGGTATACAAATAAACATGGAAATAACATGGCTCAGAATTTGGATTCTATGAAACACATTTGAGCATCCCCAAGAAAAAGGAAGATGCCTCGCATCAGGATCAAGAACTACCAACCAGGAATCACCTATGGTAATCATCACTACATCAGCAGTAAAAGAGTTAAATTATAAATGAAAGAGTGAAGGTGGAAGAATACCTAAACATAAAACTACTACAATAACCCCATGGGAATACATGTTCGGCACATGTTCGAAGGTGACACCCACTACCATTTATACCAAATATGGATGCACTAGCTTAAGGTTAGTAAACATCGGGTCACCCACTGGGTCACTCATTTCAAAACATGAGATATATATACATATATATATAAAATCATACTTTGGATCCTCAAGTTATATACATAAGTGATGTAATACTACATGTGATCCTTAGCTGAAAAGGTAATAGTAGGAATCCTTAAGGTATCCTTTAATGGTAAGAAAAATTAGGCATCTTGCAAGGGATCTGCATAATGGTACACTGAAAAAAGGGCATCCTACATGGGACCCTCATAACACAACGTGAAGGATGAGTCATCATACATGGGATCCTTAGAATTTAATAAATGAAGAATATAGAGGCATCCTACATGGGATACTTTTGGTAAAAATGTACGAAGATGAATCTTAAAGGGTATCCTTGGAAATAACCATTCTCACAACCTCCTAGTCCAGAAGAGAACTTCTCACAAGGGATATATACTCAATAGAAAATCAATAAAATCATAATTCAAGAGAGATGTATCATGGTCTATATTAGATCAAGGTCTCAAACTAGGTTTTTTAGAATAACCAAACTATCATACACATTCAAGTCTCTTTTAGGAGATAACTGAATTCGATTAATACAGGAAGAATCTATCCATTTAGATAAATGATGAAACGACTCCCAAGTGTCCTTAAACCACCTCAAGGTTTTCACCATTTCAATATAAATGTAAATACTCTTTGAGTTGACTAATAATAGGTAAATTTATGACTCCTAGGAGAAAACAAAAGAAAAGCCTTCAATATCTAGCAAGGGAGGAGTACACGACATGTGTACATTGTTAAATGACATGTACAATCAAGGCCCCACCTGGGTGGGTACTAATGTCAGTCTTGGTGTGTAAAAGAACAAGTGCACAGAGTATTGGTCTTGTACATGGTCTGTACCCTACATGGGGTACCTTAACATGTACCTCACATGGCCAAAATGTGTATATCACTTTTCTATCTACATCTACATAGAGTGCAGCCCACACAAGGTTGGGTTGTGTACATTACACGACATGTGCCCCTTACATGGGAAGCCTGGCTAGGTACTCAGCTACATGGATGAGTCCTAGTACATGAAGTGTAATTTCCACACACATAATTCAAAAAATCCAACTTACCTGAATAGGAATAATACATGGCATGTTTTCCCTGAACCACATGCCATGTAGATGGGTTTTCTTGAATAGAAAACCCTAAAATCACCATGAAACACCCATTTTTACCAAAAACGATATAGATCAACCCCCTAATGGGTTTTAAGAAACTATAATAGGGGATTAAAACATTAAAATATGAAATATATGGGGTTATATTGGAAAAAAATTAAATATGTTCTACCTTTGGGCAGAATCCACAAAAGCTTCACCCATTTACATGCTCCCTAGCCATGACACAATGATCTAGTGCATCCCAAGCTCCTCTATGGTACCCTTATTCCACTATCTATTTATCTATATAACTCTCCCATTTTCTATCTCTATTAAATGTAATGTGGATCCACAGAGGTGCATGTGAGATTCTAGGGAAGAATTGAAAAAAATAAATTGAAAAGAAAGAAAATGAAGAAAAAGAAAAAGAAAAGAAAAGGGGTCTGATCCAGCACTAATGCCCAACATTAGTTTATGCCTTGACTAGGAAAAACTCTACATTTCGGACTCCATAGTAGAGATAGAATATTTATATGATGATTCACTCAAAATATATGTCTGAATGAACCTACAAAAATAAATTAATATTTATTTAATTGAATATTAATTATTAATTATTCTACTAAAATTAGAATGACTCGAAATTCCACAAAACATAAGTCCTATGGTAAACACCATTTTCTAGTTCCAAAAGAGTGGTCATAAAAATTATATTAGGTCATCTTCTAGGGTAAATTACCATTTCACCCCTTCTAATCATCTAAGGGGAAAAATTAAATTTCTGCTCAAAATTATCATCCGAAAAAACACGAGACCTTACATTGCTCGATATTATAAAAGGATTGTATTTTTTAGATGATCTATATGGTTTAAAGTTAATTAAATGACATGCACATGATGAAAGAAAAAAATCAAAACAATGGAAAATGAATTTTGAATGATTTATTCATTAATAATGTGAAACGAAAGGGGGAATCTATATTCAAGAGTCCCTCTAGGGTTCTAAAAAAGTAATTATATTCATGAACATATCAAGATAAATTTTAGTTGGATAAGTTTTCAAAATCATCAAATGTCTATTAGAAGGCATCAATGTAATACATAAGTGTTATTCCCACTGCCTCCTCTACCATCTTTTAAGGATGTAGAGTCTCAAAAAGTAGATAACTCTTCCCCACTTTTCTGAGTGATAGATAATAAGGATGATTACATCAAAATATGAGACCTTGCACAAAATTTTATCACTTATTTTTAGGCTATATGTGTAGTAAATTAATCTATATGAGCTCCCAACTAATAGGATTATTGATGTCTCTATTCAAGAACCTCTGAAGATTCCCTTATTAATTCGATTAGAGGATAGCTATCATCAAAACCACACAAGTACCTATCTTTACTGGCCATGTTTTTTCCAGATAGAAAATTTTGTATCATGATATCATACAATTATTAATAGTTAAAAACATTGACTCCCAAGTCATGAATGAGTTGGTGAAGTCATTCTACTTGGTTAAGAATTTTCTCCAAGGGAGTCCCCATAATCAGGTTAGGTATTTTCTTCCAAATAATCATTCTTGGTAATAAGATCTCAGTGACTTCTTTAGGGGGTGCATTAAAAGACTGAATAGATTGTGGCATATGTTTAGGTATCAAGTCCATTAAAGGATGTATCATCCAAGACAATTAGGAATATAGGGAAGGAATCTCATGTGTTTCTCCACCAATCAGTGCATTATCTGTTACTTTCACTGAAGGTACAAATTCCTCAAAAACCCATATTTGGTTGATGGGTGACATGTCACTATGTTGAGAGTATTTACCTTGGGTATCCCCTGAGTCCTGAATCAAATCTAGAAATTCCATATAATAGGGGATTAAAAAAGAAAAATTTTTATCTACATGATGAACTAATTGATTCAATATTCTAACTTGGTAATATTCCATCAAAGGTTGGGAATGGTTATGAGATAGGTAGATAGGGGAATCTATTGGTGGAATAACAATTTAAATATTTGTATCTTCATGTAGTAATATAATCCATAATTGGTGAATATGTCTATCATTCAATTCTCCCTGAACAATGACTAAGGGATGAGGGGAAAACCTTTAAGTATAGAAAATTGATGAGCAAACTGATAGGGGGTATATGGATCATAGATGACTAGTTTTTCTAAATGATCTTCAAGGAACCCATCTGAAAATGATATATAAATGATATCTAGGAAAGGGAACCATTTCCATTTTCAATAATTATCCATATGGGTATGGGGGCATGTCATGAAATTGACAAGAACATGCCGGATCAATATACCAATAACCTCACTAATGCCTAATAACAATTCCACAACCACAAAAATATTAAGTATCTTGGGAAGTAATAAAGAATAAATAATTTTAGTTTCATTATCATACTTGTAACATTGAAAATGTTCCACTAACTATCCAAATAGAAATTTAAAAGGTACACTAATTTGGTAGGGGACATTACCCTATTGAACATGGATAATGAGTTGATAATGGTGAACAAGGTCTAGCATAACCAAGTTAAGGGGAATTCATTCTTCTAGTTGGTCTTCCACCACCAATGTACTATTTCAAATTCCCAAGTATGTTTCCCTGAATAGGTAGATAATTACATATAAAAACATAGACAAATATATTTCTAACCAAATATGAAGGGGTACTATCGGTCTCACCTAGTATCCCCATGAGGCATACTCCCTAGCATCCAAAATATCACAATAAGATTCAGAGTTATTTTTAAATTGATAAGATATAAATATATAGGAGAATATGGCAATTGTATGAGTCCCTCTATGATAAATGAATATGTTGATCTAATCCATGAAATTAATGATCGAACATAGGTTTATCTTCTTATTTAACTTCTCCTTTTCAATGGTGACAATATCCTATGATAAGGTTAGAGTTTTCTTGGGGACATCCCAAACATGTTCAGCTATAAATAATTCATCATACATCTCCTGAAGATGAGGTATTCCCCCAAGATGATAAATATACAATAATATAACCCCAACCTCGCTATGGGTTATATGAAAAGAGTTGGTGTTTGGACACCATCAACAAATTTTCTCTTTGAGGAGTTCCAATTGATGGTATAAGAGGAACTGTGAAATATATGTTTCGTTATGAATATGAATAGTGTGTAATTGATCATTGAATTCTGAGAATCTATTGCTTACCCAAAAGGCCATTCCCATTCATTAGAGATGTTACCTCTAGGGCACAAATCCCACAATGAACATTGGCCACCATTTAGGTTGTATATAGAAGGGAATATTATGTTTGAGTATCTCTAAGAAATTAGTTGATGAGAAATTTTGAGACCATCGAAACCTAGAGGGGAATTATAAAACCTATAAGATATCCCCTGAAATGGTGCCACAATTAACTGAATATCATAATAAATAGTTATTTAAATACATTAAAGAGAATATGATAGCCAATAAGATGGAATGTTTATGTCAGGAAATGGAATGATAGTGTCATCTAAGAGGAAGAATCTATATAAAGGTAGTCTATGTGACAGATGGTAGTTTTTAATTTTAGTCATAATAATCCTCTTAAACACCTCATTTTCAAAGAATAACTTGTATGAAAGGCCAATATTGATATTACAGGTAATTAGGTATCTCTATTTATCCACATAATAATACATTTGAGAACTAGAATCTATCAACCCAAGAGAAAAAAAATATGTCAGATAGGTGAAGGAACTCTTCCAAAATGAGAAAAATTGGTACATTTATCGAACAACATCACATGAACTGCATGACCCATATAAGGGTTTGTGATTGAATGAACTATTATAAGTCTCTAAAATTATGTGATCCATGTAACATATCATGATCACTTGATACATTATAAGACTTATGATTTCATGACCATATATAGGTCACCCAAATTTCTTAAAGATCAGGTCATCATTTGAAAATGTAGGCAGATCATGCAATGCAACCCTGTGGCCAAGGACATGCATTTAATGATGTGTGTAATAGTTCAAGGAACATACCCTTATTTATATCACAGATTATTTCATGATTCATTATGATAATCCATTCACATAAGTTCACATGAATAGTTCTTGTAGTGAGGTCATGTGAAGTGATCTTGCGAAGAAATCACATGAAATAAGAAACTGTGAGAGATCTGGAGATATTAATCACTAGTGAAATGAATAGATCATTTCTCCCATAATTATAGGGTGCTATATGTAGTGATAATGATCTCCTCGAAGACCAAAATTCACCTAGGAAACCAACTAGTGGAAGTCCAAGGGACTCATGTGTGTATTTACATTTCTCTGAACCCAGTACTTGTCCCTAGACCTATCTTTTGAGGGGGTAATTTTTTGACCCCCTCTAAATGAGAATAGAAAATTTTAGGATCAAATAATTACCTGAAGAATAGGTATTATTTTATACTCAAAGGGAAGAATCGAAAAGCATGGATACATAGGGATTAGACATCTAAGTCACATGAATCATGTGACCCTAAGGAAATCATGTGAATGGTTCATCATCTTCGCATGATCTTTTAATGATCACATGAACCCCCTCTAACCAGCCCTCCGAATCTCGCAAATTCTTCCATACAATCATTGATAATAATATGAAGGCTGCTAGATGTGTCCCCCCGATGATGTGACATATCGATTTAAATATGCCTGAAAATCCCCCAATGACTTTTAAAAATAAAAGATAAAAAGGAGGAAGCTTTATATAAAAGGGAGTTGCATTAATTTTTATACAAAGGGATGATGAGTTTCATGTGAACATTCTATTGATCATGTGAAACCCCTAGAGACATTCCATCTTTTTAAAGGGAAGGATATTCATCATATAAACACAATCATGTGAAGGATATCAAACATGTCTATTTGATAAAATGACATCCTAATGGAAAATTGATGGGTGAATTCCATAATATTTATAAAATAGAATATGTAAAATGATGACGCTTTACATGAAGGGGGTTATACTGATATTCATGTGAAGGTCTATAGAGATGAAAATTTGTTCTCATGAATGGCCCCAAATATGTCCGCTTAATCTTTTAAGGGTCCCTTGATATGTCAATTTGAATATGAGAAATCCCATTTAAAAGCCATGGGTTCTATATGTATGAAAATGGTAGTGTGATCAATCAATTACTATTTATCACATGAAAGAAAGATAATGGCATGGATGACCCATAATTGGTTCATGTGAAATGTGTGATTTGATGCTCCCTCCATTGACTAAATCCCATATAATATATTTATGTGCCATGTGAAGTGATGTAGATATGGGGTGGATATGAAAATAAATCCCCCCCCCCTTCATAACAAAACACACACATGGCATCATAGAGTAAATAAAGGACTTCGTGGGGAATAGAACCATGTAATTGCAATATCCTTCAACCAAGTAATCCTAGAGAATTACTTAAGGTATTACATGATATGTATGTACACCTCACATGATCATTACTTTAATTATTAAAAGGACTCCCGACATGACAATAGGATCATGAAAATAATATTTCATATGTTGACTTGGTCATGTGAGGTCTCAATAGGCCAGTTCCTAAAAAACATTGAGGAATTTGTGTGTTAAAAGATAAAATAGTATGGATGCCTTATGTGAATACAAACACATAGATTATCTTGTGGGGGGGTATGCAAATATCATGACCCATTCATTAGTCATGTGATGACACCCAGACATGTCATCTAGGTCACATGATTACCTCTAGACATGTCATCCAGGTTACACAATTCCCTATGGACATATCTACTATGTCACAAAATTTCCTCAGGACATATCATCCAACTCATGAAATGGTCTCTAGAAAAGTCATCCAAGTCAGATGAACCCCTCTGGGAATGTTAGGAAGATCACACAAAGTAGTTCAAACATGTCAACTATATCATAAATTGGCCTTTTGAAATGTCAACCAAGTCATGCAATGCCCACTAGGAATTACAGGTAGATCATAAAAATTCCAATGGACATGTCAAATTGATCATGTGAAAACCCTCAGACTTCTTGACCTGAATACCCCTAGACATGTAAAGTAAAAAAATTTGAACATGTCATGAATAAAACCAAGACATGTCAAGCTAAAACCTCAGACATGTTAACCTTGTCTACCAGAAATACTATTGATTGTGTCCTCAAACCGTGTGAACCAAAAGCTATGATCCTCTGGCCGAGAATTCTTCCTTCATATGGGAAGTGTTCATAAAGGACTATGGATATGTACTCATTATGATATCTCCATGAAATTCATGGTACCCACCCTCTGTCTTCCAGAGGTAAAGTGTTAAATATTGAGAATCCACCATAGTGTAACCACCTCCATGTCCCAAACACCCTAGATCATGTGACCCAAACTCTCTTATAAGTATATCATCCTTCATTGTCCATCAGTGAATAGGAAATGTGCTATTAAATGGGTATCCACTTTCGTGTAAGTCACTTATATTTGATTGGTCTCGCCTTTCATTGGTATATTATTCTTCCTCATCCATCAAAAAATTGAGAATATAGTTAAACTATGAGGATTCTAATTCCTACTATAAGTCGGGTACATATGATTCCCTCCTAAGGCTTGAGCTTCATATCAAACACTCTATTAGGGCCACCATTGTTCATAAGTCCTTTATCCATATAAATTGAGTTTGATTACTGGATATCCCTTATTTTTTACATAGGTTATGGTTCATACGAGCTTAGGGATTTGTAATGATCATATCACTAGAATTATAAAATTCCCCCAATCAGGGAAACCTTAGTGTGTAAGCCCTATTAAATAACATGATGCAAGTTAATCCATACATGGGAATCCTCCTTGGTGTAAGTCCCAAAGAAATTCTTATATCAGTAAACCATATCAAAATAACCCTCACTATTACTATTTATCTATCCCCACCAATCAGTGGGTTCAGGGATAACCGAACTATGAATACTTTTATTATTCCTAAAAGAAGGATGCAGAGGACACCTTCCAAAGGATTGAACTCTATACCAAATTCATGATTTACATCATATATTTCCTTTCTTTATGATGTTAAATTGTATGTGTTAGACCTAAATGAACTAAGTGGGTTTTGATCCCTATTCTCATAGGATACATAGGATTCCTCTTAGAGACTCAATCACGTCCTTAAAACACCTATCACCTTCATGACTGGAATTAAAATTTAGAGATCCTAGTTATATAGATTAAAAAAATCATATTTCTATTTCTAATAAAAAAATGAAAAAGTATGGAAACCCTTGGATACATACAAATGGTCTCATTAATAAAACCCACTTTACATGTCTAAGGATTCAATACCCGATCACTTTATTAGGGTAACCAATCCTGTATCAAGATTTAGAAGAGATTCATGAACATATCTTAAATATACAATAATCTATTGGAGTAGGAAATAATTCCCTCTAGAAGGGTGTGATAAGACTAATATCCCATCGTCATGACTAATGTGAGTTCATAAGTGTTGTTGGGTTTGAATCCCCAAATGACCACAATGATTTGTAATGTAGGTATATATATTATTATGGATGCATGAGACATTAAAAGTATCCATTAGAGATAAAAATTGTATACTCGATGTGAATTATTGTGCAACCATAATTGTACCCCCTGAAATCACTCATCAACCTTGTATTTTCATCAAAACAAATGATGGGGAACTCAATATGAATCCAAAAATAATAGCTTGATATAAAATACATTAACAATGTAATACCTTTCACATGTTAAAGACAATATATTGACCAGTTCTAATTGATCCATTATTCCTCTCCACCCTCAAATGGAAATACCCATATCATGAATAAAGAAAGCATATTGATACCTTGGGACTTCATAATCAGAGAACCCTTACAAAACCCTTATAATTGGAATAAATATATGACTGAATTCCAATATAATTCCCTAGAGGACATAATAATTATTCAATGTGTTGGAGTGGTATATGAGTGCATCCATCATATAATATATATCGGGCTCACTCGTGAGTTATAATGTTGATCAACCCTTCATAAAAAATCTCTAAGAACTAAAACATTAATAAAGTACATAGTGCTTCCATCTCATCATTAAAATCTTAGAAACATCCATTATTACTTGTATAACTTGATTAACTCAGGGAAAAGAATTGGGTTCCATGAAAATCACTTTGAAACAGTAATAATTTATCCATATAAATAATTAGTATGATATCTATTAAAAATATACCATGTAAAGCATATGTTACATCAAGGGTTGTTAACATTGATGAATAGAAATACAATTAAAATCAATCTTCAGGAAAATATATATTTTTTTACTTTGAAAATCACTTTTAAAGACTAAAAATTAACAAAATATTATGCAAATAATTTTCATTGAAAATAACCTTGGAAACATATAATGTAATATTAAAATAAAATAATTTTCATGGTGGTTGGAAAGTCTATTCATGTAGTAAAAATTATTTTAAAACATTTTGTAAAAAGGAGTCTAAAGTGACCCATTTTAGAAATTTTAAGAAAGTTTTTCCTTAAAACCATTTAAAATAATTTCAAATATTATTTAAGATAGATTTAGAAAATCATTTATTTTTATAAGAGAATATTTTAGAATTTTTTTAGAAAATGTGGATATGGAATATAAATATTAATGATCTAAAATAAGATACAAGATATTCATCACTTAAAAATGAAATTATTAATGTTTCAGTACTAAAAAATAGGCCTTTTATAGTGCTATAAAGGGCCTTTATTAGCAATAGAGAAGTGTTGGCTACCTGAGTGAGATTAAGAGCATGATCTTTTATTAGCGCTAAAAAAACACTGATAAAGGGGTCCTTTGTCGATGCTTAAAAAATCACTGATAAGTGGGCCCTTTATCAGTGCATTTAGAAGCACTAATTAAGGAACACATTTATCATCTCTTTTATTTAGCTCCTCTAAAGTCCCCATTTATCATCACTTATAGTAGAAAAGATAAAGGGGCCTTTATCAGAGCTTATATAAGTACTGATAAATGGGTCCTTTATCAGCACTTGTAAAAGTGTTGATAAAGGGACATACTGCACTGTGCTACCACACCACACTGCAACAGTAGTGAAATGTGCTGTAACAACACACCACATCACCAGAAAAACACCATATTTCAAAAAAAAATAAGTAACAATATATAATTTAAATGAAATGAAATTTACAACACAAATACAATAAAAACACTATATTATAGACATTTCAAACTTTCATTTATACAATTACATAAACAAAAATTATTATATATATTAAAAAACATCAGTGTTACTTTGTCTTTTAATCCAGATATCGACTCATGATATTTCCAAAAAACCACCCCTTCTCGAGCAAAATAATGCACCTGTATATTAAAATGATTCTTATGTTAGAAATAATATAAATAAATGAATTAACATAAAGTGTAAATTTTAATAAAATTGATGTTATTTTTAATTAAAAGAAACTTAGGGTCATATCGATTGAACCGTGCATCATATTAAGGTGAATATAGTTCTAACACACCTCAAATGACATTTGGATAATTTTCCAAATGTATCAAAAACAATTGAATGCATTTTCTTAGTTTTGACTACGTCAATTTTCTTTTATAGTAAAATATCATTTTAAACTAGAAATGTGCACATTGACTCATTCCAATAACATTGTGTTTCAGTTTAATGTGAAAATAATTCCTACATGTCACAAAAGAAATATCAATCACTATCCTAAATTATCAAGAAAATTCAAGCATGTTTCATAAGTTTTTATGGAGTTACCCTTTTTGAAATAAAATATCGATTTTAAATTGATAACAAAAACTTTGAGTCATACCAGGACAATTTTGTATTATATTAAGGTGGGAATGATTCATAAATGTTAAAAATAACTTATGGATCATTTTATTAAAGTATAAAAACAATTTTAATGAGTTTACTCAGTTTTTAGTAGGTTAGTTGTCCATTTTACTAAAATTAATGTCAATTATAAATAAAAATATGAACTCTGAGTCATACCGGTGATACTATGGGCCAAATTGAGGTGTGACTGATTCCTACACATATAAAATGAAATTTGGATCATTTTAATAAATTATCAAAATAATATGTATTCTTTTTCTCAGTTTTGAGTATTCCATTTTACTTTTTTACTAAAATTTTATTTTAAACTAGAAACACGCACTTTGACTCATGCCAATCACATCATGTATCAGTTTGACATTAGACCAATTCCTACATATCAAAAATGTATTATGAATATTCTTCCTAAATTATTAAGAAAGGTAGAGTTTGTTTGATCATTTTTTAATAAGTAACACTTTTTAAACTAAAATATCAATTTTAAATTGATAATGAAGACATAGAGTCATACCAAGCACATTGTGTACTCTATTGAGGTGCATATGATCCCTACATGTCAAAAATTACTTATGGATACTTATGTTATGTATCAAAATAATTTGAATTTATTTTCGTCATTTTGAGTAAGTAATTTTTTCATTTTACAAAAATTGATGTTAATTTTAAATAAAAAGATGCACTCTCAGTCATACTAGTCACATCATGCATCATATTTAGGTTTGAATGATTCATACATCTCCCAAATGACTTATTCATAATGTTCCTAAAGTATCTAAAAATATAAATGTGTTTTCTTGGTTTTGAGTATGTCACTTTTATTTTTTACTAAAGTGAAAGTTTAAAATTTAGACACACAATTTGACTTATACTGATCACATAGTGTATCAGTTTTACATGAGACTGATTTATACATGTAAAAAATGACTTATGAAACAATATAGTAAATTATTAAGAAAATCAATGCGTGTTTTCTTGGTTTTCAGTGAGTGACACTTTTTGAACTAAAATATTTATTTTAAACTGATAATGGACACATTGATTCATACTAGGAACATATTGTGTTGGATTTAGGTGTAGATGATTTCTACACATCACAAATGGGACACCCCAACATTCCCTTAATGATATAGCCTAATAAATTTACATTAGTGGGGAAGTTATTTATCATCCCATACAACATGGACCTAAATGTGAATTATTCACTTCTATGAGAACTATACACTATAACAACTGTATCCGAAATCAATTTTAGATCATCAATCAATGGTTCCAAATATAAATCAATATCTTTAGTAGGTTTATTTGGTCTAGATATAAATAGAGAAAACATAATGATTTTGTGCTTCATGTATAACCATGGTGAAAAGTTATAATTTAACAATATGATGATACATGTACTGTTAGTACTACTCTATACACCAAAAGGATTTATTCCATATATAGATAATTCAAGATGAAAGTTTCTCAGCTCATTTATAAATTCAGGATACTCGTAATCAATTTTCTTCCACTAAGGAGAATCTACTGGATGATATAGTTTCCCATATTTAATTATTGTATTAGTATGACATGTCAGTTTTATCTAGGTTTCATAAAATATATGTATTCTTTAAAAATATGGAATTATAAAAAAGTACCATACATATTTCTAAGTACATGATTCATTTTTCTTGTATCGATCTATGTCACAATTAATGAATTTTATAAGTGATCCATGGTCCTTGCAAAACAATGTGAAATCATTGGGATAAGCATGCATTTTTAGAGATCATTACTATTGAATGTAACATTAGTTTAGAATAATATGTTCAATATGGTAGTTCATTTTCTTCTAGTATCATATCATTCAAGAGACCAAGTAGTTCTGTAAATCTAGTGTTAGTCCATCTGCTACTAACTTTCAAATTATATAACATGAATTCAGCTGAAAATTTTGTGTGTTTGGTATAACCAATATACAATGGTTTCTTAACACAAATATTTAACTCCTCAAAAAACAATAGACAATCATGTGGTTCATATTCAATTTCCATTATAAATTTCTCCATGTGATATCCATTATCACTTATAATGGTATTCATATCAAATGATCCATAAACTACAGTATCATCCCAATCGGTATCCATATTCAGTTTTCCCCATGTTTAGCCAAAAATTTATATATTTGATCTATTACATGAGAAATTAAATGTTCCTCTAACTCTTCTATACTAATTTCTCTTGAATAACAACAATATAAACACAGACAGAGGATTTGAGAAGAGTTGTATGCATGATCTCTTGCAAACATGATGAATTCTTTAACCCCATCTTCATACTCTTTTTTCAAAGGATTAACATGAATCCATTTTTGATTCATATATATCCAATTGGGTTCATAAAATATTAATATTGTACAAAAAATAAATGAATACAAATATGTTATTATCAAAGGTGAAATTTATAGACAATTCTAATGAGGGAAAATCACCATTTCATTATTTCAAATAAATTTAGTATGTTAAAAAATGGGTAATTGAATTTATAAAAAAAATGAATCCACTATGGAATGAGTTATCCAATCAATTAAATCATGTTTGAAAGTTATAGACAACTTTCATCCTCATCAACTCATCTCCCAGACATTTATCATTACATTTTGTTGTTTGACACACATCCTCCATCTCATGTGGGATTGCACCAATGTTGGTTGAAATTCTCAATGTAGTAGTCATCCATGGGATGAATAATTTTTATAGTATTATAAAAATATAAAAGCTATGGGGGATGGGTTTCAAGAAATAAATTGCAATAGTGACTATTCAGGAGATGAATTTGATGAGGATGATAGTTGCCTATAAAAGATATGGGGGATGAGTCTCAACAAACAAATTTCAATAATAACTATTGTTTGACACACATCAAGTCCTTCATTAATCCCCTAAACAAATGAAAATATAATATAAGAAATTAAGGAGTAAAAAGAAACCCAAAAAAGATAAAAAAGAATAATAAACTCTCATTCAGACAACTATAAGATATAAAAATATATTGATAAAACATTTTAATAAATAAATAGTTATTTCATATACATGGATATTAATCAAATATTCCTAGGGGTAGAACTAATACATGTAGACTTAAAAGGATATATACCTAAAAAATATTTCTAATATATATAATTTGATAACTTCCATTCTATTTTTTTGGAAGAAGTGATGTATCAACCTAAAGAATTATTACATTTAAATTAATGGTATATCAAATATTTGAAAACAACTCAAGACTCTTGGGATGTAATATCACCACTCTGACCCATACCAAGGATTCTAGGGAGGTTTCCACATTAGATCTAACCATATTAAGGATTATAAGGAGGCCATCTAATACACATTGACCTATCATTGAGATTCTAGGGAGGTCCATGAGAAAAGTTGGCATAAAGAAATAATACGCATCAACAAGATATATTACAAACAATAGAGAAAAACACACCAACCCATGAAAAACCTATCACATGCACACTAGCTTCTACCGAGAAGGAATGAATCCCATGAGGTCACATTTTCAAATTCGAATACATTTACATCACTCAGAAATCCATGTGGAATTAGAAAAATAACAGATCTATAAAACATCGATCACTATATAATGTTTCTATTACACAAATATGAAAATAACTAGTCAATTTAATATGTCTAGAAGCAGTATCATAGGATACCCAACCACCATCGTGGAAATTGATACATAAAAAATTATATATATGGTAAAAATGGGATGGTAATTCTTCCGTATGGTTAATTCCACTATTTATCTAACAAAAATAAATTATAATTCATCCACACTTTAATGAAAATAAATGAGTAACTCAAAAATCCCCTACATTAACTCTTAGATACAATTGGGAAGTAGGGAGATACATATATGCTATAGGAGTGAAGCAAGGAAGGATCATGGTATATGTGTTTGACACTCTAAAAATTCCAAGCATCAAAATAGACGACCTCCAAATACAAGTCTCCAAAAGGCTAACTCACCACACCCACAGTATCAAAAATTCCTCCAACACAGCCGGAATCATTGATGATTTACACCCCAAGTTCCCCAAGAGAAAGTAGAGAAAGACTTACAATCTAGGGAAAGTATAGAAAGATTTACGTTCAAGCCTTGGATTCCTTTAACTCTTGAATTGTTTGAGTCTTTAATTTGATCCTTGGATTTGTTTGAGCCTTGATTTGAGCGTCGACTCACCGAGGAGGATTGCCAACAGTGGTTGGATTTTGTGTAAATCCTTTAACATCACAATGATTTCACAACTTGTTATGTGTTTTTAAATAGATCATGACAATTTTATAAGTGCTTCAAAAAATCACTGATAAATATGCCTTTTATTAGTGCTTATTACTTAAGCATTGATAACTGATTTATAATTATACTTATAAGTAAAAATACTGTAAACATATATATTTAATATATAAATATAAATATAAATATAGTTTATATATTATTTATTTAAATTGATTTATTATAATTTTTTAATTATTTAAATATATAATTATTTATTAAAAGTTAATAAATATTTATAAAAAATAATATTTATACCATTATATATATTTATATAATTATATATATATATATATTTAATAAATAAACATATATATAAATATTGTAAATATATTCATTATTTATGTAAATTTATTATAAACTTAATATTTATTTAAATATATATAATTATTTTTTTTATAATTATATAAATACTTTTAAAAAATATTTATTTATTAATAATTATAAATATATAATTTTATAAATATAGTAAATGTACATTTATAAATATATTTATTTATAAATATTTTTTTACGAATATATTTTTAGCATTATTAATGAATATCTAATGTTAAGTACATGAATGTTAAAAATGATTGAAATTGAATAAATTAAAAAAAGTACACTTTAACAATATTTAAAAAATCGATAAGTTTTGTGTGTGTGCATTTTATATAAAATATATTAATTACATATATGTGAAATAAATATAATATACAATTGATATATGTTAAATTGAAAAATCAAACGAAGTTCAATTATATATCGATTACTCTATTCAATTACTCAATAATTTTAGTTCATATTAATTTTTAATTATTAACCATTATTCAGTAAATATATAACTATCTAATGTAAAGAACATAAATATTTTGTAATATATAAATCATATTTAGGTACATTCAAGATATATCTATATATATAATATATACTATTTATTAACATTATCAATAATTATCTAATTAATAGAACATTTAATATTTTTCTCAATTTAGTTAATTTTAATTTCTATTTGTTTACTTTTTTCTGAATATATCTATATATTTTCATAGAAAGGATGGGTAAAACCCGTTTATTAAAATAGTAAAAAGAAAGAAGAAAACCATTTTGAACTGGGTAAGGGAAAACCCATTACATGCCCGTAGGCCCAGAGGTATATTGCCTCAAAGTTTAATGGACCGAGAGACCATAGGGACAAAACCAAAGAATATAAAACCCAGTGGGACAAAACCCATTATTGATTATAATTCCTCAGCACAACCAACCTGAATCTTTCTCACCAACACACAAATCCATAGACCAAAGACCTAGGTAAAATAAACCCTAATCTGGCTAACACCCTAGCCCATGGCCGCCACCACCGAATCCCATAAACCAGACACTAAATCTACACCAATGAACATTACCGACATTACAGGGAGCCATGTTGTAACATCCCAAGTAAGTAATGGGTAATAGATATTATTATCTATGTCTATTTATGAATTATATAGTGTTTTAGAGGCTTAAATGAGAATAAATTCAATCTTAAGCATGGAATACATTAATATTTTTAAAAGATTGTTTTACTGCCTTTCGATGGCAAACCATTTTTAAATCAAACTGTTTACAATTTTATAAGCTCTGTTTTTCAAAATAAACTTATTATTTATGATTGGGACATTGAAATTTACATTGGATAAATTTTTGGTATTTTTCTTACAATGTTCTTTTTTTAATGAATAGTGAAAAATACTGCATTTTACATCAAAACATCATTTTCAACTAATTTAATTATATGGTTATAATATCTTATTAATTGGTTTTAAAGTTTAAATAGAATATATTTTTACCATCTAATCCCTTGGTGGTTATTGGGATTAATTTTCCTTTGAAATTGGTCATAAACAAGTGCCAATCTTTTCATATATATTGTTTCAAAAAAACCCTCTATTTGTTTTGACAACTGGAATTATTTTTAAATTAATTATTTCAATTTATATGTTTGGAATTTGGTAAAATTGATTCCATATTTGGAATCAGATGGTCCAAATTATGTAATTAAGACTCTTTTTATTGACATTATGAATACTAACGATGGTAATTATCTTTAATTATCATGATTAATGAGTAATCAGATAGTTAAGGATAATAAAATAATATCATAATAATAAAAACTGGCGACAAAATGTGTCCTAATGCTACGGGTTTTCTCATGGCTGACCATGGGATGCCTTGTTCCAAACTTGGGGACCACATGGAATCACTTTTGTGTGAAAGTGACTTTTTATCTTTTTATTTTTAAAGAAAGTTAAATATAACAAAGAATGTATCAACTGAGTAAAACATTTTTAATTTTTTCTACATAAATGATCTCTTAGACTATAAATATTAATTGTAAATATAAAAATATTTCCTACATCAAAGTGTTTTTTTATAATTTTTATCCATTAAATAAATTAAATTATTTATGACATCATGATGATGCAGCGATTACCTCATTATTTAACGATTTAAATAAAATAAAAAGCTAATGTAAAATCTAAGACCTACACTTGTCAAAGAAATATTGGATGAGTATATTTAGAAACCTTATCACCTTATCCTAGAAATACATCAATTTGGGACCTTTAAAATATGAAACTCATTTGAAAATAAAGTAACATTTTGTAACTTTCCAAGAGTGTCCCTCCTCTCCTCTTTTAAAAGGCCCCCACCTCTACCTCCTTACCCACACTTCTACAGCCTTTGGTTCGTCCAATATCAGTTCATTTTATCTCTCCACAACCCTCTCCTCACCCTTGAAGCCTTAACATATGCCGTAAGCTCTTCAAAAAACCCTTTTGGTTCAAACCAAAGGGAGTTACCTAATTAAAAGGTAAAGTATTCCTTAATGCTCTTTTGTTTATTTTGCGTCTCCAACCCCCTAAACTCATTTTATTAATTTCTTTTGTAACAAATCCAGTATCTTCAATAAACTGGGATCTTGTTATAATAAGTATTTAATATAAACTTACACACACCTACATTTAATGGTTAAAGAACATATTGTTTCCGTGGATGATGAATTTCTGCCTCACGAAACGATGATTGTTTGAAATTCTTCTAACACCTTCAAGGGTGGCCATTAAGCTGAAACTATATTTATATATGATATATAATATGTTTATGTTTTCCTTAAGATTATTTATTTTTCATTTTTGGCATCCCTTTATGGTTTCCATTATGGTTAAATGCAAAATTTTCATTTTAGGAAGTACGGACTACCGCCCCCTCAAAGTGATTTGATTCGTTAATAACATATGAGGGACATATAAAGGATGGAGTTATGATATTATACTGTAATTATAATATACATTTATATCATTATTATTCCATTCCATAAAATATGAAATAGAAATGAAAGTAGCGTTCATGCGTGCGTACGGCTTACCGTCTCCATGAACAGTGCATTTCATTTCTTACCTCTAAATGATTATGTAGTATTATAAATGCATATATATACTAGATATATATGAAATATATGGAATCTACATCATGAATATCATTATTGATATAATAGATATTTGACTACGTGAACAACTTGTAAATATAAGAAGTTCACTTTTGACTAAAGTACTAAATATCGACAAAACGATCGTTATTAACATAAATGACCACATAATGTTCATAACATGGTAATAAGTGTTATAAAAGGAATAATGAAATTGAAAAAGGTTCTTAAGAAAGTATAAATTAACTCAAGTTTATTATTCAGGACATTAAAGAACGATCGAGTCAGGTCGGACCCGAGGTATGGGACTTCGTCTCAATCTCCTTTCATTGAGGCATATTTTATTTTATACACAACTTTATTTTATATGGTGTATAAACCCCTTTGGCTTTTACTCTTATTCAAAAGGAATCTTTTTTATAAGAATCATTTTACTAAACGACAAAAGGGAATGTTTTTTTTGTCGTACGTATGCGGCGACAATGACTTCTCCGCCGCTGTGATCATTATTTGAGTTTCGGCTTCCTCTACAAGCGAAAACTTTTTTTAATGAAAAATAAATACCATGTTTTACTTTTCTTTTGTTTTGGTATTGAAAATTGTTTTGATAATGTTTTTATTATATCAATGTGTTACTGATATCTTGTGATTGAAATGTGGAAATGTTATGTTTCCTTTATGCATGTTTTATGTGATACGGTATATGTTATGGTTCTTGGGCATTGTTTATGAAGACGGGTGGTTCCATGAAAAACTAAGGGCAGGTGAGCCCGATATAGCTCTCCAATGCATTGGGTAACACGAAGGAGTGAAATTTTAAGGTTTATCCAATGAGATTTAGGGAATATACTGTGATGGGTATTCGAAACGTAACCATGAGGGTTACTCCCTATGTAAGAATATTATGAATGCCTAAAGTTACATTTTATGTATTATGATTCCTATGATTTATTCTTGATTTGATGAGGAGTGCTAAAATGCTTATGTTTTATGGGTAAAGTATTATATCATACATGGACTAATGTTGTAATTTTGTACTTTTATATCCCATACTGAGTTTTTATGCTCATCCCAAGATTTCGAAATGTTTCTCACAAGTCAAAGGAAAGGTACATAATATGATTATAGTTTCAAGGAAGTGTCAAGAAAGAATCCATGTTTTATTTTAAATCTTTTTTCATTGATGGGAAAAATGAATACTATCTTTTATGTAACCACTTTGTTTAAATGTTGAATGTAATTCATGTTTTATGATCTAATTCTATAAAACTATAAACCTGAAAATATTCTTAATGTTTATTCTTGAAGTAACTCAAGATTAAGTAATGTGTAAGGCCGGGGCCTTATAGTTGGTATTAGAGGTCGGTTTAGATAACATTATGAGTTATAATTCTATTAAATGATTATCCAAAATTAGTTTTTTGATGGTCCAATTGAAATGATATAGAATTTGAAGACTAACATGTTGTATCATCTAATACATGTTTGCTTAGAATGGTTTTTCGCAGAGGAAACAGGGAAGCAGTGCTAAGAAGGCATACAGAAGGAAACAACCTTCCAAATCAGCAACCTGAGATGGTTGGAATTGGAACTGAACTGGTTGTTGCATTAATGGAATAGTTGACTCAAGCAATAAACAGTGGCAGTATCCATGCATGAGATCAACCAGTGCAACTGTAGAGGAACATGTCAGTGGTGGAACATTTCATGAGGCAACATCCCCCATCATTCAGAGGATCATCTGACCCTGTGCTAGTTGAAGGGTGGATTAAAAAACTGCGGAAGATTTTTGATGTCATGGGGTGTTCATAAAATCATAAGGTTAGTCTTTTTATTTACCGTTTGGAGGGTGAAGCAGATCAGTGATGGTCGGTTGTCAAAAATATCAGGCACGCTAATGAGATTGATTCTCTCAACTGTAATGAAATCAAAGGTATGTTTCTTGAGAAGTATTTTCCTAATGTTGTTCGACTTAGGATGGAAAATCAATTCTTGTAATTGAGACAAGAGGAATACTCAGTGGCTGCCTATGAAGAAAGGTTCACTCGATTGGCAAGGTAGGCACCAAATTTTATCCGAGACATTGATAGTGAAATCAATCATTTTTACTCAGGATTAAAGCCAAAATATCGAAGGGATTTAGCTTCTCGTGAGTTCAAGATTTATGAAAAGCTTGTTCGATGTGCTGAGAAGGTGGAAATTGAGTTCATCGATGATCAAGTGTTCTATAACAACCAATAGAAGAAGAGACCGAGGTGGCAGGAGAAAGGGAAGAATTCTTCAAAAAGGTCTGAGGGTAAGAAAACTAAGTTTCCAATTTGTGATAAATGTGGAAAAAGGCATGATGGGGAATTTCTTCTGAATTCTGTAAAGTGCTACCGATGTGGTAAGATGGGACATAAGGCTCGTGATTGCACTGAAAAAGAACAAGGTGATGGTAAGTCCAAATTTGATTTACAGTTAGTGAAATGTTTTAAGTGCAGTGAGATGGGTCACTATGAAAACGAGTGTCCGACAAAGATATTGAGTGATGGGAAGCAGTTAGACTACAAGAAGAAAGGGTTGATGAAATCCTTTGAAACTACTTTAGCAGATGTTGGGCCATCAAATGATGTTGTATCAGGTACTTTGTTTGTTTTTTCAGATTATGCCAGTGTGTTGTTTGATTCGGGGTCTACACATTCTTTCATCTCTGAAAACTTTTCTAGTAAAATGCGAATACCATCTCAATAAATGAATCCTGAACTTGTGGTAAAAACACATGGGGGAAATGTTGAGGAAAAAAGAATTTTTAAGAATCTTCCAATCCTTATCCGTGGAAAGAACCTACTTGGAAACCGTATTGTTTTACCTCTAGTAGAGTTTGATGTTATCCTGGGTATGGATTGGCTCTCTATTTACCATGATAAGATTGACTGTAGAGCTAAAGAAGTTTCTTTTTAGAAAGAATTTTAGTTTGTGTACAAGAATAAACCCTTACTGTTGAAAACATATCAAGAGGCTGAGAAACCTGTAAAAGATGGAAATGAATGTTACCTTGCACATATTGTTGAAAACAAGGGAACTGTTCAGATTAATGATGTGCCAGTGGTAAATGAGTATCCTGATGTTTTTCCTGATGAGTTGCCTAGAATAATACCAATTCAAGAAGTTGAATTTTCTGTTGACTTAATTCCTGATGCTAAGACCATTTCAAAACCCCCTTATCGAATGGCTCATATTGAACTTTTAGAGTTGAAGGAGCAATTGCACGATTTATTAGAGAAAGGTTTCATTCGACCTAGCACATCACCATGGGGTGCTCCTGTTTTATTTGTTAAAAAGAAATATAGTTCTATGAGAATTTTCATTGATTATAGAGCCTTGAATAACATCACTACTAAGAACAAATATCCTTTTCCTCATATCGATGATTTGTTTGATTAGCTCTAGGGAGCTCAGTTTTTTTCAAAGATTGACCTGAGATCGGGGTACCGTCAGTTGAAGGTAAAAGAAGTAGATGTTCTGAAGACCACATTTCATACAAGATATGGCCGTTATGAATTTTTAGTAATGCATTTGGGGCTAAACAATGCACCTGTTTTATTCATGGACTTGATAAATAGAATTTTCCATGAGTTCATGGATAATTTTGTGGTTGTTTTCATTGATGATATTTTGGTGTTTTCTAAAAGTAAAGAGGAGCATGAAAGACATTTAAGGGTTATATTTTAAACCTTAAAAAATAAATTTTATGGGAAATTCAGCAAATGTGAGTTTTGGTTGCAAGAAATTTCTTCCTTTGTTCATATTGTTTCTAAAGATGGGATAACTATTGATCCTCCAAAATCAAAGGTTGTGGAAGAATGTCCAAGACCCACAAATGTAACTGAGATTCGTAGCTTCCTTGGTTTGGCAGGATATTACTGAAGGTTTTTTAGAAATTTTTCACGATTATCTAGTCCAATGGCTAAGCTAACATGGAAGGGTGTTAATTTTATCTGGACAAAAGAATGTGATGAATTTTTTCAGGAGTCGAAAAGAAGATTAGTGAATGCTCCAGTTTTGGTACTTTCTTCCAGGAATGGTGAGTTTGTTATCTATAGTGATGCTTCATTGAAAGGAATTGGTTGCATCCTAATGCAGAATGATTAGTTAATTGCTTATGCTTTACGACAGTTGAAAACTCATGAGGTAAATTACCCTACAAATGATTTGGAATTAGCTCCTATTGTTTTTTGCTTTAAAAATTTGGAGGCATCATTTGTATGGAGTAAATTATGAAATATATACCGATAAAAAAAGTTTAAAGTATATATTCACTCAGAAAGAAGTGAACATGAGATAGAGGATATGGCTATAATTAATGAAGTATTTTGATTGTACAATTCACTACCATCTGGGAAAAGAAAATAAAGTGGCTGATGCTTTGAGTCAAAAAAGTAATTCTTTATTAACAATGTTGAATTTGGAACATGATCCTTTGGTTAAAGATTTGATGAAATTTGGCATAGATGTTTTTGGTGCAGGATGTCCTTCTATTTTGTTTCAGGTATCAGTGAAATATTCACTATCAGATAGAATCAAGCAAGCACAGAAGCATGACAGTGAGTTTCAGAAAAAGGTAGAGCAGGTTTAGAAGGGTATGTTTCCTGAATTCAACATTGATAATGATTGTGTTTTGAGATTTGGGAAGAGATTGTGTATTCCTTGTGATTCACAATTGAATAGAGAGTTGTTATGTGAATCTCATAGTTCTCTGCTTTCAGTTCATCCAGGCAGTACTAAGATGTATAGAGATCTTCGGGAGTATTACTGGTTGGATGGAATGAAAAGGGGTATTTCTAGTTTTACTATCAAGTGTTTGACATGTAAACAGGTTAAAGAAAAGTGGCACTTACCGAAAGGCATGCTTAAGCCTTTACTAGTAGCAGAATGGAAATGAGATAATATATCCACGGACTTCGTTGTGAGATTGCCGAAGACACCTTGAGGTAATAATGCAATTTAGGTTATTGTTGATCTCTTGACTAAATCTGATCATTTCCATGCTATACGGGATACTTTTTCCCTAGATCAACATTCCCATTTGTATATTAACGAGATAGTCAGGTTACATGGAGTTCCTCTCTCCATAGTATATGACTGTGATACCAGGTTCACTTCTAACTTTTGGAAAGGCCATCAAAAGTCATTGGGTACTGAATTAAATTTTAGTACATCTTTTCATCTGCAATCAGATGGGCAGTCAGAGTGAACGATTCAGACATTGTAGGATATGCTTCGTGCTTGTTCGATAGATTATAAGGAAATTTGGGACCAACATCTTTCTTTGGTTGAGTTTTCTTATAATAACAGTTTTCATTCCAGTATACAGATGGCACCATTTGAAACATTATATGGGAAGTGGTGTCGAACTCCAGCTTTATGGGATGAAGTGGGTGAAAGGAATTTGATGGGACCATAATAGGTAGATGTGTTGGCAAAAAAAATTCAGCTGATACAGAAACACATGAGAACAGCTTAGAGTAGGAAGAAGAGTTATGCGGACAACAGGAGGAAGGATCTCTCTTTTGAGGTAGGTGATCATGTTTTTTTAATGTTTCACCATGGAAGAGTGTGATACGATTTGGTAAGAAAGGAAAGCTTGGTCAAAGGTTCATTGGACAATATGAAATTCTGGAGAGAGTTGGATCAGTTTCATACCGAGTGGTATTACCTTCGAGTTTATCTCAGGTACACAATTTTTTTAATGTTTCAATGTTAAGGAAGTAAATGCCAGATCCATCTCATGTTTTGAGTCCAGAGGTAGTTCAGCTGGAAGAGAACCTATCTTATTAGGAACAACCATTCCAGATTCTTGACCACAGGGAGAATGATTTACGGAATAAGGTGATTCATCAGGTAAAGGTTTTTTGGAAAAACAACATGATTGAAGAGGCAACATTGTAATATGAAAATGCAATGAGGGATAAATACCCCCACTTATTCGATAAGTAAATAAATTTCGGGGACACAATTTTCTAAAGGGGAGAAGGATGTAACAACCCAACTAAGTAATGAGTAATATATATTCTTATTTTTTCTATTTATGAATTAGATAGTGTTTTAGAGGCTTAAATGAGAATAAATAATATCTTAAGCATGGAATACACTAATATTTCTAACAGATTGTTTTACACCCTTTTAATGGAAAACAATTTTTAAATAAAACTTTTGACAATTTTATAAGCTCTATTTGTCAAAATAAACTTATTATTTATGATTGGGACATTGAAATTCACATTGGATAATTTTTTAGTATTTTTCTGACAATGTTCATTTTTTAATGAATATTGAAAAATACTGCACTGTACATCAAAACTGCTTTTTCATCTAATTTAATTATATGGTTAGAATATCTTTCTAATTGGTTTTAAAGTTTAAATAGAATATATTTTTACCATTTAATCCAATGGTGGTCGTTGGGATTAATTTCACTTTGAACATGGTCATAAACAAGTAAAAACTTTTCATAGATATTGTTTAAAAAAAACCCGCTATTTGTTTTGACAACGAGAATTATTTTTAAATTAATTAATGCAATTTATATATTTGTAATTTGGTAAAATGGATTCCATATTTCGAATCAAATGTTCCAAATTATTTAATTAATACTCTTTTGTTTTTGGACATTATGAATAGTAACGATGGTAATTATCTTTAATTATCTTGATTAATGAGTAATCAGGTAGTTAAGGATAATAAAATAATATCATAATAATAAACACTGGCCACAACATGTGTCCCAATGCTACTGTTTGTCTCATGGAAGACCATGGGATTCCTTGTGCCAAACTTGGGGACCCCATTTAATCCATTTTGTGTGAAAGTGACTTTTTATCTTTTTATTTTTATAGAAAGTTAAATATAACAATTAATGTATCACTTGAGTGAAACATTTTTACTTTTTTCTACATAAATGATCTATTGGACTATAAATATTCATTGGAAACCCAAAACAAGTTAATACATCATAGTTTTTTTTATAATTTTTATACATTATATAAATTAAATTATTTATGACATCAAGATGATGCAGCGATTACCTCATTATTTACAGATTTAAATAAAATAAAAAGATCATGTAAAATCTAAGACCTAAACTTTTCAAAGACCTATTGGATGAGTATATTTCAAACCCTTACCACCTTATCCTCGAAATAAATCAATGTTGGACCTTTAAAATCCGAAACTCATTTGAAAATAAAGTAACATTTTGTAACTTTCCAACAGTGCCCCTCCTCTCCTCTTATAAAAGGCCACCACCTCTACCTCCTTACCCACACATATCTAGCCTTTGGCTAGGCCAATCCCTGCTCATGATGTCTCTCCAAATCCCTCTCCTCACCTTAGAATCCTTACCTTAGGCAAGAATATCTTCATGAAACCCTTTTGGTTCAAACCAAAGGGAGTTACCCTATTAAAAGGTAAAGTCTTCTCTAATGCGCTTTTGTTTATTTTGCTTCTCCAACCCCCTAAACACTTTTTATTAATTTATTTTGTAACAACTCCAGTATCTTAAATAAACTATTATGTTCTTATAAGATGTATTCAAGCTAAACTTACACACACCTACATCTAATGGTTAAAGAACATATTGTTTCCGTGGATGGTGAATTTATGTCTCACGAAACGATGATTGTTCATCATTTTTCTAACACCTTCAAGGGTGTCCATTAAGATGACAATATATTTATATATGATAGATAATATGTTTATGTTTTTCTTCAGCTTCTGTATTTTTCATTTTTGGAATACCATTATGGTTTCTATTATGGTTAAACGCGATATTTTCATTTTAGGATGTGCGGACTACCGCCCCCTCAATGTGATTTGATTCATTAATACCATATGTGGGACAAATAAAGGATGGAGTTATGATATTATATATTATATTATACTATAATTATAATATACCTTTATATCATTATGATTACATTCCATAAAATACGAAATAGAAATGAATATAACGTTCATGCGTACGTACGACTTACCATCTCCATGAATGGTGAATTTAAATTCTTACCTCTAAATGATTATGTAATATTATAAATGCATGTATATACTGGATATATATGAAATATATGGCATCTAAATCATGAATATAATTCTTGATATAATGGATATTTGACTACGTGAACAACTTGTAAATATAAGTTCACTTTTAACTCAAGTACAAAATATCGACAAAGGGACTGTTATTAACGTAAATGACTACATAATATTAATAACATGGTAATAAGTGTTATAAAAGGAATAATTAACATGAAAAAGGTTATTAAGAAAGTAGAAATTTACTCAAGTTTATTATTCATTACATTAAAGAATGATTGATTCAAGTCGAACCCGAGGTATGGGACTTCATCTTAATCTCCTTTCATTGAGGAATATTTTTTTATACACAACTTTCTTTTATACGGTGTATAAACCCATTTGACTTTTATGCTTATTCAAAAAGAATCTTTTTTATATGAATCGTTTTACTAAATGACAAAAGGGAATGTTTTTTTTGTCGTACGTATGCAGAGACAACGACTTCTCCGCCACCGTGACCATTATTTCTGTTTTGGATTCTTCTACAAGCCATAATTTTTTTTAAAAAAATGTAAAATAAATACCATGTTTTACTTTTATTTTTCTTTGGTATTGAAAATGGTTTTGATAAGGTTTTTATTATATCAATGTGTTATTCATATCTTGTGATTGAAATGTGTAAATGTTATGTTTCCTTTATGCATGTTTTATGTGATACTTTTTATGTTCTGGTTCTTGGGAACTGTTTATGAAGACGGGTGATTCTGTGATAAACTAAGGGCGGGTGAGCCCGATATAGCTCTCCAATGCATTGGGTAATATGAAGTAGTGAATCGTTAAGGTTTATCCAAAGAGATTTAGGGAATATACTATGATGGGTATTCCAAATGTAACCATGAGGGTTAATACCTACGTAAGAAGGTTATGAGTGCCTCAAGTTACCTTTATGTATTATGTTTCCTATGATTTATTCTTGATTTGACGAGGCATGTTAAAATGCTTATGTTTTATGGGTAAATTATGATATCATACATGGACTAATGTCTTCATTTTGTACTTTTATATCCCATACTATGTTTTTATTCTCATCCCATGTTTTTGAAATGTTTTTCACATGTCAAAGGAAAGGTACATGATATGATGATAGTGTTAAGGAAGTGTCAAGAAAGAATCCATGTTTTATTTTAAATATGTTTCCTTTGATGGGAAAAATGAATACTATCTTTTATGTAACCACTTTGAATAAATGTGGAATGTAATGAATGTTTTGTGATCTAATTCTCTAAAACTCTAAACCTGAAAGGATCCTCAACGTGTATTATTGAATTAACTCAAGATTAAGTAATGTTTAAGGATGGGGCCTTATACATGTCATCGTTGTCACCACTGCCTGAATCCATGGATGATGCCACCACTGTGTGTGCCTAAATGGGACCTGCAACACCACCGTCGACCCCAGGTCAAGCAAGCCATTGTCCCATGAACCATTTCTGCCCATAGAGCATCGTCGCCATAGTCGCCACCAAGCTGCTTGAAGCCCCATTCACCCCTCACATGAAGCATCACTGCATGCTCCCCTGGTTGATGTTGTGGGCCACCAAGCACCACTAAAGTCACTATATCTATAGATCTATTCACCATCCATTGATGAAATGCACTAGAACCATATCTGGGAAATCCAAAAATATTCTAGAAACCACATTATACCATATACATGCGAGATCCTCATATCTATGCTGCCATCATGTCACTATGCTCATCTTATGCGAGGACAGCCAAATTGTGCCTCCATAAAGGGATGAATAATTGCCTCCAATGCAGATCTGAACCACCCACAACCATTAGAGTGGAATATATTTAAGATAAATCTGATCCACTGCTAGGTGAAGAGTGTTCCAATGTTGATGATCTCCTTTCGCTATCACCAAACCCATGGATCCACCATAAGCATCGTTGAGGAAGAGAGTTGTGGTTGAAGCCATGACCCCCATCACTTTAAACATTATATATATATATATATTTAATATGTAATATTTATTAGTTTTTATAATTTATATATAGTATAATAAATTACACATTTTTATAAATAATTATATAATTAATAAAAATATTAATTTTTTTAATAGACTCAATTTTTATTTTTTATTTATTTCATTATTTCATTTTATTTATTTGGACATTTATCGATTCAAAAAAAGTGAAGATAACGGATTCCATATTTAGAGCTAAAAATATAATGCTAATAAATGGTACCCTTTATCAGCACTAAAAATAATGCAATGATAAATGGCCCTTTTATTAGTGATAAAAATGCACTGATAAAGGGTATATTTTATAATCACTAAAAAATCACACTCATAAAAGGTTGAATTTATCTACACTTTTTGTTAGTGCTGATAAATAACAGTGCTACTAAAGGCTTGTTTGGTAGTAGCATTTATTTAATCAGTAATTGAGGAAATGGAAGTTAAACATGTAAGGAACATTCATAATAGAGGAGTATAAAATATACATGGTTCCAAATAATAATAATTTATGATTTCTCCCCAAGGAACCTTGAATATAGGCAATCACGAAAAGAAGATATTTTAACATAAATCCTTCTACACTTTGGTTACTCTTTAATCATAAACACATGAAAAAACAACATCAAATGAAAATTTAAATGTCATAAAAATAGATACCTTATATATTATGTAAAAAGGGAAATATATACACCTCATAAGTTAAAATAGGTTCACATTAAAAACACAAGTCCCAATAAAAAGGTGTAGTTGGGGTTTGGATTAGTGGTAAGCACCCCTTAAATCTACATCAAAAATGGGGGTTGAAAACCCATTGGGCGCAGGTACTGTAGCAGTACTGTAGCGTACTATAGCAGCGACGTACTGTAGCAACGGCAGTGCACTGTAGTGGCGGCAGGGCACTATCGCGACAGGGCACTATAGTGGTGGCAGGGCTCTATAGTGGCGGCAAGGCACTATAGCGGCGGCAGAGTACTGTAGCGGTGGCGGGTACTGTGCATTACTGTAGCAGTACTATTCACAGAATGGGCTTCGGACCAAAAAAAAGGGTCTACGGTCCATGTAATGGGCTAAATGCCCACTGGGCCTTCGGTCTATATAATGGGTATCCCTCTACCTAGTTAAAATAGGTCTTTACTTTCCATTAATAATAAATGAGGCTTCGGCCCCAACCTTTTAAAAAAACAAGTCCCAATAAAAAGGGAATTTGAGATGAATAACCCTTACAAAGATCATATTAGTGAATTAAGAATTAATAAATCGAGAGATTTTGTGTAACAAATGTAAATCCACACAAATCCATTGAAAATATATAATTAAAATAATTAGATATAAATTAACACATAATATTAGCTTAACAATTTCAATGAAAAATATTTATAAACCAACATAAGGAAGTTTATTAAAGAAACCCTTTACCACTTGGTATCTTTCAAGTTAAATACCCTTGGGTAAAATAAATCAAACTACAACATAAAATTTCATTAATTATTAAGGATTAATTATATAACATGTAACACCCCGAGCTTCCACGATACGCTTCTCATTCAATAATGAAATAGCTTGCATTGAACGCAACTTCGAGTTCTAAAACACCGCGACTAATCAAAGTAGACGTTATGAATAGTAATAACCACCTTTTAAATTTATAGAAATTTTATATTTCAAAATGGACTTCATTTTTGTATTCTTAATAATTAAATTAGCCTATGTTGAATTTTTTGTAATTTTCCGAGAACTTCCAAATTTTTATGAATAGTGAAAAATACTTAAAGCAACTTTTTTAATAAAAATAATTAATAGTGATAAATTATACTATTTAGTGGTTTCAAAGTATAATTGGAATATATTTTTATCATTTTATCCAATGGTGGTCATTAGAATTAATTTGACATTGAAATTGGACATAAACAATTGCCAATCTTTTGATATAAATTGTTTCTTAAAAACACGCTATTTGTTGTAACAGCGGGAATTAATTATAAAATTAATTAATACAACTTATATGTTTGGAATTTTGTAAAATAGACATCTTTTTTGAATTCGGAATATCAATTATATCTTAGGATGAAATTTTGCCCTTATTCTGAAAAACTTCAATTTTTGATGAATAGTGAAACCACTAAGTGGTAGTTAAATAACTGATTTTTTGTTTAAATGAAATATTACCACTTCTGTTATTTGATTTTCAAAAATCCGACATACATGGTTGTCATTAAGAAGTAAAATGTGGTTCAATGAGATTAAAATAATTTTTTGGTGAATAGTAACTTTTAAGTTCTTAATCGCGATTAGAGGTAATTAGTGTAGTTTAAGGTACAAATAATGTTTTTATAATATGAGATGAGCATGAAACTTGTCCTACTCCTATTGGATGAGTCATGGACGACCAATACAACCCATGGGTCAACTTGGGGACCCCATGGAGCCACTTTAGTTGGAAAATGACATTAATATATATTTATTTAATGTTAAAATTAAATTGACACAAACATTAGTTGTTTTACTAAAACAGTTTTTAAGTGGGGTTACACAAGTCCAAATTTTGATTATAAATATTCATTAGAAAGATAAAAAGCTTTCCTACATCATAGTATTTTTTTCATAATTTTTAGACATTAAATAAATTAAATTATTTATGACATCATGATGATGCAGTGATGACCTCATTATTTAACGATTTAAATAAAATGAGAAGATAATGCAAAATCCAAGGCTTAAACTTGTCCAAAGCCTATTGGATGAGGATATTTCAAAACCTTATCACCTTAGCCTCGAATCATATAAGTGTGGGACCTTTAGAATCCGAAAATCATTGTGAAATAATGTAACATTTCAATCTTTCCAAAAGTGCCCCTCCTCTCCACTTATAAAATACCCCCACCTCTCCCACCTCATTTACACTTTAAAGCCATTTGGCTCGGCCAACCTCTGCCCAAATACTCTCCCAACTTCCCCCTATTACTCCTAGAAGCCTCACTTTGGGCAGAACTCTTCCCAAGGATGCCTTTGGCTCAAATCAAAAAGAGTTACCCGATTTTGAGGTAATGTCTTCTCTAATGTTGTTTTGTTTTATTTTTCTTCTCCAACCCCCTAAACTCTTTTTATTCATTTCTTTAGTAACAACACCAGTATCCTCAATATACTAGGATGTTGTTATAAGAAGGATTCGAGCTACACTTACACACACCTACATCTAATGGTTAAAGAACATACGGTTTCTGTGGATGGCGAATTTCTGCCTCACGAAACGATGATTGTTCAACACTCATATAACACCTTAAAAGGTGGCCATTAAGATGTTACTATTTTTATATATGATATATAATATGTTTATGTTTTACTTATGCTTCTGTATTTCTCATTTATGGCATACTTTATGATTTCCATTATGGGTAAAACGCGATAATTTCATTTTAGGAAGTGCGGACTACCGCCCCCTCAAAGTGATTTGAATTGTTAATGCCATATGTGGGATGTATAAAGGATGGAGTAAATGGTATTATACACTATATTATACTGGAATTATATTATACATTTATATCATTATGATTTAGTTCCATTAAATATGAAATTGAAATGAAAGTAGCGTTCATGCGTACGTACGGCTTACCGTCTCCATGAACGGTGCATTTCATTTCATACCTCTAAATGTTACGTAATATTATAAATGAATGTATATACTGGATATATAAGATATATATGAAATCTAAATCATGAATATAATTCTGTATATAATGGATATTTCACCACATAAACAACTTGTAATTATAAGAAGCTTATTGTTGACTCAAGTACCGAAGATCGACAAAACGACCGTTATTAACTTAAATAATTACATAATGTTCATATCATTGTAATAAGTGATATAATAAGGATAATGAAATTGAAAATGGTTCTTAATAAGGTATATATTAACTCTAGTTTATTATTCAGGAGGTTAAAGAACGGTTGAGTCAAGTCAGACACGAGGTAAGGGAAATTCCTAACCCAATTTCTGTTCTTTGGGTTAATCTCCTACTTTCAAATTATGTCATGATATTGTTATGTATTATCTTGTATTTGTACTTTCTTTATGTGTACTTATAGTTAATACACATAATAGATCTATTTTATTTATAAATGATCTTTGTAAGGGAACTTCTTAACCCAATTTCCATTCTTTGGGTTAATCTCCTACTTTAAAATTATGTTATGATATTATTAAGTCCTATCTTGTATTTGTACTTTCTTTATGTGTACTTATAGTGAATACACATAATAGATCTATTTTATTTTAAAAATGATCTTTTTAAGGACTTCATCTCAATCTCCTTTCATTGAGGCATATTTGGTTTTATACACAAATTTCTTTTATACGGTGTATAAACCACTTTGACTTTTACGTTTATTCAAAAGGAATCTTTTTTATACGAAGTGTTTTACTAAACGACAAAAGGGAATGTTTTTCTTTCCGTACTTATGCGGCGACAACGACTTCTCCGCCGCCGTGACCATTATTTGAGTTTCGGCTTCCTCTATAAGCCATCTTTTTTTTAATGAAAAATAAATACAAAGTTTTAACTTTCTTTTATTTTGGTATTGAAAATGGTTTTGAAAGTGTTTTTATTATATCAATGTGCTGTATTGATATCTTGTGATTGAAATGTGGAAATGTTATGTTTCCTTTATGCATGTTTTATGTGATACAATTATGTTATGGTTTATGATATGTTTAAACCTATTCATATGAGGAATGCATTGGACTTAATATGTGACGGGTGGAGCCCGCTATAGCTCCTCGATGCATCGACAGGTCTCATGGGACAAACTAGTGTCTTGGCACGAGGCCTTGACAAAATCTTATTTGTGGTCTTGGCACGAGGCCTTGACTACGTGGTTATGATAGTCTGGCATTATGCATTCCATCATTATGAAAGTGGTTATTGATATTGCATGTGATTATTCGACCAGTAGAATATCCATGTGAAGAAGTAAATGGCATTATCTCATTTTACTTTTGCCATATTATGTTGATGTTCAAGTTTAAAAGGCTTTTGTTTTAGTTATACATTGCCTTAAATGTTTATGTTTATTTATGAAAGCTTCCGCAATATTGTTATCCTTACTGAGCATCTGATCTCACCCCTTTCAATGTTTTAATATTTTCCAGGATGTGAAGAAGTATTTTATGAATGACCTGCAGGGATAGTCAGAAGAGGATATGAGTGTGGACTATGGAGACTTTGTTATTGTAGTTTTTCACTTTATGATGTAATGTAACGTTTACGAATGTATCTAGTGTTTCCAAGGCTACAAAACTAATCGGTCTTTCGAGACTTGATCTTTTGTGATCATGCCAATGTTACGAAGTAATGCACCGACTCTGGGTAGCTGGGGTCGGGGCGTTACAGTTGGTATCAGAGGCAGTTTAGTACTAACCTTGGAAGCTAGATTTAGATAAACTCTGATTAGAGCACATAGCCCAATGATAAACTTTGAGGATTAGTATAGAAGAGTTTCCTAGAATTTTGTTATTGTAAGAGATTTTGTGAGTTTTCCGAGCAATACATCCCTGTCTGGATACGAGCAGGTAGAGGCGGCTCTGGCACAGATGTTCCTAGGGGAAAAACCCGAAAACACCGCTTTGAGCTAGACTCGAACGGGAACTGGTACACGACAACGGGCCTTGCTGCACTCTTGGTTACGACACTCCCGGGGGATATTCTTAGGATAACTCTCATTTTCTTTACAAATCATTATGAAGGGTTTATGAGTATATACTTCCTCAAAGAAAACATTTTTATGATTATGGATTATATCCATAAATAGTTCGATTTATGTTAAGTGTTTTATAAGTATGGGATTATGTATTTTGATTCATAAACTAATCTAGTTTATGCCATTGTTTAGAAATGGCGCCTAGTGGAAGGAATGGAAACCGTATCAATGCACGCACTCCATGTAGGGATTGCCCTCCTGCTCAAGATAATTATAGTGGGGCTGGTGATGCAACTGGGGCCGATCAGCTAATCACCATACTGGGAAAACTTACTCAGGTTATGAATAATAACCTTACCCGTATGGAGCACCCTAATCCACAGCGTGGAGGATCAATGTTAGATTGATTCATGAGGCAACAACCACCAACGTCCAATGGGATTACAAATCCCTTAGTAGCCGAGCAATGGATAAATTCCCTAGAGAAAATATTTCAGGCTTTGGGGAGTAGTGAAAGGGAGAAGGTTGTCATGGCAGTTTACCGCCTCACTGGAGATGCCGATCAGTGGTGGTCGCTGATTCGAAACACAAAGGAAGATGATGATGTATCGAATATGGAATGGAGGGAGTTCAAAGAGCTTTTCTTAGAAAAATACTTTCCTCGTGACCATCGAGCAGATATGGAAAGGCAATTTCTGAGTCTGAGGCAGAAGGAGGATGAGAATGTCGCAAAGTATGAGGCTAACTTTACAAGGTTAGCAAGGTATGCTGCAGATTACATACGTAACCCAAGGATTAAGATTGATCGTTTCTTTGATGGGTTAAAACCATTTCTCCGTCGAGCTTTGGTATCACAATCCTTCTCATCATACGAAGATATTGTCTCGTGTGCTATCAAGACAGAAAAGGAATTTTCTAAGTCTTATGACAACAAAGTAAAGAAAGAGAAGAAGAGAACGGTGGAACAAGAGACAGATAAAGGGAAAAAGGGAAAGAAGGATTTTCCATTATGTGATAATTGTGGGAAGAATCACCCTGGTACTTGCCTAAAAGGAATTGGAGTTTGTTATAAATGTGGAGAAAAGGGTCACCAGGCTCGTGATTGCAAGGGAAAGAAAGAGGCTGTCAAAGTTGAATGCTACAATTGTAGAGAAATGGGTCATTATGCAAATGAATGTCCTAAGCGTCAAGGAAACTTACCTCAGAAAAGGCAAAGGGATCAAGGAAAATCTTATGCTGTTACTACAGTTGAAGCAGAATAACTAATGTATTGGTGCTTTTGGACTCAAGGATTATATTCTGGTTATAAGAATAATGTAATATATATATATGGATTGTACTGCAGTACTTTTTGATTTCAGTAAGGTTTTAATATGATTAAGGTAATCATATTTTTAGTATGTGACAATAAGAGAAAATTTTCTTTGTTTGGGGAATCTGATGTTACAATTGATTTTGGAATTTAGAGACCTTTTAGAGAAAGTCTGGATGAAGGTATTTTGGATAACTATAAAGGTTGGGGTGGATTAAGTTGAACTTTGGATAGTATTGTTTAAGGTTAAAACATTTATGAAGATTATTTTTGGAATAGTATAGTACTATATTTTTAGGAAAAGGACAACCTGCATGGTGGGGAATAACCTGTCGCGTCGGACAAAGCTGCAGGAATCGAAACCACAACCATAGTGCGACAAGCCTTTATTTCCTACCACTAGCCTACAGGAAGTCCCTGGTTATTACAAAATCGTTTTACTAATCTAAATGGTATGTGTTAACATTTGGAACCTTATACAATTAGGATAAATAGAATATTTTTGAGTTCCGTTACCATTTGGAGTAAAAGTTGGGTTTGTGCTAAAAATTTATTAACGAATGAAAGTATACATAACAAGTATGTATATTCCCTTACGTTCTTAGTAAATCTCCTAAATAAATTCCTCAACATTAGAAAAGGTAACTGAAAACAAAAATGTTGTCGGTTAACTTTTCCAACTGGGGATTCAATGACCGTTTAACCAATCACAAGTTTGTGATTTTCTTGTGGTTAAACTTTCTCCTAATCCTGTTTTCTATAACTCTCCATCAGACCTTGATGGTTTGTTTCTCCTCCATATCCATATTTTTATATAATCCTAGAATGGGCTATATCGGGTGACCTTTGTAATTATCCTGCTTTCTTTTAATGTTATATATTTATTAACCTTATTTCCGATGTGGGTTTTCCTCAAAGGTATTGTCTCTTTTCAACCTTTTATTTTCAAAGAAAAATTTCAAATTGCGAGGACGCAATTTATTGAAGGATGGGAGAATGTAACACCCCGAGCTTCCATGATACGCTTCTCATTCAATAATGAAATAGCTTGCATTGAACGCAACTTCGAGTTCTAAAACACCGCGACTAATCAAAGTAGCCGTTATGAATAGTAATAACCACCTTTTAAATTTATAGAAATTTTATATTTCAAAATGGACTTCATTTTTGTATTCCTAATATTGAAATTAGCCTATGTTGAATTTTTTGTAATTTTCCGAGAACTTCCAAATTTTTATGAATAGTGAAAAATACTTAAAACAAATTTTTTAATAAAAATAATTAATAGTGATAAATTATAATATTTAGTGGTTTTAAAGTATAATTGGAATATATTTTTATCATTTTATCCAATGGTGGTCATTAGAATTAATTTGACATTGAAATTGGACATAAACAATTGCCAATCTTTTGATATAAATTGTTTCTTAAAAACACGCTATTTGTTGTAACAGCGGGAATTAATTATAAAATTAATTAATACAACTTATATGTTTGGAATTTTGTAAAATAGACATCATTTTTGAATTCGGAATATCAATTATATCTTAGGGTGAAATTTTGGCCTTATTCTGAAAAACTTCAATTTTTGATGAATAGTGAAACCACTAAGTGGTAGTTAAATAACTGATTTTTTGTTTAAATGAAATATTACCACTTCTGTGATTTTATTTTCAAAAATCCAACATACATGGTTGTCATTAAGAAGTAAAATGTGGTTCAATGAGATTAAAATAATTTTTTGGTGAATAGTAACTTTTAAGTTCTTAATCGCGATTAGAGGTAATTAGTGTAGTTTAAGGTACAAATAATGTTTTTATAATATGAGATGAGCATGACACTTGTCCTACTCCTATTGGATGAGTCATGGCCGACCAATACAACCCATGGGTCAACTTGGGGACCCCATGGAGCCACTTTAGTTGGAAAATGACATTAATATATATTTATTTAATGTTAAAATTAAATTGACACAAACATGAGTTGTTTTACTAAAACAGTTTTTAAGTGGGGATACACAAGTCCAAATTTTGATTATAAATATTCATTAGACAGATAAAAAGATTTCCTACATCATAGTATTTTTTAATAATTTTTAGACATTAAATAAATTAAATTATTTATGACATAATGATGATGCAGTGATGACCTCATTATTTAACGATTTAAATAAAATGAGATGATAATGCAAACTCCAAGGCTTACACTTGTCGAAAGCCTATTGGATGAGGAGATTTAGAAACCTTATCACCTTAGCCTCGAAATATATAAGTTTGGGACCTTTATAATCCGAAAATCATTGTGAAATAATGTAACATTTCAATATTTCCAAAAGTGCCCCTCCTCTCCACTTATAAAAGGCCCCCACCTCTCCCACCTCATTTACACTTTAAAGCCATTTGGATCGGCCAACCTCTGCCCAAATACTCTCCCAACTTCCCCCTCTTACTCCTAGAAGCCTCAATTTGGGCAGAACTCTTCCCAAGGAAGCCTTTGGCTCAAATCAAAAAGAGTTACCCGATTTTGAGGTAATGTCTTCTCTAATGTTGTTTTGTTTTATTTTTCTTCTCCAACCCCCTAAACTCTTTTTATTCATTTCTTTTGTAACAACACCAGTATCCTCAATATACTAGGATGTTGTTATAAGATGGATTCGAGCTACACTTACACACACCTACATCTAATGGTTAAAGAACATACGGTTTCTGTGGATGGCGAATTTCTGCCTCACGAAACGATGATTGTTCAACACTCATATTACACCTTAAAAGGTGGCCATTAAGATGTAACTATTTTTATATATGATATATAATATGTTTATGTTTTACTTATGCTTCTGTATTTCTCATTTATGGCATACTTTATGATTTCCATTATGGGTAAAACGCTATAATTTCATTTTAGGAAGTGCGGACTACCGCCCCCTCAAAGTGATTTGAATTGTTAATGCCATATGTGGGATGTATAAAGGATGGAGTAAATGGTATTATACACTATATTATACTGGAATTATATTATACATTTATATCATTATGATTTAGTTCCATTAAATATGAAATTGAAATGAAAGTAGCGTTCATGCGTACGTACGGCTTACCGTCTCCATGAACGGTGCATTTCATTTCATACCTCTAAATGTTACGTAATATTATAAATGAATGTATATACTGGATATATAAGATATATATGACATATAAATCATGAATATAATTCTGTATATAATGGATATTTCACCACATAAACAACTTGTAATTATAAGAAGCTTATTGTTGACTCAAGTACCGAAGATCGACAAAACGACCGTTATTAACTTAAATAATTACATAATGTTCATATCATTGTAATAAGTGATATAATAAGGATAATGAAATTGAAAATGGTTCTTAATAAGGTATATATTAACTCTAGTTGATTATTCAGGAGGTTAAAGAACGGTTGAGTCAAGTCAGACACGAGGTAAGGGAAATTCCTAACCCAATTTCTGTTCTTTGGGTTAATCTCCTACTTTCAAATTATGTCATGATATTGTTATGTATTATCTTGTATTTGTACTTTCTTTATGTGTACTTATAGTTAATACACATAATAGATCTATTTTATTTATAAATGATCTTTGTAAGGGAACTTCTTAACCCAATTTCCATTCTTTGGGTTAAATCTCCTACTTTCAAATTATGTTATGATATTATTAAGTCCTATCTTGTATTTGTACTTTCTTTATGTGTACTTATAGTGAATACACATAATAGATCTATTTTATTTTAAAAATGATCTTTTTAAGGACTTAATCTCAATCTCCTTTCATTGAGGCATATTTGGTTTTATACACAAATTTCTTTTATACGGTGTATAAACCACTTTGACTTTTACGTTTATTCAAAAGGAATCTTTTTTATACGAAGTGTTTTACTAAACGACAAAAGGGAATGTTTTTATTTCCGTACTTATGCAGCGACAACAACTTCTCCGCCGCCGTGACCATTATTTGAGTTTCGGCTTCCTCTATAAGCCATCTTTTTTTTAATGAAAAATAAATACAAAGTTTTAACTTTCTTTTATTTTGGTATTGAAAATGGTTTTGAAAGTGTTTTTATTATATCAATGTGTTGTATTGATATCTTGTGATTGAAATGTGGAAATGTTATGTTTCCTTTATGCATGTTTTATGTGATACAATTATGTTATGGTTTATGATATGTTTAAACCTATTCATATGAGGAATGCATTGGACTTAATATGTGACGGGTGGAGCCCGCTATAGCTCCTCGATGCATCGGCAGGTCTCATGGGACAAACTAGTGTCTTGGCACGAGGCCTTGACAAAATATTATTTGTGGTCTTGGCACGAGGCTTTGACTACGTGGTTATGATAGTCTGGCATTATGCATTCCATCATTATGAAAGTGGTTATTGATATTGCATGTGATTATTCGACCAGTAGAATATCCATGTGAAGAAGTAAATGGCATTATCTCATTTTACTTTTGCCATATTATGTTGATGTTCAAGTTTAAAAGGCTTTTGTTTTAGTTATACATTGCCTTAAATGTTTATGTTTATTTATGAAAGCTTCCGCAATATTGTTATCCTTACTGAGCATCTGAGCTCACCCCTTTCAATGTTTTAATATTTTCCAGGATGTGAAGAAGTATTTTATGAATGACCTGCAGGGATAGTCAGAAGAGGATATGAGTGTGGACTATGGAGACTTTGTTATTGTAGTTTTTCACTTTATGATGTAATGTAACGTTTACGAATGTATCTAGTGTTTCCAAGGCTACTAAACTAATCGGTCTTTCGAGACTTGATCTTTTGTGATCATGCCAATGTTACGAAGTAATGCACCGACTCCGGGTAGCTGGGGTCGGGGCGTTACATAACATTTGAAATTAAATTATATACACCATATAAAATAAATAATATGTATAAGAATAAAATATTCCTCAAAGAAAATAAATTGAGACAAAATCCTTACCTCGAGTTCAAACTTGTTATATATATCCTTAAAATCGTATATAATAAAATCATATCAATTATTTGACTTATTAATAACATTCTATAGGTTTAATAAATTATTGTTAAACCATTTATTTCATTTATATTAATGACATTGTTAATTACTTAATCCATTAAGTCCACATAAGGTGTTTTGATGAAATTCGGTTCATAAGTTCAAAATGACTTCTATTGGTTCCCTGAGGCCAAATATATCAATATTACATCATATAAAGAAAAACAATAATGAAATAATTTTAATTTTATACATGAATTATACTTTTATCCCTAATCGTGAATGTTGGTTATGAAAAATGAACTATGTTATAATCATGGAGATAGTATGCCCTACGTACACATGCGTACATTTTCATTTTTCAATGATCATAATAGAAATAAGGTAAGTACTATTTTTATTTTTAGATTTATCATTATATAATAAATATAATATTACTTCTTTAAATATACTTATATATATCGACCATGTGATGTGGTGATGAAAAATGAATCACATCACTTCGTGGAGGTGGTAATCTACATGTACACACGAATGACATTATCATTTTTTAATGAATGGAAAGGTAATAAAGTAAATGATATATTATTTTTTTAATAATCATAAATATTTCATTAATATAAAAAATGAACATTAATTCCATCACTATAACCATATATGGGATGTGGTTATTGGAAATGACCCTCTTCATTCCGTGAGGTGGTAGCTTGTCAGGCACACAAATGTTGAATTAATCTCCCAATTGTTGGAGGTTGGAGATGGATATAGGTTAATTAATTAACATAATAACATATAGTTATATTTAATATACTTATTTTATTATATAATAATGGTTAAATAAAATTTAAAAGAGGTATAAAATACAAATGCTCGATTATGAATGATACCACTTCTTCCGACAACCTCATTTTCTTAACACCCTAATACCACTAAGGTTGGTATTATGTCATAAATATGGCATATAGAAAATGGGGGGGATTTTAGTAAGTTATTTGGGTATATATTAACATAAAAAAATCTATTTTGAAGTGTTGATTCAAGGCAAGAAGATATTCCATTTTATAAGAAAGTGGAGGGGTACTCTTGGAATTTCTAAAATATTAAATTAATTTAAATTAATTTGGATTTTTGAATGGAATAAAATTTTCTATATTAGAATATAATATTTTTATCATTCTAAATAATCATATCTAACTAAATTTGGATAGGTTTTGACTATGTTTTTACTCTTAACATCTGGTTTTAACCTCCAGTTAACCCTTTTCACACTTACTGTGAAAACAAAGTTATTTACACATTGAGGGTCATTATTGTTACTATAAATGGAAAAATTTCCCTAAATAGGCCATTATTGATACTATATACAATATTCTAATCAATGTTATGAATATAATATTTTTGTGAATTTAATATCATTTAATAAAATATTATTTATTATAAAATACTGTAATGTCAATATTAAGAATTATTCATTAGTTTGACATTAATAACATAAATAAAACAAATGAAATTTGAAAAAAAAACTTATTACATCTCAAAATTTTTATATTCATATATAAAATTCATGGATCACATTATTTATCTCAAATTATATTACTTTTAATATTTTTAATATCATTTATTTCATTTTCAATTAATTGAATAATTACTAAGTCAGCATTATGTAAGCATTTAAGGTAATTATTTATTGACAAAAAATTAAATTTAAATTATCATGATGAATAAAAATAATTTAAATTTTAAATTAATATTTATAACCAAACAAATATTCTATTTATCCCCATGTAAAAAATATTATAGTTATTAATAGAAGAGTGTGATATTTTTTTCTTTTCATTATATAAAATTTTATGAAGGTCATAATCATTTCAAAATTGAAAAAATGTAATATAAATAAATATTTGATGAGTATGGATGAAATTAAATCACTTTTTTAATTTAAGGTAGTTTTTAGTGTCATTTTATAATCCTTATCATTTTATTTTTAACTTCAATTACCTGATTTACCCATTACTGTGGTAACAAAAAATTACTAAGGTTACTATTCAAATTGAACAAAAATATAAGGGATCTATTTACTAATTTTTTATGACCTGATTAAAAATATGGATTACATTTTCCAAAATTAAAAACACATAATAGGAATAATTTAATTTAAAATTACATTGACAAAACTCAGTGAGAAATAGTTTTTCAGAAAAAATACCTTTTTAAGTGTAAAATTTTTTATACTAAATTCAAGTATAAAATTCATTTCAAAAATGATAAATTGATTATTTTAAATTATATAATTAAATTCTAAAACTAATCAAGAATATAATTTTACTTTTTAAATACTTTAAAATAAAATATATTTTGTAATAAAAATTAGTATTTATTCACTGAAAATCAATCTTTTAAGAAAAATACCATAATTTCACCCAAAGATTAATTTTATATGATGATTTTAAAAATGATATTTATTTCATAAAATAAAATTTCTAGATGTTCCCAAAATTAATTATATTATTCTCTCAATAAAAAACCATTTTTAATGAAAAGATATCACCAAAAAATAAAATGGAATTACAAAAAATTTAGTGTTATTTCATAATCATTCATCAATAAACATTTATGTATTAGAAAAATTTTATAAATATTTCAAAAAAATAACTAATCCTATTGATATCTTCCAATTTAATTTGTATGTTATGAAGATCACATTTAAATAATAATAATTTAGGGTTCATTTATGCTCAGCTTTGCTTATCGTACACATTATCAAACATAATATTATTATTTTAAAATTTAAGGATACTAAAAAAGGATAATTTTCATATAAAACTGTTAGAAATGAATGAAAGTAAATTAATTAAACAATAACTCTTATGAATTTTGTAAATATTGAATAAAAATAATATTAGGGGGATCATGAAACAATATCATGAAAAATAATGATTTATTATACATGAATAATATATTTTAATAATTAAACCATAAAAAAGAAAACATGGTAATAATTATAAATGATGTCATTTGGAATTAAAATTGAGATAAAAATTCCTAACCTTGGATTATATATTTTCAAGACATACTTAAATTTCATGTATAACATTAATAGACTCATTAACCATATATTTTAAAATAATATTCATATTTATTAAATTTTATATTAAAATTATATTGTCATATATTATATAGTTATTAATCATTTGTAATTAATATTGTTAATAAATGTTAGTAGTTTTAACCATTCATTGTCTATTTTGGTATAACGATTATCGTCACTATTCCAAATTCATAAGATAAAAATATATAGAACAATTAAATTACTATAATAAATGTTCTATAATTTGTTATGATGTATCAGGTTTACTCCAAGGGAGTTACTTGTATGGTCATCCAATATGATATCTCTAACACTCTTGATTTTGTAAATTTCAATGAATAAAATGTTATCTATTAATAATGAGTAAAATCATAAGATAACCAAAATAGAACAAAAAATAAAAAATTATTTACTTATAAATTTTATATCATACTAGTAATTATTTTCCAAATTCATTACATTAAAAAAAATTATATCATCATTCGTATAGGTTGTTAAATTTACCAAAATAATAAATGTTATAATTAAGGTGTGAGTTTTATTATAAAGTTATTTTATATTAATATCATAAATTTTCAGTCATAATTATATTATTTTTATTTTATTAAAAATAAAAAATAGACTTTAGTAGAGTTGGATGGACAAGATAAAAGAAAATGAATGATAAGAAGTTATTAAGTACAATTAATAAATTGTATATTCTCTTCGAAAAACATCATCATTTTGAATGAATTTTTCCATTTTCTATAGACTATAAGCTACCCAATATGGGATATGTTTATTACAAAATAAATTATGGAATATTATGGAGCATAATTTAAATTTTATTTATGGGTTATACAGGGCTGTGGAGGAGTGCTTTTATAAGTGAGTGTGCAGAAATTTTAGTAAATACATGTTAAATAATATGAAAAGAAAATTCATTTTGAAATAATGTGGATAAAAATTTGAAAAATAGAAAATATAATATGAGGGTGGGTCTATAAAGACATCATCCATTAATTTAAAAATATTTTTTTAGGTTTTTACACCATTATTAAACACATTTACATTATTTTATCCTTTAATGTGGTGACTATCCTTTTCCTTGATAACTTATTTTTATGCCTAAAAATAAAATTGACCTTACTAACTTATTTTGAAATGTTGAATAAAAATATGAGATCCATTTTATTGAATTTAATTTCCATAAATGATAAAAATTAACTTCAATATCATTAAACATAACACAATAAGAACATGTTTAAAAAAATATTTTTATTAATAAATATAAATTTATTCTTATTTAGAGATATATTTTTGATACCCTATAAATTTATTGTTTATAATATAATAAATAAGATTTATTTTTATTTTAATCAAAGATAAAATGAAATTACATATTTTGAAAACTTAATAAATGGAAAATGATCCAATTTTTATTATTATAATACAACATAACAAAGGATCCAAAATATCAAACATAGGTTTATAAATTCAAAATATTATTAATAAATGAATTATTTACCACCTTAAATAAATTTTTGGTTATGAAAAATGTTTCATTAATTTTTAATTCAAATTTATATCATGATGATACCTTAAAAGTGAAATTATTTATAAAAGTTGAATTATTTACAATTCCCTAAAAAAATAAACTTGGTTCGAAAATTCCCAAAATTTTAACCCTATGCTTATATCAACATGATAAATCTAAAAATGTGGATAATTAAATCAAAATTGTATTTTATTTTTTTAATTCATCTTTTGAATTGAAAAATAATTAATATACAATAAAAAAAATACAAACTGAACCTTTATGTTTGTCCCTGAATATTTAAATAATGATACCTTATTATTTCATAAATTTTTATTGGATGTTATTAAATTATTTTAACAATAATAACTTTAATTTCATCAATAAATTTTCTTGATTTCATTCTTAACAAAAAAAATTAATAAAAACTATTCCTTTAGAGAAAATTTTCATGTCATAATAAATATGTATCTTATTCTTTATTCTTAAATCATTTATAATAATTTTTTTTAATGAAAGAATATAAATTTAAAATCTAAATAATACTAATTTATATCAAATACATATTAAAAATTATAAAACCTTCATATTATACTCAATGGAATAATAACATTTTAACTTTATTTATATCTTGTACTGGTTATTTCTTTCTCATGTTCAAAACTTCTAATATAAAATTTTTATAACTGATATATCCATATAGTTTTAGGAATTATAATGTTTCATAAATACTTGGTTGTTAAAATATTTGGAATTGAGGATGATGGTATCATTTAATCATATCCATAGTAAATCATAATAACCTTTAATGTATGTTGATATAAATGTATAATAACTTTTTATGAACATCAGAATTTTGTGTTGAAAACCAATGAGAAGAAATATAATTTTTATTTGATAATATTTATTTTTAAAATGAATAATTAAAAAAAAAGTCTAATAAAAATTACCTTGTAAAATCATGATAAAAGAAGATTAAGTTTCATTAAAAATAATATTTTTAAAACCCTGAAATTCATCTCATACAGAAAACATTAATAATGAGATTATATTGACACTTTTGTAAAAAGAAGTAAAAAAATTACCCATGTGGAAAATGTGAAGAAAGTTAATTTTGATGTTATAAAAGAAAGTAAAATTTTATATAAAATGAAATTATAATATCATTTATTTATAGATGATAACATTAATAAAACCATATAAATAATATAGATATTGAAGATAAATATTTTCAACCAAGAATAAGAGATAAGTTCATTTTCACTTACATGCATCCATTCAGTTGAATTGTACACCATAATAAATTGAAATGGTTAAAATAAATTTAAACCCTAGAAATAACCATTGTAGAATAAAATATAAGCGTTTTTAGAGAGATATATCATTAAATTTCCTCAAATATGAATTTATAGATTAATAATCTCAAATTCAAAGTGTGATTGGAAAAGAAAACCTTACCTCAATCTCTCACTTGGTTGGATGCATTCAAAATACTTGTCTAATATTTTTTATTAATACAAAATAAACATATTAATATCTATTTCACTTTATAAAATTCATTTATAATTTCTTGTTACACATAGTTTAATTATTTATAATTAAAAGTAATATTTAGGAGTTAAATGTTCTGTTTTCCATCTATAATTCAATTTGGATGTTTTGGTCCATGATTTTTATTCATGGATTCCTAAAATATAGAAGTTTAATATTGATTTAATTCTTGTTTTGGATATATTTCGTTAGTTCCATAGTCATTTCATATATCTTATTGGTATGGTTAGCATGGAATGTTAAAAATTATCTTTTTTGATCTTTATCGGATTAACAATTGAATTAAACTTATTAGTGAATACAATTTTTAATATTACCTCACAAAAATTATGAATTCATTTTAAAATATTAATTATTAAACCTTAGGTCCAATATTTTTTTTATTAGTCATTAATTATGTAAACATTATAAAATTGTTCATGTTTGTGGTAAAACTGAAAAAAAATAACAACACTTTATATGGATTTAATGATTAAGAACACATTATTTAATAGGGATAATATAATATTTATAGTATATTAATGGTTTAAAAAATATTTTATGAAAAAATTTAAAAAAAGTAAATAATATTTTGATGGATAACATATAAAATATTGATATTAGTGAAGAAAAAAATTTAGTTGAGGGTTTGAACATCTTCTTGATGGGATTGTTGGAAATTAGATGTTTGAGAGTCCTTCTTATGATCAGATGTTCCCAAATGTGACAAAGGATTTTGAGGAAGAGAATATGTGTGTATTTTAGTCAATTTCAAAGGATAGGTTTGGGTTGAGGAGGGATGATGAGGGATTAATTTTTAGATGATAGGGGTAAAATTTTGTTAAATAACCATTTCTTACTTTTAAATAACTGTCATATTTAAGGAAACTAGATCCAAAACTGCTATTTAAGAAGGATAAGATAATAATACTTCAATAATTCCCTTATCTACCCATTTAAATATATGTTTTTTTATTATTTCCTAGCCATATCCCTTAATTTAACCCTTTTTAATAATTAATGCTTTTACTGTAACGACTAACTTTTATTTAGGTGACATAAAATTATGAGAAAAAAAATATCCCTTTTTAGAAAAATTGAGAATGATTATTCCAATTTTGAAATCAATTTTATTATATATAATTTCTAAAAGTTATAAAATTTAATTATAATATAATAATTATATAATGCCTAAAAATAATATCAATAAAATAATTATAAAATAAAAATTAATTTACAATTTGTTTTGAATATTATTGACTACTATGACATTTATTGGATTATAATTATTTAAATGAGTGTTTTTTGAACATTGGAACCCTACCAAATCAGAAATAAATCTTTTGACTATATAAGTAACGTAAAAGAAAATATTTTTTAATAGAATAAATATATCATAAGTTCAAAAATGTTAAACATAAGATTATAAAGTCAACATATTATTTTTAAATAAACCATTTTACAATGTAAGTATATTTTTTTGATTATAAGTGTAACACCTGATATTTTATAAGAAGTATATTTTTTTATGCCTTATGTTATATGAAACAACAATGGAATCTTTCACTACACACAACACTAGGTTGGCTTGCGTTATATTCAAAAGCAACCTTCATCGATAGTGTGTGTTGTACGCAATATCGAGTTTCACTAAACAACAATTTGTTTTTAAAATATTATATAAACTAGCCATTATAAATAATATTAACAAAATTTTGAATTTTATAAAATTATTATTCATCTTACACATTTTATAGAACATGGTATGAGAATAAAATAAATATTTTGGGTTAAATGAGTATTTTTCAAAAAATAACATTTTGCCGCCTTTTGATGGCGCACCCACATTAAATATAGTTTCTGACATGTTTATAAGTTCAATTTTGCAAAATAAAATTATTTTTTGGAATCAAGATATAAAAATTTACATTGGATAAATTTTTCATATTATTCTGATAACTTTTATATTTTAATGAATAGTAAAAACACGCTATATTTTAATTAAAAACAACTTTTTTTCATCGCAATAATTTATATGGTTAAATTATAATATGGAATGGTTTTAAACTATAAATAGAATATATTTTTACCATTTTATATAATTTATGTTATTACCATTAATTTTATATTGAATTCATAGGTAAAAACATTTCAATCTTTGGCAATGTTTTAACTTTCAAAACTCATTTTCTTAACAACGGGATTAATTTTAAAATAATTACTGCAAATTCTGTGTTTTGAATTTTTCAAATTGTAATCCATATTTTAATTAAGTGGTTCCACATTATTTTAATAGGTTTATTTTATTTTTTTGATATTATGAATAGTAACTACGGTAATTTTTATTTACTACAGTTCAAGGTAAATCTAGTAATTAAAGGTAAACATAAGATTATAAAATTAACCTAACACTTGAAAAAAATTCTTATTGGATGGGAAAAAGTATACCCATATCACCTAAGGGTCATACTAGATTAATTTCATGGAATTTTGACCATGAAATAATATAATTATTATTAAAACTAAAGAAAGTGACAACATGTCACTCTCTTAAATCTTATAAGTTTAATAATTTTAATTTAGTGATAAGCATAATAAAACATCAGATAAAAATACTCCCTAGAAATCTAATAAAATTTATCTAAATCATATGAATTTATTTATACTTTTTATGGATTAAATAATTATAATTAATTATGACAGAATAGTGATGTTGAAATTATTTTATTGATTGAAATATCAAATAAATGATTTTAAAAGTATTAAAATAAATCTTATATGTACTATTTAATGTGCTACACAAATTTTCTAGATAAAAATGACATGTTATGAATCTATTATATCTTTTAGTTTGAACATATCTTATGTATATATTTTATTTAAATTCAAATAAATGAATAGTGTCAAAATTGACACTATTGTTATTTTATAAAAATTACATATTATAAAATTGTTAAAAAATCACAAAAATAATTAAAAATTAAAAATTAAAATTTATACGGCCGAAAATGTAAACAATTATTGACAATTCACAACATATAAGGAATTATTTAAAATGATTTAAAATTTATAATATTATTACAACAAATAAAATTAAATAGATTATATAAGGATAAATCAAGTTGATAATGTCTAAAATAAATTCCCAACTTGTCTAAATTTTATTGGTTGATGATATTACAAACCTATCTCATCTAATATTAGGATTGGAGTCATTTTTGGAGTTTTTTATGTGAGGTTGGAATTTATTAAAAATTAATATTTCTTATAATTCCAAATGTGCCCCTCTCCTCCCTTATAAAAGGGAACCTCCTCCCTCTCCTCATCACACCATTTTGAGCCATCAAGATCGGCCAAACCCTGACCATTTCCCTTCTCAACTTCCTTAAGAACATACTAGTTGTCCTAGTCTTCTTCAAAGACCAATTTTAGTTCCTTAAGAGGAGGTTTCAAAGAGGCGTGTCAATGAAGAGGTAATATCTGTTACCGATTATTTCAAATTTATTTCTTCTTCTACCTCCTATTATTTAGTTGTTTCATTATGAAGTAATAACATCAGTATCACTCATATACTGATATGTAATTATAAATATGAAACAACCCTATTTCACCTTTTATCTATCCTACGGAAAAAAGAAATCATCGTGCATGCGTACGTACAGAATACCGTCTCCACACCGTGGTGTAATCTATTTTCCACCACCACCTTACATGGATGGGTATAATAGTGTAAATAACAAATATATATGATTATTGTAAAGTGATATTGATTATTAAATAGTATACATACACTTCAATAAAATTCCACGATCTTGGGAACTATATCATTGCACATGCGTACGTACGGCCTACCATCTCCACCATGTGATGCGACTCATTCTACATGATCTTCATCAAATAATGATTATATAAATGAATTGAATGAATAAATATTATATATATTACATTAATAACATTTTGTAAATGAGGTATCTATAACCTAAAAAGAGGAATAAGAATTTATTCGACGAAACATGCATAAGAACATAAAGCAATGAACACCCGAATAACATGTAGAAATGAAATATTAGTAATAAGAAGATAAGAATATGATCATATATGATTTCATAACAATGAATATTATTATATAATAAGTCAATGAAATTATTTAAATTGTAACACCCCAAACTTCCATGGTACGCTTCTCCTTCAATAATGCAATAGCTTGCATTATACGCAAGTTCAGGATTCTAACACACTACGACCAATCGAAGTATGAGTTATGAATATTAATACTCATTTTTTGAAATTATATAAATTTTATATTTCAAAATAGACTTCATTTTGGTATTCGGAATATTGAAATTATCTTATGTTGAATTTTTTGTAATTTTTTGAGAACTTCCAATTTTTTATGAATAGAGAAAATACTTAAAAATAACATTTTTAATAAAAATAAATTATTGTGATAAATTATACTATTGAGTGTTTTTGACGTATAATTATAATATATTTTTACCATTTTATCCAATGTTTGTCATTTGAATTAATTTCACTTTGAAATTCGACATAAACAATTTTCAATCTTTTGATATATATTGTTTCTTAAGAAGACGTTATTTGTTGTGATAGTGGGGATTAATTATTAAATTAATAAATTCAACTTATATGTTTTTAAATATGTAAAATATACATCATTTTTGAATTAAGAATATCAAATATAGCTTAGGGTTAAATTTTGATATTTTTCTAAATAACATCAATTTTTTATGAATAGTGAAACCACTAAGTGGTAGTTTAAAAACTAATTTTTCATTTAAATGAATCATTAACACTTCTATCAATTGAATTTCAAAAATCCAACATACATGGTTGTAATTAGTAATTAAAATTTGGTTCAATGGGATGAAAATAATTTTTGGTGAATATTGACTTTAAAGTTTTATTAATCGCGATTAAAGGTAATTAGTGTAATTTAAGGTAAATATAATGTTATAATAATATTAAATTAACTTTACACTTGTCCTACACTTATTGGATGAGTAATGGCCGACCAAAAAAATCCATGGGTCGACTTGGAGACCCCATAGAGCCACTTGGGTAAGAAAATGACATTAATAACTTTTTATTTAAAGTAAAAAATAAAATTGTCACAAACATGTGTTGTTTTACTAAAACAATTATTAAATGGGGATATATAAGTTAAAATTTCGACTATAAATATTCATTGGAAATATAAAAATATTTCCTACATCATGGTAATTTTTTTATAATTTTTAGACATTAAATAAATAAATTTATTTATGACACCATGATGATGCAGTGATTACCTCATTAATGAACAATTTAAATAAAATGAAAAGATAAGGTAAAATATAAGACTTACACTTGTCTGAAACCTATTGGATTGGTGGATTTTGAACCCTTATCACCTTAACCTAGAAATATATAATTTTGGGACTTTTAAAATCCGAAAATCATTTCATAATAAAGTAACATTTCATGACTTTCCAAAAGAGTCTCTCCTCTCCTCTTATAAAAGCCCCCCACCTCTACCACCTTATTCACACCTTAAAAGCCATTTTACTTGGCCAAAGTCTGCCAAAATACTATCTAAACTTCCCTATATTACTACTAGAAGATTAAATTTGGGCAGAAGTCTTCGCAAGGAATCCTTTGTCTCAAATTAAAAAGAGTTACCCGATTTTAAGGTAATGTCTTCTCTTATGTTATTTTGTTTTATTTTTCTTCTCTAACCCTTTAAACTATTTTTATTCCTTTATTTTGTAACAAAATCAGTATCTTCAATATACTAGTATGTTTTTATTATAATTATTTGATTTAAAATTACACACACCTTTGTATAATGGTTAAATAACATACTTTTTCTATCGGTGGCGAATTACTGCCTCACGAAACGATGATTGTTCAATATTCTTTTAACACCTCTCATGGTGGCCATTATGATGAAACTATTTTTATATATGATATATATTATTTTTATTTTTTCCTTAGGCTTCTTTATTTTCATTTAGGGCATTCCATTATGATTTCCATTATGTGTAAACATGATAATTTCATTTTCAGAAGTGCGGACTACCACCCCCTCAAAGTTATTTGAATTGTTAATGCCATATGTGGGATGTATATAGGATGGAGTAAATGATATTATATATGATATTATAATATAATTATAATATAAATTTATATTATTATTATTTCATTACATTAAATATGAAATATAAATGAAAGTATCGTTCATGTGTATGTACGACTTACCGTCTCCATGAACGGTGCATTTCATTTCTTACCTCTAAATGTTATGTAATATTATAAATTCATGTATATACTGGATATATATGATATATATGATATCTAAATCATGAATATAATTCTGGATATAATGGATATTTTACCACATGACCAACTTGTAATTATAAGAAGTTTATTTTTGACTCAATTACCAAAGATCGACAAAACGACCGTTATTAACTTAAATAATTACATAATGTTTGTAAAATGGTAATATGGGATATAAAAGGAATAATTAACTTGAAAAATGTTCTTAAGAAATTATAAATTAACTCTATTTTATTATTCAGGAGATTAAATAACGATCGAGTCAAGTCGGACACGAGGTAAGTGACTTCGTCTCTATCTTTTTTCATTGAGGCATATTTTGTTTTATACACAACTATATTTTATATAGTGTGTAAACCCATTTTACTTTTAAATATATTAAAAATGAATCTATATTATATGAAGTGTTTTAATAAATGACAAAAAGGAATGTTTTTTTGTCATACGTATGCGGCGACAACGACTTCTCCACCACAGTGACCATTATTTGAGTTTCAGATTCCTCTACAGGCCATAACTTTTTGTAAATGAAAAATAAATACCAAGTTTTACATTTATTTTATTTCGGTATTGAAAATGGTTTTATTATATCAATGTGTTGAATTGATATCTTGTGATTGAAATGTGGAAATGTTATGTTTCCTTTATGCATGTTTTATGTGATACGATTATGTTATGGATTATGATATGTTTAAACCTTTTCATATAAGGAATGTATTGGAATTAGTATGTGATGGGTGGATCCCTCTGTAGCTCCTCGATGCATCAGTAGGTCTAATGAGACAAACTAGTGTCTTGGCACAAGGCCTTTATAAAATATTATTTGTATTTTTGGCACAAGACCTTGACTAGGTGGTTATGATAGTCTGGCATTATGCATTCCATCATTATGAAAGTGGTCATTGATATTACATGTGATTATTCGACTAATAGAATATCGATGTGAATAAGTTAATGGAATTATTTAATTTTATTTTTTCCATATTATACTGAAGTTCGTGTTTAAAAGACTTTTCTTTTAGTTATACATTGCCTTAAATTTTTATGTTTATTTATGAAATTTTTTGTTATATTGTTATCCTTACTAAGCATCTGAGCTCCCCCATTTATAAGTTTTATTTTCCCAGGATGTGATGAAATATTTTATGACTGACCTGCAGTGATAATTTGAAGGGGATATGAGTGTGGACTATAGAGACAATGTTATTTTAGTTTTTCACTTTATAATTTAATGTAACATTTGAGAATGTATCTAGTTTTTCCAAGGCAACTAAAATAATCAGTATTTCGAGACTTGATCTTTTGTGATCATGTCAATGTTACGTAATAATGAACTGACTCTGGGTAACTAGGGTCAGGACGTTACAGTTGTTATCAGAGGCAGTTTAGTACTAACCTTGGAAGCTAGATTTAGATAAACTCTGATTAGATCACATAGCCCTAAGATAGAAATTGAGGATTAGTATAGAAGAACTTCTTAGAATTTTGGTATTATAGAGATTTTGTGAGTTTTTCGAGGAATAAATCCTTGTATTGATATGAACAGGTAGAGGCGGCTCTAGCACATATGTAACGAGGGGTAAAACCTGAAAACACTGCTTTGAGCTAGACTCAAACTGGAACTAGTGCATGACAACTGGCATTTCTGCACTCTTGGTTACGACACTCCTGGGGGATATTCTTAGGATAATTCACATTTTCTTTACAAACCATTATGAAGGATTTATGATTATATAACTCCTCAAAGAAAACCTTTTTATGATTATGGATTATAACCCTAAAAATATTTAATTTATGTTAAGTATGTTACAAGTTTGGAATTATGTATTTTGATTCATAAACTAATCTAGTTTATGACATTGTTTATAAATGGTGCCTAGTGGAAGGAATGGAAACCGTATCAATGAACGCACTCCATGTAGGGATTTCCCTCCTGCTCAAGATAATTATAGTGGAGCTGGTGATACAACTGGTGTTTATCATCTTATCACCATACTGGGACAACTCACTCAGGTTATGAATAATAACCTTACTCGTATGGAGCACCCAGATCCGCAATGTGGAGGATCAATGTTAGATCGATTCATGAGGCAACAACCACCAACATTTAATGGGGGTAAAAATAATTAGTAGCAAAGAAATGGATAAATTCCCTACAGAATATAATTCAATCTTTAGGGAGTAGTGAAAGGGAAAAAGTAGTCATAACATCTTACCACCTCACTGGAGATGCTGATCAATGGTGGTCATTGATTCAAAACACAAAGGAAGATGGTGAAGTATCAAATATGGAATGGAGGGAGTTCAAAGAGCTTTTCATAGAAAAATATTTTCCTCATGACCATCGAATAGATATGGAAAGGCAATTTTTGATCCTGAGACAAAAGGAGGATGCGAATGTCGAAAAGTATAAGGCCAACATTACAAGGAATGTGAGGTATGCTGCAGATTATATACATAACCCAATAAGTAAGATTGATCTTTTCTTTGATGGGTTAAAACTGTTTCTCTGTCGAGCATTAGTATCACAATCTTTCTCAACATACGAAGATATAGTCTCATGTGCTATCAAGATAGAAAAGGAATTCTATAAGTCTTATGACAAAAAGTAAATCAAGAGAAGAAGAGAACGGTGGAACAAGAGACAGATAAAGGGAAAAAATGGAAAGAAGGATTTTCCATTATGCGATAAGTGTGGGAAGAATCACCCTGGTACTTACCTAAAAGGAATGGGATTTTGTTATAAATGTCGAGAAAAGGGACACCAGGCTCGTGATTGCAAGGGAAATAAAGAGGATATCAATGATGAATGCTACAATTGTAGTGAAATGGGGTATTATGAAAATGAATGACCTATGTTTCAGGGAAACCTACCTTAAAAAAGGCCAAGGGATCAAGGCCAGGCTTATGTTTTTACTACATATGAAGTTGAATAATTATTGTATTTGTGTTTTTGGACTCAAAAACTATTTTATTTTTATAAGAATAATGTGAAATATATATAAGGATTGTACTATAGTACTTGTTGTTTTAATTATGGTTTTAATATGATGAAGGTAATCATATTTTTAGTATGTGACAATAAGAGAAACTTTAGTTTATTTGGGGAATCTGATGTTAGAATTGATTTTGGAATTTAGAGACCTTTTAGAAAAAGTCTAGACAGAGGTATTTTGGATAACTATAAAGGTTCGAATGGATTAAGTTGAACTTTTGATAGTATTGCTTATGGTTAAAACATTTCGAATGATTATATTTGGAATATTATAATATTATAGTTTTAGGAAAAGGAAAACCTGCAGGTCGGGGGATAACCCGTCGCGTCGGAAAAAGATGCAGGAATTGAACCCAGAACCATAGTATGACAGGCCTTTATTACTACCACTAGCCTACAGGAAGTCCCTGGTTATTACAAAATATTTTTCCTAATCTAAATGGTATGTGTTAATATTTGGAACATTGTACGATTAGGATAAATATAATATTTTTGAGTTCAATTATCATTTTTAGTGAAAGATGGATTTGTGGTAAATATTTATTAAAGAATGAAAGTATACATGACAAGTATGTATACTTCCTTACGTTCTTAGTAAATCTCCTAAATAAATTCCTCAACTGTATGAAAGGTAACATAAAACAAAAATGTTGTCGGTTAACTTTTCATACTGGGGAATCAATGATCGTTTAACCAATCACATGTTTGTGATTTTCTTGTAGTTAACTTTCTCCTAATCCTGTTTTCTAAAACTCCTTATCAGACCGTGATGGTTTGTTTCGCCTCCATATCCATGTTTTCATAGAATCCTAGTATTGTCTATCTCAGGTGACCATTGTACTTCTCTTTCATTCTTTTAAAGTTATATTTTTATTAACCCTATTTCAGATATGGGTTTTCTACAAAGGAATTTTTTATTTTCAACGTTTTTTTTTGAAGACCATTTTTAAATTGCGTGGATGAAGTTTATTGAAGGAGGGAAGAATGTAACACCCCAAGCTTCCACGGTATGCTTCTCCTTCAATAATGAAATAGCTTGCATTGTATGCAAGTTCGACATTCTAACACACCACGACCAATCAAAGTAGCAGTTATGAATAGTAATACCCACTTTTTAAAATTATATAAATTTTATATTTCAAAATGGACTTCATTTTTGTATACAGAATATCTAAATTATCCTAGGTTGAATTTTTTGTAATTTTTTGAGAAATTCCAATTTTCTATGAATAGATAAAATAATTAAAAATAACTTTTTTAATCAAAATAATTTATAGTGATAAATTATACTATTGAGTGGTTTTAAAGTATAATTAAAATATATTTTTACCATTTTATCCAATGGTGGTCATTAGAATTAATTTCACTTTGAAATTAGACATAAACAATTATCAATATTTTGATATATATTGTTACTTAAAAACACGTTATTTGTTGTGACAGTAGGGATTAATTATTAAATTAATAAATTCAAATTATAGGATTTGAATTTTTTATAATATGCATCTCTTTTGAATTAGGAATATCAAATATAGCTTAGGGTTAATTTTTTGTATTTTATTGAAAAACTTCAATTTTTGATGAATACTGAAACCACTAAGTGGTAGTTAAAAAACTAATTTTTTGTTTAAATGAAACATTACCACTTCTTTCAATTGAATCTAAAAAATCTGACATACATGTTTGTCATTATTAAGTAAAATGTGGTTCAATGGGATGAAAATAATTTTTGGTGAATAGTAACTTTTATGTTTTCTTAATCGCGATTAAATGTAATTAGTGTAATTTAAGGAAAATATAATGTTATAATAATATTAAATTACCTTTACATTTGTACTACCCTTATTATATGAGTCATGGCCAACCGAGACAATCCATGGGTCAACTTGGGGACTTCATGGTGCCACTTGGGTAAGAAAATGACATTAATAACTTTTTATTTAAAGTAAAAATAAAATTGTCACAAACATGTGTTGTTTTACTAAAACAATTATTAAATGGTGTTATATAAGATAACATTTGGACTATGAATATTCATTGGAAATATAAAAATATTTCATATAACATGGTAATTTTTTTATAATTTTTAGACAATAAATAAATAAATTTATTTATGACACCATGATGATTCAGTTATTACCAAATTAATGAACGATTTAAATAAAATGAAAAGATAAGGTATATTCTAAGACTTAAACTTGTCTAAAACATATTGGATTGGTTGATTTCGAACACTAATCACATTATCATAGAAATATATCATTTCGGGACCTTTAAAATCCAAAAATCATTTCATAATAAAGTACCATTTCATGACTTTCCAAAAGAGCCCCTCCTCTCCTCATATAAAAGGCCCCCACCTCTACCGCATTATTCACACCTTCAAAGCCATTTTTCTCTGCCAACCTCTGCCCAAATACTCTCTAAACTTACCTCTCTTAATCCTAGAATCCTCACATTGGGCAGAATTCTTCCCAAGGAAGCCTTTGTCTCAAATCAAATAGAGTTACCTGATATTAATGTAATGTCTTCTCTTATGTTCTTTTGTTTTGTTTTGATTATCTAACCTCTTAAACACTTTTTATTACTTTCTTTTACAACAACACCAGTATATTAAATATAATCAGATTATTTTATGATAAGTATTTGATTTACACTTACACACACCATCATCTAATGGTTACAGAACATATTGTTCTGTGGGTGGTGAATTACTACCTCACGAAATGATGATTGTTCAATATTCTTTTAACACCTCTCGTGGTGGCCATTATGATGACAATATTTTTATATATGATATATATTATGTTTATGGTTTCCTTATGATTCTGTATTTTTCATTTATGGAATACCTTTATGATTTCCATTATGGGTAAACACAATAATTTCATTTTAGGAAGTGCAGACTACCGCCCACTCAAAGTGATTTGAATTGTTAATGCCATATGTGGGATGTATAAAGGATGGAGTAAATGATATTATATATGATGTTATACTGTACTTATAATATACCATTATATAATTATGATTTCATTCCATTAAATATGAAATAGAAATGAAAGTAGTGTTCATGCGTACGTACGGCTTACCGTCTCCATGAACAGTGCATTTCATTTCTTACCTCTAAATGTTATGTTATATTATAAATGCATGTATATACTGGATATATATTATATATATGATATATACATCAAGAATATAATTTTGGATATAATGGATATTTTACCACATGAACAACTTGTAATTATAAGAAGTTTATTTTTGACTCAAGTACCAAAGATCGACAAAACGACCGTTATTAACTTAAATAATTACATAATGTTTGTAACATGATAATAAGTGATATAAAAGGAATAATTAACTTGAAAAAGGATCTTAAGAAAGTATAAATTAACTCTAGTTTATTATTTAGGACATTAAAGAACGATTGAGTAAAGTCGGGCACGAGGTAAGGGACTTCATCTCAATCTTCTTTCATTGAGGCATATTTTGTTTTATACACAACTTTATTATATATGGTGTATAAACCCCTTTGAGTTTTAAATTTATTCAAAAGGAATATTTTTTATACGAAGTTTATTACTAAATGACAATAAGGAATGTTATTTTTTGTCGTACGTATGCAGCGACAACGACTGCTCAGCCGTCGTGACCATTATTTGAGTTTTGGGTTCCTCTACACGACATAACTTTTTTTAGATGAAAAATAAATACCAATTTTTTCTTTTATTTTATTTTGGTATTGAAAATGGTTTTATTATATCAATGTTTTGTATTGATATCTTATGATTGAAATATGGAAATGTTATGTTTCTTTTATGCATGTTTTATGTGATATAATTATATTATGGTTTATGATATGTTTAAAACTTTTCATATAAGGAATGCATTGGACAAAGTATGTGACGGGTGGAGCCTGCTATAGCTCCTCAATGCATCTGTAGGTATCATTAGACAAACTAGTGTCTTGGCACAAGGCCTTGAAAAAATCTTATTTGTAGTCTTCACACAAGGCCTTGACTATGTGGTTATGATAGTCTGGCATTATGCATTCCATCACTATGAAAGTTGTTATTGATATTGCTTGTGATTATTCGACTAGTAGAATATCCATGTGAATAAGTAAATGGAATTATTTCATTTTATTTTTTTCATGTTATGCTGTAGTTCATGTTTAAAAGGCTTTGTTTTAGTTATAAATTACCTTAAATGATTATGTTTATTTATGAAAGATTTTGTTGTATTGTTATACACACTGAGCAACGGAGCTCACCCCTTTCAATCTTTTATTTTCCAAGGATATAAAGATATATTTTATGAATGACCTGTAGAGATAGTCTGATGGGGATATGAGTGTGGACTATGGAGATCATGTTATTGTAGTTTTTCACTTTATGATGTAATGTAACATTTAAGAATGTATCTAGTGTTTCCAAACCAACTAAACTAATCTGCCTTTCGTGACTTGACCTTTTGTGATCATTCCAATGTTAATTAATAATGCATCGACTCTGGGTAACTGGGGTCGGGGCGTTACATAAATCATTATACAGGAGGTTTGGATACGTACAAAGCATATCAGACCTAATGTAATGGAAAATCTCACTATCTCATATTTATCAAAGTTTGTTTATACGTTAGAATTTACTGGGGAATATTTATCGTCCACATCCATGTTTCTTCAATATGTAATATTATTTATATCCTCCTACAATTGTTTAAATCCAATTTTACCCTTGGTGAGTTTTTAGTAAAATATATGAAAGGAATATTTTATCATTTTTAGTACGAGGTACTTTTTGACTTTTCAGACAAAGTTCGAGAAGAATGTTTTTTTAACTTATACGGCATGAATTGATTTTTATGATTCCATAGAACATTATTTCCAAGAAGCTTTCTTTACAAATTTCCATGTTTATTTTTAATTAACTTCTTTTTGCTTAAAATGTTATGACATGTTAAGAAAGGAAAAATGTTTTTGAAGTAGAAAGGATATTTTTTCTCAAGAATGGAGTTCAAGTGTTTTATCAAAATTATTTTCCATATAAGATAATATAGGGTTATGTTTCTATATCTATTATTACACTAATTTGATTATGGTGTGATGTAATTATTTTTATGAAGTAATTTATCATATATGAATTGTTTTATGATGTCACTATGTTTAAGAATCCCATTTTTATTACATGGGTTATGCTATAATGTATAATTTATGATTCTGTGGCATACATAATAATGGTTTCATTATGAGATTGGTGGGACCTATATCTCCCTCTAATGCATTAGGTAACGATTTATATCTCATGGGATAGACATGACTGGAACAGCAATTTAAACTAGTTTAGTGATACAGGACTGGAACGAGGAGTGAACATGGTTCAAAAATAGACGTTCTCCACTATGATAGTCTTAGAAATGAGTATTGACTAATAAGAAATGATTTTCTCTGATTATATGTGTTTTCCACAATGTTTCATGTTTTATGTTATGATTATTTGGGATTACTTTTCATTAATATGATTTATCCCATTACATGATATTATGATCTCTTTTACAGGTTAAGATTTTTAAAATGTTATGTTCTTATGAATATGATATTATTGATATTTTTTTTACCCTTACTGAGAATTTGAGCTCACCCTTTTGTATGTTTTCTTTTCCCTAGGTCAGGAAGAAGGATATTAAGTTGGATATTCCAAAAAGGGACTCTCTAAATGATGAAATAAACGGGAGACAATGTAGTTGATTTTATGAACCAGTTGTTTGCATTTCCCAGTTTCTAAAGACACTATACCTATACGGTCCTTTCATGGTTTTATTATATGTTGTAATAAGTATGCTTCAATTCTTAAGTAATAACAATATATGTAATGTATGGGTTGTTATAGTTGGTATCCGAGCAAGGTTATAGTCAACCATTGGAAACTAGGATGTGAAAACATTAGTAAGAACACTAAGGACAGGTCTAAGCATAGAACATAATTTTAGTGTTTTAGAAATGTCCATGAATAACCTTCTATAAGAACTAAAGTGTGAAACTTTATTACTGATTATGTGGTTTTCCTATTGTAATTAGTGTTTCTCACACTTTGCTTCTTGGTTTTAGTCAATGGATGGAACCCGAAGGAATCATGTTAATGCTGAATGCGACATACAATGTAATGATTTTCCACCAGAGAAACCAAATGTTATGGGATCCATAATGAAAAATCTTTTAGCCATGATCACATAACCTTGTCAAGCTATAAATCATGCAGGACTTCCAAATGAGAAAAGGAAGGAGCAACATTATGTTGAATACTTCATGAGGCAGCATCCACATTCATTCAGCGAGTCTTCTGATCCATTAGTGGCTGAACAATGGATCAATACCACTGAAAAGTTATTTTCAGTCCTTCAATGTTCTGAGCATGATAAAGTCATCTTAGTAGTATATCATTTGGAAGGTGAAGTAGATCAATGGTGGAATCTTATCAAGAATACAAGGCAAAGGGATGAAATTGAGTCCATGGAATGGGACGAGTTCAAGAAATTATTTTTCAATATGTACTTCCCTCATATTCTTCGAACAAAGATGTAGAAGGAGTTTCTTGGACTAATGCAAAATGATGATGAATCTTTTGGTACCTACAAAGCAAATTTTACAAGACTTGCAAGGTAATCTTCTAGAATTATTATCCAACCTAAGATTAAAATCGATTGATTCTTTAGTGGCTTAAAACCAAGTCTTCGAAGGGCGTTATCCATAAGGGACTTCAATAGCTATTAGGAGATTGTTCGATGTGCTCTCAAGGTTGAGATGGAGATTGGAGTAACCCATCAGTCATATGGGTTTGATAAGAAGAGGAAAATGGAATTCAAAGGAAAATCTAAAGACCACACTTAAAGGAAGTTGAGTTTTCCATTATGGTCAAATTATGTAAAGAAATATGGAGGGAATTTTCTTAAAGGGATAAGAAAATTTCTTAAGTGTGGAAAAGAAGGTCATCGGGCAGTTGAATATCGAAATAATGGGAAGAAGATGTCTAATGATGCAAAAAATGAAATTGATACATAGAATGCACCTCCTACACTTCAATGTTTCAAGTTCAAGGAGATGGGGTAATATGCCAATCAATACCCAAATCCAAGGGTTTTTTATGATGATCGACATCAACAATCACTTAAGGCCAAAGACAAAGGAAAGTCACATGAAATTTCAATCAGTTATGTGGAGTATGATAATGAAGTTGTGAAAGGTACACTTACTATCCACTCTAAAGTAGCGAATGTTTTATTTGATTCTGGATACACCCACTCTTTTATTTCTGAAGAATTTTCTAAAGGTATTGTCGTATTAACTCAACAATTAGATGTTGAGTTAGCTGTGATAACTCCTAATGGCACAACGGTTGCATAAAAAGTATATAATTCTTCTGTAATTGATGTTTGTGGGAAAGTGCTTCTTGAAAATCTTGTGATCCTTCCTATAGTGGAATTTGATGTGATTCTTGCCATGGATTTTCGTTCTTTATATGGAGCTCATATCAATTTCCAATGAAGGGAAGTCACATTTCATATTCCAGATCAATCTATGATCATCTATTGATGCAATGATGAACATGACCTTCCAGTGGAAATTTCCTCCATCTTATGGGTCTTTATTCCAATAAATGAAGGTTATTTATCTCAAATGTTTGGCAAGAAACTCATGATTAAGAATATGCCCATTGTACGTGAGTTTGATGATGTCTTTCCAGAGGAATTTCTAGGTCTTCCACCAAATCGTGAAGTTGTGTTTTCAATAGAACTCATACCGGGTGCTATGCCTATTTTAAAGACACCTTATAGAATGGCCCCAATTGAGTTGCAGGAATTGAAGAAGCAACTCCAAGAGAATCTTGATAAAGGATTCATACTCCCTAGTGCATCACCTTGGGGAGCACCTGTTCTGTTTGTTAAGAAGAAAGATAGATCAATGAGACTCTGCATTGATTATCGAGAACATAACAAGATCACTATCAAGAACAAATATCCTCTCCCATGCACTGATGACTTATTTGACCAAATACGCGTAAATCAATAATTTTCCAAGATTGATCTTCATTCAGGGTATCATCAATTAATGGTCAAAAGGGAGGATATACCAAGACGGATTTCTGTACAAGTTGTGGACACTATGAATTTATAGTGATGCCATTTGGTCTTACTAATGCCCCTGATATCATCATGGATCTAATGAATAGAGTCTTTAGATAATATCTTGATTGGTTTTTGGTAGTCTTTATAGATGATATTCTTGTTTATTCAAAGAAAAAGGAAGAACATGAAGATCGCTTGAGAATTGTATTAAAGACCCTAATAAAGGAGATGATTTATGCAAAATTTACCATGTTTGAATTTTGGCTTCAAAAAGATTCATTTTTGGGTCACATAATCTCAAAAGAGGGGATATCTGTGGATCCATAAAAAATAGAGGTTATCGAAAGATGGTCGAGACCAACAACAGTAATTGAGATCTGATGTTTTCTTGGCTTGGATGGATTTTATTGACGTTTTTTGAAAGATTTTTCAAGGTTATCTAATCCACTCACTAGGATGACTTGAAAATGAGTTAAGTTCGTTTGGATAGAAAAGTGTGAAGAAATTTTCAAGGAGTTAAAACAAAGGTTTTCCAGTGCACCTGTACTCACACTACATTGTAGTGGATAAAGGTTTGTGATTTACAGTGATGCATCCACGAAGGTATTGGGGTGTGTTCTCATTCAAAATGATATGGTGATAGATTATTCCTCACGACATTTGAAAATCATTGAGCAAAATTACCCAACTCATGATTTGGAGTTAGCTGTGGTAATCTTTTCATTAAATATTTGGAGGCATTACCTTTATGGTGAAAGGTGTGATATTTATACTGATCATAAAATTTTAAAGTATATTTTCACACAAAAGGAGTTGAATATACGCCAATGAAGATGGTTGGAGGTGATTAAGGATTACGACTGCTCAATTCATTATCTCCCTGGGAATGCAAACATGGTGGCATATGCATTATGTCGACAACACCATGTTAGATTATCCATGATGAGGATCACAAAAGATCCAATATTTATGGATTTACAAAGGATGGATCTTGTAATTATAATGGAAGGGGAAAAATGTTATCTTTCAAAAATAAATGTTTGGCCATATATTCATGTGAGGATTAAAGAGGCATAGAAATATGATGTAGAGTAACAAAAGAAGGTGAGAAATGTTCCTAAATTAAACCTTGATTGTGATGGGATTAAAAGGATCAGAAATCGGGTTTGTGTTCCTCCCATCCCAAAATTAAAGATGGAGCTACTGGATGAGGCTCATAGTTCATCATTCCCTATTCATCCAAGAAGCACGCAGATGTATAGGGACCTGAAAGAGTAATTTTGTTGGGATCACATGAAAATAGATGTTGTTGAATATGTCTCTAGATTCTTGGTTTGTCAGCAAGTTAAAGATGAGAGACAGTAGTCTAAGGGGATGTTACAACGATTACCCATACCAGAATTGATATGGGAAAACATCACCATAGACTTTGTCACTGGACTCTCTAAAACATCCAAAGGAAATAATGTTATCTGGGTCATAGTTTATCGTCTTACGAAGATGGCACCCTTCATTGCTATTAGAGAAGATTTCTCTCTGGATCAGCTTTCCAGGATATATGTAAAGGAAGTGGTAAGATTTCATGGAGTACCACTTTCCATTATATTTGATCGAGATCAATGTTTTACCTCAATGTTCTGGAGAAGTCTTCAGCATACTCTAGATACAGAGTTGATTTTCAGCACTACTTGTCATCCTTAGACAGACGGTCAGTCTGAGAGAACAATTCAAACTCTAGAAGACATGTTGTGAGCTTGCTCTATGGATTTCAAAGGTGTTTGGAATAAACACCTACCTTTGGTGAAATTTTCTTATAATAATAGCTTTCATTCCAGTATTTATATGGATCCTTATGAAGCTCTCTATGTAAAGAAATTCCGAACTCCAACTTGCTGGGATGAAGTTAGGGAGACAAAGCTATTAGGACCTGATCCTGTTGATAAGATGGCAGAAAAGGTTTGATCTATTCAACAACACCTAAGAGCAGCTCAGAGTCGACAAAAAAGTTATGTCGATAACTGAATAAAAGACCTAGAGTTTAAAGTGCGTGATAAAGTGTTCTTTCGAATATCTCCTTGGAAGAGAGTAATGAGATTTGGAAAGAAGGGAAAGTTGATCCCTAGGTATATCAGTCCTTTTGAAATACTAGATCATGTTGGGAAGGTAGCTTACCGATTGGCGCTTCCACTGAATCTCTCTCATGTTCATGATGTATTCTATGTATCTCTCCTAATAAAGTACATACCTTATCCTTCACATGTACTAAGCATAGAAGTTGTACCGCTGGAGAAAGATCTTTCTTATGAAGAACAGCCGATAGAGATTCTGGATCGCAGTGAAAAAGTTCTAGGAAACAAGACCACTATCTTGGTTAATGTTTTATGGAGGAACCACCAATTCGAAGAAGCTACATTGGAGCTTCGGGATGTGATGAGGGAGAGGTATCCTCATCTGTTTTTTACGAAGTGACGAATTTCGAGGGAGAAATTCATTTTAAGGGGGGGTAGAATGTAACACCCTAATATTTTATGAGAAGTATATTTTTTATTTCTTATGTTATACAAAACATCAAAGTAATCTTTCACTACACACAACACTAGCTTAGCTTGTGTTATACGCAAAAGCAACCTTCCTTGATAGCGTGTGTTGTACGCAATATCGAGTTTCACTAAACAATAATATATTATTAAAATATTATATAAACTAGCCGTTATGAATACTATTAACTAATTTTTGAATTTTATAACATTATTATTCATCTTACACATTTTCTAGCACATGGTATAAGAACAAAATAAATATTTCGGGTAAAATAAGTATTTTTAAAAAAATGCAGTTTTTTCCACCTTTTGATGGTGCACCCAATTTAAATCTTGTTTTTGACATGTTTATAAGTTCAATTTGACAAAATAAAACTCTTCTTTGGAATCAGGATATAAAAATTTACTTTGGATATATTTTTCATATTATTCTAATAACTTTCATATTTAAATGAATAGTAAAAACACGCTATATTTTAATTAAAAACAACTTTTTTTCATCGCAATAATTTATATGGTTAAATTATAATATTTATTTGTTTTAAAATATAAATAAAATATATTTTTACAATTTAATATAATGTATGTCATTGCCATTAATTTTACATTGAATTCATAGGTAAAAACATTTCAATATTTGGAAATTTTTTAACTTTTAAAACCTGTTTTCTTAACAACAGGATTAATATTACATTAATTACTACAACTTATGTATTTTGAATTCTTATAAATGGATTCTATATTTTAATTTAGTGGGTCCAAATTATGTTAATAGGTTACTTTTTTTTTTGATATTATGAATAGTAACTACGTTAATTTTTATTTACTACAGTTAAAGGTAAATCTGCTAATAAAGGGTAATAATAAGATTATAAAATCACCCTAACAGTTTCCAAAATACTATTTTATTAATAAAAGTCAACCCATATCACCTAAGGGTCATACTAGACTCATTTCACGGACTTTTGACCATGAAATAATATAATTATTATTAAAACCAAAGAAAGTGACAACATGTCACTCTCTAAAATATTATATGTGTAATCATATTAATTTAGTGATAAACATCATAAAACATAGAATATAAGTAGTACATAGAAATATAATAAAATTATCTACATAATATGAATTTATTTATAATTTTTAGGTATTAAATAATTATCATTAATTATGACACAATAGTGATGTTGAAATTATTTTATTCATTGAAATTTCAAATAAATGATTTTAAAAATATTAAAATAAATATTATATTAACAATTTAATGTGATACACTAATTTCTAGACAAAACTGACATGTTATGAATATATTAAATCTTTTAGTTAGAAAATATATTAAGTACATATTTTATTTAAATTAAAATAAATGAATAGTGTCAACAATTAACTATATTGTTATTTTATAAAAATTACATATTATAAAATTGTTTAAAAATCACAAAAATATTTAAAATTTATAAATTAAAATTTATACGGCGAAAATTTAATAAATTATACAATTATGGAAAATTAACAACATATAATTATTTATTTATAAAGATTTAAAATTTAGAATATTATTACCATAAATAAAATTAAATAGATTATATAAGGATAAATCAAGTTGATAATGTTTAAAATATATTCCCAACTTGTCTAAATATTATTGGTTGATGATATTAAAACCCTATCTCATCTAATATTCATATTTGAGTCATTTTTGGTGGATTTTAAGTGGTTTTGGAATTTATTATAATTTAATATTTCTTATAATTCCAAAGGTTCCCCTCTCCAACCTTATAAAAGGGCACCTACTCCCTCTCCTCCTCACACCATTTTGAGCCTTCAAGATCGTCCACACCCTACCCATTTCTCTTCTAAAATTCCTTAGAAACATACTTGAGGTGCTGGTCTTCTTCAAATACCAATTTTAGTTCCCTAAGAGGAGGTTTCAAAGAGGTGTGTCGAAGAGGAGGTAATATATGATACCGATTCTTTCAAATTTATTTCTTCTTCTAAATCCTCTTATTTAGTTGTTTAATTATGAAGTAATAACATCATTATCACTCATATAAAGATATTTTATTATAAATATGAAACAACCCTATTTCACTTTCTATACATCCCATGGAAAATGAAATCACTGCGCGTGCGTACGTACAGAATACCGTCTCCACGCTGTGGTGTATTCGGTTTTCCACCACCATCTTATTTGGATGAGTATAATGGTGTAAAGAATAACTATATATGATTATTTTAAAGTTATATTGATTCTAAAATAGTATACATACACTTCAATACAATTCCACGATCATGGGAATTATATATCATCGCTCGTGCGTACGTACGGCATACCGTCTCCACGATGTGATGCGACTCGTTCTACATGATCTTAATTAAATAATGATTATATAAACGAATTTAATGAATAAATATGATATATATTACATTAATACCATTCTGTAAATGAGGTATTTATAACCTAAAAAGAGGAATAAGAATTTATTCGACAAAACATGCATAGGAATATAAAGTAATGAACACCAGAATAACAAGTAGCAATGAAATATTACTAATAAGAAGATAAGAATATGATCATATATGATATCATAACAATTAATATTAATCTATAATAAGTCAATGACTTTATTTATATTATTATACATGAGGTTCGGATATGTACAAAGCATATCGGTCCTAAGGTAAAGGAAAATCTTGTAATCTTATTTTTATCTGAGATTGTTTATACTTCAAAATTTAATGGGGAATATTTATCATCAACATCCATGTTTCATCAATATGTAATATTATTTCTATCCTCCTAAAATTTTTTAAATCCAGTTTTACCCATTAGTGAGTTTTTAGTAAAATATATGAAAGGAATATTTTTTCATTTTTAGTACGAGGTACTTTTTGACTTTTCAGAAAAAGTACGAGAGGAATGTTTTTTAACTTATACGGCATGAATGGATTTTATGATTCCAAAGAACATTATTTCCGTGAAGATTCCTTTACAAATTTTCAATTTTATTTTTAATTAACTTATTTTAGATTAATATGTTATGACATGTTAAGAAAGGAAAAATGTTTTTGAAGTTGAAAGGATATTTTCATCAAGAATTGGGTTCAAGTGATTTATCAAAATTATTTTCCACATAAGATAATATAGGGTTATGTTTCTATCCCTATTATTAAACTGATTTGAATATGTTGTGATTGAATTATTTTTATAAATTAATTTATCTTATATGAATTTTTATATAATGTCGCGATGTTTAAGAATCTCATTTTTATTACATGGGTTATGCTATAATGTATGATTTATGATTTTGTGGCACACATGAGGATGGTTACATTATGAAATGGGTGGGACCTATATCGCCCTCCAATTCATTGGGTAAAGATTTATATCTCATGAGAAAGACATGACATTAATGGAAAGTTAAACTGGTTCAGTGATACAGGACTGGAATGAGGAGTGAACTCAGTTTAGAAATGGACTTTTTCCTCTATGATAGTCCTGTAAATGAGTCTTGACTAATAAGAAATGATTTTCTATTATTATGTCTGTATTCCACAATGTTTCATGTTTTAAGTTATGATTATTTGGGATTACTTTTCATTATTATGATTTATCCCATGACATGATATTATGATCTCTTTTGCAGGTTAAGATTTTCAAAATGTTATCTTATTATGAATATGATATGATTGATATTTCTTTTGTTTAACCTTACGGAGAATTTGAGGTCACCCTTTTTTATGTTTTCTTTTCCCCAGGTCAGGATGAAGGGTATTAAGTAGGATATTCCAAAAAGGGACTCTATATATGATGAAATAAATGGGAGAAAATGTAGTTGATTTTATGAACCAGTAGTTTATCTTTCCCAGTTTCCAAAGACACTATACCTATATGGTCCTTTCATGGTTTTGTTATATGTTGTAATAAGTATGCCTTAATTCTGAATTAATAACAATGTATGTAATGTATGGGTTGTTATAATAAGGGTTTAAAAAAAATACGTATCATGCTTATATCATGATGATATCATAAAAGTTATGATATTTGTAAAAACAATATTGTACAGATTCAAATAAAAATCAACATTTTTAGAAAAATTAGAAAAATTAATATTAATAAAACATTGAGATAATGATTCAAAAAATTGATTTTTATTTTATAAAATTAAAATTATAAAATTTATATATTTAAAATTTAAATAAAAACATATATAATATAAAATACAATGTTTTTAAACAAAACATATTTTAATCCATTTCTAAGTAATGTTTTACTTTTTAAAATTACATAATTATTTTTTAGATGAAAGAAATTTATTTTACCAATCATTACATAAATTTCAAAAATTCATTTTATTAATATCATTCTTTAAAAATAAATAATTTATTAAAAATACATAATTCTTAAAAACAGTTCCTTTAAAATCTATAGTATTTTTTAATATAAATGATAACCCATTTTATTTCATAAATTCATTTAATTTTACATATTTTATTCCTTTAAATATCATTTAATGTAAATTATTATTTTATTAGTCTAGTATTGTATATATCACAATATATTGAACAATATAATTTTTTGAATGGGAAATTCTTAATAAAATCATTATGTTTGATAGTAGTATTATAATGATATGTAATCACACCATGAACACATTTCCATGAAATTTGGTACCCAATAATCCCTCATTTATCACAGGTCCAGGTAGTTTTGAGACGAAATATTTGATTGTTTAGATATATAAATTTGATCAGTATTTGGGGATCATAGTTCGGTAATTCTTAACGATAGTAATATATAATATTTTTTTGTTTTTTATTTTACTATTAAAATATATGATCGACCTAGTGGGAGATATAATGACATATAACATCAACAACCCATAATTATATGATTTATAATAAGGGTTTCACTTTTATACATTTCAGGGAACTTTTCAAATTATAGATTTAGATAATTAGAAAAACCTATTACATATCAATACCTTAAAATAAAAAATAGTCACTTCCAATCAATATCCATTATTTCTATAAAAACAATTTCTTAAATTTAAAAAATATTTAATTTAAAATTTATTCTTTTCATTTGAGAAAAATATTAATAACATAATGATAGAACTAGATATAGTTCATAATCATCCTTAGTCCTTGTGATTTTTTTTGAAAATAAAGGATAACCCAAAAAATATCATTAAAGAATACAAAATGAAATTAACCTTCCAGACCCTTTTATAATTCATGAAATCCAATATAAATTTTACTTTTATATAAATATTATTATGCTCAAAAAATCATTTAATAACTCAATAAATAAAAATTACTTCACAAATATTATTATAAAAAGTTTTATAATCGAGAATAATTAAGAAAATCGTAATCATGAGTGTTTCTTATAAAACATGAGAACTCATGATTAATTTTTCTTGGAAAACATACTTTTCACCCATGAAAAGGCATAATCATTCTATTAAACACAATCACATTATAATATCTTATTAATTCAAATTACTTCCATAAAAAATAATTTTCAATCGTATAAAATTAATGTTTGTTCTTTGAGACATTATCTTCATATCACTCTTATAATCGCTCTTACTAGCTCTATTACAAACAGAATAACATACTCAGTTAATACCAACATATATTCCCTAGACAAAAAAACCATTTCGAACACATTAGTGAGAAATAGAAAACTTATCCTTCATTAGGAAAAATTTACATGGAATATAAAATACATAAAACACATAATGTTTTTCATTCCCATCATAAAATTTCATAAATTATTCTGTTAACACATATTGCAGAATCACTTTCGACCATCATGTAAAAATAAAAATAATAATATTTTTTTGATAATTGCTAAGTTATAAAATTTTCATAAGAATGGTTAATAGGATATATTTTTTTTGAAAAAACATGAAATAATTTATAGGAGTATTTTTAAATAATAAAATGTATAAGAATATTTTTTAAAAATGATTCCTTTTAGACATCGAAGAAAATGTATAAAATAAACCTTATAGAAAATTTAAAAAAGATCATTTTAAAACCATCATAAATAATGTAAAACATACTTTAAAATCGCTTTTAACATACATTTTAGTATATTAATAACCTAATTTTAACATTTAAAAAACAGTGATATGATGTAAAAAGTGAATAAAAACTTTTAAAATTTTCAAATAAGGTTTTATAGAAAAATACCTCACCTCATGTATAAATCTCCATGCATGTAATTTAATTCATTTATAATAAACATATATTAATTATTTACTTTTTTAAGAACATTTTATAGTTTAATTACCATATCATTATTTTTTTTATTTTTTTTATTACCATTCCTTATATAGTTATTAAATAAGTTAATTCCATGTTAGACATGTTGAGGATGTTCGGCTCATAATCACAAATGAACTAACCTATGTTGGCCATGGTCAATGGGGTCATTTGTTTATACTATATAGATTAATAATAATTATATAATTATCATTTTTATATATTAAAAAAAATTTATAACTTGTCATGAAACGTAGGAATGAAAAAAATCGCTTTTCTTTATGGAGGTGGTAGTCTAAACATACGTACAAGTGATGTTATAGTTTTAAAAATAATTAAAGGGTAACAAGTTATGTGACACTTTAATATTGTAAAATAATAAAATTATGTTCTATAGCATAATCAACATAGAACACTGAGCTTAAACGACCAATGATATATATAACTGTCAAAAAATAACCATTAAATTGGTGGGTATGAATAATATTAACTAATTTATAATATATATATATATTTATATATATATAAATTTTATAATAAATATAAATTATTGATAAATTTATAGGAAAAAATAAATCAATTTTTAGTAAAGTTATTTTATTCTTCAAAAATAAGTTTTTTTTTCTAAAATGATTTTTTATTGTTTTTCATGAAAAAAAATATTATAATATTTTTTTAGAAATTTTACAAAATTTATTTGATAAATTAAAATAATTTTTTTAATTGGATTACAAAAATTTACTTTGGGTGAAATTTTGGATTTTTTTTAAAATATGTATTTTTCAGTGAATATAGAAAAATATTGATTTTTGTAAAAATGTCATTCAGTTTCGATAAATTATGAAATTTAAAACTACCATTATCATTTGGATATTATTTAAATAAAAATATCTATTATTTCGTTATATTTAATAAAATTAATTTATTTTTAATGAACTTTATAATGTATTTTAGTATAAGTTTATTTTTGGGTTTAAAAATGGATTTTTTTCTAGAAACTATTTTAAAGCACATAATGTTTCTACATTTTAATTAATTAAAATAATAACTAATAATGAATGTTTTAAATGAAATTTATAGATTATATAGCAATAAATTTATATTTATATTCACATGACGATTATTAAAATACATAAAGTTAATATAAAATTATATCCTTCTTGGAAAATACACTTCTCAAAAACCTTGGTTTCCAGGACGTCTGAAGGTTCTGTTTTAAATTTCAATATTACACTATTCAAAAATTTGTTTGAAAAAAAAATTAATTTTTAAAATTATCATGTAAAAATTATATTAGGATTAATTTATGACAATGTTCTTAAAATAAAAATGTTTTTGATGAATAATGAAAAATACTGAATTTTAATTGAAAAATACCTTTTTGTTTGAATTATTTATAAGGTTAAATTAAATTTTAAATTATTTTTAAATTAAATTTAGTTCATTTTTATATTAATTCAAAAATTTAGTTCATTTTAATAATAGTCATATTAAATTATGATATAAAAACTTTGTTAACTTTTGAACTTTTCTCTTTGAAAACTCACTTTCTCGTCAAGCCTGCAAGATTAATTTTAAATTAAAAATTTCTAATTTTATGAATTTAATTCAAAAAATTGGATTCCATATTTATAATGATAATAATATATAACATATAATAAGTTTATCTTAATTTTTTACCAAAATTATTAGCAAAATTAGTAAAAAAAATAATTAGCATAGTTAAGGTAAAAATAGATTTACTAGGGCTAAACTAAGATGATAAGGCTAAAAATGAGATAAAAACTACAAAAACAAGAATTTTATTGACATATTTCTACCTTATATATTTTAGGTACTATAATAGACTATTTTGGAATCTTGTGGCATGAAAACATCATGGGTATAATTGAATATTTTCAAAATATTACAATTGTTCCACTCACCTCAACTATTAAAGGCCACCCCTCTCCTCGATTGTTCACACCCTAAAAAAATTTAGGTCATAAAATACAAAAATACATAACTTTATAACATCCCTAAAATCATCCTATAAGCCTTATTTTGGGCATAAAACCTGCCTTGGAAGGATTTTGGTGCAAACATAAGGAGGATACCTGAAGAAGAGGTAACATTCTTCAATGAGCATTTTTATTTTATTTATTTCTCCACCCCCATCAATTATTGTTAAACTGTAATGATATAATAAACTCAGTATCTAATATATATTGTTACTTTTTATGATAAGGTTATTACCTAAAAATATATCCACTTCTATGAAATGGGTTATGAAATCATCATTTGTGTGTACGATACACTAACACCTCACAAACGGATGTTATTTTTTTTTCCATTACAACCATTCATGGTTGGGTATGAGGATTAATATAATATATATATATATGTGTGTGTGTGTGTGTGTGAGTTATTTATAGAATAATTATACCTATTTAGTAATTATAGCATACATACATTTTTTTACCTTCCATTCCATATCAGATATAATAATGTCATTTGTGTGTACGAAAGTCTACCACCTCACGAAGCGACGTGATTCGTCTTTCAATAAATCTTTACATGGAATTTAAGAAGGATAAATTTAATGAATATATGTGATATAAAAGATATAATTATTATATTCATAAAATATTTTTCATTATGAAAAGATAATATATCATTTTGTTTTTTCACTAAAAAATTATAACATTGTTCATGTACACCTAGAAAACTACCTTCATGATACGATGTGGATCCATTAATTACCATAGAAAATGGATGAAATATATAATTATCTTTAAATAAATTATATCTTATATATGTTTTTATTATATTATATAATGAAAAAATATTAGTTACTTTCTTTCCATAATGATCATTGAATAATGGAAATGTTTCTAACGCATACGTATGACATACAATCTCAATGATCATAACGTACTTCAATTATCAAAACCATATTTAATGATTGATATTAAAAGTATAATTGATGTATAAATATGATAATTATATCATGGTTATTATTATATATATGATATAACTATATAATATTCATAATAACTATATCATTAATAACAAAACATGAATGAGAAAATGAGGAAATTAACACCTAAAACAATAAAAATACTCAATGTTTATTAATGAACAGGATATAAGATGCCATAAAAGGATCATATATGATATTATAAATATTAATATAGTTAATTAATAGGTTAATAAAATATTTAAATACAATATAAATTAGGTTAAATCACCATCAACCGAAATTAAGTGTGAGGTAAGGGATTTATGGAATCTCATTTATTTATGGGATACATTTTCAACACTCACCACTCATTTATTTTGTGTGGTGTATATACTACCCATTTGACATGTTATATCACTAATACAATAAATTTAATTATATTTAATGTTTTATTTTATATTTTTCCTTATTGGGTATCATGATTCAAAATATTAGTAAAGTGATAAGGAATTTGTGTCTCATTTTCTTCTTTGAGACATATGACATGGTATATACCTGTTGGTCGGAGTGGACACTCAAGAGGGGGGTGAATTGAGTTCCAATTAAAATTTCTGTTAAAAAACAATTTCTATCAAAATCCCCCAATTTCAAAAACAAATTAAACTGTAGTGAATTTATATAGATTATAAAGGTTCAATTAGTTTCTCAAAGATTGATTAATTCTCAGTTAACTTAATCTTATGATTAAATTAACTTTTGAAACTAACTTACTGATTTATAACAAAAATAAACACTTGCTAATTTAATTATCAAAGTAGCTTTGAAGATAGATTATATTTCAAAGTAATAGCAGCGGAAAATGAAATAAATATGTATAGTATGGATATAGAGTATAACTATAAGCATAGAAAATTAACCAAGAGGTTCAGTCTCAAGCCGAGACTTAGTCCTCTCAAAATTTTATATAAGAATGATCCACACCCTGGATCGGGGTTAACAACAGTGAACACACTGTCCAGGTCACAAGACCTCTACCACAGTTCTTCGTGGGAAAACAATCAGCAGCCAGTTGTTCAGGTCACAAGACCTCTACCACTATCCACAGTGGGAAATGGGGTGCAAAAAGGTTTGCTGAGGATTTATAGATCCTCCAGTGAAAGTACAGGAGTCAGTGTGTGTGTTTAATACAGCAGATAACACACACTGCTCAAAATGTAGAATAAATCACAGAACAAGAGATGTAGAGTTTAGAAGTGGTTCTGGTGATCTTAGTGTAGCTCTTGTATTCGATCAGAAGAGAGTTTGAGTCCTCTTCTCGTTTTTGTTTGAGAAACAGAGTGTCGTATGCTTCAGGTTCACAGGTAGTGAGAATGTAGTCGATGAATCTCTTCAGGGTTCTTCTTGTATACACAGAACACTTCTCGAGTATACTTGATTGTCTATATGCTTCTCTGTGTTCCTCTTGTGCTTGTGTCGTTTTTGGTATATTGGATGCACCACACTTTTCTGGTTCACTTCTCGTTGTTTGTATTCTTCACACGTTCGCGCTTCTATTTCTGGTATGTAGTCTTCTCGTATTTATCTCCCATCAGAGGACAGAAAAGATTTCTTTTCAGCAGGTACGAGGTACGGGTTCCTGACATCCGACAACCTTTATCAGATATTTGACAAAACTTTAAAATGTGTGATATGACCGTTAGATAGATTAAATGTAGGAAATAAAGAAATTAAAATAGTGAGTCGAGAATGTATGTCACTGTTGACTTCAACTGTGGTCTTCCAACTGTGGACATCCAACTATGGACTTCCAACTGTGGACTTCCAACTGACTGCTGACTTCAACAAAGGGCTTGCTGTCTGTAGGCTTGCAATAGTAGCTTTTACTCTATGTAGCTGTAGCCTTTCTATCTGTAGACTTGTAACATCAAATTTGTAGAACTGTAACCTTTGTCAACTGTAGACTTCGATCATCTGTAGACTTAGTAGAAAGAAGCTGTCTAACTGTAACCTTGAATGTAGGCTTATGACTGTAGGCTTGTTCGACTGTGAACTTGAGCAGAGAAAACATTGAGCAAAAGTCTTGTAACTGTAACCTTCATCTGTGAGCTTTCACAATAGATAGCAGTGGACTCGTAACTGTAAGCTTGTATTAGTCTTCGACTGTAACCTTGTAACTGTGAACTTATTGCAACAGTAACTTAAGGTGACAGTTAACTGTAACTGTGACTTTGAGAGGAAAACTCTGACTGTTAGCTAACAATACTAAACTTATGTAAATACTACTGTAAGCTGTTACAGTAAAGTTATGAGACTAAGAATATGAACTGTTTAGAATAAAATACGTTTAAGCATAGAATAATAAGATTAATGCAAAGGTTTAATGCATCATAGTCAATGTTTAAGCATGATTTGGGATTATCAAAACAGGTGATTCCAACAATCTCCCCCTTTTTGATAATCACAAATTATGTCAGTATGAAATATAGAAGTATCAGAGAGAAGTGTGCAAAACACAGTACTAGCAATATGAGCACAAAAATTAGGTATAATCCGCAAGGATTTCTCCTCTCTGTATAGGTTCATTTCTCCCTTGAGTTTCCTATTTCTCCCCATTTCTCTATCTCTCCCCATTTCTCCTTATTTATTTCTCTTTATTTCTCCCCCTTTGTGATTAACAAAAAGAAAGACAGAGAGAGAGAAAAGAAACATTGTATTAATAAGGAGTACAATACAGGACCCAAAATGTGAATACATGATCCCTATCAAAAAAACATAAATAGACTCAATCCTCTTCATCTGGAGGTAAGGGATCTTTTCCTTTGGGGGAAGAAGATGGAGCAGGAGGTGAAGGATCAACAGGCTGAGGAATGGCAGCAGGAATGTCTGGAGGGGCAGCAACAGAGGCTCCTGAAGGCCTGTAGTGAGTAGCTTGCCGAGGTATCAGTGGTCTAAGGCTTCTGAGGGCATCAGCAGGAGACATTACTGAAGAACCACTGCGGTTGGAGACAGGTAGGGCAGGAGGAACTATAACAGGTGTGCAGTCCACATGAAGAAAAGGTAGGAGCAGATTCCTGAAATCCATGATAATGTTTCCTCCTCTGTCCATGGCAGATAAGAAGGCATCTTTGTTTTCCAAGAATTTATCCAAAGCCGGGGTCAACTCTCGTAGCTTGCTAACTTGTTCTTTGAAAGCTTGAGTTACAGGAGGCAGCTTCATAGTTTCTAGCATGAGCTTGAAGTGATTGTTCAACTGATGCTTGGTGAAAATCCGATCAAAGTAATAATCCACTTTACTTTTGATGGCCTCCTGAGAAGCAGTAGCAGCCTGCAGGTGCTCACGAACAAAGCCACTGACTTCTCTTCTAGTAGCAAGGATCTGTAGGTCTGATGTGTCATTTGCACGGGCTTGAGTAATCTCTTCTCTGAGCAGGCTTCTAAACTGCTCAAGGTCCACAGGAGAGCTAGATGAAGGAAGAGACATGACTGAGAATGCCACTGTCTCCTTGAAAGACTGAGTCAGATTTCCAATCACTTTCTGAATGACAGCATCCTGATTGCTAAAGTGTTCTTTCACTGATTTCTTGAAAGCCTCAAATAAATCCACAAACTGCTTGACCACTTCTTTGATGTATCGAATCTCACTGGCCACTTGTGTCTGAGAACTGCTCAGGGCAGTTAAAGAAGCAACTGATTGTCTGAGGGCCACTACTGCTCCAGTCCAGCTTTCAATTTGGGTGTGGCACACTTTCATTTCATCCATCACTTCTTTGATTGGACTTCCCACAACACATCCTAGAGATAGTTCTAAGGATTGTTCTACATTTTTCAGCTCATCAAAAAGACTGGTTTTCAATTCAGCAACAGACTGTCTGATGGTCTCCTTCATTTCATTCTTTAAGGATTCAAGGTCTTCCTTGGTGGCCAATCGTTCAGTTTCTAACACTGGAGAGCTATTAGATAGGATGACTGGATTTCTTGGTGGTTGGTTTTCCTCATCTGAATCCTCATAATTGAGTCCTAACACCATGTATCTTGGATCTGAGGTCCATCCTTCTATATCAAACAGTACAGAGACTGAACCAACACGCTCCCCCTCACTTGGAGGTCCTTCCTGAACACTTTCTACTATCTGCTCAAATCTGGGTAACTCTAAGTTCTCTTCTGTAGCTCTAGCAGGTTCCATACTTGCTTCCTCTGTAGGTTCAGCAGTGAGGTTAGCCTCCTTCTCTGTTGGGTCATCAACCACTTCCATGACAACAGTAGTATAGACCACTCCTGCTTCCTGGTCAGACACTGACTTGTCTATATACCCTATCAGAGGGCTCATACTAAGTTCTTCTGCAACAGTTTCTTGATTTTCATTTAAAGCTCCAGCCTCTTCTGCTTCGACTGTATCACCCTCATCAGAGGTGTCCTTGACAAAATATTGAGATTCTTCTTCTTCTTCTGTAGTCTCAGTCTCACTGTCTCTTAGAACAGGCTCTCTACTAGGTAGTTCTTTTGGAGGGATTGCTGCTCCAAACGTCACTGTCCTGACAGGACTGTGAGCAGTATCAGGATCACTCCCTTCATCAATTGGGGTGTTCTCTCTTGCAGAGTTACCAACTACTGCAGTCTCTTCATCATCTGAGTATACAGGTTCAGGCTCATCAGTCTTTAAGCCTGGATCTCTCCTATCTCTCGGTCTAGAGGGATGAGTAGAAGGGCTAAAATTCTCATAGATTCTCTCCTCATCATTCACCCATGATTTCTTCCAGGGATTCCAACTGATCTTCATGAATTTTCAGATTACTTTCGAGATACATACACTGTTCTTTGCTACTATCAACTCTTCCTGACTTCCAGCTGCACCTTTCACTTTCAACATAACCGAAATGAGTTTAGCATGAAACAAGGCACTTGACTTTGAGCTTGCCTTTATCATGTCCTCCATCTGAGCCATCAGCAACCTACAAAAGTTGACCTTCCTTCCATGTTTTAATAAGTACATCAAGTAAATATCCTGATGCTTCAGAGTTGCAAAATCTCCTCTTCTAGGACTCAGTACATGCTGAATAAACTTAAACAGAAGCCTGTCCTCTCCATTCATTTCAGTAGCAATAATCTTCCTTACAGTGCCATTGCCTGTCAATTCTTCCAGAGCCGTCTCATGATCAAAGATTCTACTATTTGGAGGAGCCGCTCCAGAATAGTAGTTGTAAATACCCTCATGAGGAACTCTTAAACATGCAGCCTATTCAACTGATGAAAAACTGACTTCATTGCCATTTACTCTGGATACCAGTTTATGTAGATCATCCTCTTCCTCGAACTGTAGATATTCATAGAATTCCTTCACCAGCTTCGGGTAGTACGGTCCATTATTGTTTGCGAAGCATTCGGTCCATCCTTGATCATTAAGCACTGCCAGTACTAATGATCTGCTCGATAAAATCCACTCTTCACTTAGCTCCTTCTCAGCAACTATTTCTCTCTTAGTCAGATGTGGATTAACAGGTCTTATCGAGGCGTTCCCGGTGCCACTAGATTCGACTTGAATCCTCTTCGGCATTGGTGCATCTTCGTTGACAGTCGGGGGTCGCTTTGTTCTGGCCATTGGAACTGAATGAGGTTTCGAGGTTCGGTTGAAGGTTTAGGGTTTAGGACTTGAGAGAGCAAGGGTCGAGATGAGTGGATTGAGATATGTTCGATGTTCTAAATTTTATCATTTAGGGATTTAGAAATAAAAGAATAAATAAAAGAAACGGTTCGAATTCCCGCAAAAATAAAATAAGATTAAACAGCGAAACAGCCTACAGAGAGATGTAACAGTGAGGTACACCATTGAGGTCTAACTGTGAGGTTTCAACTGTGAGGTCTAACTGTGAGGTTTCAACTGTGAGGTTTCAACTGTGAGGTTTCAACTGTGAGGTTTCAACTGTGAGGTTTCAACTGTGAGGTTTCAACTGTGCTATAGTTAATCATACCTAACTCATGTTTGATGTAACTTAATCTCTCAGGATTCAAAGGCTTTGTAAAAATATCAGCTAACTGATGTTCAGTGCCAATGAACTCAAGAGTGATATCACCTTTTTGATAATGATCCCTCAGAAAGTGATGTCTCACATCAATATGTTTTGTCCTAGCATGAGATACTGGATTTTTTGAAATGTTAATAGCACTTGTATTGTCACACCTTATAGAGACATGTTTGAATTGATATCCATAGTCTAGTAAAGTGTGTTTCATCCCCAAGATTTGTGCACAACAGCTACCAGCAGCTATATACTCAGCTTCGGCAGTAGACAATGCAACAGAATTCTGCTTCTTACTACACCAAGATACTAGTGACTTGCCTAAAATGTGATATGTTCCAGAGGTGCTCTTTCTATCTAACTTGCAGCCAGCAAAATCAGCATCAGAATAACTTAATAAATCAAATGATTGTCCTTTTGGATAAAATAATCCCAAATTGGGAGTATGTTTTAGATATTTGAAAATCCTTTTAACAGCAGTCAAATGAGACTCTTTTGGATTGGCTTGAAATCGAGCACACATGCATACACTGAACATGATGTCAGGTCTACTGGCAGTAAGGTACATTAGACTACCTATCATACCTCTGTAATTGGTTTGATCCACTGGTTCACCAGTTTCATCACTGTCCAACTTGCAAGTGGTGCTCATAGGTGTGTCACTGCCTTTGGTTCCATCCAAAGAAAAACGTTTTAGAAGATCTTTAATATATTTACTTTGGTTCAAAATAATACCATTTTTATTTTGAAAGATCTGAAATCCATGGAAAAATTTGAGTTCTCCCATTAAACTCATTTCAAACTCATTTTGCATTATTTTTGAAAAATCAACACATAAAGAATTTTTTGAAGATCTAAAAATAATATCATCCACATAGATTTGTACTATTAAGACATCTTTAGAAATCCATTTAATAAAAAGAGTAGGATCAGCTATCCCTTTAGTAAATCCTTTTGAAATAAGAAAAGAGCTGAGCCTATCATACCACGCTCTTGGAGCTTTCTTTAAACCATATAAAGCTTTAGATAGTTTAAAAACATGATTAGAAAAATGGGGATTTGTAAAACCAGGAGGTTGTTCCACAAATACATCCTCAATTATATATCCATTTAGAAAAGCACTTTTAACATCCATTTGATATAGTTTAAAATTCAGATGAGCAGCATAAGAAAGTAATATCCTAATGGACTCTAGTCTAGCCATGGGTGCAAAGGTTTCCTCATAGTCTATTCCTTCTTCCTGACTATACCCTTGTGCAACTAGCCTGGCTTTGTTTCTGATTATGTTACCAAACTCATCAACTTTGTTTCTAAACACCCATTTAGTGCCTATGGTAAGACTATCTTTAGGTCTTTCCACTAATTCCCAAACTTTGTTTCTTTCAAACTGATTTAGTTCTTCTTGCATAGCCATTACCCAGAATTCATCACTGATAGCATCATTGACATTTTTGGGTTCAAGCTGTGAAAGAAAAGCTTGATGTTCAACCTGATTTCTTAGAGAATCTCTAGTTTGTGTTCCTCTATCAAGATTACCAACAACAGCATCTAAAGTATGATTCTTTAGAATCCTAGTTGTTTTGGTAAAGGGTGGACTAGAGATTTCAGGTTCATCTATAGGTTCGGGCTCCACAGAGGAAGATTCTGGAAAAAGTCCAGAACTGGATGTTTTTATTGCAGGTTCTTTAGATTTGTCATTTAGGTCCAGAACAGATAAGTCTTCTTCAACATCTTCAAGAGAAGTTTTAGACTCATGTGGATCAGTCTCATCAAACTTGATGTGAACAGATTCTTCCACACATTTGGTTTTCTTATTGAACACTCTATAGGCTTTACTAGACATAGAGTAACCTAGGAAAATTCCTTCATCACTATTTGGATCAAATTTATCAATATTATCTTTAGTATTCAGAATAAAGACTTTGCAACCAAAAACTCTAAAGTAATTAACCTTAGGCTTCCTATTATTCCACAACTCATAAGGGGTTTTCTTTAGAACGGGTCTGATCAAGACTCTATTAATGACATAACAAGCTGTATTAACAGCTTCAGCCGAAAAGTAAATTGGCAGGTCATATTCATTAAGCATAGTTCTAGCAATTTCTTGCAGGGTTCGGTTTCTTCTTTCCACTACACCATTCTGTTGAGGTGTCCTAGGAGCAGAAAAATTGTGAGCATAGCCATTGTGTGAGCAGTAAGATTCAAATTCTTGATTCTCAAACTCACGGCCATGATCACTCCTCAAGGTCTTAATCTTAAGTCTACTATGATTTTCTACAGACTTAGAGTATTTAACAAAGGAAGAGCAAGCTTCACTTTTGTGAGCTAGAAAATATACCCAAGTATATCTAGAAAAGTCATCTACAAGAACATAAACACAGTGCTTCCCATTTAGACTTGAAATTCTTGATGGTCCAAACAAATCCATGTGAACCAGTTCAAGTGGTTGAGAAGTTGAAACTTCTTTCTTTGGTTTAAAAGAAACTTTGTGTTGTTTTCCCTTTTGACAGGGATTACACACTTTGTCATTTGGGAATTCAAGCTTAGGTTAGTCTCTAACTAGGTGTTTCTTAGAGAGTTTTCTAAGTGAATGAAAGTTGCAGTGTCCTAATCTCCTATGCCATAGCCAAGACTCTTTATGAAATGCATTTAAGCAAGTAACGTTATGTTTAGCTAAAGTGTTTTAAGTCAACAGCATAAACATTTTCATTTCTTAAGGCAGAAAATATTAAAGCATTTTTGGAATTATAAACATCACAAGAATTGTTTTCAAACTTGACATTAAAACCATCATCACACAATTGAGAAATGCTAAGTAGGTTGTACTTAAGTCCATCAACAAATAAAACTTTGGAAATTAATACTGAGTCAGTGTTACCAATCTGGCCTAAGCCGATGATTTTTACTTTTGAGTTATCACCAAAAGTGACATATCCTCCATCAACCTTTATTAAGATTTTGAAGCACGAATAGTCTCCAGACATGTGTCTTGAACATCCACTGTCTAAGTACCATACCTTCTTGTAATTTCATTTCAAACAGATTTCCTACAAAACAGATTAGACAAGAAATGACTTTGGTACCCAGATTTTCTTGGGTCCAGATATGTTAGCAATGAAGGATTTAGGTACCCAGATTTGTCTTATGGGTCCCATACAATTAATAGATGCAACAGATTTAGAGAGATATACTTTATTTTATCTACAACTATTTAAATAACCAGTTGAGGCATATGAATTTCCAAAACTGGAACTAGCAGGATTTTTTTTCAGACATGGAAATAAATCGGGTTTTAGTAAACTGTCTTTGTCCAGGTTGGTATCCCAATCCAGTAGCATACTTAGGTGCAACTTGCTTTCCTAGTAGTTGGGTTAGAGTATCTTTTCCATTTGTGAATGTTTCTAAGTCCTTTCTAAGTTGTTCATTAGATAGTTTCAGTTCTGTATTCTCCTTTAATAATTGAACATTTTTCTCTTTTTCTACATCAAGTGCAGACTTGACACTTGCAGTAAGAGCATGCTGTTTCTTTAAAGACTTATATTTATCCTTTAGTTCATTAAACGTTTCTTCCAGCATATTACAGTATTCAGTCAATTCATCTTTAGACATATTTTCAGAATCAGAACCAGATTCTGCTTCACCTTCAGAATAATAAGAGTTTAAAGTGGGAGTGTCTAAGGTTACCTCAGATGTGTTTGTCATGAAACACATATTAGCACGATTTCTTTCAGAATCACTAGACTCTGATTCACTTGTGTTGTCTTCCGAAGCACTCCAGGTGGCCTTCATAGCTTTCTTATAATTCTTGTCCTTGTACTCATATTTCTTCTTGAATTTTAACTTAGGACAATCAGCTTTGATGTGTCCTTTCCTTTTACATTCATAGCAAACTATGTCTTCTTCTTTATCAGTTTTCTTCCAATCTTTCTTCCACTTACCTTGTCTATCATACTTACCCTTGTAGTTTGGGTTTCTGAAGAACTTCTTCTTCCTATAGAACTTCTTGAATCTCCTTGCTATTTGTGCCATCTCCTCATCACTGTCAGAATCTAAGTCTTTACTAGATGAGCATTCAGTTGGTATATGCACTTTCTCCTTGTCTTTGCTCTTTGATGCAGTAGACTTAAAAGCTACAGATTTTCGTTTTGGTTCCTCATCTTCCTCTTTATTCACCTTCAGCTCTTCTTCGTACATCATCAGCTTACCAATTAGCTCCTTGACAGGCAAAGTTCCAATATCACAGGATTCTCTAATTGAAACGGATGTGCCTTTCCATCTGTCAGGCAGACATCTCAATAATCTCATGATTTGCTCCTTTGCTGGAACAATCTTTCCGAGTGAGCTCATTGTGTTGACTATCTCATTAAACCTGAGATACATATCAGAAATAGGTTCATCAGCTTTCATCTTAAAGTTATCATATTTGATAGTATAAGTATTTAACCGCATTTCCTTGACATTAGTTGTTCCTTCATGAGAAACAGCTAAGGTGTCCCAGATTTCAAAAGCAGTTTTACATGCAGAAATTCTATTGAACTCCTCATCTCCTAGAGCACAGTAGAGAGCATTCACAGCCTTACAATTATTATTGTAAGCTACATTAGTAGGTTCATCCCAAGTTATTCTTTCAGTTTCTGGAATCTTGTATTGAGACTCTATAGCAGTCCAAATATCAAAACCCATACTTTCCAAATGAATTTTCATTTTGAGCTTCCATTGGGCATAATTCACACCATTATAGAAGGGTGGCCTGTTAGTAGCAGCACCTTCTAGTCTATTATCCATAAGGAAATTCTAGAAAATATTTTAAAGAGAAAAAATTTAGAACTAACAGAAATTTAAGATCTTTTAGATAGAACTACAATCACAGTTTAAAAACAGAGAGTTAAAATAAAACTTTGAGCAAGTATAACAGAGCTAAACACAACCTCTGATACCAAATGTTGGTCGGAGTGGACACTCAAGAGGGGGGTGAATTGAGTTCCAATTAAAATTTCTGTTAAAAAACAATTTCTATCAAAATCCCCCAATTTCAAAAACAAATTAAACTGTAGTGAATTTATATAGATTATAAATGTTCAATTAGTTTCTCAAAGATTGATTAATTCTCAGTTAACTTAATCATATGATTAAATTAACTTTTGAAACTAACTTACTGATTTATAACAAATATAAACACTTGCTAATTTAATTATCAAAGTAGCTTTGAAGATAGATTATATTTCAATGTAATAGTAGCGGAAAATGAAATAAATATGTATAGTATGGATATAGAGTATAACTATAAGCATAGAAAATTAACCAAGAGGTTCAGTCTCAAGCCGAGACTTAGTCCTCTCAAAATTTTATATAAGAATGATCCACACCCTGGATCGGGGTTAACAACAGTGAACACACTGTCCAGGTCACAAGACCTCTACCATAGTTCTTCTTGGGAAAACAATCAGCAGCCAGCTGTTCAGGTCACAAGACCTCTACCACTATCCACAGTGGGAAATGGGGTGCAAAAAGGTTTGCTGAGGATTTACAGATCCTCCAGTGAAAGTACAGGAGTCAGTGTGTGTGTTTAATACAGCAGATAACACACACTGCTCAAAATGTAGAATAAATCACAGAACAAGAGATGTAGAGTATAGAAGTGGTTCTGGTGATCTCAGTGTAGCTCTTGTATTCGATCAGAAGAGAGTTTGAGTCCTCTTCTCGTTTTTGTTTGAGAAACAGAGTGTCGTATGCTTCAGGTTCACAGGTAGTGAGAATGTAGTCGATGAAGCTCTTCAGGGTTCTTCTTGTATACACAGAACACTTCTCGAGTATACTTGATTGTCTATATGCTTCTCTGTGTTCCTCTTGTGCTTGTGTCGTTTTTGGTATATTGGATGCACCACACTTTTCTGGTTCACTTCTCGTTGTTTGTATTCTTCACACGTTCGCGCTTCTATTTCTGGTATGTAGTCTTCTCGTATTTATCTCCCATCAGGGGACAGAAAAGATTTCTTTTCAGCAGGTACGAGGTACGGGTTCCTGACATCCGACAACCTTTATCAGATATTTGACAAAACATTAAAATGTGTGATATGACCGTTAGATAGATTAAATGTAGGAAATAAAGAAATTAAAATAGTGAGTCGAGAATGTATGTCACTGTTGACTTCAACTGTGGTCTTCCAACTGTGGACATCCAACTGTGGACTTCCAACTGTGGACTTCCAACTGACTGCTGACTTCAACAAAGGGCTTGCTGTCTGTAGGCTTGCAATAGTAGCTTTTACTCCATGTAGCTGTAGCCTTTCTATCTGTAGACTTGTAACATCAAATTTGTAGAACTGTAACCTTTGTCTACTGTAGACTTCGATCATCTGTAGACTTAGTAGACAGAAGCTGTCTAACTGTAACCTTGACTGTAGGCTTATGACTGTAGGCTTGTTCGACTGTGAACTTGAGCAGAGAAAACTTTGAGCAGAAGTCTTGTAACTGTAACCTTCGTCTGTGAGCTTTGACAATAGATAGCAGTGGACTCGTAACTGTAAGCTTGTATTAGTCTTCGACTGTAACCTTGTAACTGTGAACTTATTGCAACAGTAACTTAAGGTGACAGTTAACTGTAACTATGACTTTGAGAGGAAAACTCTGACTGTTAGCTAACAATACTAAACTTATGTAAATACTACTGTAAGCTGTTACAGTAAAGTTATGAGAGTAAGAATATGAACTGTTTAGAATAAAATACGTTTAAGCATAGAATAATAAGATTAATGCAAAGGTTTAATACATCATAGTCAATGTTTAAGCATGATTTGGGATTATCAAAACAGGTGATTCCAACAATACCTATCTTCTTTAATGAGTTGCGTATACAAACCCTTTGACATATAATATCAGGAATTTATTTATTTCCTTTATTTTTTAATTTTTGTTTAATGATATCCTCTCATGGTGATTATGATTCAAATTTACCAATGTGGTAAGATTTTTATGTTACAATCACATCATTTATCATGATTGTTTATCATTATGTCTGAAATATTGAAATAATATTATATAACACTCAATAATTCCCATGAATTTTCTTATCATTTGGTTATTATTATAATTTTCAATTAATTGTAATAGTTTAACACACTTTGGAACTTATAATATTTTAGAAAATGTTTTTAAGAAAATCAGACATTATTTCTCTCTTCGATCAGAAATCCTTTTTCATCCAAACCCATGTTTTATAAAAATATATTATAAATTGTTTTTAACCTTTTAAAAATTATTTATTAAATCTATTTTTACCTATTATTTAAATTTTAAATAATTTTTTGAAATGAATATTCTTATTGTTTTCTGAACAAGTCACTTTAATAACCTTTTTACAGTATAAAAGGAATATATTTTTCACCTTGTATAACATGTACGAAATTACCAGCCACCATAAACTCCATTTCGTTGAAGTTTACATTGAAATTTTAAAAGTATATTTTTAAAAAGAATTTTTCTACAAAAATTCTCAAATATACTATTATTGAAAATTAATTTTCAAAGAAAAGTATTTTAAAAATGTTTTATGTTTTAAAAATTGATTTTCAAAATGAAAATGATATTTTACTAAAAAATGTTTTAAATGATATTTTAATGGTATTAATCAACATTATAAACCCTTGTTATTAATTATACTCTAAAAGGGATATTTTTTATTTATACCATCCTTATTCTTTATCTAGATGGATTAAGACTATTTCATGGAGCTTAAACCCATTTATTTTCCATGGGTTAATCACGTTTCAAAGAGATTGTTATGGAACCAATTTCTTTTCCATGGTTTTACCATGTTTCAAATATATTTTTACGGAACCCATTTCTTTTCCACTGGATAATCAAGTTATGAAAGTAATAATGTTTGTTTTTTATGATTTTTATGATGATTTTTAAGCTCTATATACTTTATTTATGGTTCTTGGACATTATATACGATGGGGAGGCCTAGATAACGCTAGGTTATCCCCTTACATCTTATATGATATGGTGACCTAGATAGCACCAGGTGATCCCATTATAGGTTATATGATAGGGAATCCTAGATAACATTGGGTGAGATCATTATATATTAATAATGGGCCCACCTAGATACCACTCCAATGAATTGGGTAATTATTATGTTCTCTATAAAATTATATTAGAAGATTGACATATAGTTATTCCAATTATAATGGTTCTGTAAGTGTTCTATGATGCTGATGTTCCATGATACCAACACACTATATTTATTATTTCCATCGATTTATAATGTTTTCTTTGATCAATATTGATATCATATGGATCATGATTATTGGTTTTTATGACTCTTTTCTTTTTAAAGACTTATTAGATGCTTTATGATTGATGCTTCAGGTATATATAGGTATTCATTATTTTGTGATTCACTTATGCACTCTAATTATATTGTTATACATTAATGCTCTTCGTATTCTCATTGATTTATTTCAAATATTAATGCTTATGTTTACCCTTACTAATAATTGTTTCACACCCTTCTTATGCTTCCACTTAACTAAGATATAAAGAATGAGGTTGAAAAAAGTATGTCTAGAAGTCATTTCATATGGATTATGATCACAACTTAATGTGAAATAATAAAAGCTTATTAAGTGGGGGAAGTTCTCATTTTATGACATGGGTATTATTTATGTAGGAGTTTTCCATAATTCTATAAAACTATAAACCTAAAATGTCCTTGAGAAATTTAGTCATCTAGTTTTTCCTTTTTATTTTGTATGGTTTGTAGAGGAAAAAATTGTGTCACAATTATCAGTATCAAATATAGAAATGTAAATTTTATGATTTCAGTACTCGATATAGGAGTGTGGGTTTGAGGTTTTATATTTGGTATTAAAGGTTGGATTAGATAAATTTGGATATTGGGATGTTTTCATGTGAGGTTATCTTAAGAGTTATAGATACCTTCATAGGCATATAATATTAGGGATGATATTATGTTTAAATTCGTAGACACCACTTTTAGGTTTTAAGTGATGAGATCTTAAAGTGACTAATGAAATTTTAGGATATGTTTTAGTGTGATGAAGTATTTTTAGATATATGGTTTAGTATGATGTATGTAAATAAATTTTTTGGAAATTAGATATAATATATTGATAAAATAAAGGGTTTATATGATCTTGGATATTTACAACATAAGTTTTATCATATAGATACCTACAAGATTAAAAAGTGATTTAGTGACTAAGTGACTATTATTACCTCAAAAGAAGATCTCTAATTTTAGGGCTTGAAATTTGAAATGTATGAAAAAAAATTTAGGGTAAAACACTCATTAATTTTAAAGTTATTGAGGTAATTTGGGAAATATGGTTATAGAATGAATTAGTTTCAAATTTTTATATTACTATTGAATTTTGGAGATTAATTTATCATATGAATGTTTATTCATTTTGGGAATTATTTTAACATATGTTAAATATTTTGGTTTTGGTTAATATCTAAGATAGTTGGAATATATTATTATCGCTTTTATGGTTATGTTTTCTTTAAAAGTTAATTTTAGTGCTTTGTTCATGAAAAATTCATCTTGAATACCCATCATTTGAAGAAAAAGATGAGATTGTGTTGGAAATTGACAAAAAAGATAAAATTCTACTCCAAAAAGTAGGTAAATTTACTTATTCTACTAGTCTCGGTGGAAAATAATTCCTCAAATATTGGAAAATTATTTTTAAACACATATTTTATCCTTTTATATTCATATTCTATGAATCAGACGGTCTTTCAGATCATTACAAATTTATGGTTTTGAGGCCCTTAACTTTCTATAGATCATTCAATAGCTTGTGATAATTGTCCTTAATAACTCTTTAAATTATTTATATTTTTATTTCACTACCACATATGTTCTTAAATTTGGAAACCTAGTTATGTGTTAATCCATATAACATTTTCATTTCTCTTTAGCTCTTATTAATAGGCTGTTTTATTAACACTTTTTATGATGAGTGTTTAAAAAAAGAATTTTCAAATGTACAACCTTTGATTATTGATATAAATTTAAAATTACAAGGATTCAATTTATTATAGGGGGGATGATTTAACACCCCAATAGTTTAAAATAATAAAATTATGTTTTATTGTATATTCAATAGACAACACCGAGCTTAAACAACCCATGATATATATAACAGTTAAAACCTATCCATTAAATTTACGGGTATGAATAATATTATATAATTTTTGATATATATATATATATATATATGTACCATCCAATATAAATTATTGATAAATTTTTCATTTATAATCAATCAATATTTAGTAAAGTGATTTTATTCGCCAAAAATATGTTTTATTCAAAAATTATTTTTATTTATTTTCATGAAAAGAATATTACAATAAATTTTTGGAAATTATAGAAAATTTAATTTATAAAATGAAAATCATTTTAGTAATAAAAAAATCAAAATCTACTTTTGGTGATATTTTTTAATTTTTTAGTAAATATTTATTTTTTAGTAAATAGTTAAAAATATTGATTTTTGTAAAAATGTCATTTGTTTTAAATAAATTAAGAAATTTAAAAGTAATATTATTTTTTGGATATTATTTTACTAAAAATAGGTATTATTTAGTCATATTTAACAAAATCATTTTTCTCTGAATCAACTTTATATTTTATTTTAGTATATGTTTATTTTTGTGTTTAAAAAGGGTTCTTTTTTTCTGAAAATTTTTTTAAAGCTCATAATGTTTATATATTTTAATTAATTAAAATAATAACTAATGATAAATGTTTAAAAGGAAATTTATATATTATATATCAATATATTTTAATTTATATCCACACAATGATTATTATAATATATGATGTTAATATAAAATCTCTATATTCTTGAAAAACATACTTCTTAAAAACTCGCTTTTTCACCATGTCCGTATGTTTTGTTTTAAATTTATATTTTTGAAAATTTTATGTAATTTATTTTTAAAAATAAAATAAATTTTTTAAATTATCATTTAAAAATTATATTAGGGTGACTTTTTGATAATTTCCTGAAAAGATTAATTTTTATGATGAATAGTGAAAAATTCTTAATTTTATTAAAAATTGCCTTTTTATTTAAATTCTTTATGAGGTTAACTTATATGTTAAAGTTATTATAAAGAAAAATTAATTAAAGTTTATATAAATTAATACAATTTATGTCATTGGAATAATTTTAATCTTTAATTTTTATATAAAAACATTGTAAACTTGTGAACTTTTTCTCTTTGAAATCCCGAATTCTTATCACGTGCTCGAGAATAAATTTAAATTAAAATTTTACACTTATATGAATTTAATTATGAAAATTGGATTAAGTATTTATAATAATCATAATTTATTATTAATAATAAGGTTAAATTAATTTTTTACTAAAAGTAATAGTGAAAATTGTAAAAAAATAATTATCACGGTTAAGGTAAACATAAATTTACCAGGGGATAAACAAAGAAGATAAGGGTAAAAATGACCTACCAACTTGTCAAAAATAAATAGTTTGGGAATATTTAGACCTTAAATCATCTATGTTATATAATGGAACATTTTTTAAGCTTTTTGAATGATAAAATGTGGGTATAATAGAATCATTTCAAAAAATTATAAGTATGCCACTCACCACACTTATAAAAGGCCACTCGCTCCCCTCTTTTCTTCACACCATCAATCCTATTGGGATAATCCAATACCGTACCATATCACTACCCAGATTTTTTCCCCTAATCTTATAAGCCTTATTTTTGGAATAAATCCAACTAAGGAAGAATTTTGGTGCCGAAATAAGGTGGATACCCGAAGAAGTGGTAATGTTATTCAACGAGTTTTTTTATTTAATTTTTTTATAAAACTCCTTACATTATTATTAAAAAATGATGATATAATAAAATAAGTATATTAAATATAATGGAATGTTTTTATAATAATTAAATGACATAAATCCATCTCCAATTCCATAAAATGGGTTATAAAATCATCATTCATGTGTACGGAGGAATACCACCTCGTGAAATGATGTCATTAATTTTTCCATTACAACTTATTAAAATTGGGTGTGATGATGTATATAAAGTATATATGTGATATTTATAAAATAACTGTACCTAGAGATTCATTATATAATATATAACTTTTTTTAATTTTCATTTTGTAGGGGATGTGATAACATTGCTCATGTGTATGGTGGGCTATCACCTCGCGAAACGATGTGATTCATCTTTAAATAACACTTTACATGGAATGTAATAAGGATAAATTTAATAAATATATCTGGTATACATGACATAATTTAGATATTCATGACATATTTATCATTCTGAAAATATAATATATTTTTTTTTGTTTTATTACTAAAAAGTTGATAACATCATTTGTGTATGTGTGGATCGTCACCTTCATGATGTGATGTGACTCTATTTTCATCATAATACCACATATATGATATATATAAATATATTTAAATAATTTATATGGTATATATGATATTATTATCATCATTTAAATATGAAATATTACTTAAATATGGTCCACAATGTTTATTTAAAAATGGAAACATTACTCATGCGTATGTACGACATACCGTCTCCATGATTGTAACATATATCATTTATCAAAACCCTATTTCATGATTGGTATTAAAATTATAATTGATATATAAATATTATTATTAGTTATGGATAATTATTTTGAATATGATGGAACTATATAATATTTATAAGAACTGAAACATTCATAACAAAACCCGAATGATAAAACAAGGTAATTAACACTTGAAACTATAAAAATAATGAATGATTATTAATGACTGAGTGATAATATGTTATAAAATGATCATATATGATATTATATATATTAATATGGTTATTTAATAAGTTAGTAACATGTTTAAAACCACTACACAAGAGATTAAAACATGATCAACCAAAAGGAAGTGTGTGGTAAAATATTTCTAGTCTCTATTTTATTTCTACGAGACATGTGAAAAAATCATCACTTTTTTATTTTTTGTGGTGTATATATTTCCCATTTGAAATTTTATATAATTAATATACTTAATTTAATGATATTTAATTTATCATTTTATGTTATTATTTATTAGGTATTAGGATTCAAAATATTACTAAATCGTTAAAGATTTTTTTGTCTGATTTTTCCTTGTTTGAGACTTATGTCATGTTATACACCTATCTAATTTATGAGATGTATATACTACCAATTTTAAATGTAATAAAATTAATTTTTTTTATTCCCATGATATTTTGAGTTTCATTTAATATTTTACTTTTATGGGGATCATGATTCAAAGTTACGAAAGACCTAACAATTTTATGTTCCAATCTCATTGTTTATCAAGATTTATTATGATTAAGTCTCAAATAATGAAATACTATGTTATACATCTCAATAATTATCATAAAATATTTTATCATCTATTCATTCATGATATTTTCATGTAATAGTACCATTTTCCCACTCTTGGTTATGTAAAATTATTGAGAAAAGTTTTTAATGAAAATCCGACATTATTTCTCTCTTCTGTTTAAATCCTTTTTCCTAAAGACCCATGTTTTTAATGTATTATTTAAAAAAATTAACCTTATAAGAATTATTTATTAACGAAATTTTTACCCATGTTTTAATTTTTATATAATTATTTAAAGAATATTCTTCTCATTTTTCAAACAAGGTTCTTTTCTAACAATTTTTTTGTAAAAAAATGAATTTTATTTTTATCATATATAGAATATACATAATTAAATTACATATTTATCTACATTTATTTTAAGTTTCCTTTTATAATTTACAGGTATATTTTTTAAGGTATTATTTTATGAATATTATGAAAATTTTTATTTTTTAAAATTAGTTTTCAAAGAAAATTATTTTCAAAATGTTTTATGTTTGAAAAAATAATTTTCAAAATTAGAAGAATATTTTACTAATTATTTTTAATTATATTTGAATGGTATTCACCAACATTAGAAACCCTTGTTCTTATTTATCCTCCATTGGGGATATTTCATATTTATACCACCATCATTCTTTCCCTAGATGGATTAAGATTGTTTCAAAGAGATTATTATGGAACCCTTTTCTTTTTCATTGGTTAATTGTGTTTCAAAGAGATTTTTATGTAACTCATTTTCTTCCCATTGGTTAATAATGTTTCAAATATATTTTTATATAACCCATTTCTTTCCCATATGTTAATCATTTTGATAACGGAATAATTTTTTTATGATTTTTTATGATAATTTCTAATATCTATGTACTTTATTTGTGGTTCTTGAACATTATATATGATGGGGTCGGCTAGATAGTATCGGGTGATGTTGTTACAGCATATATTATTGGGTGGACCATATAGTGTTGGGTGATCCCATTATAGATTATATGATAGGGTAGCCTAGATAGCATTGGGTGAGACTATTATAGATTAAATGATGGGTGTACCGAGATGGATCTCCAATGCATTGGGTAACGATTATGTTAAATAGAGAATTATATTGGAATTTAGACATATGGTTTTTCCAATTTCATGGGTTTTATATAGAATCTTTGATAATGATGTTCTAGGATACCAACATGGTATATATATGATCTCCATGGGTTTATAATGATTTTTTAATAATTATTGATATAAAATGGCTCCTGATTATTGATTTGTATGAATATTTCCTTTTTTAAAGACTTATTCCATTATTTATGATTGTTTATTTATGTATTGATGGGTATAAGTTATTTTATTATTCACTGAGGAACTATGATCATATACCTATAATCTTCTAAACTTCTTATGATCATTGATGAATTTTAAATGATAATTATTATGTTTTCCCTTACTAATAATTTCATCTCACCCTTCTTATGTTTCCTCTCCCCCAAGTTATAAATATTATGGTCGAAAAAATGATGTCTATAATGTATTTTATATAGATTATTATGGTGACTTAATGTAAAATAAGAAAATATAGGTTAAGTGGTAAAAATGATCATTAAAAAAATGGGTATTGTTTATGTAGGAGTTTGTATTAATTCTATAAAACTATAAAACTAAAAGGACCTTGATAATTTAAGTGATCTAATTTTCTCATTTTTATGTTTTATGGTTTGGATGGAAAAAATTAGTTCACAATTATCAGTATCAGAGCTAAAAATGTAATGTTTATGAATTCAGTACTGGTTCTGGGTGTGCGGGTTTGGGGTTTTTATATAGTAAGTAATATATTATCATTTCATAATAATTATTATGTGATTAATGTAATTTATATTCATTAAATCTATCAAAATAACTATCCTTTAGAGGAGGTGATGAAAAAACACATAGCTTCAAGGAGATTTTTGTCTACATGTACACATGAGCGATGTTTTCATTTCTCATACGATAGAAAAGGATATGAAAAAGGGTTATTACATAAATATAATAACATTTTTTATATGTAAGATAAATATATTATCATATCATATTGGTTATAGAATATTTTTAGGAGTCATTATAATAAATAAACATGAAAACACTATGTTAAGAGTTATACATGTTCTTTAGAAAACCTCCTTTGGGTTACAAATTAAGCCTCATAGTTTTTCTGTTTGGTGATACCAGTAAATCTAGGATATATATTGGTATTTTCTTAAGGTATTTAGGTTAGTATTGTTCAATATAAATGACTCAATATATTTGAATAACATAGGAGAGGGGCCCCCATTTATAATTGAGGGGAGTATAACTCTTATAATTCTTTATTGTTTCAAATTGATATAAAGTATTATTCACTAAAGGTGGACCTAAACCTATCCCATTTTGAATATATATTATACGGGTCAACATAATATCATAAAATATAATATAATATGGTATTTTTAAACTAATAACTTAGTTTTAAAATTAATTAACACATTTTACCCTTTACCATGGTGATTAATATTTACCACGGATACTAATAATTACATCCAAAAAAATTGAACACGCTATTAAATATGAACCTTATAATTAAAAATATGAAATTAAATTTTCAATATTCATTTTTTTAATTTAAATAAATTAATTAAAATATAACTTCACAGAATGAAAGTAAAATAGTTTTTTGAAAAATGTTTTTAAGCTTAAAAATGAATTTATACCAAAAGAATGCATATTTTTTTTAGTATGAAATTAATTGGATTATTTTTAGTAATATGGGACTAATTTTACATTAAAACTATTAAAAACTATAATGGTACTTTTTGAATACTTTAAATGAAATGATAATTTTTATAAATATAATAATTTTTCAATATTCACCAAAAAATCAATCATTTTAGGAAAATAAAAAAAAAATTCAAAATATTATATATTTAATATAATGATATAAAAATTGAATTATATTTTATTGAATAAAAATTTTAAAATATATAAATTTTACTTTTAAATAAAATCATATAATACATGGAAGATGCTTTAGTTAGAATAAACCAATTAATTTTTCAATTTGAATAATCATATAAAATTCTTACAATGAATTTGAATCCATAAAATATATTTATTATTAAAATTAAATTGGTTGTCTCATTATTCCCTCCTTAATGAAATTACATCCTTGTAATTGTATTTATCACTTGACCTGGTTGAGATGTTTTTCTCTCATAGCCTTTTAGGGTTCACATGTTTCTTTTCCATCATATGGGTTTTCTGTAAAACTGTAACTAGGTGAGTTACCTTATTCCATAACACCTTTTCATTGTGATCAATATTCGTCACATTGTTTTCTTTATAAGAAGATTATATTCAAACATTACATCCTCAGGGCTCAAATATAAATAATGATACCTTTCATATATATATATATATATATTACATCTTATTAGATGAATATTCATTACATAACAGATCGATACATGCTAGAATTTTATATTTATAGTACATTTGGAAACATAGATACATAGAAAAATATTTTATAAGTGAACAAAATCATCTCCCACTAAGTTATTCCGGACTATAAACCTTATTAGGCATATCATACTTAATACCTTTCTTTATGACCTTGGCAAAGGAAACATAATAAAAGGTGATCTTAGATTATTAGTAAGGGTAAACAAGAGATATTTCATTAATCACATAAACAAACATGCTTATAATGGTATGCGGACATGAGTATGAAAATTTAAAACCATTATCTACATATCATAGATCAATATATCATGTCATGGAATAAGTATTGATATTTTATAAGACATTAATCATAAAATAATCATAGAACAAGATCCATGAGAGTATAATATTTGCATAAGACATAGATTTGTGGCATACAAATAAGCATAGAAATTAATTTACTATGTAGTAAAGGACTAATTATAATAAAATCATAGTTTATTGGTTTCACACTCGAAACTATCATAATATCCATGGTACACTCCAAAGATAATCATAGTGGAATTATTCCCTCACTGAACTTGGTTCACTCCTCATTGTAGTCCTATTTATCCCATAAGATATAAATCTTTACCTAATTAATTGAAAGTCTATATAATTCTAGGCCCACTCATCATATAAGAAAATACTATAGATATGTTCCAAAATATCATAAAAGATTCATCATATCATAAACCATAAAAAGAAACTAGTTTTAAAAACATTTCATCATGGCATATCACATGGAAAATAAATGGGTTTCATAAACATTTACTAAACTAATCAAACAATAACTCATGGAAGTGAAATGCGTTTCATAAAAATGTTGTCTTAAACATGATAAACTATCCAGATAAATAATAATGTTGGTACCATTTGATTATATCCCCATTAAAGAATTATTAATACCAAAGGATTTTATCTTAGATGAAAAATCCTTTAAATATAACTTAGAATATTTATTGATAGGATCTTATTTCAATTTAAAATAACTTATTTTAAATAATAAAATATCAAAAAATATATGGAAAAAATTTTATTATAAAATAATCTTATAAAAGTATAAAGAAGCTTCAAAGTAGTGAGTATTCATGAGGGTGTGAAATTATGTTCGTCACGTACAAGTTAAAAGAAATCATCACTTTAGTACTTTTAAAAAAATTCAATAGTTCCTTATTCAGAAAGAAAAAATAAGATTAATTTTAAAACATTTTTTAAAAATTAAATAATCAGTAAAAATGAATTTAAATAATAATATAAAAATATGAAAAAAACTCTCGATTTTTTTATAAAATATATACATCAAAGAGAAATGATTTTCAACAGAAGAGATAAATAAAGTCATTTTCCTTTAAAAATGTCCCTTTAGTATATTGAGTACTTAAAATGAGAAATATGAAAGTAAAAAATTAATTTCAATAAATAAAAATAGGTTAATAAATTTCATAATATAGATCATAATATTTCAACATTGGAAACTTAATCATATACAATCCTGATAAAAATAAGTTTGTATCATTAAACCCCTGTCCTGAGTTCCACTTTATTTGAATGTTATCCATACTCAAGTATAATAAATTTAATTTTATTATATATATCTACTAGAATCATTTAAAAATATATAATATAATATATTATCTATTTATAACATTTCAACACCCATTTACTAATAATTCTTTACTAAAATCATCATTTATGGATGTGAATTATTTCATTTTTTACTAAGAATTTCAGTTCAGTAGTTTCAATAATTGTACTTTGATAATGGATCCATCATCTAAGGAATTTTAATTATTATATAATTATAATATATAATCATTATAAAAATATTTATATTCATTAATAAAATTTAGAGATAGAAAAATGAATTACACTGTATATGTATATGGTAGGGCATATATACACATAAAAACTATTTCTTATTTTTCGACAGATGGAAAAAAAGTAAAGGTACATAATAATTAAAATTTAACAAATATTTATTACATAATATTAATCATATAAATTCATGAAATACATCTTTATCACTATCCATGTGAAATGGAAATTAAAAATGAATCACAACACTTCGTGGTGGTGTCAGTCCACACATACACATGAGCGACATTATCTACTTCCAATGGATTAGAAGGTAAGAAGTTAGATATGATATTATAATTAAAAAATCAAAAAAAAATTCGTAAATATAATATATAAAAATTAAACCTATCATAATACCCATCCATAAAATATGGTGATGGAAAATGAATTGTATCTTTACTTGGAGATGGAATCCATACGTACAAAGAGCGATACTTTCACATCCCATTTGATAAGAAATAGGGTGTATAATGGTGGTTTGATAATAATAATATAATTTCAGTATGTTTATGATACTTAAGTTATTATTTTATTATAAATTCCATATATTTATATAATTTAAAATAATAAGTAAAAAAGAAAGCGACTGATTAAGGCGATTTCCTATTCTTTAAAAGAACTCCTTTACATCTCCTCTTAAGAAAATCAAGGATGGTGTTTTGGGGTTCTAGGAACCTCTAAAACATTTATAGGTATGTTTATAAGCACATTTTTTTTAGGTTTGGTCAATCTAGAAAACCTAAAGCTGTGTAAAGAAGAGAAATGAGGAGTGTCCTTGTATAAGGGAGTGAGATGAAACACTTGAAATTTCATAAAAGATTAAAATATAATAAATCCATTATTAAATAAATTATTAAAAAGGATATTAATTCATTTAAAAAGTGTATAGGATTAAATTATAATTATTAAAATAAATTTATAAAGTTTATGATTTCCTTTTTAACATATTTTTTTATTAAACCCTTGGTTAAACAATTCTAACGCTAACTATGATAATAACTATTTCAATCTTAAAGGGTTATAAATATTACATTAAATGAGAAAGTGACTCATAAATAAAATATGGTTGATATTTTTAACCACATTTGATTCAATTTTTTGGATATAATATTTTAATTAATTTTAAATCATTTAATAAAATATTATTTTTTATAAAATATCATTAATTTTAACTTTGGAACTATTCATTTAATTGAATTTAAAGAAATCCAGAAAAAGATATAACTTGAATATAATCCCTTAAAAAAGAATAATATGTTATATTAATATATAAAATCTATATAAAACTATAAATCAGCCCAATTATATTTCATTTATTATTTTTAATATCATTTATTTTATTTTCCATTAATTGAAAAAATATGGTGTCAGTGTTGCCTAAGAATTTAAGGTAATTATATAATTACTAAATTTTAAAAATATATTACCATAATGGAAAAAAATCTAATTAATATAAAAATAATCATTAATATTTGATCTCAAATTTTTTTCCTATGTTAATACTTAATAGATATTTAAAAGTAAGAGTGATACATTTTGTATTTTTCATTAAATATTATATAGATCAATTTTATGTAATATTATCCATTAAACAATTTATTTTTAATAATAAGGTGATAAGTAAATAATTTTATTCATCCAATAAGAATTAACATGAAAATGGTGACCTTAACATTTAGTTTTAAACTCGGTTAACCCAATTTACCCTTTATAGAAAAGATATATTTTTCTATGCTTACTATTAAAAATTTAAAAAATTAAAAGGGACATATTAACCAAATTTAGACTTAATAATTAAAAATTTAGAATCCATTTTTTAAAATTAAATTCCTATAAGTGGTATAAATTAAATTTAAAATAATTACGCAAAATCCGATGAAAACTATTTTTTTAGAAAAATGTATTTTTGGCATAAAAAATATTTATTCCTATTCTATGAATAGAAAAAACATTAGATAATTGTTAGATTTTTTTTAAATATATAATATATTAATTTGATTAAAATATTTCACAAATAGTGATTAATTTAATTTAGGAAGATAAAAACACATTTCATGCAAAAACAAATTCAGAAAAAACAGCCCCTTTATTTTCAAATGTTCATTATTTTTATTTCTAATTAAATTCTAACTAATGAATTTATTTTATATTGTAATTTTTCATAATTTAGTTATTACTATTAATACTCACCAATATAATTTCTATGTGATAAAAACCACATTAAATTATAATATTTTAATAGCATATAACGGTTCGTGTAAACTATGTGTTGTGTGCAAAAAAACTATCAAAGATATAAAATTTATTTAACAAGTAATATATTATAAAATATAGTGTTGTTATATTATACATACCTTAATATTAATTTATTACTAGAAATTATATCACTATAATACAATAAAATTAGGATATCTCTATTTCATCACATCTTTATGTTCCCATGTAGCTTTTTCAAAATTCTAATTCCTCCAGTGATCTTTAACCAGGTGAATTGTATTGTTCTATATCCATTTATCTCTATGATCCATGATTTATTCCAGTTATTATTCATATAAATGATCATTATATATAGTTAAAACCTTTTAGCTCATGACATATGAAGGATGATGTATTTAGTTCTTCAGGAGAGACCTAGAACACATCATGAACTTGAGAGAGGTTCAGTGGAAGCACCAAGCGATATGCTACCATCCAAACTTGATCAGGAATCTAGAAAGGGAAATATAACTAGGTATAAACATTCATTTCTTTCTAAATTTGATAACCTTATTCTATAGATAGATTTATATAAATACTTTCTAACCAACTTTTAACTCTAGATATCACCAAATATTATTAGCATAACTTTTCTTTCAAATATTATCTACCATGATGTAATAATAAATAACTCTAAATTTCTATATCATTTACCCATATAGATTAGGTACAAATGGATTTATTTATCTAAATCCATATTAATTTTTTTTAAATATACCGTTCTTTTATATGGAGTAATTCATAAGGATCCATCTAAATTCTCATGTGAAATCTATTATTATAAGAAAGCTCAACTAGAGGATGGTGTTGATCCCAACCACCTTTGAAATCCATAGAACAAGATCATAGAATATCCCCTAGTGTTTGAATAGTTCTATCTTATTAAAAATATATTTAAGGATGATATTCCATAATGAAACTCAACTTTACATTCATATCCTGCTGAATACTTTTCCAAAACATTTGGGTAAACCTCAAATATCAATCATATATAATTGAATATTGTACTCCATGAAACATTATCACTTCTTTAATGTCAATTATGAAAATATGATCAATATTGAAATCATCTATTATATTAATTAAGTGTGATTATTTTTTAATGTGATCAACTAAAAACAAATAGCATTATGGATTTGGATAATTTGGAGAGTTCGAAGACAAAATCCTTGGTGATGTTCTCCCTTTTCCATTTGGATATGGGTAATGGTTATAACACCCATTTATACATATGTCTCTTAGAATTAACATACTGACATACCTTGTTCCAGGACACATAATCTAATATATCTCTATATATGATGACCCTCTATAAATACTCTTTCAGATATTTATACATATTTATACTTCTAGGATGAATATATAATGAAGAACTACAATCCTTTTCCAATATATACTTCTTAAAATATGGTATTAAAGAAACACATAAAAATTTACTGAACCATATCATTCTATCAAAATCATGGTTGAACCTAGGAATAGTTATGACTATATTATTTGGTTCAACTTCTTCCTTTCGTGCCTCCTTAATCTTTACATGGATAGATTGTTGAACAGCCATATGAGAAATATAATATTTATCCCCTTCCTTAAAGGTTTCCAGATCTATTCTTTGTAAATTAAGAAATATTGTAATTTTTTTCAATCTCATCATAGATAATCTATCATGATCGTTTTGACTCGGAGCATATTTGACCTTGTTTTATTTCCAAGGGTGTTAATGTATTGACCAGTCATAAAATTTAATCAAATTAAACCACCTTCATGGGGGCATATTCAAATATTTTTGAGTGAATATATACTTTAATATTTTTGAATTGGTATATATATCACAAGAATATTCATAAATATAATTCCTCTATATATTTAATGAAAATATTACCAAAATAACTCCAAATCACATGTGAGATAATTTTTCTCATGACCCTTCAACATTCATGAGGCATATGCTATCACTATATCATTATTCATGAGAACACATCTTATTCCCTTATTTGATGCATCACTATAGATTTTAAACCCTTATTTAGTTCATGGTAATATTATAAAATGTACACTGACTTACCTTCTCATTCTTTTTTGGAGATTTTCTTCAGATTTATCTATCCAAAAAATGTAGGCCTCTTTTGAGTTAACTTTTTGAGTTGATTATACATTCATGAAAAATTTTGTAAAAAATCAATAATATAAAGAAAAACCAAGAAAAATATAGATATCAATCAAAATGGTTAGTCAGGGCAAATTTTATATAACTTCCATTTCTGATGGATCCACCAATATTCCCTATCTTGAGATTATGTAACCCAAAAAATGAAACTTTTTTACAGCCAAAAAGCACACTTTGTAAATTTTTCATATATCTTCTATTTCAATAGGTTATTTAGTAAAATAATCAATTGATAATGATGATCTTCCTTTCTATTTGAGTATATATAATAATATCATCTATAAATACTACCAAAAAATAATCAAGGTAATCTCTAAATACTCTATTAAATAAATCTATGAAGATAGTTGGGGAATTAGTAAGACCAAATGGAACCACTATATATTCATTGTTTCCATGCCTTGTATAGAATGTGGTATTATGTATATCCTCCTTGATCCTTAATTTTTGGTATCCATAATGAAGATCAATATTGGAAAAGTATTAGGTTTTGTAAAATGGATAAATAAATTCATCAATATAAGGAACAAGATACTTGAGGAAGAGGATACTTATTCTAGATCATTGTTAGGCTCCCGATAATCAATACGAGTAGCATAGATCCATCATTATTCTTAAAAAAAGGATAGGTGCAACCTAAGGTGGCACACTTGGATAGATAAATACCTTTTTAATATTCTCTTGGATTTAATTCTTCAATTCCTACAAATCAATATGGGTCATTCTATATAGACTCTTTGAAATAGGATGAGCCCTAGGTATGAGTTCTATTGAGAACTGAACTTCATGATTCAGCATAAGGATAAGAAACCCTTCTAGAAAGGCACAAGTAAACTCTAATATGATATAAATATAATTGATGTTGAGTTTCTCCAAAATTATCTATGATAAATACCCTTTTTGAAAACGAATTAATACCCATATAATGGATGCAATTTCCATTGTAAGTACATGTTTATAATCACACTGATATACCATAGTTTGGTTCAAAATATCAAATAATACTTCACTTCTTTATAAATTGATGTGGTATTTATTTAAAGAAAGCTAATTTATTCTCAAAATAACAGGGAATTCAACCGGAGAGGGAATAAATTGATTTATATTAAGGATATTATAAAAAAGTTCCATAGTAGATGAATCCTAGACTTATGATGTGATCATCATACCATTAAGTATTTTCAATAATAATTCAATATATAATTATTGAGCGGGTATTGTGATTCCATTATAACATTATTTAGATATAAATGAGTGGGTAGATTCAGAATCAAATAATACATTAGAAGTTATACTATTGATGTTAAGTTTACAGTTTACCATGTTGCCATTATTCTCCTCATCAGAAACAATAATCAAATGATATTTCCCTTTTTCTCTAGTATTAAGAGGTTACTGATATCGATCAAACTCATAAACCTTCGAATTTGATAATTTGTTATCATAATTCCCATAAATAATGCATTTTAAACACTAGTGTTGGTGGTGAATTATTTATATCTTTTTCATTATTCTTTTCATTGACAAGTATCGTCACATAATTTCAACATCTAATTTCCCATTTAACTTCTTTTTCGCACTTAAATCATTTAACACCCCCCTTAAAATAATTTCCTCCATGCTTCCTTCCACACATTGAGCATAATGGAAAACTTATATTATTCTTTCTATGGTGTTTATAATTTCCATTGAATTTCATCCTTCATTTGTTATCAAAACCATGAGATTGATGGGTAACTCCAATATTTATTTCCAACATTATATCACATAAAATTATTTCTGTATAGCTACTAATGTCCCTTATGGATAATGACCTCTAGAAACTTGGTTTTAAGTTTTTGATTAATTAATCAACCTTAATTTTAGGTTGGATGATAACACTAAAATTTTTCCTCTCAAGTCTTTTAAAATCAACTCATATATACCAAATGATTCATTATCCTTCCACATTAGCTTTATTAATTATATCATTATTTTCATACAAAGAATATGAGGGGATTAATTATTGAAAAATAACCTATTTAACTCATCCCACTACATTGATTCAATTTACTCATATTTCACTAATATTTTGATAAGATTCAACCATTTATATGATTCACCTTCCAAATAATACAAAACACAAATAAACATTTAATATTCTAAAAAATATATAATGGAAATGTATTCATCAGTGATAATGATCCATTTATCCACAATTAGTGCATCAAAATACCCAATAAAAGAAGGTGGGTGTTGTCCCATGAAGGACTCAACAAAATGTTGTTCCCTCTTTTCCTTATTTGGATGATCAATATTATTCATAGATTGAGAAAGTTGTGTAAGCATAAAAACATGTTTTTTTATTCGAGATCCCATAACATTTGGTTTCTCTAATGTCAAATAATTACATTATCAATAATATTCATAAGTAACACAATTTCTTTGGGTTTCATCCATTGAATAAAACCAAAAATCATAATGTGAGGAATAGTAATCTTATTGTAAAACCAAATAATCTAAGAAAAATCATTTATAGAATTTCTAAATCATCATAATTTATTTTCAATATATGAAACATTAGGTTTAATAGGGCTATCCATGACCATTACACAAAATATATGAAGTTATCCTAAACTTAGACTTATCCAAGGGTTCTCACTAATGTTTTTTTATCCTAGAATCCAAAGGTAACTAAAACTTTCTCTGATACAAACTATAGTGAACCATAATTATCATATATAGATATTACATCTTATTAGATTAACATACATAAAACAACTTAATACTGCAAACTAATGTCATGTAGGTATAGTATATTTGGAAACATAGATACATACGCAACTTGATCATAAGTGAACTACATCATATCTACATAATTTCTTCATAACTAGAACCCTTCTCAAACATATCACATTTAATACCTTTCTTCATAACATAGGTAAAGGAAACATAATAAAGGGTGAGATTAGATGCTCGGTAATGGTAAATAAGGGAGATATCAATGATCACATAAACATTACATGAGGATAAGGGTATGAGAACATGAACATAACATTTGAAAAACATACCCTTTATATCATATATCAAAATATCAAGTCATAGGAATAATCTTGTTAGTTCATAATACATGAATCATAAAGGAATCAAAGAACATGATCAATAGATCATAACATTAACATACGACATGGATTTTTGGCATACAAATATGCATAGAAAATTACTTTTGTCGTAGTCAAGGATTATTACCAAGACTATCATAGAGGATTGAGTTTACTCCTCAAACCATCATAGCAGTTGAGGTTCACTCCCAAGACTATCATGGTGAACAAAGTCTCTTACTGAATTAGTTTTACTTCTCATTCCATTCCTATTTATCTCATGAGACATCCATCATTACCCAATGAATTATAGAGATATATAATTTCAATATCACCCATAACATAATTAAAATCATAATATGTGTTCCAATAGATCATAAAACTTTAATAATATCATAACTCATGAAAAATAAATGGGTCTTAGAAACATTTAATCATGGAATAACCCCTGGAAAATAAGCGGGTTTCATAAATATTTTATCAATTCATCATAGCATAACCTATGGAAAAGTAAAGCCTTTTATAAATATTGTGTCATCATAACCAGAAACCATATTGAGAAAAAATAAATATGGTATCCTTGGATCAGATCCCTAGTAAATCATTAGTAACATCAAAGGATATCATATTATAGGGAAATTCCTTTAAAGATAACTTGGAATATTTCTTCAGGAAAATATCATTTTCACTTTTAAATTAATTCTTTAAAATCGAAAAATTTATAAAATATTATAGAAAAAATTATTTTAAAATAAACCTAGAATAATTTAAATGAAAATTTAAATAATTTATTGGTCATGATGTTGGGAAATTTTTTTTATGTTGCATAAGTTAAAATAAAACATTCCTTTAATAATTTTAAAAAAAGTTAAAAGTACCTACTTTGGAAAAAGACAAGAAAATTCCTTTTAAATAATTTTTTAAAAATTCAATAACTGTAAAATATAACATTAAAAAACCATATGATAATATGGAACACTTTTTAAACCATTTTTATAGACCATGGACTAAGAAGAGAAAGGATTTTCATATGAAGAGAGAAACAAATTCATTTTTTCTTTAAAAACATTCTTTTGGTATATTAAGTACTTAAATTGAGAATGATGAAAGGAAAAAATGTAAATTATAGAATTATACATATGAGAATAAATTTAATTATTTTCTTGAAATGTAGACATTATTATTTTACCATTGGAAACATAATCATATACAATCCCCATAAACAATGAGATTGTAACATAAAACTCTTACCTCAAGTACCACTTTTTTAGAAAGTGTTTTATCCTTTAGTAAAATAAATTTAAATTTTCTATAAATCTATAAAATAGTCATTCAAATATTTATAATATAATATATGATCCCTTTATATCATTTCAACACATATTTTTTAATAAATAGTTATAAAAACACCATTTTTGTGTGTTAACTATTTTGCTTTTTTCTAAGGATTTCGGTTCTGTAGTTTGAGTCTTTGTAATTATATCATGGATCCATAATATTAATAATTTTATTCATTATATATATATACTGTATATATTTATTATATATATATATTATTAATATTAAATAAAATTAATAGATAGAAAAATGAATTACACCGTTTGTGGAGATAGGTGACCTTACGTATGCATAAACACTATTTATATTTTTTGAAAGATGGAATAAAAAAAAGGTAAATAATAATTCACATTTCAATAATATTTAATATATTATTTAAATAAAATAGATTAATCTAATCCATCCTTATCACTGTTCCTCTAAAATAGAAATGAAAAACAAATTGTATCTTCTCTTGGAGGTGGTAGTCCACACCTACACACAAGTGACATTGTCATTTTACAAATATTTAAATTATAAGAAGGTAGACATTATATTATATTTAAATAATAACAATTATATCATAAATATCATATATAAAAATTAAACTCATCATAATAATAGTCCATATAATATGGTGATGGAAAATTAATTGTATCACTACCTAGAAATGATATGTCGTACATACGCACAAGCGATAATTTCACTTCACATTTAGTGAGAAAGAGAGTGTATATTGGTTGTTTCATTATAATAATATAATATTAGTATATTTTTTATACTTAAGTTTCTATTTTATAATAAATACCATAGATTTATAAGAGGTAACATAATATGTAAAAATAAAGTGATCGCATAAGGCGGTTTCCTCTTCTTTAAAAAAACTCCATTAGATAACCTCATAAAGACCTTAAGATTAGTCTTTCTGGGACACTATAACCTCTAAAATGTTTCTAGGTAATTTAAGAAGATAATATGTCATATTTTGGTTGATCTAAAAGGCTCAAAGTGGTGTAAACTAGAGAAACGGGGGCTTCCCTTTTATAAGGAAGGGAGATGACAACTTGGAATTTGTTAATAGATTAAAATATATTAAAATAAATCGAAATAAAAATGATTTAAAATGAAAAATAATTTGAATAAAAATATGATAGGTTCCAAATAACACTAGAAGATGAAATTTATATTTTTTTTCATTTTAAAAAATATATTTTTTATTAACCCCCTGGTTAACTAATTTTAACCAAAATCTAGATAAAAACTATTTCAATATTAAAGTGTTAATAATGTTGTAATAAATACAAAAATGTATCATAAATGGACCATAGTTGATATATATTACCATATTACATTCATATTTCATAAGATAATATTTTTTCAATTTCAATCATTTAATAAAATATTATTTGTTATGAAATATCATCAATGTCAATTATGAAACTAGTAATTTATTTTGACTTTTAATACAAAAAGAAAAAGATTAAATTTGAATATAATCCTTTAAAATAACACTAATATGTTATATGGATCTATAAAATTCATATAACACTATAACTCACAAAACATTATACTACTTTTATTATTTGTAGCATGATTTATTTTTATTTTCCTATTAATTTAAGAAATACCATGTTAGTATTTCATATGAATTTAATGTAAATATATATATTTCTTCAAAAGGTTCCCTAAATAAAAAATTTTCATGAAATTTATTAATAAAATAGGAATGATACAAGGGTATTAAAAGATTTAGTTTGTTACAATCTCTTTCATAATGTGTTGTTAAATTATCCAAAACATTATCCGACCACACCACACCCCGAGGGTCCCAGATTCCCATTTGAAGAACTGTCTTAATTAATTTTAATCCAATTGGGGACTGATGGTTTTCAAAACACCAATAGTAGGCCCACTGTTGGAATGTAATTCCTAGGTATAACTAGATTTCTAAAAAACATAAAAATAGTGAACACTATTATTATAGTTGTTATTTTTCACATTTTTGAGTATTTGATTACAACTAGAACCTTTAGTATCACCAATCAAGGACAAAAGGTAGAATCAACATAAATATGAGCATTGCGATCAAAACATAGTGCATGAAGTAGTTAAACTATATCCACCTAAAATAAGCTATAAAATAGAAAAGAGATGTTGATGTGGGTATAGTGATCAAGAAATGAGTGAATATAGTTTGTGTTCTGTCCCAGAATAGAAAAGATGTCAAAAAATTCCTTCCATAGAGATGAGGTCATCACGCAACTCAGGGATAAATGATTCGCATTTTACATATTTTGATTTCACAAATAGCACCTGGATCATAGATAAATACCAAAAAATTATAGACAAATATCAATGGGAAATCTTTTATATATTAGGTTCTAGATGAGAGTGAGTTGAGAGGGTTTGATCCAGGCATTGTTGAAATTTTTTATGCAACTAAAATCACTATTAGAGTCCCTGGAAATATATGGATAAAATAATTTAGTTTTAGAATACCATTTCAATTCAGATCCTAGACTATTACATCAGGGAAGGGAAAAGGTGAATTCATTGAAAATGCTTTTAACTTTATCCTATAGAAAAATTCAATAATTTCAAATAAATATTTAATGGTGAGTTGAGTGTCAATAGAAGAGTCCAAAGGCTGAATGTTTTCTATAAGGTAGGAAATTGTCTAATTATCAAACCAAAATTCAACATAAGACCACTTATTGAAAGTATATCAAGAGAAATCCATGATATTAAAATAATTGCCTTTAATATCTTACCAAATAGAAGTGATCTACTTACTAGAAGCTCTTAAAGGCATGGATTTGTGCATAGCATCCTCGACCAAAGCCCCCTTATTCAAGAAGCTCAAGGATGGATGATTTGCTGTTGAGGATGACCCGGAAGCACTTCATCAATGCTCGTAACTCTGTAAGTTCTCACTCATGGGTCGTATCTCTTATATCAAGGGTGATAATCCATGTTAAAACTCGGATCATAAAGATAGGATCACACATGTCTCGGGTTTTTCTTATTGGAAAATCATTCAAATAAGACATGGCTATTCCATTTTCTATTAGAATCGCAAGATGCTCTTGATCGAGTCTGGAAGCTTGGAAACCTTCAGGTCAAACCTGGCGTTTTTCGCATCTCGGAATGGGACTACATGTTCAATCAGAATAACTCAAAGAACACATTGGTGAAAATATGGGTAAGCTTTCATGGTCTCAGTTGGTATTTCTTGAATCTGAATATACTAAATGACATTTCTTCGTGCATTGGTACCCCACTCAAAATTAATCAAAGAAATTTTAATGAAAATTTTGGGTTATATGCTAGGATTATGGTGGAGGTATAAATAACACATAAGCACCCAGATGTCATTCTTTTCAATAAGAATGAGTATAAAACTAAGATCTGAACTAAGTTTAAACACATGCCTCTATACTGTGAGCTTTGCAAAATTGTTGTACACTACCTACTTAAATGTCGAATTGTCAAAATTCAAGTGTCTTAGCCAAGTCAGTATGGTTGGATAGAGGTTTGAAGACACAAAAAAGATTAAATTGTTTCTACTGATATTTTGAAGACCTCTATGAAAAAACTAGATGTATGGGTGAAGAAATCCACCATGTTGGGTGAGTTCTCGGGTAACACTTGGGAGTAATTGGTGGAGTAAGAGGAAATTTTGAATGCAGATCATATCATTCTAGAGGATATTGAATATCTTACCCTATATGCCTATAAGAAACATCAAATGGATCCTCCCCCAGGGTTTGTTGATGTCTATACTCAGAATATGCATCATGAGCCTCCTGTTATTCCAAATGGAGTTGGATAGAGCTGTGAATCCATGAGTGTAACACAGAAGCAGTGAATCTCCATGGCTTCAGTGGCTAGTCACAAGGCCAAAGAAGAACTTCTCCCCTTATAGGTTGCTCACACGACTCTTCTAGTTGAGAATGCAAGTAATTCTCCTCTCTCTCTGTTTAAATCTAACATGAATATCTCCTAGGTAGAGGAATCTCTCATTTCACCTGTGAAGATCCCTGACACTTTTTTGGATATCCTGAATGAAAATCAGGTGATGCTCAAAAAATGGAATTGTCACTTTCCAATGAACCTTCAATTGCTAATTAACTCATAAAACTCTCCCAAAAAATGCATTTCCCCTAGCATGGAATCCAAAATGAAAAATCTGAAATGGATCATAATAAACTATTAATTGTACCCAAGGAACCTACATTGGAAATGGGTTCACAGAACCCTGGACAGACCACTTTCACCCATGTGGTTAACCCCACTGAATCAAAGCTAGAGCACATGGAACCCCATGTTATTATGATTACCCCAGATCAAAATCAGTCTACTCCTAGTACTTGTACTACTAAAACAAATTGTGTTTCCTCTATGAGTAAATAGGATAAGAAGTCCATAAAACCCTATTCCAAAAATCTTAGAAGATCAAAAAGAAATAAGGACTCGAGTGGATCCAAATATAAAAAAGGGGGATCCAACCCGAACAATAGGTTTTAAATGGATTACCTCTTTTAGAACTGTCAAGGAACTGCATGTCCTGGCACTTTTTCTATTCTTAAACATTTTATATTGACTCATAAACCTAAACTTTTTGCTATATCTAAACCAAAAATCAGTTTTTTGTGAGTTTTAGACAACTACTCTCCTTTGGTTATAATTATTTAGGTGCTTGAAAAACTAGGTTGATTGTTGATTATTTTTGGATTTTTTATCATGCTTCTTTACAGAACATTAATACTTTCAATTCCACTGAACAAATTATTACTTTTGTTTCTTTCTTGATGGTAAACATAACTTTATTTCTATTATTTATGCCAAAAATAGATATCAGGATTGTAAGACCCTCTCGAAAGATCTTTTTGATTTATATAACGTCATACATGATCCCAATATTGTGTTAGGGGATTTCAATTCTATTCTTTCCCCCAGTGAAAAAACTGTCCCTTCCTTCTCATCTATTTCATCTAGGGAATTTAGAGCGGCTATTAAAGATTGTAACTTTTTATAGATTAATCTCCATGGTACCAAATACACATGGTATAGAAGCCACTATAATAAGATAGTTTCCAGTAAATTGGATAGGGCTCTAGCTAACATCCAAGCCCTGTATAATTGGGACACCATCTCTAGCATTACTTTAACCAAGCTTAATTCAGATCACTGCCCCATTTTGGTCATCCTTACTTCTTGAAAGCTGAAAACCAGTCTCCCTTTCAGATTCAATAATTCTCGTTTGAAGGACTTGGATTGTTCTCTCACCATTAAATATTGTTGGGAGTCTATGAAGCACCATAAAGATTATTTTTTCTGTATTTCTATGTTAAAACACCTCAAACTTTTCCATAAGGGTTGGTGTAGTTCTAAATATAAGAAAATGGACAAAGAAATCTTAGACCTTGAGAATGAGCTTTCTCAAATTCAAAACAACCCCACTTTCTCTCAATTCCTTTTGGATCCTCAAGCTTAAATCAATACCTCCCTAAAATTGAATACTCTCCTTTTTCTAAAAGTCAATATTCATAAGTAATAATTAAATGAAAAATGGCTTTAGGATGGTGATAGTAATACTAAGATTTATAACTCTCTTCAAAGAATAAGAAATGTTTGCTGACCTCCATCTTTTCTTAAGGATAATAACACCCTCCTTGACTCTGAGGAGGCCATTGCTAGTAATGTGGCCACTTATTTTGATAATATATTCAATGGTCCATCTATCGATAAGGACCTTCTTCCTGAGGTTATTCTGGTCTTGGTCACCGAGGAAGACAACCTTTCTCTTTTAAGCACTCCCCTTGACCACAAAATCAAAGTCACTATCCTTAGTCTAAATCCTAATAGTTCCCCAGGACTTGATGGATTTAATAATGGCTTTTTTCAACATCATTGGGAGATTATACATCTTGATGTTTTCAAACTTATTAGGTCTTTTTTTCTAATGGAGTTCTCCCTTGTAGTATTAATTCTCAATTCATTACCTTAATTCCCAATGTGGCCAATGCTTCTGAAATCCATCTCTTTTGGCCCATTTATCTTATCAATTATATTTATAAAATCATCACAAAACTTCTTGCTAATAGGCTTTCTTCTCTATGTCAAAAAAAAAATCATTTTACCAATTTGGAATTATCAAAGGAAGATATACACAAGATTGCATTTTCCTTGCCTCGTAATGCATGAACACTCTGGAAAAAGTTAACAAATGAGGTAATTTTTCCATTAATATTGGTATTCAAAAATACTTTGATACCATTGACTGGAACTTCATTTTCAAGGTTCTTCAAGCCTTTGGTTTCAATGATTTTTTAATTAGTCAGATTCATTCTCTGTTTGACTCGAACTATATCTCAATACCTGTTAATGCATCCCCTAAGGGTTATTTTAAATGCACCAAGGGTGTAAGGCAAGGTAACCCCTTATCATCCATCCTCTTTTTCATAGTGTAATATTACCATAGTATACTTCTCACTCACCTTGTTGCTCAAAACAAACATCATCCCATTCTGGGGGCTAGAAACCTAACTGTGCCTATGCATCTTTTTTATGTTGATGATATCATCCGGTTTTTACAAGGTGATAAAAGAAATATTCAAAGGCTTAAAAATGTCTTGGCTCATTATGGGGAGCTCTCTGGTCAATCTATTAGTTGTAATAAATCTTTTGTAATCTTCAGTAAAAAAAATTCTCCCAACAGGAAAAATGACATAATCAATAGTCTTGATATCAAATAAGAATCATTCCCCTTCACCTATCTAGGAGTTTCCATTTTTTTGGGAATTCCTAAATCCATTTTCTTTTCCTAGATTTTTGATAAGGTAGTTAACCATCTATCTTCCAATAATGGTAAATCTCTCTCCATGCCTGGCAGGATTTGTCTAGTGAAATCTACTATTATGTCTAAATTGGTTTACTAAATGATGATCTATAAATTTCATGTTGTTATTCTCAAGAAAATTAATGTTTACATTAAACATGTTGTTTGTACTGGAAGCATTCTTGAAACAAATCTTGTGACCATCCCTTAGGCATGTTTCAAACCTTTAGAAAAAGGTGGTATTGGTATAAAAAACCTTCAACACTTTAACAACGTCCTTAACGCTAGACTTACTTGGAGTTTGATTAATAAAAAATCTGATTCCACTGCCTTTCTCAGAGAAATATTTCTTGAAATGATTATGAAAGGAAATTTGAGATATATCCACTCCTCCATCTAGCCCTGCATTAGAAAGTCTTTTGTAAATATTATGGTGAATTCTAGATGGATGGTTAGTGCAGACTCTTCCATGTATTTTTTGTTGGACAACTGGTCTGGTGTCCCCCTAATCTCTATGTTACCCACTAACTCCTCCCTGGTTAACACCAATTGTACTATAATGGATATTATTCAATCTTTTAACTTCAACTTTTCTGAAAACATCATGCAAATTATTTATAATTACTCTTTTTCTAATGATGATGATTTCCTTATATGGGAGCCCGCACAAAATGTGGTTCATGACTAAAAAAGTTTTTACAATTACAACTTCTTTATTTCTGATATTTTCTTTGATTGGTTAAAACATTTTGATAACCCTAGATTAAAACATCAAGACTCAATATTATTTGGAATATTTCCCATAAAAGTGTTCCCATTGATGTTTTCTTTCAATCATTTGTAATTCAACTTTTCTCTCAGTGTCACTTTTTACACGAACATAGGGAAGATTCTATGCATCTATTTTTATATTATTCTATGGCTTCAGCTCTTTGGAATTTTAATAATGAATTGTTTGGCTACATAAGTTTACTATTTAACTATATTAGTTCTAAATTTAAACATTGTGTGGAGCTTGACCCTTCACAGCAAATCAAGAACCTCTTCTTAGAGGCGGTTGTGGAGCTTCTTCATGTGATCTGGTATGATTGAAATGCCATTATCCATAAGAAATACTCATTCAGTCTTCATGCAGGTCATATAAGAATTATAATTTCCATTTCGTATGCTGCTTTGATCCAAAAAATATTATTTTGAAAATTCGTTTGGTGATTTCGAGATCTTTCATCGACTAAGGGTTGATGGTCTCTATAGGCAACTGAGGTGCAACATTGAGGTTTTCTAGTAATCTTCGATTATAGGTTAGATTAAATTTAATGTTGATGGAGCCTCTAAAGGAAATCTAGAGCCTGCGGGTTGTGGTTCCATCTTTAGATACTTTACTGTGCAGTGCCATGGATGCTTATTTGGCAGTTGTGACACAACCTCATCCTTGGAGGAAAAAATGATGGTTGTGATTCATGTTATGTACGTTTTCAGGAAAAAAGGTATAGAACAACATCTGGATTGAAAGTGACTCAACCAACATCATCCAAGTGATTTGGAATGGATTTTTCCATCTTTCTTGTCCTCTAACTACCCTTTAGATTAGATTTATGTCTTTACTTCAGTAGATCAACTACATTGTCACACATGCCTTTCGTGAAGAGAACAAGGTGGTTGATGGTCTTTCCAACGTGGGAATCAACAAGGTCATTGCTTGGATTTCCCTTATTATAAAAGTAATTGTAATAAGATATATTATTTTAGAATCATGTAGCTTCCCTTCCATATTTTAATAAATTATGTCTTTATCTTTGACAAAGTCACCACCTTCCAAAAAATCATAAAAGAATAAGAAATATTGGAGACAATAGATAATTTCACCAGGTTTATCCTGTCATCTATAGAAAGACTCTTCCCCATCCAAGATGAAATTTTAATTTTTCTTTTATCAAAAATTTCAGCAAAATAACAAGATTTAGGCCTCCCTCAGAATATTGGAACTATAAGTTAATTGATGAGAAAGGATCCTTCTTTTATATACAACTCTGAAAAGATGTAATTCTTTCTCAAGTGAGGGAAAACCTTCCCCAAAAAGATATAATATTTATCACAAATAACAATTATCCCGAAAATAATTTCATAATGAAATAAACCCTATTTGATATGTATGATATTCCTCTTGAATCTATTCATAGAAAGGATTATATCATATGTATATAAGAGATATGAAGGATCATTGAGAGATCTAGAGGCTTCAATTGGCTTGATATTTACATGTGTCAAATGTTGGTAGAGGGGTCTTCTAAGGTAATATTCTACAATAGAGAATAAGATTGATGAGAGAGGGTCACCTTGAATAACCCCCCTTGAGAGCTTAAAGAAACCCCTAGGAGAGCCATTAATGAGCACCAAAATATGAGTAGATCCAAAAAGGAACGAAACCCAATTTCTAAAATGATACTAAACCAATATCTTCTAAGCACCTTATAAATGAATTTATGATCTATTTTATTAAATGATATATAAAAATAAATATTTATAGTAATGATACCTCCTACTAATCATCTTGAGTAGATTAGCGCATTCTAAAGCAGTAAAAATAAAATCCTAAATTAACATGACTTTGATGAAATCTAATTGATTCCACAATATATCTTTTTCAGAAATTCTAGAAAGACTATTAGTGAGAATTTTTATAATCACATTATAGATGTTGTTTATGAGGTAAATGGTTATAGAAATTTGAGTTTAACAATAATATTCAACTTTAGGAATCAAAGTAATGAACTGCAAATTGAGACTCTTAGGAATGGTTCCATTAATAAAGAAGGAATATATCATCTAAAAAACAGATTCCTAGGTCACATTCCAATATTTTTGGAAGAATAAATTGTTGAAATCATCTGGACTAGGAAAACTACTAGCATTGAGGCAAAAAAATACATCCCTAATCTCAAATTCTAGGGGGATACTGGTGGGGAAAAAAATATTAGGAGTAATAATGATATGAATTTTTCCTTTTATTAAACCACTACAAAATTAGGACCATTAAAGAGATTAGTGTAATAATAAACAATTTGTTTTGAAATTCATGCACAGTTGTTAATGACTTGATCTCCCACATTTAGAAAAGAAATAGGTCTACTAAATTTCTACCCCTTTGAAGAGAGTTATAAAAATTTAATGTTATTATCCCTCTCGTATAGCCATTAAACTCTGAACGTTTCTTTAAGAAATATTTCCATCAAGGTAAGAAGATAATTTAGCTTGAAGATATGATAACCTCTTTCTAGAGATCCTTTTTAAAGTAAATTTTGGTGGATTTATCATGAATCTGCATAAGAGATATCTCAAGAGTGGGAATTTATTTATCTAGTTCACTGAAGATTCCCTTTATCCAACTCTCCAACTTAAACATTAACAGTTTCATCTTTAATAAGAAATAATCATCCTCATCTAAACAATACATTCTTATACAAAATTACCTAACAAGCATATCACATTCATTGTGTTAAGCCCAAGAGTTGTTAAATCGATAAGGATGGGGAATCGTTTTCTCCCTGATATTGAAACTAACCATAATGGTATTATGATCAAAGATCAATTTGGGAAGAGTGATGCTAGAAATTGAGTCCCACTTACCCAGATCCATTTCATTATAAAACCTTCTATTAAGTTTATTGGAATCCATTCAATTGATATGATTTCTGTAATTTGTGTACACAGCTTTAACCAAGGTAATTTAGTTTTCCCATTACCTTCAATGAAAGCCTTGAATTCCCAAAAAGAGATCAATGAATGGATGGCATCAAATATATCAGTAGGTAAAATGATTTTATTCAAATTACCAAGGAGGAACCATGGGTAAGATATATGTTATTTAATATTCCCAATGATTTTCCATAAGTTCCTCCTTTATTGATACCCATTTTTAACATAAATAATGTATCGAACCATTTGAAAATTATTATACTAAAAGATACAAGTGACCATATTTTAATCAATGTTGATGACATTAACAATTCCCAATAGGGCATGTGAAAAGACCCAAAGAGTTTCTACTAGGGTTGAGAAATTATTGGATCCAACAAAGAAAAATCCATTTTATTCAGATTAACAAAGCCTGCAAAAAATTAGGCTTTTAGTCAATAAATTCCTAGAAGATTGGAATTATGAATTTGAATGTTTCTATGAAAGGTGTTGGATTTTTTATAGTTTTCCAATCCTTTTAAATTTTTTAAAATAACATTTCTTTAAAACAAGATTTTGAGTTGAAATTTCACATCTTCCAACTTCCTCTTGCATTATTATTTCTGGAGGACTTTTTTAAACCACCATTAATAATTTTGAGGCTTTTAGTTTTCATTATTATGAAATTTCAAGTATAATTCCTAGCTTTAATAGATAGTGGTGTTCACATATTGGTATCCTTGCAGCCACTATGAAGACTTTCTGAATTAGGTGTAGGTGTACTCTGTGAACCAGGGGTAGAAGAAATAGCTTCTAAATCCTCCTCTTCTTCAACCATAAGAATTCATGACTTATTTTAAGTTGTAGGGGTCATTGAATATGGTTTTTCCATAATAATATTTTCAATTTGGACAAGATTAGGATTATCATTACTGAAACAATCCATTAGTGTTATAGTCACAGCCTGAGACACTAGGTTATTTTCAACTTGATCTCTACATTTTTTTGATCTTCTAGAAGATCATTTTCATTAGATTTATGTATACCCCGGCTCATGGAGACCTCTATATTTTCCTTAACTAGATAATGAATATACTAATCAGTCACAACATCCTTGATTTGAGAACCTCCAAAAGCATCAACATGATCACAGGGAGAAATCAGTTTTCTATCAACAATAATAGTTGGAGCCACACCATTCATATTGGATTCAATTTTCTTCTTCCCAGCTGAACCATGAATATCTTGATGTATAAGTTCATTTTATCACATAGTATGAGGTTTCATGTTCTCCTGAAAATACATTCCATCCTTTGTGTTCTGGGAACCATACACTACAACAATTTTTAATCCCTCTCTAGTAAGAGGAAGAAAAAAACTCTAATTTATATTGTTCACCATGGAGTCTTTACCCGAGTGTTCACCCTTTTGCAAATGGATTTCCCTGAGCTTCTTTCCCTTTCCAACTTCTTTCCATGTTTTAGTCTTTCCAGTATTATGATTCTTAGCTTGACTCTATATGAATCTGAAATTTGTTATGGAGTTTCCCACAATCATCAAGTACTCATAAAAAGGAGGATGATGTTCAAATTATACATTGATCACTAGTTTTTGATCATTGATAATGAGCTAAATCATCTCATGAGTTTGGGAATCCATGTCAACTACCACCAGATCATGATCAAATAACCCAATCTCACCTTCTGTGGTGTATTTATCTATCTTTAGTGTCACACCAACACAGGAGGCTAAATAAATTAGAAATTTTGGATACCATTCGAACCAACTAAGTCCAAGTAGAAATATCCAGACATGATTAGTTGATTTACTATGATTGAGGGGGTTAAGGGGTATATCACATTCATAGATTCTTAAAATTCCTGTATTAAAGATAATTATTTTGTAATTCCAATCATTTCTAATATCCTCCTTGGAATAACAGATAACATGGAAATACTCTCTCCCAATAAGAACATATTCTAGGATTTTAAGTCCTAGCATTGAACCATCTTAGAATAGATATCTTTATTACTCTATGGTTTAAAACCTTTCACCATAGAGATATACTCAAGCACCGAGAACCTATAAAGATCTAAGTGTTGCCTGATAGCCTCTTGATCATCAAAAAAAGAGAAAACTATATCATCCAACCTATTTTGGTATGAATGTAGGAACCAAATAAAGATCTATACTTCGGTAAACACCTAGTAGTGAATTAGTAAAAAAACACCTTTGGAATGAAGAGATCAAACTAGTTCCACTTGTCTTTATTTCCTTTTCCTCATCTCACTGGTGCGGAAAAAAGCATCCAGTTAGGATTGCAATAATCCATGAAACATCACTAGAACACCATATCTTTGCTACAGAGGGATTTATATGTCATAAATTCTTCTTCCCACCCAATCTCCATCTACATTTTATCTTAATTTTAAAGTAAATATATAATTACTAAAAATTATATATAATTATTTTTATGATACTAAAATTTATGGATATGTATCATGCTCATTATGAAGTATTATTTAATGGTACCTGGCACAGAACAGAAGCCCTGAAAGATGGGATTTAAAAATTTTCTATAGATAATCAACATTAACTCATTAACATTGGGAAAAAACTACTTGATTTAAGCTTAGGATCTCACATGAAGTGTTTTAAGAAAAAAACTAAAACCATAAAATACTTAGATTGGATTTGAATCCGTGGATAATGTTTGTTTGTCTTTGGTGATTGCTTCTCAAATAATTTTAATCCCAGTTTCTCTTTATTTTCTACATATGCTTCAAGAAATAGTGGGTGCATCATACGTTGAATTTTAAATTCTGGCACGGAGATTTGACGACGCCTTCGACGCTCTGTGGATCACCGCATTTCCTTTCTTAGGATGTGGAAGATATAGATCGATCTGAACTCCTTAGATCCAGATACTCTCACTCTAGAGTGAAGGAGAGAGGATTAGAGAGATAGGACATAAATAGTACCCATAAAAACTATCTTCACTTTTATTTATAGAGTGTTTATGAATTACCCAAAATTTCCTCCTGAACCCCAAATAATTAACACGCTATAAACGACATGTTATAACTACTAAACCGAGTCATAAATATTATTATCACTTCATTATAATATATTAAAAATATTACATGATAATAAATGAGTTATAAACTCAACTCATTGTTCCCATAAAAATTAATTGAACCTTGAATAAATTAAACTAATATTTGTTTAATTAATATTTTTCGTGTATTTAACTTAAAACATGTAAATATATTTAATACAAAAATTCAATGGTCATTATTCCTAACTTTAATTACATGAATTTATTTATTAATTTGGTTATCTTCTCTCCTTAGAAAAATCCTGGACTCTAGTGGTGGGGCCCACCATGTCAAAAACTCATATTCAACTGAATAAGAAGATTCATAAATATGCTATTGTGTGTGACCCTCTTGGACATTATCTCGATATTAGTGAATACTATTCACAGACTAAAAACAGGATCTAGCAATCCATCATGACCCCTAAAGCGATAAGGATTGTCATAGTAGTGACAACCAACCTATAAAAATGAAATGTGTAATATAATATCTTTGTCTTTAATAACTCATAAAGCAGGATGCACACCCGTGTCATCATCCTTTTCTTGCTTAATTTTTTGTTGATCTAACTGGATGGATTTACCCTCGACTACCATGCCCATGGTATTATGAAGTTACTACCATACCGATCAACGTGTCCTGAGATGTATAACTTGCTTAACCTAGAAGTGATAAATGATTTCTTTATCATTCAACCAATATCTTGACACTAATGACACACCCAACAAAAACTACCTATCCACGATTTCAATAACATGGTTTTCATCTTTAATAAAAGTGCACAATCAAATGATATACATTGGTAATGATATCAAGTCTGGAGACCATTACACGTGATCATAGATAGGAACAAAAAAAAGACACCCAAAACATGTGGTGTTCCTATTGGTGGGTCTTTTCATATGATATCACTTCTAGAGATCACCATATGTGAACTTCATGAGAAGATGTCTCAATGCTTATGATCCCCTAAAACCTGATAGTCAATCATATACTGTGTTGAGTAAGTAAAATTTATCTACACCATATGAACTTTGTTTCAGATTAATTTTACAGCATCTCGAGGTTCTTGTTATATCTTGGGATCTGATATAACCTTTTGATACAAAAATTAATCTATGGAAATTACCATTAAATAGTGGATATAGAAATATCTACCTTATAATGTAAGTAATCATCATGTATAACTAAATTGTATAAAAAATGTGGTAAACAAAAGTATTGTATAGTTGGGTCTAGAGCACCCACTATTTCAACACAATCACTTGCACTAGAGCCAACTTTCTAACTATACTTGTTAGCTCACACATGATAAAACCCATGTTTCTATAGAGTTATGACTTTAGCTACTAGGCCTTCCATGATTCCACCATCTGGATGTTCTTCTATTTTTGACCTCATAACCTTGAGTAAAACATCCCAAGAGATGGTATCACTGAGTATCAAACTTTTTTTCCACTATCATAACATGGAATCTTAGCTATTAATAATATCATAATTTAGATTATGACAATTCTTCAATTATTAGGTGTGATTACATGAAATAGAACAAATTTTTGCATATAACAGCTTCTTAACTACCTTAATAGATGCAACATACCTAGTATTTATAGGTATGGATACCACTAGCTTATATGAGCCGGCCTCATTAAACATATTTATCCTAACTACGATATTAGATAACATGGATGTAATGAATAATAGTTTGTACCCATTGAAAAACTTGTATCCTTTATTCTCTATTTACAAGGTACATATCTTTTGTATTTTCCAAAGTACAAATGGATTGTTTTGACTGCTTCTATTTTAGTCCACCTTGATATAACTAATATGTTTGTAATATAAAGTATATGTTGGAATATCAAAATTTTTACATATCATGGCATTTTTTATTTATCCATTTCATAAGAATATATACTTCAACTCACCACATTTATCTCCTCCGATGTCCTGGAAATTTCAACCTAGAGAGATATATTCCATGTGACATTGGTAACAATTCTTCTCTTGTATTGGTGCATCATGTATTTCTCAATACCATGTAACTATATATATGATTGACTAGGTCCAAGTAACCTTTAGATCCACCTCAGTAGATCATGTTCCCTAGAACATAGGTTTCTACTTTAAGTCAATCATTGGAGAATAAATTTCATTTTGGTCTTAACTAATATTGAAGAACAATCTGTTTTCATATGTTACTAAACATATTTTACATGGAAGACCATAGCTCTCTCAATAACCTCTGGTTGACACATGATAGTAATTTATCCCAAATGAATACTCTATGATCATGTTTCTTACTTCAATCCTAAACTGGATATCATGTAACATTCATCCTTTATTAGCATTATGTAATGTGAACATACCTTTCTGATAGTGTTGTATAGACACCTTCCATGATTGGTTATCATTACATCTAATTCTCTATACAATGATCTTACAATTTAGCAATAAAAAGTAAAATTCTAATGGATTTAGGAACAACGATCTGGTATTACCAATCAATCCGTATTAATACTACACTTTTACCATCAAAGTATCAACTTATTTGAATTTTAACTAGTCTTGTCAATCTATGCTAATTTCCATTAACTTCTTACTTTTAGGAAATATTATTCTTAAGGAATAATATAACTCCAACCATGGTGAATACAAAAATCATCACCATGATTTTATCCTTCCTACGCAGTATGTGCCTTTGGAACATACTTTACTCTATATGATCTTATGGAACTAGTTCCTATGACAACTACATGTGCATCTCTAGTATTGACTAAACCCAAGTCAATATGGCTCCCACTATCTCAAGTATATTTGTGTATCCTTATATAGAATTTTATTCTACCAATTGACTACAACTTTTCTATCTTAGAGAATTTTTTTAATATCTTAAGTAACAGTTAGGATAATTATAATAGATGCACAGTGTGTTTGTTCTTGATGAAAGTTTATTTTTTGTATTAACAAACTCTTTTCATCCAAACACATGTATTATGACATAATTGATTTCCATCATACCATGACTCATATGATATCCATTTTTATTTTTTTTTGGAAAATTATTATGGTATAACATCATTATCGTTAAAGAAATTCATGAAATATAATTAAGGTTTCCGTAAGTTGCAATATTCCTTATAATTACATCATGACCTTGATGTATAAAATGTGCATTTAAAAATTTTTCCACACTACATTTTTTTGATAAATGTTAAAATTTAATACTTCATCATAGATCCTCCTTATTAATATCCATTTTGTGATGTATATATGTTAATGTGTGTTTAGGAATTACTCCACACTACATTATCATGATTGATGGTTTCTTGGTGAAGACATTCTTCGGTATTCCGACCCGAAGTTACTCATATCTTCTGACCATGAACTTACTTCACTTTACCATTCCATAATTACTATAAGGAATCTTATGAAGTATAAATTCCCCTAGATTACTCTTATAATAGTTCACACTCTGTTTCTCTACTAATTCTGAAAGCTTTGTGGCTTACCTTTATTTCTAAAGGTTTCTTTGTCCAAACTAAAGACATCAATAATACCAATGGTGTTTAGATTTAACAAACCTAAATACCATATTAGGTACAAACTTGATGTCCACTTTTATTTTTACATGAAAAGGAATTATGTTTCCACAACTGGGTATACAAGTCTTACATTGTATATTCATTAGGTATTGCCTTCAATTCAAGTACTTCTAAACTATAGGTTGTGTATTAAATACCAATTAAAAAAATTAATTCCTAAAGCTAGAATAATGTCTCAGTATGTCAAAGGACACATGATATTAATGTTTCTATTATACTCAATGATAGTTATAAATTAATATTTCACTTGTATATAATGAATTTATGGACTTCTCAACATTGGCCTAGGTATCACCCTTTCTCAGCCACATTAATAATACACCTGACTTATAGTAATATTTTAATACTTTCTTGGTTATTGTATCTAAATACCCATATGTGTTTATCATATTGAATTAAATATCCAAAAAGTAAAATAAAAAAATTACATTGATGAATATTTCTGAAGACAAAATGGGTACTTTCTTCATTAATTTAGTTTATTTCTATTAAACTTCAATAGTATTATTTCATAATATGAAATGCAAATAACCACATGTTAATACCTCTTTCATTGAAGGAAATTGATAATATTCTTTTAACGTTAAATGTTATTAGACTTTTCTCATTGTCTTTCAATTTGTTTTCCAAAATAATTAAAGGTTAATATATCATTTATATTCTTATTCACTTGGAGAATGTTTACCTAAATAGATAATGAATCGTTTACTAAATACTTGATTATTTTGAAACATATAATGAGACTTGAGTAAATAGGTGAAAATTATATGAGAAAGATATCCATTGAAATATCATGATCCATCTTTCAATTTACACATGCCTATATAACCAAAGCCTTATTCATATCTTGCTTTGCTTTCTCCTCAAAAGCTTGTTGAAGATGAGACTACATGTTATATCATCCATGTCATGATGTAGCAACTGCAACTAGCATCAAATGTAGATGATAACATAATGAAATAACCATCATATGATTTATACATAAGTATCCTATATGAATGTTTTCACAGTTTCTTCTTTAGGTGACCTAATAGGTGTTTAGGACACTAACACCTCGAGTTTCATATATAATAGTACTATATACAAGCGCCCGTACTATTATTTGATACTCATGCTGGTGTGGATATTTATTTTTTCAATAATTAATGGAAATTATTTATTGTGGTATAACTTCCCATTTACTACAAAAAATAAATTTTATCATATTTGTAATTTTTATCACGATTACCAATTTAGACATTTTGATAAAATAATTAAATAATAAAATGTATCCCACTATTTTATAGAATTATAGGAACTCTATATGCTAGAATCAATGTGCTATGTTGCTTGAGTATTCTAGTCTAAATATTCTCTGAAATTCCCCTCATAGTCTACAAGCTTTGTCTATTCCACTACTTTGAGGGTTTAAGGTAATAATTTGTCTAGCCACCCGCATTACTCACGGTTCCTTAATATGTTGAGTGAAGTCTCAACTTCTTATATTGTTACCTGATTTACTCAATGCTTGCCTCTAAAATTACAAAAAGATAGATTTGGATACTTATTTGTTGTGATTTTAGTTAAGTCAACCCACCACTTTCACAAGAACTCCCCATTAGTAAGAGGCGGCCTCAGTTTTGACATGACGAGCACCTCGAATAGTGAAGGTTCTAGGTGCAGCAGAAGCGTGGTTGGGACGGCACCCAATTTTAATTTTTTACCATGATTAATGATTATTCTGGGATCAATACAATGATTAACACCAGTCTCCATTGAATATAATAAAAGATTTAGATAAATAAGAAAGAGGCCTGAAACCTTTAGAGAGGATCTTGAACATCATGTTTATAATTAATTTCATTAATTTCATAAAGAAAAAATAATACCAGGATCTTTTTTATTTTTCTTCATTGATGATTTTTATCATTCAGAATGACCCTTATAGATTATCTCATTGCACTTGTAAGGATACAAAATAGAATCCCTCTAGCGGTGATCCACACGTGCTCCGATGGCCTCTGATCAACACCGCTCATTCTCCGAGTGCTATTACGGTGAATCAAGTGTCTTGTGTTGCTCTTTCTTGATCACCTTTTCTTCGACCTTGAATAAGGTCTCTTGTTCTTGAGAGGGGAGAGAAGAGGATTTGAGAGAGAAATTGTTTGGCTCAACAATTATTAGTTCACCAGGCATGTGGTGTGGTGTATGGCACAATAGGCGTACTTGCCACTTTATATACATGGAATTTATTTTGCAATATTTAATTGTATAGCTACAATTAAATACATTCATAAACTTAGAGAAAACTCATGTATTTAATAATAATATTTTTTTCATTATTTATAGTGTCCCAACTTGCGCAAAACAAAATTATAAATAATATTCCATGTCACAAAATAATAGCAGCATTATTTTAATTTGTCTCAACTAGTTAAATAATTATTTATTGTCATATAAATAATTATTTTACTACCAGACAGACCTTGGTCTGCTCGAACTTCACTTCCATTTATTGAACACCCGAATAAAAAAATAAATACTTTATTCTCTTAAATAAATATTTTATTTACAAACTAGTAAATAAATATTTATTAAATGATCAATAAAATAAATAAATATATTTAATTTTATTTATGTGATCATTTTAACATGAATAAAATTATTCCACGGTCTTGCGAATAGTATTTATTTTATTAATTAAATTCAAATAGAATTTAACAGAGACCACTAAAAACACTTAGTGTGTGACCCTGTAGGAGTCTTTCTCGTTGGTATTAGGCGGGCTTGCCTAAAGTCCAAGAGTATTGTCTAGAAACGGGTCAAGTCACCCAAGAGAAAGAACGTAAAGTCGCAAAAATGACATCCACATATGAATGCCCACTATGTAATATAATCCCATTGTCGCATTATCTCATCAAGAAAGTTTCATGACTATGTCATCAACTTTTATGTTTCATGTGTTGTTCTTTGACTTCCTGAAATAAACTCCTCGTTACACCATGGACATGGAATTTCACGCGACAGTTTTATTTCAATCTAAGGTCCAAGATATCAACTTCCATAAATGGAAGGTACCAATCTTTCCTCGACTTAATCATTAATAACATCCCACTCATGACGCACCCAACATACCCTACTTCCCACCAACTATCTTTGTAACGGTTTTCTTCATAAATCAAAGTGTGTAAGTTGTGATACGTATTAATGATAATATTAAAGTCTATGGATCATTACATACGCTCACAAATAGAAATACCCAATGACACCAAAACATAATTAATTTTTACTGGCGGGATTGTTCTCTTAATCTTATATCTTGGAGATTACCAATTGCGAAATTCGTGAGAGGAAGTCACATATTCTTTCGAGTACATGCACCTTCCTGTTTGCATGCTATGTGTCCCATCATATCATTTCATCCAACTCCAGAACTATATTTGAGAATATTATTATAGCATTTCAATGTTCTCATCATAGCGGGGAACTGCCATGAACTTATCAATGCAATAGTTACTCTAGGAAATTATTACATCATAATAATGTAGAACAATGAACAATATGTAATAATACATTAAATATCCATGTAATAAAAGTAAACCCAGTTGGTTCTGGGACACCAACTCTTATAAACTCCCACTTTCACTAGATCTAACTGCCTATAAATTTCAGTCTGCTAGACATCACATGATGATCATGTTTCTAATGAGTCAAGGATTTAGTCAAGGGGTCTACCATGTTGTCTTCCATGGAAATACGGCTCACTGTGACTTCACCCCTCTAAGAAAAATCCCTCAAGAGATGATACTTCGGAAGTATGTGCTTCATCCGCTGATGTGACCTTGGATCTTTTGTGAGATCCACCACTAAAATATTATCATAGTACAATGTGATGGGATCTTTATTGCTAGCTATCACATCTAGCTCATGGACAAATCTTTGTATCTGAACTGCTTCTTTAGCTACCTTAGAAGCTACGATATACTTGGAATCTACTGTAGAATTTATTACCACACTCTGCTTTGAGCTCTTCCATCTCATTGCACCTCCATTCAAAGTGATGATGTATCTCGTTTGTGACATCATTTCATCTTGATCAGTCTAGAAACTAGAATATTCATATCTTCTGATGACTAGTTCTTCATCTCCTCCATAAACCAGGAACATATCCTTAGTACGCCTCAGATAATTTAGGATAGTATTTACTTCTATCCAATGGCAGTCATCTGGGTCGGCTTGATATCTTCCTACCGCACTCAATGTGTGGGTGACATCTAGCCTATTATATAGCATGGAATACATGACTGACCCAATTGCTGATGCGTATGGAGTCCTTGACATTATCTTTCTCTCCTCATGTGTCTAAGGACACATTTTATTGGAATGATAAATGCCATGTGATGTTAGAAACAGTCCCCTATTGGATTATTCCATACTGAATCTCTTTACTATCTTATCAATGTATGTACCTTAACTTCGGCCCAGCAATCTCTTAGATCTATTAAGATGGATCTTGATCCCAAGAATATACACTACCTCACCCACGTCTTTCATGGATAAGCATTGATTCAACCAATACATAACTGAATGTAAGACTGGTATCTCATTTCCAATAGGTAATATGTCGTCAACATATACTATTAGAAAAATGATTGCACTCCCACTAAACCATTTGTAGACAAAAGGCTCACAATCATTCTTGATAAAACCAAAATCTTTTATGGCTTCAAAAAAATGAATGTTCTAGGACCTAAATGATTGCTTTAATCCATAAATGGATTTCTGCAACTTGCATACCTTATTGGCATCCTTTGGAGTCACAAACCCTTCAGGATATGTCAGGAAGACATATTCCTTAAGGTTCCCATTAAGGAATTATGTTTTGACATCCATTTTCCAAATCTCGTAGTCATGGTAAGCCGCAATGGAATGTATAATTCTGATTGATATCAACATTTCAATTGGTGAGAATGTTTCATCATAGTCAATTCCTTGACACTGTTTAAAACCATTTGAAACCAGTCATGCCTTATAGGTACTGATTTGACCATGCATGTCTTGTTTCTTCTTGAATACCCATTTGAAACAAATAGGATTTACATCAACTGGAGGATCTACCAAAATCCAGACTTTGTTTTGGTACATGGAATCCATTTCAGAATTCAAGGATTCTTGCCACTTGGCAACATCAGTGCCACTTACTGCTTCCTTGTAGTTTAGAGGATCATTATTTTCAACTAATAATGAGTCACTATCATTAGTAACTAGAAAATTGTACCGTCCGGTTCTCTAACCTCTCTTGTACTTCTATGTAGTACTTTGTCTCTAGAATAGGTTCTTCTTCCATGGGGATTTTGGGAATCTATTGTAACACCCCAAGCTTCCACGGTACACTTCTCTTTGAATAATACAGTAGCATGTGTTGTACGCAACTTCGAGTTCTAACACACACCACAACCAATCAAAGTAGCCGTTATGAATAGTAATACCTAAATTTTTGAAATTTTATAAATTTTATCTTTCCAAATGGACTTCGTTTTTTGATTCAGGATATTGAAATAAACCTATGTTGAATTTTTGGTATTTTTTTGAGAACTTCCAATTTTTTATAAATAGTGAAAAATACATAAAAACAACTTTTTTAGTCAAAATAATTTATAGTGATAAATTATAATATTGAGAGGTTTTAAAGTATAATTAGAATATTTTTTTACAATTTTATCCAATGGTGTTCATTAGAATTAATTTCACTTTGAAATTGGATAAAAACAATTGTCAATATTTTGATATATATTGTTTCTTAAAAACACGCTATTTGTTATGACAGCGGGAATTAATTACAAAATTAATTAATGCAACATATATGTTTGGAATTTTTTAAAATAGACATAATTTTTGAATTCAGAATATCAATTATAGCTTAGGGTGAAATTTTGGCATTGTTCTGAAAAACTTCAATTTTTGATGAATAGTGAAACCACTAAGTGGTAGTTAAAAAACTGATTTTTTGTTTAAATGAAATATTACCACTTCTATGATTTGATTTTCAAAAATCCGACATACATAGATTTCATTAGGAAGTAAAATGTGGTTCAATGGGATTAAAATAATTTTTTGTTGAATAGTATCTTTTAAGTTTAATTAATCGCGATTAAAGGTAATTAGTGAAATTTATGGTAAAATGATATTATAGAAATATGAAAACACCCTTACACTTGTCCTACCCCTATTGGATGAGTAATGTCCGACCCAGACAATCCATGGGTCAACTTGGGGACCCCATGGAGCCACTTTGGTGGGAAAATGACATTCAAAACATTTTATTTCATGTTAAAATAAAAATGTCACAATCATTAGTTGTTTTACTAAAAAAATTAAATGGTGTTATACAAGTCATCTTTTTGACTATAAATATTTAGTAGAAATATAAAAATATTTCCTACATCATGATAATTGTTTTATAATTTTTAGACATTAAATAAATTAAATTATTTATGACACCATGATGATGCAGCGATTACCTCATTAATTAACAATTTAAATAAAATACAAAAATAATATAAAATATAAGACTTACACTTATCCAAAGCCTATTGGATGAGTATATTGCGAACCCTTATCACCATATCCTCTAAATATAAGAGTTTGGGACCTTTAAAATCCGAAACACAATATATAATAAAGTAACCTTTCATGACATTCCAAGAGTGCCCCTCCTCCCCTCTTATAAAAGGCCCCCACCACTACCACATTACTCACACATTCAAAGCCTTTTGGCTCTGCAAAACTCTGCCAAAATACTCTCCCAAATTCCCTCTCTTACTCCTACAAGCCTCACTTTGGGTAGAATTCTTCCCAAGGAATCCTTTGGCTCAAATCAAAAAGAGTTACCCGATTTTAAGGTAATGTCTTCTTTTATGTTCTTTTGTTTTATTTTTCTTCTCCCACCCCCTAAAATCTTTTTATTTCTTTCTTTTATAAAATCACCAGTATCTAATATATACTATTATGTTGTTATGACAAGGATTTGGTTATCACTTACACACACCTTCGTCTAATTGTTAAAGAACATACGGTTTCTGTGGGTGGCGAAATACTGCCTCACGAAACGATGATTGTTCAATATTCTTTTAATACCTCTAATGGTGGCCATTTTGATGACACTATTTTCATATATGATATATATATTATGTTTATGTTTTCCCTATGCTTCTTTATTTCTCATTTATGGCATACTTTATGATTTCCATTATGGGAAAACACGATAATTTCGTTTTAGGAAGTGCGGACTACCACCGCCTCAAAGTGATTTGAATCGTTAATGCCATATGTGGAATGTATAAAGGATGGAGTAAATGGTATTATACATTATATTATTCTGGAATTATATTATAACTTTATATAATTATAACATCATTCCATTAAATACAAAATAGAAATTAAAGTAGCGTTCATGCGTACGTACGGCTTACCGTCTCCATGAACGGTGCATTTCATTTCTTACCTCTAAATGTTATGTAATATTATAAATGAATGTATATACTGCATATATATGATGTATATTATATATACATCATGAATATAATTATTAATATAATGGATATTTTACCACATGAACAAAGTGTAATTATAAGAAGTTTATTTTTGACCCAAGTACCTAAGATCGACAAAACAACCGTTATTAACTTAAATAATTACATAATGTTCATGACATGGTAATATGTGATATAAAAGGAATAATGAAATAGAAAAATGTTCTTAAGAAGGTAGATATTAAATCTAGTTTATTATTCATGAGGTTAAAGAACGGTCGAGTCAAGTTGGACACGAGGTAGGGGAACTTCTTAACCCAATTTCCATTCTTTGGGTTAATCTCCTACTTTAAAATTATATCATGATATTATCTTGTATTTATACATTATTTATGTGTACAAATAGTGAATACACATAATGTATCTATTCTATTTAAAAATTATCTTTGAATGGTACTTTGTCTCATTCTCCATTCATTGAGGCATATTTTGTTTTTTACAAAAATTTCTTTTATACGGTGTATATACCCCTTTGACTTTTACATTTACTCAAAAGGAATATTTTTATATGAAAATTTTACTAAACGACAAAAAGGAATGTTTTTCTGGTCGTACGTATGTGGCAACAATGACTTCTTCGTCGCCGTGACCATTATTTGAGTTTCGGCTTCCTCTACAAGCCTTAACTTTTTTTAAATGAAAAATAAATAAAAAGTTTTAATTCTCTTTAATTTTGGTATTGAAAATGGTTTTGAATGTGTTTTTAGTATATAAATGTGTTTTATTGATATCTTTTGATTGAAATGTGGAAATTTTATGTTTCCTTTATGCATGTTTATGTGATACGTTTATGTTACGGTTATGATATGTTTAAACCTGTTCATATGAGGAATGAATTGGACATAATAAGTGATGGGTGGAGCCCGCTATAGCTCCTCGATGCATCGGTAGGTCTCATGAGACAAACTAGTGTCTTGGAACGAGGCCTCGACAAAATCTAATTTTTATTCTTGACACGAGGCCTTGGCTACGTGGTTATGGCAGTCTGGAATTATGCATTCCATCATTATGAAAGTGGTTATTGATATTGCATGTGATTATTCAACTAGTGGAATATCCATGTGAGTAAGTAAATGGAATTATTTAGTTTTATTTTTTCCATATTATGATAAAGTTCATGTTTAAAAAGGATTTTGTTTTATTTATACATTGCCTTAAATGTTAATGTTTATTTATGAAAGCTTCGGCAATATTGTTATCCCTACTGAGCATCTAAGCTCATCCCTTTCAATGTTTTAATATTTTCCAGGATGTGAAGAAGTATTTTATGAATGACCTGCAGGGATAGTCAGAAGAGGAAATGAGTGTGGACTATGGAGACCTAGTTATTGTAGTTTTTCATTTTATGATGTAATGTAACATTTATGAATGTATCTAGTGTTTCTAAGGCTACTAAACTAATCGGTCTTTCGAGACATGATCTTTTGTGATTATGCCAATGTTACGAAGTAATGCAACGACTCTGGGTAGCTGGGGTCGGGGCGTTACAGTTGGTATTAGAGGCAGTTTAGTACTAACCTTGGAAGCTAGATTTAGATAAACTATGATTAGAGCACATAGCCCAAAGATAGACTTTGATGATTAGTATAGAAGAACATCCTAGAATTTTGGTATTATAGATATTTTGAGAGCTTTATGAGCAATACATCCCTATCTGGATATGAGCAGGTAGAGGTGTCTCCAGCATAGATGTACCTAGGGGTAAAACCCGAAAACACCGCTTTGAGCTAGACTCGAATGGGAACTGATGCACAACAACGGGCCTTGCTGCACTCTTGGTTACGACACTCCCGGGCGATATGCTTAGGATAATTATCATTTTCTTTACAAACCACTATGAAGGATTATGAGTATATACTTTCTCAAAGAAAACATTTTTTATGATTATGGATTATATCCATAAATAGTTCAATTTATGTTAAGTATTTTACAAGTATGGAATTATGTATTTTGATTCATAAACTAATTTTGTTTATTCCATTGTTTAGAAATGGAGCCTAGTGGAAGGGATGGAAACCATATCAATGCATGCACTCCATTTAGGGATTGCCCTCCTGCTCAAGATAATTATTGTGGATCTAGAGAAACAACTGGTGCTGATCAACATATTCCCATACTGGGACTCAGGTTATGAATAATAACCTTACTCGTATGTTGCACCCTGATCCGCAACGTGGAGGATCAATGTTAGACTGCTTCACGAGGAAACAGCCGCCAACATTTAATGAGGGTACAAATCCATTAGTAGCTGAGAAATGGATAAAATCCTTAGAAAAAATATTCCATGCCTTGGGGAGTAGCGAAAGAGAGAAGGTTGTCATGGCAGTCTACCGCCGCACTGGAGATGTCGATCAATAGTGGTCACTAATTCAAAACAAAAAGGAAGATGAAGAAGTATCAAATATGGAATGGAGAGAGTTCAAAGATCTTTTCTTAGAAAAATACTTTCCACAAGACCATCGAGCAGATATGGAAAGGCAATTTCTGAGTCTGAGATAGAAGGAGGATGAGAATGTCGCAAAGTATGAGGCTAACTTTACAAGGTTAGCGAGGCATGCTGCAGATTATATACGTAACCCAAGAAGTAAGATTGATCATTTCTTTGATGGGTTAAAACCATTTCTTTGTCGAGCACTAGTCTCACAAACCTTCTCGTCATACGAAGATACTGTCTCGTGTGCTATCAAGACGGAAAAGGAATTCTCTAAGTCTTATGACTTTAAAGCAAATAAAGAAAAGAAGAGATCTTCTGATCAATATGGAAATGGAAATAAGGGGAAGAAGGGAAGAGTTGAATATCAGTCCTGCAGTAAATGTTGAAAGAAACACCCCAGTACTTGCTTGAAGGGAATGGGAGTCTGTTACAAGTGTGGTGAAAAAGGCCACCAAGCTCATGATTGCAAGGGAAAGAAAGTTGTTGTCAATGTGGAATGATATAATAGTAGAGATATGGGATATTATGAAAATGAATATCCTAATCGTCAGGGGAACATACCTCAGAAGTGGCCAAGGGATCAAGGCCAAGATTATGCTATCACTACTGCTTAGGTTGAAGCTCTGAAAGACGTGGTGGCAGGTAATTTAATGGTTTCCTCAAGATTAGAAAACACATTATTTGATTCTGGATTATCGCATTGATTCATATCTTCCCAGTTTTCCAAGAAAACTAGATATTTCCCATTTGATTTAACAAGAGAATTGTCAGTTGAAACTCCTAAGGGAAGTATTATTGCAACAAAGTTTTTTGAATCAGTTCCCATTAGAGCACATAACTGTTATTTATCCACTGATCTCTTTGTAATACCTATGATTGAGTTTGATATAATCCTCGGTATGGATTGGATTTCGGATTATGATGCGAAGATTTATTATAAGAAGAAGGAGGTTACGATTTTTGATGATGATGATAAGGAACATCTTATTTTTAGAGCAGAATCATCACCACCTAATTCTTATTTAGATCCACCCCCAGTAGCTCAACTAAATTCAATTATTGGGGAGGAAGAGAATGAAATGACTAAGGGTGAGGAATGTAATGTTAAAATAGAGGACGTACCTATTGTGAAAGAATATGAAGTTGTGTTTCCGGAAGATTTACCAGGACATACTCCAGAACGAGAAGTTGAGTTTTCCATTGATTTGAATCCTGGATCAAGGCCTATATCGAAGACCCCTTATAGGATGGCCACCGTGGAATTATTTGAACTAAATAAACAAATAGAGGAATTGATTAAAAAGGTATTTATTTGCCATACTGTTTCTCCATGGGGAGCCCCTGTCCTTTTTGTTAAGAAAAAAGATGGATCTATGAGGTTGTGCATTGACTACAGGGAGATCAATGCTATAACAATAAAGAACAAGTATCCCCTACCTTGCATTGATGATTTATTTGACCAATTGCATGGATCTCAATACTTTTCCAAGATTGAACTTCGATCAGGATACCATCAGTTGTGTGTGAAGAAGGAAGACATTCCGAAGACAGCATTTCGAACAAGGTACGGGCATTATGAGTTTACAGTAATGCCTTTTGTATTGACTAATGCACCCTATGTATTCATGGATCTAATGAATAGATTTTTCAAGGAATATCTTGATGATTTTGTGGTGGTGTTTATTGATGATATCTTGGTGTACTGCAAAAGCTACGAATATCATGAAAATCACATGAGCATTATCTTGAAGACAATTAGAAGGCATGAATTATATGGTATGTTTAGCAAGTGTGAATTCTGGATTTAGAAGATTTCTTTCCTTGGCCATATTGTCTCTAAGGATGGAATTTCTGTTGATCCTTCTAAGACCAAGGCAATCCAAGAATGGTCAGCATCGACGAGTATAACTGAGGTACACAACATTATTGGTTTGGCAGGTTATTATCGTTGTTTTGTCCAGAATTTTGCCCGATTGGCAACCCCATTAAGGAAGCTCACACGTAAAGGGGTTAAATTTTTCTGGAAAAAAGAGTGTGAAGACTGTTTTGAAGAACTGAAGAGAATATTAGTCAATGCTCCTATATTGACTCTACCATCATGGAATGATGGGTTCGTTATTTATAGTGATGCATCAATGAAAGGACTTGGTTGTGACCTTATGCAGAATGATAGGGTTATTGCCTATGCATCACGACAACTAAAAATTCATGAGCAGAACTATCCTACTCATGATCGCGAGTTAGCTGCTGTAATCTTTTCCATGAAGATATGGAGACATTATCTCTATAGTGAAAAATGTGAGATATATACCGATCACAAGAGTTTGAAATATATTTTCTCACAAAAAGAACTCAACATGAGGAAAAGGCGATGGCTTGAACTACTCAAGGATTATGATTTCACGATACACTACCACCCAGGGAAGGAAAATAAGGTTGCAGATGCTTTGAGTTGAAATGATCATGGAGTTTTGAACATGATGAGAGTGGAAAGGGATCCTATTATCACGGATCTAGTAAAGATGGATATGGGAATCACCATGGAGGGTGAAACATCAAAAACATTTCAAATGGTTGCCAAACCATCTTTACTAGAAAGGATAAAGTGTTCTCAGGCCAATGATGAATAGTTGAAAAAGAGGATTAAAGCTGTGAATGATGGGCGATTGAGTGACTTTGTGTTTGAAGATGTAATTTTCAAATTTGGGAGGAGACTTTGTTTTCCCGATATACCTAAGTTAAAGAGGGAATTTTTCGATGATTCTCATAGTTCCAATTTCTCTATACACCCTGGAATCACCAATATGTATAGAGATTTAGAGGGACATTTTTGGTGGGACAACATGAAGAGGGAGATTGCTGATTTTGTGTCAAGATGTATGGTTTGTCAACAAGTGAAAGCTAGAAGGCAACTGCCTGGTGGAGTATTGCAACCTCTTACCTTACCTGAGTGGAAATGGGATAATATTATGATGGATTTTCTCATGGGACTACCAAATACTACTAGAAGGAATGACACAATATGGGTCATTGTTGATCGTCTCACGATGTCAGCACATTTTCTTGCAATAATGGAAGTTCTACCACTTGAACATCTAGAAGGACTGTATATTAATGAAGTTGTGAGACTTCATGGAGTACCCCAGTCGATTTTCTCGGATCATGATCATCATTTTACCTCAAGATTCTGGAAACGAATTCAGAAGGCCTTGGATACTGAACTTCATTTGAGCACTGCTTACCACCCTCAAACAGATGGACAATCAGAAAGAACTATTCAAACCTTGGAAGACATGTTGAGATCATGCTCACTTGACTTTCAGGGAATGTGGGGTCAATATTTACCTCTGGTAGAATTTTCCTATAACAATAGCTTCCATTCAGGTATTCAGATGGCACCATATGAAGTGTTATACTGAAAGAGATGTCGCACACCAACCTGTTGGGATGATGTTGGTGAAATAAAACTTGTAGGCCCAGAACTGGTGGACAAAACGATTGAAAAGGTAAAAGTAATCCAAAACCACATCAAAGCAGCTCAAAGTAGGCAGATGATCTATGTCGACAACCGAAGGAAGGATTTAGAATTTCACGTAGGAGATCATGTTTTTTGAAGGTATCTCCATGGAAGGGAGTTATACGTTTTGGTAAGAAGGGTAAATTGAGTCCGAGATACATCGGACCCTTCGAAATTCTAGAACAAATTGGGGCTGTAGCTTACCGTTTGGAAATGCCGCCAAGTCTCTCCAAAGTACATGATGTATTCCACGTATCACTGTTGAGAAAATAAATGCCTGACCCAACACATGTACTCACCTATGAGGAATTAGAACTGGAACGTGATCTGTCTTATTGCGAAGAGCCCGTGAGGATTCTTGATATAAGAGAACAAGTGCTGAGAAACCGGACAACTTGTCTGGTAAAAGTTCTATGGAGAAACCATAAGATGGAGGAGGCAACGTGGGAACCCGAGGAACTTATGATGAAGAATCACCCGAGTCTTTTTATACAGTGATATTTTATGAAATTTCGAGGACGAAATTATTTGAAGGAGGGGAGAATGTAACACCCCAAGCTTCCATGGTACACTTCTCTTTGAATAATACAGTAGCGTGTGTTGTACGCAACTTCGAGTTCTAACACACACCACAACCAATTAAAGTAGCTGTTATGAATAGTAATACCTAATTTTTGAAATTTAATAAATTTTATCTTGCCAAATGGACTTCGTTTTTGGATTCGGGATATCAAAATTAGCCTATGTTGAATTTTTTTTTCTGAGAACTTCAATTTTTTTTTTGAATAGTGAAAAATACTAAAAAACAACATTTTTAATGAAAATAATTTATAGTGATAAATTATACTATTTAGTGGTTTTAAAGTATAATTAGAATATTTTTTACCATTTTATCCAATGGTGTTCATTAGAATTAATTTCACTTTCAAATTGGACATAAACAATTGTCAATCTTTTGATATATATTGTTTCTTAAAAACACGCTATTTGTTGTGACAGCGGGAATTAATTATAAAATTAATTAATGCAACTTATATGTTTGGAATTTTTTAAAATAGACAACATTTTTTAATTCGGAATATCAATTATATCTTAGGGTGAAATTTTGGCATTGTTCTCAAAAACTTCAATTTTTGATGAATAGTGAAACCACTAAGTGGTAGTTAAAAAACTGATTTTCATTTAAATGAAATATTACCACATATATGATTTGATTTTAAAAAATCCAACATAAATAGTTGTAATTAAGAAGTAAAATGTGGTTCAATGGGATTAAAATAATTTTTGGGTGAATAGTAACTTTTACGTTTAATTAATCACAATTAAATGTAATTAGTTAAATTTAAGGTAAAAATGATATTATAAAAATATGAAAACACCCTTACACTTGTCCTACCCCTATTGGATTAGTAATGTCCGACCAAGAAAATCCATTGGTCAACTTGGGAACCCCATGGAGCCACTTTGGTGTGAATATGACATTAAAAACATTTTATTTAATGTTAAAATAAAAATGTCACAAACATGAGTTGTTTTACTAAAACAATTTTTAAATGGTGTTATACAAGTCAAAATTTTGACTATAAATATTATTTATAAATATAAAAATATTTCCTACATCATGATAATTTTTTTATAATTTTTAGACATTAAATAAAATAAATTATTTATGACACCATGATGATGCAGCGATTACCTCATTAATTAACGATTGAAATAAAATAAAAAGATAATATAAAATCTAAGACATACACTTGTACAAAGCCTATTAGATGAGTATATTTCGAACCCTTATCACCTTACCCTCGAAATATATGTGTGTGGGACCTTTAAAATCCGAATCTCAATATATAATAAAGTAACATTTGATGACATTCCAAGAGTGCCCCTCCTCTCCTCTTATAAAAGGCACCCACCACTACAACCTTACTCACACCTTCAAAGACTTTTGGCTCGGCCATCCTCTGCCCAAATACTCTCCCAAATTCCCTCTCTTACTCCAAGAAGCCTCACTTTGTGCAGAATTCTTCCCAAGGAAGCCTTTGGCTCAAATCAAAAAGAGTTACTCGATTTTAAGGTAATGTCATGTTTTATGTTCTTTTGTTTTATTTTTCTTCTCCAACCCTCTAAACTCTTTTTATTTATTTATTTTATATAAAAACCAGTATCTAAAATATAGTAGTATTTTGTTATGATAAGGATTCAGTTAAAACTTACACACACCTTCGTCTAATGGTTAAAGAACATACGGTTTCTGTGGGTGGTGAAATACTACCTCACGAAACGATTATTGTTCAATATTCTTTTAACACCTCTAATGGTGGCCATTTTGAAGACACTATTTTCATATATGATATATCTATTATGTTTATGTTTTCCATATGCTTCTTTATTTCTCATTTATGGAATACTTTATGATTTCCATTATGGGTAAATGTGATAATTTCATTTTAGGAAGTGCGGACTACCGCCCCCTCAAAGTGATTTGAATCGTTAATGCCATATGTGGGATGTATAAAGGATGGAGTAAATGGTATTATATATTAAATTATATTGGAATTATATTATACCTTTATATAATTATAACATCATTCCATTAAATACGAAATAGAAATGAACGTAGCGTTCATGCGTACGTACGGCTTACCGTCTCCATGAACGGTGCATTTCATTTCTTACCTCTAAATGTTATGTAACATTATAAATGAATGTATATACTGGATATATATGATGTATATGATATATACATCATGAATATATTTATTAATATAATGGATATTTTACCACATGAATAAAGTGTAATTATAAGAAGTTTATTTTTGACCCAAGTACCTAAGATCGACAAAACGGCCATTATTAACTTAAATAATTACATAATGTTCATGACATGGTAATAAGTGATATAAAAGGAATAATGAACTATAAAAAGGTTCTTAAGAAGGTGGATATTAACTCTAGTTTATTATTCAGGAGGTTAAATAACGGTCAAGTCAAGTTGGACATGAGGTAAGGGATCTTCTTAACCCAATTTCGATTCTTTGGGTTAATCTCGTACTTTAAAGTTATGTCATGATATTATCTTGTATTTATAATTTCATTATGTGTACATATAGTTAATACACATAATATATCTATTCTATTTAAAAATGATCTTTGAAAGGTACTTTGTCTCAATCTCCATTCATTGAGGCATATTTTGTTTTATACAAAAATTTCTTTTATACGGTGTATAAACCCCTTTGACTTTTACGTTTATTCAAAAGGAATATTTTTATACAAAGCATTTTACTAAATGACAAAAAGTAATGTTTTTCTGGTCGTACGTATGCGGTGACAACGACTTCTCCGCCACCGTGACCATTATTTGAGTTTCGGCTTCCTCTACAAGCCATAACATTTTTTTAAATGAAAAATAAATACAAAGTTTTAATTTTATTTAATTTTGGTATTAAAATTGGTTTTGAAAGTGTTTTTATTATATCAATGTGTTGTATTGATATCTTGTGATTGAAATGTGGAAATGTTATGTTTCCTTTATGCATGTTTATGTGATACGATTATGTTATGGTTATGATATGATTAAACTTGTTCATATGAGGAATGCATTGGACTTAATAAGTGACGGGTGGAGCCCACTATAGCTCCTTGATGCATCGGTAGGTCTAATGAGACAAACTAGTGTCTTGGAACGAGGCCTTGACAAAATCTTATTTGTAGTCTTGGAACGAGGCCTTGGATACGTGGTTATGATAGTATGGCATTATGCATTCCATTATTATAAAAGTGGTTATTGATATTGCATGTGGTTATTAAACTAGTAGAATATACATGTGAGTAAGTAAATGGAATTATTTAATTTTATTTTTGCCATATTATGCAAATGTTCAAGTTTAAAAAGGTTTTTGTTTTAGTTATACATTGCCTTAACTGTTAATGTTTATTTATGAAAGCTTCTTCAATATTGTTATCCTTACTGAGCATCTCAACTCACCCCTTTCAATGTTTTAATATTTTCCAGGGTGTGAAGAAGTATTTAATGAATGACCTGCAGGGATAGTCAGAAGAGGATATGAGTGTGGACTATGGAGACCTAGTTATTGTAGTTTTTCATTTTATTATGTAATGTAACATTTATGAATGTATCTAGTGTTTCTAAGGCTACTAATCTAATCGGCCTTTCGAGACTTGATCTTTTTGTGATCATGCCAATGTTACGATGTAATGCAACGACTCTGGGTAGTTGGGGTCGGGGCGTTACATCTATTCTTATACCAACTCTTGTGTACCTTGATCCTCGACTTCATCGAAGACTATCTCGCTCCCACTATCTCTTTTAGAGATGTGCTCCCTCTCAAGGAATATGGCATGTCTTTCGACTATAACATTTTGTCTAAGGGGATGTATAGGTAATATCTCCTTATTTCCTTATGGTATCCAATAAAGGCACACTTTGTGCCTCGGGGTGCGAGTTTGTTACCTAAAGAGGCCTTAACAAACAATTTGCTACGCCATAAATGTAAATTTGTTAACAAGGATTTTCATCCACTCCAAAACTCATATGGAATACCATTTATCGATTTATTTGGTACATGGTTTAGTATGTGTGTTTTTTATTGTAACGCATATCCCCAAAAGGATAATGGAAGACTCGCATGACTCATCATTAATCTCGCCATGTCCAACATGGTGTGGTTCCTCATTTCGCTCACACCATTCCACTGGGGCGTGTTTGGAGGAGTGAGTTGAGATAGGATCTGAAACACCTGTAAGTAATCGATGAATTATTGATTAAGATATTCTCCACCTCGGTCTAAGTGGAGTTTCTTAATCTTCTTACCAACCTGGTTCTCAACTTCATTTTTGTATTCTTTGAACTTATCAAAATAATCTGACGTATACCTCATTAATTAGATATATCCATATCTACAAAAATAATTATTAAAAGTTATGAAGTATGAGTATCCACCCCTTGCATCAACTGGAAATCATTCATAAACATTGATATGAACCATTTCAAGAAGTTCTTTAGCCCTTTCACCTTTCCCACCAAATGGGGATTTGGTTATTTTACCTTGTAAACATGCATGACATACACCAAGTGGTTTTAGTTCAAAAGAATCTAAATATCCATCTTGATGTAACTTTTCTCAGCATTTCTCATATACATGACCTATCTGGTGATGCCAAATTTGAGTGTGGTATGAGTCATTTGAAGTATCTTTGTCATCGCTTTCCATTACCTTGTTTGTGTAATCCATCACATAAATACCGTTGTATAAATGTGACCTACCAAAACAAATGTTATCTTTATAAAAGAAGCAACATTCATTTCCAAACATGAAAACAAATCCATCTACATCTATTCTAGATACAGAAATTATGTTTTTGGTTATAGAAGGCACATAAAAAACCCTTTAACACCAAATCATCCCAGTTGGAAATGTGAGGTAGTAGTCCCCAACAGCTACAACAGTAAGTCTGACTCTATTGTCTGCTTGTAGATCTACCTCTCCTTGATCAATATTCCTAGATCTACTTGGTTCCTGTATTTAGATACATATGTGAGCACCACAAGTCGTATCTAATACCCAATTTGTAGAAACAGATAGATTTCATTCGATAACAAATCCACCTAAAACTTCCCCTTGGTTTTTAGGTTGGGTTTAGTTCTTCTTCCAGTGGCCCTTCTTGCCACATGCAAAACAAATACCCTCATGTTCCCTTGCCTCCCATTTGATCTTCCTTTTCATGGAAGGCTGTGAAGAAGCTTCGGGCTTAAAGCTATTCATTTTCCATTAACACTTATTCACCATAATTACATAAGTCTTTTTGCACTTCATATCTTTGTCCACATGAAAAATGAGGATAATAATATCAGATAGAGACCGCTTAATTTTTTTCATATTGAAATTGACAACAAAGTTAGAGAAGATCTGAGATAGTGATGCAAGAATGAGATCGGTGCCTAGTTCATCATAGAGTTTAAACCCTAGAACCTCTAGGAGATCAATGTAGCCAATGAGTTTCACTACATGAGTCCCATCTAGGGCACCTTCTCCATTCTTACTCTAAAAGAGTTCCTTAGAGATATCAAACCGTTCTTGTCTTTCTCTCTCCTGGTAAAGACCAAGGAGGTGCTCATGCATGCTATAAGAATCCACGTTTTCATGAGACTTCATGAGATCACTAGACATTTATGATATCATAAAAAATTGAAGATCAACCACTTCGTTAATATGTTTCTCATAGACCAGGAAATCGTCATCACTCGCCTATTTGGGAGGAAGATCAGGTGATGTTCACTCCAGCAGTAAGACTTCTGTTCATGGCGTAGGATATCCTGAAGGCATCTAAACCATTCCTAGAAGTTACTACCGGTGAGAATGTTGTCTTTATCTATAATTGATCGTAGGGATCGTGTGGTTGATGAGTTTTTCATTATTATTCTACAGTTAATATAGCAGATCATTAGTACTTTTTTGTTTCATTTTATATGAAATAATAAATCTTATTAAGTCTCCCACTATTTTATCAAGTCCAAATAGCCCTCACTATTGAACTTGAAATGTGTGGTTGTCATGACATTATAGTGGAAAGGATCCATATTCCCCTTCGCATAACCCCAAAAGGGTTGGTCAAGCTATTAGAAGGTATAAAGATAGGAAGGACTTTTCCAACTGTGGGCTTGCAGCTCCTTGATTTGTTGAGTGGACTCCCCAATCCTGAAATCCTGAATTTGGATTTCCTCAACTCTTGTCTCCAATATTACACCAAGTCTAGAAATGGCTACTTCTCTCGGTGTAATATGGTTAAGTCAACCAGAAACCTTTCATAAGGGCTTCCTGTATAAAAGTAAGTGTCCCAATAAGGTTTGGTCAAACACATAGTTTTATTGAGTTTTTCCATTAATCAAGTAACAGAAGGCTTGTTCTGACTTAATATTTTATTTGAGGGATTTTTATCTCTTATGCGTGAATTTATTATTATAATTACCACACTCATGTTAATATTAAGTGGAACTTACTTAAGTGATTAACCATGTCTTGATAATATTTACGCATAAGTCTGGTTTATTTTAGTTCCATCATGCATGATTGTTTAATTCATTAATTATGCGATCATGACAACACATCCATAATGATAAACCATACAACTGATAGAAATAAAATAATGTAAATGGAATGATCACAAGATTTTATAAGGGTTATATTATCTAGCGGTTGATAAACTAACACTGACCTAGGGGAGAAACACATTGAACCTTTTGGGTTCGTGTTTACAACTTCCACATGTCCGCCTCTGTATCTCCTAGGATTGGTTTCATCTTGGCTCCAGCTTGAACCACCTTCACTAGCTTGAGAGTTACATCCATTTCATATGCCCTTTTTAACTCATATGTAGGTGAGGGGTAAAAGGGGTTTTTCATAAAAGAAACATTGGGCACGCAGACCCTACATATTAATGAGAAGAAGGCTCATAGGCCAACAAATTTAATTCAAATAAATAAATTAAAAGAAACCATATACATACAAGGGTCTTAGTATAGCTCATGATCATCCATAAATGCAACGATATTTATGAATAAATAAAACTAGCAATCAATTATTTAATCGTTCTTATTTAAGATAAATCACGCTCGAATCAATTAATTATCATCTTTAATTAATTAATCATTTTATATTAAGCCCTTTTCTGAATTTAATTGAGATTATCACCCATCATAATTTTAAACAAATAAATTCATTTTAAATTATCTTTGTATGTAACTTGTACCTTAGAGGCAACCCGGTGAATTCCTATTCATAACTACCTAATGAGTAGAAATGATCATTACGCAGATGTTAAGTTAATCACATATATATAAAACACCTATCACATGTTGTGGCTCAGCTTTACGCCCGTACTATTTTTCTCCGTCTATCTGAAGTACATGGTTGGGGAAACAACGTGTGAGTATAATTTGGAAATCTTCGGAGTACACGGTGTGTCTAGTGGGCCACACGCTGTGTAGTTCCTCATTACACGGTCTTCAGCCAGGCAAGTCATGTACGGGGTACAGGTTCCAACCCTAACCTGAATGGACTACACACTGTGTCCATTTGGCCACACAATGTGTAATCTGGAAACTGTGTGCCACCTGTTCCTGGTCAACACATAGAGTCATTTAAGACTTAGAAAGACTCCAACACATGGCAAGGTTTGGCGGACTGGTCTGATGCATTGAATCTTAACTAAACAACATGTACTTACAAATGCACATCGTGTGTTCTCGTGTTGTACATCCAGGAAGCTTTGGCACCTTCGGATGATATCCTCAATTTTATTTTAATCAAAATTAAATGAAAATATCGTTTCTATAAGGTGAATGAGAAACGAAAGGGGAGGAATAGATCTTGAGATTCGGATCTGCAGAATGATTAACTTGAACTGAAACAACTAAATTATTAAAATCATAAGTCATCAATGAAATATTTAAATAATTATAATCCATGATGTTACCACTCTGATACCACTTGAAGGTTCTGAGCACAATGAAAGCGTGATTGGGAAAACACCCATTTTTTATTTTTACCATGATCAAGGATAATTCCGGGATCAAAACGAAGATGAAGGTTAGTCTCCATGGAAAATAATCGAAGATTTTGATAAAAAAGAAAGAGGTCTGAAACCTATAGAGAGGAACTTGCACATCATGTTTATAATTAATTTAATTAATTTCATATAAAAAATCCTAGATCTTTGGTATTTTTCTTCGTTGATGATGTTGATCATCTGGAATGACCCTTCCAGATTATCTCATTGCTCTTGTAAGGATCCAAACTAGAATCCCTCTAGTGGTGATCCACATGTGCTCTGATGGCCTCTGATCGACACCGCTCGTTCTCTGGGTGCTAATAGGGTGAATCGAGTGCCTTGTGTCGGTCGTTCTTGATCGTCTGTTCTTCGGCCTTGAAGAACTTATCTCGTTCTTGAGATGGGAGAGAAGAGGATTCGAGAGAGAAATTTTTTGGCTCAACAATTCACAATTCACTAGGCATGTGTTGTGGTGTATGTCACAATAGATGTACATGCCTATTTATATACATGGAATTTAAGTTACAATATTTAATTGCATAGAAACAATTAAATACATTCATAAACTTAGAGAAAACCCATGCATTTAATAATAATACTGTGTCATTATTTATGGTACGCCAACTTGCGCAAAAAATAATTATAAATAAAATTCTGCGTCACAAAATAATAGCAGCGTTATTTTAATTTGGACAATTAGTTAAATAATTATTTACCGTCTTGAAAATAATTATTTTACTACTGAACCGACCTTGGTCCGCTCGAACTCCACTTCCAATTATTGGACACCTGAATAAAGAAATAAATAATTTATTCTCTTAAATAAATATTTTATTTACAAACTTGTAAATAAATATTTATTAAATGTTCAATAAAATAAATAAATATATTTTTTTAATTTATGAAAAAATTTTAACTTGAATAAAATTATTCCATGGTCTTGAGAATAATATTTATTTCATTAATTAAATTCAAATAAAATTAAACTGAGACCACCAAAAAGACTTAGTGTGTGACCCTCTAGGATTCTTTCTCTTTGGCATTAGGCAGGCTTGTCTAAAGTCCAAGAGTACTGTCTAGCAATGGGTCAAGGCACTCAAGAGAAAAACGTAAAGTCACAACAACGACATCCACATATGAATTCTCACTATGTAATACAATCCCTTTGTTGTAATGTCTCATCAAGTAAGTTTCATGACTGTGTCATCAACTTTTATGTTTGATACGTTGTTCTTTGACTATCTGAAATAAACTCGTCGTTACACCATGACCATGGAATGTCATGCGACAGTTCTATTTCAATCAAAGGGCCAAGATATCAACTTCCATAAATGGAAGGGACAAATCTTTCCTCAACCTATCCTTTAATATATTCCACTCGTGATGCACCCAACGTACCCCACTTCCCACCAACTGTTTGCGTGACAGTTTTCGTCAGAAAATCAGAGTGTGTAAGTCATCACCCATGTTAATGATAATCTTAAAGTCTAAGGATCATTAAACACGCTCGCAGATAGAAATATACAGTGACACAAAAACATGTGCAATTCCTACAAGAGGGTATGTTCTCATAATCTTCTATCTTGGAGATTACCAAGTGCGAACTTCATGAGAGGAAGTCTCATCTGCTTGCGAGTACTCGCATCTGACGGTCTGCATGCTATGTGTCCCATCATAGCATGTCATCCAACCGCAGAACTATATTTAAAAATATTTTTATAACATTTCAAGGATCTCATCATAACGGAGAACTGTCATGACCTAATAAATGCAACAAATACTCTAGGACATTATTACCACATAATCATGTAGAACAATGATCAATATGTAATAATACATTAAATATCCATGTAATCAATGTAAAACCAATTGGTTCTAGGACACTAAATTTCATATGAACTCCCCGTTAAGTCAAACCACCACTTTCATAAGAACTCTCCATTAATTAAACCCACCACTTTCAAAAAACCAGTTGGTTTTAGGACACCAGTTGGTTAAGTCAACCCACCACTTTCATAAAACTCCATGTTAGTAAGAGGCGCCCTCAGTTTTGGCTTGACGAGTACCCCGAATAGCCGATTTTTCCAAATTTGAATGATGGAAGGTGATTTAGACTTAATATTTATTTGGGGGTTTTTATTATTTTTAGTGTGACAAAAGAAATCATTTTCTATTTTCTTAGCACATGTTATATGACCGCACTAACGACTGGCCATGCATGAAATAGAAAAATCAAATGAGTCACATGTTCATTTTATCTGTGCATGCTTGTTTATTATTATTCTACGTGTTCGTGCATTAACTACATGTACAAAAAAATAATAAACCATGAAAAAAATAAAATAATGACCTGATCATGAGTCATTACCAATAGTTGATCTATTGAGTGAATAATAGACCAACCTAGAACATAGGGGATCTACCTTGATTTACGTTTCTTGTGGCTCGAACTATATAGTTTTTCCATCCAAAACATCATATCATGTCTAGTGCGTCACTATAACATGGTGTGAAGTGTATCACTTTTCATCTCATCATTATTCAAGGATACCTGCTCATAGGTGAGGCGAACTGGGGAGTATAAAATATAACTTTCAAGTGGACGTGCAATCCCCTGTACATATAATGACAATGCGACGAAACACATATCGCCATTTATTTAACTAGTTATTAAAAAACATTGTAATAAATTAAATAAATAAATGAAAAATGCAACAAACATGCATTAGTCCGTCCATGACTCATGACCAGTCTAGTATTCCTTAAACTTTCCTATTTAAAATAAAATGTAGAATTAAATTAAAATTGTATTAAAATAAAAGAAGGGGAAATTAATTGAATTAAAATTTTCACTCTAATTTTTAATTCAATGATCACGTCATTCGGTCCCATTAATTAATTGAAATTTTTTAACCAAAAAATAAATTAATAAATTAATTTAATTTAACATCAAAATTAAATTAATTTAATCCACATTAATAAAGCCACAATTAATTTTTAAATCAAAAAACTATATATAATTAATTTAATTTCCAACTAAAATTAAATTAATTAACTTTGGATTAAATTAAACTACCCGAGCCCTAAAAACCTCGGGTAGAGCCTTTTCTGGTCATGCCAAACCCGCATAGGCCCATTCCAAACTATACTGAAGGCAGTGGTGATCTGGGCAGGAAGGTCTACCCAATACCATTTCGGGCTAGGCCAACCCGCCCGAGGGCGGTGGCGGATCTGACTAGGGTATGCTGCCTGCACTGCATCAGTGTGTTTTCTAGCCCATGTCGTCATGAAAGGGAGGCGCAGCAGCTGCAGAATAGCGTAGAGGCAGTGGCACTTCGATGTCACCCGATCACCGAAGGTTCCGGTGAGATTTGGAGGAGGTCACGTTGGGGTTTCGGTCTTCAAGTGGAGCTGTCGAGGGAGAAGGCCATTGCATAAGGGATCTGGGGAGACTCGAGTTAGTTTCACCGGTGGAGGAGGGCCGGTCCGGTTTGAGTCCACGCAGAGGTAGGCCGATGGCCAGCCGAACAAGGAGGGCAACGCCATGGGGAACCGGCACCGGTGGGGCACTCTTCCAGGCGAGTAGGGGGGCGAATTTTTTTTTTCTGTGTTTTAAAAAAATAAAAATTTCGGAAAAGGGGATAGGGTTCCGCTATTTGTGAAATTCGTTCCGGGATGCGTGAACCCCGTTCACGCATCACTGTCCTCGGGATGATGCGTGAACGGGGTTCAGGCATCTTAACCACACTGAAAGATGCGTGAACCTCGTTCACACATCCCTCACGAAGTTGATGAATGATGCGTGAACGGGGTTCACGCATCCTACAATAACTTTTTTTTAATTTTTTTTTATTTTTTGTTTTGTTTTGTTTTATATATATATATATATATATATACAAACAAAACATAAAATTCAGCAGAATTTATCTGCTATTTAATATCCAGCAGAACTGCCATTACAGTAGTCTGGATTCTGATAGAAACCATCACCCAGGGCTCTCTTTTATTAGAGGGCTGGCCCAGGAAATCATACAGCATTTCCGATGTGGGATTCAGGTTCTCTTTTAATGCACAGAACATTCTGCATTTCCTATGCGGGATTCTATTTCAAGTATGTGACTTTGAAAGACTGTAAAATACAAACTATACGAACAATATAAATGAAACTTAAAACATGGATTAAACATATAAGAAATAGTTGAAAATGAAAAGAATTTCGTAAAAAAGATTGATGAATAATAATTTATAAGCTTTCAAAACCACCAACTTGAAACTTAATAATGTTTCAAGTATGTGACTTTGAAAGACTATAAAATAAAAACTATATGACCAATATGAATGAAACTTAAAACATGGATTAAACATACAAGAAATAGTTGAAAATAAAAACAAATTCATAAAAAGTGTTGATGAATAATAATTTATCATCTTTCAAAGCCACCAACTTGAAACTTAAAAATGTTTCAAGTACGTGTCTTTGAAAGATTATAAAATACAAACTATGAGACCAATATGAATGAAACTTAATATACGGATTAAACATATAATTATTAATTACATAATAATTAATTAGTTAATTAATAAATTAGTAATATAATAAATAATTATAACTATTCATTACAATTATTAGTTATTAATTATTAATCATTAATTATATAATAATTAATTAGTTAATTAGTAACATAATTTTTAATTATTTTTATAATTATTAATTATATAATTAATGATTATACTACTAATTAACTAATTAATTATTATGTAATTAGTAATTAATAATTATATTACTAATTAACTAATTAATTAATATATAATTAATTTTTAATAATTAATATTTATATTGGTAATTAACTAATTATTTATTATATAATTAATAATTACTAATTATAATTAATAATTATATTACTAATTATAATTACTAATTATATTTCTAATTATAATAAATAATTATATTACTTATTAATATATAATAATTATAGTTAATAATTATAGTACTAAATAACCAATTAATTTTTAATAGTTAATCATTATATTGGTAATTAGCTACTTGATTATTATATAATTAATAATTAATAATTAATAATTAATAATTAATAATTAATAATTATAATAAATAATTATAATCACTAATTATATTACTAATTAACCAATTACTTATTTTATAATTAATAATTATATTATAAATTAACTAATTAATAATTATAGATAAATAAAAAATAATTATAATTAATAAATATATTACTAATTTGCTAATTAATTGTTATATAATAAATAATAAATAATTATATTTAATAATTATATTCTTAATTAACTAATTAATTATTATATAATTAATAATTAATAATTATAATTATAATTAATAATTACTATTAAGATTTATATTACTAATTAACTAATTAATTATCAATTAATAATTATACTACTAATTAACTAATTAACTATTATATAATTATATTACTAATTAACTAATTAATTATTGTATATTACTAATTAATAATTAATAATTATATTAATTATTAATAATTATTAATTATATTAATTATTAATAATTAATAATAATATTAATTATTAACTAATTAATAATTATATTACTTATTAACTAATTAATTGTTAACTATTTGTTATATGTTTAATCCATGTTTTAATTTTCATTTATATTGGTTTTATAGTTTGTATTTCATAGGCTTTCAAAGGCTCGTAAATGTATTTAAGTTTCAAGTTGGTGGTTTTGAAAGTTTATAAATTATTTTTCATCAACATTTTTTATGAAATTATTTTTATTTTCAACTATTTCTTATATGTTTAATCCATATATTATGTTTCATTCATATTGGTTTTATAGTTTGTATTTTATAATCTTTCAAAGACACGTAATTGAAAAAATTTTAAGATTCAAGTTGGTGGTTTGGAAAGCTTATAAATTATTATTCATCAACACTTTTTATGAAATTGTTTTTATTTTCAACTATTTCTTGTATGTTTAATCCATGTTTTATGTTTCATTCATATTGGTCTTATAGTTTTTATTTTATAGTCTTTCAAAGTCACATACTTGAAACTTTTTTAAGTTTCAAGTTGGTGGATTTGAAAGCTTATAAATTATTATTCATCAACCCTTTTTACAAAATTCTTTTCATTTAAACTATTTATTATATGTTTATTCCGTGTTTTAAGTTTCATTTATATTGGTCGTATAGTTTGTATTTTACAGTCTTTCAATGTCACGTACTCGAAACAGAATCCCGAATCAGAAATGCAAAATGTTCTGTGCAGGAAAAGAGAACCTGAATCCCACATCAGAAATGCAGAATGATTTCCTGTGCAAGCCCTCTTATAAAAGAGAGCCCTGGGTGATGGTTTCTGTCTAAATCTAGACTGCTATAATGGCAGTTCTACTGGATATTAAATAGAAGATAAATTCTGCTGAATTTCATGTTTTGTTTGTGTATATATATATATATAACAAAACAAAACAAAAAATGAAAATAAAAAAAATTTAAAAAAAGATAATGTAGGATGCATGAACCCCGTTCATGCATCATTCATCAACTTCGTGAAGGATGCCTGAACGAGGTTCACGCATCTTTCCGCGCGGTTAAGATTCCTGAACCCCGTTCACGCATCTTCCCCAGGACAGTGATGCGTGAATGGGGTTCACGCATCTTGGACCCAGTTTTAAAAATATCGGAACCCTAACCCCTTTTTCCTAATTTTTTTTCCTAATACCCATATTAAAAAATTAGCAGAGTAGGGGAGAGCTGCCATTTTACTTGTTTTTTTTTGGGTTAATATCCCATGATCCACCACCCAGTCAAGTCCCATTTTTTTGTTTTGTGGAAAACAAAAAAAAAATAGAAAACTTGCCATTTCCTGATTTTCAAAAAGTGCCACCCCAGTAGACTGATTTTTTTTAGATTCAGACTGGTCAAGCCCATACCCTATTAATTTGTTTCATATGTGGAATTCTCTACATATGATTATCATTGTTTTAATTTAAAAATAATAATAATATTACTATTATTAAATTAAATAATTTCAATTCAGTGGTAAACTTGTACACCCGAAAAAAACTATTACGGCCAACAAAGTCTCATAAAAAATGAGATTTAACCAGTTTTCATTCCATATTAAAAATTCGGATAGCTGGAGATTAGTCATCCGTGATCGGATTGAAAATCCTTCTAAGGCATTGGGACTATAATGATGCCCTCTTCACAGTTTAAAACAAATTTAATTTTTTCATCTCTTGAAAAATCAACACGCATCCCGCTGATACAAATTGAAGGTACCAGGCACATAGGGGAAGCCCTAAAACATGAGATTTCAAAACATTCCACCAACGATCAACATGAAGTTGTCAATGTTAGTAAAATTCTTTCTGTTTTAAGCTAAGGATCTCACGTGATGAATTTTAAGCACAAAATTAAAACCATAAAAAACATGGTTTAGATTTGAAGTCACGAAAGATGTCTTCTCATCATTGGAAATCATTTATCAAAGAATTCGAATCCAAATTCCTCTAGATCATCCGTATGCACTTCTAGAAACTACGGGATTGCCATATGGTGAATTTTGGGTTCTATCCTGGAGATCCAATGATGCCTTCGATGCTTTGTCGATCACTGTATCTCCTTGCTTGCGATGTTGGTGAGAGAGCTCGATCTGAGATCCTTAGATATAAAGTCTATCCCTCTAGAATAGAGGAGAGATAAGTAGAGAGAGAGAGGGAGATCATGAATAGGACCTAGCAAATCCCTCTTCTCTTATATTTATAGAATGTTTATGAATTACATGAAATTACCTCCCAACCCCCGAATAATTAACATGCTTTAAATGACTTGTTTTGACTACTGAACGGAGTCATACATTTTATTATCACTTTCTTTTAATACATTAAAAATATCACCTGATAATTAATGAGTCATAAAATATACTCATTGTTCCAACCAAAATTAATTGAACCTTGAATATATTAAACTAATATCCGTTCAATTAATATTTTCCATGTAATAAACTTAAAACTAGTAAATATATTTAATAAATAAATTCAAATCTCATTATTCATAACTTGAATAATATGAAATTATTTATTACTTTGGTGATTATCTCTCCTTGGACAAATCCTGGACTCTAATGACAGGGCCCACTATTCCCAAAACTACTATTCAACTTAATAGGAAAGATTCTTGAATACACTATTGTGTGTGACCCTCAAAGAACATATCTCGATAGTAGTGAATACTATTCCCAGACCAAGAGTGGGATCTATCAACCCATCATATCTCATGAAGAGATAAGGATTGTCACAGCAATGAAAAACTACCTACGAACACGTACTGTGTAATATAATATCTTTGTCTTTAATATCTCATAAAGAAGGATGCACATCTATGTCATCATCATTTTCTTTATTTATTATTTATTGATCTAACTGGACAAATTTACTGTCAACTGCCCTGTCCATGGTATTATGAAGCTACTACCATCTAGATCAATGTGGCATGAGATATATAACTTCCTTAACCTGGAAGTGACAAAACCATTATTTACTATTCAACCAATGTCATTCCACTAATGACAAAGCCAACACAAACTTCCTCACCATGATTTCAATATGGTTTTCATCTTGCATCAAAGTACGTGATCAAATTTCATACATTAGAAATGATCTCATGGCAGGGGACCATTACAAAAGATTGTCGGTAAGAACAACCAATTACACCCAATACATGTGGTGTTCCTATTGGCGGGTATGTCCTCATGATCTCACTACTAGAGATCACCAAGTGTGAACTTCATGAGAAGAATTCTCAATGATTATGATCCCTCAACACCTAATAATCAATCATCTACTGTGTCTAGTAAGTAATATGTATCTTGACCATATAAACTTTGTTTAATATTAATGTCATAATATCTTTAGGTTCACATTATAGCCAAGGATCTACTATAACCTTTTGATATGACAATTATTATATGGAAATTACCATTAAATAGTAGATGAAAAAATATCTACACTATAATGGTAAGTAATCATCATGCATAAATAACTTATATACATTATATGGTAAAAAAAGTAATGTATAGTTGGGTCTAGTACACCCATCATTTCAACATTATTTTACCCTTTGTTTGATCATATCTTGGTTGGGATCTACTGTGGGGTTATTTTGGGTAAATTTGGAGAAATTTGGAAGCCCATGGGGTTATGCATATTTGGAAAAAGATTAGGGAAAACCTTTCAATTTTCCCCATGAAACCTTGTACCCCTTATTGGATCCACATTAAGTGATGCATGGTTTGAGCAAACTGTGCAGAATCCCTCCCCAAATGGTGAAAATTCATAAAAAAGGGATTTTCATAGTTGGTGCATAGTTTATCAAACTGTGCTACCACCTAGGTGTAATCATGCACCCCCTATGTAAGGGTGTATAGTTAAGGTGCACGATTTGAAAAACAATGCACCCTACCTAGGAAACTGTGTGCAACAGAAATTAAATCCCCAGTTTTTATTTAAAATTTATTGAACCCTTGGTTATTAACCCTAAACACCCTAATTCATAAAAACCTGATTTCCATTGATTTTGGAGGATCATGAGATGTTTTCAAGGCTCCTAAAACCCCTTTATTGGAGAATAAAAGATTCTATTGAAGGATCGAATCCTCTTTGGTAAGTGATCTATTCCCCATTTGTTTCCTCTCTCTCCCATATCTCTTTCTTGATAAAAAGGGGTGATTTATCCTCCATGGGATTTTGGTTTCGATCTAGGTTTTTATGGGTCTTTTTTCGTTGGATCTTGTTCTTAGGTATTGGTCCTGTATCTTCCCAGCTATTGAGATTTCAATCATTCCACACCAAATTGAGCTCTATGATTTGGTGAGTGTTTGTCGATGATATTGAGGTAGGGGGTTTAATTGTCAATTCCCATAGTATTTATTATAATTTGGTGTATGTAATTTTGAAATTCAAATTTCCAAATTGTGAAATTAAAATTACAATTGATTTAATTAAATTGATTCCATTAAGATTTTGAAACCCTCCATGGATCATGTAGACCAATATAGTTTTTAGACTGGACTCGATGGAAAACCATGGTATGTTCCAATATAATTGGAATAATGATTTTTGAATTATGCATGGTTGATAAATGATTTATGAATATGGAACCATGGTATGTTATTGTTTCCGATGCTTTTTTCCAGGGTGTGTTTGCCTCGCGTGTGTGACTGCACGCTGGTGTCACATTTTCCCACCCGCATTCCGACTTTCTAAAGGTATTATGATTTCATTAATTATTAAGACATGTCTTCTTCTTGATCAAAATGGGATAATGGGATGTCAGTCCCTCCAAATATGGATTACTCCTCAGAATACTTTGCCTAGTTCGGGTCTCCCTCATAGATTAAGACGTTGTTCGAGAAACTATTTCCTAGTTCCATCTCTTCATGGTAACTGGTTAATTATGCTGCTTATGTTCAGACATTCCAAAGGGTCATGTCTTGGTTGAATCCTTCTATCAAGGAAGTAGTCACATTGGGAATCAGTGGCATGTCTGGATGCTGGAACATTGAAACACCTGTATTCTTCCTCATAAGAAGGATTCTCAAAATCATAGAAACCTGAGTTTTCCCACATAGATTGAGGTTTATATTATATTAGACGATTTAATTCTAAGGTTTTCCTCATGCATACCATGTTTAACAAAGGTCTTGCTGCAAGTTTAACATCTAGTGGGGACATAGGGTCATGAGTTTAACATCTTGGGAAAATAGAATAGACTGACCATAACACTTGTGAAGGTGGATCAGATAGGTACATACCTAGGAGGGAAACCTAGAAATTTTACCAGATGGATGGATTAGAACACCCTCTAATGACATACCCGAAAGTGGTGCATCCCATAGAGGGAAGGTTTCAAACTGTGAAGGGTGATCTTGACACCACCAAGGGAAGATCAGAAAGGTGGACCCCAATGAGGGGGACACAAGGTTTTCCATTGGTTGGGATTGAACCCTGTTGATGCTTCTTATATTCCCTGTTTAGAATATTGGGATAAAAAACCAAATATTTCATTGGATGGAGTGGGGCTTACATGCTGAGATTCCCCGTCACAAGATGATTTCTCTTGGTTGGATGGTGTGGAGCTTACACACTAAGACTACCCCGGATGCTTCTAGGAAAAATGATGATATGGATGAATGGGGGTTATGCACTGAGACAGACCATATAAATTATGTGATCCCACCATGATAAGGGTGAGGTGATGAAGTATATGAATGGTGCTTATGAATAAGATATTCGTGGATGAATGGTGTGATCCCACCAAAGATGTGGCGGCCTAGTTAAGAATTAAGATGGATTTGAATTAAGTGGGAGAAATGGAGCGAATGGATGGGTTGTTGAGGATGGTGGGATTGAAGCTCAGGGAGGCTTCCTATATATCCCAGCTTGTTGGGAATCAAATTCCACATAATTATGATAGTGGAATTGAGACTTATACCTAAAGAGGAGGCCCAAGAATGGGGTGTGGGGATTATGCATTTAAGCTTCCTAAGTGAACCCAAAGAATATATTACCACTGGGTGCGTAGTGATCCTCCCAAGATATAGTGTCTTGAGGGAAAGACTAGGATGTGAATGGATGATGGTGGATACTGAGATCAGGGAGGCACACCCCTAGGATGAGGGCACCATGTTTTTCCAATGGTTGGGATTGAACCTTGGAGATGCTTCCTACATATAATGTTTTGAAGGTAGGGAATAAAACCCACATAGTTTGGCAATTCAAGGATTACACATGGTTATAAGACTGTGAAGGTGGAAGCTGGGGCTTATTTCTAGAGGGATGACTGGAAGAAGGATTTCATGACCACCACTAAAATATATGCCCGTGAAATTCATGTTCGGTGTGGGAAAATAGAGGAAGTAATAGAATATATATTTGTTACATGAAAGATGCATTAGTGATAGATGGAGTGGGGATTACGTATTGAAGAGACCCATGATGACAAATATCAAAGTGAGAGGGATGGGGTGTTGAGAGTCACCGATGATTGTCCCATCTCTGGTATTTTCACTCAAAAGAATCAAGGAGGAGCAAGAGTGCCCCCTCATACAAGAAAGGATAGGGAATTACACCAGAATGGTTTCCCTTCCCCGAGGGAAGATGTATTTCCATGCAAGTAGGATGTCATTCCATGTGAGGAAGATCTCACTCCTGTGGAGATGAGTGGGTGTGGAAAATACCTAATGTGGGGAACCCCATGTGCATTGAATGGGGTGAGGATACAGTTTAACATCATGTGCTGAGGAAGTTAGTGCTTTTTATTTTAAATGCCTACAACATAGATGGGGAGGGCTCACTTCTCACCCCTTGTACTTACATAACTGATACCCACCCACACTCAGGGGAGGGAAGGAAGCAGAAATTCCCAAGGTGAGTGAGGCGGAGGTGTGATCGATAGTTGGGTCTATGTTAGTGTATCTATGTGAATAATCAATATCCATTATCATACCTATGATAAAAAGAACTAGGTAGGGAAACACAATAATGGGAACCACATGAGGGGATAAGAAATCACTACATACAAGCCTAGAGGGCCGCACAAAATAAGATTTCATGAAGTAAGAGACCTCACTGAGAGGTTATTTGTGAATTTTAGGTGCTTTTTGGAGGTCAGGGGATTCAAAATTAAAGGATATTCACAAATAATGGTGACCCTTTCTTGGCATGAAGCTCTAGCTTAATAAAAGAGTGCTTCACAAAGGCTTAATTCCCTATGAAGCCTAAAGTACCCTAAAGGACCTCCCTCCTCCATGAAGGGAATATGAATTCATGAAGGGAATATTCCTTCATGAAGGGAATATGCCTTCATGAAGGGAATCCCTACCATAGGCATTGGTAAATAGAAACAAGGTAATGTAGGTTTCATGATTCCTTAGTATCATGGGCGATCCATTTTTAGTGGAGGACGTAGTGCTCAAGGTGATCTATGAAATGGGAGCTCAGAAGGTGAATGTTCAGGTAACAATGGTTTTTGAGGGGGGGAGGGGAAGCTGGTTATTTATAGAAAAAGGTGTTCTGAGGTTCTTGGAGGTGTGTTGCGAAGCAAACACGATATTTGTGAAGAGGCACATGGATTTTTTAACTCTTAGAGCCTTTCGTCAACTTCATTCATGGTGATTTTAGGGCTCCTCAGACTAACACAACCTTCTGTCAACTTCCTCTGTGGTGGTTACAGGGCTCATCAGACTCATAGAGCCTCCTGTCAACTACCTCATGACTACACAAGGGCCATGGGTGGGGTAAAATAGCTTCTTGAGGAATAACTCTGTGATGATATTTGGGTGATTGGATTTGGATTTTATCTTCATCGGATGTGTCCTTTGAATATTTCTAGGTAGACCTAAAAGAGATATGACCATCATGTGTGGCATGATCCTCCTAAGATATAGTAGCTCGAGGAAAATAATAGGATGGGAATGGATAATAGTGGATACTATGATCTGAGAGGTACACCCTTAGGAGGAAGGAATCAAGGTTTAACAATGGTTAGGATTGAACCTCATAGAGGCTTCCTACGTACCCTATTTAGAAGACAATAATAAAAAACCATGTAGTTTGGTAATTATGGGAATACGCATGATTAACATCCCATGAAGGTGGAAGATGTGGCTTACTCCATGAGGGATGCCTGGAAGAATAATTTTATGACCACTTCTAACCTATAGGGCCACATGAATCATTATCAGTGTGTTAAACATGAGGAATCAATTGATAATATGGTCACGTCATGAAAGACTCATCAATGAGGGATGGAGTTGGGCTTATGCATAGAAGCATCCCATGGAGACAAAGCTCAAAGGGAGGGGGATGTTGTGTTGGCAGTCCCCAATGATCATCCCCTCTATCGTAATTTTAATTGGATGAGTCACGGATGATCAAGAGTGTTACCACCTACAATAAAGGACATGGTCTTAAACCAGAATGGTTTCCCTTACCCATGTGAATATGGTGTTCCATGAAAGGAGGATCTCATTCCATGTGAGGAAGATCTCACTCACATGGAAATGAGTGGGCATGGGAAATTCCTGAGGTGGGGTACCCCATATGAGTTGCTCAGGATAAGGCTATAGTTTAACATCATGTTATGAGGATGATGATGCTTGGAATTTTATCATCCTATAGTACAGACAATGAGGACCCACTCCTCACCCCATGGACCTACATAACTAATACCCACACAGAAATTTGGTAGAGAAGGCACCATCAATTTCCTAGATGAGTGAGGTAGTGGAGTGGTCGATAGTGGGGTCCATGTTAGTGTAGCTAGGTGAAAAAGTAATATTCATTAGTATACCTATACCAAAAATCACTACGCAGGGAAACACAATAAGGGGTACTACATGAGAGACTAGGAAATCAATACATACGATCCTAGAGGGCCACACAAAAGAAGGTATCATGAATAATGAGACCTCATTGAGAGGTGATTCACGAATCTCAGGTTAATTGTGGAGGTCATAGGAGTCATGAAGAAATGATCATTGCGAAGTAGGGTAACCTTGACTTGGCATGAAGTCCTGACATAAAATAATATTTCTTCACGAAGGCTTAATTATCCATAAAGCCCCGAGTACCCTAAAGGGCCTGAATTCTTCATGAAGGGAGTAGGCCTTCTTGAAGGTAATCCCTACCATAAATAGGGGTAAATAAGAACAAGGTAAAGTGGGTATCATGATTTTCTAGTACCATGGGTGATCCATTTGTGGTGGAGGATGCAATGATCAAGGTTCTCCATGAAATTGGAGGTTAGAAGGTGAATGGTTAGGTAACAACGGTTTTTGAGTGGGGGGGAGCTGGCTATTTATAGGCAAAGGGGTTTCATGGTGCTCTGAGGTGAGCCACGAAGAAAACCGAATCTTCGTGAACAGGCGCGGGGATCGTCAAACTCACAAATACTTCTGATAAATTCCTTAGCGACACTATTGGGGATTGTCAAACTCATGGATACTTTCAACAAATTCATTTTGTGGTAGTCTCATTAATTTTTTATCTCCAAGATCCTTCTATAAAATGACTCGCAATTTTAGGAAGGGTAGGGGATATACAAAAGTACTTCATGAGTAAGACCCCTTTGACGATATTTGGGACATTGGGTTTGGATTTTATCTCCACCGACTCAAGCCTTTATTGACTTATCCCAGGGAACATATTTCCTCTCTAATAGTGATATTTTTGAAAGATGTGAACAATGAGTTGTGGGATAGGGATTGTTGCTCCAAATACCTACGGGGCGACAGAACACTACTCTAGGACGACATTGTATGAATGTGAAATTGGAATAAATGGACAATGATATCCCATTAATTAATGGATTGTGATATTCCTATAGTGTATGGTTCAGACTCCAGTATGGGCCAAAGTAGGTATGGTTGGTTCAGGTTTCACCATAAACCTGGGAAATATGTGGTTAATTAAAGAATATTAAATGTGAAAACTATTTATTTAATCATTTTTAATTTATTATTTGTTCAAATATATATAATTTTATAGTGAGAATATTTTTTATAATTAATTGGTAATGGCCTTATGAGTTATACTCACACCCTACTCAGGCTTCCTGATCATTACCCAAATTGAATATATGTATACGTGATAAAATAAGGGAAAGAGTGTTTTGTTTTATGAATGAGTTGGGATTTGGGATGGAACATGGATGAAGGAACCATACATGATGTTGGGACCTACTTGGGAGTTGTTAGTGTGTCTTTATTTTGGGCTTTCATTTGACACTTGACAATTATATGACATGACATATTTACTACTTTGGTTTGGGTTATTGTTTTCCTATTTTGGATTCACCATGTGATGCTTGGTCTTATATTGGTTTTGGTATTTATCTTGGGTGTTTCTCATTATCATATGGTTATTTTATTTTTATTTATGATATTTTACTACTTTTATTAATTAGATATAGTCTCACCTTATTACATATTATACCCTCAGTACTAGTCCAAATCATTTAGAATAAAGGGAGGCATGCCTGAGGTAACATAAAAACTAGATCGGGGCATCACTATGTGGCACCCAGTGACTCTCACACACATGATTATGACCAAGGAATGATTCATCCTAGTCTCAATAAGTTCCTAGATAAATTTTACCTAGTGACTCTCAATAAGAAGAGGGAAGCTAAGTTTATGCATTTGACCCTATGGAGTATGTTTGTGATTGACTATGTCGGTCATTTCACTGATTTGAGATTCTTTGTCCCAATATTGGTAGGAGATGAGGCTACTATAGTGAAGCATTTCTAGGATGGAATTAAATGTGATATTAACTCCTAGGTTAACATATTTTGGCTAAAGAAGTTTTTTGTGGTGGAGAATAAGGCTCTAATTTATACGGGGATGTGAAATGAAGTTGGTTTCTATTGGGTAACCAGAAGGTTCAACTTACAAGAGTAGAAAACATCTCTTTGAGAACATCAACTAGGGACATAAAAAATAGAATGGTTAGAGAGAAGGATTAATTAATCTATGTAGAAACTGAGTATACTACTAATAGTGAGGTAAGCCGGGTCACATTTGTATCTAGTTTCCATGACCACCAATGGAGTGTCGATCCTATGGAAGGATGGGGAACTTATAGTGGTATTTTAGAAACCCTGGATAGATGGGTAATGATAGAGGATTGAGGTTGAATTGTAGTATTGTAAGGGGTTCTTCTATCCCATATCAGTCAGGAAATTGGAGTTCTATTGTTTATGAATGTCGAGGTAAAGGATGTGGTGCTTTAGGGAAAGAGTGCCCATACCGGAAGAGTGATGTAATTTAGGGGACAAAAAGTTCATCATAACTAATAGGGGTATGAAATTTTTATGTAGTTCAACCTGTACTTATAGATAGTGAGGATGGGAAATTGAAATCCAGAGGTAATATTCTTGTTGCTTATATGATTTCCTGTGATTTATTTAATACTGAAGCCTATCATTCTTTTATATCTACTCAACTTGAGAATGGTTTGAGTCTCATGGTGGAGTTTGTGAGTCAAGTTATGATGATTGACAGACCATTGGGAGTATGGTTGTTGGACGTCTATTTTTTTAAGGGGTGTTCTCTCAAGGTTTTGGAATATCATTTTCTTTGGGATCTTTACATACTTGAAATTTCAGTTTTTGACTTGATTTTGGGTATGGAATGTCTAGTATCATACTGATCCCACATTGATTGTTATCACATGAGAGTAACCTTTATTATTCTGAGGGTAACTATTATATTCATCACAAAGAGTGAGATATCTAGGAAGGTTATGCATGGCCAGTTCATCAGCAACTGGGGGAGCTCACTTCCCAAGTTACAAGTCTTTTTCTTGATGATGGGGTTGAAAATAATTATATCTTTCTACCTATAGTGGGCTATTTTCAGGATGTATTTCCTAATGAATTATAAGGGACTCCACCTGAGAGGGATATTGAGTTTACAATTGTTCTCATTCCTGGAGCTGAACCAGTTTCTATTCCACCTTATCTAATGGAATCAAAAGATCTTCATGAACTTAATAATTAGATGGAAGAGTTGATGGATAAGGGATTCATCAATATGAGTATGTTTCCTTGGGGTTCTCTAGTTTTTTTCAAAGAAGGTATTTAAGATGTGGTATTTATGTGTTGATTATTGGATGTTGAACTAGATGACATTAAAGAACTGGTATCCTTTTCTACATATCAATGATCTCTTTTACTCTTTTAGAGAAACCTATGTTTTCTATAATATTTACATGTGGTCAATGTGTCATTAGTTGAGATTTAAACCTTATTATATACCGAAAACTACCATTAGAAGTAGGTATGATCTATAAGAGTTCATTATAATGTTGTTCATACTAAAGAACACACCAGATATTTTTATAGCCTTGACTAACTGAATCTTCCACCCATACACAAATCAGTTATTTTTTGTTTTTGTGGATGAAATCCTATGGTAATATAAGAATCATGATGATAATTCCCAACATCTTAACATCATCTTGAGTACACTTAGAGAGAATTATCTATACACCAAGATATCTAAGTGTCAATTTTAGATTTAAATGGTATATTTATTGGGTCATATCATCTCATAAGAAGGTGTTTCAATGGACCTTGTGAAGGTGTAAGTAGTGGTTTCTTCGAGGAATCCCAAGAATGTTTTTGATATTAAAATATTTTTGGGGTTGGAGGGTTATTATTGGAGGTTTATCTAAGAATTCTCCCATTAGGATTCACAACTTCCATGATTGACCATGAAGGTAATTAGTTTTGATTAGACTAAAGCATATGAGAATGATTTCCATGATTTGAATAAGTGATTAACAACCACCTTAATCTCAATCCAACTCTAGTCAGGTGAGGTGTTTACCAAGTGCTGTGATATTTATGGGATCATAATTAGAGTAGTGTTAATTCATGTTGATTGAATTGTAGTGTACGTGTCAAAAAATTCAAGGACACATGAACTGAATTACCCTATACATAATCTCAAGTTAGATTTAGTGGTTTATGCCTCAAAGTTTTGGAAGCATTGCCTATTGGGAGAAAATTTTAATTTTTATACCCACCAAAAAATCATAAAGTACATCTTCCCATAGTGATATTTGAATCTCCAGTAATAGAGATGCATTCAGTATATGTAGTCATTTGATTTTGAGCTATCCAATATTTTAGGGAAGGAAGAAACTATTGTCGACTCTTTGAGAGGGAAGACAGAAAATTAGGAAGTTTTAGAGTCTATCTCAAAGTGAAAGATGAATAACTTTCCAGCTGAGATATATATTTATGTTTAAGAGAGTCATGAGCAGAATACTATAGAATCCTTATTAATTGAGTCCACACTTCTGAGCTGGATCAGGGAGATGAAATATAAGGATCCAGAGGGTTTGGTCTTAAGGAAAATACTTAAATGTTGTTACCCACCTTCAAATTAGAATATATATGAGGATGAGATCATCTATGTTTAGAACTGATTAGTTGTTCCAACATGTATGTGTGAGGAGCTGATACATGAGTTTCATTCCTTGAAGTGGGTGGTGCATCCTAGTTTGAACAAAATTTATCGTGACCTACATCGATAATATTGATGGCTGAGAATGAAAAGGGATGTTATACGATTCATGATATAATGATACACCTGTTAGTAGGTGAAGCCTGAGCATCAATGACCTCGTAGTTTACTATATTTGTTTCCCATTCTAGAATGGAAGTGGGATAATGTTACCATGAAATTTGTGGTGGATTTCGTGGGGAGACCTAAGAAGAATGAAGAGATTTTAGTGATTGTAGACTGGTTCACTAAAGTATCCCATTTCTTTCATATCTAGGAGACTTTTACCACAAACTATTTATGTGATATGTATGTTTTAGAAATATTCCATCCGCACAAGGTTCCATGGAAAATAATTTCAAAACATGATTTGTAATTTAATTAACACTTCGGGAAAGGATTAAAGAAAGTATTGAGGGACCAAGTAATACTGAGTATAAATTTCTAACCAAAAATTGATGGGAAACTAGAGATGATGAGATAATACTTCCTTGATTTTGGTGGGTTTGTGGGGAACACTTAACGCTCATTGATATAACACCACAAGATTTTATGGAATGTTACTTCATAAAAAATTTCATTTCATTCGATAGATCACATTACAAAAAAAAATTATTTCATATAGTATAAATCATATAAAATCACATAGAGAACACAAATAATACTTTATAAATTAATAATTAATGAAATAAGATATTTTTTCTAGAAATTAAGAAACATATACCAATGAAATTATAACTTGAACTTTGGAATTGTAATGTGTCTCTTTAGAATAATATTTAGACCAATAGAATAGTAACATCACCTATGGAAGTATAAATAAAATTTATACATCTTACAGATGGTAATATGATATAATTATATTGTTGTGTAAGTAAATAAATGTTTAAGAAATTATTAAATAAGTATTGATATTTTCATAAAACATAAATGTTTATTTTTAATTTTATAATTAATATAATTATTTAAAATAAAATTTATTTTAATAAAAAATAATCACAAATTAATAATTGAATATATTATGATTATAATATAATTTTATGAGGCCTTATTTAATTTTTTAAAGTGTTATAAAATCCGTTATAATTTAAAAATTGGTATTTTTTGAGTAAATGATTATTTTCATTAAAAATTAATTTTATCATATTTAAAATATTATTTTCATAAAATGAAATACATTTTTTAATTCTACAGATAAAAAAAAGATAGGGTTAATTTTTGTGCTTTTTCTGAAATACTTGAATTTTTGGTGAATAGTAAAATGCATTAATTAATAGTATGTATATATTATAAGTTAAATACACTCTTACTTTGGTCATGGATGATGTAAGAACCATTGTTTAAACCTTATATGCACCAATTACTTTATTTTTTAACAATAATCATCACTATTTCTTATCTTGAACCAAAATAATTAAATAATAAGTAAAATATTCAAAAAACACCCCTCTCCTTCACTATAAATATGACCCTCACCACCTTTTCACCTCTCACCACCAAAGCCTTGAATATTGTAAAATTTTCCCCCAATACTCTTCCAAAAAATATAACCCCTGTTTTGGATCCCTTGGTCTAAAAAATATACCAATATCAATTTCCTTATGGAGGTTCTCAAGGAGAGGAATTCAAGAGGTAAACCCTTTTTTGTTCTCTATAAATTTATTTTTAATTTCCTTTTAATTAATTTTATTATTATTCTATCATTACCTATTCTGTCCAAACATTAATGGCAACTCAATTATATTATATACACTAAAATGTTATTATGATAATGGAATAATCATCATCAAACCCCTTCTCTTCTCACTTTAATTCTAAAAATGAAAACATCATCCGTGAGGTGCTGATTTATCACCTTCAAGAACGATACGTTTTAGTCTTTAAATTTTTCATTAATTTCTGGTAATAATTTTTTTTTCTATTTAAAATAGAATAGAATATATTCATTACAACTTATTTATGATTTTGGAACCATTATATATAAATTATAGGAATTTATAAGACAAAACTAGTTCGTGATGATCAGAAAAATGCAAAAATAATCTTAATGATTATCAATAAAATTTTTTCTAATGATTCATCCTCATTACATATAACCTAATTAAATATATATCCATTACATATTATTTAATTTCATTAATAAAAAATAATTTCAATTCTAGGAAACTATTCCCATTTTACATGATTTTCCATACATATATACTAGTAAACTGATCATGAAAACCAATGAAATGAACACCCCTGAATGATAAAACTGTATCTTATAACTCATAAAAAGGCCATAAATGAACTTAAAAAATATAATAAATAAAATTATTATTTAAGAGGTTCTGAATTAATTAATTATGTTTTTAATATGATTATCCATGACATTAAGATCAAGTGGAGAACACATTAAAACATAAGGTAAGGGTTGTTGTGTCAATTTCCATTTCATTGAGACTTAATTAGTATTGTGCACCTAATAATTCTTATGTGGTGTATCTAATTCCCCTTTGAGATAATTTTTTTTAAAATTATATTTCTATTAAATATATATATTATTGTATAATGGATATGATTATTGTCTTAGACGTATACCATTTTACATTCAGTGTTTATTTTAAATGTTGTTTTAACAGGGGAAATATTCATGAATCAATATCATATACTCAATACAGATATTGAAAAGGAATATTTTTCTTGAATTAAATCTATTTATGGATAAATATTTGGACTTTCAGTTACTGGTGGTGTCTATTATAGCCCCTCTATGCATTGACAAGTCTCATGAGACAAAAAACAGTTGGCGATAAACCCTTCATGTTTGTTTTCAAATAGAATTAGACGAGTATCTACCCATAGACTTAAACCATATTTATGATATTATGTTTCATGTTCCAGTCACATTATAACCAAATAATAATTATTTTCTTTATTCAATATTTAATTATAACTTTCCAGGAGGATTTCACTTTGAGAAAATATATTGATACATTATCATTCTCAATGTATTGATGACATATATTTTCTAGATTAATTACCTTTCTATAATGTCTATTCATTATTGTCTTTAATTAACTTATTATTTTTTATATAATACTTATGGTGAATTTTAGGTCACCCTTTTATTATTTTTCCTTCCCCAATTTTTGAAGATGAAATCATTGAATAAGTGACACGAAGCAGTTTATTTTATTTTTTTACGTTCTTTGTTTAATTACCAATGTAATAAGGGAACCATATATATATATCTAGTTTATTCAAGAAAACTAGACTAATAAATCCTTGGATATGTGATATCCTATATATATTCCATTTTAATAAAATGAACTTCGAATCAAGGCTACTGGGGTTATTGATGTTACAGTTGGTATTAGAGGATGTTTATTATAAACTATGGGAACTAGATTTAGAATACATAGTTTAGGGAACATAAAACTAAGATATAATTTGAGGATAAGAATAGAATAACATTCTATAATTTTGGTAAGTTAGATATTATATGGTCCTTATTATAAATACATTCCTATTTGGATACTATAAGTGGACGTAGTTTTGACACATATATACCTAGGGGTAACAACTCTGACAAGGTGTCCCAAGCTTGACTTGTGGTAACCTGGAACATGACAACAGACCTTATTTCACACCTAGTTTGACACTCTTAGGGGATATACTTAGGATAATTCAAATTTTCTTTAAAAACCATTATAAAGGATTTAAAAGTCAATATGTACCCAATAAAACCATGTTATGATTATGAGATTAGATATGCATAAATTTTCAATTTTTGTTAAGTATTTTTTCTAATTTGAAATTTTAAATCATCATTCATAACCTAATTTATGCATTCCAATGTTTAGAAATGGTACCTAATGGATGGAAAATAATCAAAACCCATTTATAATTTAGGTATTTCCCTAATGATCAAGTCAAAAAAGTTAGTGTTGTAGCTATGTAGATGATAACCATATTAGGACATCTTGTTTAGGTTTATAATAAAAACCATACTACACCTATGATGGATCATTTCATTCAACAAAATCCCCCATATTTTAGTAGGACTACTATTCCAATAGTATATGAGGAGTGGATCAAGTTCCTTGAAAATATATTTCTACAATTGAGATGCAATGAAAACTAAAAGGTAGTACTGGCATTATATTGTATCAAGGGTGATGCACATTAATGGTGGTCTTTGATCTAGATTAATAAGGATGAATAAGAAATATAGGACATGTAATTTTGAACTATTAAGGGAAAATTATTTGAAAAATAATTCCCTCATGAGAAATAAGCTAAAATGATGATAAAATTCCATAAATTAAAGTAAAGGGAAGAAGAGAGTGTTGCGGAGTATGAGGAAAAATGCACAAGACTACATATATCGGATATATATTACATATGTGACGAGATTTATTGTCACTGTGAAGTTCTTAAGAAAAGTATCTGAAGGGAACTGGATTCGAAAATAATCTCATCATATGATGAAATAGTGTTTAGTGCTATCAAAATAAAGACACAATTTTCTAGATTATATATGTTAAAAGGAAATAAATATAAGAAGAGGTCTTCTAATAACCATGTAAACAATGAAAGCATCAAAGAAGAAAAAGGTAATGAATCAATTTTCATTATGTGAAAATTATGGAAATAATCATCTTGGGAAATGGTTTAAAGGAATGAGAGTTTTCTATAATTGTGGAGAAAGGGTTCATCAAGCTAATGGATTAAAGGGAATAAAAAAATTTATGATGTTCAATGCTTCAACTATAATGAAATGGGGTATTATTCAAATCAATTTACCAAGAGTTAGGGGAATCAACCATTGAAGTGGCCAAGGGGAGATGGCTAAGATTATGTAATCACAAATACAAAGGTTAAAGTTCCTAATGATGTAGTGGCATGTAATTTAATCATTTCCTAATACATATACAATTCTTTATTTGATTCTAGATCATTGCATTCTTTTATAACTTCCTAAATTTCCAAGAAAATTAAACATTTCCCTTTTAATTTAATAAATGTGTTTTCATTGAAAAATCAAAAGGGATGTAGTTTTTCAATAAATATGTGTCGTTCATTCCACTTTATGACACATAATCATGCTTTAGTTTCGAACCATATATTCATAACTATGGTTTATTTTGATATAATCCTTGGCATTGAATGAGTTCCAAAACATGATGTGAAAATATATTGAAATAATAATGAAGTTACAATTTGTGAGGATGATGTAGAATCCCTTATCTTTAGAGTAGAAACGTCATCATATTGTTGTTATCTATATCCAACTTGAGTAGCTTTATGAAAATAAATTCTTGTGGTGAAAGGGAAGAAAACATCTAGGGACGAGGAAAGTAATATTTAAATTGAGGATGTACAAATTATGCAAGAATATATTGATGTATTTCTAGAGGATATACCTAGACATCCTTCAAATCTAGAAGTTGAGTTCTATATTGATTTAATTCATGGTGCAAGACATATATCAAAGACTAGATATAGAATATCCACTGTGGAATTAGTGGAATTAAATAAAAAACTAGAGGAATTGAATGATAGGGGATTTATTCACCCTAAAATTTCTCCATTGAAATCCCGTGTTTTCTTTGTTAAGAAAAAATATGAATCCATGAGGCTATGCATTGATTAGAGATAAATTAATTTTATTATAATAAGGAATAAGTATCCTCTAACACGCATTGATGATATTTTTGATGAAATTCATGGAGCTCAATATTTTTTGAATATTGACCTTTGTTCTGGATATCATCAATTGCATGTGAGGAAGGAAGATATTCCCAAGATAGTATGTCAAACCAGGAATGGACATTATGAGTTTATAGTAGTTCCAATTGGAATGACTAATTTACCCTATACATTCATGGATATAATGAATAGATTTTTTAAGGAATATCTTGACGAATTTTTATGGCATTTATTGATGAAATATTTCTATATTCAAAAATCTATAAGGACAATGATAACCACTTGACTGTTGTTTTGGAGACTCCTAGAATAAAAGTGTTATATGGTATGTTTAGTAAGTCTGAATTATGGATTCAAAAAGATTCATTTCCTAGCCATATTATCTCTAAGGACGGAATATCAGTTGATCATATGAAGAAAAAGGAAATCCAAGAATGTATTACACCAATGAACATAAACGAGTTATGCAGTTTTATTGTCTTAGCAGGTTACTATTGGTGTTTTGTTCAAAAAAATTCTCGATTGGCTAACCCATTAACCAAGATTACACATGAATGGTTTAAGTTCATATAAAAAAAAGTAGATAATGTTTTGAATAATAGAATAAAATATTGGTCAATGCTCTAATTTTGACTCTTCTATATGGAAATGATGGGTTTATGATATAAAATGTTTCATCAACGAAAGGACAAGGTTGTATCCTTATGAAAAATGATGAAGTTATTGCTTATGTAACAAGTTATTTGGAGACAAATGAACAAAATTATCCAACTCATGATCATGAGTTAGTAGCCATAATCTTTTCAATGAAAATATAGAGACACTATCTCTATGGTGAATGATGTAAGATATATACAGATCAAAAGAGTTTGAAATATATTTTTTACACATAAAGAACTCAACATGAGGAAAATGAGATGGCTTGAGTTACTCAAATATTATGATTTATCAATACACTACCACCCAGTTAAGGCATATAATGAAACAGATGGATTAAGAATGAAATATCATGGACTTGTAACCCAAATAATTATTGAGAAAGATCCTATGTTCATGGATATAGTAAATATGTATATAGGAATTATTACGGAAGGGGAAAGATCATTCCATTTTCAAATGATTTCTAAACTATCTTTACTAGAGAAGATAAAAAACTCCCAATTTGATGATGATAATATTAAAAAAAAATTAAATTTGTTAAGGATGCAGGATTGGAAGAGTTTGTGTATGATGACGGAAGTTATGAAATTTGGAAATAGGTTATGTGTTCCATCAATACCTGATCTAAAAAAGGAACTATTAGATTATTCTTATAGATCAAATTTCTCTATACATTCTGGTAGTACCAATATGTATAAATATATTAATGAATATTTTTGTTGGGATAACATGATGTAGTAAATTACTAACTATGTGTCAAGGTTTCTAGTTTTTCAAAAAATGAAAGTCAAGAGACAATATAAGAGAGGAGTTAGGAAACCTATACCTATTACTATGGGGAAGTGGGATGACATTAGGATATAATTTTTCATAGGAAAAACAAGGACACCTAGAAGTATTGATTCAATATGGGTAATTGTTGATCGTCTTGAGAAGCCGACACATATCCTTATGATAAGTGAAGTTTTAACACTTGAGCGCCTATAAAGACTCTATATTAATAATGTTGTAAGATTTCATGATTTACCTATATAGATTGTGTCCGATCAAGATAATTAATTTACATAAAGATTTTGGAATAGTCTTCTGATGTATTTGGACACTGAGCATCATATGAGTACTGCTTATCAACCTCAAACTGATGGATGGTTTAAAGGAATATTCAAACATCGGGAGATATATTGAGATCATGCTCAAATGAATTTAATGGTATGTGCGATTATTACTTACCTTTGGTAAAATTTTCATACAATAATAGTTTCCATTTATAGTATTCAAATGGTTCCATATGAAGCATTATATGGCAAGAAATGTCAAACACCGACTTTTTTGGGATGAATTTTGTGAGAGGAAACTTATAGGTTCAAAACTTATTTAGGAGAAAATGTTAATGTTAAAGGCCATTCAGGCTCATATTAAAATATCTAAAGGTATAAAAAAGAGTTATGCTGATAGCTAGAGAAAAGACTTGGAATTTCAAGTGGTATATCATGTTTTTATGAAATTATCTTAATGGAAGGGAGTATTAAGGTTTTGTAATAAAGGGAAACTGAGCCCCAGGTACATTGAAATATTTGAAATTATAGAAATATTTTGAGCTGTAGATTACCATTTAGAAATGTCACCAAGTCTCTCCAAAGTTCATGATGTGTTCTATGTGTCATTGTTAAATAGGTACATGCCATACCTAATGCATGTACTCACACTTTAATAAATAGAACTGGAACCTGATTTTTCTTACTATGAAGAGCCTATCGAGATTCTTGAAAAAAGAAAGTATGTATTGAGAAATAGGATGACATGACTGGTAAAGGTTATTTGGAGAAACCATAAAATTGAATATGAAATGTGGGAACATAAGGATGCTGTGAATAAGAACCACCCTCATCTATTTAGAAGGAAATATTCATCAAAATTTCTAGGATGAAATTTCTGAAGGAGGGAAGAATATAACACCACAAGATTTTATGGTATGTATATTATTAAACAATTTCAATTTATTTGATAGATTACATTTTACACATACTTATTTCATATAGTATAAATCATATAAAATCACATAAAGAACAAAAAAATTATAAATGAATAATTAAGGAAATAAAAGGTTTTTTTCTAGAAATTAAGGAACATATACCAATGAAATAATAACATTACCATTGGAATAGTAATATAACCCTTGGGAATAGTATTTTGGATAATATAATATTAAAATCACCTATGTAAGTATAAATAAAATTTAAGTATCTTTTAAATTGTAATATGTTATAATTATATCATTGTATAAGAAAATAAATGTTTTATAAATTATTAATTAAGTGTTGATATTTTCATAAAAATTAAATGTTTTTTCATCAGTTTTATAATTAATATAATGATTTAAAAGAAAATTTATTTTCAAGAAATAGAATCATAAAATTATAATTTGATGTCTTATTATTATAATAATATTTTTTGAGACCATTATTAATTTTTCAAGGTGTTATAAAATTAGTTATAATTTTAAAATTGGTATTTTTAGAGTAAATGATTATTTTAATTCAAAATTAAGTTTCTCACATATAAAAATTATTTTCATAAAATGGATTTTATTTTTAAATTCTACGTGTTGATAAATGGCTATGGTGAATTTTTGTAATTTTTCTAAAATACTTTAATTTTTGGTGAATTGTAAAATATGGTAATATACAGTATATATACATTATAAGTTAAATACACTATTACTTGGGTCATGTTTGATGTAAAAAGAATTGGTTAGAATTAACATTCAACAATTACTATATTTAGTCACAATAATTTTCAGTATTTCTCATCTTGATCCAAAATAATAATATAATGAATAAAATATTCAAACAATACCCCTCTCCTATATTATAAATACCTCCCCTCACCACCTATTATACTCACACCATAAAAACCTTTAAGATTTTGAAATTTCTTTCCAATCCTCTTAAAAACCTCTCCCCCATGTCCACTATCAATTGGTCTTAATAAAAGGCCAAAATCAATTTCTTTAAGGAGGTTCTCAAGGAGAGGAATTCAAGAGGTATATCCTTTTTCGTTCTCTTTCGATATTTTTTTAATTTATTTTATTCATATTCTATAATTAACTCTTATATCCAAAAATGGATGATAAATCTAATATATTATATATTTTTTAATTTTATTATGATATTATAATAATCATCATCAAACCCCTTCTCCTCTCCTTTTAATTCTAAAAATTAAATCATTTTCCAGGATGTGTTGATTTACTGCCTTTATGGATGATGTATTTTTATAACTCAATTTAACCTTAAAGGTTGGTAAAATAACCATTTTTATGATTAAAACATACTATAATATATTTATTAAAACTTATTAAAGATTATATAACCAGTATATATACACAATATGAATTCATGAGAAAAAACTAGTTCGAGATGATAAACAAATGCCAAAATAATCTAAACGATTATCACTAATGTTTTATATAGTGATTCATACTCATAACATATAAATGAATTTAATATAGAGCCATTTAATATTAATTAATTTCATTCATAACATATAATTTCAATTCTTAACAACTATTCTCACTTTACATGTTTTTCTATACATATATACAAGTAAATGGATAATGAAAACCTATCAAACAAATGCTCCTGAACGATAAAATTGTATCTTATAACTCATGAAAATGACATAAATAAAGTAAATTAATTTATATTAAATAAAATAAATGTATAAAAGGTTATAAATTAATTAATTAATTGGTTTAATCCGATTATACAAGATATTAAGGTCAAGGTAAGAACACATTTGTACATAAGGTAAGGGTCTTTGTCTAAATTTCCATTTCAATGAGACTTACTTGATATTGTGAACCAAATAATTATTATGTGGTGTATCTACTTCCCATTTTAGAGATTTTTTAATTTAAAATTATATTTATATTAAATATTCATATTCTTTTATCATTGATATGATTACTATCTTAGTCTTATACCATTTTTCATGTGGTGTTTATTTTGAATGTTGTTTAAACTGATGAAATATTGTGGAATCCATATCATATAATAAATAAGGATATTTAAAAGGAATATTTTTCTTGAATTAAATCTATGTATGAAGATTTTTTTTGGATTTTAAGTAATGGGAGGGACCCGTTATCGCCTCGCGATGCATCAATAGGTCTCATGAGACAAAATAGTTGTCAAAAAACCCTTCATGTTTGTTTCCAATCAGAATCAGATGGGTATCTACCCACATATTTAAAATATATTTATGGTATGATGGTTTATTTTATATATAAATCATGTACAAATAATAATTATTTTCTTTATTCAGTATTCATTTGTAACTTTCCATGAGTTTTTCACTTTGAAAAAATTTATGGATGTACTATCATTCCCAGAGTATTGATGTCATGTGTTTTCTAGATTACTTAACTTACCATAATTTCTATTCCCTACTATATTTAATTATTATTTTTTTATATAACCGTTACTGAGCATTTTAGCTCACCCTTTTATTTTTTTTACTTCGAAAGTTCATCAATATGAAATATTTTATTAAGTGACAAGAAGTAGTTTATTTTCTTTTGTTATGTTTTATGTTTAATTACCAATGTAATAAGGGAACCATGAATGTATCTAGTTTCTTCAAGACTACTAAACTAATAGATCCTTGGTGATGTGATCTCTTGTATCTATTCAATTATAATAAAATGACCGCTAACTCTGGGCTACTTAGTTCAGGGTTGTTACCATTGAGTTCTCCTATAACAATATTTATCAAGTGACTATTTAGATGGTGCCATTTGAGGAAATTTATGGTAGGTAATGAATATGAAATTTGTGTTGAATGGATATAGAAGTGTTTGAGTTTTTTAGACTAATTCTCCTGTAAGAGTCATCATAATACGTTCATTTGATTCCGAAATGTATAGATACGACTAAAAATATAAAGAAGTCATTTTATGATCAATTTCATTTCACCTTGAGTTTAGATTGGGTGATCATGTGTTCTTATAGGTGTCAAAGAGATGATGTCACTATAATAATTAGTTGTAGGGGAAGTTTGAATGTAGGTTGTTTTGGAACTATTGATATCATTGAGGGAATCAGACAAGTTTTATATCAATTTGATATTTTATAGAGTTCTAGTTTTATAAATGGTGTTTTTCATGTGTCACCGCTTATGAAGTATCACCCTGAACTTTATCATGTGATTTATATTTATGATGTTGAGATTGATTTTGATGACATGTTTTAGGATCATCCAATTTGTATTGTGGATCATAGTGAGAGGGTGTTGTGGGGAAAGACCATGTTATTGTTCTAAGTGTTATGGAAGCATTGATGCCATCAAGATGAAACATGGAAGAGGGAAATAAATTTTTGTACTCAATAATTATAGAGATACTTGGGACTACAACTCAAGGATGATCTGTTATGAGGTGAGGATATTGTAGGATCCTAAACATTATAGATATGTATCATGATCATCTTCAACTATTATTTTATCTTATTGTTGATCAAATTTGTTTTTCTTTTATTTGGGGATATTTTGGTTGTGTTTATAGAATTTTGGATTCCCATGGGGCTGTTCATGGTTGGTTCATAGTTAGGGAAAACTGTGCAGTTTTCCCTAGGAACTTGTGCACCCCTTTTTGGTGCCACATGAGGTGGAGCACAGTTTGATAAAATAGTGTGGTCTCCCTCCAAAACCATGCACCCTAGAATATAAGGGGTTTTCATATTTAGAGAATGGTTTTCAAACTATGTAGCTAACAAGGAGTAACCCTGAAAACCCATAAGTAAGGGTTGATACTTTGGAAAACCATGCACCCTACCTAGGAAATTGTGCATGTAGGAATATAAATCCTTAATTTTTTATTTTAAAATTACTGAACTCATGGTTATGAACCCTAAACACTATTTTATCCTAACCATATTTTCTTAAAATTTGCAAGCTATCGGGAGGTTTCCAAGGATCCTTGAACCCCTTTCTTATCGAATCAAATATCCATTTGAAGGACCAAATCGTATTTGGTAAGTGATATTTTTCCCATTTGGTTTTCTATCTCTCATGTACATATTTATTGATGAAGAGGGATGACATTAATCTATGTGATTTTGGCTTATCTCTAGGTTTTGATTGGTCTTGTTCCATAGTATCATGGTCTTAAGTTTTGATCCAAGATATTCTATTCCATTCCAATTTTAATTATTTTCTATCAAATTCAGGGTTACGATTTGGTGAGTGTATTTCAATGATATTGAGGTATGTGATCTAATTTCCAATTCCTATAGTATTGATTATAATTATGGGTATTTAATTGTGAAATTTCAATTTCAACATTAGGAAATTAAATTTTAAATTTATTTAATTAAATTGATCCGTTTATATTGTAAAACCCTTCATGAATCCCATGAACCATTAATGTTTAAAACCACACTTGATGAAAACCCATGGGCTACTCCAATATACTTGGAATAATGATTTATTAATTATGTATGGTTGATAAATGAGTTTTTAATGTGGAACCATGATATGTTATATTTGTGAAAATTGTGAAAATTGTGAAAAACGAGTTGTGGGACATGGATTACTACTCTAAATAACCACAGGGTGCCGGACTACCATTATAGGACCCAAGATATATATTTATTTACATATTATCACTGATTTATGGTACTATGACTGCTTCTCCCAATAACCATGGGGTACCATACTACTACTCTATGCCACAATTGAATGAATTTGAAATTGGAATTAAATGGATAATAATTGGCCATAAATGAATGGATTATGATATTCCTATGGTGTATGGTTTGAAATTCTTCATGATATGAAGCAGGTATGATTGGTTCAGGTTTGAACATAAACATTAGGGAATATATAGATAATTAAAGAATATTAAATGCTAATACTGTTTACTTTAAAATTTTTACATTATTCTTTATAAAATTTCATACATTGTTATAGACTGAATATTTTTTAGACTCCATTGGTGGTGGCCTACAAAGTTGTAATCACACCCTACTCAGGCTGCCTGATAGTTACCTGAATAGAATTCATGTTTGCAGGATAGGAGAAGGGAAAGAACCCTATATTATATATATGAGTTGGGATTCATGAAGGAGTATGAACGAGGGAACTATAAATGATATTAGGGACCCTCTTGGGAGTTTTTAGTGTTTATTTATTTTGGGTTTTAATTTGAACCCTGATACTTATATGACATGAAATATTTATTTCTTTGGTTTTGGATATTGTTTTTTTATTTTGGATTCACTATATGATGCTTGGTATTATATTGGTTTTTGGTATATATCTTGTTTATTGTAATTATCATTTTTTATTGTATATTTATTTTTTCTTTTGTTCTGATTTGATAAAGGGGGTATAGTCTTCCCATGTTACATATTAGAACCTCACTTCTGGTAATCAACCTCTAGCATACGGGGTGGTGTTCCTGAGGACATGTAATAAACCAGCATGAGGCACCGATATGCGGTACCCATGTCAAGAAATTACAAATTTACATAATGCAAATATTATCATTATTCTAAAAATAATCAATAATATACATTTGCAACTTGGTTTTTTCCTTATGGGAAAACTTAAGAGATATTTGAAATTAGGAGAGTGACATTTTGTATTTTTCTTTGATTTATATATTATATTGTCCAATTTCATAGAAACGTATCCCTTAAATAATTTAATTTTGAGCCTAAGGTGATAAGGGTTGATTTATATTAATCTAATAATAATTATGATGAAAAATAAAGACCAAACATTTAGTTTTAACCTAGGTTAACTCGATTTATCCTTTTCTATGGTGATAAATTTTACCAAAGTTACTATTTAAAATGTATGAAAATAAAAGTAGAATATTTAGCAAATTTAAGCTTCCTGATTCCAAATATTAATCCATTTTTTACCATTAAATTTTTATAAGTGGTAAAAACTAATTTTTAAATAATTTCAAGAAATTTGATGAAAATCATTTTTTCAAAAATATTTTGTATCAACCATAAAACTAGATTTATTACAATACCATCCCTAATAAAATAGATGAATGTTAATGAATTTGATTGAATATATAATATATAAATTTCATTAAAATCATTCAAAAAGGGTGATTAATATATTTTATTATGATAACAACATATTTCATGCATACAAATTTTTTTTTTCAGAAAAACATCTCCTTTCTTTTAAAATGATCTTTATTTTCATTTATAATTAATTAATAACAAATGATTTTATTTTATACATAACTTTTTTATAATTTTTCTAGTCCTATTCCTACCCACCAATCTAATATCCAGCCAATAAATAATAAAATTTTAACAGTACATCATGGTTCGTTTAAAATATGTGTTTTGTTTAAAGAAAACCATCAAAGAAATAAAATTTATTTAAAGATAATTATATTCTAAAATCTTGGTGTGTAATATAATAACATGAGATTCATCATGTACATATTTCTATAACAATTAAACACGAAACAAAACATGTACCAATGATAAACTTAGAGGTAGAGTGACTTAGAAGTCTACTAATCCCACCTTTTCCAAAATTTCATATGGACTAATAAATCATGGGATTAAATTTTTTTTTTAAAAAAACCACAAAACACATTTCTAAGGATATGTGTTAACAATGACATGACCACCTACCTCAAATGAAATATTTCTCCACATTTTATATATATAACACTTTTTCCTTCTCTAGGCTACCCTCATGTGCTCTTAAATCATATTTACCTCTTCAAACATTTCTTCTACTAGATATAGTCACAATATATTTATTTCACTATATTCATCCCATCATGCTAGCATCTAACACTCGTTTCCATATAATGGCTTAGGAATTTCCATATGTATATTGGAATGAATACTATTATCATAATAAAATTCCACCAAATAAATATATTGATCCCATTTTCCCTAAAAATCCAATGTTCATGCCCAAAGCATATCCCCTAAAGTAGGAATTTTTCACTATGACTATCCCTCAAATTGGGGATGAAAAGTTATAATAAAATTTAATTTATTACCAACTAATATTAATGTCATTTTAAAATTAGAGGAAAATATGGGATTTTGATCACATAATATAGTGAGATGGACTCCATGTAATCTTCATATATATATTTATGTTTGAGTCTAAAATATTGATCCAAATACATACTATCTTAAAGAGGTAGAAAATATTCATATTTAGTTAATTTATCAACAATAACAAAATTCACATTATTAACTTGAGATGTATTTGGTAATCCAACCATAAAATATATAGATATATTTTACCATTTAGTCATTGGAAAAGACTGAATCATTCTATTTGATAGTTTTTACTATGATTTAACCTCTGGAAAAGTAAAAACTTTCACGACAAAATATAAAATATCCTTCATATTTGTTTCCCATAAATAATATTATAGAAGGTATTTATACATCTCAATAATACCAAAATGAATAGTAAATATAGAGTTATAATCTTAACTAAAAATTCATTCTTTAATTGTAATAACTTTCTATACACACCCTCTTTACAAATATCCTAAATAATTTTTTGTTAATATTAAAATCATTAAACTTACCCTTCTTAACCAACTCTACTATTTCTTATAATCCTTGATCTTTCTTATGAGCATGCTTAATTATATATGACAAGTAATATTGCACTAAAACTTTAACTAAAAGAGTGAGAGTTCCTGTATACACAATTTCTTGGAAAATATTAATTAATTCATTATCCAAAGGACCATGTTTCACATGTATCATAGGTAATGATGCATTATCCTTTCAGCTCAAGGAATCAACTATTTTTTTCATTACATGGATGATAGTGAATCATGAGAATATAATCCTTTATTATTTTTGACCATAGTATCCACCTCATATTCAACTATTTTTGAGTGAATATATACTTTAAACATTTATGGTTAGTATATATTTCACATTTTACCCCATATTAAATATATCTACGTAATTTTAATTAGAAAACTAAAATGGCTAGTTAATGATCATGTGTAGGGTAATTATTTTCAAGGATTTTTAATTGGAATGATGTATATAAAATTACCCAATCATCATAAATCATTAAACAACTAATTAACTTTAAGGAAGAATCACTATATATAAAGAAATCACCATTTCTAGATGCTAATGACCCACTAGAACATTCAACCAATATTTTATTCAATTACTAAAAGGATTCATCACATTCATTTTTCAAGATTAATTTAACTTCTTTTTTAGGTCACTTGGTTAGTGGGATTGATAACCAAATAATTTTTTCAACAAACCATCAGTAGTAACCCATCCATATATTAAATTTTTAAATATTAGTGATATTTTTATGTCATGGAAACACTTCCACCACCTTAGTTTTAGTAGGGTCAATATTTATGCCTTTTCTAGAGATAGTATATACAGGTAAAAAAATCTACTATAACAAAAATTCACATTTGAAATTTTTTTAATAAATAATATTATCTTAATGTCAACAGAATAATCCATGGATTTCATTCATTTCTCTCATAAATTTTATAATAAAACATAATTTCAACAATAAACATAACACAAAATTTATTCAAATACTCATAGATAACTCTATAATAAGATCCATGAATACAATGGGTGAATTAGTCGACCTCAATGGTATAACCACGAAATCATAATGTCTATAACTAGTATGAAACATAGTCTTAAAAATATCTTCCTCTTTTACTTTTAGTTAATGATATTCAGAACTAAGATCAATCTTTAAAAAATATTGTGATCCCTATAGTTGATAAAAAAACATATATATGAAGGAAAAAAATGATTTTTCTTAACAATAATTTTATTGATTGATCCATAATAAATTAAAATCCTCATTTAAAAACATTATTTATAAAAAAATAGAAACAAAACATAGTGATGTTCTAGGATGAATAAAACCTTCTTTAATAAACTATTTTAATTAATTTTTAAATTCCAATAACTATAATATATATATTTGATAAGGAGTTTTCTAAACTGTATTAGCTTCTGAAACCAATTAAATAGTGAATTCAACCTATCATTTGTTAATAACAATGGGGATATCATTTGGAAATACACACATATTTATTTACTACAGTAACATCACTAATAAGAATAACTTTATTCTATTTAAAATTATGAGACCAATAACTATCAATGCCATCTATAATCATTTTCTCATATTCTTGATATTTTATCTTATATATGACCACATTATTATATAAAAATTTGGATTCACTTTGAAAATTGAATGTAATAACCATAAATCTATAATCTATATTATCAAGATGAAATGAAATCCAATCCAAACCTAGAATAAAATCAAACTCAACTATGGGAAATCTATCAATATTTAAAGAAAATACATTCCATAGACAACCATAAGAATATTTATATAAATAATTGTTTTTTAATACTTATCCTAAGTGTAATTACTAAAATTTTTCTCACTATTTATTAGGTTAATATTTCAATTTTACCAGAAGATTCCAAAGAAATAGAAAAATTTTATATCCCGAATGAATCAAGATATTTTCATAATATGTGTGTATAAGTAATGTACCCATCACCAATTCATTTTTTGTTCCTAAATTTTAAATCTTCTTCAAAAATGAATTTTCCAAACCCATGGTTCCCATCATTAATGATTTTCTCCATAAAATATTCAAAATAGTATCCCATCTTGTTGTATTTAAAATATATCACTTTCTAATTATTGTATTTCATCTAACCATTACCCATATTTTTTATTTGAAAATCATGAGCCAACAGTCTTAGTATAAAAAATAAATAACAATTTCCATATTTCATAATAGAATCCATAGGATCCTTCTTACCAAACTTATTATAATAGAGAAGTTTAAAACTCTTACCTTCTTATTTCTTCATTGAATGTTTTCTCATTGTTTTCCACCTGGATCGATTCTTTACATTTTAGTTATAAATTTTAAAAAACTACCTTATAACCTTCTCATGAGTTTTTCAAAATTTCTCATATATTTAAAATTAACAATATGCCAAATCTATTCAAAAACATGGTTCCAATCCTCAGTTAAAACCATCAATTTTAAAATCATGGACCCAAATGAAATTTAGTGCATACCTGAACAATCTAGTTAAATTGAATTTATAGGGAATGAAAAAGTACTACTCCTTTTTCTCCGGTTCTAAAAAAAATTAATTTTGATCTTAAGTTGAAAAACATTGAGAAAATATTTCTTCAATGAAAATATATTTAAATACTAGACACTCTATGGAATAAATCTCAAATTCTACTTGAAATTATTAAGTGGATACCTGCACAGATTGAATTTCCATTAAAAATTATAAAAGGAAATAATTAATTATTATTTTTCTAAAGAACCCAAATCAACAAATATATATTCCAGATAATTGATCCATATCTAAGCCACCATAATACATGATAATCTAAAAAATGTCAGAGGGTGTTGTTTCATGAAATTCCCCACTATATAAATATTCCCCTATAGAGAGTTGAGTCACACTATCGCATGGGTACCACAATTAATATACCAAATTAACTATTCTAAAACAACCACATACCATTTTTATCTATTTTTAAAAATTCATGGTTAATGATTAAGATGGATAATACAAACTTGATTCCTTACTACTTCATTCTCCCAGTTTCTAATCTAGAGAAAAATTCCAAAACATGCAATGATTAGATAAAGCAACATAGAAAAACATAAAGTTTTCTCATGATAATATAATCTATAAATTAATATCCCATAAATTTATTTTCTTAATAACATCCTAACATATTATGTTATCTAAAACTTTCAAATGTTACCAACTGTAAAAACCTATAACTTAAAAAACCCATAATTATATGATTTATAACAAGGGTTTCCATTTCTTAAATTTTTGAGGAACATTTAAATTTATAATTTTAGAGAATTATAAAAAACTATTACATACTAAATTCTTATAATAAAAAGATAAAACATCCACTCAATATGTATTTAAAAAAATAGCATTCCTAAATTTCAACTCTTATTTTATTGAAAATATATTTTCACCTTTTAAGATGAATCCTCATAACAGAAATATATACCACGATATAGTTCCTTCTCTTCCAAAGTCCTTATGATTTTTTAAACTTTGGATAAACAAAATAAAATAAAATAAAGGGATATAAAAAAAGTGAAACCTTTTAGTATATAGTTAAATTGATAAAATCCCATAGAAAGTTTTTCTTTTATATAAATAACAATAAGCTCAAATAATCATTTCCTTACTTATAAAATAAAATTCACATCCAAAATAATTTCATAAAACTTTTTTATTTTGAAAATTAATAATGAAAAAATCATAATCATGAGGGTATCTTGTAAAATATGAGCACTAATGAAAAACATTTCTTGAATAACACACTTTTCACCCCTAAAAGGGCACAAAATATCCTTTAATTATAAGCTCATTAGCTTACCTTATAAAATCAAAGGTCTTAAATGAAAACAAAATTTTGACCATAATTTGTAATTTATTTAACTTTGGATATCCTATTCATATCACTCATACAATCACTCTTACATGAAATCATATAAACCGAATAACCAACATGGTTAATTCCATTATATATTCCCTGAAAAAAATAAATTCCCAATGCATTAGAGAGGTATATCAGGAACACCTTTCATTATGAAAAATTTAAAAGGACTATAAAATATACAAAACACATAAAACATGAATTAATATCATATAATAACATAAAATATTCAATATAACACATATATAAAAGTACTTTTGGACTTCATGTCAAAATGAGGATAAAATCATTTTTCTTTTGAAAAATAAAAAAAAAATTATCATATTAAAGTAAAATAGTATAATCTTTAAAAAAACCATAAAAAGTTTAATATTATGTATCTTAAATAATAATTCTAATAATGGTAGAAAATTTTTCTCATTACATATACATTAAAAAAATATTCCTTTCCCACTTTTGTAAAATTGTAAAAAAATACCCATTTATAAAATATTAAAATTTATTATTTTAAAAACTTCGTAAAGAAGTAAAAAAATGTTTGAAATTTAATTTTAACATAAATTTTAATATTTTCATATCATTATTGGGAATTTTAAATAATGTGGATATTAAGGAAAAGGAGAATATTTTTTTAACCTTTTCAAATAATGTTTTCATGAAAAATCTCTTACCTGGAGCCCAACATTCCACATACATACATTAATTACTAGATAATCAAATTATATTTATGAATTAATTTATTATCAAACTATTTAATGTTTTATTTATTTTTATTATCCCTTTTATTTCGTTTGATACCATGCCTTATATAGTTATTAAATCATTTAAGTTTGCATATGATGTTTTGAGGATGTTCGATTCATAGAAAACAATTTTAGTAGGTTGAACATGGTCGAAGAGGTGATTTTTCTTGAATAAAAATATTATTAATCATGGTTTAATTTTAATTTTTATAAATTAAATACAATTTTTTAATCATTCATGAAAGGAGTACATGGAAAATGAATCACATCATTTAAGGGAGGTGCTAGTCCACATGTACGCGCGATCGTTGTTACCATTTTCCAATGAATGAAAGGGTAAAAATATAAGTAATATATTATATTTAAAAAATCACAATTATTTAATTAATATAATATATATTAAATAAATACATTATAAAAATCATCCTTTTTAGTATGTGATGAAAAAACACATCGGTTCATGGAGGTGGTAGTCCATACGTACACATGAGCAATGTTTTCATTTCACATATGACAAAAATATAGAATAAAAAGGGTCATAACATCAAAATAATAAAATTTAATAATATAAATATACTGATATTATCATATCATCATGGTTATAGAAGATTTTAAATATGTGTAAGAATAAATAAACATGAAAACACTCATTTAAGAGTTACAACTATTCTTTGGAAATCCTCATTTGGCTTACACATTAATCATTATAGAATGGGATTTTGTTGAGAAAAATAACTATTGTAAATAGGCAGAGATTTTGGGAAGTTATTTTGTAATATCTTATTCAAGATAAATGGCTCAAATTATGTGAATAAAATAGGAGACATAGTTCCATTCTATAATTGAGGGGAGTGAAACTCTTGAAATATTTCAATGATTCAAGATGGTATAAAGTATTATTCATGTAAAAATAGTAATAAATATATAAAATTTATAATATAATATGATATGTTTAAAAATAATCTCATCCAATAATATTTAATATGATAATTGTTTAGTTTATCACTAACTTTTAAAATTAATCAACCTGTTTGACCCTTTAAAATGATGATAACTTTTTTACCATGGTTAATAATTATTATTAACAAAAATGAAATTGAACTAAATATGAAATTTTAAACACATTATTAAAAATAATAAATAAAATTCTCAAGATTTAATTTTTAGAAGTAGAATAAATTAATATTAAAATAAGCACAAAAATGCAATGAGAAACTATTTTTTCCAGAAATGAATTTTAAACCTTAAAATAGATTTACACAAAAATAGAGAATAACTATGTTTTTAGGGAATTAATGGGATTATTATAAGGCAAATTGACTGATTTTAATTTAAAATAAATACCAATTTATAATGGTACCTTTTTAAATTTTTAAAAGGATATAAATTTTTTTTAAATGTTTTTTTTCTCTATTCACCAAAAAAATAATCTCATCAAAAAAATCAAAAAACAAATCACAAAAATATGTAATTTATATTATAATATTAAAACTTAATTCTATTTTATCCAATTAAATTTATAAAATTTGTACATTTAATATTTAAATAAAACTATATAATACATGGAAAACACATTATTTGGAATAAAACTATTTATTCTTCAGTTCATAAAATCATATAAAATTATTGAAATAATTTTGAATTAATATAATATAATAATAAATATTAATAAGACATGAAATATATTTATTATTAATATTACCTTGGTTTTCATAGCTTATCAATGGGATATATGACTATATACTTCTACATTAAATTTTTTTAGCAATATTTTTTCATTATCTTTCTATATAATGTAATTATTTATCATTTTTATTTTATGTTATTTCTATTGTTGTTTTAATATATTATAACTTTATAGTCTCCACATAGAATAACCTTGGACCCTTTTTTCCTATCGGTAACCACTAAAATCTAGGGAAGTATGCTTAAGGTCAACTGATACCCCTGGCCCAAAATTTATTATGTGGTCTAGGGATGAATGAGTGTTACAAAGTGGTATAAAACTGTATTTTAATTGTATTACTATTTGTAGATGTGGAAGATATCGAACAAGGATATGTAAGGACTTGTGATGGTCCCTAGAATGGTGTGTTTCAAACACATTTTCTGATTGGGTGTTCAAGATACTAATGATATTGGATTATTTTTCTTTGTTTTCACTATTATGATTAAGATATTTATTTAAATATGATGTCTGTATTTGAGATAGTAATTTATAGTTTTTGGTTTTTGTATATTAGAAAAATGGATTTGTACAATAATTATCTTCTCTAGATAATATGAACAAGGAATTTCTGTGATTATTTGTGATTGATTCATTAACTATTACAGTTCATATATTTAAACTATCAATTATAACATATACATTTTTTTCCTATATAAATTATTAGTAATAATATACTCACCTAGAATTATATATAATATATTATGATAGATCATGTATATAATATAGAGGGAAATTTCATTAATGATGGATACTTACTCCCTCTATTCATGAGATGTGTAGTGACCGTTGGTGGGTTAGTACATACATTTGATGCTTTGGTAATAAACCAATTAAGGGTAATTAGTGATACTAGTTATAAATAAGTAAATAGGATTAGTTACTAAATGTTTCAGGGATAAAATATTTTGTTCTTTCACATATAGATTATTAGTTTCATTTTACCAAACTAAACAATATTATTATTGTTTTTATTGATAAGAGTTATCATAGGATGATTTAATTATATGAATGTGTATCCAACCTGGTATTTGAGGGGTAGTCTGGTTTACAGATTCCTTGTGAGTATGTATTCCATTATTAGTTATTTATTCAATATGTGATGCTAATTATAGATAAATGATAATTCTAGTGTTAGTTTATTAGTACATTAATTTACATGACATAGTTGACACATGGATAGAGATATTTACTTGTGAGTTGTGAACTATGTGAGGTTTAATGGATAGAAGAGTGTGCCTAGTTTCTTTGATATGTGGCTCATGATATTGGAAATTTAGGTGTTATTTACTAGTAGGATTTTTTCATAATATTTTTTATATGGGTTGTAATAAAGGATGATATCCCTGGAGAAGGGTTATCCTGGGATGGTGGGTTCCCTATATAGATAAGAAACATGGGTATATTATTTAGGTTATGATATTTTTCCTTGGTAGGTACTAAAATGTATTTTCTGTAAGCATGAAGATTACCCAGGCTTTTATAATGTAAAAAAATTGAGGTGCATTAGTATTATAGTATAGTTTTTGAGGGAATGTTAGATGAGATTCATGACCTAGTTAATTTCAAGTGTGGTTTCAGATGATATAGTGTATCATAAGCCTAAATACTGGTTTATTAGTTGTCTAAAACTTTAGTAAATTCTTTTAGTTTAGTGACAATGCTCAGGTGGTAGGTGATCATGTGGCAAGTCTTAGGATTGGTGAGTTGTAGGGATTTTTATAATTAAAGGGTGAAGATGATTTTAGATATATGATATTTGCATGAGGTTGGTCATAGTTAGTTGAAGAGATATGGAAGCATAATAATAATTATGTGTAACCCATGGAAGATTTATTTGAGTTACCTAATTAGGTGGTCTAGGAGTGTATACATATTAATGTCAGATGAGACCAAGATTAATAGTGGGTAAATACCTAAGAAAGGATTCTTAGAGGATCAATTTTCCTTGTGAGAGGAGAGTGTGGGTTAGAATTACCTTTCAGAAGAATCCTTTATTAGTGTGGGAAAGTTAAAATTTATTATACACAGTGACCGTTTGGTTTGTAGATCAGTGTGTGGTTTTACACTGGATAAAAACATATAAGATTTATGGGATGTTTAAGGGGAATTACTAATAGTATATTTTATAAGAGTTTGAGGTTTTCCTTTTATAGTTGATGGTTATAATATTGAAAAATGTTGACAAGTATTGTCATGGATGGGTGAGAATGGCTTGAGAGGAGAGACTTGCATGTTGTGACAAGACAGGTTTGGGTCAATGTTCGCAAAGTGGTGTAATGGAATCCATATAGTGGGAAGAATTCCATTATCTATTGGATAGATTCACACTCACTGTGTATATAAATTTTGGAAGATGTTTATAATCATATTCATGGTAATCCAAAAATGGATATGAAATGATGATTCATGTTGGCACTCACTTATGTGAGGTATAACCATATATGAACCTTGTATAGGTCAATATAAGTATGTGGTCTATGAATATCGGCTTTTTTCTTCAATGGAGTGATGATATGACTAACAATGTGGTAGGATCATCTTATATATTGTAACACACTGAGATTTTATGAGATATATTATTTGTAATCTCTTTCACATCTTCTGTTGTACGCTAAACCAAGATTATCTTGCGCTATACGCAACACCATATTATCTTCCAGTATACGCAACACTATTCTTGGATTTTGTTACACACAATTTCATGTTTGTTTGATAGTAGTTATTCTACGCAACATTGAGTAAGTATATATATATATATTCAATGTATAAATGAAATATGGTTGGATTCTGTTATATGCAACAACAAATGAGCCTTTCACTACACGCAACCCTGACTTGTCTTGCGTTACACGCAATCATGACCTTCCTCGATAGCGTGTGTGGTACGCAATACTGAGTTTCACTAAACAACGATATATTGTTATAATATTATTATGGACTAGCCTCTATTAATATTATTAACTACATTTTGAATTTTATAACATTATTATTTATCTTACACATTTTCTAAAACATTGTATGTGAAAAAAATAAATTTCTCAGGTAAAATAAGTATTTTTCAAAAAATGTAGTTTTACCGTCTTTTGATGGCGCACCCACATTAAATATAGTTTTTGACATGTTTATAAGTTCAATTTGACAAAATAAAATTCTTATTTAGAATCATGATATAAAAATTTACTTTGGATAAATTTTTCATATTATTCTGATAACTTTTATATTTTAATGAATAGTAAAAATGCACTATATTTTAATTAAAAACAACTTTTTTCATCCCAATAATTTATATGGTTAAATTATAATATTTAATGGTTTTAAAGTATAAATAGAATATATTTATTTAATATAATGTATGTCATTATCATTAATTTTACATTGAATTCATAGGTAAAAACATTTCAATCTTTGGCAATGTTTTAACTTTTAAAACCCATTTCCTTAACAACAGGATTAATTTTAAATTCATTACTGAAACTTGTAGGTGTTTAATTTTGAGAAATGGATTATATATTTGGATCTAGTGGGACTAATTTATGTTAATAGGTAACTTTTATTTTTTTTTGATATTATGAATAGTAACTACGGTAATTATTATTTACTCGACTTGAAGGTAAATATGGTAATTCAGGGTCAAAATAAGATTATAAAATTACCCTAACATTTTCCAAAATCCTATTGGATGAATAAAAGTCGACCCATATCACCTAAGGGTCGGACTAGATTTATTTCATGGTCTTTTGACCATGAAATAATATAATAATTATTAAAACCAAAGAAAGTGACAACATGGCACTATCTTAAATCTTATAAGTTTAATAATTTAGTGATAAACTTTCTGAAACATCTAAAATGAATATTCTACAGAAATATAATAAAATTATCTACATCATTTTAATTTATTTATAATATTTAGGGATTAAATAATTATCATTACTTAAGACACAATAGTGATGATGAAATTATTTTATTGATTGACATATAAAATAAATGATTTTAGAAGTATTAAAATATATATTATATGAACTATTTAATGTTCTCCACTAATAATATAGATAAATATGACATGTTATGAATCTATTAAATCTTTTAGTTCGAACATATCTTCTTTGTATATTTTATTTAAATTCAAATAAATAAACAGTGTCAAAATTGACACTATTGTTATTTTATAAAAATTACATATTATAAAATCATTTAAAACCACAAAAATATTTAAAAATTATAAATTAAAATTTATATGTTCTAAAACATAATAAAAGATACAATTATGGAAAATTAACAACATATAAGTAATTATTTATAATGATTTAAAATTTAGAATATTATTAACAAAAATAAAATTAAATAGATTCTATAAGGATAAATCATGTTGATAATGTTTAAAATAAATTTCCAACTTGTCTAAATTTTATTGGTTGATTAGATTACAACCCTATATCATCTAATATTTGTATTAGAGTCATTTTTGGCAGTTTTTAAGTGGGTTTCAAATTTATTATAAATTAATATTTCTTATAATTCCAAAGGTGCCCCTCTCCTCCCTTATAAAAGGGCACCTACTCTCTATCCTCCTCACACCACTTTGAGCCTTCAATCTCGGCCAAACCATGAAAATTTTTCTTCTCTACTTCCATATAAACATCATAGAGGTCATGTTCTTCTTCAAAGACCAATTTAAGTTCCCTAATACCAGGTTTCAAAGAGACGTGTCAAAGAAGAGGTAATATTCGTTACCGATTCATTCAAATTTATTTCTTCTTATATTCTTCATTAGTTGTTTAATTATGAATTAATAACATCAGTATCACTCAAATAATTATATGTTATTATAAATATGAAACAACCCTATTTCACCTTCTATCCATCCTAAGGAAAACGAAATCACCATGTGTACGTACGTACAGAATACCGTCTCCACACTGTGGTGTAATCTGTTTTTCCACCACCATCTTACTTGGATGGGTATAATTGTGTAAATAATATCTAAATATGATTATTATAACATCATACTGATTCTAAGACATTATATCATTCCCTCCAATTCCATTCAATAAATATGGAATGATATCATCGCTCGTGTGTATGTACGGATTACCGTCTCCACGACGTGATGAGATTCATTTTCCATGTTAACAATTCAAGAATGATTATAAAGTATATATAATAAGTAATAATGAAATATATGACATAACAATTCTATTGTATTTATATATATATGTATGTCATTTACTTAATTCCATTCAATTCAATAAGGAAACGAAAACTGCGTTCATGCGTACATACGGCCTACCGTCTCCATGAATGGTGTATTTCTTTCCATTTATCGATATATTTTATATATGTATATTCTGAAAATATAATATATATAAATAATTTTTTATATTCTGGAATTAAGTATTCATGATCTATGTAATAATATTAATAATTAAAAATCAAAACACGAACGATAAATGAAACGATTTTACCCAAAACGCTACTTTAACATGAATTGACAAAAGAACGGGTAATATAAAGTCAAAAGTGAAACATACGTGATATCATAACAATGAATATGATTCTGTAATAATTAAATTACATTATTTAAATCATTATATAGTAGGTTCAAATATGTATGAAGCATATCAGACCTAAGGTAAGGGATAATTATTCAAATCTCATTCTTATCCATGATTGTTTATTCGTATGTATTTACAGGGGTTATGTTTATCAGCCATGTACATGTTTTCTAAAAATGTTTTCATAAAATGTTTAGTATTCTTACATGTATGTTTAAATACATTTTTACTCTCTTATGACTTTTACCACAAGGTTTGGAAGGAATCTTTCATTTGTTTACCATACGAGGTACTTTTTGACATTTCTGAAAAAAGTATGAGGAGAATGTTTTTTTAACTTATACAGCATGAATGATGTTTTATGGATTTATAACACCTTATTTTCATGAATTTTAATCTACATGATTTAATGACTATTTTCAACAAAATCATTTTCTTTGAATGGCATTTTGTGAAAAGAAAATGATTTTGAATAAGGAAGGATATTTTCCTCAAGAATTCATTTCAAGTGTTTTATCAAAACTATTTTCCATATAAGATGACATTATTTCATATGTGTATATTTCAAGTATAATGTCTCTATGATTTAAATGGTTTCACTTTTCTTATGATGAAATTATACCCATTTGTTTTATATGGATTATGTTATGATGGGATGATGTTTATGAAACCAATTTTATTCTTTGGGTTATGATGAATGAATTATGTTTATGTTATGGCACACGTAAGAATGATTTAATTATGAGATGGTTGAGACATATATCTCTCACCAATTAATTGGGTAAAGATTTATATCTCATGATATAGACATGGTTTAAATAACAAGTAAATCAAGATCAGTAATACAGGGTTGTAACGATAAGTAAACCCGGTTCAGTAAGGGACTTTGTCCACTAAGATGGTTTTGGAAGCAATTCCTTGGATACTGTGGAAATCATAAAATGTTCTTAATGGTTGACACAATTAAACGTTTTATTCCCATGACATTTTATCATGATTGATGTTCCATTATGATATATGCCTTATGTAATGCCATGTTTTATGTCTTTTCTCAAGAATTTGATGTTTAAATATTATGTTCATGTTTTTAAGTTCAAATGTATATGGTTTGTTTTATTTTCTCCATACTTACCCTTACTGAGCATTTGAGCTCACCCTTTATATGTTTTATTTTCCCCAGGATATAAAAAAGGTTTTAGGTAAGAAAAAAAGGGAATATCTTTATGGGAGATGTTGATGATCTTTCCCCAAGATTAAAAGATTATGTTCCAAGTTTACAAAGACACTAAACTAATACGGTCCTTGTGTGTCTATTTTTTTATGTATTAATTATTCTGCAAAAGTTATGTAATGTCCATTTACATCAATCTTTGGGTCTCAACATTTGGTATCAGAGGAAAGGTTTAGTTAACCTTTAGAAACTAGGATGTGAAAACTTTAGTGAGATCCCTAGAGATATTTCTATGGTATGTCTAGGGATGTCCATAAGGTTAAGTATAAGTATACGTTATAGTCCTAGAAGTACAGTAAAAATATTATAATTAACTCTAATATGTTATATATTGAAGATACTCCCCCTTTATTATGTTGTTTTCCATAGCATGATTTTCTCCTCTCACACTATTATTTTTGGGTTTTGATGATGGATGGAACCTGAAGGAACCGTGTTGATAAATTTAATGGATGATGCAATGATTATCCTCCTGAACAAATCAATGTCATGGAAGATGGAGTGAAAAATCTTATTGTTGTACTTACAAAATCTATGAATCATTCTTCACTTCCAAATAAGCAGATAAGGGAACAATATTTTATTGAGTCCTTCATGAGGCAACGTCCACCTTCTTTCAGCGGGTCTTCTGATCCACTTGTTGCTTAACAGTGGATCAGTACCATTGAAAAGATATTTTCCATATATCACTGTTCGGAACATGAAAAATTCATTCTGGCTATTTACCATTTAGAAGGTGAAGCAGATCAATGGTGGACTCTAATTTAGAATACGAGGCTCCGAGATGAAATTGAATCCATCGAATGGGATGAGTTCAAGAACTTATTTTTCAATAAGTACTTCCATAATATCCTTTGAACAAATATAGAAAAGGATTTCCTTTAGCTTAAGAAAAAGTATGATGAATCTGTTGGTATATACGAAGTTAATTTTACATGTCTTGCAAGGTATGCATCTGGCTTTATCATCCAACCTAAAAGTAAAGTTGATCGATTATTCAGTGGCTTAAAACCAATTCTTCGAAGGGCATTAGCTATAAGAGACTTCAGTATCTATGAAGAAATTGTGCATTATGCTATCAAGGTAGAAATGAAAGTTGGTATTACATATTCATCTCATGGTTTTTACAGGAAACGAAATATGGAGTTCAAGGAGAAATCTCAGAATAATGGTCAAAAGAAGATGAATGTTTCTTTATGCACAAAGTGTGGAAAGAAACATGGTGGATATTGTCTTAAAGGGACTAGAAAATATTTTTAATGTGGAAAAGATGGTCATCAAGCACCTGAGTGTCAAAGTAATGGAAAAAGGATTTCTAATTTTGTAAATAAAGAAAAGACTATAGAGAATGCACCACCAACACTTCAATGCTTCAAGTGCAAGGAAATGGGGAATTATGCTAATCAATGCCATAATCGAAGGGTTAATGACGATCAATGTGACAATCCTCTTATGGAAAAGGACAAAGGGAAGTTACATGCGATCACTATTAGAAATGATGAGTATGACAAAATGTGGTGGAATGATTATGTGTTTTTATAAAGGGATTTCAAAATAATGTTGTGTAATCTCATTTATAGTAATTTTGTATCATTGGAATATCTATGTAATGGTTTATTGGGGTTTTCAATAATTATATGGTACCGTAACCATGAAAAGTGATTCAAATATTTTTGAAAGAAGATGATATGCACATAATGAAGGGATAAGGAGAAAAGTAAATGTTTGATTGTATTAATGAGATCATGAATCATATGAGGACAAAGTGATGTCATGGTTTGAGTATTTATAATTTTTGGAATTTTGGTATGTAGAAAGATTTAGCATTTTACATCATTCATGATTTCACTAAGGTTCAATGGGTATTCAATTTTCAAGATAATACCTGATTAAGGTATTCACATGTCTGGAATGAGACCAATAAGATATATTTTATGATATATGAGGGATAAATGATGGTATTCACATGCTCGGTAGATGACATTTCTAGTAATGTTTTTCTTTATACTATATGCTTGGACAGAAGTATTTTAGATAAGCCTAAAAATTGGAATGAATGAAGATAGTATTGTTTAAGGCTAGAAATTTTTTTGATATTATTACTGGAATGTTATAATAGTGTAGTTTTAGAAAAAGGACAACCCATAGGATGGGTGACTACCCATCATGTCGGACAAAGCTGTGGGAATCGAACCCACAACCGATGTGCGACAGGCCTTTAGTGCCGACCACTAGCCAACAGGAAGTTCCTGGTTAGTAGAAACTCGTTTTATTTTATTAAGTGGTATGATAGATGAAGTATAAGTTCATTTTTGGAATCATATATGATTAACCTCACCATAAATGGACTTATGTATATTTGATAACTTTTGATAAACTTTTGATTAAAACAGATGGAATAACCCATCATACTATCACATGATCTGCTAACTCTTCACGAATGACAAATTCAACTTTATTTCTTTAAGTGATGAAGTATAAATTGATCAAGGCACGAACAACATTGAGATTTTACCAAAATCATGTAAGTATTTATTTTAATTCATCAAATTTAGAGAAATGATCTTGAAAACCAAAAATGTTATCCTATTTCCCTCATATCTAATGAATCAGATGGTCCCTTAGATCATCACAAATTTATGGTTTTGTGACTGTTGGATTTATCATAGCCATGTCCTCTACCACTCTCCATCAGAACTTGATGGTTATTTTTCTCTTCCATATCCATATTTTCACCTATGTTATCCTCTGTGGAAACCCAGTGATTAGTTATTTTGGTTAACCGTTATGTTTCATAATTTAGTTTTTAATGATTTTTTTTGTTATTCCTTTTTATGATGTGGGTTTCTATGAAAGAAACTCTCATGTAATAAACGATTTATAACCGCGATGAATTTTGAGGGCGAAATTCATTTTAAGGGGGGTAGAATGTAACACCCAGAGATTTGATGAGATATATACTTTTTAATTTCTTTCATATATTCTATTGTATGCTACACAAATATTATCTTGTGCTATACGCAACACCATATTAGCTTGCAGTATATGCACCAATATTCTTGGATTGTGTTACACACAATTTCATGTTCGTTGGATAGTAGTTATTCTACGCAACATTGTGTGTATATATATACAAATATATATTCAATTTATACATGAAATATGGTTGTATTCTGTTATACGCAACAACAAATGAGTCTTTCACTTCACGCAACCCTAACTTGGCTTGCCTTTCCTGCAATCGTGACCTTCCTCGATAGCGTGTGTAGTACGCAATACTTGGTTTCACTAAATAATTATATATTTCTATAATATTATTATGGACAAGACTCTATGAATAGTATTAACTACATTTTCAATTTTATAACATTATTATTCATCTTTCAAATTTTCTAAAACATGGTATGTGAACAAAATAATTTTTTCGAGTAAAATAAGTATTTTTCAAAAAATACAGTTTTTCCACCTTTTGATGATGCACCCACTTTAAATCTAGTTTTTGACAAGTTCATAAGTTCAATTTGACAAAATAAAATTCTTATTTGGAATCAAGATATAAAAATTTACTTTGGATAAAATTTTCATATTATTCCGATAACTTTAATATTTTAATGAATAGTAAAAACACGCTATATTTTAATTAAAAACAAATTTTTCATCGCAATAATTTATATGATTAAATTATAATATATAATGGTTTTAGTGTATAAATAGAATATATTTCTACCATTTAATATAATGTATGTCATTATCATTAATTTTACATTTAATTCAATGGTAAAAACATTTCCATCTTTGGAAATGTTTTAACTTTTAAAACCCGTTTGCTTAACAACGAGATTAGTATTAAATTAATTACTACAACTTCAGTGTTTTGAATTTTGAAAAATGGATTCCATATATGGATCTATTGGGTCCAAATTATGTTAATAGGTAACTTTTATTTTTTTTTGATATTATGAATAATAACTATGGTAATTTTTATTTGTTCGACTTAAAAGGTAAATATGGTAATTAAGGGTCAAAATAAGATTATAAACTTACCCTAACATTTTCTAAAATCCTATTGGATGAATACAAGTCGACCCATTTCACCTAAGGGTCGGACTACATTCATTTCATGGACTTTTGACCATGAAATAATATAATTATTATTAAAACCAAAGATAGTGACACCATGTCACTATCTTAAATCATATAAGAATAATAATTTAGTGATAAACTTTATGAAACTTCTAAAATGAATTGTCTACAGAAATCTAATAAAATTAACTACATCATTTTAATTTATTTATAATTTTTTGGGATTAAATAATTATCATTATTTAAGACACAATAGTGATGATGAAATTATTTTATTGATTGAATTATCAAATAAATCATTTTAAAAGTATTAAAATAAATATTATATGAAATATTTAATGTGCTCCAATAATTTTATAGATAAATATGAAATGTTTTAAATCTATTAAATTTTTTAGTTCGAACATTTCTTTTGTGTATATTTTATTTAAATTCAAATAAATAAATAGTGTCAAAATTGACACTATTGTTATTTTATAAAAATTACATATTATAAAATCGTTTAAAATTCACAAAAACATTTAAAAATTATAAATTAAAATTTATATGGTCTAAAATGTAATAAAGTATACAATTATAGAAAATTCACAACATATAAGTAATTATTTATAATTATTTAAAATTTATAATATTATTACCAAAAATAAAATTAAATAGATTCTATAAGGATAAATCATGTTGATAATGTTTAAAATAAATTTCCAACTTGACTAAATTTTATTTGTTGATGAGATTACAACTCTATCTAATATAAGATTATTATTTGAGTCGTTTTAGGAGGTTTTTAAGTGGGGTTGTAATTTATTATAAATTAATATTTTTTATAATTCCAAAGGTGCCCCTCTCCTCCCTTATAAAAGGTTACCTAATCCCTCTCCTCATTACACCACTTTGAGCCTTCATGCTCAGCCAAAACCTGCAAATTTCTCTTCTAAACTTCCATTTAAATATCTTAGTGGTCCTGGTATTTTTAATGACCAATTTTAGTGCCCTAAGAAGAGGTTTCAAAGAGGCGTGTCAAAGAAGAGGTAATATCCATTACCTATTCTTTCAAATTTATTTCTTCTTATACTTCTTCTTATTTAGTTGTTTCATTATTAATTAATAACATAAGTATCACTAATATAATGATATGTTATTATAAATATTAAACAACCCTATTTCACCTTCTAACCATCCTAAGGAAAACGAAATCACCGCGCGTGCGTACGTACGGAATACTGTCTCCATGCCGTGGTGTAATTTGTTTTTCCACCACCCCCTTAATTGGATGGGTATAATGGTGTAAATAATAACTAAATATTATTATTATAACATCATACTAATTCTAAGATATTATATCATTCACTCCAATTCCATTCAATAAATATGGGAACAATATCATCGCTCGTGCGTTCGTACGGATTACCGTCTCCACGACGTGATGAGATTCATTTTCCATGTTAACAATTCAAGAATGATGATAAAGTATATATAATAAGTAATTATGAAATATATGACATAATAATTATACTAGATTTATGTATATATATATGTATTTCAGCTACTTAATTCCATTCAATTGAATAAGGAAACGAAAACAATGTTCACGCGTACGTACGGCCTACCATATCCATGAACGGTGTATTTCTTTCCATTTATTGATCTATTATATATATTTATATTCTGAATATATATTATTTATAAATAATGCTTTATATTCTGGAATTAAGTAATCATGATCTAGGTAATCATATTAATAATTACAAGTCAAAACACGGATGATAAATGAAACGATCTTACCCAAAATGCTACTTGAACATGAATTTACAAAAGAACAGGTAATATAAAGTCATAAGTGAATCATATGTGATATCATAACAATGAAGATGATTCTGTAATAATTCAATGACATTATTTAAATCATTTTAAATGAGTTTTAGATACGTACTAAGCAGATCGGACCTAAGGTAAGGGATAATTATTCCAATCTCATTCTTATCTGAGATTGTTTATTAGTAAGTATTTACTGGGGTTATGTTTATCATCCATATCCATGTTTTCTAAAAATGTTATCATAAAATTGTTGGTATCCTTCCATGTATGTTTAAAGTCATTTTTACCCTTTTATGACTTTTACCACATGGTTTGGAAGGAAGGTTTCTTTTGTTTACCACATGGGGTACTTTTTGACTTTTTCGACAAAAGTATAAGGATAATGTTTTTTTAACTTATACAGCATGAATGGATTTTTACGGTTTTATTACTCCTTATTTTCATGAATCTTAATCTATAATATTTCTTGACTATTTTCAAAAAAATCCTTTTCTTTGCATCACATTTTTTGAAAAGAAAATGATTTTGAATAAGAAAGGATATTTTCCCCTAGAATTCATTTCAAGTGTTTTATCAAAACTATTTTCCATCTAAGATGACATTATTTCATATGTGTATGTTTCAAGTATAATGTCTCTATGATTTAAATGGATTCACTTTTCTTATGATGAAATGATACCATTTGTTTTATATGGATTATGTTATGATGGGATGATATTTATGAAACCCATTTTATTCTTTGGGTGATGATGAATGATTTATGTTTATGTTGTGGCACACGTAAGAAAGATTTCATTATGAGATGGGTGGGACCTATATCTCCCTACAATGCATTCAGTAAATATTTATATTTCATGAGATAGACATGTCTAAAACGACAAGTAAATCTGGTTCAGTAATACAGGGTTAGAACGACAAGTAAACCTGGTTCAGTAAGGGACTTTGTCCACTACGATGGTTTTGGAAGCAATGTCGTGGATACTATGGAAATTATTACATGTGCTTAATGGTTGCCACAATTACAAGTTTTATTCCCATGCCATTTTATCATGATTGATATTCCATTATGATCTATGCCTTATGTACTGCCATGTTTTATGTCATTGCTCAAGAATTTGATGTTTAAATATTATGTTCATGTTTTTAAGTTCAAATGTATATGGTTTGTTTTATATTATCTATACTTACCCTTACTGAGCATTTGAGATCACTCTTTATATGTTTTATTTTCCCCATGATATAAAGAAAGGTTTTAGGTATTAAAAAAATAAGGAAGATCTTTATGGGAGATGTTGAAGATCTTTCACCAAGATTAGAAGATTATGTTCCATGTTTCCAAAGACACTAAACTATTATGGTCCTTGTGTGTCTGGATTTGTTATGTATTAAATATCCCGCAAAAGTAATGTAATTTCCATGTATGTCAAGCTTTTGGTCTCAACAGTTGGTATTAGAGGAATGGTTTAGTTAACCTTTGGAAACTATGATGTGAAATCTTTAGTGAGATCCCTACAGATAATTCTAAGGTATGTACAAGGATGTCCCTAAGGTTAAGTATATGTATAGGTTATAGTCCTAGAATTATGGTAAAAATCTTAGAATTAACTCTAAGATGTTATATATTGAATGTACTCCCCCTTTATTATGTTGTTTTCCCTAGAATTATTTTTTGCTCTCTCACTATTCTTTTTGGGTTTTAGACGATGGCTGGAACCTGAAGGAACCATGTTGATCAATGTAATGGATGATGCAATGATTGTCCTCCTGAACAAACCAATGTTATGGGAGATGGAGTGAAAAATCATATTTCTATAATTACACAATCCATTAATCATTCTGGACTTCCAAATGAGCAGATAATGGAACAATATTCTATTGAGTCCTTCATGAGGCAACATTAACCTTCTTTCAGTGGGTCTTCTTATCCACCTGTTGCTGAACAATAGATCAGTACCATTGAAAATATATTTTACATACATCGCTGTTCGGAACATGAAAAAGCCATTCTGGCTATTTACCATTTAAAAGGTGAAGCAGATCAATGGTGGACTCTAATTAAGAATACAAGGCCCCGAGATGAAATTGAATCCATGGAATGGGATGAGTTAAAGAACTTATTTTTTAATAAGTACTTCCCTCGTATACCTCGAACAAAGATGGAAAAGGATTTCCTTGAGCTTAAGTAAAAGGATGATGAATCTGTTGGTATATACGAAGTGAATTTTACAAGGCTTGCATGGTATGCATCTGGCTTTATCATCCAACCTGAAAGTAAAGTTGATCAATTCTTCAGTGGCTTAAAAACCAGTATTTGAAGTTCATTATCTATAAGAGACTTCAGTAGCTAGGAATAAATTGTGCGTTGTGATATCAAGGTAGAAATGTAAGTTGGTATTAAATATTCATCTCATTGTTTAGACAAGAAATGAAATATGGAGTTCAAGGAGAAATCTCAGAATAATGGAAAACAGAAGATGAATGTTTCTCTATGCTCAAAGTGTGGAAGGAAGCATGATGGGGATTGTATTAAAGGGACTACAAAATGTTTTAAATGTGGAAAAGAAGGTCATAAAGAACCCGAGTGTCGAATTAATATAAAAATGGTTGCTAATGATGTACATAAAGAAAAGATTGTAGATAATGCACCACCAACACTTCAATGATTCAAGTGCAAGGAAATGGGACATTTTGATAATCAATTCCCTAATCCAAGGGTTAATGATGATCAACGTGAGAAACCTCTTAAGGCAAAGGAAAAAGGGAATTCACATGCGATCACAATTATCAATGTTCAGTATGACAAAAATGTGGTGGAATGATTATGTGTTTATGTGAATGGATTCCAAAATAATGTTGTGGAATCTCATTTATAGTAATTTTGGGAAATTGGAATATCTATATAATGGTTTATTGTGGTTTTCGATAATTATATGGTACCGGTAACCATGAAAAGTTATTCAAATATTTTGGAAAGCAGATGATATGCTCATAATGAAGGGGTAAGGAGAAAAATAAATGTTTGATAGTATCAACAATATCAGGACTGATATGAGGACAAAGTGATATCATGGTTTGAGTATTTATAATTTTTGGGATTTTGATATGTAGAAAGAGTTAGCTTTTGATAACATTCATGTTTTCACTAAGGTTAAATGGTTATTCATTTTTCAAGAGAATACATGATTAAGGTATTCACTTGTCTGGAATGTGACCAACAAGATATATTTTATGATATATGCAGGATAAATGATGGTATCCACATTCTTGGTAGATGAAATTTCTAGTAATTATTTTATTTATACTATGAGCATGGACAGAAGTATTTTGGATAAACCTAAAGATTGGATTTAATTAAGATAGTATTGTTTAATGATAGAACTCTTTGTGATATTATTGTAGGAATGTTATAATAGTGTAGTTTTAGAAAAAGTAAAAACCATAGGATGGGCGACAACCCATCACGTCGGACAAGGCTGTGGGAATCGAACCCACAACAGAAGTGAGAAAGGCCTTTAGTGCCAACCACTGGCCTACAAGAAGTCCCTGGTTAATAGTAACTAGTTTTATTTTATTAAGTGGTATGATAGATGAAGTATAAGTTCATTTTTGGAATCATATATGATTAACCTCACCATAAATGGACTTATGTATATTTGATAACTTTTGTTAACCTTTTTACTGAAACAGATGGAATGACCCATCATTCTATCACATGATCTGCTAACTCTTCACGAATAACAAATTCAACTTCATTTCTTAAATTGATGAAGTATAAATTGTTTAGGGAAAGAACAACAGTGATATTGTACAAAAATCATGTAAGTATATATTTTAATTCATCAACTTTAGAGAAATGATCTTGAAAACCAAAAATGTTGTCCTAGTTCCCTCATATCTGATGAATCAGATGGTCAATTTGATCATCACAAATTTATAGCTTTGTGACTGTTGGATTTATCATATCCATGTCCTCTACCACTCTCCATCAGAACCTGATTGTTATATTTCTCTTCCATATCCATATTTTCATCTATGTTATCCTATGTGGAATCCCAGTGATTAGTTAATTTGGGTAACTGTTCCTTTTCATACAATAGTTTTTAAAGAAAAGTTTTGCTATTCCTTTTTATGATGTGGGTTTCTATGAAAGAAACTCTCATATAATAAACCATTTATTACCCTGACAAATTTCGATGGAGAAATTCATTTTATGGGAGGTAGAATGTAACACCCCGAGATTTTATGAGATATATTCTTTTTAATTTCTTTCAGATCTTCTGTTGTAAGCTACACCAAGATTATATTGTGCTATACACAACACCATATTAGCTTTCAGTATACAAATCACAATTCTTGGATTGTGTTACACACAATTTCATGTTTGTTTGATAGTAGTTATTCTACGCAACATTAAGTGTGTGTATATATATATATATATTCAATGAATAAATGAAATATGGTTGGATTATGTTATACGCAACACCAAATGAGTTTTTCACTACACACAACCCTGACTTGGCTTGCGTTACACGCAATCATGACCTTCCTCGATAGCGTGTGTAGTAGGCAATACCGGGTTTCACTAAACAACGATATATTGTCATAATATTATTATGGACTAGCCGATATGAATAGTATTAACTACATTTTAAATTTTATTAAATTATTATTCATCTTACACATTTTCTAAAACATAGTATGTGAACGAAATAAAATTTTCAGGTAAAATAATTATTTTTCAAAAAATGAATTTTTGTCGCCTTTTGATGACGCACCCACATTAAATCTAGTTTTTGACATGTTAATAAGTTCAATTTGACATAATATAATTCTTATTTGGAATCAAGATATAAAAATTTACTTTGGATAAAATTTTCATATTATTCTGATAAATTTCATATTTTACTAAATAGTAAAAACACGGTATATTTTAATTAAAAACAACTTTTTCATTTCAATAATTTATATTGTTAAATTATAATATTTAATGGTTTTAAAGTATAAATAGAATATATTTTTACCATTTAATATAATTTATGTCATTATCATTAATTTTACATTGAATTCATAGGTAAAAACATTTCAATCTTTGGCAAAGTTTTAACTTTTAAAACATGTTTGCTTAACAACAAGATTAATTTTAAATTAACTACTGCAACTTCTGTGTTTTGAATTTTGAAAAAATGGATTCCATATTTGGATTTAGTGGATCCAAATTATGTTAATAGGTTAATTTGTTTTTTTTGATATTATGAATAGTAACTACGATAATTTTTCTTTACTAGAGTTAAATGTAAATCTGGTAATTAAGGGTAAAAATTTGATTATAAAATTACTCTAACACTTTCCAAAATACTATTGTATGAATAAAAGTCTAACCATATCAGCTAAGGGTTGGACTAGATTTATTTCATGGTCTTTTGACAATGAAATAATATAATTATTATTAAAACTAAAGAAAGTGACAACATGTCACTACCTTAAATCTTATAAGTATAATAATTTAGTGATAAACTTCATTAAACTTCGAACATTAATAGTCTCCAGAAAGCTAATAAAATTATCTATATATTTTGAATTTATCTATAATTTTTAGGAATTATATAGTTATCATTATTTATGACACAATAGTGATGTTGAAATTATTATATTGATTGAATTATCAAATAAATGATTTTTAAAAGTATTAAAATAAATATTATATGAACTATTTAATGTGATCCACTAATTTTCTAGATAAATATGATATGTTATGAATCTATTAAATCTATTATTTAGAACATATCTTCTGTATATATTTTATTTAAATTCAAATAAATAAATAGTGTCAAAATTGACACTATTGTTATTTTATAAAAATTACATATTATAAAATCGTTTAAAAATCACAAAAATATTTAAAAATTATAAATTAAAATTTATATGGTCTAAAATGTAATAAGGTATACAATTATGGAAAATTCACAACCTATAAGTAATTATTTATCTGAATTTAAAATTTAGAATATTATTACCAAAAATAAAATTAAATTGATTCTATATGGATAAATCATGTTGATAATGTTTAAAATAAATTCCAAACTTATTTAAATTTTATTGGATGATGATATTCCAACCCAGTATCATCTAACCTTCTGATTTGAGTTATTTGTGGAGGTTTTTAGGTGGGGTTGGAATTTATTTTAAATTAATTTTTCCTATAATTCCAAAGGTGCCCCTCTCCTCCCTTATAAAAGGTCATCTCCTCCCTCTCCTCCTCACACCACTTTGAGCCTTCATGATCGGCCAAAACCTGCCAATTTATCTTCTCCACTTTCCTAGAAATATCCTAGAGGTCCTGGTCTTCTTCAAAGACCAATTTTTTTGCCCTAATAGGAGGTTTCAAAGAGGCGTGTCGAAGAAGAGGTAATATCCATTACCGATTATTTCAAATTTATTTCTTCTTCTACTTATCCTTCTTTAGTTGTTTCATTATGAATTAATAACATAAGTATCACTCATATACTGATATGTTATTATAAATACGAAACAAACCTATTTCACCTTCTATCCATCCTAAGGAAAACCAAATCACCACGCGTGCGTACGTACGAAATACCGTCTCCACGCTGTGGTGTAATATGTTTTTCCACCATCACCTTATTTGGATGGGTATAATGGTGTAAAGAATAACTACATATGATTATTATAACATAATACTAATTATAAGATATTATATCATTGACTCCAATTCCATTCAATAAATATGGGAACGATATCATTGTTCGTGCGTACGTACGGATTACCGTCTCCATGACGCGATGAGATTCATTTTCAATGTTAACAATTCAAGAATGATTATAAAATATATATAATAATTAATCATGAAATATATGACATAATAATGCTACTACATTTATGTATATATATATGTATGTCATCTACTTAATTCCATTTAATTCAATAAGGAAACTAAAACAACGTTCATGCGTACGTACGACCTACTGTCTCCATGAACAGTGTATTTCATTCCATTTATCGATCTATTATATATATGTAAATTCTGAATATATATTATATATAAATCATGTTTTATATTATTTAATTAAGTAATCATTATCTAAGTAATCATATTAATAATTACAAGTCAAAACACGGACGATAAATGAAAAGATTTTAGCCAAAACGCTACTTTAAGATGATTTTACAAACGAATGGGTAATATAAAGTCATAAGTGAACCATATGTGATATCATAACAATGAATATTATTATGTAATAATTCAATGACATTATTTAAATCATTATAACGGAGGTTCAGATACGTATAAAGCATATTGGACCTAAGATAAGGGATAATTATTTCAATCTCATTCTTATATGAGATTGTTTACTCGTAAGTATTTACGGGGGTTATATTTATCATACATGTCCATGTTTTATAAAAATGTTTTCATAAAATATTTAGTATTCTTACATATATGTTTAATGTCATTTTTACCCTTTTATGACTTTTACCACAAGGTTTGGAAGGAATCTTTCTTTTTTTTACCATACGAGGTACTTTTTGACTTTTCGGACAAAAGTACGAGGAGAATGTTTTTTAACTTATACAGATTGAATGGATTTTTACGGTTTTATAAGGCCTTATTTTCATGAAGCTTAATCTACAAGATTTCATGACTATTTTCAACTAAATCCTTGTCTTTTCATGGCATTTTGTGAAAATAAAATGATTTTGAATAAGAAATGATATTTTTTTCAAGAATTCATTTCAAGTGTTTTTATCAAAACTATTTTCCATCTAAGATGAAATTATATCATATGTGTATGTTTAATGTATAATTTATCTATGATTTAAATTTTTTCACTTATCTTATGATGAAATGATAATCAATTTTTTATTTGGATTATGTTATAATGGGATGATGTTTATGAAATCCATTTTATTCTTTGGGTTATGATGAATGATTTATGTTTATGTTATGGAACATGTGAGAATGACTTCATTATGAGATGGGTGGGATCTATATATCTCTATAATTCATTGGGTAAAGATTTATATCTCATGAGATAGACATGGCTGAAATAGGAAGTTAATCTAGTTCAGTAATACAGGGCGGGAATGGCAAGTAAACCTGATTCAGTAAGGTAGTTTGTCCACTAAGATTGTCTTGGCAGCAATGCCTTAGATACTATGGAATAATAACATGTTATTAATTGTTTCCACAATTACTTGTTTTATTCCCATTCCATTTTATCATGATTTATGTTCCATTATGATCTATTCCTTATGTAATGCCATGTTTTATACCATTGCTCAAGAATTTGATGTTTAAATATTATGTTCATGTTTTGAAGTTCAAATGTATATGGTTTGTTTTATTTTCTCCATACTTACCCTTACTGAGCATTTGAGCTCACCCTTTATATGTTTATTTTCCTCAGGATATAAAGAAAGGTTTTAGGTATGAAAAAAAAGAAAGATCTTTATGGGAGATGTTGACGATCTTTCACCAAAATTAAAAGATTATGTTCCAAGTTTCCAAAGACACTAAACTATTACAGTCCTTGTTTGTCTGTTTTTGTTATGTATTAAGTATTATGCAAAAGTAATGTAATTTCCATGTTCTTAAAGATTTGGGTCTCTACATATATCATGGGGGGTTTGACTCTCATATTGGAGGGTTCATGGATGTGTGTGATAGATCATGTATAATCAAGATGAAATTGTGATACTGATGTGTGGGGAAGATATGATGCGATTTGGTTTATCAATGAATCCAATATTTGGGATTTTGAGGCAATTGTGGATAGAGTCAATTCATTTCTAATTGTATCAATACGTATTTGATGTTATCTGGGGATGATTTGGATTGGAGGTGCACTTATTCTATGGGTTTGAGTATTATTACTAGTATTAGTGGATATTGATCTAGTCATTTAATTACAAAAAATTTTGGGTTTATAATTTAGTGTTTTCACATGGTAGATCTAAGGTTTCCTTATAGTAATTTTGGAATCATGACCAAGTGTTTAGATAACACATCAATGGGTGAGGATAATCATTTTCATGAGAGGTATTACAATGGATGACTGACCTACTATCATGCATGAAATCTTACGGGGTGAGGTTTAAAACCATTCGAGTGTGTTGATGGACCTTTATAAATGTATTTTGGTTAGATATTCCTATGGTGGGGAACACCATGGTTTGGAATCATCTATTATGAGTTGAATCAAATAGTGTGGATCATCATAAACTGAGGATGAATTGGTTGATGATTCTTTAATGTGTCTCAATATACTTGAAGTTGATTGAATCATTGGTTTTCAAGATGGTGATGAGAGAGTAGAAAATATTTTAATAAACATCATGAATCATGTTTGGAGTTGAACAACCAAATCTCATTTGTTGTTCTAGGATTGAAAATAGTGATTTAATCATGAATGGAAAACCAGGGTTAGTTGTGATTTGTGGTTGGATAACCACCAATACTTCTCATAGACATAATGTGTTATGAAAAGGATTTTATAATGAATATCATTATTACAGATCATGTAATTCATATATAATTATAATTTTGGTCTCGTAGAAATGATAATTCTTAAAATTAAGATTAAGATATAAATTCTGAGAGTTATATAATCTTATAGAGATATTTCTAGAAATAGATCGAGAACTAGGTGGTGTTTTGGGTTCTCGACGGAAGGTAAAAAACATTAGGGCTATGTTTTTAGTCATAAAGGGGGTTTTATATTGTCACACGATCACTACATAGTTATGGAAAACTATGTGGATAATATGGGAAAATAGTACCATGTGATTCTCTTATGATTTATTGGCCCAAATTTGCACCTAATTGCTGAAAAATGTATGGGAAAATGATTTTATGTTCTAAAATTTCATAGATTTCATCTCATTTTTGGTGTAAAATTTGGTAAAAAATATAGCCACACCATGTGAGGGAATGTAGTTGGAGATAATTTGAGCTGCATAGTTAGGGAATAGTTGGGAAAACCATGTAGATAAACCATGTATCTTCTTAGAGTTTTTTATACAGAGTGAGTTTTCATTTTACCACATCAAATTTTAAAAGGGTGGAATTCCCATTACATGTCACATTTCCTTGATAAAGGCGCACAAAGGTTCTATTACCAAACTTTTCACCTTTATATCGTGTCAAATATGGGTGGTTTCATGGATTTTTATGGTGGTTTGATGTGAGTTTTTATTCCTCTTTTCTCTGTATTCTTATTTACCTTCATAGCATATGATTTGGGATTATTTTGGATAGGATATTTTTTACAATTCTATAGGAACATAGAGGAATGTTCTAATAATATTTGGGACTTTTTCTATTGTGTTTAAAGGATCTTATATTTGGTTAATCATGTGTATGTTGATTGGGATTTTTCAGGGGTGGTGTTAGAAGAATTACATGGACTTTTTGGTGCGGTTGGTCTCAATTTAGATTCCATGAGATGGTTTGGGAATTTTTAGGCATTTAATCTTACTTGAATAAAAATTAATAAATAATTATCAATAGTTTCAATTTACTTATTTAGGTTTTATGGCTTAATATTTTAGTTCAATTTTTGATGTGAGGGTTGGGAGAACTTAGGCAGTGATGCTCGATCTTTCTTAAAGGGAAAAACTTTGTATGAGGTTTGTGGTACCTCGACCATCTCCCGAAGTATATGAATTTTTTTATTTTATGTGACATGTGGTCTCAATGATTTTGTGTGATTGGAATTTTATGTAGAAATCAAATGTTTCTTATAACATCCATGGAATAACAATGTTTCAATGCAAAATATGGACCCTTAGACACTAGATAGTTCATTGACCACTAATTTCCTAGGGATTAATAATAAATGTGAGATATGAGATACAAATACACAGTAGGGTAGAAATGAAATAAGTGAAATATAGTGGTACTTGTTTCATGTTCCCTTAGACACCTCATTATAGTGTAGTGTGTTTTACTAAGTTCTATTAACATGAGTGAACCATGATCGAGTCATTAAATACCATATTTCTCTCTGGATAGTTTTTTACAGAGTTGGGAATTTTTTACTCCCAAACTAATACAAGTGTACCCATATAGGTATACCTTTAGTTTAATTTATGTATAGGTTGAGTGTGAGAGAAAGAACCTATGATTAATTTGGACGTGAGATAAAATTTTTTCCATTCCCCAAATACTGGAATTAGATGTATTTGCGACGTGCTATTTGCGATGGGATTTCATCGCAAATAGGCTTTAGCGATGGGACCCCATCACAAATAGACCTTCGTAGAAAATGAAATCTCAAATAGTATTTTTTGCAATGGGCAAGTCACAGAAAATACTATTTACGACGGGAAAAGTCCCCCTCGTAAATAAGCCTCTTATTATATACATTATATATAAATAAAACGTTTTCGATGGGTCCGGCGCAAATACTATTTGTGACGGGGAACCGCCCTATCACAAATAAGCCTCTGATTATATATATTACATATATAAAAACCTTTTGTGATGGGCCTGTCACAAATAATATTAATAAAAATTATATTTAAATTATTTGAGATGGGATCCTATCAAAAAAGGTCCCATCACAAATACTAAACATAATAAAAAAATATTTAATAAAATTATGATTAATGAGGAAATTATATTAATGTTTTTAAAATAATAAAAGAATAAAACATATTATTATTAGTAAAATACACAAACATTAAAAAAATAGTATACTAAAAAAATATATTTAATAAAATTATGATTAATAAAAAATTAATATTAATTTTATTAAAATAATAAAAAAATAAAAAATTATTACAATTATCAATATTTACAAAAAAAATATTTAAAAAAATCATAAAATTTTATTATTATTAGTAAAATAAACATATATTAAAAAATATAATACTAATAATAAATCATAAAATATTAAAAATAAAAAAAATTAAATTATACAGTATTTGCCCCAATATAAAAGGCAGAAACTGTAAATAGTTTATATTACAATAAATCATCAATTAAAATGTTTTTAACATAAAAAACAAATCACTGGGGTGTTTTATTCTAGAGGTGGTAGAGGAGCTATAGAAGATGGTGGAAGAAACTCCATCCCTAAACTACGAGTCAGATGACGCATATACTCCATCTGCTCATGATGCTGCTACTGCTGCTGCTACTGTCATCGACACATCTCCTCCTCGTGCTGTTGCTGCTGACACATCCCTTCATGCCACTTCTGCAAACTCTCTATAAGCTCAGACTGAGTTCGTAACTGCTCCTGATACTGTGAGGCAGAAGATTATGCCTCTCCACGAGCTCCTCTCGAGCTAGACACCGACATCGCAACAGTACCATAATAAGCACTAGGAGTCAAAAGAGAGTTGATACCAATTACTCTACCCTTCTCAAAGCCACACTGAGTCTCCTGCATCCATGCTGCCTCATCGAAATGGTGGGCATTGGTCTGCTCTGTCATCTCGTCCTGACTCTCAGCCTGTGTCTGAGAGGTCGCAACCTCATATGACCCCTTCAATTCAAATTTAAATTAAAATGATGAAAATATTATATGCAGTTAATTGTAAAAATGAAAAAAAAATAATACTAACCACAATCTGATGCTGGCGATCACCTCCAATCTCCCTAGTGGCTGGATCACTGTACATCCAATGATAAACGTTGAACTCTGTAATATTGGGATGCTCAAATGCCTATAGAAATATAAAATAATCTATTTATATTTAAAGTTATATAAAATATTAAAAAAATATACTTACCAGATTCTCTCTATGCGTACTGAATGTACGACTACCAGCTTGATGTGTCACCTTCTGTTTCCCCCGGTTTGGTCATCCCACTGAAGATATCCTCTGAAATCCACAACCCAACTAGTGTAAACATAATCCATCCCAAATGTGAGATGAAATGTACTCTGGTCAGCAAGCTCTACACGACTCATCAAATTCTGTCACTCCTGCTTTCTTAATGGATGTTCTTCTCAAATTGTGAAACAACTGACATAAACGGTCACACCTAGACACCTATCATGCTGCATGGATAGTGTCATGCTTGCTATCCTTGATGGGATACCATAAACCATAAAAATAATTTATAATATAATGTTATTAATAAAATAAATTTTAAAATAAATATTCTTTATTTGCATACCATCCACTGATCGAACATGTCGTGCCACAAATCAACGGGGATCTGTTCCCATGTAATCTATGGTTATGAAAAATAATTGCGCAAATAGTGCTCCCCGGTCCAATATCTATATGTGAAACACTGTGAAAAATAAATAAATAATCAAAAAATAATATATATATAAATAAATTAATGAATGATAACTAAAATATAAAGGTTACCATACCTCTGTGTGCATGGATCGAAGCCAAGACATGGACGTCACGCAGGGATAGGGCCATGAATCATCAGTCGTGCAAGACCGCACCCCCTCCACGTACCCCCTGAACCGTCAGTAGGATGAGGGTTAGATGGTCCACAATCCCCCTCTTCCAAAGGTTGATCATCCTTCTATAACCCACTAAATAGATCAGGATCCATCTGAAACAAAAAAAATATTATCCTTAGTAGATCGTTGAAAATAACTATTATATATAGATATATATTAGTTATGATTATAAACAGCATTTTACTATGTCAAAGTCCTTCTTCATCCTCATCTCCATAGCTGTCAATGCCAATGTCTTCATCTTCCTCCTCAACATCATCAATTTCCATATGATTTTTAGTTTCATCATCTATTGTCATTTCAAATTCATTTGTTACTTCATTAACATCTTCATCATCATTGATCCTTAATTGTGGAGTTTCATCATCGATATTCATGTCTCTTTGTCAACAAGATGGATTTTGAGAAGTCTCTTGAAAAATCTCAATTCCTTTCACTTCAGCGAAACCACATTCAGTTTGAGTAAATTGATTTTCCTGAGATTTCAGTTTTTTTATGCTCCACCAATCACTCAAGTCTATTGAAGTAGTGTAGTACATTGGGTAATAAATTTTATATGCCTATTCAGCCAGTAAAAATGGTTCATTTACTACAAGAAGACTGTTATATATAATATCAATGATTCCATGAGTTGGATGAACATAAAATCCTCTCTCAGTATCCAACCAACAACATTTAAAAATAATTTTGTAATTCTATCCTAGATAACAAAACTCAATAATTTCATCCAGAATTCCATAAAAGTCAACTTCAGTTTTTTTGTGATATGATCCTTTCAAGAAAAATAAAATGTTAATTGTTTTTTTATTCCCCATATACACGTGTATGAAATTGAAAACCATTCACCACATATGAATTATAAGATTTAACCATTTTGGATGGTGGGTTTCCCAATATACATAGTCTATTATAAATATTATCAGCATGTCGAGATACTTGAAAATTTATAAAAAAATTATCAATATGATAAATAATAAATGGGATTTTTATTAAACCATCAATAATTTATGTTACCAGTTTTTGAAACCATTGAATTTTTTTTGTCTGCGTTCTTCAAGAGAAACTGCTTTTATTTGTGGAAGTTTTTCTTGATATGATTATCATATAACCTACAAATAAAATAAGTTTACATATTGTAACATAAATTATAGAATAAGTGATATAAGCACTCATAATACAAATGATGTCATTTCTTCATAGTTGAGCAGAACATATGTATGAGCTCTGTGAAGTTCATCATATAAAATCCATCGTTCATGAACTCCACTGAAACCAAGATTTGGATGATTAAAAACTAATAATTGATTGTCCATTTCTTCATTAATATTACCCTTGTTTCGTCCAATATAATTTCATTTTGAGGTATATCGAGATTCAAAATAATTAGAGTAGAAAAAAGAAATTTCCTCCTGTAAAAAATCTTCAACGATTGAGCCTTCAACTGATGCTTTGTTACATACTTTTTTCTTCAATTTCTGCATGCATCTCTCAAATGGGTACATCCATTGAAACTGTATTAGACCTCCATATTTAGCTTCATGCGGAAAATGTAATATTATATTTTCCATTGAGACAAGGAAAGATGACAGAATGATTTTTTCCAATTTATATATAATTATAGTAACATCTTCTTCTAGTTTTCTTAGTTCATAAGAGTCTGTTGTTGCTACACAAATGTCTTGAAAAAAATATTATATGTCTGTTATCGAATCCCAAATAATATAATTCAACAAACCTATGAATCCAATCAGCTTTTGTCTTTCCATTATAATATGACAATCATGACTTTTTAATCCATTAATATATCCATTCTTAACACATCTTCCAAAATAGGAAGAATAGCTATCAGGAAGTCTCAAATCTGCAATCCGCTGATAAAATAGTATGAAACTCTCTTTGGATAGTATATAAGATAATTTTGGCTTCATTAACCTCTATGATCTGACAGTTTCAAATAGTTCAAGTTCTGGTCTCCTATAAATTTGGGCAATATCTAATCAAGCCTTTAGAGTATCTTTTCTCTTACCTGGTGTATCAAAACTGTATGAAATAAATTATCAAAATAGTTCTTCTCAACATACATGACATCCAACATGTGTCAGACCAACAAATCAGACCAATATGGAAGATCCCAACAAAGGCTTTGTTTTATCCAATTATGATCTTCTCCAAAGCCATGAATTTTTTGTTTGTTTACTGTTGGACCAAATGTGATGGGATGTAATGAAAATACAACTGATTTTAACTATGTACCTGAGATTATTTTGGGAGGTTCATCCCTTTAAATTATACCTTTTCTGAAATGAGATTTGTTCCTTCAAAAAGGATGATCAGTTAGAAGAAATCTGCAGTGACAGTAAAAATAGCAAGGTTTTTTTCCATTGATGAGAAAAAAGGATTTTTTGAATTTCATACAGTAAGGAAATGATTTTGAACCATGTGTACTTCATCCAGATAACATGCCATTTGCCGAAAAGTCACTAATCGTTCACATTAATGCAGCTTTTAATATAAAATTTTGTTTCACAACAACATTATATGTACTAACACCATCACTCCATAATGCATTTAACTCATCAATAATTGGTTTCAAATAAATATCAATATTCTTTTTTAGGTGTCTTGGGATTAATAATGTCAAACAGATATAGGGATCCTTCATCAACACCCCTAGAGGTAAATTATATGGAGTTATAAAGATAGTCCAACATGAACACTGACTACTATAAGAACCAAATGGACAGAAACCATCTGTAGAAAGACCCAATCACCTATTTCGTGCTTCTATAGGAAAATCCATATGCATACGGTCAACATTTTTCTATGAATCACCATCAGATGGATGATTCAAGATTTTATCAGTTGAAATATTGGTTTTGTTCCATGACATCATTGACACTGTATTCTAATAAAAAAAAAAATTGCTACAACCTGGGTGTAAGGGGGAACTATCTCAACTATTTTACTAGAATCGATCTAGACATTCGTGGTTGAGTTTCTTTATACCTTGATTGTCCACATGTGGGACAAATATCCAATGAATCATTTTCCCCAGAGTATAAGATGTAATCATTTGGACATGCATGAATCTTCTGAAAACTATGGCCCATATCAAGAACCATCCTCTTTCTCTCATAGTAATTTGCAGCCAATAAATTTCTTTCAGGTAATATTGTTTTAACCAAAAAAATATCTGGTCAAAATAGTTCTTTGACATTTCATTATCTGATTTAATAGCCATAAAATTGTCAACTGCTTCTAATTTTATTATCTTGCAACCAGGATATATTGCATCCTCAACAGACCTCAACAAATCATAAAATTCGGATGATGCCAACTCAAGAGTTAAATCAATATCATCTTGAGTTTCATTTTGTTGAACATATGGACCTACAACATCATGTACTAAATTTTGAAACTGCGATGGATCCAAAATCAAGTTATTAGTGTCTTCTATGAAATTTTGTTCACCATGTTGATACTAAAAAAATATAATCTGATTGAAAATCAAACCGCAAGAGATGTCCCCCAACCTTGTTAAATGTGTCAAACGTTCTAAGAGAACATTTTTTACAAGGACACTTTATTATGACTTCTGAAACTTATTCTGGTTTTTCTGATGAAAATGGTAAGAAAGCTTCAACACCCTCAATATATATAGGATTTAAACCAAAACCATTTGGATTTATATGTTGATTTATCCAAGCGTGATCATTTTATAATGATTTTTGTCTACTTCCTTGTTCCATATTTTTTTACAAAATATAAAATCATTACTATTTTTGAATAATTTGAAATTATAAATACACAATCTGAAAAAAAAAGATAAATAATTACAACTACTTCTTAATAATTACCATTACTCATAGGCGACACAATTTCCAGTGGATTGATGGCTCATCTTTTATCCGAGGCCTCATTTACTTGGAACATTATCACACAAAATTTAGAATGAAGAATCTACTCATACGTATGCATATTCATTCTCGTATGCACGAGAATGAATATGGGTACCTCTGAGTACATTCTACATTTTGATTTCTCTGTGAGAAAGTTGCAAGTAAATGAGCCATCAGAAAAAAGAACCCCCTTTTCATCGATGAATCATCTTCTTATAACTGTCACTACCTGAACACATTATGAAAAATGTGGTCTTACGATTGCATATTCAAACTCGTGCATACGATATTGGATATGCATACGTAGAATCATACTTTTCATAATGTTTTGAGTTGGTGAAAGTTAAAAGGAGGGAGTCATCAGGAATAAGAAGTTTCGTCAATCCACTCAAAATTATGCCACGTTATTACAATTTATTACAATTTATTTTCTTCCTAATTGTTACCAATTGTTAACAATTTTTACTCATTATTACTATTCATTACTCATTGTTCTTAATTTTTTCTAATTGTTCTTAATTATTTCAAATTATTCTTAAATTTTTCTAATTATTGCTAATTGTTGCTAATTCTTCCTAATTTTTTCCCATTCTTCTTAATTATTCCTAAATATTTCTATTTATTACGATTTATAACTATTTTTTTCTATTTATTCTTACTTATTCCTAATTATTCCCTATTATTCCAAATTATTCCAAATTATTACCAATTATTCCCAATTATTCCTAATTATTCTTATTTATTCCTAATTATTCCTAATTATTCCTAATTATTCATATTTATTACTATTTAGTACTATTTATTAATATTTATTAATATTTATTGCTAATTATTGCTAATTATTACTAATTATTGCTGATTATTGCTAATTATTGCTAATTTTTGCTATTTATTGCTAATTATTCCAAATTATTCCTAATTATTCCTAATTATTTCTATTTATTTTTCTTTATTCCTAATTATTCCTATTTATTCCTATTTATTACTATTTATTCCTATTTATTCCTATTTATTTCTATTTATTACTAGTTATTCCTATTCATTCCTATTTATTCTTATTTATTCCTAATTATTACTATTTATTCCTATATATTACTATTTATTACTAATTATTACTATTTATTACTAATTATTACTAATTATTACTTATTATTACTAATTATTACTAATTATTACTAGTTATTACTATTTATTACTATTTATTACTAATTATTACTAATTATTATTAATTATTACTAATTATTACTAATTATTACTAATTGTTACCAATTATTACTAATTATTAATAATTATTACTAATTATTACTAATTATTACTAATTATTAATGATTATTACTAATTATTACCTCTTATTACTAATTATTACTAATTATTACTAATTATTACAATTTATTACTCATTATTACTATTTATTACTATTTATTACAAATTATTACTATTTATTACTAATTATTACTAATTATTACTAATTATTACCAATTATTACTAATTATTACTAATTATTACTAATTATTACTAATTATTACTATTTATGACTATTTATTACTATTTATTACTATTTATTACTATTTGTTACTAATTATTCCTATTTATTACTAATTATTCCTATTTATTACTAATTATTCATATTTATTCATATTTATTCCTATTTGTTAATAATTATTCTTATTTATTACTATTTATTCCTATTTATTACTAATTATACATATTTATTAGTAATGATTCTATTTATTACTAATTACTCCTATTTATTACTAATTATTCCTATTTATTACTAATTATTCATATTTATTACTAATTACCCGTAATTATTAGTAGTTCAACATAACTATTACTAATTATGCATAACTGTTACTAATTAGAGTTAATTGATATTAATAACTACAATTTACAACTACTAATTTCTTATTTCTAACTACAAGTAATTATTTATAGACAATAGTAATTTTCATTAATAATTAATAATTATTAATAATTATTAAGAATTAAAACTAATAATTTCAATTTATTATTACAAGTAAATACAGATAACAAAACAATTTAAATCTAATTTAATTACAACTAATCTACAATAATTAAAATTAACGTAAAGAAATGAAATAAATACTAAAATAAATAAAATATAAATACCTTTAAACTTGATCTCTTATTGATGTATGCGACTTCACAACTTTTCTGTAAAAAAATCTAACTCATAAAAAATTTCACTCTAAAAATAGAGTATAGAGAGAGAGAGGAAGTGAGAAATGAGAGGAAGAGAAAGAAAAATAGAGGAGGGTATATATAAGTTAGATTAGATGTGAGGGACACCATCGCAAATAACTTTTCCCACATTAATTGTTGTTGGTGGTTTAAAAGGTATTTACGACTGACCTCATTGCAAAAAGTGACCTGCAGACACAGCTTTTCTGACGGGACGACATCCTGTCGCAAAAATACATTTACCGCTGCCGGTATTTGCGACAGGACCTGTCGCAAATACCCTCCGACCGGCACACCATTTGCGACGGGGGGATCCCCCCATTACAAATAACCTTCCCATGCTTTGGCGCGCATCCCACGCCAAACTGTGCATTACCTTTTGCGACGGGACCCTGAAACCCATCGCAAATAACAGGTTATTTGCTATGGGATGAATGCCACGTCGCAAAAGCCTGTTTATCCCGTAGTTCCCTAGAATGACACAAGTTTGGATTTTCATTTATGGCTGGTGATTTTGTTATATAAACATGATGTTTTTGAAGGAAAATATTACCCTGGAGTAACAAGCATTGACCCTAGATTTGGGATCTGGATAGATGATCCCATGCAAGGTTTTTAGACTGTATCATGGCCACGGGAACCTTAGTGGGATCCCTATATTTATGATCACCATAGGGTTGGTTAGTGTAGTGGGTTAACCATATTGAAACATTCTATATATGTTGTTCTAAATGTAGTTTCGGATGATGCAGCAGATTTTGACCCTCTATTTACTATATGAGATTCAAGGTGAGACTAATCTCTCCTGATTTTATTAGATTAGATTTTGGGGGTGGACACTATTTACCCTCAATATAATATTTGAGATTCTGGGTGGGGATATTATTCCCCTAGATTTAATTAAATTATATTCCACATGGGTGAACTATTTATCTCTGATTCCATTACATGAGAATCTTGGTAGGGCTACTCCTTCACCCCAATTGTATTATATGAAATTTTAGGTGGGGATAATATTCTTCCAAATTTCCTTATATGAGATTCTTGGTGGAGATGATCTACCCCTGAATTAATTAGTGATATTTTTGGCACATTGTAATTCTACTCAACTGCATTAAATGAGATTTTAGGTGGGGAAAATCATTCACCATATTGTATTATTCTATAGTTTTCAGGATGGGATTCATTTCCCCCTTAGGTTTTTATTAATGATAGTATATATGTGGGTAACCTTTCCACTCAAGTGATATTTAATACTTATTTATATATAGTCATGAAAATTTGGGTTATAATATATATCCCATAGATGTTATAAAGCATGATAAAAAACATCCAGCATTGTCAAAAGCATGTACGGTTGATCTTTAGTGTCACTTTAGAATCAAAATATCGACCACAATTATTTCTTATGATTTCGTACTTTATTGGATAATTTCACTAATCATATCACATGTGCTTGAAAAAAGTTACAGGTTATGTAATGGATATGAACTATGGTCGTCTACTAATTAAAACTCACACCATGATTGAGAATCCATTTCTTTTTGGTACCTATATTGACCTCATTTATCGTAGCTTTTGGTATGGATAAAGACCATGATTGGATTGTTCATCTAGAAAAATTGGACAGGGATTTGAAGATAGGGACTTGATAAGGCTTGAGTATGGTAGTAGATCCTCGTAATTTATTTATTTAGTTTATTTGTTTATGTGACAAGCCTAGTGGGAAATTGGGGGATGTATGACTATATGAATTTTCATTCATTTGTTTTATCATGATTCTTGTTATTTTATTTCAATGTACTATAATTATTTATCATATATTTTATTTGGTTATTTCTATGTTTTTTATAACGATATGATGGTATAGTCACCCCATAGTAACAACTTAGACCCTCTATTAATCATCAACCTCTAGAATATGGGGATGTTTACCTGAGGCCATGTGACACCCTCGATCTATTTTTGGGTATGTGTTCTAGGGATGGGGGGGATTTCAAATACCAAAAAACTTAGATTCAATTTTTATAATTAAAAAATCATTCATCATCATTATTTGAATTATAATAATATATATTGGATTAAAAAATTCATTATACACTTTATTCTTGTTCAATGAGTTTTAGTTTTTATGAATTTATTTATCATGATGCCCGTAAAATTTATATTCCATTCTAAGGATCACCTACCTCACTTAGTTCGTCCTTAGAATTAATATATATTACACATTTTTAGTCAATATTTTGGAAGAGTATCAATAGATTTATGAAACTGATTCCCACATGTATTAAATAAAACTACATAAGTGTTCATTTATTATTATAAATTTTGAATTTATTATATTAAATGAGAACTTCATTTCAAGTTTTTTATTATTTTCATGATAACCCCTTCTAAATTGGGATGGGTGTGAACCATTACATGGCCAACATTAACCCATTTATGAATACCTAATGAACTGTATGAGTTATAAGCCATGTTGTTGGGCTATCCCATACCTATGTCTCAATCACAAGCATGAGACATATGCCTCTATCATGGGGCTGGGGTGCCACCTAGACTAGCATATTGTTTCTATCTCACACAAATCTTTGAAAAACATTGTGTTCCATGAGATATTACATTCCTACTCTGATTTCTAGAACATGTGTGACCACAAAACCCCCACTGCTTACACCACCCATCCTGCATGATGCACTATACACTCTTTTCTTTACCACCATATTCCTTCCTTATAATTCATGAGGTGGAAAAAAAACTACCACTTAAAACATGGAAAAAATAGAAATGATATAAGCAATGAGCCTTGCACGACCCCATTCCAGGATGTGGTGGCCCGTAAATATAAAATTCTTTGACTATTAAACTGGCTACCATTAAATTAGAAATAATACATCATTAAATTGTATCCATATACATTATTATAAAATATAATTCTCAAATTTTTGCATTATATGGAAACAAATTTAATGATTATTTTTAAATGAATGTTAAATATAATGATAATTTTTTAATTTCTATAAATACCAATTTAATAAAAATATTTATATCTATGTAAATCATTGAGAGAAAAATAATTTTATGATATACTATTTTTTTATAAAAGAAGGTAAAAAATATCTCTAATAAAATCAAGTTAATCTTATTATTTTAAAATATCATAGAGACTCTATAATAATTAATGCTTCGATATTCACGACCAACACTTTTATATGGAAAAAATATTTAGACATATTTATCTCATTCTCTATTAGATATAGTGAAACTTGAAATTAAGCTCTCCTCACATATCAATTCCCATCGTTTACAGAACCTGTGGGTATAGATTGGATGGAATTTTTCTATACCCATGGTTTATGTGAACCATGGGTATAGATAGGTTATCCAAATAGTGTTTTTAAAACTATTGGGATATGTTCCATCACATTTCTCTCGTCCTCCCCTTTACTCGATCCATATCTACCCCATATTTATTTGAGCTTCTCCCCTCGCCCAAGTGACAATGAGAAACCCTACTCCTCCAATGTTCTCCCCCAATTCAGTGATTTTTTTTATTCCAAGTTTATCTAACATCATATTAGTGATTTATGAATCCTTCTTCAATTATTTTGACAATTTTTTTTATTTTTATCTATATATGAAAACATAAACAAGATATAGTTAGGTCATAATTCTTCTGTATTATTTGAAATAAGGTTATTTGTGGGTGATGTTTTATTTTTGGGATTTTGGTTTAATGAATGTAATTTGGATAAGACTTTAGTGGTCTATTGTTGTATATTTGGGAAAAAGTTGATGTTTATATTACAAGAATTGATGAGTCTTGGTTTTTTATCCATATTGGTTGTAATTCTAGTTTAATGATTGTAATTCTTCCTCCATTTCTGGAATTTATTTATCTTTGTATGTGATTTTACTAGAGAAAGTTTTCATCAATTATATAAATGTTTTTGGAAATTTATATTCTAATTGAGATCAAATATAGTATATTAAATTCTTATAAGTTTTATTTTATTTATAGTTTATTTATTTTGAAAACTATTCTAGGTATTCTTATGAATTTAACTTAAAGGTATCTTAAATCTATATACAATTTCCTATTTCACATATGATAAAACTTTGGTATTTATTATCCTTTATTAAATTTTGGGTATATTTTTATTATTTTAAAAATATTATTTTCTATGATATTTGGATTAGATGATTATTTATATTTATATCAATTATGTTAAAATTTTATGATATTATAATACCATGTTTTTGTGGTTTTGATGTTGGGTGACACATTGTTGTTTTTATTGAGTAAATGTTTTCCATCATAAAAATAAGAGTTTTTAATTAGATTAATGTCACATTAAAAACATATAAGTTTTCAAAACAATTATTTCATAAAAACATATGTATTTAATTTTATTATTTAATGGTTTTTTCTCATTCTATGTCCGATACTTTGTCTACTTTGTTATTTGTAAGAATTTCATATAACATATATTGTTTCTTTATTTCCTTTTTTTGTTAGCCACTAGCATGATTTGATGAATTTCATATTAAAATTGGATTTATTTAATTATTTAATTATGTTTTACATTCTTGTTTTTAATATATCCTTTCCCCTATATTATAATGGATAGAAGTTTGTTGTACCATATCTATCTTATTTCAACCGAGTTTCAAAAGAATTTGGATATTTTCTTTTATTTTTCATTTAATAATGCCTTATATGGAGGTATTATATAGTTTCCAAGTTTTAATTGTGTTGGAAGACTATAGTTATATTGGGGATAAGTTATCTACCACATAAAAAAATTTCAAAAAAAATATCACGTTTGGTATCACAATAGAGAGATGAGACAATCATCCACTGTTCGTGAATAGAAATAAAGAATTTTTATGGATAATTTTATATTTGATCATTTCACACTTTTTCATCATCATGATAGATATAATATAAAAATTAAATAAGACAATGACATCAATACACATGAGGAATATAATGAAGATGATGATGTTGGGTGATTTAAAAAATTAATGGCTGATACTAGAGCTCATGTATATCAAGAATGTTCTAAAATAAAAATGTTGTAATTTTTAATGTAGTTATATCATGTAAAAACCATGTATAGAATTTATAATACCAAAATTGATTATATTCTTTCATTTTTGAAGTAATGTATACCTAATGGTGTAGACATTCCCTCAAATTATTATAAGGAATAAAAGTTAATTAAGTAGCTCATATTTTCTACTAATAAAATTCATGATTTTCTAAAGGATTGTAGTTTATTTTTTTTTTGAAGAAACATTAGACCTTAATGAATATAAATAATTTGGTACATATAAATAGAAGGAAAATTCAAATGGAAAACCATCTCATGTTCCACATAAAGTTATATGGAACATTCTATTGATTCCCAGGATTCAAAATTAATTCATGTCTACATAAATCTCAAAAAATATGTAATGGAATATTGATGAGAGAATTAAATATAACAATGAGTTGGTTCATCCTAAAAATGTATTAGCATGGTGGGAATTTGATGCCTAACATCTCAATTTTGTAGATGAGGTGTGTAATTTCAGGTTGGGTGTATCCTACGATGGTTTTAATTTTTTTGGTCAGATTCTTACTACTCCCAACACATAGCCATTTTTATTCATGTTTATAATATTCCTTTGTAGACATTTATGAAAAAACATTCACATTCCTATGAATATTAATATATACACCTTTTGATACATGAAATTATATAGATGTATAATTGAAACATTTAATAACAGAGTTGAAGTATATTTGGGATATGGGTGTGGGCACATTCAATGCTTCTTTAAAAAATATATTTCATATGTGTGTTACCCTTATATGGACTATTAATGATTTTTGGTTGGGAAATGAAGGTAAAAATATCATATAGTATTTTTATAAAGAATCAATGATAAATAATACTTTAATATCATCATCGTTTCAGTTTCGTAGGGAAATGTCATTTATTTTTAATGGATCATCAATACAGGAAGAATCAATGGAGGTTTCATAATATTATTGACACTAAATAACCACTTTAACATATTTTTTCATTTGAGGTTTCTAATGAATCGAATGATTTCAATTTTTCATTTGGTAAATTCTTGATGAAATATAAAAGGATAAATAATTTTGACACTAAATACACAAACATATGAAAAAGAAAAGTATATTTTTTGATTGTCCATATTGGTCTACCAATTTGTTATGTCATTTTTTGGAAAAAATGCATGTTTAGAAAAATATATTTAAAATTATTCTTTCAATTCATCTAAATATCAATTAAAAGATCATAGATGAATTATGATCTCTCCAAGACTTTTTGGATTTGGTTATTTGACCCGAACTGCATCCTTTGTGTATTGGTGAAAACAAATGGAATGTTCATTATTCTTCTCATGTGATGCAATATTTAGAGAAAAATAAATTTCTGGAAGTATTGTAGAATATCAAGGTTTCCAATAACTATTATAGAAACATATAAAAAAGAGTCAATATGAGGGAGTTAAAATTAAAATCCCTAAAAACTCATGATTATTGCATTATTCTTCATGAATTGATTCCAATAACAATCCTACATTTACTGTCCAATAATATAAGGGTGACATGATTCACTTGTTCCATTTTTATGCATACCTTTGTACTAATAGGTTATCAAAGTCATTCTTGATAAAAAGAGTCAAGAATGTATGGTTTTTTATTCAATGTATTTTTTTTGATGTGAGAAAAAGAAATAACTAGACACTGATTAATGAAGATGATCAATACAAGAAAATTGATCCCTAATTTCCATATCTTTCCAAAAATGTAGGAATTCCTAGGTCATATACATTTTCTACATTGATCTATGAAGAGCATGATATGGCACATCGCATAGTCTTGTTTAACTGTGGTTTTCTCAATAACTATATCAAGACATTAATTTGAATATTTATATGTTATATCATACTATGTCATTTCTTATATACCGTAAACTTTTATTATCATTTTATATAGGGAACATACTAAAATTATATTTAGAATTCATTGATCCTTTCCTTATGAAGGAGAGAAGATTTTCATAGAAAAGAGTTTCATTCTTGGTATAAATCAAAGGTATGGACATTACATTAATTAACCTAAAATATTAATATTTTTTTAATTGTATTATTCATATATATTTTAGGTATTGAATTTACCCATTGAATACATCTCTCAATAATTAAGAGCATTGTATTTTGGTCCCAATTCTTTGGTTTTTGATTTAAAATATTTAATAATAAATGGCTATAAATTAGTTAAAACTAATTGAGTGGTGAAAATAAGAACAAAAAATGATGAAATCATGTTAACATCTAGAAAAGATTGTTATTCTAGTGAATCGTATAGTAAGCCTCGATATGAAAATGTGTCTTATTATGGAATTGCTGAGAAAATATTTTTATTGGATTACTACTCTCATAGTTGAGTCACTATGATGAAATGTAAATGGTTTGATTCAATTACATGACATGGTATATTTATTAATAATTTTGGATTCAGAGTTACTGACATGACTCGATTCATGGATACCGATGAACCCTTTAGTTTGAAATCAATGGAAAAACGTGTTTTATGTGAAATATCATATAAGAACTAATTACGGTGTCATTATTAAAGTAATCCAAAGAAATATTTTTCATGATGTTGGGGAAACAATTTACACCATTTATTCCCCCATTAGTTTTTACCAAAATAATTTATTTGTTGACTCACATTGTCTCATTACGAGAGTTGATTTTGAAACTTAAGCAGTGGTGGGTAATATATAGAATCAACTATATATGTTCACTGTTCATTCAGTTTACCTAAACATGGGTTCCTCAGGTTGGTAATAATGTAATTACTTTAATTTAGTTTAATTTTTTAATGATATGTTTTCTTTAATATTGTTAGTTTTTGTTTCATTTAATTATATTTATTTCAATTCAGGAAATTGTGTTTAAATTATAATAATTATATTTATTTTTAGGGATGCATCATAAAAAAAGATTATATGATGTATTTTCACACTTTGGGGCTCACTAAAATGATTGATCATGAGAGGATTTAGGTACTTTTTTATGAATACAAATAATATCTATATTTATAAGGCTGTAAATTCCCCTTTAATAACCAATTTTCCAAATAGACAATTGGCCAAATTCACAAATGGAAAAACAAAAAAATGGCCAAATGTTAAAATTTCTAAATGGAAAAATTAAAAAATTTCCAAATAGTCAAATGTACAAATGTCCAAATGAACAAATGATGAAATGGACAAATGGACAAATGACCAAATCGTGAAATGTCTAAATGGCCAAATTTCCAATTGACTAAATGATAAAATGAAAAAATGACCAAATGGACATGAAGAAAAGTCTAAATGGTCAAAGGGAAAAATGGACAAATGGCCAAATGGCCAAATGGCCAAATGGACAAATGGGAAAATGGAACAATGGCCAAATGTCCAAAAATCCAAATGACCAAATTAAAAAATGGAAAAATGTCCAAATGGACAAACAACCAAATGTACAAATGGCCAAATAGAAAAATTCCCAAACGGATAAATGGCCAAATTGTCAAATGGAAATATTGAAAAATGAAAAAAATGGCCAAATATAAAATTATCCAAATGACCAAATTGAAAAATGACCAAATAGCCAAATGTACAAATGGAAAAATTTCTAAATGACCAATCGACCAAATTTTTAAATAGCCCATTAGATAAATGGCTAAATGGAAAAATGAAAAAATGTAAAAATTTCCAAATTGCCAGATGTCCAAATGGAAAAATGACAAATTGGCTAATTAGAAAAATAAAAAAGTCTAAATAAACAATTTTACATATGAAAAAATGAACAATTATCCAATTGGTCAAATAGAAAAATAAATAAATGGGAAAATAGGAAAATGGGAAAACGAACAAATGAAAAAATGGACAAATGGTCATATAATAAAATGACCAAACAAACAAATAGACATATAACTAAATGTCCAATTTCCAAAATTTTATTTCATTAATTGGTTAATAGAATTTATATTATTCAATAATGTACTATTATAGTAATAAATGTCATTTTCAAAAAGTATTATTTGTCATTTAAGGTCATGTGATGTCAATGAGGGTCTTAGTGGTGGTTGAGTTGATGGTAATGGTGGTGGTGGTGGTGGTGGTGATGATGATGATGATTATGCTGATGTTGGCGATGATGATGGTGCTCTAAGAACCGATGATAGTGAAGATTATTATGGCACTAGTGGTGATGAGGGAGATATTAACATCCTCAATATTTATGTTTGGATTGAGACATGTTTTTATGAATAAAACTAATTGGTGATGTGGATTGTATATGTAAGTTATAGTGTTTAAAATTGTTTGAAAACTATTTATAATTTGATGGTTAAATGATATATATATATAATAAGTGTACTACGTTAAATATGTACCATGGTTTGTAATTTATTTTTAGGTTGTCTGAGAGGTTATGGATGGTGCTGCAACTACCCAACATGGATAGGACTCTTTACCCACAATTCCCAAAACTATGGGAATAGATGAATTCTGGACACCCATCTATAACAATATTCTCAATAACTATGGTTATAGACAGATACCCACAATTTCATGTGAACCGCAGGTATTAAGAAATCATTATAGACTATACCCATGATTTCTATAAAAACCATGGGTATATACTTATCCTCACACCTTAAGAACCCATTGTTCATAGAATTTTAGGTATAACCTATACCCACAATTTTATGGGCTATACCCATGGTTTAGAACTATGGGTATAGGGTAAGATTCCAGTATTTTATTTACATTGAAAGTGATATAATTGCAGATTATATATATATATATATATATATATTTATATTTATATTTATTCTCACCCCATATCTTATTATTGAATATTTATACTATTTCAAAAAATTATTATATTTGTATTCATTTCCATGTATAGCTATAAAAAATATCCTTGTAATAGAAATGGGTTGATTTATTAACTATTTTTAAAGTTATATTATTTTATAGACTCAAACATTTAATGTAAGAATTTTATTCATACTATATTATCTAGAATGTAGTAGTTTGATCAAGCACATATGACTTTAATTTTCCCATTATCCAAACCACATGTTTATATTACATTTCTTTAATTTTAATTAACTTTGTTTTTTTATTTTACAGTGGTAGATTAAAATTGATATCATCAATTATATTTTAATATTTTAAAATGACATGCTTTTTTATCAAATAATTTATATTAAATCTATTTTCTATTCAATTTCTTAATCTAATTTCCATTATTTTATAGTGCTGGTTAATTTTTTTTGTTTATAAATGCGATTAAATGAGTAATAAATTAAATGATCATTTAAATGAGTATTGAGTATTAAATCATTGAAATGTTTAGAATAATCAAAAATTTTAAAACTCAATATTTTTACTAATAAATGTGATTTTAATCCACAGGAATTCAATAGTTATTTAATAATCTGTTTAATCAAATTATTTTTCATTTCATTTTGAATCCTCATAATTTTTGATTGAGGAATATGTTATTATTGGTTAGATCAAATACACTAAAATAGAAGTCTATAAAATCAATAGACCACCTTACTTATATGGAACCATATATACCTAGTGGAAGAACAATATGAAAATCTATTTAGAAATCATTATTATAATTAAAAATTATAACATTGATGCTAAATATTATAAAATAATGGTGTAGTGATATATAAAAAATAAAAACAAACATGTCCCCTAATATGATCTATCATAATGATTAATTAAGTTTATAATAGACATTTATTAGAAGAAAGTGTCAGTGAAATCAAATATGATATTTATGAGATTTTTATCTTCATTTAAAAACCCCCTATAATTTTGATCACAAATTCAGCATGAAGGATCTTAAGGTTATACTTCCATTAAAAGATGAAAATAAGAAAATTAAATAATGACTTAAACAAAAAATTCATTGCTCATGATAAAACATAAATCCTTTCAAGATATTTAATATAAAACATCTAAATAAGGAATATTATTAAAAAAATAATGCATTATTTTTTAGATCTTGATTATGAAAATAACCCAAAAACATGAATGGATTATTTTGTCCTTATATTATAAATATGAAAATGAAACTTTAAAATATACCTAATCAATAAAAGGAAAACATCTCCATGTAACCCTCCATCAAGTTTATATCATATCATTATAAATATCTAAAAAAAGATAATGTGAAACCAGCTAAAATGGAAGCCTCAAACACATTACATGTATTATGTTCAAAAAAACTACATACATAATAAAGTGTGTATGTAGGATATGATAAAATGGCTAGTAGGATACCTATAATGTAATGACCTACTAATTTTCATTGGCCTGAGAGTCCAACGAGTCATTACTTGGGGTTAAGAAACATCCCCAAGGCACCAAAGGATGGAAATAAATGCTGAAGGGTTTCAAATAAAAGTGGGGGAAGATATACCTTTTAATAAATAAACCAAAAAATCCAACCACCAAACCTGTCACTGATGATTCATGAATAAGAAACACAACTAAGATACTTCATGTATCTCAAAATCACACCAAAGTTTACAATAGTGTAAGACCAAACAAGTGTCAAAGTACACAACAGATTACAAATAAAGACCCTATAAAGACTACAAGACTTCATGCTCTACAATATATAATCTTCACAGTCATTGAACATCCCAAACATCATGAGGTAGTTCTAAACACGCGTGAAACATTACCATTTCCCCTATCTTAGAAGATAACATCTGAGAAATCACCTAAGTTCCTAAGATGGGGTGAGTATAAAACTCATTAGGTTTTCCCCCAATGACTTCCCTACTCATACCAGTAGGATATAAGAGTTAGAAATATTTACATAAAATATTTTATACCAAGAATTTTCTCAAAAAATTTTATAACAAAATAATTTTTTTTAAACCATTTATAACCAAAAGAATACAAGTGAAATTGAAACTAATTTTTCCAACAAGATATTTTTCTAGAAAAATAACTAAACAATATTTAAAACCATTTTAAAATATCCCTTTATTTCATACCCAACTATTCTAAAAACCCATGAAACCAACCATGCATGCTACATTATGATAGTTCCACACTCATGAGCAGTTTCTCATCGATTTACCAATTCTTCATAATGTAATTGTTTCTCATGTCCAATTAAACCCTTTGGTACTGAGAACAAGGTCATATTTCAACCAATACCTATATATGCAACATGAACACCCACCACATATTCCCAAAGATCATTCCAAAACATCCCTTTCAATAAAAATACATTTTTATTGAAAATCATTTCCATCAAAACCATTTCAATGCCAAACCTTTTCAATGTCAAACCATTCCAATAAAAAAACCATTTTTATTGAAAGAAATTTTTATTAAATTCACCTTTTTCATCAACCATTTATCAATTCCAAAAAATCCATAATTTAAAATTATCATTTTAAATTCATGAAACTAAATCCCTTTGCACAAAAAATCAACAAGATCACACAATTTCACAAAAACCATAAATCATCACTAAAGAAGAATGATTTCTTGTTTTTGACAGTACATTTCGTTAAAATAAACCAATTTTAAAATAAAACAATCAATTATAGCAAGAGAAATCAAGAGAGAATCTTACTACATCAAAGGTTTTGACAAAAACCCCAACGAGCGAAGAACGCGCAAGAAAACCAGGTCAATTATCCAAGAACCTACCATAGATCTCTTCTCCTAGCAATATCCAGAACAAATATCATCATATTTGTAATCAAATCACTTAGATCTTCCCATAACTGGCATATATCTATGAAAAAAGGGAAGAGGATAAGTAGATCTAAGAAATCAATCAAGAATGAAGAAGAATGATCACATACCTCAACAATCCAGCTTCAATTCACCAAGGGAAGCCTTCTGATCAACTTAGGATCGATGAGAGAAACTTTTCTGGCCCTAGTAGAATAAAAATACCAATTTATGGCCTCTTAGAATTAAAAATTACCCACTTAAAGGCAAAAACGTGTGAGATCCATATTTTTGGGATCTTACTTAAACCATATGCACTATTAGTTCGCATGGTTATACAGACCGTGCACTAACTGGGCATTAGCTACTACTTAGGAAGACCCTCACATGACCTCCTCACACGGTTTCCCTAACCATGTGCCCACCATGCTGAATCTCTCTACCATAAAGTTTCCATTTTGCACAGTTTTTCTACACAGTTAGACAAACCGTACACCGCCTATGCGACTTACCTTTAGATCCAAAAACATGGATCAAATTCTTAAAAATATCCCAAATATAACCCTTAAACATTATCAAAATAAAAATTATTATGTAAGGGTTACATACCAGAAACCGAGGGTACTATATTCTCCCCAGCATTGGTATTTCCATCCTCGGAAGGTAGAAAACTCTCACCAATTTGAAAGAGTTTTGTAAACTGCTCTTTCATATCCTTCTCGCATTCCCATGTCTCATCTAGAATCCAACCATACTACCATAAAACCCTCACTAGAACAATGCTATTTCCACATAATAATTTATCTTACCTATCCAAAATATGTATCATGATGTGTATCAACGAAACATCTGGCACTAGGTTAAGGTGATCCCATATGATTACATGGTCAGGATAAGGCTGGTACTTTTTCAACTGAGATACATGGAACACATTATGCACCGAACCGAACTATGGTGGTAATTCCAACCAATATGCAACCTCTCCAATCAATTCATGTATCTCAAAAGGTCCAATGTATCTAGAAGACAACTTTCCCTGATTTATGAAATGATGATGTCAAAGTCTTGGAGAGATCCCCAAGAACATATGATCACCCATGGAAAACGACCACGACCTTTGATGGCGATCCACATGAGATTTTGGATGACTGTAAGATGTCTCCATCCACTTTTAGATTAACTAGTTCTTCTCCACTATTTCTTGGACAAGGCTCATCGCAACTAGTGATGTTTCACAAGTTTCCACCCAACATTGTGGAGAATGACAAGGACGCCCATACAGTGCCTCAAACTGAGCCATGTGTATCAAGTCCTGATAGTTTTTATTGTATGAAAACTCCACTAAGGGTATATGTTTTCCCCATGAGCCCCCAAAATCCATTACATAAGCCCACAATATGTCTTACAATGTTTTTATTGTCTTCTTGGATTGTTCATCCATTTTTGGATGATACACCGTGTTTATAGTCAACTGTTTCCTAAGGGATTATTTAAAGGATTTCCAGAAACAAGATGTGAACTGTGGATCTCTATCGGAGACTATTGAAACTAGTAATCCATGCCTCTTTACCTCTTCTCAAATATATATTTTTGATAGATCCTCCATTGTATGTGTTTCATGAATTGGTATGAAATCAACTGACTTGGTAAGCCAATCCACTATCACCCTAATGGCATCGTGTTTTTGAACTTTTATTGGAAGACGTGTAATGAAGTACATTTCTATCTGCTCCCATTTCCACACCGGGATAGGTAAAGACTGCAACATACCTGCTTGTCTCTGTTTCTCTACTTTAACTTACTTACAAGTTAAGCACCACGAGACGAACTTGACCACCTTCATTTTTATGTCCTTCCACCAAAACTATGACCTTAATGCCTTATACTTCTTTTGTGTACCTGGATGTATAACCCATATTGAGTGGTGTTAAGCATAAAGTAGTTGTTCCTAACAGGTCATTGGTAAAACCATGTGATCTCTAAAACAAAAAAATGAACTCCCATCAATTTTACAGCCCTCAATGGTCTCCCCGCTATTGATTTTTGAACTCATAATCTGACATTCTACATTAGATGTTTGTGATTGTTGGACTATTTTTACCAAATCAGGAACAAGCGTAGCTGAAAAGAAGACTGTAACATCACCTCAGTCTTCACATTCCATATGCATGTCAGCTATGACCGACATCAACTGCCATTCCTCTGAAGCTTCTTTTTACAATTGAGCAAATTACTTTCTACTCAATGCATACACCACTGAATTTCCTTTTCCTAGTGTATACATCAAGTCAAAGTAAAAAATTTGGATATACTCCATCCATCATCTTTTACTCATATTCAAATCTCACTATGAGAAAATGTTTTTCAAGCTTTTGTGATATGTGAAAACAGTAAATTTCTCACCAAAGAGATAATGTCACCATGTCTTCAAATCATGGATGACAAAATCTAACTCCAAATCGTGTGTTGGGTAATTATTTTCATGCACCCTCAACTGTATGGAACCATAAGCAACCACATGGTCTCTATTCATGAGAACACATCCCAACCCTGATGCCAAAGCATCATAGTAAACCACATACCCCTGTCTTAATTCTGGAAAGATCAAGATAGGTGTTTATATGAGACAAACTATTAGTTCCATGAAATATTTCTATAATTCCTTTGTCCATTGGAATGGAGCATTATTCTTTTTCAGAGATTTCATTTGTGAATATAGTCATGAGAAGTCACGCACGAAGCATCGGTAGTAACCCATTAGGCCAAGAAAAATTTGTATCTCAAAAAAATTATTTGGTAGTTTCCAAGAGATAACCGCTTATAAATTTTCAAGATCAACAGAAACACCCTTTTAAGAAATGACATGGACAAGGAAACATACTTCCTTTATCCGAAAATCACACTTTGATAATTTGGAATACAAACTGTGATCTCTCAATATTTGTAACACTGTTTTCAGGAGCTCCTCATGGTCAGCCCTTGTCTTGGAATACACCAAAATTTCATCCACAAACACCACAACAAAGGAGTCTAGATATTAATAAAATATTTGATTCATCAAATCCATGAAGACCTTTTTTGAATTTGTTAGATCTAAAGGCATGGATAGATATTCGTAGTGATCATATTTTCTTCTGAAAGCTATTTTTTGGAATATCTTTCTTCTGAAACCGCAATTGGTGATATGCTGATCACAAGTAAATCTTGGAGAACCATTGAGCTCCCCTTAATTGATTGAACAAATCATCAATGTGTAGAAGTGTATATCTATTCTTTATCATAACTTGGTTAATATTACTATAATCAAAACACAATCAAAGAGTTCCATATGATTTATTAAAGAACAAAATTGGTGCAACCCATAGAGATGTACATGGTCAATTGAACCCCTTGATTTCCAACTCCTACAACTATTCTTTCAATTCCCAAATTTCTATTGGGGCCATCCTATAATATGGAAGGGAAATAGGACTGGTCCCAATAAATAGATCAATTGTAAACTACACTTACCTTATAGGTGGTAACCCTCAGAAGTTATCAAGAAATATATATGGAAAGTGATCCAAAACTACTAAAAAAATAAATCCCTCCATCTCATCCATTGATTCCAAAGTAAATGATGCTAACTGTTAAGAGATCTTTCCCACCATTGGTTCCACCAAGCTATTTTCACCTTTCTTTACCATCCAATCTCCTCTTAAGAGATGCTTGATGCTGTCCTCAATCATAAAACTCACTATTCTTGTATAATAGTCAATGTGAGCCTTAAATGTTGTCAACCAATCCTTACCCAGGATTACATCATAGACATTCATGTTCAACACCATGAGGTCCCATTTCAGCTCAGCTCCATCAGCAGTTATAACACATGTTCAACACAAAAATGCTTGAAATTCCCTTTCACTGAGAGGATTTTGAGGTTTTAAAAAGAAGGTATCATTTCAAACTATAAACATATCAAATAAAAAAATAGAAATAAATGAAAGAATGTGATGAACTAGTATAGAAGAACACTTACACATGGGCAAAATTCCGAAGAATCATAACTCTCTCTGTAGATGGTCCAGCTTGATCTTCGATAATCATCTGCTCAGCAATATACAATTACTTCATCACTGCACTGTTCTCCTTGTTTCCATTCTGATATTACCCTGGTTGAAGAGTCATGGTATTTCTAGAATCACCATGGTTAGATCTACTCTGCTGATGAGACTAGTTCTACTATCCTTACCTTATTGAAGCATACGATGCTTGCGATGCTTGAGAAGTGTCTTGAGAACCAGACCATGGAGAACTATGACAATAGCACTGAAGATGTCCCTTCTTGTTTCAATTATGACATGATCTAGGTTTTTATGTACACTCTCGCTTTATGTGGTCAAAAAAACCACATTGAAAACAACCAGCTTTGCTTTGGGGTTATGGAGGAAGGTTCACTGATCCAACCATCTAATTATAATTTCCACTTACACCTTGGAAATAGGTGTCCCTTTTCTTCTTGTTCCCATTAGTTGAGTTCCTACTGTTTCGTATTTATGTCATCATACCTCCTACCATAGATCCTGAGATATTATGTTCAACTACAACCACTATGTTCATAATCTCTACATAATCTGTAATACAAATCTCCACAATCTTCGATCGAATCTATAGTCGTAGCCCTAATTCGAAGACACGTGCCTTCAAACAAGAACTTGCAGAAACCTCTGGTGAAAAAATGGGCTATATTTGTGAATTTATTTTCATAATCTATTATATAGAGACTCCCTTATTTTATTCTAAATAATTCCATCATTTTCTAGATCTTGAACGTGTGAGGATAGAATTGTTTGTTGAAAAATTCCTCAAAATCCTCCCATGTAAGGTCTTCCTCCAATTTAACCTATACCGCTAAATCCCACCATTGGCCTGAAAGATCATAGAGAATATAGATTTTAATCTTGTACTTTAGCTCTACTGGTGCGCCAATGAAGTCGAAGATACAATTCATCCGAATTAGCCACACCTCCGATCACCCCAGAATTTAGTTGGATTCTACATCATGAATTGTATGGTCTGATCCATATGCCTTGGATCATTCCATCAGTTCCCCATATCCACAGATTGAAAATCTTGGACAATACTCTAAACTATATATTGGTTCACTTGTGGTTTAGGTGCAACCACATCTTCTTCCACTTCATCATGTTGGTTTTAACAATGTTGACCGAATGCCATTTTCAAACCAACAATAAACTCTTTCAATCTCACTCACTAGAAACTTATGGCTTAGAATTTCAAATTATATCAAATAAATTATCACTACATTGTTTTCCAAAACAACCTTTTGTCCATGTTCAACCATTTTTTAAAACATTCAACATGATTTTATAAATTAAACCATTTTCAAAATACCTTAATCATTCCTTTTCCAAAAAATTTCATTTGAAAAAAAAACAATTTCATAATTTTTAAAAAAACAATAGTTTTTCACAACATGAATCACTCCTCAAAATGATTTATGCACTCCTAGTGGGATGTTATTAATCTATAATGAATTTCATGCACATTTCATTGGCTAAACCCATGACAATGAGATTCCTATATCCTAGAAGTGTCTCCAAACAATTATGTACCCAACTCCCTAGTAACATGAAGTTCAACATAAAAGGGTTTACTACGTCCTTTTTTGTTATCATTTCAAGTTCCAACAATCCTACAACTATCTAATATTTTAGCCAAAAGGATAGATGAGAATGAATTTCAACTCCAAGACCAAGAAAACTGATTACTACTTGTTAGGAAAGGATTTAACAAGCTAATATCATTTGTACCACCAAGGAAAGACCAAAATAATATCATTTGTAATGACCCGCTAATTCTCATTGGCATGAGAGTACAATGAGTCATTACTTGGCCTTAAGAGACATCCTCAAGATGAAAAAAAGAAGAAATAATTGTCTAAGGGTCTCAAATACAGGTGGGGGACGATTTAAATTTTAATAAATAAACCAAAAATACAACCACTAAACCTTTCACTGATGATGCATGAACAAGAAAGGCAACAAAACAACTTCATGCATCTCAAAATCACACAAAAGTTCACAACAAAAAAAATACCAAACAAGTATCAAAGTACACAATAGATAACAAATAAAGACCATAAAAATACTAAAAGACTTCATGCCCTATAAGCTTCAAGATCCACAATCACTGAATATCCCAAACATCATGAGGTGGTGCTAAACACATGTGAAACATTACCTTTTCCCCTATCACAAAAGATAACATCTGCAAAATCACTAAAGTGCCAAAGCAGGGGTGAGTGTAAAACTCATTAGGATTTCCCAAAATGACTTCTCTACTCACGACACTAGGATATAAGTATTAAAAACATTTACATAAAATATCTTATACCATAAAATTTCTCAAAATAGCTTCAACAAAATATAAACAAGTTTCCAAAACCATTTTGTAACCAAAAGCATACAAGTGAAATTGAAACCAATTTTTACAACAAGTTATTTTTCCAAAAAAATAACTAAAAAATATTTTAAACCATTTCCCAATATCAATTTTTGGCATACCCAACCATTCCATAAACCCCTGCAACCATCTATGCATGGTACGATATGACAATTCCATACTCATAAGCGGTTTCTCATCGATCTACCAAGTCCTCACAAAGTAATAGTTTCCCATGTTCCATTAACCCATTTGGCACCAAGAACAAGGTCATATTTCAACCAAGACCCATATATACAACATGAACACACACTAAATATTCCTAATGATCATGCCAAAAACTCCCTTTCAATAAAAACACCTTTTTATTAAAAATAATTTCCGTCAAAACCATTTCAATGCCAAACCATTTCAAGAAAATACCATTTTTATTGAAAACCATTTCTATTTAAACCCCCTTTCTCATCAACCATTTAGCAATTTCAGAAAATTCATAATTTAAAATTATCATTTTAAATTAAAGAAACTTAACCCCTTTGCACAATAATTCAACAAGATCACATAATTTCATAAAAACCATAAATCATCACTAAAGAAGACTTATTTCATGATTTTCACAATAAATTTCATTCAAATAATATAATTTTAATATATGACAATAAATTATAGTAATAGTAGTGAAAAGAGAAGCCTCCTACCTTTAAGGTTTTTACGAAACCCCCAACGAGCAAAGAAGGCACAAGAAAACCAGGTCAATTCTCCAAGAAACCACCTTAGATCTATTCTCCTAGAAATATCCAGACCAAATCTCATAATATTTGACACCCACACACCTAGATCTACCCATAATGGGTGTAGATCTATGAAACCAAGGGAAGAGAAGAAGTAGATCTAATTAGATCAAAGAAACTGATCAAGAATGAATAAGAACGATCGCATACCTCCAGAACCCAAATTCAATTCACCAAGGGAAGACTTTAGATCACCTTAAGATTGTTGGGAGAACATTCTCTAGCCATAAGATAAAAAAACCTTAGTTATGGTCACTTAAGAGAAAAAAACCCACTAAAATGGAAAAATGTGTGAGATCCAATTATTTAGGATCTTACTTTAACCATCCACATGGTGAGTTTGCACATTTAGACAAACCATGTGCTAACCGTGCGGTAGATACTGCTTAGTCAGACCCCCGCACGACCTCCTCACACGGTTTCCCTAACCGTACACCCAACGTGTCGATGCTCTCTACCCAAAACGTTCAATTTCACACGGTTTTTCCGCACGGTTAGGCAAACTGTGTGTCGCCCATGCGACTTCCCTTTAGATATAAAAACATGGCCCATGTTCTTCCAAATATCCCAAATATGACTCTTACAATTTATCACCATAAAAGTATTAAGTAAGGGTTACCTACAAGAAACCTGGGGTACTACATCTAAGATTCTATATTATTCCTTTTATATGAAGAATTTATAGTTTTAAATAGATAATTGAAATATTTTTTTTCTTTATAATATTATATTATGTTAAACATGTAACATTATGATTGTTATTTTGATAATCTTTACCACACATTACCAAAATAACCTATGATTAATTTAAATTTAGTGAAAAATTACATAAATTAGTGATGAAAATACTTTTTATTTACATTGTGATTAATAATAAATCAATATTACATCCATTATTTTATATTCAATTTTTTTTATAGTTATAAGACCATGACCAATGTAAATGAATAAGAAAGCAAAATATTAAAACACATTAATAGATGTATGAGAAAAAAATAATTTGAACAAAATAGAAATTAAAGATAAAAAATAACAATCAAAACTCATACATAAATAGATACCATAAACAAAACATCATAAAAATAAATAATAATCAAATAAATATCTCTATAAGTAGATATCACACTAGGACCTATAGAGATAATCTATGATGGAATTGGTTTTAAACATATGTAAGTATTTGATGAGATAATATTTTTTAAAACCTTAACTTTCTATTAGTAGACTTATTAGGTTACAATCACTTTGAATGATCATAATCATTAATAAGGGTACAACAAAGTGTGAAATAACAATAAGTATGACAGTTTCCCTCAAAATTGAAATTAGCTACTCAAGTATTTATGAAAGGATTTCTAAATAAAAACAAAATAAAATAATATCATTCAAATATACCATCCTTATGAAATAAATGAATCAAATTAAAGAAACTATATAAGCCTATAACTTACCACCAACCACCATTCTCAAGATCATCCCCTTCCAAAAGAGTGTGTTACTCTATGCTCTATGGGATATAATGTTTAAAGAGAAGACCGGTCTCTAATGGATTGTGGTGGAATTACTAGGGATAAATTGTGAAATGCATCATCAATTCTCTCAAACATAAAGTCGGTTGATATAGGTCAAAAGGATACTCATTTCATCATCAAATAATCTCATCACTTATATTAGATGCCCGTGGTTTAAGGGGAGGGGGAGTATTGAGACATACTTTATTATATCTAAATCTCATCAATGTAATATCTCCATGGTTTCTATTCTAGAGCCAAAACAATTTATTGAACATATATCTTCCTTTTCCATGAGAATGGGTTTCCAAAATTTCTGGCATGTAGATCCATGAAAGTCGCACATGGGTTTTTTAGAAAAAAAACATATATGTTGAGGATGTGAAATATTAATCCCAACATATGACCATTACAATTATTATAAAAGACAATGAATTATTTTTTCACCTTCATTTATTCAAGATGTGAGGGTGTTGATAGAGATTATTTGTGGAGTAATCTCTCTATGATTTAACCATGACCCTTTCCATGATTATAGGATGTGACTTCAACACTATTATAGAGCCTTTAAAGAAGTGTGGACGGGATACCTTCATAGAGAAATCAATATAAGACTATAATGATTTTTGATATGAAAGGGTCTCATAGATTTTGATTCTTAGGAAATAAATTTATATGGTGAAACAATCACAAGGGTATCGAGAGAACAAGGTTTAGACTCAACCAGTGCTCATCGAAGATCCAAGGGCTAGATTACTTCATGAAGGATTTGTTCACCCACTTAACTAGAGATATTTATGATCATACTACATTGTCGATTATTTTGAAGAAGAATTATACGAGGTTTAAAAGATTCTTTTACTCTATAAATTGGTACAATGAAGATGGTTTTCTATATATAGTTAGGAGATTGTGGGAGAAACTAAAAGGAGGAATTTCATGGGGGTGGGGTTGGTGAAGCAGTTGAACCATCTCAAAAAATATTTATAGGAATGGGATATAAATATAAAAGAGGATGGATGCGATCTGGAGATACTAATAGAATACATTAAAGAACTAGATGAGAGTATTTAGGCTTTCTGTAATGATAATTTTTTTTGTATTGATTGAGAAGAAAAATACATTTATTGGTAAACTCCTTGAGGTTGAATGTATGTGTATAGAAGGATCTCATGCCATTTGTATCAAGGAAGGAGACTGGAACCTAACATAATTTGAGTTGAATAAAAAATATGTGACAAAAATAACGAATCTTCAAATAGAGGATATGTCTTACACAGTGGACATTAATGTGGAAGGGAAGATGGCCTTGGAGTACTTTGAAAATCATATTGCAAGTAAAATTAATTGATATAAATGTAGAAAAAGAGACTCATCGAACAAATGCTTATTCATGAGTTGTCTCTCGAGATTGATTATGGACTGGGAGAATAAGGATCTTATAATTATTCTTGAAGATGATGAAATAAAAAATTTAGTGATCGGGTTGAATAAAGAAATAACACCCAAATCCGATGGTTTCCTAGGAATATTTTTATGTTTGAATGGGAAATAATTAAAACATAGGTGGAGGAGGTGATGAAGTAATTATATATAGGTGGTGAACTACCTATAGCAGTGTGAGCTTCCATAGTGATTCTTATTCATAAACTAAATGATCCCACTTCCTTGAACCATTTTAGGCCAATATTTTTGTGTAATTTTTCTCACAAAGTTATAGATATCCTAATTAAATAAATGTTATTCTTAGTCATCAATTGAATTATTTCTAAAGAGAAACATGGTTTTGTGAAGGGAATAATTATTTAGGGATATATTAGTATAGCCCAAGAAATGGTGGAGGACCTAAATAAAAAATAACGTGGATCCAATTTCATGATTATAAGTGATATTAAAAAGGCCTATGATATATTATAATTGAATTTCATTATTAGGGAAATGAAAAAAATTTGGATTTAATAAGTTGTTATGTGATCTGTGCTTCAGATGCTTTTCTTACCCATGGATTATAGTCAATATCATGGGAAGGGGTTTTAGATTGTTCAAACTAGTTAATGGTGTTAGGAAAGGTGAACCTTTGTCTCTCTATATTTTTATTATGGAAGAAGAGGATATCACTAGAAACATTAAGCATAGGATGAAAGATGATAGTATTAGGCCATTTAGAACCATATCTGGTGATGAATTGGTGTCTCACTTATTTCATACATATGAGATGTTATTTTTTTTCAATGGAAGGAAATGATCAATTGGATAACTCATTAAAACCTTGATCCGGTATGGTATTATGAGTGGACATAGGGTTAACCATAGAAAGAGTAGTGTCTTCATATCCAATAAATGTTCTAAAATTCAAATTAAAACAATTCAAGTTCAAGACATCATACAAATGAAGAAAATTCCTATGAATTACCTTAAAGTACCAATTTATAATGGTAGAATAAAAAATTACTTCTTTAGTAGTATTATTAAAAAGATTAAAGGGAGACTTAGGAATTGGAAAAATAAATTTCTCTCATTTGGTGGAAGAATTACACTCATCAATAGAGTCCTAATGTCAATTCCAATGTATATAATCTCTATTATCAAACCCCCAAAGGGAATAATTACTAAAATGGAAAATATTATGTATTATTTTTTGTGGGATGGAAATTAGGGTGTTCAATGCCACTGGGTATCCTGGAAATGCATTGAGATACCCATTGATGAAGGTTTTATAGGTCTACACAATGTTTCAAAAATCATGCATGCATTGAAAGTCAAAATGGCATATGAAATAATCAATGGGGAATCATTATGATTGAGGTTTATGAGGTGAATATACAATCATAACTGGGTACATTAGTCAATGAGAAATGGTAGAATGACTGAGTTGAAATGATTAATTAGGTATCATATGGATGATCAAAAAGATATTCAGTGGTTCAGTGGTCATGGGGACCTATGCTTCTAGAAGAAACTTGACTGAGGATATTCTATTCTTCCTAGGCTATTTAGTTTCACATATCACCTTTAAATATTCTAGTAAATTCTCAAATTTTATCAAATAATTTCAGAAGCCTGAATAGAATACAATTTTTGACAACATTTGTATGGTTGAAGAGTCAGATATTTTCATTTGTTTTGGAGAAACCTCAATGAGATTCAATGTTCAGGATTTCAGAAATATGGTGAATCGTAGTAGTAGATCAGACTTATAGGAATCCAAACTATGGTGAGAGGAAATCCCAGTAAAAATTAATTCTATGGTATGGAGGATGAAAAATCTTGTGCTTCCTAATGATGAAAATATTAGGAGGAAGGGGTGGTTTTGGATTCTAGATGTCATTTTTGCACCTCACCTCAACTGGAAACTATGAAACGCCTCTTTATCAAAGGAGAACAGGATAATTGGTTGTAGAGTTTTATGATGAATACATGAACATGTGGATACCATGTAGAATCTTACTGAGGGATGGTTATAGAGGGTATGATAGCATGGTTCCAAGTCAAAGTCAAGAGATATGGTAGTCTTAGTGGTATTTTTGTAATTTTGGGATTATAGGAACAAGTAATGACATGATGACTAAGTCTCCTTAACATAATTGTAGGTCATGGAAAATATCCTACTGTATTAAATGTGCATTCTCAAAAAATGATAATTTTCATCATCTACTACCAGTGTTTTTTTCCAATACCTGCGGTTAACCTAGACATTCACTGCGATAGGATGGATACATGGGTCAAGTGGAAGTCATCAAGCACATGCCTGAAACTAAACATTGATGGATCGTACACTCCGGGAGAGATGAAAATGGGTGGACTGGTTAAGGGCAATTGGGACTTGATTAAATTTGGATTCAGTTCCTTTTATAACCTAGGGAATTGTATCGGTGTATATACAAGATCTATTATTTTTGTTATTATGTTATGAAGGTTCAATAACATCCATATTCCTGAGGTCAAGTCATATTTTGTGGTGATAGTTGGGTTCATTTATGGGAAGTGAATACCTCCATGAGAGCTTACATATTTCATAAAGCAGTTCCATATTCTTTTCAATAAGGGGATGTTGTTTACTCATACGAAGAGAAAAGGTAATCTATTGGATGATGTGCTCACCAATAAAGGTAGCACATATGATACTTTTATTCCCTATAATGATGTAGGATCCTTACTTGATGACTGTAATAATTTTGTGAAAGGTGGTTCCCTTGGCCTTCATCATCTCTACACCTCATGAATTAGAGGGCCTCGGGTGTGGTTTATTATTTCATTAATAAAATTAATTTTTTATTCAAAGTAATTATTACACCTAAAAACATGATTATAATTAAATCATAATTGTTATATGAAATTAACCTTTGATCACTTAAGTAAAACATTTAAATTTAAAAAACAAAATTAAAAACGATCATAAAAAACTTATATAAAATATATTTGGATATAAAATTTTCATGGAATCGTCAACTGGTCATGATTCTATAAAATAAAGGGAATTATATAGAAAACCCCAATATATAATGAAAAATTTTCTTCTATTCTCTAATAATTCAAATATTAGTGCTCAAACATGGATCTCTAGGAATTTTATTGTTATAAATAATAACTAAAAAGTTAGAAGAAGTACAAAAAATGAGGCAAAAAAGATGTGGAAGGATTAGATGAACTACTTCATAGATGAACCATAAAGGTTCTAGTGCCAAATTAGAACCGGAACCATCTAATAAGAATAAAAATAATAAAATATCAAATTTTTATAAAAATGAATGATTAAACTAAATGTATTACCAAATCATGCGTAATCTATATATCTTCCACTTGAGTCAAACTCAACTACATGAATAGTTGTCCTGTATAGTTTACCAAATTGTTCCCTAGAAGATACAACCCAACAATAACATAAAAACATAATACATCATTTTACATGAATATTCAGTATATATCACAATAAATTATACCATAGAACTTATAGATTTAGTATTTTTGAAGATCATGTGTGTAAAAAAATTATTTGAGAGTACTATGCATATTCTTTCATAATCGTAAAAAACTATATCAAATTATAGACATAACATATGTTATACTATTTATTACTACTAAGTAAATAAAAACATAACATGTGGATAAGTTCAGATGCTCAGTATGGGTAAAAATAAGAGATATTAATCGAGTCAACATAGATATTGATAAAGGAGATCACATAGGATAATAAGAATAACATGTCAGTAGGAGAACATAATCAAGATACATGATCATAAGATAAGGTTATCATACCCATTAAAACCTCGATCATAAAACCATAATAATAATATAATTTTCTTAGTACAATATAAAAATGAATCATAATAATATATAAACATGATTAAAACATCATAATCCATGGAAAAATAATATATGAATATTGATTTATATATAAATTTTTCAAAAACATATATATTGAAAACCATTATTATGTCAAGGATCACTAAAAATACCATCATCACATCATGGAAAAAGTTTAATAGGGTATTTAGGTCACATGTGATTATAAGGAAAACTGATTTCTAGAGATTTATAATAATCAATGAGGTATTCTAGAATGTAATTTCAATAGATAATAATAGGACCATATAATAATTACTACTCAAATATCATAATCAAAAGATTATTTAGAAAATAAGACAAGTATAGTTCTCAAACTACACTAATCATTCCATCATTACATACCAGTACCTTGAGTAGCCACATCATCAAATACTTTTATCCTATGAAGCAACATCACCAAATCCCTACATCTTATGTAGCCACACCATCACATATATATACCTCGTGCATCCATATCATCACTTACCTATATCCCATGCAACCACTTCATCAAATCCCTACACTCTAGGAAGTAAAATCATCACATCCATGAACATAGTGGAACCACATAATTTATGCTGAAAATTAATCTATTATAGAATAATACAATAAATTATCCTTCAATCCATCATAACCATTGGATATGAATACATGATAAATTTAAACCATTATAAAAAATAATTAAACACATGTGACCAACATTGATCCATTACATCTTATATATGTAAATATATTCTATTCAAATCATGAGCTATTACAACCCAAATCATTAAAACTATACAAGAAAACAAGATGGTATGTGAAAAATATCACAAGAAATTAAAAGAAAAACAAACAAAAACAATTAATTAGATAACAAAAAATAAATAATCACACAATAAATCCTCAATAAAATGGAAACATAGAAGAATAAATCATCAAGAAAGAATTACTAAATAAAAATTAAACTACTACATATAAATAAATAAACGTTTTCAAACAAAACATAATAGGTGTAATTAGTAATATAATAACAAGAATGTTTTTAATAAAACTTCATTATTAAAAAAATACCCAACCAAGTTCCCTTATTATTTATCACTCACAAACCGTCTTCAAGATAATTCTTTAATAATCATAGTTAATTATTATGTGGTCACATTAGTTATTATCTTCCAGTGACTATTCCAATAATTTTTACAATAACTACTTAATTTAATTATCTAGTAATTTATACTAGGCTTCTAGGACTCAACCTAAGTTTAAAAATATGTCCTTAAATGAAAACCACAATTATACTAATATATATCCACTATGAATATTAGTATATTATAAATATATTTAATTTCTTATTTCATCACTATGAATAAAAAAATAGATATGTAACATCCTTAACCTAACCCTTAGCTTGTAAAGATTCAACATAAAAATAACCTTAGGTGAAGTCCCTAAGACACCAAAGGTAGAAAATAAATTCCTAGGGTATACGTAAGCATTTGGGGATGATTTAGCATTACATATGAAAACTTGAAAAAGAAAAAAGAATAAGGAAAAAGAATAAAAAATGATACACCTTTGATATATGAATCAATATAAGACAAAACTCTAAATAATGAAAATAAGAATTTGAATCTTAGTGCATCATCCAAGAATAACACAAAACAATAAAACAATATGAAAAACCCAAAAAGAGGGAAAATGATCCAAATGTGTTGCTAAACTTGATCTCTACATAATATAAACCACCTAACTCCATAAACCATACCTATGACTATAACATCCCTATGATCTTCTAGAAAATTTTGAGATCACCCTTTATATGTGGAATGTCAAAAAATGTATTCATACACACCAATGTGTATATGAAAGGGGTGGGTAATCATACCCAATACATAATACACCAAAATCTTCCCACACATGACATTAGAAACATGTTAGATCATTATTCAAAATACAATTTAAAAAAATATACGAACATCAAAATTGTTTTCCAAACTAAAAATTTTTAATTAAAAGTAGAACAATTTATCCTTTAACTCCACTTGGAAACCCCAAACCACATCCATCCACTCACACACACGTGAAAGATGAATGTGAATTAAAATAATTGTGAGAATTGATTTATCCTTCTTCAATTTATTACAAGGTGATAATCTAATATTCATTTCTAGTATGGCACTAAGCACCAATCCCTTAATAAAAAGGCCTCTTATAATGCCATGTGATCACCCACCACCATGTTTTCCAATAACATATTCTAAACTTATTATTATAAATAATTGTTTCTAATTTTATTAAAATCATGGAAATAAAAATTTCATTCTCAAACCATTAAAAACAATTCTTTTACATGGTTTAAAAAAATATCTTTAAAACACAAAACAATTCATAAATAGGATGTAATAATTTCTCAAAGCCATGGAAACCAAGATTAAAAAAAGAAAACAAGTAATTTCTTTTTTAAATAAAATAAAATAAATTTAGAAATATAATACAGAAAATTATAGAAATATATTAGAGATATAGAATCCACCTACCTTTCATTATGTGATGAGAAGAAATAATGAAAAAACAAAACCTCTATATCCATGATCAAAACATATTTCCTTCTATAGGTTGAAATAGGATCCCATAAAAACACATCATAGAACACAGGTTTATCCATAAAGAATTAGATATAATATTTAATGCGTGATGATATGAGGATATCTAAATATAAATGGAAGAAATAGAGTTACCATTGATTATAGATATCTAACGCACTTAGATCCATCAAAATAGGCTTCTTAGTCAAGGGGAATTGTGAAGATTGCTTAGGAGAGGAGAGGAGCATGAGATACTAATAGAATATATGAAAATATAAATATTTAATAGGGTAAATATATGTTAAACTCTAATTTTTATAGTAATTAATGAAACTATCATGGTTAGGCCACACAATTTTTCAAACAGTGCACTAACAGTGCACATGCTATTACCTCTAAACGACCCCCTCACAAGGTTGGATTGCATGGTTTTGAAAAACAGTGTGAAATTTGTTTACCTTTTTTAAATTTTTATATCCACCTATATGGTTTGTAAAAATATTGTGCTATATTTTTTCACCCTCATGTCCCCTAGATCCTTGCCTCATGGTTTCCTATAGAAAACAACATAGTTCTCCCAAACAAGGATCAAACCGTTCACCTCCAGAAACACTTCCAAAACACACTATAACCATCCCAAGACTCATGAAACTAAACCAAAGTATTATATAACTTAAAAATTAAAAATTAAAAGGTTAAATTACCTCAAAATTTGGGTGTTACATTTTCCCCACAATAAGGATTTTTTTCCTTGGAATGTTGGTGACAACTAGTTAAGAAAAAAAATCTTAGGCTTCTAAACCTAGAATACCAAACGTACCAAAGAAATTTCCTATCTAAAAATTATAATATTATTACCTTAAAATAATATTAAGTAAATGATATCCAAAGGTTTCAACCAAATCAAAATAAATAAGATCACATCCCATACGTAACAAAAATTTTACTTTTTATCTGGGCATAAGGAAAAAGGAGGACAACATGCATTATAATGGATCCAAAATGTAATGATATCCAAAGAAATACTCTACTAATACACTCATGAACCATTAATGGTTACACCAAATAAATATCCAAAATTTATTTCTTATATAGTTGGAAGTTTTTTACCATATAGGATATACAAAGATAGATGATCGATTACAAATGACAGTAGACACAACAAAACACCAAATCGATAAACCAAAAGACAATACAAGTTATGTTATGATTATATAAAAAGGTTTATAATGAAATTATGGATAATTGAAACATAATGTAAGGTACAAAAAAGGAATCAACGCCCCCATAAAGTTTATAGGGAACATGGTTTCTTGAGTAAATGTGTTGACTAAGAACCCACAAAGAAATAGTTGGCTTTAGTTAATGACGATGACAATAATTACAAAAGCAAAGGTCATAACATACCAAAAAAACCCTCTATGTGAATTACATATATACTATCTCGTGGAAAGGAATGATAAGAAGTAGAAAATGCACTTCCCATACTATAAATGAACTTATATCATTACAAGAGGACCACCAGTCGGTGTGTGATATTCTATACACTAAGAACCTTCTATATATCTAGATACACAATATACCATGGATTTTACAAAAAAGGATTCACTTAAATTGGGACCTGATACACTAAAAAGGAAGTATTCATTCTCTGACCAGTGCTTATGGATCCCTAAAAAAAGTTTTAACCTAATGGTAAGACTATGAAGAGTCTACAAGTAAACTATCTTATAATTGTTCACCCAATTCTGGAATGAGAACCATTAGAAAGGAAAACATGACATCTTATTTATTCATAAAACAAAAATTCATGATAATAGTTTAATACATAAATTATATATGATCCAAAAATTTTATAATCCATATCCTAGGAACATGAAATTTCAAATAACCCACTAAACATAGAGTGTAAGAACGAAAAAGGTATCTAAGAAAATATCTCTATTATTTATAAATACAAAGGTTAGGACATAAATGCACCCATATTGTGCTGTATGAGGGTTATTGTTTAGGACTTGGTGCTCAGTACCACACTAGAATGGTGCATGGGATTACTACTTTATGCCGAATTGGTGAAGGATATATCACCACTCTTGTGTATTAGGATTGTTATTGGGAATTCATGTGTGTATGATTGGATAGATGTGGTTTAGGTATGATAAGTGGTATTAACAGATACTTGTTTTTCGTTTAATTTATAATATTTTTGCTTTGAGTTTTTTTGGATGTTCCCCTATTTGTTTAAATTATATTTTGAACTATGATCTAACATGTTATTTTATCAACAACATGTGTGGGAATATTTTGGTGGATTTATTATTGGGTATGATTATTCACCCCCTCCATATGAACATTAGTTTGTATATAGACATTCACTGGTATAAAAATATGATTCAATATCAATATTATAATATTTTTTTTTTCAAAAACTAATATTACAATGCATGTAGAGATACTTTTATCATTGGTTTTAAAAAAAATTGATTTTAAAAGGGATATTAATTTTCATTAAATTTTACATATGTTTTTACTAAATTCAACATCAATGTTTTTTTTATTTTGTTTCATCAGTTTTCACTAAAAATGGTTTCAATATATATATATATATATGTAAATCACTTTTGACTTTATTTGTTTTGTAAAAACAAAATGAAATAGTTTTTTTTTATTTTTGACTCCTGTTTTTACAAAAACTAACATCAATATATATATATATATATATATAACTCTTTAACAACATTATCAAATTGAAAATATTTAAAACTATTTTTGTTTGGAATATTAACATTAGTTTCATACATAACCAACATCAAAATTAAAATTTCTCATCATGTGAAATCAGGATTTCATTTTTCTATAACATGCTTAGTTACCACCTAAAATTTATTATACCATATTACACATTTTCAAATGGCTTTTATATTTTTCACTGTATACAGTTATTGATTTCTAATATACTCTTTTAATCCTAACCTACATTCCAAAATTCATTCATTTAGTGATTTTATAATGGTATTTATATATATTATCCCCTTAAAATATTTATGATCGGTTTTATATATTTATATACTTTTTGATGATTCATTTTTTTATTATTAAGGATAATGCATTAGAATGAGTTAAAATTATAAATATTACACATGATAATTTACAGGTCTGAGTCTAAAAATCATTACAAAACACAACTTTAGATGACTCATGAGTTCTTCCCAATAATGGAAAGTAAGTTCATTGATAATGCATCAAGAATCAAAATTAAATAAAAGCATAAAATTTATTTTTCAAGATTTTTTTATTTTTAAAAATTTTCTAATTTATTAATATTTTTTTCATCCATGTTATATGAAGCCTTTTTTATAATTAAGGTAAAGATTTATTTTACTTTTTATATATTTTCTTGAGATTTTATAATTAGTGGCACAATTGATGATGTATTTTCATCCAAGTTTGTACTAAGCACTAATATTTTAAAAAACTAATGAGTTTTGATGTCATTTATACAAAATAGCTGATGTAAAACGTTATCATATATCTCTTTGGATTCCAGTTATAGGAAAAACCCAACATTAAAAGTGATCGAGTGGAATTTTCAATGCTGGTTATGAAATAAATGACATTGAATGTATTATATTTTGTATTTAAAAATAATATTAACATTTATTTTAGTAACCCAATTTAAAAATATATTTAAAACATTTTCTGAAGAGATTTATCCTCTAAAAATGATGTTAAAACCCTCAAAACTGAAGTTAAATGTGTTTTTTGTACTAGTGATTTTTTGACAAGATGTAGATAAATGGAGATCCATCACTTTTCTAGTGGATCATGGGGGAATTTATGGTCTTTGTTTATAGATATTAGATATTGGTGGTTATTATTATATGGAGATCATGGGTAGTGACATGTTTTTCACTTCATCCCTATTTTTTGGGTTTTTCATATTATATATTTGTTTTATTTGTTATTGGATGTTGCACTCTGATTCATATTATTGGTTTCATTATTTTTTGTTTTGTATTTTTTTGATCCAAGTATCATAAGTGTGTCTTATGTTTTTAGTTACATTTTATAGGTTATCATATGTATGGGTAAATCATCCACTGACACTTATGTATGCACTTGGTATTTTTTCCATCCATCGGTGTCTTGGAAAATTCACATAAGTGTAGTGGAAACATGAATCTTTCCAAGACTATGGTTAGGGTATGGATGTCACAAATGGTATTACAGGGGAGCTAAATAAATAATATCAAGCAATATTAAAATATTACAAAACCAAAAAGAGATAAAATGTCCAAATATGGTACAACCCCAAACATTTACACAAAAACAACAACTGATCTCTATGCTCAATAACCAATGATCATATCAACCCCCACACTTTTCTTGAAATGTTAAAGATACTAATATATAAAAATCATGTTAGAAAATGTCTATATATACACCAAAGTTCATATACAGGGTTAAAAAAACATACCCAGTTGTAAATCCACCAAATTATTCCCACACATGCCACTGGGACAATAAAATGTCTGTTCACAATTCAAAATATAATTAAAAAAAATATAGGAACATAAATAATGGATTTATAAAGAACAACAAGGGTTTATACAGGGAAGCTCTATATAAGAAATTATTTTCATGGCAAATGAAATGATCAGTGATATCAATAAGAAGATCCCTAGACCCAACATAGTTACCAAGCTAGATATGGATAAAACAAATTCTAGGGTGTATTGAAGCGTAATAATTAATGTTATGAGTGGTATGGACTTTTATGAGTGGGTAGTTTATCTTTTATTCAGGTTAACTACCTCTCATTAGTTCTCAGCCACATACATGGGGAAAATATATTGGTTCTACAACTAATTCTAGGGGCATAGACAAGGGAAACTTATGTCCCCCAATGTCTTCATTATGGTCCAATACTCTTTTAGTATATATTTATGTAATACCATCAATGTGGGATTATTTCATCCATATTGGTGCAGACCAAACATAAATGGGGTTACTCATATCTTCTTTACGAATGCCCTACTTATTTTAAACAACAACAGCAATAGGTCTATTCAGGTTCTTGCCATATCCTTAATGCATACTTCATGTGGAGTGGACAAATTATCAACTACAATAAGAGTAATTTTTACATTTGAAGATCTTTTTTGGAGGGAAGGGGGAGATATTAATGATAGGTTGGGTGTATATAGAAGGACTTTACTCATGGAGTATATTGGAGTTCTGAACTCCCCTGTAAGAATATATATCCACTGTTTTGATGGAATTGTTGAAAATTATTAACCGAAAAACTGGTTCCTCTCCTTCGAAAGACACAACACATTTGTTAATTGTGTTCTCACCTCTATCCCCATGCATGAATTTTACATCACCATATCTTCTAAGATAGGGATGGGAAATATATAGAATCTTATGACCACCTTTATATTGGATAAAAATGGGTAAGAAATACATCATTGGGATTTATGGAGAAAAATAGTATGGGAGGATGCGGACAAAGGAATTAATATGGGATGTGTTTTGGAAATCATGGGATATCTTAAAGCTCAGATATTTAGGGACTTTATATATGAAAAATTTCTATGATTAAGTTTTGTTAAAATGAAATATGGTGTGTGTCTTGATGGTTCCATGGGAAGAAGTTCTATACTATCGGGCAGGATCTCATAGCACATCCGGGTTCTCAAAAAAAACTCATAGTGGATCATGATACATGGCTCATTAAATGTTTGGGAATAATGAATGGGTGGGGTGTGTTCATGGATTCCCAAGTTGTTTGGTGATGGATATATCCTTGTCAAAATCTAGTTGTTATCTTTCCTTCATCCATGCCTCTATCAACCCACAATATCATGAGGTGTTTAGAATCATTTCAACTAATTATCATCATGATAGTCTTGTATTGGTAGTCTCCTAAACTAAACACTTCTTAATGAAGGTGTATCAGTGTGATCAGCATGAAAACATGGATTATGATGATTAGAGAAGGAATATATGGTGTAATGATATCCCAACTATGATAAGTTTCATGTTTTGGTGCATCCACAGCCAGACTCTCCCAATGAATGGGGTAGTGATTTGCAAATGGGTGTCTATGGTTTCTAAGTGTAGTTGTTTCCACAAATCTAAGTATGAGTCATCATATCATATATTGTTTTGGTGGTGATTGGGAATCCTTGTCTAGAGTTCCTTTATCCATTTCAGTGTCTTGGTTATGTATGGAATTTCCATTTATAGTTTTCTTCCCTCTTAGTTTCACATAATGGAGAATAATGTCCATGTAAAGAAGGTGAGTTCTCTGCTAATGGCACATTATTGTTAAAGTATTTGATACATATATAACATTTCCATACATGAGGAATCTTAAAGTTCATCATTTGAGGTGATGGTACAGACATGGTCTTTAATGATTGATCTTGTTCCTATCCCAAGACATTGGAAATTATCTCCATCTCTATAGGTTTTCATGCCGGACATGAGGTCATCTCCTATTGTTTAGGGACCATCCCCACAAGGAATATGGGTGTGATGGTTCCCTTCTTATAGTGGTATCATATTAAATATTTATGCTTCATGTATTAATAGATAGACATGGGAGGAGTAGTTTTTTACAACCTGTCTAGTTCTACAATATTTACTTTTAGTGTTTTCCTTGGGAAAGGGGATTCCCTCATAGTGGAAGCCCCTACAATGCTTAAAGGGCTCGAGTTGTGCCTCTATCAAGGGATATAGCATGATAGGGTCGAGGCTGAATCATCTATTATCCATTGGTTCATATATGAGGACATCACTTCTATATGGACTATTAACTATTTAGTCCATACAATTATACTCAATAGTCGCATAAATATTTATCACAAATAGCGGGATTGAAATAAGGTGGTTGATGTAACACCCTAAGTATTTATGAAGTTTTTTTCTGAAATAAATTAAATTTCATTGATGGATTGTGTTACAGTCTACACCAATTCAATTTTTCATTAGACAAAACCTTAAGCTATCTTAAAAATATAAGCAGAAATTGGTTAGCTTGCATGACACACGTCACTGAGTTTTAACAAAACCGAAACATATTATTAATATAGTTATTTTAATGTTATCATGGTAACCTAGCCATTAGACATATAAAAATTAATTGTAATAAATATGTTTTGAATATTAATTACAATGGTTTTATATAAATGAAACATATTTATAATAAAATTAATATTTTTTAGTAATTTCTTTTTATGTTTCGAAAATACTATTTTGTCAAAAATATTATTTTATATATTTTGTGAACAATAATAAAATTTTTAACACTTTTATGAATAAAATTTTATAAAATAATATTAATTTTTTAAATCATAATTCTAATATTATCTTAGGGTGATTTTTTGGTGTTTTCTATAAAAATTCATTTTTGGATGAATAGAGAAAAATAATGAATTTTAATTGAAAACTGCCTTTTCATATAATTTATTTATATAGTTGAATTATATTTTAATTTTTTTTGAAGAATATTTATTTAATTTATAAATAAATAAATCCAATTTTGGATATTATAAATAATTTCATATTTAAATTGAATATAAAAAATTTATAAATTTTGGATATTTTTAACTTTAAAAACCTACTTTATCAACACGTCAAAAAGATTAATTTTAAATGAATTTTTTCTACTTATGTGATTATATTTTTAAAAAATATATTCTATGTTTGGAATAATAATAATTTTTAATGTATAATTCGGTTAAACTAATTTTTTATCAAAGTGATTAGTGAAATAAATTAAAAATAAATTATAGCGATTAAGGTAAAAACAAGATTACTTAGTGGTTAATATTAGAAATTAATGTGTAAAAATGAAAAAAGACTTATACAGAATCCATTTATGGCCATATTTTGACCTTATAATTTACTTTACTAAAATCTAGAAGGCCATATTTTTTTTATTGTTGGATAATACCATTTTAATGGTTGATATGGAACCTTACATAGCCCATAGGCCTAGGAGGAATATATAGCCACATATTATGACCCTAAATAACCCAAATATCTAACACCATAAGAGGTTAAAAAACCATAATATAATATTTTATCAAACTCCCAAACATTTCAAGGCTACAGAACTAGCATTGCCTCATGAATAGATGCACAATGTGTGGTCCTGATGGAAGATGTCATACCCTCTCATACGTCCCAATATGGTAGCTTGAAAACTAGGGAGAACTTTCTCATAGCCCCATATAGATATTATATAGTACCTTTATACATTATCATATATAATTTTTTTATTTTATTCATTTTGGACACTTTTTTTATATGAAAGATATGGGTGAAATGTTCTCTTTAAAAAATTTACAAGTTTTCCACCCTCCCCCCATTATAAAAGTCACCCACTCTCCCACTTAGTTTACACCTATAAAACACTTTTTATTAGATTATAGCTATCCAAATATCTTCCAAACATCCCTACCCTAATCCTAGATGCCTTACATTTTTCAAAAATCCAACCAATGAAGTCCTTTAGTGAAAACGAAAAGGAGATACCTGAAGAAGAGGTAAGGTTCATCAATGAACATTTTTGTTTTATTTCTTCCTAAAACCTTGTAAATTATTTTTATATCATTATTATATAATAAAATAAATATATAATATATTCTAACATGTTTCTATATTAATTTTATGAACTAAAACCGCACACACTTCTATAAAATGGTTGACGAAATCACTGTTCATGTGTACGGTAGATTATCCCATCATGAACCGATGTTGTTCATTTTTCCATTATGACTTAACATGGTTGGGAATAATTATGTAAATACTTTTTATATATTGATTTTATTCTTTTTATGATGTTATTATGATTCTTTAATTGTGATATCACACATACCTTCATGCTTTTCATTTTATGGGAATATGATAATGTCATTCCTGTGTATGAGAGCTCTTGAAGCGATGCCATTCATTAAAACTTTACATGGAGTGTATTAAATATGTGTTTAAAACAAATATGTGATATATATGAAATAAAAATTATCCTATAATTATAATATATCATATAATTTTATTTCTTTCCCTCCAAAAAGAAAATTTAAACAACGTTCATGTGTACGTACGGTATACCGTCTCCAAAAACAATATATTTCATTTCCTATTCGAATATTTTATATATTATTATAAATACATATATATAATGAATATATATAATTTTTATATAATTTTTATAATTATTAGTATTATTAAATAAATATTAAGTTAAGATAAAAAAATAATGAATCAAAACATTTAAAAAAAACAAATCAGTTATTACCTGAAACATAACTTTAACAAACAATTGTTAACATTAGAGTTATATAAAGTCATAATTAAATCATATATGGTATTATATATATGAATATGGTTATTTGATATATTTATAACAAACTTATATTTATTATATATTATGTTTGAACAAGTATGAAGAGATTCAAGACTTAAGGTAATATATTTTCATCTCACTTTTATTTTTTGTGAGACATAATACATGTTAACCACCTATTTATTATTTGTAGTGTTTATAATAACCATGAATTTATTTTATTAATATTATACATATAATTTTTGGAGATTATAAATACAATTTTGGATCATTCTTTCATGGGGTTTATGGTTAAAACGTTTCCAAAGTGGTAAGGGAATTTTGTCTCAATTTGCCTTCATTGCGAAACATGTTATGTTATGAATCTATATTATTTTATGAGGTGTATATAATACCTATTTGACATGTTATATCTTGAATATAATTATTTTTATGATATTTTAATCTTCATTTAATGTTATTCTCTCATGGGGACTATGATTCAAAGTTACCAAATTGGTAAGAGTTTATTTCTACCATCTGATCATTTATTGATATTATTTATTTTTATGCTTCTATTGATAAAATATTATAATCCATATCTCAATAATTCTCAAGTTTTTCTTATAATATTTTTTACTCATGATATATTCTTGTAATTATACCATTTACACTGTTTTTTAATTAATATAATTAATAATTTTTTAAAGAAAATACGACTTTATTTCTCACTTTGACCGTAAATCCATTTTCTTAAAAAAATTGTCTTCTAAAAATGTTATCAAAAATTATTTTAAATGATATTTTAAACACATTTAAAAGTAAAATGATTTTGATTTTTTTTTATGTTTTAAAAAAAGTTTTTAAATGATTTTTAAATCATCCTTTATAAATTTGAAAGGTTATTTTCAAATAAAGGGTTTTAAAAATGATTTATGTTTAAAAAGTGTTTTAAAATATTTTATATGCTTCCTTAATAAGTTTTAAAGTTTATTTGAAAATAAAATGCTTTCAAAATTTATTTATGTCTAAAAGGTGTTTTTAATTATTTTTGAAGCTTCCATCATAAAATTTAAAGGTTATTTTAAAATAAAAAGGTTTATAAAATGTTTTATGTTTTAAAAAGTGTTTTCCTAATTAGAAAGGATATTTTATTCAAGAAATTTTTTAAATGATATTTCAAAACTATTTTCCATATAATATGAAATATATTGGTTTTACTGATTCCTTACTGGGGATATGATGAAATAATACCATTCATTTTTTTAGAAATGGTATATTTTTTTTGGAATTATATTTATGAAACTTTTTTCTCATTCATGGATTGTACAATGATAAAGTACTTATGAAAAAAATTTATTTTAATGGGTTGTTCTATGATGAAATGATTATGACACCTCTAACTTTTCCATAGATTACGATAGTATGTCATGTTTATGATTCCCATTTCATTTCTTGGGTTATGATTTGATGGATATTTTCGATCTGGTGGAACACATATGTATGATTTCATTATGGAAAAAGTGGGACCTATATCTTCCTACAATTAATTGGGTAAATATTTATATTTCATGAGACATACAAGACCGAAACAAGGAGTGAAATTGGTTCAATAATACAGGGATGGAACGCGAAGTGAACATGGTTTAGTAATATAAGGCTTGAATTGTAATAGAACCCAGTTCAATAATACAGGGTTGGAACGTAGAGTGCAACTGATTCAGTAATGGAATTTATCCACTATGATTGTCTTGTAAGTAATCCGTGACTAATATGAAAATAATTTTATATGCTTATGTGTGAACCAAAAAATATATGTCTTATGCTCTCATGACTCATGATGTTTAATTCTCTTATGAATCATGTATTATGAACATCCAATCATTATGACTTGAATCATGATTAGGATCTTTTATATTCTAGTTATGATTTTAAAATGTTATTCTAATGTTCTAATATTCTTATGATCATGTTATGCTTATGCATCCACTTATTTTACATTACAACGAATATTAGATCATCGTTTCTTATATTTTCTTTCCCCATGTTATATATATATATGAATTATGTATGATATGTATAATAAGGATGATATTTATAAGGAATTTTGTTAGAGATGACATAGCTCACAAATAGACCATTTTTTAAAACTTTCTCAAGGAACTAAACTATTATGGTTCTTGGGTGAGTGTTTATGTAATGTAATAAATATTTTAAAAAATGTGTAATGTCGATGTATGATGAACCTGTGTTGCTATAGTTGCTATTAGAGAAAATTTTTAGTTATCATTTGGAAAATATTTTGAGAAATCCAAGGTGATATCTTAAATGACATGTCTAGGGATAAGTATAAGAGAGATTCAAAGTTTAGGAAAATATCCCAGAATTTCGTTAAAGGATAGAGAAAGTGGTTTCATAAAAATAAATCCTTATATAGATACTACAAGAGGATGTGAATATGGAATAGATGTACCTAGAAGTAATAAACCAAAAAACGTCGTATTGAGATAGACTCGATCAAGTACTAGTGCATGACAACAGACCTTGTTGTACACCTTGTTTTACACTACTGGTGGATATGGTTTGGGAAATCACAAACTCTTTATGAACCATCATTAAGGATTTAAATATAATTTGTCTATAAATTACCTACGACAATCCTTCAGGTGTTACATATTAAATAAGGTTTCCTGATTTATACATCCTATAATTTATTTTCATGATTATGTAGTTTTGAACTATGATTATTTCTTCTTAATTTTTTATTTTTAGTTTTAGTTCATGGATGGAACTATAAGGAACTAAATTAATGATGAGTGAAATAGAAAATGAAATTATTATCCTCCTGATAACCTAAATTGATTGGGAGATAGAATCTAAAATCTCATTACAATGCTCACACAGCATTCTAAAACTTTGTATTATGATAGACTTAGAAATGATCATAGGAGGGAACAAAATTTTATTGATTCATTCATGAGGAAACATCCAACTTATTTTAGAGAGTCTTATGATCCACTAGTTTATGAATAATGGATCAGTACCACTAGAAATATATTTTACATCCTCTAATTTTTGGAATAGGAAAAATTCATTTGGGATGCATACCATTTCGAAGGTGGATTTTATAAATGTTTTAATCATATCAAGAATATGAGGAAATATGAATAAATTAACTCCATGGATTAGAATTAGTTCATGAACTTATTTTTCAATAAGTACTTTCCTCGTATTCTTTGTATGAATATTGAGAAATAGTTCCTCAAGCTAAGAAAAAAGGATTATGAATCCATTGGTACCTATGAGGATAATTTTACAAGACTTGTGAGATATGATTCAGGTATTATCGTCCAACATAAAATTATGGTTGATCAATTCTTTAGTGGATTAAAACAAATTCTTTTAAGGGATCTATACATAAGAGACTTCAGTATATATGAATAAATTGTTTGATGTGTAATCATGGTGGAAATAGAAGTTAGAGTTACATATCAATCTTATGGTTTTGAAAAGAAAATGAAAATGGAGTTTAAAGGAAAATATAAGAACCACTATGACAATAAGATGATATTTCCTTTATGCTTTAAGTGTGGGAAGAAACATAGAGGAAATTGATATAGGGGGACTAATAAATGATTTAATTGTGGAAGGAAAGGTCATCAAAGAATTTATTTCCTATTTGATGGGATGAAGTTAGCTAATAATGAGAATAAAAAGAAAGATACATAGAATTTACCTCCCACACTTTAGTGCTTCAAGTGTAAGGAGAATGGAAATTATACTTATTATTTCCTAAAATCAAAGGTTAATGATGATTATTTGTGTTATCAATCTCTTAATTCATGGGATAAGGTGAAATCTCATATAATCATGGTTTTTGATAGGGGCACAGTAACGACATGCTGATTGGTACACTTAGCATCCACTCAAAAATAATAATATCTTATTTGACTCTATATACACCCATTATTTTATATCTAAACATTTTTATGGGAATAAAGATGCCACCCAAATGATTAAATATAGAATTAACAATGAAAACCCTTAATAGTATAATGACCAAATCTCAAGTCTATGATTCCTCTCAGGTTTATGTTGGTGGGAATGTGCTTCATGAAAATCTTGTCATTATTCTTCTAGTTGGATTTGATGTCATTCGAGCCATGGATTGTATTTTTCTACATAAATTCCACATAAATTTTCAATCAATGGATGCTACGTTTGATATTACAAACCAATCTATGATCATCTATCAATGTGACGATATGTTTTAAAATCCCATAGATATTACATCCATTGTATATGGGTCTTAATTTCCATTAAGAAGGGGATTTTATCTCAAATAATTGGGAAAAAACATCATATCTATGGTATTCTTATTTTTCAAGAATTTTTTGATGTTTTTATAGAAGAGTTTCCTAGCCTTAAAACAAAATGTGAAGTTGAGTTCTCATTTGAATTCATACATGGAGACACAAAAATTTCAAAGACTCTCTATATATTATCCCTGATTGAGTTATAGGAATTGAACAAGAAACTCTAGGTTAACCTTAATAAAGAATTCATCCATCCATGTGTATCACCTTGGGGTGAACTTGTTTTTTTTAAAACAAATATGGATCAAATTGAATCTTCATTGATTATCAAGATCTGGGAAATATCACAATTACGAACAAGTATCCTTTTACTGATATTGATAACTTTTTTAATCAATTATGTTGATCTCACTAGTTTTCCAAGATTTACCTTCATTATGGATATTATCAATTGAGGGTCTATAAAGAGGTTATAATCAAGAAGTCACTCTTTAAAAGGTATAGAAATTATGAATATATAGTGATTCCTTTTGGTATTAATAGTTCCCTTATTATCTTCATGTATTTAATGAATTGAGTCTATAGTGATTACCTTGATTAGTTTGGGTTAATATTTATAGATGGAATTATTCTCTATTAAAAGAGTAAGGAGGGGTATGCTGAGAACTTGATAATTGTACCAAATAACCTAAGGATAGATAAAATATATGAAAAATTTACAAAGTGTGAATTTTGGTGGCAAAAGGGTTCATTTTTTGGTTAAATAATCTCAAGAGAGGTTATATCAATAGATCCATCAAATATGGAGGCTATTAAATGATGTCCTAGACAAACCATGGTGATGATATCCATATTTTTTTGGTTTAGCTTGATATTATTGATGGTTTGTGAATAATTTATCATGAATATATAATCCTATGAATAAATTAACTTAGAAGGATGTAAATTTCCTCTAGAGAGATGAATATGAGGAAAATATCAAGGAATTGAAGTGAGGGTTAGTCGGTGCACCTATACTTACATTAACCTATAGTAGAGTAGAGTTTTTAATCTATAGTGATACATCCAAGAAGGTATTGTCAGGAATTTTTATATAGAATGACATGGTTATAGATTATGCTTCATGAAAAATGAAGGTTCATGAAAACAATTAGCCAACTCATGTTTTGGAGTTAGCTACTATAATTTTTGGCTTTAAATATATGAGGGTATTATATTTATAAATATAAGTGTTATATATATATTGATACAAAAAATTTAAATTAAATATTCAAATATAAAGAGTTAAACATCTTCCAAATAAGATGTTTAGATACGATTAATGATTATGATAGCTTAATACATTTCCACCCTGGGAAAGTGAACAAGGTGGCCGATGCTTTGAGAAAAAAGGATCATGGTAGCTTATCCATGATGGGGATAAAAAATGATCCAATATTTTTAGCATTTAAAAGGGTTGATTTGGAAATCCTAAAGGAAGGGGAAAATATTATCTTTCTCAACTGAATGTTTAACCATATTTCCATTTGAAGATTAAAGAGTCTCAAAAGGAAAATGTAGAGATAGAAAACAAAATTAGAAATGTTCCTATGTTTAACATTGATCATGAATGAATGATAAGGTTCAAGAATTTTGTATTAGTTCCTTCCATAAAATACTTTAAGAAGGTGTTTTTAGAGGATACTCGAAGTTCTTCATTTTTTATTCATCATGGTAGTACAAATATGTATAGATATTTGAAATAAAACCTTTTGTGGGATGGAATGAAGAGATGAAAAGAGAGTTTTTATCTCATTCCTTAGTATGTAAACATGTTAAGGTTGAAATAAAAAAGTTTAAGGGGATTTTGTGGGTGCTCTCAGGAGCTCTCTGCTCCTAGGAGTGCCCTGTGGTTCTGTAGTGTAATGTTTCACCGTCAGCTTTCAGCAACATCATAATTTGGTGGGAATCAGTCCGAGTTGATCTTATTCATAGCGTTTTTTATAGGTGTTATCATCTGGGAAAGGGTTTCTGGTCATAACATTGAACATTTACCCTCACGATATCATACCTTTCCTTTCTGGATGTCTCTCCCACTAGATATCTATTTTATAGCATCTTGAAATTAAATCTATTCTTGTTTTGGTTCAGATCAACGAGTCACATGTGAGATATATGGTGCAGTTTCTGGCTTTGAAGGATTGGTAGTGGGAAATAATGGGTGTTACGGTAGTGCCATGAGCGATATAGAATTTCTGGTGGTGTCCCTTAGTGGAAACAGTGGTGGATGGCTCTAGTGGTAGGTGATGGTAGCAGGGATGTCCATAGTGAGAAAGATAGGCTAGTGATGGGAAGGGATAGCCAAGGGCTGTGGGAAGAAGATGACCTTAGGGGTGCTACAAATGACTTTGGGATACAGGGAGGAAAGTGATTTCATAGGATAGAAATGAATATTTGGAGGATTTGGATTGATTCTCCCTCGGGCAACATGTGGCTAGGTCATGGCATAGGTTGATGGGCCGTAATGAGTGGGCACTATGGAATGAATATTTAGTTCTGGTTTTGGGCCTATGTACCTATTTTTTCTTTTTCATGGGTCTTCAGATCTTGTTCTACTTAGGTGGTACTATTTTTCAATTTCTCTAATTTAGTGGTACTTTTTGGACAACACATTTTCTTTTCAGTTTTATGCATTTTAATTTTCAGTAATATTTTTAGGACTGAGTGCACTTGGTCCTAAACATTCATGGTATAAGGGGACGTTTTTATCCATTACCCATACTAGAATTAAAATGGGAGAACATCACCATGGATTTTCTCAATGGACTCCCCAAAATGTCTAAAGGGAATAATACTATATGGGTTGTAGTCAATCCACTTACTATGTCAAAAAAATTCATCTCTATCAGATAATACTTCTCTCTAGATTAGTTTGATAGAATATATATTAAAGAAGTAGTAATGTTACATGGAGTACCACATTCCATTATATCTGACTGGGATCTGATTTTTACCTCAAAGTTCTGTTGAATTATTTCATAAGTCCTTGATACATAATTACGTTTCATAACTTGTTATCATCCTTAGATGGATGGTCAGTATGAAGGAACAATTCAATCCCTAGAGGATATGTTGAGATCTTGTTATTTGGAATTTTTTGGTGGTTGGAATCAAAACCTATATCTATTTGAGTTTTCTTACAATAATTACTTTCACTGAATCATTCAGATGGACCCTTATGAATCCCTCTATGGAAATAAATTTTGGATCTCCAAAAAGATAAAATGAAGTTATATAAATAAAACTATTAAGACCTATGATAACTGAAGAAATGGAAGAGAAGGTTCAAGCCATCCAGCAGAATATTGTGGCAGCTCAAATTCATCAGAAAATTTATGCTCATAATTTCAAATGTGATCTAGAATTTCAAGTTAGTGATAAGGTGTTTCTAATAATTTCTCCATGGAATATGGTTATGATATTCAGGAATAAAGGGAAATTGATCCCTAGGTATATCAGTTTCTTTGAAATTATTGATCATATCGCGGAAATATCCTATCACATGACACTTCCACTAAACATATCTCAAGTCCACAATGTGTTCCATGTATCTCTCCTGAGAAACTAAATACATTATGCTTCACATGCAATGAACATAGACGTCATACCGCTGAAACAATATTTTCATATGAGGAATAACTGAGGGAGATTATGGATCTTACAAAAATAGTTATAAGAAACAATGCCACTCACCTGGTCACAGTTTTTTTAGAGAAACCATAAGTTTGAGGAAGCTATGTTTGAAATTTAGGATATTATGAAGTATAATTATCCTCATTTCATATATTAGAGTGATGAATTTTAAGGTAAAAATTAATTTTAAGGGGTTATAATGTAACACTCCAAGTTTTTATGATCTTTTTTATTAACAAATTAAATTTCATTACACAATACACCAATTCAATCTTTTATTACATGAAACATTGGGTTATCTTTCACTACACTCAACACTCAGTTATCTTGCGTGACACAAGAACCTGAGTTTTAATAAAACCTCGACATATTATTAAGATAGTTATTTAAACGTGACCATTGTAACCTTGACATTAGAACTATAAAAATAAAGAGTAATAAATAATTTTTAAATATTAATTATAATTATTTTAGATAAATTAAACATATTTATAATAAAATAATTTTTCAGTAAAATATTTATATGTTTCAAAAATACTTTTTTCTGAAAAATATTCCTTTTATGTATTTTTTAAACAACAATAATATTAAATTTTGACAAATTCAAAAATTTAATTTTATAAAAGTAAATTCATATTTTAAATAATAATTTAAAAATTATTTTAGTGTGATGTTCTAGTATTTATCTAAAAAGTTTCATTTTTTGACAAATATTGAAAAATAATGATTTTTAATTGAAACCTTACTTTTCATATAATTTTATTTTTATAGTTTTATTATATAATTTAATATAGTTTTAAAATATATTTAGTTCAATTATAAATCTATTAATCTAATTTAGTTTATTAAAATCAATTTCATATTTAAATTTAATATAAAACTTTGTAAACATTATATATTTTTCACTTTAAAAACCTAATTTCTCGACATGTCTACAGGTTTAATTTTAAATTAATTTTCTCTAATTTTTTTATTATAATTTTAAAAAATGGATCAAATATTTATAATAATTGTATATTATAATTAATAATATTTTCAACTTAATTCTTCACCAAAGTGATTAGTGAAATTAGTTAACAAATAATTATAACGATTAAGGTAAAAATATGATTACTTAGTGGTTAAAATTAGAAAATAATGTGTAAAAATGACCCAAAACTTGTCCAAAACCCATTGTATGGCCATATTTCGATATTATCTTTCCTATAATTACAATTTTATCCATTTTTTAGACTTTTTAATTATGAAAAATGTGGGTGGAATTCTCTCTTTCAATAACATACAAGTTTTCTACTCACCTCTGTTATAAAAGGCAACCCCTACCCTATATATTTAGACCTATAGATCCCATTTTCTTAGTAAATAACTATCCAAATATCTTAAAAACTTAACTCCTCTCATAACATAATCCTTTATTTGGGATGAAATCCAACCAATTAAGGCCTTTGGTGAAACACCAAAGGATGCATCCAAAGAAGACGTAACATTCATTAACATATATTTTTGTATTATTTCTTCTTCAAACCCATTAAATTATTTTTATATAATTATTATATAATATCCTCATTATATTAAATATATTTTTATATTTTTATGTTATGGTTATGGTCTAAAACCACACACACTTATATTAATTGGTCTATAGAATCATCCTTCGTATGTACAATGAACTACCGCCTCACGAACTGATGTCATTAATTTTTCCATTACACCTATCAATGTTGAGAATAATTATGATAATACTATTTATATATGATATATATTATGTTTATAGTGTTTTTTTGATTTTTAAATTTTTATATCACACATAACCACATGCTTTCAATTTTGTGGGAAAAAAATAATATCATTCGTGTGTACGGCGAACTACCGCCTCACTGAGCGATGTGATTCCATTACACTTTACATGGAATGTATTAAGGATGGTTTTAATGAACATTTGTGAAATATATGACATAAAAATGACTCTATAATTAAATTATATCATATAATTTTATATCTTTCAATCTAATAAGAAAATGGAATCAACGTTCATGCATACATACAACCTACCATCTCATTGAACGGTGTATTTCATTTCTAATTTCTATATTATATAAATTATTATAAATAAAAATATATAATGAATATATATGATATTTATATCATTATTATTATTATGGTGATGATGAAATCGTGATTAAGGTAAGATAAAAATAATAATAAATCCAAACATTTATGAAAAACAAAGCAATTATTACATGAAATGCAACATTAACATGTAAATTTTAAAATATGATTAATATAAATTCATAAGTAAATCATATATGGTATTATATATATGAATATTTTTTGTATTATAAAATTATATTTATTATACTATAGTTTTGAATGATTATGATGAGATTCAAGACTTATGGTAATGGATTTCCGTCTCACTTTTATTTTCCTTTTTTGAGACACATGTTATGCTATGCACCTATATTATTTTACAAGGAGTATATATTTCACATTTGACATGTTATATCATGAATATACTTATTTTAATGTTATTTTAAGCTTCATTTAATGTTATTATCTCATGGGTATTATGATTCAAAGATACCAAAGTGGTAAGACTTTATTGCTATAATCTCATCATTTATCATGATTATTTATGATTATTCCTCCATTGATAAATATTATGGTCCATATCTGAATTATTCTTATGGATTTTCTTATAATCTGGTTATTTATGATATCATCAGGAAATATTACCATTTTTACTGTATTTGGTACTTAAGATAAGTAAGAAAAATATTTCTAATGAAATTTGACTTTATTTATCTCTTCGGTCAGAAATATATTTTCTTCCTAATTTTTTTTATAAAAATGTTTTAAAAAATGTTTTAAATGATATTTTATGTCAATTTTAAATGATTTTTTTGTATTTTTTTATTTTATATTTTTTTAAATATTTTAAAGATACTTTTAAAAGTTTTAAATCTTATTTTCAAAGAAAATTCTATCAAAAAAGATTTATGTTTAAAAAGTTTTTTAAATTATTTTCAGAACTTATTTTATAGTATTTCATGGTTATTTAAAAAAAATATATTTTCAAAAATGATTTATGTTTAAAAAGTGTTGTAAATTATTTTCAAAGCTTCCTTTATAATATTTCAATGTCATTTTAAAATAAAAATGTTTTCAAAGTTTTTTATATTTTAAAAAGCGTTTTCTGAAAAGGAAAATATATTTTAATCAATAAATGTTTTAAATGATATTTAAAAATTATTTTCCATAAAATATGACATCCATTGGAGTTACCTATTCCTTAATGAGAATACTATCCATGAATACCTTTCATATCATTTCTCTCAATGGTTTATGTTTTTTGGTAATGATATTTATGAAACTTGATTATCTTCCATGGGTTGTACCATAATAAAACACTTATGAAAAGATACTTATTTTCATGGATTATGATATGATTAAATGATTATGAAACCTCTCTCTTTTCCATATGTTATGATATAATTACATGTTTATGATACCCATTTCTATTCATAGGATTTGATATGATGAATGTTTATGATATTGTGGCACACATATGTATGAATTAATTTTGTGATTGGTGGGACCTATATATTCCTCGAATGAATTGGTAAAATATTTATATCTCATGAGATATACATGATTAAAGTGGGGAGTGAAACTATTTCAGTAATACTAGGATAGAACAAGAAGTGAAATCATTTCAATAATACAGGGTTGGAATAGGAAGTGAACACAGTTCAATAATATATAGCTGGATTGTGGAGTAAACCCAATTTAGTAACGGAATTTTTCCTCTATTATGGTCTTAGAAGTGGCCCTTGACTAATATGAAAATGATTTTCTATAATTATGAGTATGCCAAAAATTTCATGTCTTATTCTCTCGTGGATCGTGATATTTGATTCTCTTATTACGCGCATCATATGAACTACTAATCTTTATTCCATGAATCTTGATTATGATATTTTATATGCACGGAATGGTTTTCAAGTGTTATTTTCATGTTCTCATACCCTTATGTTCATGTTATGCTTAAGTATCTCCCTTCTTTCACTTAATGTGCTTATGATCTCATAGTTTCTTATGATTCTTTTCCCTAGGTTATGAAGATATGTATTATGTATGATATTTCTATGAAGGGTGCTAGTTTTTAAGAACATAGTGGGAGATGACACAACTCACTTATGGGCTAATTTTTATGTTTCCATGATTCCAAAGGAACTAAACTATTATGGGTCTTGGGAGAGTGTTTGTTTTATATAATTAATATTATGAAAAATTAATGTAATGTATATGTATAAAGATCTTGGGTTTTTATAGATTACTTCCTGGATTTAAGGTCCACTTATTCTAACATGTGTATAATATTTAATAGAAAAAGATATATTACTTTAGAGTGTGTTAGTCTCACCAGAGATGATGTTATGGGGTTCCATTGCTTAAGACCCCTTTGATTTATTTTGGGTCTTTCCCCTTTCTTTCAATAAAAATTACTGCACATTTGATGGATAGAGAGGAACAATAAATCAGTTTACTAAATTAATATAGTTTAAATTAATATTAGAACAATCTATAACCTACCACCACTTGGAATACACATACCATATCCACCTACTCCTGCACACATGCATGTTGAATGAAAATCTCAATGCTCATGAGCAATGATCTATTCTTCAACAGGTCATCACAATGTAATAATCCCGCATGTCTTTCAAGTCATGCACCAAGCATAAAGTCATAATAAACAAGGTATATTACAATGTAATATGAACATAGGCCACCATGTATTCGAAGATCATAATTAAAAATTATTCTTATCATAAAATAATTTTTTATTAATTTAAAAAAATCGTTGAAATAAAATTTTTATTCTCAAAACATTAAAAATTAGGCTTCCATGTGGTTTAACAAAATTTGTTTGAGACATAAACCATTTAACAAGTAGGATTTATGAATTTCTTAAATACATGGAAGAAAATATTTTCAAACAAATGATTTATATTGGGTTTTCATTTGAAAATCATTTCAAATTAAATCAGAAATACAATCCTTCCAATTTTAGAAATAGTGGAGTCATAGAGAGGCCACCTACTATTCAAATGGTTCTGAGAAAGGATAACTTCATAACAATACCTTTAGATCCAGGATCGAAACCTCCCTCATTTAATTTATACAAAAAAATATCACCAAAATAAAATATAGAACATTTATCTATATATAATATATTAGATATAACATTCTGTGAGAGTGGAAATGAGGCGATATAAAGGGATAGGGAGAAAATATAGACAAACCATTTATTTAAAATTTATACTCACTTTAATCTATTAAAACCAGATTCTGGGTCAATGGGAATTTCAAATAATACTTAGAAGAGGATAGTATTTTTAGATCTTAAGGGAGTATGTTAAAATGAGGGTTTGAAATGGTATATCGGAGTTAAAATCTATTTTTCAAATCTATTTGTAATACCTTGAACTAAACAACCAGGTATAAGGTAGAGTACCACATGACCTCATGCATTTATTCCTATACACATGAGGCTTCTTGTTAGTAGTGATGGTTTGAACACCATCATTGTGGAGACTAAACCCTTAGTATCATATCCTCATACCAATAGTATAAAAACTCAAAGTAACCATGTAGGAAGTCAATAATATCGCATGGAACACATATCATATAATAAAAAAATGGTCTCCCAATGTTCAAAGAAAAACTAGTGTATATAGTGTGAACAAATAATTATTAAATAAACTTTATAATTCTCTAGAGTATATCTCCATTCACTACTGGATCCATGATCCTTGGCTCAACCATCTTTTATGGGTCACCTTCATGGATCCTTATACAAGAGGTCTACAAGTGCATTGAGATTTCCATGCAAGGTGTGAGTAATAAAACCATTAATACACCACCAAATCATCCTTAATAAGTTTTAATAGGTATAAAAGGTGTTTGGAATAATATTAAATATGTAAAAAATAACAATCAACTGTCGATCACCTGTGTGATAACCAATACACCATGAGCCCCTATAGTACCTACTTCGACTCCATGTAGGAAATGTAGTTATAAGATTTCATAAGTGATAACGAACAATCCACAAGTATCATAGGTATATCGTTTAGTAGTTTCAAGGAATTGAGTTAGATAGGGACACTGGACCATCGTATCCCAGATCTATCCTGTGTCAAGCCACTATTCCATCATACACCATATATTCTTTAGGTCAGGACCCAAGGCCATTATGCCCCTAATGTCACTTCCTTAGGCCAAGACTCTAGGATATCAAGACCCAACACTATAATCAGGTCTTTCCTCACTATCATCACATGTTTTTTGTACTCCCCTTTTAAATAAAAATCATAATATGATGGCCTGCTTATTTAGAGTACCTAAAATAACTTCCAATCACATGGTAACACATGTAATAGGGTAGATAATATAAGGAAAATTATATCATATCATCATGTAAAAAATAGTAAAATCATAAAATACTTGTGATAAACATAAAAAATGGTCAAAAAAGCTATAGAGATACTCATGGAATCAAGTATCATAAATCGGTCTCACATGCTACACCCACACACACACCCAAATGAGACTATAACAAATCATAGCCATAAATTATGAAAAAGGAAGAATAATACTCAGGAAACATGTGTATACGAGATCCCTAAATTGAAAAAAACTTCCCCCCTCAAGGTTTTAGATGTTAAAATCAGGGGTTATCAAGGAATCATCCCTGAAAACATGTTAATATATTATTCAGTTCAAAATTATCTCTAATGAATATTAAAATGGATTCCAATTATTTTATTTTGAAATGAAATAAAAGCAACCGAGGTGATAACATATTCTTTCTATAGGATAATTTCAAAATTATTGATTAATTACATAGTATATTCTAGCCATTTCTTTCTCAAAGAATAATTATAATGCCACATGTGATGATATTTTATCTCTATAGGATAATCTGAGAAAAGTATATATTAATTCATTATTTTTTTATAATTATAGATTAATACAATTTCATTATTTGTTATAAATTTTTATATAAATCACAGGAAGAACTAAATTACATATTACACATAAAATGGATACCTGAAAAATTATCCCTTTAAAACTCCAACACTCTATAGTGGAGGGAAGATAAAGGGGTCCAATCATTATTTGAAACCTCATAAAAAACATTTGATTGCATGAGAAGAATCTGATGATCTTGGGAAAATTGTTTTTATAATACAAGAACTTAATATATGATCATAATCAAATAGAGTAAATTTTCATATACTTTTAATAAGGAAAACCGTGGACAAGTCTACAACATTAAGAACCAAAAATTAATTTAACCATTAAAATTTTCTTATAGTCAAATATTGAATGTCAAGAATTTTAATCCTTCAAAAATATGAGTAACACCCTTTAACCAAGTCAAGAGAATTAATTCAGATGATATAAGGATTTTAAAATCCACAAAATAAATGTTTGGATTATCATAGGTTTGAAGAAGTAAAAAAAGTGTTTTAATAATATTTCATTCCATAAAAAGATCATTGCATAAGTATGATATGGTTTTAACCTTATGAAGATCATATATGTCATGTAAGGGTACTATGTTACCCTTAAAATATCTTTAAAAAGATGAAGTTACCCTCACATAAATTTTCTATACCCTGATCCATCCTTTATATAATATGATTAATCATTACACATAGGCTAGGCTACCCTTATGCAATGAGGGTTTACCCTTACATTACCATTATAAAATCAAGTCTTCCTTTCTTGAATTCTAAGTGTAAATGTATTTTTTTGAAAACAATGTCTTACCCTTATGCAGGGTATAAAAATTCCCCTTACCCTTATGGAGTGGCAAGTTCTAACCTTATGTAATTCATATAAATAATTATTTTCCCTTACAAAACTCCCCAAAACCACCCCACATATAGGTAGATGGAATTTACCATCATGTAGGACCAAATCTAAATGAAATAGAAAAAATTAAATTGAAAATAATTAAATCTTGACAAATAGAACATATAAATTATTAAAAACAAGGGATTTTTAAAATATTTCAAATTGATAATGTTACAATTCTTCACATATATTGGATTACCATCCCTAAGAAGTATTTATAGTAGTTCTGTTCAAATAACTGAGGACATTAAGCTCAAAATTTAGATTCTTGATCCCATTTTCCCTCCTGGATTTGTCCCTACTACCATATGATACTAACAAGTGTTACCATTTTCCCTAAAATAACATTCTCTATCCAATATACAATCCTCATTATGACTCCATATATGATGTTTCAGGATCCTTCTCAACATCATCACAATAAATGATATTCATTTGATCCTCCATGTACCTTTGATGCTGAGAGACATGTAACACATCATGAGTACCTCAATATCATGGAGGAAGTTCTAAATAGTTGGCCACTATATTAACATGATCAGTAATGTTGAGATTTACAAAAAAACATGGAGATAGATTTCATTTGATCCTCAATTGTCATTTTCTTAACCACTGATTCAGTCTTAGGAGACCTCAATCACCGATATAAAACTCAAAAGGCCTCCTCCTTTAGTCAACATGAGATCTTTGTCCACTTAGATCTGTGATAAGCCTCATATAAATTAGCTTCAATATCTTGGAAGACTTATATATTATATTGTGACACACAACTACTACCTTGCCAACCTTATTCCAATAAACAGTGAATGACATGACCTCCCCTAAAGAGCCTCATATGGTACCATCGAAATTTAATCCTTGTAACAGTTGTTGTATAAGAACTTAACCAATGATAGTATGTCTTACAAAACTCCACTAATGTCTAGGATGAAAGCATGAAGAGGAATCTCAGGTATACCTATTTTTCTATCAGACTCTCTGTCAGTCTAGGCATGATATGTTGTGCTGAATCTCAGCTGGCTCCCTAAGGTCTTATATAATCCATGAAAAAATACAACGTAAAATGAGTGTCTATTAAAGATACTATTATTAAGGGAAATCCAGGTAAGTGTATGATATAACCTATATATAACATTCGCATATCATCAACTCAGTGAGTCTTACGGATTAGGGAAAATTGAAAATTATTTTTTATTCGATCGACAATCATCCAAACAACATCAGGAATCCTTAATGTCCTAGTTAACCCCATCACAAATTCCATCATTAAATACTACCACATACACAAGGATACATGAAGTGGATAAAGAAAAATAAAAGTATTATGGTGCTTAACCTTTATTCCCTTGCTAGTAAGGCATCGAGATATAAATCAATCAATTTACCTCTTTATCACTGGCCACTAAAACTATCAATCAATGACATGGTACATATTCATCGATAGAGGATGAACCAACCATATAGTGGTATGTAATTATTTCATCATCTCTTCCCTAATGTAATAAAGGACTATAACAAACCCATGTACTAGGATGAAATCAATGATGTCCAACAACCACCATTGTATTGGGTTACTACCTTCCAGTTATTCCTATATCATAGTTCATTCCAAGTTAGTCCCCAATCCAGCCTTTACCTTGTCTATTAGAGAAGATGTAATATCTAAAGGAGCCCAAGTCATTGATCATTTTACCTAAGAATAATCCATCCTTAAATAGTCCAATAATATCATTAGATTTCGCCACTTATTTGAATAATGTTCACCAAGCTCCTAAGATACCAAAATCTTATGGCTAAGAGATTCTATAATGATGTTACCTTTATCCAGTGCATATCCCATCCCAAAGATGAACATCTATAAATAATCTATATATTACCTTAGTCTAAAATTCAGGAACCACTATGTGAATATATAATGGAGTCTTCTATGGTTTATATAGATTGAAATCCTTTGAATGATGAGATAATTTTTCCAACACTTCAAATCATGGGTGAAAACTACTAAATAAAATTCATGGGTAGGATATTTACAATCATGGGGTCACAAATGATGTGAACCATAAGATACTACCTAATCCTATCACATCGTTACTTCTCCCAATCAAACACCTGATTCTTCACAAAAAATATCATAACCAATATCTTTCATGGGGAATATCAACACTAGTGATTTAGTCAACATCATCTTCAGCTTAATAAACTCTCACACTGGTCTAACCATTGTAATTTTAATACATTATTCATCCGTGTAGTAATTTTAAATACCCAAACATCTCATATATAAATATCACTTCTTTTTAGATGAATATTTAAAACATTTCAAAAATAAACTTCCAAGGACTGTAATGGTTTAGTGTGTTTTTAGAATAGGTATACAATTTTCTTATTTAATGTAAGATATTCAATATCCCCCATAAATATATCCCCCTTTCGTACTCTTCATAAACATACCCTACTTAAATAAATTATTAATAACCAGGGAAAATTAAACATAAGAAAGGGTGAGATCAGATCTATAGTAATGTTAAACATGAGAGATATCATTATATAATCATAATGAAGCTTAATATAAGAATAAGGTTATGATATCATGAATATAACTAAAAATTTTCATACCAAACCTATAATTTATCATAAACACGAGTCATGACATAAAACACTAGATTTCAAAAATACACGATTCATAAGAGTGTGAAATCATCACAATTCATGAAACATGAGCACATGTCAGGAAAGTATGGAACCAACATATGGGTAGAAACCATTTCATTTTTCAAGGTTAATTTCCAAGACCATCAAACATAGAGGATCAAGCCTCATAACTTGTTTCCCATTGTAGATCAAACCCATCAGCCAGTTTCCAATTTTGGATCAAGCTGATCAGCCTATTTCCCATTACAGATCAATCCAATTATCGTATTTCCCATTGTGGATCATACCTTTGACGTTGTTTCCCATTTTTATCTCAAGATATATAATGATTTACTCAATGAATTAGAGGGAGATATAGGTCCCACCCATCACATAGTGAAAATCATACATATGTGTGACATGGTATGCTAAAACATTCATCATATAAAAACCCAGGAAAAGAAATGGGTTTCATAAAAATTTCATCATTTTATAACATGTAGAAAATAAACATTTTTTATAATCATTTCATAATTTAATTAAACATAACCCATGGAAAAATAAGTGCATTTCTTAATAATTTTATCATGGTATAGCATGCAGAATAGAAATGGGTTTGATAAACATATATTCATCATAAAAATAAAACACTAATAGAAATAATAATAATGGTATCCTTGGATCATATCCCTTATAATGAATAAGTAATATCAAAGGATGTCATCTAAGATCAAAAATGATTTGGAAAGATCATTTTCAACATTTCATGAGAAAAATAGTCGTTCCACTTTTAAAATCACCGTTAAGAACTTGAAATTATTAAAATATTATTAAAATAATTTTCATTGAAAATAATCTTGAAAAAATATCAATGAATCATCAAAGAAAATAATTTCATTGATAGTGGTAAATTATATTAATGTCATACATGTTAAAACAAATGTTCCCTCAAAATTTTCAATAAAATAAAAATATGCCTTATTTAGAAAAAGAAATGAATATTCCATTTAAAACTATTTTTTAAATGTAAAAAATAGGTAAACATTAATTTAATAAATCTTTTGGATAATTGTAAAATATTTGTTAAAACATTTTAATAAAATATGGACATATAAGAAAAAGTTTTTTTAACCGAAGAGAGAAATAAAGAAAGTTTCTTTAAAAATATTATTTTTCAATATTGAGTGTATAAAGAGTGTAAAATGAGGTAAAATATGTATTATAAATGAATAAAAAATGGATAATAAAATTTAGGAATTCATCAAGGAATACATCATAATATTTCATTATCGAAAGTATAACCATAAACAATACTGATACATAATAAGATTGTAACAACAAACTCTTACCACTTCAGTAACTTAGGAATAAGAAGCCACATTAAATAATTTTTTACACTATGTTTTTCATATGGGATTAAAAGACTATGAATATTACCTCATGAAATTTGGAAATATTTAAATCCCCACGAAGAATTAAAGGAATTTTCCCAATCTGGCCTGCACCCCCATTCATTAAAAGGCTCGCACAGACCACCTGTGTAGGAATGAGAGCAAGTACACCCCTCGGTGGGGTACGTGCACTAGGAACCTTCACTTTATACCTGCATAGACAATCTATTAAAAATAGGGTTCCATATTTTTCTATAAATAGGACCCCAAAGATCCTCATTTGTATGACTTTAATATCAAAAGAATCCTTGAAGCTTTCATTGCAAAACCCCTTCACTCAGGTCCTCCAAAACCTCTTAGGTATCCCTAAACAACATGATATAAGAGTGGAATAAAGGGAATATTGATATCTAAGTCCCTCCATGTTCTGAAACACTAGACACCTACATGAGGGACCCTTTTTTCTCTAGTGGAAAACCACTTGTGTGAAGGTTCCTTCCCTAATCAGGGACCTACGTGAGACAATTCCATGGAAACCTGAGGAGAACTATGGATTCTAGGTTAAGGAATCAACTGAGTGTTTTTTACCAAGTGTTCTATTTCTAGAGGAATCTCTATCTCACTTAGGCCTACCCCATGCATAAATAAATTCTAACTCTTCCCAGGCCCTGTGTGAATATCCTTTTCGCACAAAGTCAAGACTAGTGTGAGCCACATTTTAATCCCAACTAAAAGCCACCAATGGAAGGTATAATCTCAATTTTGATCCCCAATTTGAGGGGAAACAAATTGAAACCTTCACCTAAGACTTTGTACTTGAATACCATTGAAATAGGCACACCAGTGTGTCTCCCATTTAGATATTAATTAATTTGGTGAGAGGTTTCTTGTGCCTATCTTATTTGAGAGGTAAGGTACTCAAGGTGCATGTAGATATGAATTCTCATGGTCATGAGGACTACAACCATGGGTTCTATTCAAGATACTTCCTAGTATTTGACATGAGGGTTAGGTTCTTTCCTTCCCTCATTGTCTCTGAGGCCAAGGAACTCTAGTTCTTAAGTGGAGGGAGAGGAACCTTCTTGCATTTCTCCTAAGGTGTAGTGGCTTATTCTCCTTTATTCCCCTGTAACTAATTTTATCACATCCCTCCTAGAGTAAGACCCTAACATTTATTACAAAACATATCATACTTCATTCCTTCCTAATTTTCTACACCCATGGGCCATGGATGGATATATCATCATACATTACTATCCTGGTTACAAAAATAATAGAGGAGATGGAAACATCAAATCCCTTTCTCTCTCCCTTTGGGTCTAGGGTACAACGATGGGAGGGAATGAGAACCAAAAACAACTCTCTTTCCCATTCCCTTTGGGATGAGACTCATCCACTTGCATACAAATAAGATTGTATGGTTTCCTAAATCTACAACTTCCTCTTGTTGCTCACACTTAGAATGTTGCGTGAAGGCTTATAGGTTAGTAGTGATCATGAAATCTGCACAATCCCAGACCTATGGGCTTCCTACTCAGTGTAATCCGCAACCTTATTGAAAATGGAATCCTATCATATAGTGAAATACCCAACTCAATACTCTAAAAAGTCCATATTTTTCTATGAGACAAACCTTTAGAGGGTTTTCATAAGTGTGGGTCCTCACAACCGAACTAATTGGGCATTGATTCCCTTCCAAATGGGAAACATATGAAGCCTTCCTAAGGTCTAAACCCAAAAAACTAAATAAAAACTAATTCTATCGTGGTCTATTTTTAATTAGAGACTTTTTAATCTTAGTAATACATTCCCCTTCCAGGTTCCCTGATCCACCTCAGTATAAGTATAATTCAAAAAATTTGTTAGGAACCTTTTGTCTAGACTTCTTTACTATACGACGATAAGTTTCACGGTTTAGTCCTTACCACATAACCTTAAAAGGTATGATGTGTTCTGTAAAGTGTAAATGAACTATGTAGAATTTGATTAATTTCATGAGGATATGTAGTAATGTCATATCATGGGTTCTATCCCAATATCCAAACAAGTCCCATCTTCTTGGATGTTGATACACTCTAGTGAACCACACTCTACGGATAAAAAAATAGAATTGTAATATTAAATGATAAAATTATCTACCACCAGTATACAAGAGGGTACAATTTATGGAAAAATTCAGATACATACAGATATATTCACTGATGAAGAAACTCAGATACCTGAAAATGATTCTAAATTCCATACATGTTAATAATTTATTTTTAATAAATGGGTGACTCACATCATAGTTGGGATTTAATGAAGGATACAAAAAAATATTTTAAATATATAGGAGAGTCCCAGAGTAGGAAATAATACTCCTAAAAAATGTTTGATGAGTCTAACCTCCCATCCTCTTGACAAATGTGAGTTCTTAAGTATTGTTGGTCCAGTTTCCAAAATGAACCAACCATTGGAATGATGGTCCATGATTTTTCATAGATATAGAACCATTTGGTTCTTCTGGATATACTAATTAAACCCATTATAATACATTCAAAAATAAATAATCTTACATGAATGATTATATAAAACTCACCCCTATAATTAATTGTCAAGTGCAACAATTTTTTTCAGAAACAAAAATGGAGAACCCAATGTAAATCCTTAACCAGAATGATGTTATCACCCACCTTTCAAGCCCATTTCACTCTAAATTTGAATGGGGGACAAACAAGGAAACCAATCATGCATGTGATCATTTAATGAGATTCTATTTTTATGGGGTTTTGTTGTTTATTATTTTCACTTATATTTCATCCACTTCCAATAATATCTCCCTTAAATCCAAATAGAGTCATAGAAACTATCATAGATTTATTTATTGACTACCATTAATTCCATGTCATCATCCAAGTAAAGTACATTGTCTCCCACCCAACATCATCAATGATGGGTCTCAAATGCACTTGTCTAAGAGCATTACAAGAATGGAAATATCGAGATCCTGAAGGCTGCTTGATCAGATCTCCATCTCGCAGGGCCATATCAGTTTTCCACTCAGTGATGACCGGTGGTCCAGAAGAAGACATCACCCATCATCATCTCAAAATATTTCAAGAGATTATACCCATAACACAAAAACTAGTACGTCATTTATCTTAGTCAGATGGATCAAGAGGCCATAAAAGGACTCATACATAAGACACATGGGTCCTTCTAAGGGGATCCTTCTAGAATTATTTTTCACCAATGCTGCATGAAAGTGAACCCTCACCATGATGAGGGTGCATCCTTGGAAATCTGGTCCAATTCATCCATTCCCAGTAATGGAAGATGACCTGATAAGGGAAGAAACTGGCCAATAGGGAATAGGGCCACACCTTTATCATCTTTGATGAATCCCTCCAATCATATTTGGTGGCGAACAGTGAGTAAGAACAAGTAACTACCTACACTAGTAAAATTGTCCAGTAGAATCATCTAGCTGCATCCAGATAAGTCTTCCAAAAAAATACAGTGATAGAAATCTAGTAGAAACATATTTATTCCCACAATAATCAGTCCTACAAGTAGCCTCATCTGGTAGTTTCCAAGGAATTACACAGTTCAAATTTATCATTAAGCTATGATAAAGAACAAACACCTACCCAAATTAATCATGCTCTCCAGAAAACTCATCTAGTGGTGTCTAAAGAAGTTCATCGATTGAATCTTGTTGAAATATGTGGGAATATGAACACAACTACCCACACTTATCAATCCTTCTGGTAGTCTTGTCTGACAGCACCTGAAGAATTCAATAAGAAAGTACTAGAGAAAAATTGGGGGATACCGAAATATCTTCCCCCACAACTGAGTACTAATAGTATCCACTAATAGGAAATTGAGGATAGGAGCAAGCACATATCCCTGGTATAGATAAAAAATGAGCATATTCCCCTATTCCAATTTTTTAATTCACCAAAAATGTCCTAAAAATAGTGAAGGGGTATATGAAACTCTTTCCCCATATCCTACATAACTCTAAAGATATCATAATAATGACAATGGTAGTAAAAGTGGGTTAGACACCCAACTCTATCCCCACAAATGGGGTGAATCATCATTGTGTTACCCTGAATTAGACACACACCTCTTCTCCCATCCCTGAGGGTTGTGGGAAAACCTCCCCCACTATATATAGACAAATGGATTATTAGAATACACCCATTCCAGTAGGAGTTAATCAGTATATCTTGATGAACACTATAAGAAAGAAATAAACCCATGCCAAATTTCTAGAATCCTATCAAAAAATTATGGTGGTGACATGGGATCTAGTCAAACAAGATTCCATACCTAAAAATAACTTTTCCTAGAAAGTGTCCCCAACCACTCGAAAGAAAGAACCCAAAATGAAACCTCACTATAGATGACTAGAATTTGAAGAGTTGATCTATAACCCTGCTATACTTAATAAAAGAGTTTATAAATACCTCAAATTCTTATCTATGGTAGATCAAGATTCTACTCTCCTATTACCAAATTATTGTAAATGTAGCAGTAATTCCAAAGTTCATCCACATGTTCTTTATCATGAATACTTGATTCATGTTCATAATAAGATCAATCATGAGATCCCATCTCCTAATGAGATTCATGAAAGCCCTCCCTATGGCCAAAAGATCAAATAGAAGGAGGGTATTACCCTTACAATAATCCACCATGTTAGTCCTCCCAATGATGGTGTATTTTTGTAAAAGTTATCTCTACAGTATTTTTTTCATTTAATCAAAAGAGTCTTCCCCTTGGTGATTCAATTATTAGAAATAACTCTTACCATGAATAACATGGGAAAACCAGACCAGTCGTGTCTAATTCCTTTTCACTGAAAAAATAAATCCTTTCCTAGACAGAAGACAACCAAATGAGATATTCATTCTAGGAACCATCCTTATTGAAAAACCGGGTTGAGTAACCTTTGGACCAGGTTGAGTAACCTTTGAAAAAAGTAAAATAAGACATGCTAAACATGAGGAAATAGTTGGCTAAAGATGACACACCATTCATGCTCTGGCCTTTAGTCACACCTCAATTCAACATTATAGAGGTTTTGTCAGAGGATTGTGTCCAAGAAATATACTTCAATATGGGGAACAATATTCATCCCCAAAAATTAAATGTATTACCCTATAATGAGTATCGAATTATTTTCAATATAATATAAGGGATATAATTCCAAATTGAATTGGATGCCCTTTGGCTGCATGACCTCCCAAATTGATAAAACAACAAGGATCTATTCAGTTTTCATTCATCAGTGTATTAAAATAATTACGTTATCAAATTGTAGATACCCATCTGGAGTTCATATCATAGGATGTGGGTGAACATGGAGTATTACCTTTCATCATGCTCCCCAATCCGAAAAGAACTCTGAAGATGGAATCTTGAAATGTAATAGTTTCACGTCGGCTTCAAAAAACAAACTATATTCATAACCAAAGATATAATAAAAAAAGTCCCAAATATCTCCCAACAACATTAGTCCAAAAGATAGAATGTTATTGAAATAATTATTCACCGAACTTATAAACATATCGAGCAAGTCTCCCTCTTAAGGGAAATTATTCACCAAGAAGGATAAATGTTTCATATAGCACAATTGTATTCAGAAGTGGTTGATTCAGCTAAAAACCAAATGATACACCTTGAACCTATTTGAAAAAAAACCAAACAATCATAAGTGAATCCATAATAGTAATAGCCACGACAATCCAGGAGTATCCCCAACCCATAGGTTTGGGAGATTTTTTAACATAACATTCAAGGTCAGCAAACTAGGCCCAAAGAGTTTTAAAAGTGGGATGTGAACAACCCCACCTGTCAGGGATAGGGGATTTTTTTCCTCAACAAATTCCTCCTCACCAAATGTTTGTCTTCTACCAATTAGGTGGAATTATAGGGAACAAATCCTCCCAATTCTTCCCATAATGTGATCTTGTATCTTCATTAGGTACATGAATGAATTTTATTCAGGATATTCTCTTTGGATTACCATTTACCAAATGGCTCCAAGAGAACTCGATAAGGATAGGAAAAGTCCCCATAGAGGGTGTAGAAGGAGAGAATATAAAAAAAACACCATTGAAATTCCTATAATGAATTATGCATTAGAAAATGTCATTAACATACCCCCTTAGAACCTACTAAACACGAGACTAATATGGAGGAGCTGTAAAGGACGTTTTGATTTAGAATATGGTATAAAATGAAATAATTGAAAGAGGTGTGTGTTCCTTGAACTAGAGGCTTACACAAAATTTTTGTGTTACCTCAATCGATACATCATTACCTCCCTATAGAGTACCCAAAAATGAAAAGGGTAAAGGTAATATTGTGCCTGGACCACCTCATGAAGAGGTTGAGACCCCTATATTTGAAGAAAGATTCACTAAACAAGAGTAATAGATGAAAGAATTGTGAATACTCAATAAATAACTATTCCAAGGAATCATTACTACGTGATATGTTCTATAGTAATATCCTAAATTGTCACTCACATGCATTCTACCTCCACAAAGAGGGTTCACCACAAAAAACAATGTAGTGCCAGAACATCTGAGAAATGTATGGTACCAACAAAAAATATATTTAAACCTTGTGAAAGTGTATTGTGAGTTCCCTCTATTGGGTAAACAACCAAAAAATATTCCAGAAGAAAACTTATAGGACTTCCCCTATAGGTTACCCAGGATAGATACCTGCTGCACCACCACATTTAGAACTACCTAATGCTACCCCTATTTAAGCTCCTACTAATCCAGAAATTCTTCAAGGTCTCATAAATACTATTTAGTCACTAATAGATTGATTCTAATCCATAGAGGAACAACATTAAAGGGTAAACTCAGATAATAATCCTTACCCCTAATGGGTTGATCTGACTCCTCGCCCTCTAAACATTAGAAACCCTATGTTTCCAATTTTCAATGGAGTGGGGGACCGAGAGTAAAATAAAAAAAAATTTCATGTCACATTGTGATCCCATGATGGGGACCCCTGAACAGAAGGACACAATGAAATAGAGGTGCTTTGTGAAATCACTACACAAGCCATCCTTTTTATGGTACGTTAGCTTTCCAACACAGTCAATTATATGGTCGGAAGATATCCAACATAAGTTTCTTTTCCAATTCATCACCACATTATAGAATAAAAAAGTACTAGTCCTCTCAAACTTCAAACAATGGGAGAATGAGAGGGTCTTGGATTTCATTTCTTGGTGGAAGGGATTGACATAATCCTTAAACCTATAACTTCCTCAAGAAGACAGTTTTTCAATCTATCTATAGAATCTTCATGACATGTTGTGCAAGCCAATCATCCCATTGAAATACATAGGAAGGTTTTAGGATGTCATTGAAATTTCTCAAAGAGTGTAATAATCCATTTTATAGACTAAGTCTATGATCCAAGAAGTTCTGTTAGCTCCTAGAAATAGAATGGGGAGAGAAAAAGCATCCACTATTACACTTAGGCAAGACCCTACACCCACTCCCACTTCAAATATAGAACCAATTATATGGTTCCATCCCCTGAGCATTAGAAAAAACACTTTCCTCATTAGGATGATTAATGGGAACATAGAAAAAAAGTGTTTGAGGATATAAATAATAATGTTTATTCTTTTCAAAGTGACCAAGTACCTATATACTTCATCTAAACATTGGAGAACAACTAGATAAACTCTCCAAATCCCAAGAATCCTAGAAAAGGTGGTGAATAAGATCTCTCGAAATATTTATCCTTATATCGGGCATTGAGTCACACCATCCAAGAATGGTTTGTTTTGAAATATATCATTAAAATGATGGTGAACTCAGGGAAAGTGAAGTTGGGAAATCCACCTTCTCAAGTAGCATGTGTTTCTACCATCTATCTGGAGAAGGAAAATGAATTGAAGGATGTTAATAGAAAGGGTTAACAGCAGTTCAGTGACTAGATAGACATAAATATGATCAACCAAACTCAAAATATCCTTGGTAAAAAATTAAAACACACAACTTTTCACCTAGACACTTCCTCAATGTGGTAGCTGACTTCATCAGCAGCTCAGTCCTATGATATCCAGTCTTTGAAAAAATGACATGTACAGAAGAGAAAGAAGAAAAAATGGGAAAATGGGACAATTCAAAGGCCAAAGTTGGATTTGAATTTAGTAAAATTCGTTCCTAAAATCTCAGGAGCACGGGAACCAACCTTTCAAATGGTACAACAAGAGTCAAGCCACCAGGCAGAATCTCTATCTAATGATGAGTTAATATTCATTTCCATTAATATTATTCACTTAATGGATCCCTAATCAGATGATGAGTGTTATTATGAACTTGAATTCCCTATAATTGATTGGGTAATTGGTAGAAGAGCCCATTAGTGTTGAGTATATATGGTAATTGTTTTTCATTACATGAGTCACTGCTGTAATCGCGTCCCTACTCAAACCGTTTTTGTTCCTAAAAATCCTGGGAGGTCTCTCTAAAGATCTCATAGGGAGAAATAAAGTTCCCAAAAAATTCCAGGGTCTACCCTGACACAATATTTTTGGAAGATCTACTAGAGGGGATACCATATACTAATCATCCTTGGTGTGTAGGTAAACCCATTTGACCTAATTGACCAATATTAAAATAAAATTCAGCTCCTATCCCAAGGGATGATCTATTAACATAAAGTACTACAATTCTGAAAGAACATGAAATATAATGTTCCCATGTTGGGAAGTACAGAACTTTGGACTAGAATTAAGATATTTTGATGTAATTAGCCCTAGTTCTAGACAAGTTTTCTGTCTTTGATAATTTGAGTCTATCAAAAGACCATTGAGAAGCACCCATAGAGGCTGTTTAAAGCCCTCAAGAATTTTAAGCCCATGTTTATTCTACTAAAATATATCATGTAGAGACAGATAATGTGGAATGCCCCAAAATCATCTCTTTCATGGGGAAAGATGAAAATTGCATCATACAGGGACACATCATACCCTTGTATATATCTGTAAGGATAAATGACACTAATATCCAAAGAGGTTTCATTGACAATGTTTTAGGACTAAACCCCTTTCAAATATGAAAAAAATCACCATATGGGTTTCAAAAAAATCCCATTTCACTATCTAATATAATGTTATAGGGTTATTGAAAATAATAAGAAGAATCCTCATAGTGAGATGACACTACTACAAAACTTGGATTTAACAGTTCTAGAAATGGCCTTTATTAGTGCTAGAAAAGCACTAACTATATGAGGAAGGTTAAAAACATGGTCTTTTATCAGAAGTAAAAAAGATTTGATAAAGGTATCCTTTATCAGTTCTAAAAACGCACTAATAAATGAGACCTTTATCAAAACTTTTAAAAGAAATGATAAAGGAACCGTTTATTAGTGCTTTAATTTAGAACCACAAAATGAAACTTTTATTAGCACTTATAAAAGCACTAACAAAGGGACATTCATTAATTCTTATAGAATAGATGATAAATTATAAATTTATCATAACTTTTAAAAGCACTGAAAAATGTGGTTTTTATCAGCGCTTTTAAAAGCGCTGATAAAGGATCATACTGTAGTGTGCTGTAACAACACACTGCAACCCCACTATAGTGTGTCGAAACAGCACACTACAGGACCAGACACACTACATATCAACAAAAACAAGTCCCAATATAGTATTTAAATGAAATTAAATTTACAACATAAAAAAACACTATATTATATACATTTTAAACATTTGTTCATACAATTACATAAATACAAATAATTACATATATTTAATAACAACAATGTTCCTTGTAATCCTGAACCGACTCATGCTATTTCTAAACAAACCACCCCTACTTGAGAAAAATAATTCTCCTGTATAAGAAAACAATTATTATGTTAGTAATAATATGAAGAAATAAATTTATGAAAAGTGTTAATTTTACTAAAATTGATGTCAATTTTAAAAAAAATATGCACTTGGAGTCATACCAATCACATCATGCCTCATATTGAGGTGAAGATTATTCCTAAACATTAATAATGAATTATGGATTGTTTTCGTAAATTATTTATACAAATTGAACGTTTTTTTACCAATTTTGAGTAGTTTAGTTAGCCTTTTTATTAAAATAGATGTCAATTTTAAATAAAAGCACACACTTGGAGTCATATCGATCACACCATGCATCAGACTAAGGTGCAAGTGATTCATTCATGTCTCAAATCACTTATGGATAGTTTTCCTAAAGTATCAAAATAATATGAATGTGGTTGTTTAGTTTTTATTAGGTCAGCTTGTTTTTTATTGATATTGACGTGAATTATAAATAAAGGCACACTTATAGTCATACATGTAAGATTGTGCATCATATTGAGGTGTGTCTGATTCCTACCCATTCCTAATCACATATGGATTTTTCCTAAATTATCAAACAGTATAACAATATTTTCTCTATTTTGAGTATATCTATTTTATTTTTACCAATATATCATTTTAAACTTGAAACACACACTTTGAATCATACACATCACATCGTGTATTGGTTTGATATGAGACTGATTCCTACATGTCACAAATGATTTATGAATCAATGACATAAATTATCAAGAAAACCCGAGTGTATTTTCTTAGGTTTCAGTGAGTAAAAATTGTTAAACTCAAATGATTATTTTAAATTCATAACAAACACATTGAGTCAGTTTTATTTGTTACTAAAATTAATTTCAATTTAAAATATAAAGAATTAATTGGAGTTATACTGGTCACATTAGGTATCAGATTGAGATGTGACTTGTTTATACACATCCCAAAGTCTCACAATAATCCTAACTATCAATGTTACCATGATTTCCATTAACTTTAATTGTCTAACTACCAATCCTTCATGACCATCGTTGAACCAACCACATAAAAAAACCTGTATATGAAAACATTTTATTACATGGTTAATACTAAAAATAAATAAATGAAACATTAATATGAAATATAAATTAATTTTATGGATAATGATTTTACTGTGAAAACATCAATATTACCTCTATAATTGAGCAGCAACAACATTGTTTCTCTTCTTGAAAAGGTAGTGGAGGTAACTTGAAATAAAGTCATAAATACACCACTTTAGGGGTAAAATTGTTTCATGGGAGAAGAATCGTGAAATTTGGATAGAGAATCCCAAATCGAAAAAATAATCCACCTGTATAAGGAAACAATTATTATGGTATTAATACTAAAAAGAAATAAATTAAACATAAATATTAAGTAATACATTGATTCTATGGACTATTATTTTACTGTAAAAACATAAATATTACCTCTATAATTGATTAGAGTTAGTGTTGTTTATCTTCCTACAATGGAAGTGGAGGTAATTTGAAAGAATGTGATAAATACACCCATATAGGGGTACAATGGTTTTAAGGGAGAAGAAGCATAAAAATTGGACAGAGAACCCCAACTCTTAAAAAAGAATCAAACAGTAGGAAAACATTAATTATGTGATTAATATTAAAAATTAATAAATTAAAAATAAATATGAAACAATATATTAATTTTATGGAAAATTATTTTACTATGAAAACATCAAGATTACATCAATAATTGAGAAGAGGCATTGTCGTTTTTCTTCTTGTAAAGGAAGTAGAGGTAACATGAATTAAATTGATAAATGACCCACTAAATGGTGAAAGGGTTTTAAGGGAGAATAAGCATGAATGTTTTATAGGGTACCCAAACTCAAAAAAATAATCCAACTATATAAGAAAATGATTATTTTGTGAGTAATACTAAAAATAAATATATTAAACATAAATATGAAAAAATACATTTTTTCTATGGACAATGATTTTACTGTGAAAACATCAATATTCCCTTTATAATTGATTAGTGGCATTATCATTTCCCTTCCTACAATGGTAGTGGAGGTAACATGAAAGAAAGTTATAAATGCACCATGAGTGAAAAGGTTTTATGGGAGAAGAAACATGAATGTTGGATAGAGAACCCCAACTCAAAGAAAATCCACCTTTATAAGAACACATTTATTATATGAGTTATACTAAAAATATATAAATTAAACATAAATATGAAACAATATATTAATTTTGTGGATAATGATTTTACTATGAAAAAATTATGATTACATTTGTTATTGAGCAGAGACAACATCGTTGCTCTTCCTTCAAAGGTATGTCACATGGATAGAAATATTCTAAAATAAATAAACTCTTCAAGGAATAATTTATTTTAAATAAAGATTTCATTATATAATTTTTTGGTAAAATAGAAAAAGTATATTGTAACATTACATTTACATATTTCCAAAGGGTTTCCTTCATTATAGTTTGTTCTTCAATCATCTACAGAAGACATTATCTATATGAGTAGTCAAACATTTAATTTAGATTATTTTAATGCAGTTGGGAATACATAATATTATGAATAAAAACATAATATATTAAAAAAACTTTTAACTTTTCATTGAACCCTCGTTATTTTTTTAAAGGTTTTAAGGATTTAGTTTCTCTATTGAGAATTAAAATCCCCACTTTGTGGTCCCCTCTAATGTATAAAATATTTTTTACATTGGGACCAATATGAATTGATTGTGATATCCCATTTAAAGAGTCATCCTCAATTGAATTTTCATCTCACTCAATTTTTTTTATTCTCCAATTAGAAAATCGAAAAATTCTTGTTTGTTGGATCAAATACATAAAATAATTGAACTACATGTGGTGCCATTATGAATGGCTCATAATTTTCTCCTTCCGAACTAAAATTTTCCTTCACAAATCCCATTTCATCAAATTTCACTCTATTGATATTATCAACCCATTTTCAATGAAAAAGAGGCACTTGAAATGTTTTTTAATACAAATTTTATATATATTTGATAATGCCAAAATATTACATATTTTCATAAATCATATTTCTTTCATTGGATCTATATATGTGCATCACCTCAGACACAAGTGCAACACCACTATTTTTCCTTGTACTGAAGTTATCATGTTATTTTTATAAAACATATAACCATAAATTACAAAAATAGTGTGATATATAACATTTTCATTCAATCCTATAGTTATCCATTGAATTCGTTCAACAATTGAATTCATATTTTATTTTAACTCCTAATAAATTTGATCTCTAAAACATATTATAAACTATTGATTATTTGTATTTGATATCCACCCTCCATCCCATGATGGATTACAATCTCTAATAAATTCTTTGCAGGATTCAATGTATAAATCAGCATATTCACTATTATGTAATATGTAAAGATGTACTTTCCCCCACTCTGTTGAGGTAATTGTAACAAAATCTCGTCTAGAAATCCCTTCACCCATAAGGATTTCATTGTGATGAGACTTTGGGAGACTGATACATTCAACATTTGATTGGTAATCAGTATAGAATTCGATTGAATCTTAAGAAATATATCATTCTTCAATATAACATTCAGGCCGAATTTGATTCTTGTCATACCCTTTCAAAATCTTCATATATTATTCTATGGGGTACATCCATCTGTATTGGATAAGACCACATATTTGAAATTTTTTGGCCTAGTGAACCATCTAGTGGAACATTATATCAAATAATGATGGTGGGAAGAACATATCTAATTAACATAATATATCTGAAATCTATATATCCATGATAGGGAACATCACCAGGTCTACAACTTTTCTGTTTATAGCTTTGAAAAGAAGCAGAGTCTTGTTAATGTATGACGTACATTTTGAGGTAGAATGGAATTAAAAGAAACATGCATTAAGTCTCTCATAAAATCATGATAGTTATGTGATTTTAGTATTTGTAACCTCAAATTATTCAATTAAACAACACTATTTATATCTTATGAATATCCCTGTGTAACTTTTAAAAATGTAAAGAAAAGGGAAAATAAAAATATTTTCTATCTGGATAGTGTGTAAGCTGCTGGAGGAAGAAAATTTTATCTTTTACCCTTCACCAATGCCAACTCTTACATTATCCCCATTTCAATCATGTCCATCCTTGACTTGATTCCATATTTCATTTTTCTAGGAATGTTTAGTAACATTCCAATAACACTATCAAATAATTTTTTTTCTACATTCATGACAACAATAAAATGTCTGACATACAAACAATTACAATACAGTAATTCAAAGAATTTTTATCTCTTGTTCCAACTTGAATATGTAAGATATTTAAAAAATGGTTTACCAAAAATAGTGTCAATATTTTTTACTCTATTCTACAGTTTATCAAAAATTACTAGAGATGGTGTTTTACCTTGTTAGATACTCCCATTTAATTCTATCATCCAGGATTGGTATTTATATTGTCATGGTAAAAATTTATGATGTCTTAAAAACACAGTCTTTGTAGAATGTTTCAAACAAACTGATTATATGTGTTTTTCACAAATGGGACACCCCAACATTCCATTAATTCTATTGTCGGATAAATTTCAATAAGAAGGGATGTCACTTATCATTAGATAAAATATGGACTTCGATGTGAATTATTCAATTCTATGAGCATTATACATTGTAATACCTATATCTCACATAAATTTCAGATCTTCAATCAATGGAGCCAAATACACTTCAATATCATTACTGGGTTTATTTGGTATATATATAATCCAAGACAACAGAATGTATCTATGTTTCATTCATAACCATGGTGGAAAGTTATAATTTACCAACATGATGGGCCATGTACTATGAGTACTAATCTGAATGACAAAAGGATTTATTCCATCTTTAGATAGAACAATATAAAAGTTTCTCAGCTCACCTCCAAATTTAGAAAACTCATAATCAATTTTCATCCAATGAGGAGAATCTACTGGAAGTCATAGGTTCCCAGGAAAAATTCTTGTATCTTAATTCCATGTTAATTTTCTCATAGTTTCTTGAAATTCATATAGTCTTATAAACTTGGAATGATAGGAAATTACCATATTGATATCCAAGTACTTGATTCATTTTTCTTGTATCGATCTGTGGCACATTTAGGGAATTTTATGAGTGACTCATGGTCCTTACAAAACAATATGAAATCATTTGTAAAAGAATGTATTTTTTAGTTATCATTCCCATTTAACATAACACCTGTTTGGCATCATATGTTTGGTATGGTAGTTCATTTTCTTCTGGTAACAAATCGTTCAAAAGACCAAGAAGCTCTGTAAAGATAGTGTCACTCAATTCTCTATGAGATTTCAAATTATATAACATCAATACAGCTGAAAATGTTTTGTATTTAGTACTACCAGTATAAAATTATTTATTGTAATAGATATTAAACTCCTCAAATAACTTTTATAACCATGAAGTTCATCTTCACTTTCCATTGTCATTTCTTCTATGCGATATCCATCATCTTTTATAAAGGTATTCATATCAATTGATTCATAAATCATTGTATCATCCAGATCAATGTCTACATTCAGTTTTTACCAATGTTTATCAAACATTTATGGTTTTATCTATTCTGTGACAAATCAAATGTTATTCCAACTCTTCCATACTATTTTTTCTTGAATAAAAAGAATGTAAACACATAAAGAGGATATTAGAAGTCTCGTCTGCATGCTCTCTTGTAAACCTAATGAACTATTAAACTCTATATTCATATTAGTTTGTAAAAAAATTACCATGCATCCATTTTCAGTTCCTATCCATCCAATTGGGTACATAAAATATTAATTTTATACAATAAATAAATAAATACACATATGATATTTATTATAAAAAATGAAAGTTATAGAAAATTCTAATATGGGAAACTCAACATTTTATTATTTCAAAGAACTTTTGTATGTTGTTGAAAACAATTAATTGGATTTATGAAAAGAATTACTCCTCATTAAATATTTCTTAAATACTATAAAAAAATATAATATAATATAGTCTATTAAAGAGTAATAAGAAACTCAAATATGATAAACAAGAATAATAAACTCTCATTAAATAAACTATAAGATATAAAGCTGTATTAGAACAATTGATGTATTAACCTAAGTAATTATTACATTAAAAATCAATGGTATATCAATATTTGAAAAGATCTTAAGACTCTTGGGGTGTCATATCACCACCCCAAACCATCTTAAGGAAATTCAAGGTACTCCAACTAGATGTAAAATTATAATTTACTAATGGATTATATGAATAAGAAGTTTAGATAAAAAAAGATAGTTTTGTCATTATTTAATATGAGAATAATTTTTTTAAATTGACAAAGGTGACATATGAATTGATACAAGAACTAAGAGATTAGTATCGATGGTCAGATGAATTATTAATGAAACTTTAAATTAAAAATTGAGGAATTGATCATAATCATTACATAAAAGATAATTTTATTGATATATTGAAAGTGTTTATCAATTTAGATGACATAATATTTAGAGTTCCAAGATATGAATGGTTATAATAATTTTCTACACTAATAATGACCAATTTCTAAATGTATATGATTATGGAGTTGGCATTTTCCTTAGTTTATAGGCAACTCATGAAATTAATTATATATTTATTTACCGATACATATATGTGATGGAAGTGTTTTGTAGTTTTCAAATGTAATATTGAAAACCCATGTTGACACCCATTTAAAATTTAATTAAATGTAAAAATGTTGTGGATGGAATGTCAATCTATATCATGGAGTGTGGGAGATTTGTTATATGAAAAATTTCTTGATAGTAAAAAGGACTGAAATACTATTTTTATACATTTCATATAGCTAGGTATCAAAGTGATTACATATAAATCCACTTGTTATTATTTAAATAAATAATCAAAGGGGGGAAATTATTGAAATACTGCATTTCCAATCAAGAAATTATAGTGTATTATAATGGTATATAGTTCTCAAAAAAAGTGGTATTACTTAAAAGGGGTAATATCAAAAGGTTGTTTTTTTGTAAATTATTGAGAGAGGGGGAGTATGATTATGATGAAAAATTATAAACCTGTTGGAAAATAATACATAACATCAAGGTATAATTTTGGATATATTATTATTAAATGTATTTATAAATAATGTTGGATTAATATAAACATAGAGAAAAGAAAAGAAGATATTTTTTAAAGTGTAGAGACATGGGATGTTGGATTATTGAGAATAGGTGAAAAAACATTTAACAATAGATATAGTTTAAAAAAACCCAAGATAAACATGTATCAAACAACCTATTTGGTCTATGATAGTGTCCAAAGGACATTCTCAATCCCTCTCAGGCTGGAAACAAGCACAAGGGCATGAAAAACAACACAGTGGGAATGATTTGGCCAAATAAATAAATAAAACTAGTAGAAATAAAATTTCAATAAAAAATTCCATGAAGGATCCATACATTGGATTCCCACACAAACCCAGATAAGTAGAACAAAGAAGATATGAATCAGTATAATATAAAAGAAATCCCTAAAACTACCATCATCACTCGTACACACAAAAGCACAAGTTTAAATTTCTAAAAATTCACATGTATGGAATACCACTAATAAAATAAATAATGAAAAATATGTATGATAGATTTGGGAGATCAATTTGGGAAATGAAAACAACATAAAAAAGTAACTAAAATTCATGTGACTCTATGTGTCACCATCGAGTCAATAAACAATAAAATCTGCATGAGCGATCAAGAATTGAATAAAAATTGAAAACTGAGAAAATCATATGGCCTACTTCACTAGTATACAAACCCTGGACCACATATAATGACATCATCGAAGAAGAAATTAAAAATGAAACCAAAAATACATAAAGAAAATCACAAGACCTACCTCACTAAGATGAAGAAAATCCAAAACCCTTTACAGAAACCCTAACTTCAATCGAACACTAGATGTCATACAAGATGTTCGAGAGGCAGTCGAGTGGTGTGGTCAGAGGTTCAATTAACTAAGGTGGAGAACTGAAAATGGGTGGATTTCATGTAATGATTTTGATATCACGATGGGTTTGAAGATGATAAGGGTTTTTTAATTAGATCAGGACACTTTTATGAGTGCTTATTATTTAAGTGCTGATAAAGGTAGATCTTTATCAGTGCTGAAAAAATCAAATTTTATCAGCGCTAAAATTATAGCACTGATAAATGTTAATTATATCAGGGCTCTTTTTAGCGCTGATAAAGCCTCATCTTTATCAGTGAAAAAAAGCACTGATAAAGGATTTATAATTATATTTATAGAAATATTTTTAAAAAATAATATTTATATCAATATATATATATATATAATTATACATACACATACATATATATATATATATTTAATAAATATATATAGTAAATATATTCATTATTTATGTAAATTAATTATATGATTAATAATTATTTAAATATATAAAATTATTTATTTATAATTATATAAATACTTTTAAAAAAATATTTACTTAATTATAAATATAAATATATAATTGTATAAATATAGTAAATGTACATTTATAAATATATTTATTTATAAATATTTCTTACAAATATATTTTTAATATTATTAATGAATATCTAATTAAAAGTGCATGCACATATGTTAAAATTAGTGAAATTGAATAAATTAAGAATAAGTACACTTTAACAATATGGAAAAAATGGATAAGTTTTATGTGTGTGCATTGTATATAAAAATTAATTAATTATGCATATGTAAAATCAATATAACATAGATTTGATTTATATATATTAAATTGAAAAATCAAATGACATTCAATTACATGTTAATTACTACGTGCCCCCAGGTGTGTAGCCTAGTGGTTACATCTTTGAGGGGTCTCATGGGAGGTCTCAGGATTGAGCCTCCCCGAGTATATGTAGGTGTAATAGTTTCTTTGTTTCTTTGTAATCCCCATCCCCAAAATTTTGTAATATGTTGAGTACTATGAAATTAGACAATATTTTTAATTTATATTAATTTTTAATTATAAACTCTTATTCAATAAATATATGACTATTTAATATAAAGTTTATAAATATTTTTTAATATATAAATCATATTTATATACATTAATATATATCTATATATTTAATATATACAATTTAATAACATTAATTATCAAAATTATATACGTAATTAATGTTTAATATTTAATAATGTATAATCAGTTTTTTCATTTTTATCAATAATTATTTAATTAAAAAAATTTATAATATTTTTTTAATAAAATAATTTTGTATTTATTTAATTATTTTATATTATTTATTCAGACCTTTTCAGTGCTAAAAAGCACTAATGAAATAAATATTTATAAGTGCTAAAAATAAAATACTGATAAAGGGTACCCATTATATACACTAAAAATAAAACACTGATAATGGATCCCTTTATCAGTGGTACAAAAAAATCACTCATAAAAGGTTATATTTATCAGTGCTTTCCTTAGTAATGATAAATATGACATTTATCAGCAATTTTTTTTCTAGCGCTGATAAATACCATCACTGTTAAATGTGTGTTTTATAGTAGTTTAAAACTTAGGACTTAATTCAGGGATCTTGTGTCCAACTCAGAATTCATAATCATTCAACAAGATATAACCTTCGACATTCTTCTGGGGAGGCCTTGGTTACATCAACATGCATCCTTTTCCTCATCACGCTTGTAAGAAACAAAATCTTTTTTCATGTATTGATCTTGATATCAGGTGTTTTTGGGAAAAAGGGGAGAATCTGAAAATTTACGCAGTACACGCCGTCTACCCGGTTGTCGTGGGTAGCCATATACTGGCCATGTAACGACCAAGTACATGGCCATGTGAGGTGACTTGAAGACCACCTAATGTGGGGCCTGGTAAAGACTTATACACACTGTGTATCCTCAAGTAACATGCCATGTATTTGTATTTTTAATTGTTATATTGATTTGGGGTCGCATCTCATCGACATAACTGTCTTCTTCCGGATCTATCTCATCTAGGAGCAATGGGAATCACTTAAATTTCATCGATCCACCAATTGATCGTCTGTTCTCCGAATCGAACACCATTTATTGTATTGGAATCTCCACTGTGAGTTCTTCCTTCTTCTAGAGCTTCTCCTCTTGATTTTCCTCTTTAAGGAGATATTATAGGTTGAACTTTTTTATGTCTTTGTATATCTATAAAACACTAGGTCTAATAAAATTATGAGATTTAACTATATCGATCATACAGTGTCGAGGTATGTGGTTTGTGCCTTTCTATGGTTGTCTTTGAATTATTTGTGCAAAATGCAACCAATACCCTAGTTTAGGGTATTGCGTGTTTTGGGAATTTAACCCTATTACTTCCTACTATGATTTTCATTATTGGATAGAGGTGTTTGATTATGAATAGCATTTATTACCTTTATATGGATGTGTTTGCCCTTGTTTTTTGGATATTGGCCATTTGGTCTAAAACTACCTGTTAGGCTGCTTTGTTTTCCATGCCCAGTGCTGTTAGGATGGAGTTTTTATTTATTAGAAATTCTTTTGATATTAATTGTAGTTTTTTAACCAAGTAGTATTTGAGATTTACTTTGGATTCTGGATATCATTTGTGCATGACTGTATTACATAGGGATATGGGAACCTAGTGTAGTTAGACCATAGGGATAATTGACATTGAGGGCTTCCTTAGAGTGTCTGTTATACATTTAATGTTGTGAGACCATAGATATATGGATGTTGAGTGATCCCTCAGAGTGTATATAGTATACCATTACAAGACCACATGTGGAATGGACATTGAGTGCTTTCTCAAATAGTCTATAGTTATCGTTAAATAGACCACATGGGGAATTAACAGTGAGTGCTTCCTCGGAGAGTCTTTATTTAAGCTGAACCATAAGGGTTATACTATGATAAATTTCCAGAGGGTTTCTTGTGATTTATTGGTCGAGTAATAGGTAAATTTAAATGAATTTATTTGAAACTATAAGATCTTTTACCTTGAGTATGTCCTTGTTTATTAATTATTTTTTCATAATTTCCTACTATATATATTCACAATCAGTTAGGCACAGATATTTGGGTGGTTTCCTACAGGGATTAATCTCACACCCTATTTGGGTCATGCTTTTGGGAATAAAAAGATTATATTGTTGAAGTTATAGATAAAAAAAGATCCCTTCTACTTCAGGTACTTGATTGATGTGGAGTAGGAGATCATGGAACCAAGCTGAGGCTTCGATGTTGATGGAGTTTACTCATTTTCTCTGTACGTTGGTTTAGTATTTTATTTCATCATTGTGACTTATTTGGATGATTTCCTAGATATATGTGTCATGCATCATTTATATATATGATCTAGTTGTTTATTTACTACAAGTATTATGCTGGTTAGTTATTGTTGGGTATTGATGCTTCTGGTACTGTTATTTGTTTCTTTCCATTATGTTACTCTAACAATGAGGGAATAGTTTCCCCACTATCACACCCGAGGCTCTCGCTGCTAGTTGGCAGCCTCTGGAATTTGGGGAAATGTGCTTGAGGCCGTGTGACCAACCGGGTATGGGGAGCCTTTGGGTGGCTCCCAGAACTGGGATGTTACAATGTTATATCAGAAGAATTATTTCTTCTTTGAAATACTATTTGGATCCAATAAACATGGATAGGATGGAATATATAGTTGGTAATAAGTTTTTCCCAAAATTAGATTACTCACATATATGGAAAATCCATGTTGCCTCAATTATTTCAATTTTATGGTTTTGAAATTATTATAGTTGATTTGATTTCAACATTGGGTGATTCACATGTTTTGTGATTTTATCATTGATATTATTGAGGTTCTATTTATATTGCAACCCTATGAGAAGATTGTATGACATCTCATGCATTATATAGTAACTTGTTATATATCACATGTCATGCATTCTTATCATTTCGTTTAGGGTGCATTAACAATTTCGTGTTGTTGTGATAGATGTTGTGCTAGATATGCATGCTGTTTTGATAGATGCATTGATAGAATAACTGATATTTGATAAGGTATTTTGATTGTGTAAGGTTTCATTTGAATGAATGCCAAACTTTGTCCCCTGAGGTGTTATGGTTCCTCATTGATCAGAATTTGGTGGATCCTTTCATTGGTATAATTCTATATGACATGAATAAGATTCCAAGATTTGATTTGAGTGGAGTATGGCCCCCCAAAGATTGGAATTTGGCATTTTAATGATTGTTTTAGTGTTTTTATGGGGTTTCAGAGTAGTTTCTAATGCTTAATGTCTAGAAAAACACAAAATACACTATGTGTAATGATGAATACACGCCATGTATCCTTCTATTTCGGAAGGATATGTTTTTCTTAAGAACACACAGTGTACTATATGTACACGTCGTGCAATCCTTGACCGTGTGACTGACTATGTGGGCAGAGACATGGGGTTTGGAAATCTTGGTGGAACACGACGTGTATCGGACGTACACACCATGTTGTAGAGACCATGTGTCCAACTATGTGACTAATGAAATAGATGGATGAAACATAGGTAGTACATGCCATGTCCATCATGAACACTCCATGTAGAGTCAACTGTGTATCCAGTTGTGTGACTAACGACACGGGTCAGTGAAATAATTATAGTACACACTGTGTTTATCATAAACAAGCCATGTAGTTTTGTTCTAAGAGAACCATATGGTTTATCCATGTAGAGGACTCGGGTAGGGGGAATGATTCAAGTACACACCATGTAAGATTATAACACATCGTGTGTGTGGGGTGTTATAAAACTAGGGTTGGAAGAAGTATATTCCCATGTAAAGGATTAATGGAACCCACCATGTAGGGTTCATACATGCCATGTATCCTTGTTTTAAAAAACATGAATGTTTTATTTCCCATGTTCCTTTCCTGCACTTATAAGTTTCAGTCCTTGAAAATAATAAATTAAGGTGTGCGCTTGGCCTTTCAGAGATATTCCACCAAGACGTCCTCAAGTTGGGTGACAAATATAGGGAAATGATCAGACACTATACATGGTAGATCAGGGACTACCAGTAGATCCTCACATCATGCCAATATTAGAACCATCCATCATTCCAGATATTGGTGCCAATGCATATTTTTGAGAAGGATTCTTGAGGATTATGCAGACCTTCTAGGGAGCACCGTGTCCTGCCCCATCTATGGAAGAGTTGACGCGGGTGTTTCAGTAGCATCATCCTCCAACTTTTTTAAGGAATGGAGGACTTTAGGATGTATAGTCATAGTTAGAAGCCATGATGTCTATCTTCAAGCATCTTGAGATGCCACCAGAGAGGAGGGTGAAGCTTGCTACTTATATTCTTTGGGATTATTCTAAGAGATGGTGGGATGCTATATCTCAGGTGGGATGCCATCGAGTTATGGCTTGGGATGAGTTTCAACATACCTTCTTTGACTACTTCTACCCAGAGACTTTGAGGGACAAATGAGCACATGATTTCATGAGTTTTGATAAAGGTACACTCTCAGTCATGGAGTATTATTCTCTCTTCACAGAGTATCAGCACTTCACACATATTCTAGAAGGTGATGAGTTATTTCTGGTGAGGAATTTTGAGTATGGTCTCAGCCATGAAATTTTATATGAGGTGAAATTCATCAGGTTGAATTAAATAGCTTTTATAGTCAACCATGTGCTAATCATAAAGCATAACTTTAGGGATTATGGAGCTTTGAGCTAGGGAAGTTCATCATCCAAATTTGGTACATCTTTGTCTAAGAGTAGGAAGCACCTTAGGGAGTCTACGTGTGAAGATCCGAGTAGACAATATACTCCTTCAGGTATCCAGGTGTTATGCTACTAGTGCGGGAATAGTGGGAATACTAGGCCAAATTTCCTAAGAGACCCATTCGAGTGTTGATATTGCAGAAATATGGGTCATCTTCAGCATTTCTATCAGTTATTCTCACCAGTATCTGGTGATCAGGGTTCTACTATGACTCCATGTTTAGTAGAAGGACCCCCAGTCCCACATCAGTCCGAGAATTGGAGTTCTTTAGGCTGATGTAGAGGTCATGGACGTAGTGTTCAGGCACAAGGTTTTTGACAGTCGAAGGTTGGATCAACATAGATATCATAGACATCATCATAGGTCCGCAAAAAAGGTCAATATTTTATGATAGAGATGAACTAACAGGAGCAGGATCTTGGACCCTCTACTGTTAGAGGTATGATTTTAGTTTCCTTGGTTTTAGTTTCTACACTTTTTGATATAGGGGCTTCCAATAGTTTCATATATGATTCTATTGTAGAGTGTCTTGGGCTCTGTATCATTACTCCTACTGAAATCATGATGCTGGACACACTGTTAGGGATTAGAACGACTAGTGTAGGTCGGTGCAAGGAGTTCCATCTTGATATTGGTGAGTTCCACTTATTTTGGGACATTTTTGTCTTAGAGATGAAGGGTTATGACATTATTCTATGAATGTTCTGGTTAGTCTCCTTCCAGGCAGTTATCAATTTCTATCATCATAGGGTGAGTTTCATGTCACTAGAGGGAAGATTGTTTCTACATAAGGGTGAATAGAATGTCCAGGCGAGCAAAGCTGGACCCGAGCATCATGGGTTTGGAGGAGTTATAACTGAAATTCCTAGTTTTTATTTGGATGACCAGGGGACTCCATAGATGGACTTTCCTCTAGTGGTGGATTGTTTCATAGATGCCTTTCCAAATGAATTTTCAGGTTTACCTCTAGAGTGAGAGGTAGATTTATCTTTTGAGGTTGTTCTGGGAGTAGAACTAGTGTCCATTCATCCTTATAGGATAGATACGCTAGAGGTATTGGATCCCTAGAAGTTGTTAAAGGAGTTACATGAAAATGGTTCCATCCGACCCAATACTTCTCCTTGGGGTTCACCTGTCTTGTTTGCGAATAAGGTAGACGATACCTTCAGACATTGTATGGATTATCAGAAGTTGAACCAGTTTATGGTCAAGAACCGATATCCCATACCAAGGATTTATGATATCTTTGATCATATTCGTGGACCTCGAGTGTTCTCAATGATTTACTTGAGATCCTGTTATCATCAGTGGAATGTTAGACCATCAGATATAATGCTTACACCCTTTTGAAGCAGGTGTGGTCTATACGAGTATGCAGTTATTCCATTTAGTCTCACGAACACGCCTACAGTTTTCATGGTGCTTATAAACTGAGTGTTCATTCCATATTTGGATACTTTTGTGGTAGTCTGGATGGACGATATCTTGGTGTACTCTCACTAAGAAAAGTTTTCTCTTTATTATACATTTAGACATGATTTATTATATAAAAAATTTACTTGATACAACATAGAATATCAAGAGTTCTAGTGTCTTTGGGTCTTAGGAAAATTAGATAACAACTTGAAGAATTAAATGCAACATCTTATTAAAAAATTCCTTTACATGACCACTACATTCCCTTGTACTTATCATTGCATGGGATAACCTGAGGACTTGCATAAGAGAAGGGTGAGCTATAAAGCTCAGTAAGGGAATATATATGGAATAACATGAGGAATTCAATAAATGTTATACAATAGTCGTATCAATGGATAACAATAAAAACATGAACATAAAGGTCTGATAAATCACAATAATCATAATATGGAGATGTTGTAACAACACTTAACATGGAAATAGCATGAGCCAAGGCTCAATGCACATGGATCTTGAGTAAAACCTCATTGAACATGAAGCAAAAGTAAATCCTCATTGCACATGAATTATCATGAGTCAGCTCTCATTTAACATGACATATCATGATACTATACATTACCCAATGCATTGGATCACTATCAGGGCACACCCTTCTTTAACATTTCATTTCATGAATAAGTGTGACATATGTATCATATAACATGGAATCAATCAATATCATAAGTTATTACATTATTAAGTAATGTGGAATAAATACATTAATGTAACATTTAATATGTATATTTTCATGAAGGTGGATACCCTTGATAGAGACATGGGTATGGTATTCACTACACAATGATCTTGGCTTGGAAAAACACGGTGCAATTTCGGAAGCATAACGGCGTGACATAAGGATTCATGAAAATGGTTGTTGAGAGACAAATGAGTGTATCATCGTATGTAAATGAAATTTATAATAAAGGAGTAATATAAATAAATGTCCCAGCAAATTAAATGGAATTTAGATTCATAATACAAAATAATTACTTGTATATAAAAGAGGAGAGAGGAATCCCTCACGGAATTTCGGCTTGGTAATGGGTGTACATGAGAGGCATTAAAGAGATAGAAAGGGGTCTCCCACAATCCAAAAATAAAGAGGGAAGTATTGGGGAGTTTTTAAATTATACCCCAAAATTTTCAATTGAAAACAAAAGGGCATTACAAGTTAATTAAAATTGGACAAAAATGAGAAAGGAAGAAATACCTTACTTGAAAGTGTGATCCCAAAGGCTTGGGAGAGGATTGAGAGAGGATTCTTTGGAGCTTGGGGTGCCTTGGGAGGATTACATAGAGAGGAGGGAAAATATTGGAAAAACTCCAAAGGATTTGAGTGAAGAGGAAGTGGGAGTTTAGGTGGTTTTATATAGGAAAGGAGAGGGAATTCATTGTTATTTAGGTTTGGGACACCACATATTAGACTAATCAAAAACACAAACCATCCGATTGTTTTTTCCCATGGTTTTTACAAAAGGGGAGTGGAAAAAAATATTTTATAAGTAAAATTTCCGAACTTCTTAAAATAACAGGGTTTCTTATGTGGATGTGAGTCGTACTCTCAAGGAAAACAATTTATAAATACCAAATGTTTTATAAATCTTGAAGGGTCCACTAAAGCCTTGTAAAATAAATCAAAAAAACCCAAAATCACATTAATTTAATGGTAAAACATATATTGGCAGAACATAATCTTTATAGTATTTTATTACATCCCTATTGGGTCATTATGATGTCATAAAACACATTATATAATTAGATAGTATTTAATTTTTACCCAAAAATTCAACTGTTTTAGAAAATTATGAAAAATTCACTGTTGGATAATTTTTATGTCTTGATGCCAAAAATAATATTCATTTTAAGTAAATAATTTTATAAATATATGAATTTTTTACTTTTAAAATAAAAACCAACATTTATATAAAATTCATGGGTTTCGGAAAAAAATAACTTTCAAACCTTAATAAAAATTACAATTGCATTCATAAAATTATATGAAAACTTATATTTAATAAAAAATAATTTAATAATAATAATAATAATATTTTATTAAAACATATTTTATTCAAAAATACATTAACTCATCAAAATAGATTTCTTAGTTGAATATTAACTAAAAATACTATTTGTGATTTAAATACTATTTACAATGTAACAATAATAAAAAGAATTTATATTCTCTATACAAGAATAATGTACATAATAATAGTACTAGGGTATTGTTACATAACCCCTTAAAATACCCGCAAAAGACCTTAGGGTAAGGTGCACGATGGTGACAGACTCTTGGGGTGGCTCAGATAGCATTGCTCGAGTGGTAATCTCTATCAACTTCCACTTCTCTCGTAGGTGGTTCCACTCAAGCTTAATATATTCAAGCTCAGCTTGGTATTGGTCAAGAGAAAAGCCCAATGATGACACCTCCTTTATGAGATCCAACAAATGGGCTTTGTATGGGGCAAGTCTATTTGATGAGTCCATTTCTTCCTTTGTCTAATTAAATTGGATTTGTTAAAGCCCTATATTTATACTAATCATGTGATCACAGTTCAATGGCCATATTAGAAATGGTCACAATTATTAATGGTATTTTAAAATTCAAAAACATAAAACCAAATAAGTGCATACATTTTACATAACCATAAGAAGAAATTTAAATAGACCAAGAGGATTTTTTATTAATGATTTTTGGGGTTTTTACACTCACACTCGACACGACAATGCCACACATACTGATATCAGTTTGAGTACCATGATAGAGCATCAGTTATATGATAAGCTATCAAAATGCCACTTTTGGATAGACCAGATTCACTTCTTGGGTCATGTTAACTCAGAGACTAGAGTATCAGTAGACCCATAGAATGTGATATTAGTGGTATCTTGGGAGTATCTTAAGAACATATTTGAGGTACATGGTTTTTTAGGGCGGGATGGGAACTACATGGATTTTATATAGGAATTTTCATGCTTAGAAGTGCCACTGATGGACCTGACTAAGAAGGGTGCAAAGTACCTATGGACAGATTCCTAGGATTCATCCTTTCATGAGATGAAAGGGAGGTTGAATTCAGCACCGATACATGTTTTTTAGAGCTGGGAAATAGATATACTTTTTATAGTGATGAATCAGGTATCAGGATGGGAGCAGTGCTTACACAAGGGGAAGGATTAATTGCATACGGGTCTTGGTAGTTGATGACACATGAGAGGAATTACCCGACACACGATCTTGATTTGGTTGTAGTTGATCATGATTTATGACATTGGAGACATTGTATTTTGGGAGAGAATTTTGTGGTTTACACTGACCAAAAAAGTCTCATGTATATATTTATCCAGTGTGACCTGAATTTGAGATAGTGAAGGTGGGTTGAGTAACTTATGTCCTTTGACATTGAGATCGCCTACATGCCTAGAAAAGGAAATGCAATGGCTGATGAATTGAGAAGGAGGACTCAGATACAGGCAGTTCTGGAGTCTATTAGTTAGTGGAAGCTTATGGATCTGTTCTCTGAGATGCCTTTGGAGGTGCATGATAGAAGGGTACAGACGTTTCTTTCTTATGTAATTGTTACATCTATTCTACTTGATCTAGTGAGAATGAGGCAACTATCAGATTCCGAAGGCCTATTTCTATGGGAGAGTGTGTCAGGAGAGGACCCTATTCCTAGATTGACTATAGGTGATAATAAGATCTTGAATTTTCATGGGCACATGTGGGTGTCAGCAGACATACATGAGAAGATTTTGTGGGATTTTCATTCCTCAGTTTGTGTAGTTCATCCTAGTGTCACCAAGATGTATCATGATCTACACCATCAGTATTGGTGGCCTATTATGAAGAGAGATGTTGCTGGTTTTCTTATGATATGTTCCACCTATCAGCAGTTGAAGGTGGAGCATCAGCAATCGACAGGGCTTTTATAGTAGTTACGCATCCCCGAATGGAAGAGGAATGATGTTGCGATGGATTTTGTGAAAAGGTTTACCAAGGTTTTCTCATGGGAATGATTCAATTTGGGTCATCATTGACATGATCAAAAAGGATTAACAATTCTTACTGGTCAAGGATACCTTCAGTGTTGATGAGTGTTCCGCCTCTGAGGGGACACATTTACGGGCTGTGTAGAAGTGGCCGATGAGGATCATTACCCATCGCTTTTTCTATAGAGGAGGTTCTCATCAAATTTAGCATTCCTTTATTTCGACCCATTCTAGGTCATTATCGTTTAAGGATGTATGAATTAACCACATGTGAACAGTTTGTCCTAGCATGTGATTGTGTGGGGTTCATGAACTCATGAAATCGATCCTTCTTGGATGTAACTTCCTCAGATGGTCTCTTATGGGTTAATTTATAGAGAGAAGAACGACCAATGACCCTAGTATCTGTGACTCATGGACTTGCTTTCCAATGGTTGGCGCTTGTCGACTGACAATTTGGACAATGAAACTTAAGGACTACATTGGTCTAGAGGATGGGAGTTTAAGCACACCACACTCTTCTGAGGGAGGATTTTTGCTTGTTTCGGGACTTTCTTATAGATTTAAGTCATTTTCACAGGTTCCTGAATCCTTTGTTCATTCTCAAAGACTGTGCCCATGGGATACCCATGGGTTTAAAAATAATTGCAAGGATGCATATATTTGATGCTAGAAAGGTGACGCTGACTTGAGCCATATTATAAGGTTGTCTGGAGTTTATCTTTATCCTGAGGAAAAAAGGTGACATGATGTTGGGATCTAGCCCTCAAGGAGGGATTCCTACATATCCTCATGAGAGAATCAGAACCCACATAGTTCAGATAATTTGGGACTTATGTGTGGAAGCTGCCCATTTGAGGGGACATGGTTGGGTGGACCCTTCATGGGAGGACACCCTTTTGAGATTGGGCCTTCTGGTAGGTGTCCTACATATCCTGGTTTGATCTATAATTAGATTTATCATAGTTTATATGGTGTGGGGCTTACGCCTGGAAGCCACCCCTTTGGGACACATGACTGGGTGGACCCTTCATGGGAGGGAACCCTTTTGAGCTCGAAACATCTGGTAGGCATCCTACATATTCTGTTTTGATCAGGAATTAGAGTTTTCATAGTTCAAATGGTGTGGGGATTACACCTGGAAGCCGCCCATTTTGAAAACTTGACTGGGTGGACCCTTCATGGGAGGGAACCCTTTTGAGCTCGGGCTTTCTGGTAGGCATCCTATATATCCTGTTTTGATTAAGATTCAGAGTTCTCATAGTAAAGATTCATGTGAATGTTATAATCTTCACAAACCACTAAGCCCATGTGAATCATTCTTGATGTGAGAAACAATATGATTTGAATGATTCCACAATGTGCATGCCTCCTCCCCAGTTGGTGGGGGAGGGAGAGTTCTCAATGGAAGATTCCGGGGTGACGGTGCTCGAGGGATAAAAGCAATGAACCTTTCCATGTGAGATGGAATTAAAGGTCATGTGGCCCGTCCTCAACGTATTGGGGAATTACCTCAATGGGAGGGCCCTGGAGCACGTTTTGGGAAGGGTAGGAGTTTCATCCTCATCAAAGGGGGGAGCGAACATAACCCATTTGACTAATCACTATCCCTCATTGAATGGAAAAAATTGATCAACCTTAGTCCTGAGAACAATTTGGATCACGTTAGTATCCCAAGGTTGGGATTTAGGTTACCATGAGAATGTATCCTCACAGGCATTCCCGAAGCCCGCACCTTTGTGGGGAGGGACTTCATGACTCTGCTTACTGTGGGTATGTAGACTTAATGGGGCGCGCTAATGCACCTAATGGTCTGATCGTATGGATCTAGTGGCCTTGGTGGAGGCTTTGGCCTAACTCCAGAGGATTAGATAGCAGAGGGACCATGGAGGAATGGACGGTAATAGAGGGGTGAGGTTGGAACCGGTGGAAAAAATACCATAAAACACCACATTCTGAATACTAACCTTTTATGCAGGATGGGGGAAGCTCCGCATACCATAGTGATATGTGGGCAGAGGGTACATATGCGTACTGGTGTGGTACGCATGCATGGGTATTGTAAATCGCGTACCGTAGTGGTACATAGGCCATCACGCAACTTTGGGTTCCATCTGCATACTGATGTGGTACACGACGCCATGTTTAGTCTATGTAGCGGTACACTATGTGAAGCACCATATTGAAGGGGGGTATTGGGGATCATCATTCACAGGGAGTTAATCTGCAAGGATCCCTTGGTTTGCGGTTGACTAGTTAGGTTCGTAGTTTCATTATTATTATTCAATTCCCCTATTTTATGGTTTGCGGCTGGCTGTACCTACGGAGGAGTGGTTCACGATTCGTGCTTCACCGATGAAACAAGAAAGAATCTGGAGTGCAACCATTAAGTCTTCCTCAATCATTCAATGTCTATCCTTATCTTGATCTACCTTTCTCTCTATATGTCTTAGAAATTCAATTTTTCTCCTTTTATATATCCTTAGAGTGATCATATCTATTGGGAACACGATACCATTTTTGAAGGCCCATTGAAGCAGCATCCTGACCCGTGGAAGACTCTGTCAACCATGGTTTACAGAGGCTTTGGTCTGTGATAATGGTTTGTGGAACACTGTTTGTTCACTTCATCCGGTAATTTATGAATTTGTGATATGGTATGCAGATTCGATTTATGCGCACAACGCCTTCGGTTGACGTGATTCTCGGTTTGTCTTGCTTACAAGCCATTACCTCACAGGCCAACTATTCACGGACCATCATGCATACCTGGCAGTTTGTGATCCATCTTCTCTGCATACCTTTTTAGAGGATTTTACGTGGCCCACTTAAAAAACCTTGAAAACTAGAATTCCTTCAAGTTACTTTAAATAATTACAAATCAATTTGAGTCCCTTTGCCTTAATAGACATGTTGAAGCACTTCCTTCTTTCTAAAAAGATATTGCAGTGGATATTATCCTCTTGGAAGAAATTTCAGGACCCTAAAAATTCCCCCCATCATAATGGCGTCCCTTTGGAATGAAAAGGGGACTATTACACTATAGAAGCAGTCCTGAACTGAAATGCTCTATGGTAGAATAGGTAGACCTAGTTGGAGGGGACCACACCTATATATAGGGGCCCATGTCATTTGTCTTTTACTATTTCTCATGGATAAAAGCACTCCAACTTTTCCCAGCCTCCTTTGCTCTTACATACCTTTCTACTTGTAAAAATCTTGTTCACGAACTTCTTTGTACGTTATGTGAACTGATTTCCTTACTGTTTCCTCATCCACGTACCATGTTTTGGATTCTATGAACGGTTCTGTGGAATTTAAAAACATAAAATCTAGATTCCCTGTGGAATAATATTATGTGGATGGCTTGTTACCTTACCAACCTTGGATTGATGAACCAAAATTCAAAACCTATTAATACAGACTTCAATTTTAATCCACCACTTCTAAACTCAAACTTAATCAAGGCTGAGGTTTGCGGTTTTTTCATTCCGCAAACTGTTCTATTCATTGGACATTGGTTTGTGAGCCTACGCCTCATGGTTATTTTTGGCAGCATGGCTATACACGGCGAACAGTGTCTGCATACCATAGCTATGGGCAGAGTAGATTCCATGTCTCATGTTGTTCGTGGAATGTTCCTCCTGTGTACCATTTCTAAAAACAGTACACAGAGCCTTTCGTGGACATGATTTAATTCCTTTATCCATTTTTTTCATAGCATTTTGCAAAAAAAAAATCTTGGACTAAATTCTCATCGGCTTCTGGATTTTCTTAAGCATGCTATAATGGCTAATTCCTAGGATGCTAAAAAATCCGTGAAGACAAGGGAAACCATGGTGAGGGATAGCGAGGAACATCTTCGTGCCCACATCATTCCCTGTGAAATCATTTTGACAGTCTTCTTAATGCTAGATATCTTGTCCTAACTGTTATCCATATAGTTTTGACTTTACGACTTTGATCTGCCTACCGATGTGCCTTTATCTTTGCATGACCCCAACATCCCTTCTATCCTCTTAGAGGCACCTTAAGGTCATGACCGTGCCAACATTTCCCCAGCAGGGGAAATCATCGACACTCTTCTACAGGATAATGTCTTCAGACTATGAGGATCAGTGTGGAATCAGGGAAACCGTGAGTGCTTTGGCGGTGTCCTGAGACTAGATACTCTAGAATACCTATCAATCATTAGCATCTCCTAAGCGAATCCTTGCAGTGGATGGAGCACTAAGTGGGATTTCCAGGCTGGAGGATGTTTCTCCGATGAGTGTACATGAGAATTCTAGGTGCATCAGACCTTCTTGGGGTCCCCCAACCAGCTAGAGGTTGTGGGATTATACCAAGCAACCTGGGTCTCTTAGTTTTCAGTCTTTTCTCTGGGTGAAATATTTCCTGAATTAATGATCTACTAGTGTTCGAGAACCAAAACCTTCCACCTACTACATGAGGAGTTTTGAATTATTCTAAGATATCTACCAGCATGGGGGGCTCCCCATCCTTGGAGAAATGTATGACAAGTTCCTCCTGGAAGCCACCACATGGAACGACACTGATCATTTGTCTCCTTTGACAAGGATATATCTGGTCATGGCAGCGGGATCACTATATCATACCCTCAAGGATCGTTCCCTCATCCCATTCGAAGCATGGATAAAGCTATTATTGCAGATTAATGGTCCAAAGATGATGGTTCACCATTGTGGAACTCATCCCACTCGCTAGTCCTTCCAAACTCCAGGGTCTTATTGTGATACCCTTAAAACAGGGTGATATAACACAAGGGGATATTAGCTTTGGCCAGACGTATCTCCTATGCTTAGATTGGCAGGTTTCATTTCCATGATTTTAAGTGGATGGATCTTCCTATATTTCGATATATATACTAGGGTTTGGGCCTACACTTTGATGGTGGTGGCCATGCTGGAAGAGGTTCGACCCATTAATTTGGCCATTCGTACCCATTCTCATCTTTCCAAATTGTTGGGACAGATATAGTTAGAAAGACCACTACATCATCTCAGTGGATATTTCCAATTCTTGTATAGGTTGATGGTTGAACACTTCCCCTATTATGAATCCCAACATACTACTAGGGTTCCCCATTCTGAATTTTATCCTACTCTTCTCAACATTTTTGTTGTTTTTCCCCAGACTCTGAGGGTTATTGATGTGGTTGGGCCATTGAACGTCACCTCTCATTATTTTGTTCGCACCGCATCCTACCCCTCATGGATCATTGAGAGGTGATAGGGGAGGTTCCTTGGATGAATTATAATACCTCATCAACCTTTAAAATAGGATTCTTGTTGTTTGTATAGACCGAGTAGTCATTTTCAAACCATAACACCCATGAAGGTTTTCTAAAAAATTTGGATGCCTTTAGTGGACTACACTGCTTCTAATCGTTCAGTTAAGGGTAAAATATCATCCCGTGGTTCTTCAACATTTGTGTCTTATAATTATTCATGAAGGTATTTCTAGGTAGATTACTATTACTAACACTATGGGCCCCACTTTTCTACCGATGAAGTATTCCCAACTATGGGTAAATTGTTACCTTGTCGGGATGCTGAAAGACCTAGTTTGGCGGGAGTAGAAACCCTTAACCATTTCTTACCCCGTTCTTTCCCCAGTAACTACACGACAAAATTATCCCACTACAAAGAGTGAAATATCTATCACTTCTACTTCCATCCCTACAGCAACCAAGATGGATATACCTCCTTCTCCTGTTCCTGTCGAAAGAAGGTGTTTAGACCATCTTCAAAAGCGTCTGGGAAGGGTTTCATCAGTACAAACAATTTCAGTGGGAATTGATTCAAACTACTCTACTATTGATCATATTTCACAAGATCTTAATGAGATCAAAACCATATGAGTATCGCCGATCATCCAGGAGGCCATGGTTAGCCTTCTGCATCCGGCTCTAGTGGTTGGTCCATCTGAGGATAAAGAGAGTCTCCTACCTTGGGTAACCTGCCTTAGGTCATTCCACACTCCTATGGTGACACTTCCTGCTTCCAGACACATGGAAATAGGGGAGCAGCAAAGTAATGGTGCTTTTGAAAGTCACTAGGTAATGAAAAAAGGCCTTGTGCCAGCTATGTTATCTTTTCGTGGAGACACCCCTGGCCAATTTTGCTAATGAGGGTTACAATTTTCAGAATTTATTCACTGATATGGGTTCCAATGACTTCAATTATTAGCACTTACACCTCCTCATTTACCAAATCATCATTTCCTAAGAAGACTTCACCTCCTGCTTGGATAAGCTGGCCATGTTCAATTCTTCCCATCACCAGGTGGCAACCTTCTGAGATATTTCAGAAAAATTTGATCATTTGAAAACTGAGGAGGCAATGTCTCGTTATTTGGTGGTGACCCAAGAGGAGTAATTTTGGGAGTGCGAAGACCACACTGCCAGGTTGAGGGGACAACTGGTTTCATCAGGCACCAACTATGAATCCGTCCAAAAGAATGGGAGAGTCCTTAAATATATTCTGGAGTGGGTGTGTTTGGAGGTCAAAGCTGAAATGGAGGAAAGAACTTCCTTGTAAAAGACTAATTATGACCCACGAAAATCACTCTCCTTCATTTTGGAAAGGGTGAACCGGGCCCTATTGTAGTTCTATCCCAAATTACGATATGTACTCTTTTTTTAATACTCTAGAGAGACTCCAAATTGGGGATGTTCCTCGATTTTTGCAGAATCCAATGGAACATATTTTGATTTTAAGCATCTATTGTCCATATCTTCCTGTTAACATCATTTTAATCATGTATTAGTTATAAACCATGACATGAAATTAACAAACTGAAATACTTGAGTCAAGCTCTAATTTTTTTCCTCAAGCAAGGGACTCAGCAAGATTAGTTTGGCTATTGGTAGGGCTACATGGAAATCCCCACAAACATTGTGATTATTTCATTATTACCCAAATTCTTTCCTAAGACTACTTGGAATAGGATTAGAGGGAATAATTTGACTTTTTCTTAAGCCGACCTTTGTGGGTTTTCAACCTAACAAGCTTTATAGCTTTTCTGATGGCTCAATGTTTCCCTTTTTTAACGAACTGATACTTGAATTTTTCCCATAGGTTACCTTTGCAGATTTTTCCTCTAGAAAGTATGGCTTATTTTTCTCTATCAGTTTACAGTCCTGCCAATCAAACTTATTACTGTTGTTTTAGGTCAAATTTCTTTGACCAAACTTAACAGGGAAAGTCCCTAACTTGGGACCATCATCCAAGAATTTTCTAATATCCTTCAGACATGGATTAGATATTTTTCTTGACCCTTGATTTGTTGATTCTAGATATGCATGATGCTCAAAAGATACTTTAGGCATACATAGATAGGAAAGTACTCTACTATGGACGAATTTGCCTTTGATTGATGACCATTTTTGTGGGAGATATATGAAGAGCCACCGAGGCATGATATGAATTGTCAATCAAAGGTGTCTGCAGGACACTGGTATTCCGCTTTTGATGTCTATTGAGGATTATCAACATATTTACTTTTTTTTGAAACCAGGATCCACAATGGGTAGATGGACCAAGTAGTGGTGTCTGAAGACATTAGAGAACTTAATGTTATATTTGAGTGGGAAATTGTTCCCATACGATTCATTATTACGTGAGGGAGAGATGGTGAATGATCTAGTCAATTAAGATTCTTTTTTAGGTTAGGGGCACTTGGAATGAAAGTGGTACATAAGACGTTGTCCAAGATTTTTCAAAATCCAAGGGTATGACAACATGTGGATGTAATTTGAGCATACAGAAGCTGGAGAGGACTCTACTAGGGTTTGATTTTTGTAACACCCCAAGCTTCCACGATACGTTTCCCTTCGAATAATGCGATAGCGTGTGTTGTACGCAACCTCGAGTTCTAACACACACCACAACTAATTAAACTAGTCGTTGTGAATAGTAATACCTAATTTTTGAAATCATATATATTTTATATTTAAAAATGGACTTCATTTTTGGATTCGGAATATCAAAAATATCCTTGGGTGAAATTTTGGTACTTTTTGGATAACTTTTATATTTTGATGAATAGTGAAAATTACTAAATTTTAATTAAAAACAACTTTTTTAATCAAAATAATTAATATTGATAAATTATGAATTTGAGTGGTTTTAAAGTATATTTAGAATATATTTTTACCATTTAATTTAATGTTTGTCATTGGACATAATTTCACAATTAAACCAGACATAAACAAGTGTCAATCTTTTGATAGTTCTTATCTCTTAAAAACACGCTTTTTATTTTAACAACGGGAATTAATTTTAAATTAATTTCTGCCACTTCTGTGTTTTGAATTTGGAAAATGGATTACATATTTGGAATCAGGATGTCCAAATTATGTAAATAGGTAACTTTTATTTTTACACATTTTGAATAATTACTGCGGTAAATATTTTATTTACCATGGTTAAAAGGTAAATCCGGTAAATAAGGGTTAACAAAATAATATTATAATAATACAAAATTATCCTAAAACGTGTCCTAACATTATTGGTGGATACATACCCGACTATGGGCATCCTTGGGTCGATTTGGGGACCCCTTGGAGCCACTTGTATGTGGTAGGGACACATTATATTAATAAAGTTAAAATAAAAATAAAAATGGCATAAGCTTACATCTTTTAGAAGAACAATTTTTACATAGGGTTATACATGTTGGATTTTCGATTATAAATATTAATTAGAAAGCTAAAAAGATTTACTACATAATGATACTTTATTTATAATTTTTAGACATCATATAATTTAAATTATTAATGACACAATAATGATGCAATGTTTACCTCATTAATAAATCATTTAAATAAATAAGATTATAATGATTAATATATTATCTAAAACCTGTCCAATTCTTATTGGTTGATGTTATTTAGAAAATGAGTCATCGTATCTTCGACCTCAATGATTTTAGGACCATTATAAAGCGAATATAATTATATTATAAAGTAATACTTTCACTCTTTCCTAAAGAGCCCCTCCTCTCCCTTATAAAAGGAGACCACTTATACTCATTCCTCACACCTCTCAAGCCACTTGGCTCGTCCAAACCCTGCCTTAATAAGCTCCCCATATCCCTCTCCTCCTCCTTGAAGCTTCCCCTTAGGCAGAAAGCATTTCAAGAAGTCCTTTGGTTCCAACCAAAGTGAGTTACCTAAATTAAAGGTAACGATTTCTCTTAAATTATTTTCATTTATTTTGCTTCTCCAACCCCCAAACTCTTTTTATTTACATTTTTTTGTAACAACACCAGTATCCACAATATACTAGGATGTTGTTATAATAAGGATTCAAACTACACATACACACAACTCCATCTAATGGATGATGAACATAATGTTTCTGTGGATGGCAAACTAACGCCTCACGAAACGATGATTGTTCAAATACATCTTACCGCCTCTCATGGTGGCCATTATGATGGAACTATAATTAAATATGATATTAATGATATATATTTTATATATAAGCTTCTGTAATTCCATTTTATTTCATATCATTATTCGTTTCATGTTGTATATACATACGATAATTTCATTTGAGGAAGTGCGGACTACCGCCCCCTTAAAATGATATGACTCGTTCATACCACACATAGAACGTATAAAGGATGGTGTTAATGAACTTAAGTAACATATATAAAATATTATATTATACTGTAATAGTAATATACCTATGTATCATTTGGATTCGATTCTTTTAAAATAAAAATTCAATGGAAGTAGCGTTCGTGCGTACATACGGACTATCGTCTCCACGAACGCGATGAGATTCATTCTCCATCGTATCCATTCAAGTCTTATTCTCATTTTAGGGTTAAAAATAATGTTAATATCATTCTGATTATGAATAAGATATAATCTATCCATTTCAAACATGTCTTACGTAACCAAACATTTAAGAAGAACGAATCGATTATCACCCGAAACGACGATAATTCTAAGATATTATTAACAAATCAATGTTAAAAGATCATATATGATATCATATTAAAGTAAATTATTCTTGTATTATTCAATAACAATTATTTCACCATTATACAGGAGGTAAACCTACCATCGACGAAGGAAAAAGTACAATGTAAGGGATTCTCTTATCTCACTTTAAATTCTGTGAGATTTCCATTATTCGCCACTAAATTATTGAAAGTGGTGTATTGTGTATGGCCATTTGATATATATTATCATGATTCTATTTATATTCATGTTATTCTGTAAATCATTTGGTGGTTATTAACTTTTGTCCATACGACTCAGTCGATTAACGTGGTAAGGGATTTTCTAATCTCACTTTTAATTTCGTGAGAATTCCATTGTTCACCAAATAATTATTGCATGTGGTGTATGTGTACTGCCCATGATTGTATTCATTGTGTAATATAATTTAATTTATTGGTATTTACATCATCATGGTATGATACTTCTTTCATGGGTGTATGTTTCGAAAGTTACCTAATCGATAAGGGAATTTGAAATTTCAATTTCCACTCATTTGGCTTTACGCATATTTCATTGATTATATTACTCCAAGATTATGTGTGGAATCACTATTCATTTGATTATGTCATAATTTCCACTCCCCTTCCTGTGGATATAAGTTTGATACACATAATCACTCCATTGATAATTCTCAAGTCATTGATATGAATTTGATAAGATTAATTTTAACTCATTCTCCATTTGTTGAGTTAAACATCCAATTCGTTGGTATTGTTTTTACAAGAATATGTGTGAATGTCCTGTGATTGTTTTACACTGAATATCCAATCATATTTAGTGTATTTATATTTTTCACACATAATTATGTCATTGATTTATCCTTAACCTAAGGATACAACCTTTATGAGAGTTTTCATCTCAATTTACATTCCATTGAGACTTCTTTGATGATATACACCAAATCACTTTTATGTGGTGTATATAATGTACTTTGACATAGTATATCATGATTCCCTTATTCTCATGATATTACAATGTTTTTATTTCCTCAATTATTTGTATTCAAGTGTCTCTTTTGGTTAGAATCTCTAACTAAAATAACATTTTTTTATATGTTTTAAAGACTTATTCATCTAAACCTTTCTCATTAATGTCCATGTTTTAAAAATGGTTTTAAGGATTTATTTATATGGACATTAAAGTTTAGAAATCAAAACTCTTTTTAAAAGTTTCAAAGTGGTATGGGACACTTTGACTCAAAAATCTAATTTTAAATGGCTTCTTGACAAATAGTGTGACTTTTAATTGTTTTCAAGAAAAGGGGGATATTTCTCTCAAATAGTTTTGATGATTATTTTAATCTATGTAAAAATCCTTCATTATTCTTGATTGAGGTTAATGTGATACAATAAAATCTTCCATATTGTATCAAATGAGTTATGTTTGACTGTGGATGTGCTATTTTTATACCATTCATGGTTTGTGGTAGAAGTATTGACATTTCGTATGCTATTTTTAATACGAATGTTTATGTTATGTTTAAACCTGTTCATATGAGGAATGAATTGGACTTAGTAAGTGACGGGTGGAGCCCGCTATAGCTCCTCGATGCATCGGTAGGTCTCATGAGACAAACTAGTGTCTTGGCACAAGGCCTTGGCAAAATCTTATTTGTAGTCTTGGCACGAGGCCTTGGCTATGTGGTCATGATAGTCTGGCATTATGCATTCCATCATTATGAAAGTGGATATTGATATTTCATGTGATCATTCGACTAGTAGAATATCCATGTGAGTAAGTAAATGGCATTATTTCATTTTACCTTTGCATTTTATGCTGAAGTTCAAGTTTAAAAGGCTTTTGTTTTAGTTATAAATTGCCTTAAGTGTTTATGCTTATTTATGAAAGCTTCTGCTATAATGTTATCCTTACTGAGCATCTGAGCTCACCCCTTTCAATGTTTTATTTTTTTTTCCAGGATTATGAAGAAGTAATTATGAATGACCTGCAGGGATAGTATGAGGGGATATGAAGACAAAATGTTTTTGTTATGATGTAATGTAAAAATTTATGGATGTATCTAGTTATTCCAAGGCTACTAAACTAATCGGTCTTTCGAGACTTGATCTTTCTCGTGATCATGCCAATGTTATGTAATTAATGCACCGACTCTGGGTAACTGGGGTCGGGGCGTTATAGTTGGTATCAGAGGAAGATTAGTACAAACCTTGGTAGCTAGATTTAGATAAACTCTTATTAGAGCACGTAAAACTAAGATGAACTTTGAGGATTAGTATAAAAGAACTTCCTAGAATTTTGGTATTGTAGAGATTTTGTGAGTTTTCCAAGAAATACATCCCTGTCTGGATACGAGCAGGTAGAGGCGGCTCTGTTACAGATGTACCTAGGGGTAAAACCCGAAAACACCGCTTTGAGCTAGACTCGAACGGGAAGTGGTGCACGACAACGGGCCTTGCTGCACTCTTGGTTACGACACTCCCGGGGGATATGCTTAGGATAATTTACATTTTCTTTACAAACCTATTTAAGTAATATATACATAAGATGAGAGTAAATGACCTTGGTTAATCCTAATATGTTTCAAATTGAGAATATGGTGAAATTTTAATCTCTAAATGATTTTACGACTACTATTACTCACACAATGATTTCTGGTTTTAGTCAATGGCTGGATTGCAAGGAAGTCATAGTGACTTTGAGAATAATGTACAAGGTGGGAACAGTGGTGGCGATGAGCAACAAAATGGAATGATGATAGGTGTAAAAGATATCGTCTTTATGCCAAATCAGTTTTCCCAAAATATGATCAACAACATATATATTAACCAACTCCCAGACTCAACAAGGAAGAGAAAGGTGATAAATGATAACATCTCCAGCAATGGAGACCATGGAGAAAAGAAACCTCAATTTTCATCATGCAGGAAATGTTGAAAGAGACACCAAGGAAAGTGTCTCAATGGGACAACGAAATGTTTTACGTGCGGGAAGGAAGGACATAAAGTGAAGAATTTCCGAAGTAAAATGAAGAGTACTATGGAAGAAGATAAAAATGGTCCCAAGAGTCCATTTACAGTCATTTGCCATAAATGTAGGGGACCTGGCCATTACCCGAGTGAATGTCCTATTCTATAGGATATTTTCTTGGTCAAAGAAGAAGCTATGTGGAAATAAATGGTTGGAGAAAAATTAGCACTACTTGTTGATGGGTTTACTTTGGAATAATTTTCTCTTGTATTTGTAACCCCGCAGTTTGCCATGTGAGAATGATATTTGAGGAAGAATTGTCTCTTCTCTTGTGGATATAGGTATAAATAACCATTTGGTTTTATATGATCATTGGGGTTTGAGAAAATGATAAGTTATTATAATTTTGGATGAAAATGCAAAGTATGATATAACATTTGTGGTTAAATTATGTTATTTTGAGGAATTTATCTCATTTTGGTAATATTATAAAATATAGTTTTTGAAAAAGGACAACACGTAGACCGTGTGACAACCCATCGCGTCGGACAAAGCTGTGGGAATCGAACCCACAACCAAAGTGCGATTGGGATTTATCGCCTACCACTGGACTACGTGAAGTCCCTGGTTAGTGTGACTATTTTTTTTTGTTAAATGATTTTATTGATCAATAATAAGATGATTTTGGTTCTTATGTCTTATCAAATGAATACCCTTGGTATAGGAAAATGATTTGGTGATTAAGTGATAAATGTTATTTTGGAAGATGTTCGTTTCGTTAGGAACACTATATACCCAAGGATAATAGAATACAATGAGGTTTCATTTGTAGAGTAATGGTGGATTTTTATCTACGTTTTTATTGTTGATTTATAGTGATTTGGGTTAATGATTAACCTATAACAGAGAATATGTGATGATGTTAATTACTTTTAAGTATGTGACTTTAAGAGTATTTGATGTCATTTGGAGATACAATGTAACATGGGAGACTACATAATCAAATTATTCTATGTTTTGGGTTTCAATATTAGTTTGGATTATATTAAAGGATTTTAAGGACAATTCGTTATTGAATGGTATCTATTTAACTTTGGGGTATTGTTGGTTTAATTTTAGAAATTAAGATTAGTGCATATCTATCTCAATGAATATCCTTTTGGGGGATCATTATATCATTCACTAACCATTTTGGTTTTGATTAATCTTCAAAGACAATGTAAATATGTGGTTTATCCTACATGGATCATGTGATTCTATAGAAGTTTATTCTAGCTCTTCCAGTGTGACCAAGTCTTCTTGAATACTCATCGTTTAAAAAAAATTGAGTTAGTGGTGGAAAATTATTAAAGAATGAAAATATACTTAAAATTTAAGTATATCTCATAATGTTCTTAGTCAATATCATAAATGATTTCCTCTTCCTTATGTAATGTAACTTAAAAAAATGTTGTCCGTTTACTTTCCTACTAGGAGACTAATGGTCGTTTGTCCCAACACAAGTTTGTGGTTTTCTCATTGTTAACTTTCTCCTAATCATTATTTCTATCCCTCTTCATCGACACTTAGTTTATCATCCATATCCATGTTTTCTTACATGGAATCCTAGTATGGGTTATCTTGGATGACCCTTATACCTCTCTTTCTTTCTTTTAAAGTGATAGTTTTATTGACTCTTTTTCCGATATGGGACTTTCCATTATATTCCCAAGAAGAATTTTAAAAATTGCGAGGACGAAATTTATTGAAGGAGGGGAGAATGTAACACCCCAAGCTTCCACGGTACGTTTCCCTTCAAATAATGTGATAGCGTGTGTTGTACGCAACCTCGAGTTCTAACACACACCACAACTAATTAAACTAGCCGTTGTGAATAGTAATACCTACTTTTTGAAATCATATATATTTTATATTTAAAAATGGACTTCATTTTTGGATTCGGAATATCGAAATTAGCCTAGGGTGAAATTTTGGTACTTTTCGGATAACTTTTATATATTGATGAATAGTGAAAATTACTAAATTTTAATTAAATACAACTTTTTTAATCAAAATAATTAATATTGATAAATTATGAATTTGAGTGGTTTTAAAGTATATTTAGAATATATTTTTACCATTTAATTTAATGTTTGTCATTGGACATAATTTCACAATTAAACCAGACATAAACAAGTGTCAATCTTTTGATAGTTATTATCTCTTAAAAACACGCTTTTTATTTTAACAACGGGAATTAATTTTAAATTAATATCTGCCACTTCTGTGTTTTGAATTTGGAAAAATGGATTAGATATTTGGAATCAGGATGTCCAAATTATGTAAATAGATAACTTTTATTTTTACACATTTTGAATAATTACTGCGGTAAATATTTTATTTACCATGGTAAAAGGGTAAATCCGGTAAATAAGGGTTAACAAAATAATATTATAATAATACCAAATTACCCTAAAACGTGTCCTAACCTTATTGGTGGACACATACCCGACCATGGGCATCCTTGGGTCGATTTGGGGACCCCTTGGAGCCACTTGTATGTGGTAGGGACACATTATATTAATAAAGTTAAAATAAAAATAAAAATGGCATAAGCTTACATCTTTTAGAAGAACAATTTTTACATATGGTTATACATGTTTGATTTTCGATTATAAATATTCATTAGAAAGATAAAACGATTTCCTACATAATGATATTTTATTTATAATATTTAGACATCAAATAAGTTAAATTATTAATGACACAATAATGATGCAATGTTTACCTCATTAATAAATTATTTAAATAAATAAGATTATAATGATTACAATTTTATCTAAAACCTGTCCAATTCTTATTGGTTGATGTTATTTAGAAAATGAGTCATCTTATCTTCGACCTCAATGATTTTTGGACCATTATAAACCGGATATAATTATATTTTAAAGTAATACTTTTACTCTTTCCTAAAGAGCCCCTCCTCTCCCTTATAAAAGGAGACCACTTCTACTCATTCCTCACACCTCTCAAGCCACTTGGCTCGTCCAAACCCTGCCCAAATAATCTCCCCACATCCCTCTCCTTCTCCTTGAAGCTTCCCCTTAGGCAGAAAGCATTTCAAGAAGTCCTTTGGTTCTAACCAAAGTGAGTTACCTAAATTAAAGGTAACGATTTCTCTTAAATTATTTTCATTTATTTTGCTTCTCCAACCCCCAAACTCTTTTTATTTCCTTTCTTTTGTAACAAAACCAGTATCCACAATAGACTAGGATGTTGTTATAAGAAGTATTCAAACTACACATACACACAACTCCATCTAATGGATGATGAACATAATGTTTTTGTGGATGGTAAACTAACGCCTCACGAAATGATGATTGTTCAAATACATCTTACCGCCTCTCATGGTGGCCATTATGATGGAACTATAATAAAATATGATATTAATGATATATATTTTATATATAAGATTCTGTAATTCCATTTTATTTCATATCATTATTCGTTTCATGTTGTATATACATACGATAATTTCATTTGAGGATGTGCGGACTACCGTCCCCTTAAAATTATATGACTCGTTCATACCACACATGGAACGTATAAAGGATGGTGTTAATGAACTTAAGTAACATATATAAAATATCATATTATACTGGAATAGTAATATACCTATGTATCATTTGGATTCGATTCTTTTAAAATAAAAATTAAATGGAAGTAGCGTTCGTGCGTACGTACGGACTACCGTCTCCACGAACGCGATGAGATTCATTCTCCATCGTATCCATTCAAGTCTTATTCTCATTTTAGGGTTAAAAATAATGTTAATATCATTCTGATTATGAATAAGATATAATCTATCCATTGCAAACATGTCTTACGTAACCAAACATTTAAGAAGAACGAATCGATTATCACCCGAAACGACGATAATTCTAAGATATTATTAACAAATCAATGTTAAAAGATCATATATGATATCATATTAAAGTAAATGATTCTTGTATTATTCAATAACAATTATTTCACCATTATAAAGGAGGTAAACCTACCATCGACCAAGGAAAAAGTACAAAGTAAGGGATTCTCTTATCTCACTTTCAATTCCGTGAGATTTCCATTATTCGCCACTAAATTATTGAAAGTGGTGTATTGTGTATGGCCATTTGATATATATTATCATGATTCTCTTTATATTCATGTTATTCTGTAAATAATTTGGTGGTTATTAACTTTTGCCCATACGACTCAGTCGATTAACGTGGTAAGGGATTTTCTAATCTCACTTTTAATTTCGTGAGAATTCCATTGTTCACCACTTAATTATTGCATGTGGTGTATGTGTACTGCCCATGATTGTATTCATTGTGTAATATACTTTAATTTATGGGTATTTACATCATCATGTTATGATACTTCTTTCATGGGTGTATGTTTCGAAAGTTACCTAATCGATAAGGGAATTTGAAATTTAAATTTCCACTCATTTGGCTTTACGCATATTTAATTGATTATATTACTCCAAGATTATGTGTGGAACCACTATTCATTTGATTATGTCATAATTTCCACTCCCCTTCCTGTGGATATAAGTTCGATACACATAATCACACCATTGATAATTCTCAAGTCATTGATATGAATTTGATAAGATTAATTTTAACTCATTCTCCATTTGTTGAGTTAAACATCCAATTCGTTGGTATTGTTTTTACAAGAATATGTGTGAATGTCCTTTGATTGTTTTACACTGAATATCCAATCATATTTAGTGTATTTATATTTTTCACACATAATTATGTCATTGATTTATCCTTAACCTAAAGATACAACCTTTATGAGAGATTTCATCTCAATTTACATTCCATTGAGACTTCTTTGATGATATACACCAAATCACTTTTATGTGGTGTATATAATGTACTTTGACATAGTATATCATTATTACCTTATTCTCATGATATTACAATGTTTTTATTACCTCAATTATTTGTATTCAAGTGTCTCTTTTGGTTAGAATCTCTAACTAAAATACCATTTTTTTAATGTTTTAAAGACTTATTCATCTAAACCTTTCTCATTAATGTCCATGTTTTAAAAATGGTTTTAAGGATTTATTTATATGGACATTAATGTTTAGAAATAAACACTCCTTTTAAAAGTTTCAAAGTGTTATGGGACACTTTGACTCAAAAATCTACTTCTAAATGGCTTCTTGACAAATAGTGTGACTTTTAAATGTTTTCAAGAAAAGGGGGATATTTCTCTCAAATAGTTTTGATGATTATTTTCATCTATGTCAACATCCTTCATTATTCATGATTGAGGTTAATGTGATACAATAAAATCTTCCATATTGTATCAAATGAGTTATGTTTGACTGTGGATGTGCTATTTTTATATGATTCATGGTTTGTGGTAGAAGTATTGACATTTCGTATGCTATTTTTAATACGAATGTTTATGTTATGTTTAAACCTGTTCATATGAGGAATGCATTGGACTTAGTAAGTGACGGGTGGATCCTGCTATAGCTCCTCGATGCATCGGTAGGTCTCATGAGACAAACTAGTGTCTTTCCACAAGGCCTTTGCAAAATCTTATTTGTAGTCTTGGCATAAGGCCTTGGCTATGTGGTTATGATAGTCTGGCATTATGCATTCCATCATTATGAAAGTGGATATTGATTTTGCATGTGATCATTCGACTAGTAGAATATCCATGTGAGTAAGTAAATGGCATTATTTCATTTTACCTTTGCCATTTTATGCTGAAGTTCAAGTTTAAAAGGCTTTTGTTTTAGTTATAAATTGCCTTAAGTGTTTATGCTTATTTATGAAAGCTTCTGCTATAATGTTATCCTTACTGAGCATCTGAGCTCACCCCTTTCAATGTTTTTTTTTTCAGGATTATGAAGAAGTAATTATGAATGACCTGCAGGGATAGTATGAGGGGATATGAAGACAAAATGTTTTTTTTATGATGTAATGTAAAAATATATGGATGTATCTAGTTATTCCAAGGCTACTAAACTAATCGTTCTTTCGAGACTTGATCTTTCTCGTGATCATGCCAATGTTATGTAATTAATGCACCGACTCTGGGTAACTGGGGTCGGGGCGTTACAATTTTACTTTGATTGATGACCATTTTTGTTGGAAATGTATGTACAGCCACCAGGGCATTATATGAATATTCAAGAAAATGTGTCTGTAGGGAATTGGCCTTCCACTTCCGATGGCTATTGAATATTATGGAGATTGGGATTTTTATGAACACAACATGTCACCATCAATGAGGGGTTCACCTGAGCATCAAAAAAGAGAATTTTAACTATGATTATCTAGGGAAACCCGGAAACGAGTAGGGCCACTCTTCTTTTGTATGCGGATCAACTTCAATCATATGGATGTGATATATTTAGAATCCTCCAATGAGACTAGAGACAAATCAGGACTGTATGTTCCAATATATCCAAGATATATGTACGGAGGAAAGTGTAAACCATGAATCTATGGGAACTTGAATTTGGAGGTATGGGATGAGGCTTGGAAGCCATTGGGAGAACTGATATGGGAGAGGACTCTCCTGGGGATGAATTTTCCTTTGATTGATGACCATTTTTGTGGGAAACGTATGTAGCGCCACCAGGGCATGATATTAATAGTCATGAAAAGGTGTTTGCAGGACATTGATCTTCGATCTCATATGGTTTTGGAGTGATATCTAGAATCAAGATCACTCATAGAATAGAGTTTGAAGTATGGAATATGTGTATCTGGACATATTGGGGGCATTTGGGCTGTGATTTACTCATGGAATCCGGTGTCCCTTACGTAGATCTAACTCATACTTAGGGTGAGGCATTCGTTCCTTCATTGGGATACCTATTCAGTTAAAATCACATGGCTAGGACATACGGTTCTTCCCAGGGGGGGTTGTGACATGCCTTTTAGGGTCATGATGCTAGTACAAAATTCCTAGACTGTTTTTCTATAATGACACATTGGACCTCTTTCGAAAATCCCTAAGACCACGTGAACTATGCTTAGTGTGAGAAACAAGGGATTATGAGGATTCTGTGTCATTAATTAGGAATAAAAAATAAATTTTATAGGTCACTTTTGGGCTTAAACCATTTCTATACTGTTTAGAGTCATGAAGTGATCACAATTTTACTGTCCTAAATATCTTCAATAGTTTTAGGTTAATCACAATCAAGATGTTCTAGTATTCCTTAGATGTGAGTGATGATAGAAGGTGTAAACCATAGTCCTAGGGTAAACTTGAATCAGGAGGGATGACGTGGGGCCTGGAAGCCGTTGGGCGTACTGGGATAGGAGAGGACTCTCTTAGCGACGAATTTGCCTTTGATTGATGGACATTTTTGTGAGAAACATATGCAGAGCCACCAAGGCATGATTTTCAAAGTCAAGAAAAGGTGTATTCAGGTTATTGGCCTTCCACCCCAGATAGACTTAGATGATTATGGGTATCCATGATTTCTCAAGGTACTGAGTGTGGAAAATGGGAATGATATGCCCGGGAATGTGAGAATACCAAAACCATGATTAACCATGAACTATTGGGAGCTTTTATATAGTTCTGAATCATATGTATAGGCAAAGCCTGATCTTTTGACTTCTAATGGCCGAGAGGCATGTGTGGAATCTTATAATACCAATGACTAGGCCACACATAACTCTTGAAGAATCTGTCAGTTTATTTTGAAGTGAAAAGACCTTTCATAGACTCCCCGTACAAGTATAACCAATGTATGTGGGAAAACAAGGAATTTTTTTCTAGTGGATGGGCCATGATGCCAAATCCAAGCATCACTACATATCCAATGAAGGTAGGAATCAAGCCACATTTAGTTCGGAATGTTACCTACAAGCGTTTTCTTGATGTGTTAGGGACACGTTAGGGAATTTTGGTTTCACTTGAAACAGGTTTTAGGCCTATCACATTCCCCTATGATTTATTTGTGTAAGATAATCCTTACCACTGATCCTAAGCTCATGTGAGTTATACTCGGTGTGAGAAACAAGGAGTGGTCTCATAGTATCCTTCGCAAGTATGGGTAGGTAAAGACTATGATGGAGAAATTTTCTTTTTCATTCCTGGTGGGGCTTGGCCAAGATCGAGGATCAAGGCATCGCTACATATCCATAAAGGGTAAGAATCAATCCGTACATAGCTCTGTATGTACCTGTACTGATTTGGTTCTATCCAAAGGGTTGGAGCACTTTCATTCTACCCATCATAGATGTCAGGTCTACCATGTTACCCCATTGTTGAATTTTTTAAGAGAATCTCTACCACCAATCCAAATCTCATAGGAGCTATACTCGATGTGAAAAAAAGGTGATAAGGATTTCCTATATGAATATGATTAGATAGGGGACGTGATGGAGGCATTTTTTTGATGGGGGGCTGGGCCATGATCAAAGATCGAAGTGTCTCTATGTATCCTGTGAGGGAAATAATCAAGCCACATGTAGTTCTGTATGAGATCATGCAGTTTATTGTCATGCGATTAGGAGGTTTTATGCTACGTAATTGGACACCTCATGATAAGGACATGAGTCACAGTTTAACGACATGTTTCAAGGATGAGTTTCTTATAGTTTAACACCATGTGAAAAGGACGAAGACTCATAGTTTATTGTATTATAGCTTGGACCATGATATGGGAGCAATTTTTTTAACTCGTAGTTTAGGGTCTCAGAGTGTGGAACATAACATTGTGGGGAATTTTTATGACTTGTAGTTTAGGGTCGTAGAGTTTGGACAACAACATTGGGGAATTTTTTATGGCTTATTGTTTAGGGTTGTAGAGTTTGGACCATGATATTGAGGCATTTTTTATGACTCATAGTTTAGGGTCGTAGAGTTTGGACTATGATATCATGTCACACAATGTATTTCTTAAAGAACATCGCATTTTTAGGAGATGTGATGAGATGTATGTCAATTGATATTAGGGAATATGATCCATTGGAATATATCATATGTATAACATATGGTCCTTCCCACTTTGGTTCATGCTTTATGGGATTATTCCCAAGTATCATTGGGGTTATGAGGACTAACACCATTTCTCAGTCAAGAAATGATATAAGGTGAACCTTTTTGTTGAAGTCTCATGGAATCCAATTTTGGTATATTTCCAAATGGTGTAGAGTATGCATAGTTTTCTCATCTAGATGTTCCAACTCCTCAAACCATCTATGTGATTGCTCATCCATGTAAATTTGATCGCAAATGGCCATATGAAGTGATGAAACTTAGATTTTGATAGTTAACACCACCTCTACCCCATATACTAGTGAGTATGGGGTTGCTTGGGTGGTTGTGCAGGTCATGATTCGGTAATCCCATAAAGCATGAAGGAGATCTTCTGGCCACGATTTCTTATCATTATCAAACATCTTTTGATTTATATTGGACACAATATAATTAAAAGCCTCTATCTAACCATTTTACACCACGCAGTAATAGGATGAACAATTCTATTTGATTTCATACTATTGGTACAGCTTTTCTAGCTCAACAGAGCATAAGTTGGTGTCATTTTCCATCAGTATTGTTTGAGGGACACCAAATATGGTGATGATGTTGGCCTTCAAAAATCTAGAAATGTTTTTCATCCCAAATTCTTTAAGGGGTATGGATTCTACCCATTTGGAAAAGATGTCGGTCACTATGAGTATGAACTTGAATTGTTTGGTTGTGGCTAGAGGATATAGTCCCACAACATCCATCCCACAAGCGACGAATAGCTATGAGTTCTTAGCTGTATGCAGCAAATCTGGGGGGCGGTGTATGAAATTAGCATGAACTTGGAAGGAATGTAACTTCTTAGTGAATATGGAACAATCCTATATTATGGTGGGCTAGTAATACCCAAGCCTCCAGATTTGGTGAGAGATCTTGGATGCTGATTGGTTTGCTTCACAAGATCCGGCGTGAACCTCTTTCATGATGACAACTATTTATTCTCCATAAATTCACCTAAGAAGGACTTCAACCAGGCCTTGTTTGTAGAGAACCAATAGTTGATTTACCCCATTGTATAAGACAAAGTTGACTGCCAGTCTTCAAAGATGCTCCCTTTCAGCCCTATCTGGTCGGAGTTCCCCATTCCGAAGGTAATTTTCCATAGATGTCATCCAACTAGTGTTATGACCATGAGGATCATGAACATGAATAATTCCATCAATTTCCACTGAATTTCTGTGGATTAATGGAAATGCCATCTGACGATGAGAAGTGATAATGACTGTTTCATCTCGGTTAGGATCAACCAAGGTTGTGGCTGCATTTTCCAAAGCATCAGCTTGATCATTTTGTGTCCGGGGGACATGAGTCAACATTGGTCCTTATAGAAATTCTTCCATCAGTGCTCAAACACTGTTCATCAAAGGAAACAATACTTATTTCTTGATAGCATAGTTACTGTTGACCTATTTTATGATTAGATCCAAATCACCCTTTATTTTAGGTGTTTGGATTTCACATGGAGTGCCAATTCCAGGCCTACAACGAGGGCCTAATACTTTACTTCATTGTTTGTGCATCCTTCCAAAAGCAGGAAAGAGTATGGAAAGATAGACTTTTTGGAAGTTATGCGTATAACTCCGAGCCCTACTATTTTGAGCTGGGGATCCTCCATCATTTTCTCTATCGGTATTTGAGAAGTACCATCAAGGTACATCTCCCATGCCTGGGGGTTTTCTTGAATGGAAAACACTTCTTCATCCATATGTTCGGCATCCAACGGTGTTGTTCCGTATGAGGGGTTCTTGGACATGAATTTTACTAATTCTTGGACTTTTATGACCTTCTAGGGAACATATCCCATGTCAAACTATTGTAGGACGACCTCCCATTGTAGTAGGTTCCTGTTTAGAATGGGACAGTAGAGGATATATTTGAGCGGGTTACAGTGGTAGTCCAGGTAGAACATATGATGATGCAGATAATGCCTGAGATTAGGAACTGTGAACATTTAGGATAGGTAGTTCTTTTTAATATTTAAATACTGAATTTCAGCATCGATCATTGTCCGGATGAGGTAGTATAGGCAGTTCTCACTACCTACATCATTATTCTGCATGAGGAAGGCACCTAATGACCATTCCAGGGAAGTTACATATAATATGAGTATTCTCCCCTTTCCCATTGGCATGAGTACCAATGGGATTAGGAGGAATCTTTTTAGATTTTTGAATAATTCATGGAAATCATTATCCCACTCATACAGAACTCCTTTATTCATGATCCTAGTGAAAGGTAAACATTTACCTACCATGTTGGCTATGAATAACTAAATTTCGGTGAGGTTCCCCTGAAGATCTATCAACTTAATGAGGTTTCAAGGTGGTGAAATGACAAGAATGGATTTTTCCTTCTCGAGGTCGACTTCGATGCCATTATGGCGTATGAAGAAGTTGATGAATTTTCCCGAGGTAACGCCAACAACACATTTAAGGGGATTCATCTTTAAATTGTGCTATTGAAATTTGTTGAAGACAGTTTCAAGATCATCCAGGTGGTTCGAATGTTGTCGTTATGTAACCACCAGGTTATTGACAAAACACTCAACAAATGTTCCTAATAAGGTCTTGAAGATTCAATGCATGGAACAGTAATATGTTGCACCGGTATTTAATAGACCAAAGGTAATCACTTTGTAATAGAACACTCCCTGAGGGACCATTAAAGCAGTAGCTTATTCATCTCTTTGGGCCATTCGTATTTGGTTGTATCAAAAATAACCATACATGAAACAGGGGGATTTATATCCAGTTGTGGCATCGATTAACAATTATGTGATCGGGATTGGGAAGTCATCTTTTGTGCAATGATGATTAAGGTCCCTGAAGTCAATGAAGACTCTAATCTACCCATTATTCTTTTTCATAGGGATTGTGTTCTCCATATACATAGGATATTGAACCTCCCGTATGAAATTGTCTTTGATTATATTATCATGTTCTGCATCTATTTTGGAAGCATGCATCAGGTGGGTTCATTTGGCTTCTTTCTTATAGCTCGGGTGATCTTCAAGTAAGACCATATGATGTGTGGAAACTTTAGGATTGAGGCCCAATATCTCTATGTAATTCTAGGAAAATACGTCTTGATTCTTCTTTAGGAAGGAGGTATATGATTACTATTCTTTGAAAGGCATGGACACACTAATCAGAGTGGGTCGTGGGTCATTTTTGGTTCCCAGATTTATCACCTTAAGTTCATTGATTGCGGTACATAAACCTTCTTAGAATACAAAAAGGGCATCTTTGAGGTCTTCTTCCTCATATTCTTCTTATTCATTATCTTCATATTCTAATGGAGAAAGGATTTTGTGACAAAATCGTCGATGTTGGAAGATAAATCGTCTTTTTACTTAGTTTGTGAGGTAAGGGTAGTTTGACGTCCCGAGGATGGGCTGTGAGAATATTTGATATGGCTTTTCCTATCACCGTGGGAGTCAGCCCACTCTTTCAGGTCCTTGGACTCGATGGTTGTAACAGAGACCTTGAAGACAACTGATCCTACATCCAAACTTAAATTTATTCATTCAAATTGGATGATGGGTAGTATATACTCTTCCCCAAGTTTCTGGAGGGGGTTAGCAGGAGCCAACTCCAATCCATTTGGGACATTGATCTAATCAATGTAATCGGTTGAAAGATGTTTTTCATCTGACTCATTGAACCCTGCGTTGATATAATGTGATTCAAAAACCTCAAATGGGTATTTATCAGAGTGAAACGTCCCATTTTTCCCATTAATGAAATATTTGATGCATTGATAGTATGAGGACAGAATTACAACATGCTGATGAAGCCAAGACCTCAGTAACAGGACGTTGGAGGTTGTATGTTTCCACACCACCAGGAAGTCAAAGTCTGATATGCGATCTATGAGCCAAGTTTTATGCTTGATTTTTCCCAACGTTTCCTGGTCACTTTTTTCATATCCCAGTAGAGTTCTAGTGCAGGGTGTCAAAATGTCTTCATCATATCATAGCTGACGAAGAATTCTTAGTAGGAGGAGGTTAACTCCAGAGTCATTATCGATGAAGATTCTCCAAAAATCAATTCCACTTATCTTTCTGAACACATATAAGGGATTGATGTGCCCTTTCATGATGGAATCTTCATCCATGTTTGTGAAAGAGATGATGACGTGACATTCTTCAAGACTAATCTCCATCTGGTAGACTTTGGATGATGCTACTCTAGCCTCTAACTTCTGGGGACTTAGTAATGCTTCGATGAGTGCCTCCCTAATATATATATATAGGCTCAACACATCCATGATTGATAGATTTTTTGGTACTGATGCCAGCTTCTTTAAAATATCATAATTTTTCTCTATAGGTCGGCACTTCCTAGCACAGGGTTTCTCTTTCATAGATACATTAGGGGTTTGATATTTGGACGTAGACGGTTCGGCCTTCACCATAGGGTCTGGTAGTGATACAGTATTTTCCACATTTGACCGAACTGGTCTGCATGTATGCCTGGGGGGATTTGGAATTTGTTCTCCCACTTATGGATATTCCAAGATAACTAGACTTGGATTTATTTATATGGGGGAAAAGGAGCATTAAGTTTCTTTTTGCGTATATCAGAGGGTCCATACATGATTTTTCATGATGTTAATGGTTTTACTTGTGGTGTGGCTGGGGATTTGAATCCTGCCACAATCATACCTTCTAAGAATCCTCCAGTCTTTGTAACCTCTTCCACCAGATCTCATATTGGGCATGACGAATTCAGTTTCACGGTAATAGTATTCATCAGATAAGGGGTCCATCAATTGAATTAAGTTAATGGGGATGATGATCAATTTTTTATCTGACACTATTTCTATCTGACTGTCTCCTTTTGATGGTGCCATTTGGCGGGACGGTTCCTACTGTACGATTTGGTAGGGCGGTGCCCATTGAACCATTTAGTGGGGCAGTTCTCATTATACCAAGACTATTTACATGAAGTTCAAAAGCATCAATACTGACTTCATATTTTGTGTCAGCTCATCTTCTTGCTCTTGATTTATGCCCTTCTGGCATTTAGAGAACCGTGGGCTGAGGAGGATGTATGTGCTATATTGGGAGCTTTTAGGGGAATAGTTTGTTGTTTCAACTATGTATGGAGGATGTTGTGGACTCAGTTAATGGTTTAATTGGTCATCCTACTATCAAATTTTTTTCCTTCTTGCTGGTGACTGTTTTCCACTCCTCTTCCTCTCTTGAGTGTAAGGTGGAAACATATACCACTTGTGCTGGTGGTAGCCCCAACTTGACATGCCCAGAATCCACCATATTTTGTAGGAGATCCTTGAAAACAATGTACTCCTGGTTGGTATGTCCCAATATTTGGTGAAACAGACAATAATTTAGATGGTTGTCAAGACATAATACATCGGCTAGCTATGGCTCTAGCAGCCAGAGAAAATTTCAATTCATGGAAGCTGTGAAATAGTTGTGGACCTAGTCATCTCAGCATCAGTAAACATTATTTATTAATTCTTTGAAATAATGTTTTTGGCACCCCATCACTCATCTTGTCAAGGTGGGGTGGTTTTTGGTGTCCATGGGGTCCTGCATGGTTCGATGGGGGCCTCATAACTGGAGCTGGTGTCGGGGTGTCTTAAGCATGACAGAAGTCGCTTCATCTTTTCCTGTCATTTTCCCTAGTGCTGATGAGGCCATTTGGAACTTGATATTGGTCTTTTTCAAGGATTATAATATCTTTTGGGTGATGGTAGATAATTCTTTGATTCCATTTCTGTACTTAACCAGGATGAGAGGCATTCACAATTCATCCTGAAGGTTATCGATGAACATGGAGAGCATCACATCCTCGGGGAGTGGTCAGTCCAAGGAATATGTTAGGACCTTCTGTACGGTAATGAAGTCTGAGACTCTTTCTTTCTCCCATTGTTTTCCATTCATGATGTCACTAAACGTTGTCTTGGGCAACGTCAAACTAAACTGGAAGACAAAATGTTTCTAGAGGTCCTCCTATACGGTTATTGAATTGGTGGGTAGGCTAGTATACCATATGAAAGTCAATACGTGTAGGGTTCGTACAAAGAACCTATGTTGTACTTCTTCGTGTGGAACTGGAGTACCCATCATGGGATCACATAAAGAGGCATAGTGCAACAAACGTTGTTCTGGGTCCCCCGATCCATGGAATATTGGAAATATGGGGTTCCCGAAGTTTGGCGGTGGCAGAACATTGCTCACCCATTAAGGGCAGGGTTATCACTCTAATTGTATTAGATTTTTCCTCCCCTCCAATGCCTCTAGTTGAGATATTAGCTGCTTGATGGTGTTTAAGAGCCCTTGATGAATGTCCTATAGGAATTGATCTTGAGAATATGTGGTAGTGTCCCAGACTAGGTGTGCCGATCTACTGTAATTTTGGGTTGATACCCAGCCGGAGGTATCATTTGAGGTTTTACCTGGATATATTCTCACTACCCTCCCACCTGGGGGAAGTCTTGACATCCTTCTAGGGACATATTGAATGATAATCCAAGCATGGATTCATTCACTGGAATGGGTGGCTGTGGCATGGCCACCTCTTCTGGGAGAACCTACTGAAGTTCCAAGGGGAGAACACATCTGGTGAGGTAACTCCCTCGACGTAGTTTGACATTAATTTTCTTAATCTCCTTCATTTCTTCCTCCCTAGAGATCCATTACTCGAGGTTGAGGGATGTATTCTCATGGGGAGGAGGAGGTAGGTCATAGATGACGTTGGATTTATTTTTCCATTTGTTGGAGTTCTATGGGGGAGGTAACGACATGTTAACTGAGGGGGAACCCAAATTTAGGACCTCTCTCTGGTTCTGGGTATGCACACCATCAGACTTAGTGTGGGATTCCTCTGGGAGGGAACCATCTTCCTTGGCGTCTCCTCCCTCTCTGTTATTTCTTTTGGGATTTGTGAGGTTTATGTTTACCACATTCCCTGAGGTGTACCGCATTGGGGGTGGTGTACCTAATGCCAAATGGTATAAAGGATTTTCTCACCCTTTACTGGACTTTCTCATTCCATTATACAATATTCTATAGGTATCTTGGTGAAGATTGACCTGAAGGGAGCCTTGGTCTGACCTCATAACGTGCCTTTGTCTTGAAGGGTGAGAACCATAAGAAGGGTTGTAACGGGTAACTCCTCTATCCATCATTATTCCTAGATGGTGGAAGAAAAATATCTATTGTTTGGGGATTTGAGGTAAAAACTCCCCCAGCCTTGGGGGCTGGGGTTGTTCCCGTCCACATGTTGATACTCTGTGGCTTGGATTTTTTGGTCTTATAGGGGAATTTTGATTTAAAAATTCCTTTATCCCTTGGGGCTGGGGATATTCTCATATCGTGGAGGTAGATGTCACTATTGTAACGCTTTAAATTTTACATACATTCACATGAGTGTGAGATGAGTATGACATTGGGACCGCACAGAATCTATGGCCTTTTGAAGAAATGGGAACTGCTTGCTGGTTGGCTTACCTGAGGAGGTAAGCCTTATGAATGTCCTTGGTCTCGAGGCTCAGAATATTTTTGATGGATTAATCTCTTTGGCCCTGATGCTTTTGAGACTTACTCCAAGAATATTTTTATAGTATCCCATCTTCTCTAAGCAGGGGTTTCCCTTGCTTGTTGACTCTGTCTAATGAATTCATAGGATCTCATTTCCAATGGGGACTACTAAATAGGATGTGGGGTGAATTTCAAAGCTCTATGTTCTCCGAATAATCAAATGTGAACTCTAGTCAGGGTGTTTCCAATGAGTATATGAAATCTATGTAGTGCATAGAGGCAATCCATTTCAAGGTTTTTATTTCGCCTTTCTGATTGTGGATGCCTTGTCGATAGGAGGGCTTCCAGGACGATTAGATGGTGAATCTCCCCTATCATGTTGACATGGTCCACATATCTTTCATAGAGTAGGAATTTTTATTTCAGTTTTCAAAGATTCGTCCATATGTTGAGGAGAATTTCATGCATGTATTCCCTTGAAATCTCTCTTTGTATGTCAAAGTGAGAAGTGGTCATAGGCCAATACATCATTGGTATATTATCTCTAGCTAGTTGTCTTCTCACAAGAAACATTTCATGTTTTTGTTCTTATAGAGGATCCTCTAATTGAAATTCCCATCTTGACTTCTTTTTAATAATTTAATTCCAAGCAACCAGGATGGTGGGAGCATTATTGATTTGTGGATGACGCGAGGGTGGCTCAGAAGATGAGCCTGGCCCCGGGCCATCCTCTAGTTGAGAAAGAATATCACTCATTATAGACGGAGTTACCAATGTGTCTGAATCATTTCTAAGCACCTCAACATATGAAGTCTTTCTCACATTGGTTCCGAAAAGGGGAGGACCATCTTGCCAGCAAGGATTTTGGTTGTGATGAGGCTCTTCTCAAGTGGTGCTGTGATAGTGAGGGCTACCATTTCCACTTGATTCTGGACTGTGAAAAATTTCTTTACGGCGTATACCCTAGGGAGGACCTTATGGGAACTCTATAGCAAGGGGAGTAACTTCGTTCTAATTTATTTCACTGATAGGAGGACCTTCACAACAACTGTCATTGTGGGGAGAGACTTCGCAATGACTTTCATCATGGTGAGGACTACCATCATGACTTGATACCTGGCTGCAGGGAGAATTTCTTCATTTTACATCATGGGGAGGGGCTTTCGGATGTACTGAAATTTGGGGAGGACCGTCTCCTTTATAGATGTTACTATGGGGAGGACCTTCATATCAACTATCATTGTGGGGAGGGCCTTCTCAATGACTGTTACCATGGTGAGAACTAAAATCATGACTTAACGTATGACTATAGTGAGAGGAATATCTATAGCCAATATCCCAGGGAGGACCATCAGGGAGTATGTTAGTAAGGGGAGGAACTTATTGCTATCTGATCTTTAGGTCGAGGGGAAGGCTACCCCAATGCGCATCTGGATATAGACTCTCGTGATCAATCATTCTTTACCCACAGAGTGAGCCCCCATGGGAGCTCTATAGAGGACCTTCAGAGCTGTTAGTAGCAACATTGTGGGGAGGACCTTCAAAAATACTACTGCCACTTCTATAATTTGGTAATGGAATGACGAGGTCTTGAGCCTTTGTCGATATTTATTTAAGGGCATCAAGAACCCCAACATTCAGTAGACCAGGGTCATGTATGTGCTCTTCATTTTCCACTTGCCTTTGGAGCCTATCAATTTTGGGCACTCTCTTGTGGGTAACTAGGGCCATCTTCTATTGGTAATGGCCTTCATATTTGGGTCCTTATCTTTTTTAGGTTTCGTGATGTCGTTGGGATATGCTGACGGGCTTCTTGAGTTTTGGTAGGGATATATGCCTACCTTGGAGTGGCCACCATGTTGGACCGACATCCCCCAATTGGAACAAGTATTTATTCATGATCCGATTGTCTGTATGTCATGGGATATTTCCGTCAACCCTCTTGGACTAGAGAAAGGATGCATAACTACTTCAAAGTGACTAAATCATTTTGTGAGTCAGTCATTCCGTTCGAGGGAACCAGGTCGTGGGCCCAATTTCTCACCTTTGATGCTGATGCAATGATATCTTGACATGTTTTAAGGATATGGTCTAGAATCGACGTTTGATCATCCATAATTACCAAGATGTTCTGGGATACATTTTTGGATGGAATGGGTATGAAGGCCCATTCTTATATTGGGTAAGGAGTTTGTGCCTGCTCAGGTCCTCCCTGAGTTTGTTGTTGATATTGGAAGTTCTCCTATGCCGGGATAGAGGAACGAGTCTATCACCAGTTATATTACCTAGTTTACACCATATTTGATTGGTGGTCTTCATATTCACAAGCACGGATTTTTATCTGCTCTCTTGTCGTTGTATTTGTCTCACAGGCTTTGTATGCATCTGTAGGAATTTGACACTGATCGTATTTAGTTTCCACCTTATTTGGATGTCAGGATTGATATGCATCAATAAGTGTGTGTGCCTATATGTAGCTGAGTGCCTCCCTTTTTGGTTGATGGGCCTGAAGTGTATCAGTAGGTGTTTATGCTTGCGTGTAGCTGAGTGCCGTCCTTTTTGGATGGCAGGATTGAGGTGCATAATTAGGTGTTTGTGCCTGCATGTAGTTGCATTATTCCCTATTTGGATGGAAGGATTGAAGTGCATCATTAGGTGTTTGTTCTATGTGTGACTAGTTGTACCCTATTTTGATGGTGGGATTATTGTGCATTGGAATATATCTACATCTGCCTATAGCTTTCCGCTCTGTCTGCACGATAGGACAGATGAGCACTAGAAGGAACGTGCGTGTACTCGTATTGTGCCACCCTATTTATGTGGTGGGATTGAGTGGAGGGGGAGGAGTTGTCGGTTTACCTATTAAAAATCATCATGATAGTACAATTGGGCTATTTCTCAAGAACCAGGGTGACTGAGTGTTCCTGATTATATATTCTCCACCCTTGGAAAGAAGCCCGAGGGCCAGGGTCTCTTGGACTTTGGCAGGTTTCCTTAGTATAAGGTCCTCATCGGTAGGAGGAGTCCTGGTTGTTTGGTGTTGGCGGCGACGCTCTCTGGCGGGGACACGTGAGTAGGACCCCTATACACTTGAGATGAAGTCAACAGTATTGACGCCATCTGCTTTCCTAAGGTAAGGGAGGTTTTCATTGTCACATTTTTGGGAAAAGCTCCTGAAATAGTTTGAGACGACCACCGGGGATTCCTAGAGGGCTTGAATTGTAGCCTCTAGTGTAGGAAGAGTACCATTTCAGTGGTACTCTTTGATTAGAATACTAGATACCCAGTGTTGAAGATGTTGCGTAGGAAAGGGGGTCCTGCTCTTCGTTGAGGCCCCAACTGCCTGTGGGATCGCTGCCGTGCATTTATGTTTGTGTCGTTTGGATGTCATTTGGATCGAAGGTCACTCTGCAGGAACCTTCAATATATATATATGACATAAATACCACAAAACATTGTCAAAGTAGCATTTATTTAAACATATGCAAATTTGGAAATTTATATTGGACCGCTTCCCCGTTTCTTTTGTTACGAGGTGAAGGGGCCTGAGTGGGGTGAGACTACCACCTTAGTTATGTATTCACGTCAGGTTCACCAATTTTTTTCTCCTCTGAGGTGGCACGTTTATGCATATCGGGGTGAACAAAATGGTCTGATGTGTAGTATCCTTTTGTCTTTTATCATTGGGGTAAAACAGACATCTTGGTTAATGATTCACATTGGGTACACCATTTTTGTTCTAAATCCATGGTGGTGCATTTGCAGGCGGTGTGGAAGTGCCTGATGAGGATCATTAACCATAACTTTTTCTATAGATACAGTTTCTCATCGAATTTAACATTCCTTTGTTTTGACCAATTCAGTGTCATTATCCATTAATAAAGGTTGAATTAACCCCACAGGAACTGTTGGTCTCAGCAGGCGATTGCATGGCGGTCAAGAACTCATGAAATCGGTCCATCTCAGATGTAAATTCCTTGGATGGTCTCCAATGGGTTTATTCATGAAGCCAAGAACCCCCAATTTCCCCGGTATCCATGATTCATCGACCTACTTTCCAATGGTAGGTTCTCATCAGCTAAAGACACTTAAAGACTCCATTGGTTGAGAGGATGGGAAGGAAGGCTCACCGCACCCTTCTGGGGGAGGATTGTTTCCTATTCTGGGACACTCTTTTAGATTTAATTCATGTTCATATGTTCATGAATCCTTGGTTTATTTCTGAAGAGTGTGTCCATGGGATACCCTTGGTTTGCAACATCAATGTAAGCATGCATATATTTGATTCTACAGAGGTGATACTGACTTGATCCATATTATAAGGTGCTCTAGAGTTTATCATCATCTACGTGGGATAAAAGGTGACTTGATGTTGGTATCGGGACCACAAGGAGGGCTTACTACATATCCTTTGGTAGAGGAATAAAAACCCATGTAGTTCGGATGGTGTGAGGATTACACATGGAATATGCCTATTTTAGGGGGCATTGTTTGGTGAAACCTCCATGGAAGGGAACCATTTTGAGCTCATGCCTTTTGGTAGGCATCCTATGTAATATATTTTTATCATGAATCATAGTTCTCATAGTTCATATGGTGTGGGGATTACGAGTGGAAGCCGCCCATTTGATAAACATAAATGGGTGGACCCTTCATGGGAGGACACCGTTTTGAGATCAGGCCTTCTGGTAGGCGTCCTACATATCCTTGTTTGATCAGGATTCAGAGTTATCATAGTTCAGATGGTGTTGGGATTAAGCGTGGATGTCACCCATTTTGGAATCATGATTGGGTGGACCCTTCATGGTAGGGAACCCTTTTGAGATCAGGCCTTCTAGTAGGCATCTTACGTATCCTGGTTCAATCAGGAATCAGAGTTCAAATAGTTCATATTCATGTGGATGTTTTAATCCTTACAAACTGCTAATCCTACATGAGTCATGATCGGTGTGATAAAGAAGAGGATTTGAAAGATTCAACAATGCACATGCCTCATCCCCTGTTGGTGGGGGAGGGAGAGCCCGCGACAGAAGAGGTTGGGGAAACAGTGCTTGAGGGTGCAGAGAAATGAACCTTTCCATGTGAGATGGAATTAAATTTCATGTGGCCTAGCCTTAGAGGATGGAGGACATACCTCAATGGGAGGGCCCTAGAGCACGTTCTGTGAAGGGGGGAGTTTCATCCTCATCAAAGGGGGGAGCGAACATAACCTATTCAACTGATCACTCTCCCTCATTGAATGGAAAAGCAAATGAACACCCTTATTCCTGAGAATAGGGAGGCTCATGTCGACATCCCACGGTTGGGCTCCATGTTACCCTGGGAATGTAGCCTCACAGGAATTCACAAAGCCTACACCTTTGTAGGGAGGTCCTTCATGACTCCACATACCGGGGGTATGTAGACTCAATGGGGCGCACTGATGAACTCGATGGTCTGATCATACAGGTATGGTTTCCGTGGAGGATGATTTGGCCTAATTTCATAGGAATAGTTAGATAAGGGACCATGGAGGACTGGATAGTAGGGGAGGGGTGAGGTTGGAACTAGTGGGAACAATACCCGAAAACACCCCATTCCACATACTGACTTTTTATGCAGGATGGGGGGGATCCACATACCATAGGGATATGCAAGTAGAGGGGATGTCTGTGTACCAATGCAATATGTGGGCATGGGTATAGAAAACCACGTACCTTAGTGGTACACATCCCATTACACCACTTTGGGTTCCATCTGCGTACTGATGTGGAACGCGGAATCCGGATTAGTTCACATAGCAGCATGCTACACAGAGCACCATATTGAAGGGGGTTCTGGGGATCATTATTCACGAGGAGTTCATATTCAAAGAGCCCTGGGTTTTCATTTCACCATCTAGGTTCACGGTTCCATTATTATTATTCAATCCCCCCATTTTATGGTTTGCGGTCGGCTGTACCTGTGAAGGAGTGGTGTGCGATTCATGCATTGCTCATGAAATAAGACGGAAGTTGGAGTGTAACCTCTACTTCTTCCTCAAGATTTCATCATATGTATATATTTATATCTGTATCCCTCTCTATGTATCTTTTTACTTCTATTATGATTCTTTTATAGATCATCCAAGCGATCATATCGACTGGGCACACAACACCATTTGTGGAGGCCCATTGAAGCAACATCCCGACCTGCAGAAGACTCGGTCAACTAGGGTTTGTGGAGGCTTAGGTCAATGATAATGGTTAACGAAACCATACATGTTATCTTCATCTACAAACTGATGGTTATGTAGTATGGTATGTAGATTGGCCTTATGCTCACAATGGCTTCAGTTGATGTGGTTCACGGTTCGTCTTGATCGCTGGCCATTGCCTCATGGGCCAATGGTTCACAGACCTTCTTTCATACCTAGAGGTTCAGGATCCATCTTCTCCACATACCTTTACTGTTTATGGTACGTGATCCACTTAAAAAAACCTTTAAAACCTGAATTCCTTCAAGTTCCTTTAAATTATTACAACTCAATTTGAGTCCCTTCACCTTAATAGACTTGTAAAAGCAATTGCTTCCTTTTGAAAAGCTATTGTAGGATATTTTCTCCTCTTGGTTGAATTTCTAGGACCCTACAATGAGATGGGAAGGTTTTACATCAGGGAGATTGTACGTTTTCATGGGGTTCCACACTCCATCATTTCAGACAGAGACACCTGTTTTACTTCTCAGGTCTGGAAAGGACTATAGAGGGATTTGGGTATACAGGTACTTCTGAGTAAAACTTACCATCCCCAGATAAATGGCCAGTTTGAGTACATGATTCATGTTCTAGAGGAAATGTTTTGAGCCTGAGTCCAGGATTTTTGAGGTTCTTGGGATAAGCACATACCTCTGGTAGAGTTTTCCTACAATAATAGTTTTCAGGAGACTATTCATATGGAACCTTATGAGGCTTCGTATAGTAGGCCATGCTGATCACCCCTATGTTGGATGGAAGTAGGAGAGGCAGTTATGTTGGGACCTCAACTTTTCTAGGAGACCACATAGTAGGTGGATCTGTTTTGGAAGAGGATGTCTACTATATAATCACAACAGAAGTCTTATGCTAATTATCAAAAATGACCTATAGAGTTCAAGGTTGGAGATCAGTTTTTCCTTCGTGTCAAACCGAGGTTGGAACACAAGAGGATTATGAGATAGGGTAAGATTTTATTAAGATATGTTGGGCCGTTTGAGGTTTTGGAGAGAGTCATTCTAGTTTCCTATCATTTTCAATTACCTTATAGGTGCCAGGATATGCACGAAATCTTCCATGTTTCTTAGCTGTAATGTTACTTCTCAGACCCATCTCATGTTTTACAACCCGAGGAGGTTCAGTTAGAGGTTGAAGAATCATTTGAGGAGAATCCTATCTATATTATTTATCACAGCACAAAGGTTCACTATGGCAGTTGTGTTCCTCTGGTATGGGTGTTGTCAAAGCACGGGTTAGTACAGGATGAGACTAGGGAGAGGGAGGCCGTTGTGCAATTGTAATGGCTAGAGTTGTTCAAGGATTATTCTTCTGTACCTACTTGTTAATGAAATTTGGGGACAAATTTATTTAAGGGGGGAAGTTATTAAGAACCCAGATTTTTATTTCAGGTATGGATCATCATTTCGAGTGTTTTTGGGAATCAGGGGAGAATCTGGAAATTTAAGGAGTACACACCGTGTACTTATGAGTACACATCATGTACCCGATTGCTATGGGTAGCTGTGTACTGGTCATGTATGAGACGAGTACATGGTCATGTGAGTTGACTTGAATACTTCTTAAAGTGGGGCCCTGTAAAGACCTATACACACCGTGTATCTTTAGGGGACATGCAGTGTTTGTTTATTTTAAATTGTTATATCAGACTGGTTTCATGTTTCATTGACAAAACTGTCTTATTCTAGCTCAGTCTCATCTAGGAGCGATGGAAATTTCTAAACATTCATTGAGCCATAAATTAGGATTTTTTTCTATGAATTTAACATCGTTGATTGTTTTGGAATCACCACGGTGAGTTCTTCCTTCTTCTATAGCTTCTCATCTTGATTTCTACTCATTCGTGAGATATTCAAGGTTGAACATTTTTGACATTTTTGTAGATATGCAACATTTTAGGTCGAATAAAAGGTTGAGATTCAACTATATCGATCATAAAATATTGAGGTAGGTGGTTTTCACCTTTCTGTGGTTGTATTTGAATTATTTGTGCAAAACGTGCCCAATACCCTAGTTTAGGGTATTGCGTGTGTTGGTAATTTAACATTATTTATTCCTACTTTGATTTTTTTGCTTGGGTAGAGGTATTTGATTATTAATAGGTTTTATTACCTTGCTATGGATGTGTTTGCCCTTGTTTTTTGGATATTGGCTGTTGGGTCTACAACTGCCAGTTAGGCTGCTTTGTTTTCGATGCCTAGTGTTGTTAGGATTGAGTTGTTGTTTATATGACATGATTGTGATATGCATTGTAGTTGTTTATCCAAGTAGTATTTGAGTTTTTTTTTGGATGTTGGATATCGTATGCACATGACTGTATTACACAGGGATGTGGGAACCTGGTGTAGTTAGACCATGGGGGTACCACTCTATATACAGAGGAGGTGTGCGCAGGATATGGATGTTTTGTGAAAGATCTTGATCATTGTGTGTTAGGATAAGGGAAACCCATGGAGTCTAAAAGTAATAGTGAGTAAAAGATTTGGGACTTCCATGCAAGATCAGGGGGTATGGGTGAAAGAGGCACTACACAAGGACATGTCTTGTGTGCAGGAGGGGTCTTTTACATGAACTCTCTTTAAATGTGAGTGGGTCAAGCACCATTGTGCCAACTCAAAAGGGGACCCATGGGGGAACTATCACTCAAGATACAATACATGGAATCCATGACTTGTGCGTAGTCACGGAAGGGTTCATCTTACACACATGGGAGTGATGGTTTAACTTTTGTATAATTCTTTTGAATGGAGGGGGTACCACTCTATATATAGGAAAAAATATCGATGGGAACACATCAACATGCATGTGTAGAAGAGGTTGTTTGACATCTCATTGGGTACATAAGAGTCTTGAGCACAAATTTTATCCTTATACACTATCATGCATGCTTATGTGTACTTGTCTTTTCTATTTTTTGGAGGCCAGAGTGGAAGATTGTATTTGATGTCACATTGTGTGCATAAGAGGCTTGCACATGGAATTTGGTCTTGAGTCCCAGCTTCTAATCACACACGCGAATCACTTGGGATTCTCATGATCATCTTCTGAGTCAAACTATGTCATTCAGTTTCTTATGTAAGTCTATATGGGGCTTCAAGAGAAATATAGTTCCAAAAAATACACCCTTGGAATCTAAGATGAAATGGTTCTAGAAGGTCGGGTTCAAAGGGAAACTATGAAGAGAATAATGATTTTAAGTCGATGCATACAAAATATCCCATCTAGGGAATAAGGAATCTTGTGTGCAAATGGAACACCTGGTCTGTGCATTTAAATATGTAGATGGGATCAAGGAATAATACCTTGAATTTATATATGATAAGAGACTCACACTCATGCGTGTAAGTTTTTATCTTTTGTGAGAAAGAATCCAAATTCAATTGCTTCCGTACACGTGACCTCTAGATCTTGAACACTTTGAACATAGATATATTATTCCACAATTGTCTTCCAAACTTGCATGCAACCATCCATATTGTGCACCAAATATCCATCTTTCACACCAAGCCCTTCTGTTCATTCATGAGTTAACCAAGATGGCCAGTGAACATTCTTCTACTGAGAGGGAGGCCGCTTCAACTGAACGAAGGGATGAGATGATCACAAACCCTCAAATTATTCATACGATGAGGATAATTACCAATAATCAGATGCCTTTAGGTATAATAACATATGATTAGAAGGATTACGTTATAAAAAATATCCTCCCACTATGGAATTTTGGCATCCTGTAGGAAGTGATTATTCCAGGATTCGAGATCAATAGGCCACGGTCATGGGTATCATAGAAGGATAACCTTCAACTGATCTAAATCATAAACAACGACTACCTCACCAAAGAGACTTATGATATGGCTATTATTTTCTGGAATATGAGAACCCTAACATTCATAGATGATGAAATTATGGATGAATAATTTACCACCCATTACACAATCACTTTACAGAGTAGTCTCACTGAAGAGAGTATGGGATTGTAGAAGGACTAGATTATGCGGTCTAAGGGGAATTTTACTAGTGAGTGGGAATGTGCGTACTGGGTATGCCAAACATGAGAGGAATTTGGGGTAGTGTTTCAACAAACTGGGCTATTTGAAGTCATGTGAACATCAAGATTTCACTTTCATCATCATCAGGACCTGATGCGAGAGCTATTCTACCAATGGTCCTCGGACACAAACACCTTCCACCTCCACCATGAGGAGGTCAGTATCAGCCTTTGGGAAATCCACTAAATCAGAGGAATTTATCTATAGGGTTTACAATAATATGAATTACTATCAATGGAGAACATTTGGGTAAATAGGTCATGAACCACCATTTTCACACAAAATTTGCTGGACTTGGATCAGGAGAGGTTGGGGATCAAATACATTCTACATTACATCTATTACCTAGCATGGTTCATCCTATTCCTCAATATGGATATGGAAATGAGGATGTCATTCCAAGGGAAGAATCTACCAAATTCATCATAGAGGGTTATGGCTGGATCATGTTGTGTGGTCCTGGAGGTAGGTGAATACAAATCATGGGCCTTTAGTGTAAATGAAATCCAGGATGCACATGTGCAGTACTATGGTTTCCTTGATTCCTTTTTAAGTGGGTGGATTATACAAGTGACAGAAATGAGGATGGGGGTTTATTCAGAGACATTAGTGATGGTTCGGATCATGGAGGCCCCTAACATGGTTAATATGGGGGTGCCTGTATCAGTGAGGATTTAAAGTATACCGGGGCACATTTCTAGAGGAGGGGTGCCCAAGAAGATTTTTAGACCATTCCATATTCTTCATGGTTGATTTGTAGCTCACTGTTGTGGGTATGATTTCCCAAATACTATATGTCCTCCAGGAGATGGCCTACAATCATCTTTACTGAATATCACTAGGGTTCTAACATTAATGATTAATGAGGAGGGGATTAAGAACTAGATTTTAAATAACACGAACATCAAATTTCACCCATTCTACACCCAGATTGTTCATGTTGTGGATGACTTGCGAGATCCATGAGAGTATGGTAAGTATCTGTTGTTCATAAGAGGTGGAGTTCTGGTAGACCTGATTGATGGGAAGATCTTTTTTGAACCCTACCTGACATCACAGTTTTCCAGACAGTTTGGGTTCTTGTAGAAGATGCTGAAGAAAGTGTATACAAAGGTTAGGGAAAAGAAACACCCCTACATCCTTTACCTGTTGTGGATAATGTTTATAACTGTTAAATTTGGTGAAACAATCACACTTCCCCCTACTAATTTTGATGCCAGCCTATCAGTGGAATAGGTTGACCACTAGGTGGTGGAATACCCCGAAGCAATTTTACAGATGCGTATTCGTAAAATCAAGGTAGAAAGTATAGATTATACATGATGAGGGAGAAGGTGTGGTGATTTGGGGGAATCAAGACCAGAGGCAAGCCAGGTGGATGGGATGGATGATTAGGGAACCTCAATGGAAGTAGCATCAGAAGTTGCGGTTGTTACTCCACATTCTAAAGATGAGTGGTTCTGTAGGCGACCTCACATTCCATATAGAAAGGCCCCTAGGAAAAAAATTAGATATCTCATTCAGCCTACTATCAATGATATTTTTCCATCCCTATGGAATTATTGGATAACAATATGAAAATCACTATCAACTGAAGAGCTATAGAGAAAACTAATATGCATCGGGCTGGATCTACCTAAAGTTGGGCACATCCAGGTGGTAGAAAAGGTTCATTTTCATCTCTAACATATTTTCCCAATTGCTATTGATGTCTATTAATGAAAAAATGGTTGGTACAAATAAATGAATTTCTTATTTAAATACTGCTTAGTCAAGAACATGATCTTAAACAAATGACACCTAAGGATGATGATGATGAAGAAGAAGATGAAGAAGAGCAATTATTGGAAGAGGAGGAAGAAGAAAAATATGATGAGTAGGATGAAAATAATGAATAAGAAGAATAGGATGATAATAATGAAGAAACCCAAGGTGCGGAGTCTCAGAGGATAGTGGTTCACTAGTGGAGACCACAGGAGAGCGATAAAATCACAGGATCTGTTGAGGAATTGGAAAACATCTCGAGGTAAGTCTCAAAACCTATCTCTCAGGGTCCATTTTTATTTTATAACCTAAATACACTGGCTTTGATTTATCCTATTCAGAAACACATTGGTGATGATGATCTAGTATCTCCCACTTTATAGGATGAAAATGTGATGATGGGCATGGAAAGGCACCTCCCCAATCCTGTATTTGGGGCTAAGTAAGGTGGAGGATCAATCATGGATGAAGCGTACATATGTAAAATATAGTAATGGGTAAAAATGATGGCCTCAAAATCTTAGGCTATGACCACTATTCATAAATATTTGATGTTAATCATTGAGTTAACAAGTGCTGAGGGATCACTCGTAGTGGAAAATCCTGTAGGGTATTAGGCACCTAACCCAACTTCACATAGCTCTTATAGGTCCCTATTTTTATATACCCACATATGTTATTTGATAATACAGATGACCAAGGTATGAAATATACATGTAGTGATCACAAGACTAGAAGCCCAAAATACATTCAATTCTAGGAAAAATATGGGAGATCTATTAGTTATTGTACCTGTTTGTGAGGAACCATCCATTCAAGCTGATATGGCCTTAAAACTTGGGGAGTAGGAAGTTGTGGTCATAGGTGATTCCACTACTAGGAAGGATCTTGAAGTAGGTGATGGAGATGTTTCCAAAGAATATATTAGTAAGGAGGGTCACCCACATATCATAGAGCCTATCCCATTAGAAATGATATTGGAGGAAGACCATGTTGCTGAGATCCTAACCATCTTCCCCAAATATAGACCTACAGATCCTAAAGAACTGCATTATTATGATCCTAGCACATCTAAGGAGAGCTTTATGACACGGAGAAAGGCATGTATGTTTATCAAATTCTTCATAAATATATTATAGTCTGAATGGATGAGTCATCTAGGGTCACTTTACACTTGGTTGTGCTTTCTATCTGCCAGAGTTGTGGATGATTTCCATCTCTATATGGTGATCCACGAATATCATACTAAGAATATAGAGGAGAGAAGCCAAATATTAGATGTTGAATGGTTCCATAAAAAGTTTTAAAAAATCCTGAAGTTCTATGAGTCTGAGCAGGAAACTTGAGGTCTTGATGATAAGATAGATGAATGTGCCGCATTCATCACCCATCAATCTGGGCTCATTGAATGATTGAGGGTCCATCTGGAGGAATCCGATGAGTATCTAGTGCAAGCGAGCCTTCAAATGGATGAACTCTGAGTCGAGCGAGAAAAAATTTAGGTTAGGGATAATTAGTTTCTCTCTATGGATATCAATGAGGAAATAGATCTCAGGAAGTGGTAGGGGACTCTAGAATCTATGTGCCAAAAGGTGGCAACATTGAATCATTCCATCAAATGAGCATATCTGTGAGGGTTGTGTTTTTTCCAAACTCATGAAACATATTTTACTATATTTTTTGATTATTATTAACTTCATCCAAGGACATATATATTTTATTGTTATCATTACATCAATATAATAACCATGAAACAACTAATGAACAATCCCTAAGCTCATGTGGGTTATACCTAGTGTGAGAAACAAGGGACGATCACATGATTATCCAATTTTTATATGAGTGTTCCAACTAACCATGGAATACTTGGGGTGTTTTATTTTTGAATGACTACCCAAGGCATTAGAGTTGAGAAAGGAAATGAATGGAGGATAAGGTTCCCAGAGTATCCAAATTGCCTTCCCAACATGCTCTAGTCAACAAGTGGGATAATTCCAGTTGTGTTGGTATCAATACAATCAAAGGGGAATAGAAAGTGTGAATCAAAATAACCAAGATTCACAATACATTCTTGATGGCATCATTATATGGGACAAATGCAGACCGTATTTGAAATACAATACCTGTACCACTAGCCTACAATGGGGACAAAAAATCAAGGGAAACCACTGAACGAATTAGAAAACATATAGTTAAACTTGAAATGTCATTCTATGTCTTTTGTAATATTAGACCAGAACCATAGGAGATCCAAAGAATAATGGGACTAGGCGGTTTGGTGGTTCCTTCAGACATGAAAGAGGATGAAAATCCAAATAAAGGTAACACAATGTGTAGAGTTGGAGTGATGGAATTTTGAAAAGGATTTAAAAAATCGTGAAATTATTCCATTGTGGTGAATGTGCATTAGTGTGGGAACATTGTTCTGAATAATTATCAAACCTATATTTCAGGGGGAGTATCCCCTTGAATATTTGGATGATAGCTAGGAAGATGTGAAATGTGGTGGATGAATAGCACTGTGGGTGATGGGATTCCTTTTTGTTTCAAATCATGTAAGAGTAGACAATGCACATATAGTTTAGCATCATATGGTAAGGATGAAGACACATGAAATAGGTTAACATCATATAACAAGGACGTTTCACATAGTTTAAGGTCATAGGGATTGGACCGTGATTGGGGCCAATGGAATGAAAGGTTAATGATCTTGTGGCTAGGACCGATGTGAAATGCTCGGGCATCACTTCGTATCCCATAATGATAGGAATAAGTCCACATGTAGTTATTGAATGTCGCATAGTTTCACATCATGTTGTAAGGATAAAGATGATCCGATATAAAAGGGGGAAATAATGTTGTGGTTCTGCCAAAATCTAATTATATAAGTATCACTAAATATCCTGTAAGTATGGGAATCAATCCACACATAGGTCTTGAGAAAAAACATACATTTGATATTTCTTATTTGGTATATTGCTATTGATTTGTTTAATGATTTTTTTGGAGTTACCAACCCAGGATGAAATGTCTAGGTGTCTCTATGGGAATCAATCCTTATGTAGGTCTTGATAAGTAGCATGGTGATGACCAATTCCAAGAGTATTTCCCTCTCATGTGATAAAAACATAATGTTGTGCCATTTTTCATCGTGCGGCTAGGACAATGATGTTTCCTTTTAAGGTTGTATGATTGGAACGAACCATAAATTTTAACATCGTGTGGTTAAAATTCAATAGATTAAAGTCATTTATGACACGAAATCATGGTTTAACTTCATACGACTTGAAAAAAAGAGATCTTAGTTTATGTTCATAGAACCTGAACCATAATTTTGTGTATCGTCTCTATGTGGGATGACACTACCAAGACCCCTAAGCCGATGTGATCCATTCTCGGTTTGGGAAACATGGGGTGATGTCAGGTTATCCTTGTCATATGAGAGTGAACATAAATGGAAAGGAAATGATGGGTGGGATAATCTTTTACACGCCTACATTCCTACTCAATGTGCATAGATGCATAGAGGGACAACAAAGAAGGTATTGGAGATCCACAAGAACATGATAGGGTTGGAATGTTTGACTCATAGTGTCCAATGTTTGGGATATAATGGAGTGGTATAAAGATGGAGGATAACTAAGGACCATTTTTGAAACACAGTATATATATCATGTAACCTAGAATAGGAATTGACAAAAGGGGTTCAAATCCTGACCAAATTTGAAAAGAAAGACTTATCTTAAAATGTCATTCAAAATATTATGGGGCATTGGCCCATGACGGTAGGCAATCGATGAGGTTGAGAATCCATACTATTAGTGAGATCCTTCAGATATGAAAATTATAAAGACTCAAATAAAGGGGATGCATGAAATGAAAAGGTGAAGTTGGGTAAATTTCCCTATGGAATCCAATGCTCTATGTCTCCTACCATCACACATTTGAACATTCTTGTGTAGAACATCTGCAGGTAGGATTATATCTATATTCCATATTGGGAGGAATTGAGAATAGTTTATAGTTCATGTTTCTTGGACCAAAATATCTCAGTTTAAGTTCATATAATGTGGACCAAAGGTTTCTATTTTAACATTGTTTTCATGGGTCATACCCATGAATTTTAATGTCATACGGTAAGGATAAGAAAATAAGGGGTGAAAAGGTTTACAACTCTACGACTGGACCCAGGGATCAAAATGTCTGGGCATCACTACGTATCTCATAAGGATAGGAATCAAGACACACATAGTTCTTAAAACAATTCATTGAAGACAACCAATGGAAAAAGGGGAGATATCCTCTGAAATGAGAAAAATGAAGGTTGTGATGTAGTTTATTGTCATGCAAACTCAGACACTAAAAATCATTGTTTAAGGTTGTAGAGTTTGAACCAGATAATGGGGACCCAAAAGGAGAAATGTGTAGTAAGGTTACATGAAGTGACTTAATGTTAATGATGATAGTGGAGATCCACACCACTCCCACATGCACGAGATAACACCTAGACCAAGATGGGGGGTGAGAGAGAAAAGGAAAAGAGTTCATGATTCTGAGGTTGGACTAGAAGAAAAAATGTCGGAGCATCACTATGTATCCCACAAGGGTGAGAATCAATACACACATAGTTATTTAAGGAAGGTGTATAAAATGGGAAAATCTAAAAGGATAAACATATTCTTAGGTGAAGACATCATTGTTTTGTGTATTTTTTAATCATATAACTTAGATATAGTAATTTAATGTTGTATGATGAGGACACTAGGGATATTTGTTCACGACCATAGAGATCAGACTCCGGGTGATGATTTCCAAATAAAAATGTATAGTGTGGTTCCATAAAAAACCTTACATGAATGTGGACCAAAGAGGTCTCATATCCACACCACATACTCCCTAAAAAAACCTATGCACAATTTGAAGTCATAATTCCAGGACTTGACATGTGAAGTCCTAGTTTATGGTCATAGAGTTTAGACCATAAGATGGGATAATTATTCCATGTAGGTATAAACCTTAACAAGATCCCTAAGATCATGTGATCCATGATTGGGGAGAGAAATAAGGGAAAGAGAAGATATTTATAGCATATGGAAGCACAAAATAGGGGAATGAAGGTGCATAGTCAAGGACGACCCCCTGACGCCAGTCCGCCCACTCAACGCACCAAGGTGCATAGAGGGATAACACAATGGTTGTTGAAGTACTTTTTGGACTTAAGGATGTGGAATAAGATGTGATTCATGCATGAAAAATGAGAACTTTTTTAAGGTAATGCTGAAAGGACAAAAAAATCTATGTGGTTTAATGTCTTACAGATAGGACACCACAGTTTTTTGTCATGTGGTATGGGAGAGATCTTAGTTTAAGGTCATAGAACTCAGATCATAAAGTGAGTCCAAAAGGGTCATAAAGGATGAGGAACCTTGAAAATCTAGGGGCTGGACCCAAAGACATCATGTCCGGGAATTCCTATGTATCCCATATGGTTGGGAATCCAACAATAAATAGTTCTTGAATGCTGTGAAGTTTAATGTCATGCGGTAAGGATGTGATATAGACAAATTCTTAAAAGAGGGAACATGAGGCTCTTGTAAACCCGAAGTGAATGAGGACCAAAGAGGCCTCATGCCACCCCACTTTCTCTCTGGGAAATTTAGGATAACAGGATATAAGGATGAAAGGATCCATGAAACCTGTTCTGGACCTGAAGAAAACTTGTCTGGGCATTCCTACATATCCCATGAGGATGGGAATCAAGACATATGTATTTCTTAAATTTTGTGTAATTTAACATCATGTGGTAAGGACAAGATAAAATGGGAGATCTCTAAGAGAGGTACATGGTGAGACTATTGTAAAACTAATGTAAATTAGGACCAAAGAGGTCTCATATCACACCACGTGCTCCAAAGAATGAACTTAGGCCAAGGGGATGAATGGATAGTGAAACCTAGGAAATGTGGGGGCCGGACCCAAAGAAAACATGTCTTAGAATTCCAAGGAATGACATAAAGATGTTAATCAATCCATACATAGTTATTGAATTCCATACAGTTTAACATCATGTGTAAAGGTTGATATAGAGGAAAAATCCATACAATTTAACATATTAAAGGATCTGACAAAAGGTTCTTGTAGTTTAAGGCCATGCACAAAACACGTGTAGTTTAGAATCAAGGAGGACACCTTATAGATTAAAATCAGGTAGGATGAAATAGATCATTGTTTAAGGTTGTAGAGCTTGGACCATAAGGGTCTGTGTTTATAGTTTTCATTTTATTGTCATGTAGGATGAAAGAGATATTTTCATAAGGTTGTAGATCTCAGACCTTTAGGGAAGCTACCGACATAGGGGTGTGTAGGGTGGTCCCACAAAGCATCCCAATGAAAATGAGAACCAAGGAGGTCTCACAATCACACTGGACACTCCTGATGAAATCATAAGACCATGGGGCCAAATGGGTGAAATGGAAATTCTACGGTTGGGCCCAAAGAGAAAATATTCAAGGGTCGCTACATATCCTGCAAAGGAAGGAATCAAGTGCCACATAGTTCTAGAAGAATGTGTAGTTTAATGTCATGCGTTATGTAAGTTTTAACACCCTGACCCCAGTTACCCAGAGTCGATGCATTATTACATAACATTGGCATGATCAGAAAATATCATGTCTCGAAAGACCGATTAGTTTAGTAGCCTCGGAAACACTATATACATTCATAAATTTTACATTACATCATTAAGTGAAAACTACATCAACATCCTATCTCCACACTCATATCCCCTTACACTATCCCTATAGGTCATTCATAAAATACTTCTTCACATCTTGGGAAAAATAAAACATAGAAAGGGGTGAGCTCAGATGCCCAGTAAGGGTAACAATATAACAGAAACTTTCATAAATATGCATTAACATTTACGGCAATGTATAACTAAAACAAAATCCTTTTAAACATGAACGTCAGAATAATATGGAAAAAATAAAATTAAATAATTTCATTTACTTATTCACATGGATATTCTACTAGTCGAATAATCACATGTAATGTCAATAACCACTTTCATAATGGTGTAATTCATAATTATAGACTATCATAACCACATAGTCAAGGCCTTATGACAAGACTAAAAATAAGATTTTCTCAAGGACTTGTGCCAAGACACTAGTTTGTATAATGAGACCTACTGATGCATCTAGGAGATATAGCAGGCTCCACCCATCACTTACTATGTCCAATGAATTCCTCATATGAATTGGTTAAAACATAACATAATCATTCGTATTTAAACTAGCATATGAAATGTAAATACTTTCTCCATTAAACATCATTTGTATAAAAATTACACATCCATAGTCAAAAATATCACAAAACCTTAAATATAATATGAATGTTTGGTATCATAATAAATCAACTTCAATGAATATTAAAATCCTTCAAAGGATGTTGACATAGATGAAATCAAAACTATTTGAGAGAAATATCTCTTTTTTTTGAAATAATTTAAATGAAACATAATTATAAAATAAAAAATTTACTTTTAAAATATTCTTATAAGCTTATAAGGGAAGGTTTGACGATTTTATATTGGTGGAAAATAGCCACACCCACCGTATAAGTTAAAAAAATACATTCTTACCTTAATTTTGTCAAAATGGTTAAAAATGACCTTGTTTGGAAAGCGACGAAAATATTCCTTTATAAACATCTTATAAAAAGTCAACAAGGGTATAAATGAATTTAAACCATTGTCTATAAAATATTAAGAATGATTTGAAATACCTTTTTAAGAAACATGTATGTGGATGATAAAGAGGTCCTAGTAGATAATTACATATAAACAACCTCGGATAGTGAAGAGATTGTAAAATAAACCCTTACCTTGTACTTTTACTTGGTCGAGGGTAGGTTAACCACTTGTATAATAGATAAGTCATTTTTATTAAATTATAAAATAATCATATACATAAATATGATATCATATAATATCTTTTAATACTTCTTTTTAAATAATATTTTAGTATTATCGTCATTTCGGGTGATAACTGATTCGATTCCATTTATATGATTTGTGAAGTAATATGTGTTTTTTATGGATAGTTTGTTTCTTATTTATATCCATAATGATATAAAGTCCTTAAAAAGTACTTTTAATCATCAAATGTGAGTTAGTATTGAATGTATATGATGGGGAAATGAATCTCATCACATTCGTGGAGACAATAATCCATATGTACGCATGAACGCTACTTCCATTTCATTTTTCATTTTAAAAGAAATCCAAACCAATTGATACATAGTTATATTATTATTCCAATATAATATCCTATATATGTTACTTAATTTCATTAACACCAACCTTTATACGTTCTATGTATGGTATGAAAGAGTCATATCACTTGGAGGGGGCGGTAGTCCGCACTTCCTCAAATGAAATTATCGTATATATATACAACATGAAACAAATAAAGGTATGATATAAAATGGAATTATATAATATTATATATAAAATATATATCATTAATATCATATTTAATAATATTTCCATCATAATGGACACCTTGAGAGGTGGTAGGAGTTAATTGAACAATCATCATTTCGTGAGGCATTTGGTTGCCATCCACAGAAACATTATGTTCTTTACCTATTAGATGGAGGTGTGTGTAAGTTTAGTTCAAATACCTCTCATAAAAATATCATATTATATTAAGTATATTGATGTTTTTATAAAATAAAATAATAAGAAGAGTTTAGGGGTTGCAGAAGAAAAGAAGCTAAGAGAAATCATTACCTTTAATTTGGGTAACTCTCTTTGGTTTGAACCAAAAAAGACACTTGAAGTACCTTCTGCCTAAGTTAAGGATTCTAAGAGGAAGATGGGGATGTAGGTAGATTAATTGGTCAGATTTTGGACTATCCAAAAGTCTTGAGAGGTGTGAGGGATTGGTTATAAGTGGTATCCTTTTAAATGGGGGAGGAGGGGCTCTTTAAAAAAAACATAAAGTATTATTTTATAATAAATTCATATTTTATTTATAATGGCTCCAAACTGTATAATTCAAATTATATGGTGGGGATAGGTCGAAAAAAACTCAACCAATAAGTTTTAGACAAGTTTTCGTCACTATTTTACACTTATCTTTTAGATTTAACTCTTAGTTAAATAGTTTGACATTTACCATGTCTCTTCGTATTTTTATATTATATGGTTAATAAACTTACTATAAACTTCCAAGAAAACCCCAAGTGGTTCATTAATGACATAACTATAATCATATAAGTCATTTGGATGAACCTTAGATATTTAGTAATATTATATCAATTAATAGTATAATTTTTGTTTTAAAAACTCCTTTATGTCAATTTTGACACTATTTAATAATTGATTTTTGTTAAAGTCTTAATAAATTTATTAATTCGAGACAAATTCATTTAAAAAATACTAAAATGTCATATTAACCAATAAAATTATTTTAATTCATTTAAATTTTCAAATTATATTTCTTTGGGTATTAATAATATCAATTATTTTAATATATCACTAATAAGGTAATTACTGTATCATTATTGTGTTATAAATAAATTAAATTATTTAATGTCTAAAAATTATAAATAAAATAAAATTATTTTGGAAATCTTTTTATATTTCTAATTAATATTTTTAATTGAATTTATCTTTTGTATAACCCTATCTTAAAAATGTTTTAGTTATTAAACTTTGATTTTAACTCTTTTAACTCTTCTTTGAATTAAATAATAATAAATGTCCTAATCTAATTCAAGTGGACCAAAGTGGTTCATATTTTATTCCTAAGGTTGTTTTTGGTCGAATTATACTTATCCAATAGAATTAGGACATGTGTTTGGGTAATAATAATATCATTTTTACCTTTAAATACCCTATTTACTTTTTCCCGTGGTAAATAAAAGTAAAAAGTTACTATTCATACAAAATTATATTTATCTTATTGAACCACATTTTACTAATTGATATTAACCATGTCTCTCAGATTTTCCAAATTCCACTAACAAAAGTGATAAAATTATGTTTTATGTGAATTTGCAAATTCTCCTAGAAGATGAGTAAAAGACGGTGAAAAGTTCAATAAAGTTTTTATATATCTAAAATTATTATAAACCGACTCCAATGAATTACATTTTACTTATATAGGTATTATGTATCTATTTTTACCTAAAATAAATTTAAATAAAATAAATAATTATTTAAATAAATATTCAGTTTTAAACTATAACTCAGTGTTTTTCACTATTCATCAAAAAATGAAAGTTTTCAGAAAATTACCAAAAATTCACTCCAAGATAATTTTGATATTGTGAATTAAATAATAAAGTATATTTTACCAAATTAAAAAAATATAAGTTTCATTTAGTAATTTAAAATTAATTCCTGCTGTCAAAACCAAAAGGCATATTTTTAAGAAATAATAATTACCAAAATTTTGACAATTGTTTATATCCAAATTCAAAGTGAAATTACTTAAAATGACCATAATTGTATTAAATTTTAAAAATTTAATCTATTTATACTTCCAAACCATTGAAATTTATAATTTAATAGTATAAATTATTTTGATTTATAATGTTGTTTTCAGTTAAAATATAGTATTTTTTCATTATTTACCCAAATATGAAAATTATCAGAAAATCACCAAAACATTATTGAAACTAAATTCTTATATCCCTATTCTAAAGAAGAAGTTTATTTTGTCAAATTGAATATATAAAAGTTTCAAATATTGGATTTAATAAGGCTTTTTCATTAAAAGGCGGTAAAATTTCATTTTTTGAAAAAATACATATTTTATCTGAAAAAATGCATTTGTTCTTACATTATATCTAAGAAACTAATAATATGGATTCTAAGTTTATAAGGATTATATATAGTTCAAAATTCAGTTAATACTATTCATAACCTCTTTTGAAAGGCTTGTTTGGTAAGTAATGGTGCTCTAGAACTCGGTGTTGTGTGTATTGCAAGTTATTGAATTACATTGAAGAAATAACGTACTACGAAATAATGGAGTGTTACGTTATTCCCTCATTCAGGAAATTTCTCCCTTGCAATTTGAAATTATTTTTCGAAAATAAATGGTAGAAAATATAAAATACCTTTGGGAAAACCCACATCAAAAATTAGGATAATAAAAGTTAGTCTTAATAAGTGGAAAAGGGAAATGAAAGGGTCACCACCAAATAATGATCTCGAAAAGGAGAACATTTGTGGCAATTAAAGACACATAATTGGAGGGAAAATGTAAATATTTATAGGTAGTGATTGAGGTCATCAATCACAAATAATTGTAAAATTGAGGGCCTTATATTCATCAATCTATGATGATTTAAAATAAAATCGGTTCAACAAAACATATGGTATTAGGATAACAAATTTTTTGTTTTAAGATATATTCAATAAAGTATAAGAAATAATTTCATCATAGAATAAGATAAGAAGAAATATATATAATTGACATGTAGTGTCCCATCCTTTAACTAATTTCTACCACGAACTCATATTTCACTCTAAAAGATAATAGAACTTAAAAATAATATTCTATTTATCCAATTCATATAGGGTTAAAAAAAATAAATTTATAATTAATCGACTAGATTTTTTTATAATACTACATTATTCAATACAAGACATCACGTGGTCCAGTGGTAGGTGATACACCCTTGTCACCCTTTAGTTGTGGGTTCAAGTCTTGCGGCCTTGTCAGACGCGACGGGTTGCCGCCCGACCTCCGGGTTGTCCTTTTATTGCAATCAAAAAATATTCTCAAACTAGAATTATACAAATTACATCTTTCCAAACTCACAGTCCAAAATATATAAGAATGGTAGACACAATAAAGATCCTTTTTTCTGTGTAATAACATGTGAACACCTTCATCATGTATTCTTTTAAAACACTGCAACATCCTGAATTACCATAAAACCTTATTGATTACATTCATGATCCCTTATTTTTTATAGAATAATGGATATACTCCTTATATACAAAAAAGTTGTAAACTCCAACAATGATGGAATATAAAAATCATTAATCAGTTTCATGGTAATTAAGAATATCCAAAATAATTTATCCAAATCAATCATGTATTATTCCAAAATCACTACCTTAGTATCAGAACCATATTATGGTTTATCTTTCTCTCAGCCAAATATTTTCCAAAAATATAACATGCTATTGAGTCACTTTTAATTGTTCCACATAATCTTAAGTCCTTATTGAAATAGTGCTGCACTACAATCCTTATTTGCTCCATAATTATTATAACCAGTACATTGTTGATACAACACTCAAATGACATAATTATCTAATAACAACATAAGAACTCTAATAATTCCTCATTTGTGGTAGTATCATAACTTTATTATTATACAATATCATTATTTGGGGAATATAATGATGATTTGGAAATCGGTTCTTGTAGTGTCCCAACTCCTTGCAGATGAATCATTGTTCATTTGAAACTTTTTTCTTACCCTTGCAGTCACGTACTTGGTGTCTTTTTTCGCCACACATATAACAAACTCCCATTACCTTCAGGCAAGTTCCAGCATGTTTCTTCCCACAGTTATCATATATGGGAATTTTTTTTATCCCTCTTACCTTTATCCATATTTCTCTCTTCCATCCTTTTCATCTCTTATTTCCCTTCCAAGCCATAGTACTCAGAGAATTCTTTACTTATCTTATTAACTCATGATACTATTTCTTCATATATTCAGAATACATGGGAGATTATTTCCCTTCTCAATGTTGTCTTAATGCTGTGAAATATATTATAATTATTACTCTTTGGATCATATGTATTGCTGGAGTTCACATTCCTTCTAATGGGCACCATTTCTATACAATAGAATAAACTAGGCCAGTTTATGAATTGCAATGAATAATTCCAAACATGTAAAATACCTAACGTAAATTTAATGGTTTATGGATATAATCCATAATCAAAAATATGTTTTAATTGAGGAATTATATACTCATAAACCCTTAATTATTATTTGTAATTAAAATTATATTTATCCTAAGAATATCCCCCAGGAGTGTCAAAACCAAGAGTGCAGCAACGCCTGTTGTCGTGCACCAGTTCCTGTTCCAGTCTAGCTCAAAGCACTGTTTTCGGGTTTTAACCCTAGGTAAATATGTTCCAGATCCGCCTCTACCTGCTCGTATCTAGACAGAGATGTATTTCTCATAAAACTTACAAAATCTCTACAATACCAAAATTCTATGAAGTTCTTCTATATTAATCCTCAAAGTCCATTTTAGGTCTATATGCTCTAATCAGAGTTCATCTGAATGTAGTTTAGAAGGTTTTTAAAAAACTTCCTTTAATACCAACTGTAACTCCCCGACCCCAGTTACCCAGAGTCGGTCCATTATTACATAACATTGGTATTATCACAAAAGATCAAGTCTCGAAAGACCGATTACTTTAGTTTCCTTGGAAACACTAGATAAATTCATAAATTTTATATTACATAATAAAGTTAAAACTACATCAACATATTGTCTCCACACTCATATCTCCTCATAATATCCCTACAAGTCATTCATAAAATACTTCTTCACATCCTGGAAAAAATTAAACATAGAAAGGGGTGAGCTCAGATGCCCAGTAATGATAACAATATATTAGAAACTTTCATAAATAATCAAAAACATTTAAGGCAATGTATAACTAAAACAAAAGCCTTTTAAACTTGAAATTCAAAATAATATAGAAAAAATAAAATAAAATAATTCCATTTAATTATTCACATGGATATTATACTAGTCGAATAATCACATGCAATATCAATATCCACTTTCATAATGATGAAATGCATAATTCCAGACTATCATAACTACATAGTCAAGGAATTGTGCCAAGACTACAAATAATATTTTTTAAAGGCCTTGTTCCAAGACACTATTTTGTCTCATGAGACCTACCGATGAATCGAGTAGCTATAGCAGGCTTCAAACATCACTTACTAAGTCCAATTCATTCCTCATATGAATAGGTTTAAACATAACATAAACATTCGTATTAAAAATAGAATACGGAATGTCAATACTTTCTCCATAAATCATGAATTATATAATAATAACACATCCACATTCAAAAATACCACAAAAACTTCAATACTATATAAATGTTTTATATCCTAATAAATCAACTTCAAATAAGCTTAAAATATATCAAAGGATGTTGACATAGATGAAATCAAAACTATTTGAGGGAAATATCTATTTTTTTGAAACCATTTAAAAGACACATAATTGTAAAATTAAACATTTACTTTAAAAATATTCTTATAAGATTGTAAGGGATGTTTCGATGATTTTATAATGGTTGAAAATAGCTGCACCCACCGTATAAGTTAAAAAAAGACATTCTTACCTTAATTTTGTAAAAAACGTTAAAAAGGACCTTGTTTGGAAAGCAATGAGAAAATTCCTTTATAAACATCATATAAAAATTCAAAAAGGGTATAAATGATTTTAACCCATTTTCTATAAAATAGAAATAATGATTTGAAATAAATTTTTAAGAACCATGGATGTGGATGATAAAGAGGTCCTAGTAGATAATTATCTATAAACAATCTCAAACAATGAAGAGATTGTGAAATAAACTCATACCTTGTACTTTTCCTTGGTCAAGGGTAGGTTAAACTCCTATATAATAGTTAAATAATTGTTAATAAATTATACAAAAATCATATACATAAATATGATATCATATAATATCTTTTAATATTGCTTTGTTAATAATATTTTAGTATTATCGTCGTTTCAGGTGATAACTGATTCATTTTCTTTATATGATTTGTTACGTAAGCCATGTTTGTTATGGATAGGTAGTATCTTATTCATATCCAGAATGATATAAATTCCTTAAAAATTACTTTTAATCATCAAACAAGAATTATTCTTGAATGGATATGATGGGGAAATGAATCTCACCGCATTCGTGGAGACGGTAATCCGTACGTATGCACGAACGCTACTTCCATTTAATTTTTCATTTTAAAAGGAATAAAAACCAATTTATACATAGGTATATTATTATTCCAATATAATATCTTATATATGTTACTTAATTTCATTAACACCATCCTTTATATGTTCCATGTATGGTATGAACGAGTCATATCAATTTGAGGGGGCGGTAGTCCGCACTTCCTCAAATGAAATTATCGTATATATATACAACATGAAACGAATAATTGAATGATATAAAATGTAATTACAGAAGCTTATATATAAAATAAATATAATAAATATCATATTTAATTATTGTTCCATCATAATTTCCACCATGAGAGGTGGTAGGAGATAATGGAACAATCATCATTTCGTGAGGCGTTTGGTTTCCATCCACAGAAACATTATGTTCTTCACCCATTAGATGGAGGTTTGTGTATGTGTAGTTAAAATACTTTTCATATCAATATACTAGTATATTGTGTATACTGGTGTTGTTACAAAAAAAAATAATAGGAACAGTTTAGGGGTTGAAGAAGAAAAGAAGCTAAGAGAAATCGTTACCATTAATTTGGGTAACTCTCTTTGGTTTGACCCAAAAAGGACTCTTGAAGTGTCTTCTGCCTAAGGTAAGGCTTCTAGGGGGAGTAAAGGGATGTAGGGAGTTTAATTGGGCAGAGTTTGGACGATCCAAAAGGCTGAGAGGTGTGAGGAATTGGTTATAAGTGGTGTCCTTTTATAAGGGACATGAGGGTCTCTTTTGAAAAAACATAATGTATTATTTTATAATAAATTCATATTCAGTTTATAATGTCTCCAAACTAGATTATTCAATGTATAATGTCTGTATTGGTCTAAAACAACTCAACCGATAAGTTTTAGACATGTTTGTGTCACTATTTTACCCTTATCTTTTAGATTTAACTCTTAGTTAAATAGTTTGACATTTACCATGCCTCTTTGTATTTTTATATTATATGGTCAATAATCATACTATAATCCACCAAGAGAACCCTAATTGGTTCATTAATGACATACATATCATCAAATAAGTCATTTGTATTAACCTTAGATATTTAGGAATATTTAACAATTAATAATATAATATTTGTTTTAAAATCTCATTTATGTCAATTTTGACACTATTAAATAATTGATTTTTTTAAAGTCGTAATAACATTATTAATTAGAAACAAATTCAGTTAATCAATTCTAACATGTCATATTAACCAAAAAAATTCTTTTAATTCATTAAGAGTCTCAAATTATATTTATTTGGGTATGTATAATATAAATTGTTTTAATATGTCACTAATAAGGTAATTATTGCATCATCATTGTGTCATAATTAAATTAAATTATTTAATGATTAAAAATTATAAATAAAATACCATTATGTAGGAAATATATTTATATTTCTAATTAATATTAATAATTTATTTTATCTTATGTATAACTCTATATTAAAAATTATTTAGTTATTAAACTTTGATTTTAACTCTTTTAACTCTTCTTTGAATTAAATAATAATAAATGTCCTAATCTAATCCAAGTGGACCAAATAGGTTCATATTTTACACCTAAGGTTGTTTTTGGTCGAATTATAGTTAGCCAATAGAATTAGGACATGACTTAGTGTAATAATAATATCATTTTTACCCTTAATTGCCCTATTTACTATTTACCGTGGTAAATAAAAGTAAAAAGTTACTAGTCAAAAAATATTATTTTTATCCTATTGAAACACATTTTACTCCATGATATTATCCATTTCTCTCTGATTTTCAAAATTCCACACACAAAAGCGGTAAAATCATGTTTTATATGAATTTACAAATTCTCCTAGGAGATGAGTAAAAGACGGTGAAAAGTTCAATAAAGTTTTTATTTATCTAAAATTATTATTAACTAACTCCAATTAATTACATTGAACTTATATAGGTATTATGTATCTATTTTGACCTAAAATTAATTTAAATAAACTAAATAAATATTTAAATAAATATTTGGTTTTAAACTATAACTCAGTGTTTTTCACTATTCATCAAAAATTGAATGTTTTTAGAAAAATACCAAAAATTTACCCTAAGATAATTTTGATATTCTGAATTCAATAATGAAGTCTATTTTACCAAATTACAAAAATATAAGTTTCATTTATTAATTTAAAATTAATTCCCCATGTCAAAACCAAAAGGCGTATTTTTAAGAAATAATAACTAACAAAAGATTGACACTTGTTTATGTCCAATTTCAAAGTGAAATTACTTAAAATGACCATCATTATATTAAATGGTAAAAATATAATATATTTATACTTCCAAAACATTAAAATTTATAATTTAACTATATAAATTATTTTGATTTAAAAAGCTGTTTTCAGTTAAAATATAGTATTTTTCACTATTCACCCAAATATGAAAATTATTAGAAAATCACCAAAACGTTATTGAAACTAAATTATTATGTCCCAATTATAATGAAGAATTTTATTTTGTAAAATTGAATATATAAATTTTTTAAATATTGGATTTAAAAAGGCTTCTTCATTAAAAGGCGGTAAAATCTCATTTTTTGAAAAATAATTCTTCTATCTGAAAACAATTTATTTGTTCTTACATTATTTCTAGGAAACTCATAATATGGATTATAAAATTATAAGGATTATATAAAATCAAAATTCAGTTAATACTATTGATAACCACTTTTGAACGACTTTTTTGGTAAGTCATGGTGCGCTAGAACTCAGTGTCGTGTGTAGTGCAAGTTATTGAATTACTTTGAATAAATAATGTACTATGAAATCTTGGGGTGTTACAGAAGTTGGATGAAGGAAAGTCCCTCTGGGAGGCACATGGTGCGGCTGCTGGAAACCCGATGTGAATAAAGAATAAAGAGGTCTCATATCTCAACACGTGCTCTGAGGAAATAACTTTGGGTGAGACGCTGAAAGGAAAACTATTATTAGATGAGGACATCAAGGAACTACATAGTTTATTGTAATTACGGATGAAGACTCACTCATAAAAATTACTCCTTGAGATACATTTCATTGGTGGGAGGAGTGATTCAATCAACATCCATGGTGATCAAAGAGTATACACCAATGGGGTAATCCTTGTGAATAATTCAAGGTCCCTACCATCTGGGATATACATTTTGTGGCTTCCTGTGGGGTATCATTGGTATTCATAGGGACAACACTATTTCACCCTGAATAAAGTAGCATAGGTGAAATGTTTTGTTGAAATATCTAGCTATCTTGTTATGGTGCCTCTCTAGATTTTGCAAGGCCTAGAGACTGTTCTCATCGAGGGCCTCCAGTTCTACCATACAGACTTCTACTACATTGTATGACATCTTCTGATCATAGATGGATATATAGAGTAATGAATTATGAATATTAACGGGAAGGATTAATTATTTTCTGTAGACCAAGGAATATGGGGTCAGCTAGGTGGAATTATGAGTCATCGTTTGGTAATCCCAGAGATCATTGAAGAGCTTGTCCGACCAAATTTTCTTATTCTAGAAAACCATCTTTTAAAAAATGTTTGGGAGGGTCTTGATTAATGCCTCAATCTTCCCATTCACTTGTTCATGGTAGAGAGAAGTATGGTTAGAAAAGATGTTGTACTTATCATATAATTTCTTCAGCTCATCTGCTCATAATTTGGTGTCATAATCAGTGGGGTGGCATGAGGTACTCTGAATTGATGGATGATTTTGGAGCTTAAAAATAAACATTAGAATAGAAACTATCTTCCTTAATAGTAATTTATTCTTCTCAATTAGAGAAGAAATCTGTGGTGGTTAGATTGAACCTGCACTGGTGAGCTATTGTTGGTGGATATGGTCCCACAACATTGAGTCCACATACCACAAAATGCCAATAATACTTATTAGTATGGATGGGATCTAGATGTTAATGTAAAAAATTGGCATGGAACTAACACATGTGACACCTCTTGGAAAACTTGATATATACATGGACCATGGTGGGACAAAGGTAGCAAAACCATCACATCTATTATGAGAGTTTCCACCCAATTTGATGATAATCATAGGAACCAAAATAGAATTCATGAATGTCCATGGGAATCTAATATCCTTGAAAGAAATAGAGAAAAACACCATTGAACCCATGTTTTAGTATGATCTTGTCAAGTATGGGGACACTCTGGAGGGTGAACTGTACTGAACCTTAATAGATTCTCTCATTTTCATCTCTATATGGCTAGATATTTCCATGTTGTAGGTACTCTAAGAAAGGATTTGTCTATCTAGGGATCTATTATACTATGGAAGGGGGACCTGGGGGTCCTAGTATGGATGAATCGATGGTAAGATGGATTATTTTCTTGCTATCATCGTCATCTGGAGTGATGAGTGTGATGATATCTATTCACCACATTGATAACCAAATCATTCTGGTCAGGCTTTATGAGAGACTCTGCAAGGATAGAAAATGCATTGGCTTTACCATTATGTGATTGAGGAATATGATTGAATTCCGACCAAGAAGGTATGTGGTCCATCAGCTGGTGAGTTCACTCTAAAAGGGTCAGGAGTTCCATCTTTCTGAGGACATATTTTTCCTTGATCTACTTGATGACTATCTCAGCGTCCCCCTTCACAAGTAGGTGAGGAATATCAATCTTATGGGACATATTGAGACCAGTGATCAGAGCATGATACTCCACCTCGTTGTTAGTGAATCCTTTAGATAATAAGAACAAATAAGGAATAACAGCCTATGTAGGCTTGATGAAGATGATGCTCAGGCCTACTCTATTGAGTTTGGGTTCATTGATCTTCATCATTGTGGGGATCCACGAGGCACCATCACAGTGCATCTAAAACCCTCTAATGAATTGATATACAGAGAGAATTGACTCATATGGAAATTTACGATCTAGAGACTACTCTGCAGGGGCGGGATGGGCGGACAGGAAATTTTCTTTTGTCAGACCCTTGAAATCTTTCAGTGGGACAAACCTGATATCAAACTACTAAATGATCACTACCCACCGAGATAGATAGGCTATCAAAATAGGGTTGTTTATAATATACTTTATCAGATTCACATGGGACCCCAACTTGATCTTGTGATTCTGTAGATAATAGTTCAACTTAATCATTGCAAAAACCTGTATGAGACATCTCTTCTTGATAGAGGATTATCTACTCTCGGTGTCGAGGAGAATGTGGCTGAGATATTACAAACTTTTCTCTACCCCTTCATTGTTCTTATAGGTGAGAATAGTTTCAAATAATTGATCTAGTGCGGTCACATAGATTACCATAGGGTTTCTGGATATGTGTGGAATCAGAACTGAATGCTATAGAATATACTACTTTATTTCCTCAAAATAATCCTAGCACTATTCATACCATTGATAGGTTTCACCTTTCTTCATGATTCAGGAAAATAGATTAAACTTTCCAGGCATATTCGCGACGAATCGAATTTTGTAGGCTAAGTGTCCTTAAAAGTCTTGGAGCTCCTGAAGATTGTTCGAAGGGGGAATTTTAATGATAGACTTGATTTATAGGGTTCAATATCAATCCATCTATATCGAATGAAAAACCCAAGAAAATTTATATAATTATCCATGAAGGCACAATTCAAGGGTTCATCTTCATATGGTGGGAGTGGGGGAAGCCGGACACTTTCTCAAGATCTCTAAGATGGTCCTGAAACTGTTAGGACTTGACCACCAAATCAACCACATAATATTAAACAAATGTCTTGAGTATTTGTTTGAATATATGGTGCATATCACTCTGATAGGTTTCTCTATATCTCTTTAGACTAAAGGGAATTACCTGATAGAAGAAAGTTCCTTACAAGGCCCAAAAGCTGGTGGATTCTTCATCCTCATGTGATATTCAGATTGAATAATACTTGTAGTATTTATCCATTAAGAAGAGGGTGTGGAATCCATTATTGGTGTCAATTAAAAACATCATCATAGATAGGGGAAAAGCAAACTTTATACAGTGACTGTTGATATCTCAAATGTCGATGCAAACTCTAATCTGTCTGTTCTTCTACCTGATGGGGATGATACTGGTCAACAATATAGGACTGTATACTTCCTTGATGATGTTTTCATTGAGTAAATTATCAACTCTTTCCTCGACCATGGAACCATGAGAAGGTTTCATCTTCATGGGAGACTATTTTATCTCATGACAGCTTATTGGGAGACCAACATGGTAGACAATGGTGTGAGGATCTAGACCTAGCATCTCATTGTAGCTCCAAGAAAACACATCTTGTTGATAACTTATAAAATTAACATAATATTTTCATTCCTCATAAGTAATAACTACGCCGGTCAGTGCCAGTCTTAGGGCTTCCTCAGTACTAATATTTCCATGTACCAACTCATTGAAGGTGGTGGAAAAACCCTATTTGAATACAGGAGGGGGATCCTATATATACTATTCATCATCTGAGGTGAGAGGATCATCAGAAGGGGGAAATTATTCTAATTTATATTACCCTAGAGGAATACGGGTGCCGGTCTGATTGGTGGAAGAGTCTTCATTAAGAGACTACTTCACTATTGATTCTATGGGGATGAAATCTTTAGACCAAATCCCATCATTCCTTTGACGCAAGGGGCCATGCTTGATAATATCAAAGTAGTAGTGGAATGTCAGTCTGAGTCAGTTCAACTAGGCCCGGTGGAACAAGAAAGTATGGATTGTTTTTGTTGCCAAGGTGTGAACAACATGATACCTAATAGGGGTGTAGGGCTATGGAATAACTCGATACTGATTCATGTAAGGGTACTATGTCATATTATGGTGTTCCTTATTCCTGGGAAAACACCTCCTCTATTCTCATATTAAACTAAGTAGTGTACCAAGTACGGGGTTGTGGCCTCTATCTAGTGAATCGGGAGAATGAAGGCATCATCCAGGTCTATCCAAGGATTGAAAATAGTAGCAGTGTTCCCACCATGATTAGTTTGAACCTGCTGGTCTTTTATCTTCTAGTATTTAGCATCCAAATAGAGGGATTACCAAGAGAAAAATGGAGATGATTCACCTTGAAGCTTTTACACTTGACCATTAAGGGAGTACTTGAGGAATTGGTGATTGTAGAAGGTAATTGTTTCATGAATATGAATCTAGGGCCTACCCATCAATGCATTGTAGGTGGTGTCTTTTGAAAAGACCATGAACCCGGTACTAGAAATCAGGCCACCAAACTAGGTCTTCATGAAGATCATGCCACATAAGATTTCCTCTGTCCTGTTATAACCTTGAATTTTTAGGTCAGAGGAACTCAAATCTGTTTCAGACTGTCCCAACCTGTGGAGAATCTAGGTTAGGATAAGATTAATTCCAGAACCTATGTTGACATGAAAGTGGTGGACTTCCATACCATTGAGTTGGAAAGTTATATAAAATTGGTGAATTTTCCCATGTACAGGAAAACCTTCATCTTCTCCTAAGAATTAGACGATGTCTTAGAATTTTGTTCACTCAACTTCCTCATCGTGGATTTCCTCCTCAGATGCTACCTCTATTTCAAAATGGAGGGGGATTTTTAGATCCTCTGCAAGATCTTAATGCATATATTTGGATATGTTGAGAGCTTTGAGGAATGATAGAATTTTAGGAATATTGGAAAGGTTCTTACGTACATCATACTTCCATGATATGAACACATTCCTACTGGTAGGGAGATGCTCTATGGTGGGTGGTATGATTGGCGCTTGTTGTTTCTCCTAGAATGTGTGTTATGATTAGGAATCACTACTTCTAGAAAGTTTCCATTGGATTTATTTATGGAACCTAAAACATCAAATGGTTCGGTATCCAAAGGGACCTGTTTATCAAAGGCAGACATTCATTAGGTTTATTGAACTATGATACTTAAGAACTCACATTGATCAATAGGATGGGAATTTGGTCTCATCACACCCTTTTGGGAGGAATTATTACCTACTCCATGGATCACATAGAGATTTATGATATGTTCATGAATCCTTATTAATTTAATATGTATAATGTAGGTTTCCCTTGGTATTTTCAATCAATTATTTAGCTTGTCTGAAATTCAAAAGCATCTATATGTATTCTAGGTTGTTCATTAATAGAGATACATGTATGTAATCAAGGTTATCCATCAATGGTATCCTCTCATATACTACTTAGAGATTATTTATCCATTTTTATGATGATACGAGTTTTTAAGCCATTCAGTGGGGCACTATGGAATTTATGGTCTTCCAAGTAGAAAAATTTTGTTTTGATGTTGGGATCGTACCCATAAATGGGATAACTATGTATCCTCAAGAAAGGAATTAGAACTCTCACATTTTGCTTCCACTTAGTGGGACACATCATACCTTTTAAGTTTAGGCAATAAGGACCTAACCATATATTTTAATGACATGTGGTAAGGACATTTTCAACGGAAGATTCATAGTCCAAGATTGGTGTGGGACTTAATCATAAAAAACTCAAGGAAATTGAAAAGGATATAGGTTTCCAAGTTGAATTATAACATGATGGGAATATAGCCCAAGAAGAACAGGGATGATTTAGTGTTTTGGGTTTGAAACTCAGGGAGGCTTCCTACATGTCCCACTTGGATGGGAATCAAAGCGCACATAGTTTGGTAAGTCTCAGAGTGGAATATGGACATTTGAGATAAATATATTGGGGATTACTCCTAAATAGTAATCCCATGTAATAGTGTCCATGATAGATATCTTAAATCATGAATATTTAGGGGGGTTAATTTGGGGTTTACTTCCAAGGAGGAAACCCATAATAAGGAAGTTAGGTATGGACTCCTGAGGAGGATTTCTAGAGATCTCGGGCCATGGGTAAAGGCTTCCTACATATCCCAATTATGGTGGGAATCGTAGTTTTGATTGTTGAATATGGTTGGGCTCTCGGGGAGGATTTAAAATGAGGTGAATTTTAAGGATGTATGATAATCACAAATCTCTATGATCATGTGAGTCATGATCAGTGTGAGAAACAAGGGGATGTGAAAGATTCAACAAACCACACACTTCCCCTCCACTTATTGAAGAGGTCGGACCCATGGCTAAAGATGCTGAGGTGATGGTGGATGAGGTAGAGATCAATGAATCGTTCAATGTGAAGTGAAAGCGAAGTTCATTGGATCTAGGCATAAATTATAGGGGCTTACTCTATGAGGGATTCCCTAAAATTTATCCTAGAGGAGGAAGAATACTTTTTGTTTGTCAAAAAGAAAAGAAGATACAAGGGATAGGCCTAGCCCAAACCCTAATCCTATAAACCAGGAACTCCTCAACACTTTTCCTAGGAGATGATCCCTCATGACCATGGAAATATAGCTCCATAAACATTGATAGAACCCTATCTTCCCAATAGTGAATATATGGGAAACATCTGACCGTAGAGATACAAATCCTAATAGAATAAATTTTAGTGTGACTTTCCCTAAGGTTTTTTAAATATAGAGCTCTTTATGGAGGTTTCAATATGACCCCTTTCAGAAAAGAGATCCAATGATGAAGAATATCTACAATCAATGGATTTTAAGAAGGCTTCATGAAAGGCTCGAAGAGGTTCAAAACTTTTGATGAACCAAAGAGGGGTGCTCAAGTCTCTGGCACGCAGGTATTGGGGAAACAAGTGGGATTGAGTGACATAATTTCACCTTAAGATATGAATAACATGGAGTATATGAATTTGGTGAAACCTGGATCAAGCCTTCAAGAGTATTTATAGGTATTCCTAGAATTAGGGCTCTCAAGTTCTTGTATATAGAATAAAGGGAGTTCAAGTGTTATTGATTTAGGGAGGTTGAGTTCTTTGGTAACATAAGTGTTATGTATTTCAATCATAGAATGGAATTAATTCATATGATATTTATTTAATCCCCTCACCTAAGGTGTTAAAAAACTACTTGGGAAGTTTCAAAAGACTTGGACAAAGCACTAGAGGGACCAGAGAAGCAATTGGGATTTAGGGAAATTCTTCCATACAAATTAATACCCCATGGGTGTATTTATAGGAAAAAAGGACACTGGGAAAATGATTTTTGGGTGCGTAAGTGTCTTGTGTGAAAAAATGGTGGCCTGAAATTATCTTATACGTTGAAGGTGTTTTGGCTAAATTGGGGTGATTTCAATTTAGACCCTTTGCAAATCATGAAATCCTCCATGTATTTTATCTTCTTTTTTATAAGGTATTTGTCTTTTTCAATTTTTCATCCATGAAATGGAATGAAGTGTCAACAAGATACCCTCCCCCCAGTATCTGATCCTAATGAAAATAGGGTCCTATAATGAGGTAAAGTGATGAATAAAAAGGTCAATGAGTTGCTCATGATCCGCAGCTTAAGGTAGAAGCACGCAAGGTAGTGTCATGCAAGGTGATGGATCAGGTGAACCTTGAAATGAAAAATATTCTAGAGGTTCATTTGTATAACTCTGAGAAGGTTCAAGAAGGTATCCCACACCAAGAAGTTTTAACCAAAACTACTAAGGCTAGATATATTTGGGAGTAGTTTTCTCACACTACTGATCTATTGTTAGGTAGGGGTTATCCACAATATGATTGTGGCCTCTCTCACTATTCATTTTAAATTAATCATGACTTAAATTCATCATATATGATTATCAGCTTCAATGGATAGGTCAAAAGGTGAAATTTATACATCAGGTCAACCAACATTAGGAAGTAATGTAGCCACTATTAGGGAAGGAGTAGAACATGGCACTTATTTAAGTGCCTTAATCCCAAAATATGTTCCCCCTTATGATAGAATTTATGAATCCGATCAAGAGATGTAGAAGGATATTCTCCTTGAATTTTTCAAGGCATGAAAGAACATATAGAAAATAATATTTGAGGTTCCCCTTTAGGAACAGTCTTCATGAATTCCACGGCTTCAAACTCTATTCACTACATTAGGATTTGATGATTTTGAATACCATGATATCAATACTGCATTATGAAAGACCATCTTAAAAGAGAGAAAGATCATAAAATTCAATAGGATCTAATAAAAGACAAACTATTTGTCAATACTGATGAATTCCAATATGTATTATCCCAAGATAAGGCCAATCATATTGAAAATTTGACAGTACTCAAGAAGTAAGTTAAAGAGAAGTTTGTTCAAATATCGTGTGTTCAAAAAGAGATGGATACCGTTATAGGGGTGCTTGACCAACTTCATGGTTTGATAGAATAATCATAGAAAGCGGGTGACAATCCATTGTAGATGCCTTTGAATAACTTCTTCAAGATGAGCAGAATTAGACTCGTTAGCTAACTAAGATTCAACTGGCAGCTGATGGAGCTCAAGAGGCTATCAAACAAGTGAAAAGCTATTTCGATGTCCTTTTGTTATTTATAATCAATAAAATCTATTTTTTGGATTTTCCTATGGGACTTTTATTTCTTATAAATGAAAATAATTTTGTTTCATAATCATTTATGTCTTCATCCTTGAATTTTTAGCCAATCTAATGGGTATACTGGGCATAGTTTGATTCTATCTAGGGTCATATAGACAACCCCACAAACATTGTATCATTTATATCATTAACAAAAAAAATTTCCTAATATAAATATTAAGGATATTTAGTAGGTAAGATTCAATTTTTCTAGATTTCCCTTTTTGGGTTTTATTCCTAACATGATTTGTGCCTTTTAATTTTCTTACTCGATATTTCCTAAACCATATAGAGTGTAAGTCTAGAAAGCTATGACTCGAATTTGTTCCAGATTTCCTTTTTCATGTTTTCAACCGGGTGAGTACTGTATCTCTTTTTTGGGCAGTTTAAAGTTATGCCTGTTGTAATAATAAGGCTAATGTTTAAGGTTAAAATATTTGACCATGAATTTTTATATTATAACCCAAATAAGGCTTGATGGGAAAGTCCCAATATTCTTTAGATATTTCCTAGGGGAATCTTGAGTAATGATTTTTTTATGGAAACCAAATCTGAAACTAGAAGTACATAAATAGAGGAGGTTTATTCCAAGAACAAAGTTGACATTGATTCAAAAACCCATTATGGGGGTTGTATTATGTAGGGCTAGCTAGGGAATATGATTTATATCTAAATAGTGGGATCATTATGCTGTCAGGCCTGTTATATAAGTGAATTATATGCAAGACCACCTACGGGAACATACTACATAGTCAGATAAATGAGCTCTAAAAATTGAAATTCTATTGCTAAAAAACGAAGGGATTTATGATTTGGATGTCTCAAAGAGATAGTGGATGGCTTTTCCAAGGAAATATACCTAATAATAAATGGTCCATTAGTGGTGAAATATTCTATGAATGAGAAACAACTCCTACATGAATTTGGTATGTGAATAAGGGTAACTTTTTTAGAAAGGGGGTTTCAAATATTATATTTTACAGTTTAAAGTCATGTAACAAGGAAATTATGGGGTAGTGTAGTTTAAAGTCTTGAATCAAGGAAATTATGCTATGTAGTTTAAAGCTAAGCAGTAAGGACATTAAGGGATTTTAATTTAAGGTCTTTAGATTCAACCAAAGATTTGATGGTTTTTTAATTCGTAGTAATTTGTTTAGAAATGTGATACCATATTTAGGTATGGAAAGGTAGAATTGTAATATGTGATTTGGATATTCCCAAATCCAATGTATGATATGGGAAAAAGGATTGTGGGATTATAGGGGGTATATTCCAAGAATTAAGTTACCAATATTTGACAAACATGTTATGGGGGTTTTATTATACTGGATCAACTAGGGCATATTTTGCATAGCCAAATTGTTGCATCATTATGCTGATAGGCTAGTTATGTAGGAGAATTTTATGCAAGGCCACCTAAAGTAATGTACTGCATAGTTAGATAAATGAGATTTAAAAAATTCGACATTATATAGCTAAAAGTTGATGAATTTTTATGGATATTCAGATTTTCCTAAGAAAAATAGTTTGGTTTATGGAGAAATGTAGCTGAATATAGAGGGGATATTTATAATCAACATTTTCAAAGAATTGGAGGCATATTCTCTCTATGAAGGTTTTAACCAAATGTAGGAAATATGGTGTCTATAGTTTTAGTTCATATGAATAGGGCCATAATATCATGGAAACAATGGATGAAATGTGGTTAAATGATCAAGGTTTGTTACAATATGATTTGAACTCATGGAGAGGGAAAATGTGTAAACTGTGGTCTTAGAGGCATTCAAATAAAGAGAAAGGATAAGGGAAAAATATACAACAGATGGCCGCTTTTAAATAAGGGGTCTGGTATATCATCATAAAAAATTGAAGGGAATAGATGAGTCTTCTACCAAGAATGAAGTTACGACTATTTGAAAAACCCGTTATGGGGTTGTTATATAGGTCTAGCTAGGGCATACATCACATAGCCAAACAGTGGAATACATTGTCTGAAATTCCTGTTATGTAGGTGAATTTTATACAAGGCCACCTAGGGGAACATACTACATATTTTAGAAAAAGATTTATCTTGTATTAGAAACTATACCACCAGAATCCAAAGAATGAATATGAATATCTGAATGTATTCAAGATTAAGAGTGTGAAATGAGAATGGGGTGATGTTCAATGCACATGAGAAATATTTTAATCAATATTTTCCATGAGTATGGACTCCCCTACATAGATTTGACTCATATGTAAAATGGGAATATATTTTTTCTCATTAGTGGGATCTCTAAGGAGAGGACCTAAAATAAAGGGATCCTACATAGATTTTTTATTGTATTCAGGAGATGGAGAAATTGTTATCCCATAGATGTAACTAAGATCTAAGCCATAGTTTTCACTACAAATCTCAATAGGATGATAATCAAGCCATACAATGTTCTTTGGGTACCGTTCAGTTAAAAGTCATGCGGTAAGGACATTAGGGGATTTGATATAAATAGAATTTGAATATCCTCATGTAGATCTAACTCATACATGGGAGAGGATAAGATTTTTCATCTCATGCTAAAGATGGGCCTAGGATTTAAAATATGGATGTCACTATGTATCTCATATAAATGAGAATAAATCCACACATAGTTCTTGTAGGTCCATGCAATTTATTGTCATGTGGTGAGGATGTGAAGTGATTCTGATGTGAAAAGGAATATTGTGTCTAGAACATATAATAGGACCCAAGTGTCACTACATATCTTGTTGATGAAAGAATCAAGACACACATATTTCTTAAATAAATCTTCACACACTCTAATTGAACTAAAAAGTGAGGGATAATATGGGTTTTTTGAATACGAATTCATACATAAGATGGAAACACGAATTGAATCTCCACATGTAGTTGTGATTCATTCATGGGAGAATAAATGCGTTAATTGAATGATTCTGAGACTAGGTACTAGATTTCAATGTCTGGACATTACTACGTATCTCATATGGTTGAGAATAAATCATTTCCCATGAAGTTTAACATCTTGCGGTGAGGATGAAGGTGAACTAATGTGAAATGACTACATATCTCATAAAAGGTTAATCAAAGTACACATATTTTTTTAAGGATATCATGTAGTTTATTGTCAAGTGATGAGGAAATATAACCCAAAATAGGAATTGAAATACCTTATTTATGCAGATATGTTATTTACCCAATTCATATGTCCGGGTAAGTTGTGCTCGGTGTGAGAAACAAGTAGTGGTAAATGGTCTATTCTGCAACACAAAGGTATAAAAAGTGAAGGATAAGGGTATGATAGTTATATGGTGGCTAAGCTAGGTTATAGGACCTAGGAATCAATACATATCTTGCTGAAGAAATAATCAATCTACACGTAGTTCTTGAGATTATTCCCCATATCAATCTAGTTTTGATGCGGAGAAGAGGTATTTTTATAATTTCCAGGATGATGGTTAGGCCTAAAGAAATAATTATAAGCATCACTATGTTTCTCATTAAAATATGAATAAAATTACAAGTCTTGGAAAAAGTCCCTATGAAATTTTTATTTGTGGAGAGGTAAACTAAATAGGGTTTTCTTTCATGAAATTGTAGTTAGGCCCATGATTTAAGATATGGGTTTCACTACATATCTCATATGGACGAGAATCAAGACACATGTAGTTCTTGAAACATTCCCTATATAGGTTTTATTCATACACACAAAGAATAAAATGGATTTTTTATTCTTTTTTATCATGGATGTGCCCAATATTGGAGATCTAGACATCTCTACATATCCCATTTAAATGAGAACGAATCCAATCATTGTTCTTGAAAAAATCATTCCCTACACCAATTGAGTCTGATGTGAGAGATGAGGGCTTTTAATACATTCCAGAATAATGGTTAGACTTAATACACAATATGGTAAGAAGATCAAACCATGTATTCTAAAAGAGTAATCTGTATATATTTGGTTCATATATTGGAGGAAAATGGGAAATTAATTTATCTATGGTAATCATTGGGCCCATGTTTGGATATTTGGGCATCACTACATAACCCATTGAAATGAGAATCATTCCACACATAGTTCTTAAAAATAATATTTCTTGTGTAGATCTAACTCATAAACACAAATAATGGGAAGATTTTATTTTTTTATGACCGGGCCTATGATTAGAGATTTGGGAATCTCTACATATCTCATTGGAATAAGAATCAGTCCATACATAATTCTGGAAAAGGGGTCTTTATGTAGATCTGATTCAAACATAGGGATAAACAAGACTCATGTGGCACTAAGTAGTAGCAATTATGTGAGAAATTATTTCACATGTAAGCCAATAATTTTTTAATAACCACAAGGAATGACAATTTTTTCTATCTTGGGGGATTTCTTAACATCAAATGAAGGAGATGTTAACTGTACAATTTAATGTCATGTAGCGATGAGAAATTATTTCATGGAGATTAATGTCATGAAACAAGGACAAATATGGTACACATTTTAACATCGTGCAACATGGATGCATATGGTTGTTATGTAGTTTAATGTCTTGCAAATAGGACATTACTTTGTGTGATTACAAAAAGTACTTATTCAATAATATTTCATTGGTTGGAGTTGTAATAAGTTCTACATCCATTTATATTAGGGAATAAGCTCCAATCGAGTAGACCTTATGTATGGAATAATGTCCTCCCCACTTTGGATCAAGATTTGGAGGGTTCCTTCATCATATCATCAAATTCCTAAAAACAAATACCAATTCCCCTTGATGAAATGAGCAGAGGATGACTTTCTTGATAAAATATCATGCTATTATATTATGATAGACTTCCGAATGATGAAAAGTATGAAATCTCTTTTCTTCTAATCATTCTGTATCACCAAATCAATTCTAAGGTTGTACATCCATAGATAACTAATCACAAATAGAAACATGGAGTAATGAAAATTGAATTTAAATAGGTAGAATTGCTACTTTCTCGTACACCAATGAATATGGGTTTGATCATGATATAGTATGATTAGTAGTTCGATAAGCCCACAAGGCATGAAAGATATTTTCAAGACATGACTTATTACCTTTATCCACCATCTTTTTTAGGAAATTTGATAGGGAATTTTCAAAAGCCTATATTTTCTGATGGCTATTGCATGGTAGTGAAATGAATGGTTGGATTTGATATTCTTCTCCTAATATAGCTTCATTAACTTAGACAAATATAAATTGGTATTTTTGTCCACTAATATGTTATGAGGGACACCAAATATGGTAATTATAATAGTTTGAAAAAGATAAAAATGATTTTGGACCCCACTTCTTTGAGTGGTATTGCCTCATCCCATCTGGAGAAGAAATTGCAGTAGTATGAATATAATTGAAATGCTTATCCATAGTTGGAGGATAGATTCCTACTACATCCATTACACATATAGAAAATAGCCAGGAGTATTTTAGCTATATATAGAAACTATGGGGGTTAATGAATGAAGTTGGAATACATTTGGCGGGGATGAAAGTTTTTAGTGAAATCTGTGAAATCTTGTGTCATTGAAGGCCAAAAGTATACAAGACTTTAGATTTGATAAAAAATCCTATGACTAGACTAGTGAGCACCACAAGCTCTTACATGTAATTCTTTCATGATAGCTGCCTTTTTATCTGTATCAATACATTAGAGAATAATTCCATTGAAGCCTTATCTAGAAAGGATCTTTTGATGATCTGTCCCATCATAAATAGTGAAATTTATTGACCATCACCGAATCTATTCTCTTTTAATTTTGTCCAGTGGAAGTACCCCATTTTGGAGATATTTAATGATCGGTGTTATCCATCCCATGGTTTGAACATATGGCTTATAAATGGAACTTATTTCAATGATTTCCTCTATTATGATTTAAACAAAAAGTGAAACCACTTGACGATGAGCAATGCTAATGATTGTTTCAACTGGATTTGGATCTGCCAAGGTTGTATCTATATTTTCCAATGCGTCATATTGGGAATTTTGTAACCATGGGATGTAAGAAAATTATCGATATGAGGGAAATTCCTCCAATAAACCTAAAACATAATCACATAGTGGGATTATTTATACTCTTTCTAATGGCTTAGTTCCCATTTATTTGTTTGATTAACAATTCTGAATCACATTTAACCTCTAGGAAATACACTGGTACTTGGATTTCTAATTCAAGGCCTGCAATGAGAACATGATATTCTGCTTCATTTTTTGCACCACCTTCTGATAATAGAAAGGAATATAACAACACTGACTTATCTTTGGAGATAATAAAAATTCTTAACCCATATTTGGTATGTTTAGAGTTTTCCATTATCATCTCTATTGGAACTCTAGAAGCACCATCAAAGTACATTTCTCATATTTGGGGACTCTCTTGAATAGATAAGATTTATTCATCAGAAAATTCTATATTAAATGATTTCTCTTCGGTAGACAGGTGCTCAGCAAAGAAAATATACCAAATATTGTACTTTTACAACTTCTAAGGCACAAACTTTAATTCAAACTATTGAATAATAACTTCCCACCATGCCAGATTTCATGTAAGAATAAGTTGATTGAGGATAAATTTGAGCTGGTTACTACGAGATACCAAGTGGACCTCATGATGCTAAAAATAGTGTCACAATTTAAGAACTGCAAAGATTAATTCTATAAATAATTTCTCAATATCTTAATATCGATTCTCTATATCGATCATGGTTCGACTAAGATAATAAAGGCTGTTTTTATTCCCAACATCATTCTTTTGTGAAAATAAGGTGCCTAATGATTTCTCCAAGGCTGTCACATAAAGAATGAGTGGATTCCCTTCAATAGGTGGAATAAATATCAGTGAGATCAGAACATATTTATTTATTATATCAAATTATTCTTAGTAGTCATTGGTCCACTAATATGTGACCCCTTTCTTCATCAATTTGGTAAAGAGAAAACACTTTCCTGCCAAATTGGCTTTGAAGAGCCAGATATATCACAATTTTCCTTGAATTCCTCTTAATTATTCCAAGTTTTGAGGAGGTTACATTCAAAGGATATACTTATTATTCTCAATGTTGACTTCGATGCAACAATGGTATACAATAAAACATAGATATTTCCCCAAGGTTACCCTAAAAGAAAATTTCAAGGGGTTCATCATCAAATTATGTTGTCGAAGCTTACTAAATATGGTCTCCAGATCAGCCAAGTGATCATAAATTTGTATAGACATAACCACTAGATCATTCACATAGAACTCAATGAATTTCACCAAAAAAAGGTTTGTAAATGTGGTTCATTGTGCGTTGATTTGTCACCCCAGCATTATTCAAGACAAATGGAATTAACTGATAGAAAAATATGACTTGAGGGCCCCTAAATATATAGATTACTCATCTTCTGGGTCCATTCATATTTTTTATACTCATAGTATTGATCCATGAAATTGGAAGCTTCATAGAAAGTAGTTGCATTAATCAAGATTTCTATGATTAGAACTAGAAAGTCATATTCGGGATAAAGTCGGTTAATATCTATGAAATAAATGAAAATTCATATTTTCCCATTCTTATTTTTAATTGGAACAATATTTTCAAGAAATTTTGGATATTTGACTTCCCTAATAATGTCAAACTTGATAAACTATTTGACTTCAGCCTCAATTTTGGAGGCATGAGTTGGGTGGGTTTTTCTTATTGCATGCTTAAATACCTGATGCACTTATGGAAAAACCAAATGATGAGTGGCCACATTGGGGTCAAGGCCTAGAATTTATATATATTTCCAAGAAAATACATCATAATTTTTCATTAGTAATTAAGTATACACTTATTTCTCTTAGGAATTCATGGTTGCACTAATTAGAGTGAGGCATGTATTTTCTGTTATACCCAAATTTATTTCTTTAAGCTCATACACAGTGGTGAAGATGACTTCCTAAAATGTTGGTGGGGGATCCTTGAGGTTTTCCTCTTCTTACTCTTGTTCAATAACAACTTCTTCTATATCTACTTGAAGAGTAGGTGATGAATTAGATACCTTCTGAATTTTGGTAGATGGAATGGAGACATCTCTATTTAGGCTTCCATCATTGTTTAGTAAATAAATAATTCCTCCTATACTGTCAGGCTCAATTTCCAAAACTAAAATTATGGAAGCCACTATACAAGGGATTGGATTTGGGTCTACCCTTTCAATTTGATTTATAGGTAGAATTTAATCTGCACTAAGATTCTTGATATGGTTCGCTGAGATATTTTTCACAGCATTTAGATAATTGATTATTATTATATCATTTAAAATGGATCATATTTCCTTTGTGTGATAGAACTCTACCTCAATATATTGAGATTCGAAAGTTTTGAATGAGGACTTGTCACCATGAAATTTCCTAATTTTAAAATTGAAACAATACTTGAGACATTGGTGGTATGAAGAAGGAATGACTGCATGATATTGTAAGAAAAGCCTTCCAAGAGGAATGTAGAAAGTTGCATTCTATCTGACAACCACGAAATCTGAGTCAGATAAAAGATCCCCAAACAACGTTTTGAGTGTAATCTCACTAGATGTTCTTTTTAATTATTTTCATAAACTTGCAACATCAAAGTTGAGGGAGAGAAGTCAGATTCAGTGAGAACCAACAGACAATGTGTACAGATGGGAATGAAGTTGACTCTTAATCTATTATCAATGAAGGTTTATCACATGTTTGTATCATTTACCATTCCAGATAAATACAAGTGCCTGATGTTTCCCCATACAAACATCATCCTCATCTTTATCTGTGAAAGATATATATGCATGAAATTTTGTAGGATCATTATCTATACGGAAGACTTCAGCAGCAACAACCTCAGTTTCAAAATATGGAGGACTTGGAAAGGCCTCAATAAGTGCTTCTAGAAGGTCTTTTGATAGATTAAGAGTATCCAGAATTGATAACTTGGTCGGTACTTAGGGTATTTGTTACAAAACGTCATACTTCTGGTCAAAAGGAATATGTTTTCTATCAAAGAGATATAGTATTCTAGGTCCCTTGGATGTTTTTTCTCCTAATGTAGATGATACTTATGTAAGGGAAAGGACTGGAAATACTTATTCTCTTGATGGGATAGGTTAATTGGGTCTAGACACCTACCTAGAAAGTGGCGGTATATCATCTAATCAATTTTCTAGGATGAGCATGTTGAGGCAAACCTGTCATGTGAGGCAGAATTCTCTTGTTCTTGTCGAGCCAGCTGAAGGGATCTCTCATGGGTTTCTTCCACATAAACTATTTGAGTAGGGGTGTAACTAAAATAGTGGATTCTAGAAAACCCACGTCTTCCCTAGTATAATTCACCTTGAATTCTACCCTAGTTACCCAATAATGTACATGGAATTCCAATTCTAGTTAGTATCATTATTTTCATAGGGGTACATTAAGTGGATAATGTTAAAAGAATTGAAGATCAACTCCTTATCTGATGAAGATTCTTCCTGAAAAGTCGATTATTTTGGTCTGTTTAGCGGGGTGTTTCCTATGATTTTGAGAAATATATCCTAAAATATTCCAAAATACAGGACAACTTTGGTTTTAATAAAATACCATCTTCTTCTGAAAGCTTTTTATATTTCTAATCATGCCACTTCTTTGTGGATTGTCCTTTGGAGGACTGATCTTTTGATGAAAATGGCTTGGTTATATCAGAAGTGGCAAAAGTCACAGTCGGTTGTTTCAACCATGTTCATATAATTGCATGAGTTTGATTGATATTTTTCCTGGACATCCCATCATCAAACTTCTGAAATTATTTCTTTTGACTTTCTTCCATTCACATTCTTTCTCTATATCGCTATCAATAACACATGATACCAGGGATGATGAACTTTTTAGTTTCACTTTTATATATTCCACCATTTATTGCAAGAGATTTTTGAAATAAACAAACTCCTGTATGGGGTGCCCTAACATTTGATGGATTGCACAGTAGTTTGGGAGGTCCTCATCCCCTTTTTTGTTTGGTTCCATGTGTCTTGCCAGCTGGACTAAGTTGTTTTCTAAGGCTAAAATGAAGTAACCAAGAACCTATTCATTCCAAATAGAATAGAATTTGTTCTTTAACTCCTTAAACTTTCTTCATCTATGATATTTTTTACCATCTTGATGAGGTAGTTATTTTTACAGATTATTTGGAGAATCCCTAGAGTATGATGAGGTCTTTGAAGTAGAAGTAGGTACATGTGATTTCTTGAGTGTAACCATAGAGGCCTCTACTTTTCCTATTCTCCTTCCTGGTGTTGATGGGACTACATGATACTGAGCTTTGGTTTCTACAATGTAATTATCTACTTTTTGGGTGATGAAATAAATGTCTCAAAACCCTCATGTGTATTGATTAGGTATTAGTGGTGTGTGTAACTCATCAGGTATATTTTCCACATAGATTGGAAAGAACTCTTCTTGGGGGAGTGGTATATTCAAGGAGTATGTTAATCCGTTCCATAGAGAAATGAAATATGAAACTCTTTCACTCTTCCTTTTTTTAAGTTCATATGATCAAAGACTCTTTTATTCTGCAACATTGAGCTAAATTTGAAAAGGAATTTCTAATGGAGGTCTTCCGATCCAGTGGTCAATTGAGACTGCAAACTTGTACACTAGAAAAAGGCCAAACCCTGTAGTTATTGCACAAAAAATATGTTCTTTACTACTTCTTTTTGTTTAGGGGTCACTACAATGGGATCATAGTGAGAAACAAAATGAATCAAGTGCTGCTCCATATATCTCGAACTATTAAAGATTATAAATGTGGTATTTATAAAGTTTGGAGGTAGAGGAATTAGATCTACCCACTCGGGGTTAGTATTATTTTCCGATTGTACAGGTGCATGCCATTCTTCTATATCTTCCAATTGAGTTGTTAATGAATCAATTGTATTAAAAATTATTTGGGGAATAACTAGATGCAATGGGACCTGTATAGGTACCACAGCTGGAGCCTGAATAAGTGAAATGACTTGAAAAACTACCAGTGGTGGCACTGTCTGTATTTTTCATGGATATACCATGGGGAAAATCCTATAAGGATGTGTTTGACCCTATTCTAGTTGTGTTCCCAATGGAGGGAATTCATTATCCACATCTGTAGTTGAAATAAACCCTCTTTTCTTGGGAGTTACTATTGGATGTACAATATGAGGATATGCTTGTAGAGAATGTTGGGAGGAATTTAGCTTTGGTGTAACTCTATATTGAGTCTTCTCAATTCCTTTGTCTCCTCCTCTTTTTGGGAAAATCATTCTTCAAGAAAAAGAGATTGACCTTATCCAATGGAAAATTGAGGCCTAATATGACCTTTACCTTCCCCTTGTTAGGTTCCTTTCTAAGAGGTGGATTTTTATTTTTCATAAAAATACCTAGATTGGTAAGCCTTTAATTTAAATTATGCACACCTACATAATTTTATTTGACGTGTACCGTATTATGACTATGAAATTCACCCTAAAACACCTATGAACTCGAATCATTTTCTGGAGGATCTTCTATAATTTCATTAATGAAGTTCACCGATGAATAATGCATTAATTACATTCTATTAAAATATTTGTGAATTCTCTTTCTTCTTAATCCTCCATGAGAAGTTTTTATCCTATTTTTTGGTTCCCTAGGAACAATTTGAAGTACATTAATATAAAGGGAATCCTTGGATAACTCAGTTGTACATTCACTCTGGGGATTCTTCCCTAATCAAGAGAAGACTAAATTTTCCTGAGGAGGGGATTGTGGATGTGAAAAATCCCTAAGCCCTATGGACTAGAAATGTTCTTGTTCTTATTCCCCAACCCTTTAGGCTCTATTTGTTTAATCTAAAATATGGGTTTAAAAATACCCCATCCTTATTGGTTGGGGTGGTTCCTGAACTGCAATGGATGATATTAGCATAAATACTCTTCAGATTTTACAAATTTTGGTTCGAACATTGGATGGGTGCGTTATCTGGAACCCAATTAAATCACATATTTCAGAAAAATATTGTGCTTTTTAAGGCATTTTTGTGATCTGATGGTTGACATCCTCTAAGAGGGAGGCCTGATCAATGTTCTCTGATACTTGACGAAAAATTATCTCGACATGTTTCTCTCTTTGGGCCTGACATTGATGAAAAATGATCAAGGAATGTTCTTACTGAGAATATCTTCAGTCACGAACAGAATTTGTTTTTTGTAGCTAGCCTAGGGAAATAACATTGCATAAGACCACTTTTGGCGGGCCTTACTGAATTTGGAGCACAATGAAATGCAAATATCTACGTGCACCACATCCTCTGATATGAACACCATATGGTGTTCCCAAAATAAATTGTAGCAACTTATTTAATGTATTGAGGCATGAACATTTAATGGACTTTAATTAATTTTCTATATTTCGATATTGAGAAAACTGGAGAGTGATTCGTAGTTCCTCGAAACTTATGTTCTAGTTTTAAGAATCACTGCTTCGAGGCGGTTTCCATTGGATTTATTCACGGAACCAGAAACATCCAACAGTTTTTTGTTCGAAAGTGACATTCATTCTAACGGTAGTCATTCGTTATGTTTGAACTTTATGATATTTAAGAACATGCATTGGTCGAGAGGAAGAGAGGTCAGACTCATCACACCATTTTGGGGAGAATTATTGTCTACTCTGAGACCCTCTTTTTAAATTTATGATATTTTCATGAATCATTATTAATTTACAAAGTATAACATAAGTTTCCCTTGTAATTCTCAATCACATATTAACATGTGTAAAATTTAGAATCATCTGTATGTATTCGAGGTTCTTCATTAATAGAGATATCTGTATTTATTCAATTTTATCAATAAATGGTATCCTATCCTATGCTATTTCAATATTCTTTTAATCATTATTGTAATGATACTGGTTTTTTATTCCACTCAATGGGACACTCTGGAATTTATTTTCATCTAGGGAGATGAAGGCTTGTTTTGATATTGGGATCATACCCATAAAATGGGATACCTATGTATCCTTGTGGAAGGAATCAGAACCCTCATAGTTATGTTCCACTTAATGTGAAACATTATACATTTTAAAGTCATGTTATAAGGACCTAATAATACGGTTTAATATTATGTGGTAAGTAAATCTAATCAAAAGGTGTTTAGTCAAAGTCTTGTGTGGGAATTATGTCAAAATAGCCCAAGGAACATTGATGGAATATGGGTTTCCAAGTAAGATTAGGCCTTTTTGGGAATATGGCCTAAGAAGAATAGGTTTGATTTGATGTGTTGGGTTTGAACCTCAAGGAGGCTTCCTACGTATCCTATTTGTATGGGAATCAAATCCCACGTAGTTTGATAAGTCTCATAGGAGAGTATAGTTCTCTGAGAGAAATGAGTTTGGGCTTACGTCCTAAAAAGGATGCCTTGATGACTTAGGGGTTTAATTTGGGGCTTATTCCTAAGGAGGATGCCTAGATTAAGGGAATTAGGGTTCAATTTATGAAAAAGAATGTTTAGTGAGCTTGGGCCCTAGAAGGGCTTCCTACGTATCCTGGTTTGAACAAGAACTAGAGTTCTCATAATTCCTTCACTGTGGGTGTTTGTGAAATTTTTTTAATCATCACAAATATCTAAGCCCATTTGATTCATGCTTGGTGTGAGAAACACGAGGATGTGAAATATTCAATATTTCCACTCAATTTTCCTCCTTTGCTGGTGGAGGAGGGTGAGCCTACGGTGATGACGGTGGATGAGGGAAAGGTGACCCAAGAAGAGGGCGATGCAACGAGCCATTCCTCTATTCTTTTTAAATTTTACAAGAGTCCAATAATAGGAATAAGGGATGAAGGTTTATAGGATTACACTAGGATGGTTTTACATTGTGACAAAGCTCAATAGAAAGGGTAACACAAGTCCCTATGCCCATCTCCCCTCTGGTATTTGGCACTGAATAAGAGAGGAGAAGAAATTATGCTACCTTTTGCAAGAAAAGCTAGGGGTTACGCCCGGATGGTTTCCCTAAAATTGATCTTGGCAGGGGAGGGTGACTTCTCCATTGTTTAAAACATAAAATTTGGTGTGAAATGTACCTTCCATACCAAAAGACCTATGGTTATGGGTCATCTCTTTGAGAAGGGAGAGGTTAGGACCCAAACCTCCTCCAAACTGGGAACATCCCAAAACTATTCTTGAGAGAATGGTCTATGTGACTGTGGATATAAAAACCCATAGACACTCCAAGAAACCTAAACCCATTGTAAAACAAATGTGGGAACCTTCTGAATGTGGAAATATAAACTCAAATAGGAGACACGTTGATGTTTCTTTCCCAATGGTTTGATAAGCCAGGAGGTTTGTTGGATGTCTCAACAGAACCCATTTCAAACAAGGGTGCTAAATAAGAAAAATCCTTTCCACGAATGTCTTGGAAGAAAGGCATGATAGATTTTAGTCTGAAGAGAGTAAGGGAATCAAATAGGGGAACCCAAATAGAGAAGGGAGAAGAAGTATGTGTGTGCAAGTAGTCTTGGGTGACCTAATATTCACTTACGTGATGAACAACCTGTATGGTAATATTGTGTAGAGACTTGTCTCAAGCCTTCAGGAGTATTCACAGGTGGTCCTGAAAGTGGGGCGCTCAAGATCCAATAAAATGAATAGGTGAAATACAAGTGTTTCTAATTTAGGGAGGTTGGGAACATTAGGCGCACAAGTGTTATAAATTTCAAATACTAATGGACTTAATTCCTATGATCCTCCTTTAAATCCTCCACTCAAGGTGTTGAAGAACTACCATGACAATTTTGGAAGACTGGGGCGAAGCACTAGGGATACCCCAGTAGGTGTAGGTATTCAAGAACATTTTCTCATGCAAACAAATTCCCCAAGGGTCTATTTATAGGCAAAAATAGTACCTTGGTCTAAAGGAGTTTTGGTGTGCAAGTGGGTTGCAAGCCAAATTTATGTCATGCTAGTGGATGCGTGCCAGACATTGGGTGCCCAAGTAGACTTACGCACCGTTGATGATTTTTCATAACTAGGACACCGTTCTGAGGACTTAGCAAAAATAATACATTCATTCTACTCCATCATGGTGGCACATAGGTGTTTTCATCCATGTACCTTGGGTTCCTCTTTTGGGACTTATCCAAATAACTACTCCATACCACGAGGGCTGCGCCTCACAACCATACATACGATAATCACTAAGATGCAGTCCCAGCCCTTCAGGTCAAAGCCTTCACTAACATCACTAACCCCATCAAAAATGTAGATCTGCACAATGAACTTTCCGAGCCTAGTTGAAGAAATTTTTCAGAGAAGTGCAATGAACACATTTCATGGTGTCTACAGAGAGATGACGAGTCAATTTTGTGATGAAACCCTTCTATTACATTGACATGACTTCCATCTTCATCATATGGTAATATTTTGATTTTTACAGGATGAAGAGTCTTCTATAGGTTTAGGCGGATATAAAGAATGAAATATTCTACCATCATTTTTGGAATGTTGTATTGAGAGGTTCCCAAAGGCCAAAGCATGATTGGTAATTAACCATTAGCCAGTTTTTTTCTCATATTCAACATAGCCTCTCAATATTTTTCAAGAGGTTTCTCAACATGGTCTGACCAAAGTGGAATCTTCTTGATTGATTTATAACAATAAATGGAATCAGTTGATGTTTTCTCTAATATTTTAGAAGGAAAATGACCCAAAGGAGGTTTAGAGAATGATCATCGCATTGGGTTTTCTTCTGGTTATTAAAGTATTTCACCTACCAGTAACACGACATCAGACATGATTGGCCTTATGTTTGCAAGTGCCTAAAGATAAGTGGTATTCCTCATAACTACATTTTCAGTTGGATAATTTTATTGACAATGCAAAACACTACTTTGGAGAGGACATTCATAAAAACACCATCATGGGGAAGACCACCATGGTGGATTACAGCAAGGGATAAATCACCTTTTCCCTTGGTCTTCTGGCCACACAGAAGGTTTTCGTGGATCTTATATAGATATAGGTTCTCTAAATTTATTGAATTGTCATGAATAATTCCTTCATGATAATGTATCAAATAAGGAACTTCATAATTACTACTACTACACCTATAATATGGTAATGTGAGGTTAGGATCATGAGCTGCAATAGATAAATATTTGAGGGCTTCTATAACTCCAGAATTAAGAGGCACCAGATCACAAATCATCTTTTTATTCTTCAACTGTGCATGTTGAGACTTCCTCTTAGACAACCTCTTACATGTAGTGGGGGCCACTTTCTAGGAAAAAATGGTTATCATGAGCAGGTATATGTGCTTTCTTTAGAGTGGCTATCAGAAAAAAACTGATTATCTCCAATTGGAATGGGTGAATATGTCCGATCCATTTTTCCATATGATATGGGGTAGTATTCCCCATAACCCTCCTAGAAAAAATCAATGTCATTTATCTATGTTTGAATGGATTGATAATAATTAATCCTAGGTGTGGGGACTAAATTATGTGTCTATACCTTTGGTACTTATGAAGTTTCTATTATAATATTCTAGAAAGATTCCTGGATATAAGAATCAATTTGTGTCCTCCATTTCACCATTACTAAAAAAATTTAGTAACTTCTACAGTCGGAAAAGGAATATAAACCCATTTTTTTGGAGTATGTGTATTTAGATTCTCCTATCCTCCCCTTAATATCAATGGATACTAAAATTACTCATTTATGGGGGTAGAGAGTTGATTATATCCCAGGTTTGTTGTCATAGCTTTCTGACTGACTTCTCTGAGAGCTACCAAACAAGACCGTTGGATGGCTTGATTGATGCTGGTAGGTTTATGTGCTTGATGAATGATTACCGACAATAATGGTCTATGGAATTCTTTAAATGTTTAATGATGAGATTTTTGGTAGGCTTGGTGAGTACATACAGGTGTATGTTCCTACTTAAAAGTTTCCACTACACTTGGTTTGCAATATTTCTCGAATATAGCCAGATGAATCTGCTTAATAGATGAAATATTGTAAGTAGGTGTTTGTGTCCTCTCATATTACTCTACCAGATATTAATTATAGGATTTTTTGAGTGCCACCAGACGATTCTTCTATCTGGAGGAATTAAGGCAGATGAGTGTATGTTCCCATTCACTATTTTCCATCAAGTTAGGTTAATGGACTTATCTAGAGGGGGAAAGGTTAGGAACCTAAACCTTGTTGTCTGGTTTATATCCCCGACGGTTCTTACTGCATTATCGGGTCTGAGGTACCTGGGTTGTATATCTTAATATAACACTGTCATCATGTTGCGGGTTTTATACTACGCAGCATTGGCAGTGGTGATTGTTTTCTAGAGACCTCAGGATGGACCACTGTGTCTTTGAGACAAGGCCATGGATAGCCTCTTTGTCGGTCTACCTAGAATAGAGGAGTTATTGTTGTTTATGTTCTAGGTATAAATTCTTGAAATGGTTGAAGATGGTTTTTGGCACCATCTGTTTCTGAACCACTGGTCATCATTGATCATACAAACGGAAGATATTATTGATTTGGAGGGCTTATCGGGTAGCCTGAAAGGTCGGGATAGTACCATGTTTAGGGTACTATTAGACCAATTCATTGGATACCCATTGTTGAAGATGTTTATTTGGTGATGAAAGCCTTAAAACAGATGGTGATCTATCTTGAGCAGTAGTTAGGGTATTCACGGGTAAAACCATGAAAGAATCTATTTGGAATAAAAGGAGTTCAAAGAAAGAAGTACTTGGATATATGAAAAATAAAAAAACTGAACTCTATTAAATAAGTATAATTTAAATTAACACATGTGTGATCAATTCCCTTGTGTGGACCTCTTTATCAATTTATAGGGGGCCTAATAAATGGGTATCACTAATATCATGGTTAGGGATTCATGTTGGGTTCACGATTTTTGTTTTTTTCCCTAGAATGTGTGTTCTGATTAGGAATCACCACTTCTGGATCGTTTCCATAAAATTTATTTATGGATCTAGAAACATCTAATGGTTCTATATCTAGAGGGAACTACATTCCAAAGGTAGGCATTCATTAGGTTTGTTGAACTATGATACTTAAAAACTCACATTGGTTGAGAGGATGGGAGTTCAGGCTCATTACACCTTTTTTGATGGGAATTATTCCCTACTTCGGGACTCTTATATATTTATGATATGTTCATGAATCCATTTTAATTTATTAAGTATAATGTAGGTTTTCCTTGATATTTTTAACAAATTATTTTGAATGTATGAAATTTATAATCATCCATATGTATTTGAGTTTTTTCATCAATGGAGATATCTATATGTATTCGAGGTTCTCCATCAATGGTATCCTCTCATATACTACTTAGACATTCTTTAGTCGTTGTTATGATGATGCTGGTTTTCTAAGACATTTAGTGGGGAAATATGGAATTTATTGTCATCCATGTAGACAAAAGATGTTTTAATGCTTGGATTGTCCTCTTAAATGGGCTACCTACATATCCTCATGAATGGAATCAAAACCCTCATAGTTCAGTACTGATTAATGGGACACATCATATCTTTTAAGGTTGTGTGATAAGGAATTAAGCATACAGTTTAATGTCATGTGGTAAGGTCATCATTGATGGAAGATACCACGTCAAAGCTTGGTATGAGACTTAATCATGGGCAACGAAGGAACATGGAAAGGATATTGGTTTCCATGTTTTATTAGACCCTTATAGGATTGTATCCTATAAATAACAAGGTTGATTTTGAGTGTTGGATTTGAACCTTAGTGAGGCTTCATATGTATCCCCCTTGGATGGAAATCAAAGCCTTGGTAGTTAGGTAAGTCTCATAGGAGAACATGGTTGTTTGAGAGAAATAGTTTAGGGCTTACTCTTAAAGAGGATTCACTTATAACAGTGTCCGAGAGAGATGTATTTACTCATGGATATTTAAGGGGGATTAATTTGGGGCTTACAACCAAGGAGGATGCCCGAATTGAAGAATTTAGTGTTGGAATCCTAAGGAGGATGTCCAGTGATCTCATGCAATGGGTGAAGGCTTCCTACATATCCTAATTATGGTGGTAATCTGAGTTCTCCTGGTTCAATATGGTTGGACACCTGAGGAGGATATCTAGTGAGGTGGATTATGCAGATGTGTTATCATCAAAAATCTCTAAGACCACATGAATCATGCTTAGTGTGAGAAAGAAGAGGATGTGAAAGATTCAATAAACCACACACTTTATCCTCCGTTTATGGATGATTCCAATCCTACGACAAAAGAAGTTAAGGTGATGGTGTATGAGGGACTAGAGCGATGAACATCTCAATGTGTAATAACAGTGATGCTCATTGGATCTATCCCAGAAGGCTAGGGGATTAATCAAAAGAGGGATTCCCTAAGATTGATCCTTGTAGAGGAGGAAAACTTTATATTTATCAAAAAGAAAATAAGGTGTGAACCGTACCTTCCCCACTAAGTAACTGAGGCTCTGGAGACAAGGGAAAGACATGGCCCGAACCCCAATTCTCCAAACTGAGAACTAATCAACACTATTCCTAGGAAAAGATCCCTCATGACCCTAGAGATAAAACGCAACATACATCGCAAGAACCATAGATTCCCAATAGGACAAGTATGGGAATCCTCTGACTGTAGAGATATAAATCCCAATAGGAGACACGTTGGTGTGACTTTCCATAAGGATTTTAAATCTGGAGCTCTTGGTAGAGGTTTCAATATGATACATTTCAGAAAATGGATACAATGAAGAATAATCTCTTCCATGAATGGATTTGAATAATGTTTTATGAATGGCTCGAAGAGGCTGAAAAGGTGAGGTGAACTAAAGAGGGGATCTAAAATATCTGGTGTGCAGGTATTGGGTGCACAAGTAGGCTTGGGTGACCTAATGTCACCTTAAGTGACAAACAACATGGAGTATAATACTTGGGTGAAACTTGGTTCAAACCTTCAAGAATCTTCACATGTATTCCCAGAGGTGTGGTTCTCATGTTCCTATATAATGAATAGACGGAATTCAAGTGTTCTTGATTTCGGGAGGTTGGGCGTGCAAGTGTGATGGATTTCAAACACCGAATTGACTTAAGTCCTATGATCCTCCTTTAATCCCATCACCTTAACTGTTAAATAACTAACTATGAGGTTTTAGAAGACTTGGGTGATGTGATAGGGAGTCCAAAATAGAAATTGGGAATTTGGGAAATTCGTTCATACAAAAGAAGACCCCATGGGTCTATTTATAGGAAAAAATAGGACCGTGGGTGAAGGATGGATGGGCACACAAGGGGCTTGCGTGTTGACAGTCTTTTGGCTAAACTTTGGAGATTTCAATTTGGACCCTTTGTAAATCTTGAAATCCTCCATGTATTTTCCTCTATTTTTTTTAAGGTCTTTCCCTTTGTCACTTTTTCATCAATGAAATGGAACAAAGTGTCAACAACACTGCTGGTCAAGTCGAAAGATTATAGATGGTGCTAGGGATATCCCGATACTGAAAGGATGAATCAAAAAAAATGACTAATAGATGACTATAAAATTACTGAGGGTTGGAAAAAACTAAACATGGCTGAGCATATCATGGTTGTGGTTGATCTCCCTAATTGAGTAGCATAAATAGTTGTGGCAGTGGACCAATCGAGATGGGATAAGAAGGTTGCGCATACTGAGCTCTGTGCTGAGCCTATTGTCTAGTTTCAGTGACACACATGGTTTGGATGAAATAACTAGACTAAGAATTACGATGGTTCACAAATCCACGACTATGTTGATGATGGTGCAGAACAAGGACATTAGGACGACCTTCCAGACATTCCACATCATTGGGAATATGTAACGGTTCACTAGTTTGACAGTATTCAAAAAGTCATACACCTGATCATCACTTGAGGAATCCTCCATTACTGGTAAGATCCTGGGGGTGAGTCCCATCTCTGGAGGCATGAAGTTGGCATGAGTGTCGGATGGATTCAGCATCGGTGGGGGTATTTTCCTTCCCTTGTGTCAATGATTCCTACTATTCTAAGAAGAAGAAGGTTGAGACATAGATTTGGATGTTGTAGAGGGAGGAAGCATGATGAATTCATAAGGCTCAAGTTGATTCAACTGGGAATAGAGGATGTCATGGGTGTGAGAGACTACCCTATGGGCCAACCAGTTTTCATACTTCTGAGACCCGTGATTGGATACCTACTGCTATTGACCTTCACTGTTACTGTCAGGATCTACAAAGATACATGCCACTTGTACCAGGGTAGGACTCAACCTGACTATATTGTTGTTGAAATTTCCTATAATCCATTCCTTAAACGCATAGATCTACTTGAGAGTATGTCCAAGGAATCATTGGTAGGGTTATTAGTAGGGGTGATTAGTGAGATCAGCCTCTTGGGGTCTTCTATATTCTAGGAACCTCAAAATCCCCTAATCTAAGGCCCTATAAAAATAACCTGGGACCTGAGCTTCTTCAAATGAGTAGGTCTAGTTTATCAAGTCCAATAAAGGAACCATGGGAGCCTAGCCCGGATGAGGAGATAGATCCTTTCAAGGACATAGATCCTGATTATCTCACTTGGGCGATGGTGGTGCATTAGGTGGTGGAACCTATCAATTCTGGGGTGAGCGATGTTTCACCTAAGACTGATCATGAGGTTGCCTCTCTCAGTGAGGCAGTGGATGTGGCTCTAATAGAAACAAATCTAGTGACTTGGGAGCCTCTACCTATATGATGAAAGTAGTCTCAACCTTGGGGGTCTTCTTGCAGGATTTGTGGGAGGTAATAGATGCACCTGTTTGGATTATTGTAAGTCTTCCTCTAGTCATTGAGACTTGTTAGAAAAATACCAACATGGATCCCCATCTTGAGGTGAAGTGGGACAGATGATGAAGTATTCCAATCATCCCATTTAAAGGAGAGAAGATAGGATTATTGAAATAAAGGGGTGCTGTCATATCATCCATTCATACCAAATTCAACATTCTATCAGGTAGGATTTCCACCTGTTGTGTTTCAAGAGCCTTGAGGTGGGTGATGAGAGTAGCCATCAGATCCACCAAGTAGGGATTCCTATCTTGGTGGGGATTCTAAACTACCAATGTGTTGGCATGCTCTTCAACAAGATATTTAGGCCCAACAACTATTGGAGATGTTGTAGTGGATGGTGGATCCACTGGAGGAATAACTTGATGGACTGCTGGAGGAATGACCTACGGAGTTGGGTCTCAAAGAATATTCTTGTTTATCTTGGTCAAATTCAGCAATTTATATGTGACCGTTGTACATAAAATCTATCCTCTACCTTGTTAAGATTCTTAGGGTTATCAAGATCAATAATAGGTATTTTGTCATGAAGAACTTGTTATTTCCCCTGCTGCCTCATTGGAGGGTAGATGAGATCATTCCAAGGATTACTATAATATCGGTTCCATTCTGCAAGGTAATTAGTGAGTATCTCATCAATGATCTTCCTTTTTTCCACAATCTATTGAAGTAGTGAACCCTTTTTGGGATCTTATTTTGTCCTCTACATTGATCTAGATGGGTCATAGGTATTAACGGTCCTTGTGTGTCATTTTCCCTTACTGGGGTCCTGACTGAGAAGCAATGACTGGACAGATTTAGCAAGGACAATCATGTTTGTTTACTAGAGATGAAAACAAAAAGGTGATATAATATATGTTTCTCTATTCCCAGGGTTAGGTTCTATTAAATGATCTCTATCTCATTATCCTTCTCGTTAAGCGGATTGAGGTCAGCCATGTTCACCATGACTATACATAGTGGAATATTCTCAATATCTCCTGATAATTCAAGTTGGTGCGATAGATGACTAAAGCGAAGAGCTACATACAATCTCCAACCAAAGATATGGACATGTGGGGATGCCTCGAAAATAATTATATAGATCATAATAAATCTCTGAACATGTCATTTCTGGAGGCTTCGGTGATAACTGGGTGATGCAGAGTACTGACCGATGGGAATCGCGGCCAGGTCAACCATTAGACACTGCTGGATGATGTCATTATAATTCTAATGGATCTTGAAATAATAAAATTGATGATGAAACATATGAAAATTTGTTTCCTAGAGAGTTTGGAGGAAACGCATGCTTTCATCTTGGGTGAGGGACTTGTGGATGTTGAAATCTAGAGTCGTGATTAGCGAAAACATTCGAGGGAAATGATCCATCATGTGATTGTCCCAGAAGCTCATCCTTTGAAAAGTGGAATTCTGCATTTGGTTTCCCAATTACTAGACTTTGGGTAGTTGAGGGACCAAAAATGGAATTAATGTAGTATGCTATTTGAATGGATTGGTTGGGGAGATAACGATGCCCGAGAAGATAGGCCGCTACTCATTGGCCCGTCTCTTGGGAATGGTACAGACTACATCATCACATACTTGGAAGATGGAGTGTCAACCACTGGATCCTGTTCAAGGTTAAAAATAATTTGTGGTTAGTTTGGATGGTTCTCAATGTCGACCATCCCCCAGAACAACTCTCCATTATCTCATGTTGAGGTATATAATGATTCTAGTGATGGTATAGAAGACTAAATGGTGAGACCCTGTAAAGAAGCCAAATCGTCTTCCTCCTACATGTACCTACGAAGGGTTTCATAGATATAATGTATTTCAATTTTTGGTAGGTTGAATGTTACACATTGGGTTCTTCCCTAGACCTTGATGTAGAGGATCAGGGTTAAGGATCCATCATTGAGTCACACTCTACATCCAAATCCAAAAAGTGCATAAGATTGACTATAACCTAGAACTTCATAGAATGAATCCATTGGAACCAACAACTCTCTCTACCACCTTGGGATGGTTCTTATGGGCGTGGTAGATCTTCGACATTGGGGGAAACTCCATGTGGGTTGGAATTAGAGTAGGGAGGACCTCTACATGAGCTGGATGGTATATGAGGAGGACCTATGTACCTGTTGTCATCAGAGTGGGGAGGACCTCCACTGGGACTGCGGTGAGAGTTGGGAGGACCTTCACTCAGGTGAGTTGAGGTGTGAGGAGAATGTGGGAAGATTTTTAATGGGACATGGGTAGGAACCAAATCTCAAGAAGCTTGGGTACGAGGTGGACCTCCATACTGGTTGTTGGGTACGTGGGGAGGACCTCCAGGGTTGGGAGTGCTGATGTAGTGTGGACCTTTGAAAAATCTAGTGAGGAAATGGGGAGGACCTCTATAATAGATGTAAAAAAGATGTGGGGGTCCTCTTCTTGGATTGGTGGTGGAAATTAGAGGACCTACGTACTGGATATTAACATCATGAGTTGGCCCATGACGGCTACTGATCATGACAGTGACTAGAAGAGTCAACCCATCCTACTCATGGGGTGGATATGGTCTCTCTCCCAATCAAGAAATAGTGAATCCATAATATTCATCATTAGGGACCTATTAGAATATGTAGGGGTGGTACGGGCCACTAATGTTGTAGAAGATGATACCCCTTGACTAGAGTCCACCTAAACATTGACCTGATGTTGGTGTCGAATCAGTTGAACAGGGGCTGGTGATGAAGAGGTATAGAACACTTGTTCCTCAACCTAAGGGACCAGATGGCAATGTTGATTCAGCCTAGTGGGAGACCTTCTTGGAGAATCTTGTGAATAAGTTGTAGCCAGTATGACTTGGATGTCTCTATCCTCATTAGAAAAGGGGAGTGAATAATGGTAACATTCTAAAGAGAGGATCCTAAAACGGTTGAATGTTTGATTGGGGAGCAATGGCTCTCTATGTGGCCCTTGGGGTGGTGGTCATGGCGAAGCAAAGAATCCTCCAAATTCTGGAGGGCCATATAACTAATTGGGATGACCACCTCCTATTCATACCATTAAATAAGAGTGTTGATCACCCTTCTTTGGATAAATTTGGAGGGTGATATGGGGCATGGGCACCTGGTAGGTGTGGTTTTGGATGACGTTGTGTAAGCGGTGGAGCCATGTCGGATTTTCACATTATAATTTCCCTTAAACCAACATCTATTGGCGGAAGGTGACTAGTTTTTGATTGCTTGGGTCCTTCCATGTAGGAATATTTGGCTATCAGTATGGATAATATAAATGTAGTTTCCAGTGCCCTAGAACCGTTTAGTCTTCTAGGAATAGATACAGATATCCATGTTGATGATCTCATAGACCAGAATGCCCAATGATTAACTGCCCCAAATTCTAGTGTGTTCTATGCTAGGCCCACTATTTTCTTGGAGGGACCTGGCACCAGGTAGATGGATCCGGCGGAAATCTTACATGTTGATTTCTTGAACGCTATTAATCCCTATGGTTGTAGGAGAAAATATAATCCTAGGGTTCACCATTTTTATTTCTAGATTTTTTCATTGTGGTTTCACACCAGCACAAGTATTTTAGATGGTGAAAGATGCATTTTACCCCACATTACTACTTTAAATATGTGGGATACATTCATCACTTTCTCAATAATGTTTTCTCCTTTATCAAAATGAGATTATGGGATTTTGGTTCCTACTTCCATGGATTCCTCCTCGGAATTCATCGCCTAGTTCGAGTCACACTTAGAGATTTAGATGTTGTTCACGAAACTATTCCCTTTACAGTATCTTTGTGGATTCTAGTTAATTATGATTCTTCTGTTAGGACATTTTAAAGGTTCATGTTGGGTCAGAAACCTTCGGTTAGAAGAGTAGGCACATTGGGAATCATTGGCATGTATGGACATTGGAACGTTGGTACACCTAAATTATACCTTATTAGAGGGATTCTCGAGGGCGTAGAATCCAAAGTCATCCCAAGTCTATTGAAAGATACTTAATGATGGAGGAATGTCTTTGAGGTTTTCTTCTGCTTCCTATGTTTAACACAGGGTACACCTCAAGTTTAATATATGATATAGATGGATCAGACCGATCAGAACACTTATGGGAGTGGATTAGACGGGTACATCCCTTAGAGGGAGCACCTTAAAAGATTCCTAGATGGATGGATTATAATGACCAATAAGGATAGACCAGTGATGGTGTGTGCCAAAAAGGGAAGGTTTCATACTATGTAGACTAATATAGGAATAAAAAATGATGGATGTGGGAAGTTCACCCCAAAAAGGGGGATATGAGGGTTTAACATTGGATGGGATTGAACCTTAGGGAGACTTTCTATGTATCCTATTTAGAAGATAGGGATCAAAAACCATGTAGTTTAAATGGTTTATTTGGGCTTACACATTGTTAGCTTCTCTTGTGCTATAAAAAGTAGGATGGAAGTGGGTAGAATGATCTCACCAGATGTGGTGGTATGGGTATGAATCAAGATGGATGATGGAGGATTGGGTGAAGTGGGTGGAATGAATGAGGTGGATTTGGAATGAGGATGATGTTTCTAGGCTTGAACCTCAAGGAGGCTATCTACGTATCCCAGTAAATGGGAATAAAAGTCCACATAGTTCAGTATGGGAAGATAAGACACCTAAGGAGGTGGATACTGAGAAATAGAGCACATGGATGGGGACCCAAAGAAAGTAGATCCTCTAGGTTGGGGAATTATCTTCCTAGACACAAAGGCTCAAAGTAGAGGATAGGATGGAAAATGGGTGATTGGCTTGAACCTCGAGCAGGATTCATACCTATACCAATGGATGGGAATAAATGTCAACTTAGTTCATGATGTGTGCATAGAATCAGGGCATAGACAAATGAAAATGACCAAGATATGTTCCAAGGGATTATGCATGGATATAGGCCCTTCACAAGAGGGGAACTCCTGGTAGGAGGAGTGTGGTGATGTTAAGGGCATATTCATGGTTAGATGACCATATGAATCAGAACACCCCAAGGAGGAAGATCTGGGTGATATGTCCAAAAAGGAATGATGTCATATTAGGAGGGTACATCCCTAGAAGGGATCACTAATGTTTACCATTGGTTGGGATTGAACCTCAGAGAGGCCTCATACATACCCTAAATGGATCAAAACTCACATAGTTTAGAGAATGCAGTTTAATGTCATGTAGGATGGGTGAAATGATGTGAATAGTTGGGAAAGATGGATTGTATGGAATGAGGGGACTGAACCCTGAAGAGTCCTCCTACATAACCTATTTTAAATATAGGATCAAAGTCCACATATTTCGGTAGAGAGGGATATATTTCTTATGCATGGCTAGTGGACCAAGGCTGTGATGGGGCTTATTCATGGTTAACAGCCCAAAGTGGATTTCATGGTCACCGTTTACTATAAGACCACATGAGTCATGGTTGGTGTGAGAAACAGGAGGTAACTGCTGACCTGAAGATGGTTTCATGAAAGGTGTATCAATGAGGGATGGTTTGGGGATTACGCATGGCTAGCAGCCCAGAGAGATGGACATTGGAACTTACTCCTGGAGGGAATTCTGAAGAGGCAGTTTAGGGCATACATGGAGACTAACCAAGGTGAACATAGAGACAATTCCCAAAGAAAGTGAGAGAGGGAGGGAGGGAATTGGTGCCCATCCCCTTTCTATTCCTCTCTGACTTTCCACACATGTGGAAAACATAATTTAACACCATGTGTTGAGGATTTGGATGCTTGAAAGTTTAACATCATACTTATCAAATAATGAGGACTCACACCTCATCACTTGAACCAACATAACTTGATCCAACCCACATTTGGGGAAAGGAAGGAAGAAGAAATACTCGACGAGGGTGAGGTGTAGGAGTGTTTAATCGAGGGGTCCATGTTAGCATAGATATGTGAAGAAGCAATAGATATTAGTGTAACTATGAAAATAATCACTAGGTAGTACAAGGAATGCTGCACGTAGGAGGTAAAGGAATGATAGGGATATTGTGTGCAGGATCTCAAACATGGTGACTTAGGATAAGGGAAACCCATTGAGTCTATAGAAAAGGGTATGTACAATATTGGGGACTTCTGCACACAATAAGGGGGTCTGTACAAAAGAGGCACTACACAAGGACAAGAATTTCCCACAAGAGGAGCCTTTTGAATGTACTTTCCTTAGGAAAAAAAGGAAATGGGTGAGGGTCAATCCATTATAGGCCCACCTCAAATGGGGACCCATGGAGAACCTATCACGTAAGATCTAGTACCTTGAATCCATGAATTTAACGTAGTCTTAGAAAAAGTTTTCTTACATATGTGAGAGAGAAGGTTCTATTTCCAGAGAGTTCTCTTGAAGGGATGGGGTTACCCATCTATATATAGGAAAAAATATCAGTGGGAACTCATAATAAGTCCAATACAAAATAGGATGGTTGACATATCATTGGGCACATAAGAGTCTTGCATATAGATTTTAGCCTTGAAAATCATCCTTCATTCTTACGCACACTTAACTTTTCAATTTTTAGGATATCGAAGTTGAGTATGGTCTTTGAAGTCGCATTGGGAGCGCTAGATGATTGCGTGTAGAATTTGGTTTTGTGCGAAGGCTTCCAATATTTATTGCAACTCCCTTAGGATTCTTGGGACCATCGGATGAGTGAAATTATGTTGTTCAGTCTATTAAATATGTCTATCTAGGGTATCAAATGAGATTTGGTGACAACATGCACTTTCTGAGCCATGTTAAAAAGCATGAGGAACAAGGGTGGTGTCCTTTCATCATCATTCCACTTTGTCTTTAGTGGGATAAATTGACCGTATATATCCCTGAGAAAAGGGGAAAAATAAATTTTATATTACCCATAGGTTAATACCATCTTTACCATGTGTCATAAGGAATGAAGTTTCTTGATGACTCCATCAAATTAATAGAATAGGGTTGATTTAATGGTTCAATTAAATATAAGTTTTTTTCCAATAAAACATTGTAAGTGTTGATTTATTTTTTCCCCTAATTGAATTCTGTAAAAGTCAAGCACACTCAGTATTCCAAAATTCATTCAGGCCTGACTCCCCCTCCAGAGCAGAAATTCTAGTCTCTCTTCCATCCTTGGGACTAGTTTTTCTGTAAAGTGCAGAAGGTTGAATCATAAAATTGAGGCATTGATTCCTCTATATACAACTTTAGATATGAGGAATATTGGATGTGTTGTAAGAAACTACTAGTGGGAAATGTTCCTTAATGTAGACACCCTTAGAAGTTATGTTGGTGGAAGGAAAATTTATATGTTCCATGATTCAAGACTTCGGGAAATAGCTCTGAGCCTATGGGAGAAGAGCATCTCTCAAAAGCCTATGATCATAAAAGGACAAGTATTCAATTCATGGATATTATCACTAATATGGTTCCAAATTATTTTACAAATCTAGGATAATGGATTTCACCATGTAGTAGTAATCTTGACCAATAACCTTGATCATCTATGATGCATGTGCCACTACTTGCTTGATAGAAGCCTTCAGAGGAGCCATTGAAAACCTAGAAGAATTCATCAAGTTTTCTATATAAATTGAAATTTGAACTTATAAATTTTTAAAAAAATACTTGGAAAATATTCATTTTTTTGTGACGGAATGGCCTCTGCATAGGCCCCCCTGTCAGGTCCTTCATATAGACCCCTCAACAAAGTGGTTCTGCGAGGATTCCTAGGCAAATTGATCTCGTGAAGAAGTTTATTCATAAAGGGATGTTTATCATCTGTTTTTCTAAGTATGTGCATGGATAAGTCCTTTGGAAGAACTATAAAAATATAAAGTGAAACACAGTTGGGTGGATGACCAACATGAAGAGAGAAAGATGCATGAGTGCGGAAGGAAGAAATTAGGAAATGGGTTAGTAGTATTTATAGACACCACTGGCTTAAATATCCAACCTATACCATGGAACTGTACATTATACTTGTGCATCAGATTTACACCCAATAATTACCCACTAGGACAACACCACCAACCTACATTGGTGTCCTATGTGGTTGACCTATGCCACCTTGATAATATTTCCCACTTATACATTTGATATAGGTCCTCTTCTATCAATCACATTTCAATGCTTTCATCGGGGTGTGTTCCATCATTCTGTGATACACTAGATGTTTCGCCGCATTCCCACTTCCAATGGCAGATGACATCCGTCACTTATTCAGGGACATTTTCTCCTTTATCGAAACTCTGTGATAGGATTTCAGTCTCTCCTTCCATGGATTCCTCCTTAGAATTCACCGCCTAGACTGGGTTTCCCTCATAGATTTAAGAAGTTGTTTGTGAATCTCAATCCTAGTGCCATATCTTTGTGGATGCTGGTTAATTACATTGCTTCTTTTATTACATTCCATGGGGTTCAATTCGGGCAGAAACCTTCCATCAGGAGAGTAGTCACATTGGGCATCACTGGAATGTATGGACACTAAAACATGGATACACCTAGATCTTTTACCCTTATGATAGGGCTTCTTGAGGGCTCAAAATCCCAAAGCATCCCACATCATGTGCATAAATTATATTTCATAGGAAATTCCTGTAGGTTTTTCTCAGCTTCAAATGATTAACATGGGGTATACCGCAAGTTTAGCATCTAGCAGAGATGGATCAGATTGTTCAGAACACTTATGAGAGAGGATAAGATGGGTATATCCTTAGGAGAGGGTACCTAAGAGGTTAACCAGATGGATAGATCAGAATGCCTGATGAATATGGATTTGAGGTGTTGTTGTCCCATAGAGGGAAGATATCACACTGATAATACTGATCTAAACACCATTGTGTGTGGATCCCAGAAAGTGAACCCCCAAAAGGGGGACACCAAGGTTTAACATTGGCTGGGATTGAACCTCATGGAGGTTTCCTACATACCTTTTCTAGGACACAGGGATCAAATCCCATGTAGTTTGAGGGGGTGAATGATGGAATCGGGGTGTACACAATGGGAAACAACTGGAAGACATACTGGGGAATACGTGTGGTCAGTATCCCATCACAAGAGGGACACTCTTGGTTGGATTTTTATGGATTATGTGGGGCTTACTCAAGGTTATCTTCTCAAATGGATGGAATGATTTCGTCAGGATGTGGCATCCTAAGTAAGAATTAGTATGCATTATGGATGGTTGAGTGAAGTGTATGAGGGGAATGGGATGGAGCCGATGTGAAGATGATAGTGATTTTGGGATTATAACTCAGATAGGATTCTTAAATATCCCTGTGGTATGGAATCAAAGTCTACATAGTTTGGTGGGGGTGATGGGACACCTAAGGAGGTGGCCTATGGGAATAGGCGACATGTGAGAATAGAAACATGGATGAGACTCAAAATAAGTAGAACCTCTAGGATGGGTATGACATTACCAAAACATAAAGTCTAAAGGGAGAGACCAGGATGAGACATGAGTGATGGTACTGAACCTTAAGGAGTCCCATGGTGGAGAATCAAAGTCCACGTAGTTTAGAAATGGGGTATAGAATCTGGGTGTACATAAAGGAAAGAAACTCAAAGGCATGTTGGGGCTTACATGAGGTTAGTATCCCATCTCAATAGGTACACTCTTGGTTGGATGAGTATGAATTGAGTGTAGGGCTTACACATGGTTATCTTCTAGGGAACTAGTCTGACACCACTAAGGGGCGGACCAAAGATGTGGGTCCCAACAAAGAGGATTCCAAAGTTTACTAGAGTTTAGGGTTGAACATTAGGGAGGATTCCTACATAACCTACCTAGGAGATAGAGAAAAAAACCCATGTAGTTCAAAATCATGTAGTTTAGCATCATGAGGGATGATGGTGAATCGACATGAAGTAGTCGGTACTGATGGGTGATGAGATTGAACCTTGTGGAGGCTTTCTACATACCATTCCTAGAATGGGAAAAGATAAAAGTCCACATAGTTCAGTGGATAGGGGAATGAGCCTTACACACTAAGGCATCCCATGATGGTTTCATGGTCTATGATTACCCTAATCCCACGTGAGTCATGCTCGGTGTGAGAAACAAGAGGCAATAAAGTCCTGAGGACCCCATCGCAAAAGGTGAATCTGTGAGGAACAATTCTAGGCTTATGCATGGTTAGTGGCCCAAGGAGATGGATAATGGGAATTACTCCAGGATGGAGGCTTGATGAAGAAAAATCCCAAAAGGAGAAGGATAGGGTATCGAGAGTCGTTTGTGCCCATCTCTCCTCTAGTCTTCGTGCACATAAGAAGAGAAGAGGAGCGAGGGTGCTACCTCATACAAGAAAGGCTAGGGGCTTACACCAAGATTCCTGACTTTTACCATAGATATATGTTGTTACATGAAAGGAGGATCTCATTCCATATTAGGAACATATCACTCCTATGGATATAAGTGGGTGTAGAAAATGTATGAGGTAGGTCCCCCATGTGTATCACATGGAGTGAAGATACAGTTTAACATCACATGCTGGGGACGATGAAGCTTGGATGTTTAACATCCTATAGTTCAGATGACGAGTATTCTCTCCCCACCCCTAGTACTTACATAACCAATGCACTTAAACCCTTGGTGAAGGGAAGGAACCGGTAATGTTGTATAGAGATGGGGTTGTGGAGTGATCCATTGAGGGGATCACATTAGCATGGCTATGCGAAGAAGAAATAGCTGTTAGTGTGCATATTATAAGAATCATGAATAAAATATATGCAACATGAATCATTTCCCAATGGACATTGGTGGAGAATATGGTGTTTTTAAGTAAACGGGTTCATAAGAAGTGACCTTGCGAAGCTCTGGTGCTCCACAAAGTGAAGAGACTCCGCGAAGGAATATTCTTTGCAAAGTGGAGTGGTATAGCCTAGGCATGGAGTATAAATGTATATAAAGAGTTCTTCTTGAAGTGAAAGTGCTTTCATGAAGTAGGTCTTTGTGGAGCATGTGTGCCTTGAAATGTGTGGCATTGCGAAGAAATGTACATTGCGAAGCACAGTGATCCTACTTTAGCATGGGATTCCCATGTCCATGGAAGGTAATTCATGAAGTATGAGTGTTTTCAAAGACTTAAGTTCCCATATGGATCTCTTTCCTTTGTTATGGCCCATGGGATTCATGAAGGGAATCCCTACTTAGAGAGGGGTTGAATATGAGAAAAGGGAATGGTATTTATCAATGCACAAATACCTTGAAGAGATCATTTTCTCAATGATTCCTAGAGAATAGTGTGCTTCACGATTTGAGAGATGAGAAGGTAAAAGGTCAGGGTATCAGTTTTTTCGGTTTTGGGGAATCCTTTTATTTATTGTCAAGATGTGGCACAAAGCTTAGAGTTCAGGTCGTTAAGGAATTGGACCTCCAAATCATATACAGATCCAATAAGTTCCTCATACTCACAAAGTTATCCATCAACTACTATGTGATGCTTGTAGATCTCTTTCTCAAGTGCATCGTAGTTGAGGAGTGCTCCGTCATCTGCTCCATGGAGGCTATAGAGGAGGCTTTTCCCACTACTTCTCACTGATCACATAGTTTATGGGGCTTTGTGAGGCTTCTCTATGAGGCTTCTTTATGAGGCAGGATTCCATTGAATTGTTTGTGAAGTTTTTTCACCTAAGGGACAAATTTTGGCACCAACAAACCCCCCCCCCCTAGAATGAGATTTGAGGAGAAACAAGGGTCAAATTATGATGTTACTTTACCAAAATAATGGTGGATCAAGAAGAAAAAATTCAAATAATGGTCACAAATCACAGGTCGAGTGCACCGTAGAGCATGCAATGCACCACGAAGCTCGGCAGTCATCACCTATAAATAAAGGGAGACAACTTCTAGTTTATCCTTATTTACATACAAATTTCCATATGTTCTCTATTTATTCATGAAGCTCATTACACTTAATAATATTGCTTTATGAATCCGGACTCCACAAACTGGTGTTGTGCAACGCTACTCAGCGAGCCACTACACCGCAATCCTAGGTTAATTTGTATCATGCATTGGGTCTTTGACTATGCTACTGCACGCTTTGCAAGCTGAGCTCTATGAGAGGGCTCTGCAACAAGCTCTAAGAACCAGTAAAGAAATAATCTCTAAAGTATTCATCAGAAGAAATGGCCAATGAGGAAGTTTTTCAGGCAGTCCATGTGGAAGCTACCTGAAGGGAGGAAATGGTGGATAAATAGGGGATTGGTGAATATGTGTTCAACCACTCAGATCTTGAATCCCTGACGGTACTTCTAACGTAGGTCCAAAAGAACGATCCCCTATACAAGAGACTGTCATTTTATGACTTTGATCCAAGGGACAAGGTCTTCATCCCATGAGCTATTAGGGATGAACCAACCCATTGGTTCAAGAGCACCTCATGCTAGTATTAGTGGTTTAGGGCCACTTATGGGCATACATGGATTGACCGTACATCTATCACTTCCACTTATTTATACAACCAAACCCAAAATGTTCACAAGAAGGAGCTACAGGATGAGTAATCCCCTCCACAATATCACACTATCCTAAGGGCCGCTCTGTGAAATCTGGAAAAGGGATGGAATGATGCGTGGGACCTACACCAGAGTAGAAACTTCATAGATGACTAGGATAGGGCCTACTGGGTATGAGAAACCTGTGATGAGTTTGGGGTGGAGATGAGGTGAGTGGGCCTGTTCGATGTGGCATGGGCTTTTCAACTTCATATCTACTATCCGAAGAGAGTGATGTTGGCGTTTTTGACCAGGTGGTCACCCATGACTAACAACTTCCATCTTCCTCATAGAGAAGTTGACATCAGTCTCTTAGACATTCACATGATCTTTGGGATTCCAATTCTTGGTTCCACGTATGAAAAATTCCTCCCAACAAAGAATGTGTGGGGAGAGGCGGAGCGGATTCCAAAGTTTGAAAAGGAACGGATGGACCTGGTGCCAGGTGAGGACAAACAGTCATTTATGGATGTCCACATTAAGTTGTGATTTAAGCGCTTCATGAACTTCCCATAAAGTCTTATTGCTGGAGGAGATTATGCACCCAGGAAGCTACCATTCAGGCCTCCAACTTATCCAAAGGGAGACCAGCGTAGTAAAGAGACTCTTATTGGTGAACCCTATAAGTCAACTAATAGAAGCTATGGGGGTACAATGTCATAACTATGTAGAAACTGGTGGTTAGGTTGGATGCAATCATCTCAGCACTCATCTATGGCTTGATGCTACTAGTAAGAGATATGAACATGGGCATATGACCAAGTATGTTTATCATGTCATCCATGCTAGCGATTGGGCAGCAGGTCATCCTTGAGATCCCATTACTGGAGAAGCTGTATAAGATGTGGTATATCAGTGAGGGGAAGAAGCCATTTCAGGTGTGTGTTCCATTCCATTTCTTGTATGGTTTGGTGGTGGAACACGTGGGAATTCATGAATACATGAACTCAATTTATCCTCTATGATCAAACTTTCATCCCACCATCTTGAATGCAGTGGGAAGATTTTGAGGAAAGCTGATCCCGTAGAGTGTGTTGAACATTTTCTAGAATGAGGATGAGTTTTTCTTACACCCATTTTCACTAACCATGAGGGATTTCAGCTATGACAGCCTAGATAATTATGAGAATCGGTCATACCATATGGATTTTAGTGGAGGAGTTTTGGTGGCACGGGTGGACTGTGAGCCCATATGCGAGCAATACACCACAAACTGATTTGAGAGGCAATTTCCGTGAATGCATTGGATGAACTAGTGTTTTATTTGGTGGTGCATCATGAGGAGCACCCTTTTGTAATGAGGAAGATGTGTCTCATGTTCACATGAAATGATGGGACAAAGTGAAATGAGATACCTTTGGTAGATTCCAAATTCTGGCTAGTGAAAAAATTCACTAAGAGCTCGGAGTCGGCCTACCTAGGGGAGATATTGAAGCGGTAAACCATATAGATTGATGGGGGAGCATCTCCTCAAACTAGAGGATGGGGTTGAAGAATGACCGGAGTGTGTGCTGGTGGTAGTGAAATGGAAGAGGTGAGGCAGGCACTATCAGTGCCTACACAAAATGGTGAGAAAATAGCAGCGGTAGGCTTAGTGGTCCCAACTGAACTGGGTCAGGAAGGGAGGAGGGTCCCCATAGGGCTTCGTAGGATTTCCACTCAAGATCTCGGGAAGTGGCTATGCCACATAGATATGCCTCTACATGTTGTATTTCTAAATTCTTGGGACAACTAGGAGGTCAACCAACAAATCCTTAGTCCTATCATGATCTGGGGTCAAATAAACTACTATGGAATGAAACATTCATGGATTGGTCATGACAAGGCTGAATTTATAGTGTCCTGATAATAAGGGGAACAATATGTTTTCGAACTGGATGACTACGTCCATTCTTGGGGTGTTTTGCATCCAATAACAAGCTGGGTTAAAGTACTGTTGAGTCAGACTGTCCCAACTCAAGCATCAAGTGTTGATCTGAGGGAGAACATCCCTTTACTTGAAGAGTGGGATAACTCCTAGAGAGATGAGGCTGATGGGGATGTCCTCTAGAAGAAGGTGAAGTTGGGACTTCAGAGTTGGGAGATATTTCAAGAGTTATCATGGTAACCTCAGAACCATTCTTTACACCATGATTTTATATGTGGGAACCTAGCTTCTCAACTAACATTTGTTATCTATAGGAGAGACTTGTGGATGATACTCCCACTCGGGTGCCTGAGGATGCGGGCTGAGGATCAACACCCTGGTCGACAGTGAATGCAGAGTCGAGCATGGCTGTAGTAACTTGGACATAACTTCCAGATTCCTTAGAGTTTGTGACTATAACTAGGGGGAACATCCTGGGATATTGTTGATGACTACCCAAGAATTAATGAAATCTTTAGACCTTTATAATCCATATTTCTCATAGAGTCGTGGATATTATTTTTTGAACCAAAAACTGAAATTTTCATCTCTGTTATGAACATTTCATCAAATGGTGTGGGCTATTCTGGCGAGGATGACTGGGGGTCCTGAAGCCCCTCTCTCGAGGGGGTACCAATTATAGAAGAATCAGATGTCCATTACATCCAGACTATAGTGAATAAGGCTTTGGGTGGACCCAATGGTGGGGTGGAACCAGAGCTTGTTGAAGTAGATCTCGACGATGAAGATCAGCCCCATGATGCAGTGCCTATTTCTCCTATCGATGCAGGACCCAAAATCCCTAATATGACACCAGAGGAATACCCCGCTGTTGAGATTCTAGTATTATTCCAAGAGTACAAACCCACCGACCCAATGGATTGGTATGAGACTCCTTATAATGAAGATGATAGCTAGGTCATCCACTATAGGTCTGGGAAACTGATCAATCTCTTCATTGATAACACTCCTTTATTACAGTGGGTGAACCAAATGCGGAGGTTTTGCCCTTGTCTATGTGAACTATACACTATAAGAGTATATTCTTTAATCCATCAAATGATAATTGTAACAACCTGATATATTTTGAAAAATATTTTTTCAATTTTATTAATGTCTTGTGTTGTACGCTACACCAATATTACCTTGCATTATATGCAACACCGTATTAGCTTGCAGTATACACAACACTATTCTTGGATCATGTTACACATAATTTTGATAGTAGTTATTCCACGCAACATTGATTGTGTATATATATATATATTTTCAATGTTTAAATGAAATATGGTTGGATTCTGTTATATAAAACAATGAAGGACTCTTGCACTACACATCACCACGACTTGGCTTGTTTTACACGCAATCATGACCTTCCTCGATAGCGTGTGTAGTACGCAGTACTGGGTTTCACTAAACAATGATATATTGTTATAATATTATTATAGTCTAGCCGTTATGAATATTATCAACTAAATTTTGAATTTTATAACATTATTTTTCATATTACAGTTATTCTGGAACATGGTATGAGAACAAAATAAAATTTTCGGGAAAAATAAGTATTTTTAAAAAAATTCAATTTTGCCGCCTTTTGATGGAGCACCCAATTTAAATCTAGTTTTTGACATGTTTATAAGTTTAATTTTGAAAAAATAAAATTCTTCCTTGGAATCAGGATATAAATATTTAATTTGGATAAATTTTTTATATTATTCTGATAACTTTCATATTTTTTTGAATAGCAAAAACACGCTATATTTAAATTAAAAACAAATTTTTTCATCGCAATAATTTATATGGTTAGATTATCTTTTTAATTAGTTTTAAAGTGTAATTATAATTTATTTTTACCATTTAATACAATGTTGGTCATTGGAATTAATTTCACATTGAATTTGGACATAAACATGTGTTGATCTTTTGATAGTTATTGTTTCTTAAAAACATGCTATTTGTTTTGATAATAGGAATTACATTTAAAATTAATTAATGCCACTTCTATGTTTTGAATTTGGAAAAATAGATAACATTTTTGAATTCAGAAGATCAAATATAGCTTAGGCTCAATTTTTGGTATTTTTCTGGAAAACATCAACTCAAGTGCAACATGCCTTTATCACCTACCACTGGCCTATAAGAAGTCCATGGTTAGTAGATATTAGTTTTATTTAATTAATAAGTATGATAGTTGATGTATAAGTCCATTTTTGGAATCATATACGATTAACCTCATCATAGATGAACTTATGTATATTTGATATATTTTTCTAAACTTTTGTTTGAAATAGATGGAATGACCCATCATTCTATCACATGATCTTCAAACACATCCCGAATAACAAATTCGACTTGATTTATTTAATAGATGAAGTAGAAATTGTTCAAGGCACAAACAATAGTGAGATGGTACCAAAATCATGTAAGTATTTCATTTAATTCATGAACATTAGGGAAATAATATTGAAAACAAAAAAATTTTGTCCTAGTGCCCTCATATCCGTTGAATCAAATGGTACCTTAGATCATCACAAATTTATGCCTTTGTGATTGTTGTCTTTTTTATAGCCATGTTCTCTACCACTCTCCATCAAATCTTGATGGTTAGAGTTTTCTTCTATATCCATATTTTCACCTATATTCTCTTATATGGAAACATAGTGATGAGTTACTTTGGGTAATCGTTACATTTCATACTTTAGTTTTTAAAATCAATTTTTAGTATTCCTTTTTACGATGTGGGATTCTATGAATAGTAAATGATTCATAACCTTGACAAATTTTGATGGAGAAATTCCTTTTAAGGGGGGTAGAATGTAACAACTCGAGATTTTATGAAAAATATTCTTTCAATTTCATTGATGTTTTGTGTTGTATGCTACACCAAGATTATATTGCACTATACGCAACATTGTATTAGCTTGTAGTATACGCAACACTATTCTTGGATCATGTTACACAAAATTTTGATAGTAGTTATTCTACGCAACATTGAGTGTGTATATACATATATATATATATATATATATATATATATATATATATATTCAATGTATAATTGAAATATGGTTGTATTATGTTATACGAAACAACAAAGGAGTCGTGTACTACAAGTCACCCTGACTTAGCTTGTTTTACACGCAATCGCGACCTTCCTCGACAGCGTGTGTAGTACGTAATACTGAGTTTCACTAAACAATGATATATTATTATAATATTATTATGGAATAGCCCTTATGAATAGTATCAACTAAATTTTTTATTTTATAACATTATTATTAATCTTACACATTTTTTAGAACACGGTATGAGGACAAAATAATTTTTTGGGTAAAATAAGTATTTAAAAAAACAATTTTGCCACCTTTGGATGGCGCACCCACTTTAAATATAGTTTTTGAAATATTTATAAGTTAAATTTGAAAAAATAAAATTCTTAATTGGAATTAGGATATAAAAATTTAATTTGGATAAAATTTTCATATTATTCTGATAACTTTCATATTTTGATGAATAGTAAAAACACGCTATATTTTAATTAAAAAAATCTTTTTTCATCGCAATAATTTATATGGATAGATTATATTTTTAATTGGTTTTAATGTATAATTAGAATATATTTTTACAATTAAATCCAATGTTGGTTATTGTAATTAATTTCACTTTGAATTTGGACATAAATAAGTGTCGATCTTTTGATAGTTATTGTTTCTTAAAAACACACTATTTGTTTTGATAACGGGAATTACATTTAAAATTTATTAATTCAACTTCTATGTTTTGAATTTGGAAAAATAGAAATCATTTTTCAATTTGAAATATCAAATATATCTTAGACCAAATTTTTGGTATTTTTCTGAAAAACTTCAATTTTTGATGAATAGTGAAAACAGTGAGTTTTTGATTAAAACCATCTTTTTATTTAAATAATAGTTTATTTGATTTGAATTTATTTTAGGTAAAATTAGATACATAATACTTATGCATGTTCAATTAAATTCATCGGAGTCATTTTATAATAATTTTAGACTTAAAAAAATTGTATTGAACTTTTCACCATCTTTTACCCACCTCCAAGGTGCTTTTGCAATTGTTCATAAAACATAATTTTACCGCTTCTGCGAGTTGAATTTCAAATATCCAAGCGACAAGGTTAATATCAAGGAGTAAAATATGGTTAAAATAGATAAAAATAATTTTCGGTGAATAGTAACTTTTTACTTTTATTTACCATGGTTAAAAGTAAATAGGGCAATTCAAGGATAAAAGAATATCATAATAATTCAAAATTACATTGAAAATTATCCAAAACATATTTTATGAGTATTGGCCGAAAATGGGAATCTTTTAGTCGATTTTGGAACCCCATGGAGCCACATATGAAAGACAATGAGACATTAGATTAATTAATTTAATTTAAAGACAAAATTGGCATTAACAAAAATCCTTTTGTAATTATTTTTTATAAGTGGATATATAAATTATATTTTCAACTGTAAATATTAACTGGAATGATAGAAGGATTTCCTAAATTTTGGTATTTTTTATAATTTTTATACAGCAAATAAATTAAATTATTTATGACACAATAATGATGCAGTATTTACCTCATTAATAAATGATTTAAATAAATAAGATTATAATGATTAAAATATCATCAAAAACCTTTCCAATTCCTATTTGATGATTTTATTTCGAATATGAGTCATAATGTCTTTGACATTAATGTGTTTTGGACCTCTAGAAACTGAAGATAAGTTTATAATAAAATAATGTTTTCAGACTTTCCTAAAGAGCCCCTCCACTCCCTTATAAAAGGAGACCTCTTCTATGAAATTCCTCACACCTCTCAAGCCTTTTGGCTCATAAAAAATCTACCCAAATAATCTCCTTACATCCCTATTCTCCCCTTTGAAGCCTTACATTTGGAATAAGACACTCCAAGAAGTCCTTTTGGTTCAATCCAAAGGAAGTTACCCAAATTAAAGGTAATAGTGTCTCTTAAGTTGTTTTCTTTTATTCTACTTCTCCAACCCCTAAAATATTTTTAATACGTTATTTTGTGACAACAAAAGTATCCTAAAAATACTCTGATGTTTTTATGATAAGGATTATAACTACACTTACACACACCTTCATCTAATGGATGAAGAACATAATGTTTCTGTGGATGGCAAACTAACGCCTCATGAAACGATGATTGTTCGATTTTCTCCTACTGCCTATCCTGGTGGCCATAATGATTTCACTGAATTTATATATGATATATATTATGTTTATTATTTCCTTATTCTTCTTTACATCCCAATTATATCAAGCCTTTATAGTTTCCATAGTCGGTAAATACGATAATCTCATTTGAGGAAGTGCGGACTACCGCCCCCTCAAAGTGATGTGATTCGTTTATGCCTTATGTATAATGTATAAAAGATTGAGTTAATGATATTATATATGATATTATACTGGAATTATAATATACCTATTCCAAAAAAATAATAAATTGAAATGAAATTAGCGTTCATGCGTACGTATGGTTTACCGTCTCTATGAACGATGCATTTCATTTCATACCTCAATATGTTATGTACTATTATAAATACATGTATATGATAGATATATAATGAATATATATGATATATAAATCATGATTTACATTTTTGAAGTAATTAAATTATGATATAAGTAATAATAACATCATGACCAACAAGTCCAAACAAGTACGATAAATAAGATGATATTACCCAAAACCTTGCTTTAACATGGGATTTACAAATGAACGAGTAATATAAAGTCATAATTGAACCATATATGATATCATAACGATGAATGTGATTCTGTAATAAGTCAATGATATTATTTAAATCATTATACAGAAGGTTCAGATACGTACAAAGCATATCGGACCTAAGGTAAGGGATAACTTTTCCAATCTCGTTTTTATCCGAGATTGTTTATTCGTACGTATTCTCTGGGGTTATATTTATCATCCATGTTCCTATTTTCTAAAAATCATTTCATTTATGTTTAAAGAACTTTTTACCAATTTTTTACTTTTACTACATGGTATGTAAGGAATCTTTTTTTTTGTTTACCATATAGGATACTTTTTGACTTTTCTGACAAAAGTACGAGGAGAATGTTATTTTTAACATATTTGGCATAAACAGAATTTTTATGGTTTTATAATGCCTCATTTTCAAGAAGCTTCCTCTAAAAGATTTCATGATTATTTTAAAAAAATCCCTTTTAGTTTAAAATTGCACAGCATTTTTTGAAAATAATATGAATTTCAAGAAGAAAGGATATTTTCCTCAAAAATTCATTTCAAGTGCTTTATCAAAACCAATTTCCATCTAAGATTACATTATTTCATATGTGTATGTTTCATGTATAAGGTCTCTAGGATTTATATGGTCCCACTTTTCTTATGATGAAATGATATCCATTTTTTTATATGGATTATGTTTTGATGGAATGATGTTTATGAAACCCAATTTATTCTTTGGGATATGATGAATGATTTATGATTGTTTTGTGGCACACGTTAGAATGATTTCAATATGAGATGGGTGAGACCTTTATCTCCCACTAATGCATTGGGTAAAGATTTATATCTAATGATATATACATGGATGGAACAGAAACTAAATCCGGTTCAGTAATACAGGGCTGGAACTGCAAGTAAACCCGGTTCAGTAAGGGACTTTGTCCACTAAGATGGTCTTGGAAGTAATGCCTTGGCTACTATGGAAATCATTACAAGTTCTTAATGTTTTTCCACAATTACATGTTTTATTCTCATGCTATTTTATCATTATTAATGTTCTTTTATGATCTATGCCTTATGTATTGCCATGTTTTATGTCATTGCTCAAGATTTTGATGTTGAAACATTATGTTCATGTTTTTAAGTTCAAATTTTTATGATTTGTTTTATTTTATCCATGCTTATCCTTATTAAGAATTTGATCTCACCCTTTATATGTTTTCTTTTCCCTAGGATTTAATGAAACTTTTTAGGTAAGAAAACCAAAAGGGGAAGATCTTTATGGGAGATGTTGAAGATCTTTCACCATGATTAGAAGATTATGTTCCGAGTTTCCAAAGACACTAAACAATTATGGTTCTTGTGTGTCTATTTTTGTTATGTATTAAGTATTATGCAAAATTAATGTAATGCCCATGTACGTCAAGATTCGGGACATTAAAATAATTATAGATTATCTTGATTAGAAGATGTGGGAGATAAACCATGGCCTTAGTGTCAGATGGCAGTAGAAGAAGTTAGTTAATATCCAAAGGCTGCCAGATGTGGAGAGAGAATTGTAGAATTTGGTGACATGGCTAACTGAGAACTCTATTCTTAGGAACACCCAAGTGGGGCTCATATCATAGCTATGAGCCCTGTTCATATAGTCCGAGGAGGAACAATGACAAAAAATTCCATGAAATAGATAAATCTCAAGCTAAAAAAGACCAAGCACAGTCTAAGGTTGATGATATTTGCTTTGTGTCCCATGAGGAGAAAATGGGTCTTGAGAGGCGATATAAATTTTAAGATGCCACAAGCTGGAGAGTGGAGAAGTTATAGATTTCCATCAAAACAACCAATCCATAGGGGATGCATTTTTCTGAACTCAAGAACAAAATTTTAATGCTTTCTTGGTTAAATTGTGTGCTCTGAAATCTTCCAATCTTCTTTAATTGTTTCATCTCAATCAATTTTTTGAAACAAATAGAGATCAAATTCGTAAGCTCGTATGGGTAATACCTGGGGTGAAAAACAAGATACGACAACATAGTTGTATGTTCTGAATGAGAGAGTACCAATAGATAACCAAACACTCAGGGTTTAGATGACCACCTAGGGTTTAAGGATGAGAGAGGGAGGCCTGACTAGGGAATGAAGATCTCAGAATAATCAAACTGTCACTTTCCCATCGTTTTCTAGTATGCGAGTGGGGTAATGTCAAGGGCATTAGAATCAATCCAAACTGAGGGGAGTGGAATGTGTGAATCACGATACCCAAAATTAGGAACACTATAGGGATGGCATGATGATAAAGGGTAACTATTAACCATGTTTGAAACATAATATCCCTATTGTTCTAGATTGAAATGGGAACAACCAATGTGGTCCGACTATTGACCATGTTCAAAACAAAGGTTCTCACTCAAAATTTCATCCATAGTCTTCTGGAACGTTTTCCCAGGATAGTAGCCGAGCCATAGCTTCAGCATCCATACTATTATAAGGTTTATTTAGATGTGAAAGAGGATGAGGGTATAAATAAAAGCCACACAAAGCATGTAGGGTAGAGTGATGGAATGTTCAAATGGAGTCTAACACTCTTGAAATTATGACATTTTTATGAAAACACATTAGGTGAGTGCATTAGTTTGACCTTGGATCATACGTTTTTCTTGAAAGGATATCTATGGAGAGAACCTAGAGCAGCCCGTAGTTTTACATCATGCCAATGAGGATGATGGACACATATTATAAAATCATATGGTGAGGATGGAGGAGATCACAGCTAGGCCATAGATGAAAATTATAGGTGTTACTATGTATCCCACAAGAATTGGAATCAAGCAACACATAGTTCTGATAAGATGGCATGGAAAAGGGATGATGCTCGAATGAGATATTTCTTCTCAGGAAAAGACATCATATGGAAGAGCATTTTATGATTATGGAGTTCAAATTTAGGCGGGTGAGAATATGCAACACGATGTCATAAAGTAACCCAACATTAGTGAGGACGAAGAAGAAGTGCACACCACATCACATATCTCCAAAAGAATATATAGTCAAATGCCGTGATGTTCAAACATTAAAACTTTCACTCCTAGTTTAATTTCAAAGAGTTCTAATAGTAGGTTCACAATTCCTCCATGTGGTTGTGAACATTATCCAAACCCTTAAGCCCACATGAGATATTCTCAGTGCGGGAAACAAGGTGTGGAGATGGTTTATTCACCCCATGGATGTGTACAATAAGGAAATTGGGGTGTCAGTCAATGGTGGCCTGAAAATGCTTGTCCATTCTCTAAAAATGCATGGATGCACCATGTAATAAGGCAAAAGCTGCTAAAGTTTTTCCTGGACATAGGGGAGGGTAGAAAAATGATGAGGGTGAGAAGACCAGTACATAGAACTTGATGAGGTTGGTGATAACAATGGAGGATAACTATTGACCATGTTCACAACACAATATCCATATCATGGGACCTAAAATTGGAATTGACAAATGATGGTTTTCCATTGACCATGTTCAAAAAACGGGACATATATTGAGATTTTGTTCAATAATCTCCTAGAATGTTGACCTAAGACAGTAGGCGGGTCAAAGGCCAAGAATCCATACCGTTAGGGGGTTCTTTTAGATGTGAAATGTGATGGGGACCCAATTTAAGGGATATATGAAGCACGAAAATGGAGTGATATCATGTCCACGCAGAAGTTAACACACAAGATCCTAAATCACAGTGTTTCTAAATGTGTTGATGCTGCAGAATGTAGTTTTTTTTAGCGCAATTTAAGAGCAGTGGCCTAAAAGTATATGTAAAGGGGTAAAAAGGGTTCCAATGGACCGAAGGTTAAGCCTAAGGGAAAGATGCCAAATGCAGTTTTATTTTCATGCAATTAGAAAAAGCGATGAAGGTGATTATGAGGGAGGATCATGGAACGACTATTGCAAACTAGATGTGAATGAGGACCATGGAGGTCCATACCATGCCACCCACCTTCAAAACGGTCCTAGGCCAAGGGGGAAGATGAACTGGAATGGGAGAACAAAATAATTACATAAAGTTTCATGTTATGTAGTGAGGACAAAAAGGGGGAATGGATCTCTGATGGGGTACTTGATGTGGTAACAAAAAAGCTGAAATGAATGATTACAGATGGAATTCTTCACCACATCACATTCCTCTAATAGAGATCTCAAGACAATGGGCCGAAAATGATAATTTTTGTCCGGACCTACAGAGAAATACCTGGGTGCTATTACATATCCCCTGAGGATGGGAATAATGCTAGACATAGTTCTCAAAGTGCAATATGGTGAGAGACCCACAATTGTAAGGGAAAACCTCTATGGTGAGGTAGCTGAAGCATCCCATAATCATCATAGGGAATCCTGAACTTACCGAAGGTAAAACCATAGTTTAAATTGGTGGATTGAGGATGTGGCCACCCAAAAATGAAATGTACGGTGTGGTATATATCTTGATGTGAATGAGGACCAAAGTAGTCTAGACCACACCACATGTTCCCTGTGGGATTCTTTAGACCATAGAACATAGGAGGTCTAACATGGGACTGTACTGAGGGAAAGTGCTCGGGTGTTCTTATGTATCCCATGAAGATAGGAATCAATCCATACATAGTTCTGGAGTGCCTTTGTAGTTTTATTTCATACAGTAGGAGGGAGATTGAAAGGGGAAAACCAAAGGGCGGAGTACACGGTGTGGCCGTTATAGACCCGACGTGAATGAGGACCAAAGCATTCCATACCACACCACGAATTCTTGCGGAAATCATAGGTTGAGATACCGAAGATGGTGAAATTTGGGATGGGCCTGAGACAAAATGTTTAGGCATTCCTACATATCACATGAGTGGGGGAATCAAGCCATACATAATTTTGGAGTGTAGTTTAACATCTTGCAGGACGAAAGGAATTCATGATTTGGCTTCACTAGTACACATACTACTAAAACCACTAACCCCACGTGAATTATATCCGATGCGGGAAACAAGGAGTAATGATGGGATTTTTCTGGTATGGGGAGTTACACATTAGGGGAAATGGAACGCTAGGTGAATGACACCGCAATAATACTGAACCTCCTACTTAACGCACATATATGCACGAAGGGGAAAAATGGAGTGTTTCAGAATTCCACTTAAACATAATAAGTTATAAATATGTGAATAATGTCACCTGAGATCTAGATCACAATGATGGTGGCACGATGATAGAGGATAACTATTAACTATGTTCGAAATACAACATTCGTTCCATGTTTGACTGGCATGGGGACAGAAAAATGAGGGTCGACCATTGAACATGTTCAAAACATGGAAACAATCACAAATTGTCAGTTGAGGTCTTCTTTGGTGTTGGTCTAAGATGATAGGTGAGAAAATGTTTCATGAGATAAGGCCTTAAAGGGGATACCTTCAAACATGGAAGAGCGTGGAGATCCACATAAAGGTCACATGAAGTGTGGACACAAAATGGGAGAATGTACATATCTAATCCAACAATTTGGACTCTATATAATGGTGCCTTTGATTATTCCAATGAGACGTGTCAGATAGAGGGAGTCGAATCCCTTTCCAAGGACAAGGGTCCTAGGGATGAAAAATCCTAGTTTAAGGTTATAATGTGTACCATTAAGAGGGTAATTAGTTTAATGGGACATGTGTATGGTGAAGAAGTAGAAAACCCCAATTTGGATGAGGACAAAAGAGGCCTTACATCTTAAGAAACAATTGTGATGATAATCTACACACAGTTTAAAGTCATGATACTTGGACTAGGGTAAGCTGTTTGACGTCATGTGCATGGATGAATGATGCATTTGTGGTACCTAGGGTTGGACTTGAAGACTAAACGTCTCGGTGTCCCTATGTATCCAATGATGATCTGAGTCAATACATATGTAGTTGATTGTGGAAATATCTTATTTTATGGTCATTGAACATGGACCAGGTTGGGAAGAGACGAGGGAGACACATAGTGAAGTTTGTTGAAAAACCCAACATGAATAAGGATAGTGAAATTCCATGTTATACCACATGATCCCCGGGGAAGCCTTACATTAGGGGACCAAAGGTGTAATTTAGTCTAATCTTGAGACAAAATGTCTAGGCATTCCTACATATCCCATGAGGATGGGAATCAATCCATACATAGTTTTGGAAATATTTGTGCATTTTATCGTCATGTTACTAGGACATAGAAGAATGGAATGAATATCCTTGAAGGGAAATACATGGAATGTCTATCAAAAACCTAACGTGAATGAGGAACCAAGAGGTCCTCACCACACCACATGTTTCTGATAGATTTTAGGACAAGTGGGATAGAAAGAGGTTAGGATATGAGGTACCTGAGGATGGACTTGAAGACAAAATGTTTGGTAATTCTTATGTATCCCATTAGGATGGGAATCAAGTCATACATAGTTCTCACAGATGGCATGGTAGGGTAATAATATTAGGAGAAATACTATCATATAAGTCTAGACCATGAACTGGAAGAAGAAGAATTTGATGGATCGTGTTTGTTCTTTAGGGTGGATGTGTTTTTTGTGATGAAAAAAACCTAGGATGGATAATCCGAGCATCGCTATAGGAATCAAGCCATATGCAGTACTTGAAAAATGGAATGGTGGATGACTGGAACCAAACATGATGTCCCATCAAGCGAGGACACCACAATGCAGTTCTGTTTTTCATTGTACGATGAGGATGATAGTCTCACACTTTTGGGTTGTATGACTAGAACCGTCCATGCATTTTAATGTCTTGCAAAAAAGACAAAATAGTTTAATGTCATTTGGGACCCAATAGTATAGTTTAATGTCATATGGCTTGGACGCATACTAAAGAATGAGGTTCTAAAGGGAATGCTCATGGTGTGATAAAACATACTTGACGTGAATTAGGACATTAGTCTACACCACACTACACACAGCCCCAAGGGAAGAAACATTAGTCCAAGGGGATATAAATGATAAATTGATATGGGGATGGACCCGAATAAAAAATTCCAGGGCATTTATACGTATCCCATGAGGATAGGAATCAAGCCACACGTAGTTCTGGAAAATTGCATATAGTTTAACATCATGTGACAAGGAATGAGATAGATGACACTAGATCTTAATGGGGAGTACATTGCGTGACTATTGTAGAACCACCGCGAATGAGTACATAACCCTACATATGCCACCCTATGAAATCCTATAATATTCAGGGCCAAAAGGCCGAACAGAAGAGATAATTAGTGGATCCTGAGCTAGACCCAAAGAAGAAATTTCTGAGTGTTCCAATGTATCCTATAAGTATGGGAACCAAGCCACACATTGTTCTCAAAATTAGTGAAGTTTAACATCATGTGATAAGGATGAGGGGGGGTCTTAGTTTATGGTCGTAGAGCTTAGACCAAAAGAAGAGAGATTCTTCCAAGAAGTCGTAAACCTTGACAAAGTCCCTAGGCCCACGTGAGCTATGCTCTATGTGGGAAATAAGGGAATAAAATATCTTATCAACATGTGGAATATAGAGAAAGTGAATATAGCATGGAGCCTTGAATGAAACCATGATGTTGATTCTTCCTCTTAACGCAAACACACACCCTAAGGGATATCACCAAGAGTGTCAAAATTTCACTTCAACATGATAGAGTTGAAATGGATGTGAATCACGAGACAAATATTTATGATTCAATGGTGGTGTCATAAAGATAGAGGATAACTATTGATCATGTTTGAGGAGCATCATTCATATCGTGTGACCTGAAATGAGGACAAATAATTAGAGTCGACCGCTGAACATATTCACAACACTATACTTGTGTCAAATTATCGTTCAATATCCTATAGGACATTGGCCCATGGTGGTACGAGATCACTGAGTCCTAGCATCCATACCATTCGAGGGTCCTTTCAGATGTTAAAGATGAAGGAAACCCAAATAAAGGGAAAGGTGAAACATAGAAATGGATGAAAATTATCCATGTAAAATCCAACACTCTAGGTCCTAAACCACAGTGAATCTGAGCATGTTAGTGAATATAAAAAAAGGGTCAAGTGGGACTAATTACAAGTAGATGAATCAAGAAGATGTGTGTAGGAAAAGGGGATGGAGAGCTCTCAAGAGAGAGTAATGAGGAGTTTCTGTTGTAAACCAGATGTGAATGAGGACATAAGCCAGCACCACACCTCATACCCCCCTCAGAGGATTTACGCCAAGTGGACAGAAGGAAGAAAAGGTTTCTAAGAAACATGGTTAGATCCAAAGATGAAATTTCCAAGTGTTCCTATATATCCAATGATGATGGTAATCAGGCCATACATATTTCTGATGTGTCGTGTAGTTTAACGTCATACAACAAGGATTTGGGTAAGGGGTATCTCAAAGAGGAATGTGCATGGTGTGGCGAATAACCTGATGTGAATGAGGACATAAGCCCACATGGACCACAACATTAATATTTCTAGGAGAGAAATCATGACAAGTGACTGAGAGAAATAATAGATGAACCCATAATGGACCAAAAAATGAAATCATCAGTCATTATTATGTATCCCATGAGGATGGGAAACAATCAATACGTAGTTCTAAAGTTCTGTGCAATTTAACGTCATAAGAAAAGGACACGGGGAAGGGGTATCTCAAAGAGTAATATGTATTCTATAGTGAATAACCAAATGTTAATGAGTGCATAATCCCACATATGCCACACCATTCATATTTCTAGGAGAGAACTCAAGCCAAGTGGCTGACGGAAATAATATATGAACTCGGGCAAGACCCAAAAAAAATATTCGGGCGTTCCTACATTTTTTATGAGGATGGGAATAAAGTTGTATGAAGTTCTAGAGATGTTGTACCATTTAACATCATGTGAAAAGTATGTGGTAGATCATTGTTTATAGTCATAGATCTCAGACCGTAGATGCCTAGTTTAATGTCATGTGCGTGGGATAGAAGGATGGAAAAGGTGAATCACCACACCCCTCATCTAGGATAACATGAAATGACAGTAACGATTTGGGATAACTGTTGACCATGTTCACAAAACGATATCTCTATCATGTGACCAGGAATAGGAACAAACAATTGAGTATCGTCCGCTGACCATATTTGTAATGCGGGACATGTGTCAAATTATTGTTCGAGATCATTCGGGTAGTTGGCCTCAAACTGTAGGTGAGGCAAGGTGGCATGGGACCAGGTCATTAAAGGGGATCCATTGGGATGTGAAAGATGATGGAAACCCAAATGGAGGGACACTTGAAGCACAATGTTATCCATGTATTTTGACATATTACGGTAAGGATGAGGGATGGATGAGGGGTGTCTCAAGAGGATGTGCACGACATGAAAAAAATATCCATACGTGAACAAGAACATAGAGTTCATACCACACAGCACAATCCTAAGTGAGGAATTAGGCCAAGAGGTTGGAAGGGTAGAGGGACCTGAGGTTGTTCCATGAATGAAAAGTCTCAGTGTTCCTATGTATCCCAGGAGGATAAGAATCAAGCCATACGAAGTTCTAAAAGGTCATGTATTTTAACTTCATATGAAAATGATGTGAGGAGATCCTAATTTAAGGTCATAGAGCTTAGAACATTTTTCATTTTATCGTTATGTGGGATGAGTGTGGTGGTTTAAGGCCTGTTGGGATGAGTGCATGTCGTTTAATGTCTTGCAAGATGGTAATAGAGTTTAGCATCATGCAGAATGAGTGCTAGGTAGATTTATAATCATAATCCTAGATGGACAATGAAATATAATGTCGTATAGTATAGAAAAAAATATTTTAATGTCATGTGGAGCTAGGGTGGTGGTTTAACGTCCATCGGGACAAGTGTAGGTAGTTTAACATCTTGCAGGATGGTAATACAGTATAGTGTCAAGCAGGATGAGTGCTGGGTATCTTTATATCCTTTAGCCTATATGGACCATAAAATTTAACATCATGTGATAAAGACAAATTAGTTTAAAGTCATGTGGAACTATTAAGCAAAATACTGCATGAGGAATTTAGCATTGGTAGCAGGAGTAATACACTCACCATCCATGGTGACCAGAGAGTATGCACCATTTGGGTAAACCTTGTCGATGATATAAGGTCCCTCTATTTTGGGCTCTAGATTCGGTGGCTTCCTGCAAGGTGTCATTGGCATTCTTAGGGACAACACTATTTCACCTTGTAAGAAAGATCAGAGGAAAACTTTCTTATTGAGAGCTCTGGCTATCTTGTTCTGGTGCATCTCCAGATTGTACAGGGAACAAATTCTATTATCATCAAGCACTTCTAGTTCATCTAGACGGATTATGGATAATTTTTCTAATGAATGTTGACTGTAGACAACTATAAATATTGAGGGTAATTGAACCGAGATGCACAAGACTTCAACAGTTCCATACACTAGGGAATGTGTGGTCACCTTAGTGGAATTATGAGTCATCGTCCGATAATCCCAGAGAGTGTTGGAGAGTTTTTATGGACAACTAGTCTTATTTTGACCAACCATCTTCTGAAAAATATTAGAGAGGGTTTAGTTGAATGCCTAAATATTCTCATTTTATTGCACATTATTGTGAGAGGTTTGATTAGAACAAATATTGTACATGGCATACAACTTTTTCAACTTAGATTCTCGAAATGTGGTTTTGTTATCGGTGAAGATAGTATGAGGGACTGTGAATCATTAAGTGATATTGGATCTCACAAACTCAATGATTGAATGAACCTTGAATTCCTTGAGTGGAATTTCATCTTCCCACTTGGAAACTAAATCTGTAGCGGTTAGTATGAACCTAAACTGGTGATCTTTCATTGGTGGATATGGTCCCAGGACATCAAGTCCCCATTCCAAAAAGGGACAAGAGTACATGGTAGTGTAGAGAGGTTCTGGTGGATGATTCATGAAATTATCATGGATTTGGCATTTATGGAACCTCTTGGAAAAATCAATATAGTCATGGATCACTGTGGGCCAAAAATACCCCAATATCCATATCTAAAGAGTGAGTTTCAATCCTATCTGATGAGCCTTACAGGAACTAGCAAGAACTTCCTGCATGACCTGAGAAATATCACCTCCTTGAATGAAATAGAAGATAATCCCATCAAACCCATGTCTGTAAAGGACCTTCTCAAGACTCATACAACTCTAGAGGGTGAACTGCATTGTGCGTCATCATATCTGCTCACATTCAGCTCGAACTATTGAGAGATTATAGTGCTAGATATACTAAATCAATGGATTCATCTAGTTAGGGACCCATTTTAACACTACGGAAGGAGGACCTGGAGGTACTAACATGGAGGCCCTTGTGGTAAGGTGTCTTACCTATGAGCTATCATCATTATCCAGAGAACCAAGAGAGATGACTCTCTGATGCCCCACATGGATAATCAAATCATCCTGGTTGGGCTCTACAAGAGATGCAGTAAGGATGGACATGGAATTGGATTGACCATTCTGTGAATGAGGGACATGAGTAACTTCTGGGTGATTAGGGAACTGGGACATCGACTGGTGGTTATACTCTAGTAGTGGCACGAGATCCAGCTTCCTTACAATGTAGTTACTGTTGATCTGTTTAATGACCAGTTTGGAGTCCCCTTTCACATGAAAGTAGAAAACTTCAATCTCAAGGGCTAACTCGAGACTAGTGATGAGATACTGGTACTCTACCTCATTTTTGGTTCAACCTTCTGACAATAGGAGTGAATATGGTAGGACCGCTTGTGCAGGCATGATGAAGACGATACCCAGGCCCACTCTGATGAGTATGGGATCGTTGATTCTTCAACTATAAGTGCTTTGGGAATCATTATCAAATTGCATTTTCCAACATGAAATGTATTGATCTACTGATAGGATTTCCTTATCTATAAAATAAATATCCAAAGACTTCTCTGTGTGAGCTTGATGGGTGGAAATGAAGTCTCCCAATGCCTTTCCCTTGATAGAATTTTGGGGGACAAACTTAACGTATAACTATTGGAGGATCACTGCCCACCAAGCTAAACAACCTATCCACACGGGGTAGTTCAGAATTTAATTCGGTGGATTTACTCGATACACTAGCTGTATCTCATGGTGTTGTAAGTAATGTCACAATTTCTGCACTACAAATACCAGCGCGAGGTAGCTTTTCTCGACAGAGGAGTATCTGGTCTCTATATCGAGGAGCATGTGGCTGAGATAGTATAAATTTATATATGTTCCATAATTATTCTTCTATGTGAGAAGGGAGCCAAATTACCTTTCTAGAGAAGTCACATAAAGGACTAGAAGCTTTCCAAAAATGGGTGGCATCAAAACCAAAGGCTATAGCAGGTACTACTTGATTTCCTCAAAAGCAGTCTGATAGTATTTATCCCACTAATAGTTGAAACCTTTCTTCATGTGATGAGAAAATGGATCACACTTGCTAGAAAGATTTGTAATTAATTGGAATATGTAGGCTAAGTGACCTTGAAAGCATCAGACCTCCCTAATTTTGCTGGAGGGAGACATCTAACTGATGGCCTTGATCTTCTCCAGATCAATCTCAATGCCTCTGTATCAAACAACTAATCCAGGAAACATTTCATAGGTGACCTTGAAGGCATGATTAAAGGGGTTCATCTATAGATGATGAAAACAGACGAAGCTAAACACTTGATCCCTAAGGTAGTTCTAACACCGTTGAGAATTGACCACTAGATATTCCATAAAACATTCCACCAATGTATTGAGGATCAACTTGAATATGCGGTGCATAGAACACTGATGGGGGGTACCTTCATTTTTGAGATCTAAAGGAATTACATGGTAGAGAAAAGTAACTTGTGGTGACCTGAAGGTGTTAAAATATTCATCCCCAATGTCCATTTGGATTTTATTATATCCATAATACCCATCCATGAAATAGGGATCCTAGAATCTAGTAGTGGTATCAATCAATAGTTATGTCGCAGGAAGGGGAAAGTCATCCATCAGGTAGTGATGATTGATATCACAAAAGTAAATCCAAACTCTGACTTGTCTATTATTGTTTCGTGAGGGGAATGATGTTATCCAACCATATGGGGTACTAGACCTCCTTCAAAAATTTTAATTTGATGATCTTATCCACCTCGACCTCGACCATGGCACCGTGAGAAGGGTTCTTCTTTCTAGGAGGATAGTTGAACCCGTGATGATTTTTTGGGAGACTGAGATGGTGGACGATGGAATGATGATCTAGACCTGAAATTTATTTATGACTCTAGAAAAATAAATCATAATGTTGCTTCAGGAAACCCATATATCAATGTTTCTCTTCGACAGAAATAGCGGTGTTGATCAGTGTTGTTTTTAGATTCATCTCGCTACTGAGGTTCACTTGTACCAATTCATCAACCATGGTGGAGACACTCTCCTTGAGTAAGGGAGGGGTGTCCTCCAAATACTTTTCTTCATCCATGGTGAGAGGATCCTTGGTAGAAGGAAACTCTTATATGTTGAAAAATACTGACAGGACACTAGTGCCAACTTGAATAGTAGTGGAAAACTCATTGGGTGGATCCTTTAATACTGAAACCATGGTGATGAAAGCTGTAGACTCAATCCCATCTAGAATTTGACCCAATGGGGACAGGATTGATGATATCAAAGAAATAGTGGTGCGTCATTTTGAGTCAGTTTATCCTAGATCAATGAAACAAGCAATTATGACGTATTGTCGGTTCCCTAGGGTGAACATCCCGATAATATATGAGAGTAGGGGGCTCTAGGATCACCTGATTATAATTTGTATAAGAATACGAGGTGATATTTTGGAGTTTGATAGACTTGATAATGCGCTTCCATTTCATTCCTGAGATAATGAAGCATTGTCCCAAGTCTAGGGCCATGGCCTCTAATTGGTGGATCTAGAAAATATAGGCATCATCCAAGTCTATCCATGGGTTGGTCAAGGTCGTAGTGTGTTCAACCTCATTATCATGAATCTTCTTGTCCTTATCTTATAATAGTCTGCATACAGATAGCGGGATTCACAATAGGCAAAGAGAAACACATCAACATGGAGTACGCCTAATGAACCACTAAGGGAGTACTTAAGGCATTGGTGATATAAAGAAGGGATAACTGTGTGTAGGTGGAGCCATGGACTACCCATCAATGCATTGTATGTAGTATATTTTGAGACAACCATGAACTCAGTGTTGGAAACTAGGACACCAAACTGGGCCTTCAATAGAATTTTGTCAACTGGTTCTGCTCTATCCTGTCATAACCTTGAATTTCTAGGCCAAAGGGGCTTAGATATTCCTCAAACTGTCCCATATTTTGGAGTTTTTGGGTTAAGATAAGGTTGATCCCAGAGTCTGTATTGACAAGATAACAACGAACCTCCATTTCATTGAATTTTCGAGTTATATATAGTGGGATAATGTGCCTCTATATAGGAGAACCTTCATCTTCTTTAGAGAAAGATATGATGACCTGACATTCCACATGCCCGACTGCCTTAACATGAAAGGCTTCTGCGGCTACTACCTCTATGTCAAACTAGAGGGTGATTCATAAAGCCTATGAAAGGGCTTCACGCATATCTGATGACTGGTGAAGAGCCTCAAGGATAGAGAGTTTCATATAAATTATTTTGAGATTCTTGAGAATATCGTACTTCTATACCAGGAATACACTTCTGGTGATACGAGGTCACACTGTGATAGGAGGTCTGATCGGCGTTGTTGGTTGAACCGGTGGATTCTAGATGGTGTTGGGAATGTCCTTCTACTCACTAGTCGAACCATGTAGAGTGACTATTGGTTGAGTGCCATTTGACTGAGGTCAATCCACAATAGAACGTGGTTGATCATATCATGAACATGGTGGTTCCGCCTGATCAATAAGTACAAATGGCGATGGAGGAGGATCTGATGAAACAATATGTGATGGCTTCTCATGTTGAGATCTGTGATAGGATTGCTTCCGGGTCTCAGTGGCATATACAGCTTGGCTGGAATCATTGACCAATTCATTTTTATGACTCAGATAACCATGGTTCTGTCAAAACTGGCATCAGATGGGGATATTAGGAGGGTCTATTCAGTGCTCTTCATCACAAGGAATCATGTATAGGTTTACCAGCTCCACGGTGTTAACCAAAGTATACCCTTGATCAATTATTGAAGAATCGTCCATCATTTTAAAGATTCTGGGGTTAATCGCCATCTCCAGGGGCATTAAATCATTGAGAGTACGAGATGAAAATGCCATTTTTGGGGGACTCTTCTTTCTCTTTCTTCGTTGATGCTTGAACCTATGGGAAGAGAAAGACTGAGATGTTGATGTAGAAGTTGTGGTTATGGGTAACGTGGTGACCTTTGAAGTTTTAGGCTAATTCAAACATGCATGGATAATAACATGGGCATGCACTACTAGAAAATGGGTCTATACCCACAGTTTTCTTAAGAACTGTGGTTATAGACCTACCTATACCCATGATTTTCATGATCTGTGGGTATATGTGACATTTTCTAATCTATACCTAGCCCGAATGGCCCAAAGGCCTTAATTTTTATTGATGTTTGATACCACCTTCCAAGGGATGAGAGGGAATACTTACAAGGCCCATAGGCTCAGAGATTACATGGCCCATAGGCTTAGGATATTACATGACCGGAAGTTCTTAGGGAATTCAACCTGACTATCTACAAGGAACAATGCCTCCCCACCATCTACATCATGATAGTATCTCCCCACCTTCACACGGCCATCTGGATAGGCTTCCCATGAAAGCACATGCTGGTCCCGATGGCATAACCATACACTCTCATTCCGAAAAATCCATTTGGCTCTACTACTGTGAGTGCACCTGCTTTGAATCCTCTTATAGGGATGCTTCTTTTTTGTAGTGTGTCTAGGGAAACTGCATGTAGCCTGAAGGCCTTGAGGTGGCCCGAAGTCCATAAGGGTGGCCTAAAAGCCCTATTGACCCAAAGGCCTGGGTGGCCCACACAGTGTACAGTTCTGCTACAGACCTTTATAGTGTACAGTTCTGCTATAGTACCCACACAGTGTACAGTTCTGCTACATTGCTGCTACAATGCCTGCTATAGTGCCTACTACAGTATCTACTACAGTGTTACTACAGTACCCTAGAAATATGCCTTTACCTGGTTTTGAACCGTGGTCATGTGGATACACTAATGGATACCTCACAAACTGGGCTGAGGCTCATGTGCCTAATCTATACCCATAGTTCTTGCTAAAATGTGGGTATAGGGTACCTGCATAAGCAAGGTAAGCCAAACAATTTCTAGAGAATGTTGCGGGAAAACCTATACCCATAGTTTACAATGAATCGTGGGTATAAGTGTCATTTATACCCACAGTTTTCAGGAACCATGGGTATAGTCTTCGGTAAATAAGACTATACACATGTTTTTACTAAACTGTGGGTATCAGTGACTTTTATACCCAATGTTTTCATGAACCATGGGTATAGTAATGCTTATGTTTTGCATTTGAAAAAAAAAATAATTTGTATATCTAATCATAATTATAGTTATTATAACGGCAGGGGGATTCTATGGTGCAGACCCATTTCGGGTTCGAAACTCAATGAATTAGATTTTTTATATGCATTTTATATTAATAGAGTTACAAATATATATATATATATATATATAGAGAGAGAGAGAGAGAGAGACAGAGAGAATATCGGAATTCTGACAACTAGAGTGGTAGGTGCTAGCTCTTTGAAATTCAGATCCTGGGTTCAATGTTTGCCTTTTTATATTTTTATAACAGACGGTTAGATTAATATATTTAAATAAATGTAGATTTATAATTTTTTAATATTATTTGCTGGAGTGGTGATGTGCGGAGTTTCAGCAGAAGGAAGACACAAGATCTAAATATGAAGTGCAATATTTTTCTATAAGGACAATTTTTATGAATATATTTAAGGTAATGTGCCTATATAAGAAAATAAGATCTGTATATTTGATGGTAAAACACTCCGTTTAGGGAGATGGGGGATACATGGTCACGGGTTCCCAACTCACTATAGGTTTTTTTCTTAAAATGATGGAAAATATTAATATATTTAGAAAAATGGATATATACATAAAAAGAAGTGAAGTAGGTTAGTTGGTGATACACTTCATGGAAGAAATTCAGGTCACATGATCTATACTCAACCACAAAATTTTCAATATATTTAAAGACACAGTTTTAAAACCGTGGGTTAAAAAAGCTGTGAAAGTGGAAAAAAAGGACGTGACACGGTCCATGGGTATAGGTTGTGGAGTGATCTGATCGTTGAATTTTTGAGAACCATGGTTAGAAACCAGATTCCATTCACATTCACTATCATTATCGCTATCAGGATTTATTAACACACATGCCACATATGTCGGGGCTGAACCTAACCGGACTATGTTGTTATCGACCAGATCTTGGAGCTATTATTTAAACACATATAACTACTTGAGGGCGTTTCATAGGATCTGTTGATATGGGAAGTAATTAGTGTGTTCAGGGAGATCCGCCTCTTTGCGCTTTCTATATTTTGGAAACTGTAGAAATCCCTGGTCCAAGGCACTTTAGAAACAACCAGGGACCTGAACCTCATTAAATGTGTAGGTCCCGTTCCTTCTATCAGAGGAGGGGGCTCTAAGAGCCTATCTCTAATGAGGGACTGGCTAAGCCTTTCGAGGGGAACCTTATTTGCTCACCTAGGTAGTGGTGTTGTGTTATGTGGGAGTGCATTCTGATTCTGTGGTGGGCAATGTTGGGCTGGGGGCTGCGCCTGAGGTGGTGGCCCTTGGCGAGGATGTGGAGGTGGTTCCACTGGTAGTAACTCCAGCTACTTGGGGGCCTCTATTTGTGCCACCACTGCAGGCTCATCCTTATCGGCTCTTCTTGTGGGAAGCAAAAGAGGAAATGGACGTGCCTACTTGTCTTGTTCCTACTTGTCTTGTTTCAAGGTTACCCCCCAGGTAGTTCTAAGTTATTAGATAAGGGACCAGTTCGATCTTCAAATTCTCCACACACATTGGTAGAACCTTCTCCTGAGTCAGCAGCATATCAAGGGAATATGTGAATCCCTTACACCTGGTGACAATGTCCTTGACGTGCTCATTAGGACTCCTCTTTCACTTGAAGAGGTCAAAAATGCTCATATTCCAGGTGATAGAACTGAATTGGTAGAGAAACTGCCTATGAATATCTTCCCAACTATCTGCTGACCTAATATGCAGCTGGTAGTACCAAATTAATGTGGTCCCTTCCAGCATTTGTATAAAACATCAAAGCTAGGTGACCTCCCACTATGTTGGAGTTACCATCATGGGTCCACACCTTGAGATGAAGTGATAATGATGCAAAAACAGATCACCTATCCCATTAATGGGGGAAAATGTAGGCTTTCTAAAACCTGGGGGTGTTGGCATATCATCCAACCAAGTGGGATATGACTTTCCATTGGGGGGATCACCACTTGTCAAGTTTCCAAATCCTCAAGGTAGAAAATGAAAGTGGGAATTAGATTATATTGGCTGGGATTCTTATCTTGACAAGGATATTTGACCACTAGTGCATTGGAAGGTTATTCAACATGGTAATCAGGCTCATAGGATCATAGTGCAGATGGTGGGATGGCTTGTGGTTCCACCAGGGGAATGACCTATGGAGCGGCTGGGGGAATCTGATTTAGGTCATGAGGAGAGTTATCACCCAACTCAGGTGGAATTGGTGATTCATATCATGCCCTATTTCTATAAACTCCAACCTATACTCTATCTGTATGGGAATGATGGTCAAGTTCACTCGAAGGAAACTCGCCCAGGGGAGGTTGTCCTGCACCTACTTCCTCGGTCATGGATTACCATAATTTGGTCGTCATTCCACAACACTTTTGGCAACAATTTCATCAACCATCTTTTTATGTACCGCAATTTGTTGATTAACATAGAGTTTTTAGGGTCATATTCCATTTTCTACACTGAGCTAGATGGGTTAGAGGGTTTCATGGCCTCAATACACTCTTTTCCCTTATTGGGGTCCTGAATGAAGGATAATGACTCTGAAGGTGTGGGAAGGACCATTAAATTTATTTATTGGCGAGTACCCCTTCCCAAAGGATCCAATAGGTGTGGCACCACCCCAGGTAGTAAATTCTATTCAAGGAACCCCATCGTGGTCTCTTCCTCTAATAGTTCGGCCATATTAACAATGACTATACATGAAGGTATATCCTCAATATGACCTAGAATGTTGGGATGGCACTAGATAGAACTGAAATGAAGGGAATCATACTACCCCAAAAAAAGATCTAAATGTGGGGGGAAGCCTTTTGAATAATTCTACCGAGCACCATAAATCTATGGACACATCATTTCTAGAGGGTTCGATGATGACCGGGCGAATCAAGGTGCGGATCCACAGGGAGTGTAGCCAATTCGACCTTGCGAAATTGTTGGACAATGTCTTTAAAGTGTTCCTATCTCTTGGGGTAAGACACCTGTCAATGATGGAGACGGAAGTGAGTTACCAAGAGAGTCTGGTGGAAGCACATGACCTCCTCCTGGGTAAGAGATTATAGAGTACTAAAGTTCGCAGTTTCAACTGGCCATAATATCTCTGGGAATAGGTCCGCTGCAAGGATGTCCCACATACACCTCAACATAGACTCAGTATCCCACCCTTTGTTTCCCTATTCGACGACTAGGTGTGGTTGAGGGACTAGGAACAACATTGAAGTAGAATGCTGTGATGGTAGACTGAACTATAGGGAGTACGATGCATGATCGGACAAGACACCACATCTTGGGATATCTTCCAAAGAAAGAAAATATTGTGCCACCAAATCTTTGTAAGATATTCCAACAACCTCAACTCCCCGCAAAGGGGATACTGTTACTGATGGTGGGTCATTCTATTTCTCATCCTTTATTGGTCCCTAGAACAATTATCTATGATTTATGGTTAAGTTAGTGAATGAACATATTGACGAGAGGGAGGATTACACAGCCAGGCCCTAGAAAGAGGCCACATCTTCCTCCTCCTATATGTACCTCTGGAGGGATACAGGAATTTGGTGGACCTCAATTTCCCAAAGGATGAGGCTTGTAGGCATTGTTCCTATCCTATCCCCCTACATATAGGATCAGGGTGAGGGTTCCATCACTAAATTGCACTCCACCTCAGAATTTGAAAAGAGGACAAGTTCAATCACTATTTGTAACTTCCCCTAATTCTTTATTTGAAGGCGGTGAACCGTATTCCTACCTCATGATGGTTCTTCGGTATAGGGTAAATATTTGACATGGGGAGTTCCTCCATTTATATTGGTTCTAGAGTGGGGAATACCTCTTCCATCATTGGATGGGATATGAGGAGAGCCTTTATATTGATTATTGCTGATGTGGGGAGGACCTCCACCCTGATGAGTTGGGGTGTGAGGGGAACCTAGAAAATTGTCTAAGGGAACATGAGGATGATCTCCATGTTTGATAGTGAAAGAACGGGGAGGTCCTCCACTGGAGCAATTTAACACATGGGGAGGACCACTATGGTGGGTGACAATAGTTTGTGGAAGACCTTTGCATTAGCTGTCCCTGATGGAAGTGGTATGAAGAGAGCATTCATACTAGTTATAATAGACATGAGAAGGACCTCTGTGTTTTTCATTGATAAAGTGGTGAGAAACTCCCCTTTAGTTATTTCTGGCATGGGGGGACCTCCACTGGAATCAATAAGCACATGGGGAGGGCCTCCATACTATTGAGAAACTGGGAAAGGAATATCCTCGCATTGATATCCATTAAGGTGGGGGAAACTCTCATACTTGAGACCAGGAGAATAAGTAATTTCTCTGTGATGAGTGTTGATGAAGCGATGAGGGCCTCCACCAGAGTTGATTATAGTAGCATGGGGAGAACCTCCATGTTGAATGATGGAGTAGAGAAAACCTACACTCTTTTTAATATTGGTATGGGGAGGACCTCCCTACTAGATACAATCATCTCTGGTCAGCCCGTGATGGTTACAACATACCACGGTCATTATGAGGTTCCCCTTCCCAATGAAGAAAGTGGGTTGATAGCTCATGCCAGTAGTGGCTCAGGACATTGTTGTTGAGGAAGATGGTTCCCCCTAGTGGTCATACTCATGATTTCTCTCCCTTCATTGATGTTTAGTTAGCTAAAATGGTGCTTGGAAATGGACCTCCTGCACCTCGATCTATAAGACTGGTTTGTGATGCTGACGTGACCGAGTGGGAGTCATCCTTGGAAGCTCCTTAGGTGAAGTCCTGGTTGGGTGGACTCAAACATCCCTTAATTTTGAAGCATAAGGGATTGAGTCATGGGAGCACTCCAGGGATAGATTCTCAAAGCTGTTGAAGGTTGGAGTTGGGAGGAGTGGCTCCTTGCGTGACCCTTGGGGATGGTGGCGATGATAGGGCACTGAGTCCTCCACATCTTGGAAGGCCATGTCCCTCATTAGGATGACCCCTTCCAATTCATAACGGTGAAAAGGATTCTCAATTACCCACCTCTGAATAAATTTAGAGGGTGATAGGGGATGTGGGGTCCCAGTAGTTGTGGGTGTGGGAGCCATCACAGAGGAGATGAATCTGTGGGGAATTACAGCATTCATACTGCCCCTGCCCCTACATCTGTTGGAAGGAGGTGATCAGTTTCATATGTCTTAAGCTTGGGTCTTACAAAGAAGGAAGAATCTATCATTAGTACAGACAATAGGAAAGTGATGTATAATGACCTAGCTTTGTTCTGTATTCTATTACAGGATTGAAAGATCTACGCTGACAACATCATAGACCAGAATACCCAATGATCAACTGACCCAACTTTGGTGAGTTTCAAGCATGTCCCACTATTTGATTGGTAGGACTTGTAACCAGATAACTGGATCTAGTGACACACTTATCTACTGATTCCCCAAACACTACAAATCTTCATATTGAAGATAAGACATTCATTCCGATTTCACCCTTTCTATTTCCAACACTTTCTCTAGGGAGCATGCCATTATACACTGATGCACTGGATGTTTCCCAACATTTCTGATTTCCAAAGGTGGACGACATTCATTTCTTATTCTGGGACATTTTATCCATGATTGAAATGAGATGATGGGGATGTCGGTCTCTCCTTTTTTGGATTCTTCCTCAAAATTCATCACCTAGTACTGACCTCCCTCATAGATTTAAGACGTTGTTTGTGAATCCCATTCCTGATGCCATATATTTTTGGATGCCGGTTAATTAATCTAGTTTTGTTACTAATTTTCATGGGTTCCAGTTAGGGCGGAAACCTTTTATTCGGAGACTAGTATCATTGGGCATCGCTGGTGTGTCTGGACACTGAAAAACTTATACACCTAGATCATTACCCCTTATGATAGGGCTTCTTGAGGGCATGAAATCTCGTGGAATCCCACATCATGTTCAGGAAATTATATGTCATAGGAATGTCTCTGAGGTTTTCCTCAACTTCACATGATTAACATGGGGTATTTCGTAAGTTTAGCCTCCAGAAGAGATGGATCAGACTGATCAAAACACTAATGGGAGTGGATCAAATGGGTATATCCTTATGAGAGAGAACACTGGAGGCTTTCCAGATGGATGGATCAAAACGCCTGATAAAGACATATCTTATTTGGTGTTGTCCCATAGAGTTAAGATATAAAATCAGGAAGGATGATTTGAACACTACATGGTGTTGATTAGGGAAAGTGAACCCCAAAAAGGGTGACACCAAGGTTTGACATTGGATGGTATTGAACCTCCATGAGGTTTCTTACGTACCCCATCTAGGAGTTGGGGATCAAATACCACATAGTTTGAAGGGGTGAATGATGGGGTCGGGGTGTACACAATTGAAAACAACCCATAGACATGTCGGGGCTTATGCATGGTTAGCATCCCGTCACAATAGGGACACTCTTGATTGGATGGATAAGGATTCTGTGGGGCTTACACATGGTTATCTATCCAAATGGATGGCATGATTTCACAAGGATACGATGGTCTGGGTAAGAATCGGGATGCATTATGGATGGTTGAGTGAAGTCGATTGGGGGAATAGCATGGAGCCGATGTGAATACAATGGTTATATTGGGATTGAACCTTGGAGAGGATTCATATATATCCATGTGGTTGGGAATAAAAGTCCACATAGTTCGGTGGGGGCGATGGGACACCTGAGGAGGTGACATGTGAGAATAAACACATGGATGAGACCCAAAATAAGTAGAACCTCTGGGTTAGGCATGACCTTCCCCAAAAAAGGATCTAGAGAGATACATGGATGAGAAATGAGTGATGGGATTTAACCTCACAAAGGCTTTCTACATATCATTGTGGCTAAGAATCAATGTCCACATAGTTCAAGAATGGGGTATAGAATCGGGGTGTATACAAAGGATTGCAATCCAAATACATGTAAGGGCTTACGCGTAGTTTTCTGCCCACTACCAGAGGGACACACTTGGTTGGAGTATTATAAATTGAGTGTGGGTAATAAGCACGGTCAGCTACCCAGGAATTGGTCTGATACCACTAAGGGGAGGACTAAGGATGGGGACCCCAACAATCCAGATGCCAATGTTTACCAGTGTTTAGGGTTAAACCTCAGGGAGGATTCCTATGTACCCTGCCTAGGAGACATATATCAAAACACATTTAGTTTGAAATCATATTGTTTATCATCATTCAGGATGAGGGTAAACCGATTTGAAGTAGTCGAGACTGATGGGTGATGGGTTTTAACCTCAGAGAGGCTTCTTAAATACCCTTCTTGGAATGGGAAAAGATCAAAGTACATGTAGTTTGTGGGAGAGGGGAATGGGGATAACACACAAAGGTAAACCATGTTAGTGTCATGGTTTATTCTTACTATAAGACCATGTGAGTCATGATTGGTGTGAGAAACAAGAGGCAAAAAAGACCCAATGATCATGTCATGAAAGGTTTATCTGCAAGGAACATAGTGGGGCTTACATTTGGTTAGTGGCCCAGGGTTATAGAAATTGGGACTTACTCCAACATAGAGGCCCCATGAAGACCAATACCAAAATAATAGGGAAGAGGTATTGAGAGTACCTTGTTCCCATGTATCCTCTATTCTTCACACATAGAATAAGAGAAGTGGATCAAAGGTGCTACCTCCTGAAAGAAATTATAGGGGCTTACAACTAGATGGTTTCACTCCCCCGCAGATGGATTTCATTCCATGAAAAGAGGATCTTATTCCATTTGAGGAATACCTGACTCCCATGGATATGAGTGGGAATATAAAATGAACAAGGAAGGGCACCCCATGTATATCGCACAGGGAAATGCTAAAATTTAACATCATGTGTTGGTGATGATGATTCTTGGCAGTTTAACATCCTGCAGATCAGACGATGAGGATTTTATCCCCACCCATAGGACATACATAACTAGCGCACTTAAACCCATGGTGAAGGGAAGGCATCAGTAATACTGTATGGATATGGGGTTGTGGAGTGATCTATTGAGGGGTTCACATTAGTGTAGCAATGCAAAGAATGAATAGCTGTTAGCGTGCCTATGAAAATAATCATGTGGGAAATAAACACAACACGAATCACTGGCCAAGGGACTTTGAAATTACTTCATACAAACTTGGAGGGCCGTATGGGAGAATTAGGGTATGTAAATCAAATGGGTTCAAAGGAAGAGACCTTGAGATGGTTTGGTGCTCCACAAAGTATAGAGACTCTGCAAAGGTTTATACTTCATGTAGTGTAGTGGTCTAGCCTAGTCATAGAGTATACATGTGTAAGAATAGTGCTTCGCAATGTGAAAGTTCTTTCACGAAGTAGGACATTGCGAAGAATGGGAGCCTTATAGAGTGTGGCATTGCAAAGAAATATAATTCTTGAAGCACAGTGATCCTACATTAGCATGGGATTCACATGTGAATGGAAGGTACTTTGTAAAGCATGAGTGACTTGCGAAGACCTGAGTTCCCATAGAGATATCCTTGCTTTACGATGGACCATGGGCTTTTCAAATGGAATCCCTTCATGGAGAGGGGTTGAATATAAGAAAAGGGAAAGGAATTTAGAAATTATAAAATGTATTAAGGAGTTCATTATCTCAAATTTTCATAGAGTAGAGGGTGATTTGTGATTTTAGATCTGAGAAGGGGAAAGGTCAGGGTATCGGTCTTTTGGGCTTTGAGAAACCCTGGTATTTTTAGTAAAGAGGCAGTGCGAAGATAAGTGGTTGTGTTGAGAAGGAATTAGACCTCAAAATTAGAGGTAGATCTATCATGTTCCTCAGTATCGCAGAGCTCTCTGTCATCCACTATGAAACGCTCATAGAGGGCTCCCTCCAGTGCATCGTAGTCATAGATTGCTCCATCATCTTCTTTACAGCGGCACATATCACTCACTCAAGTGTGTTGTAGTCACATAGTGCTCTGTTATCTTCTACATGTAATAAGTAGAGGAGGATTTTCCCAATGATTTTCAATAATCACAGAGTCATATGGGCTTTGCAGGCTTCTTTGTGAGGATTCTCTTGGAGGAAAGCTTCATTTTAATTTTTTTGTGGGGTTTGTTTGCCCAAGCCACAAATTTTTGCGCCAACAAATATGATCAAATATTGAGGGGGTGGGTGGGATTTTTTGGCACTCTATTTTGTCAAATGTGATAAAAATATAATGAATAGTACCTCAAGAATGTTATAAATATGAAATTATCCAAGAAGAGTTAATGGAATTTTCCCAAGCTGGACTGTGTGCACACCCTTGTGCATTAGAAGGTTCACACAACCCACATGTACGATAATGAGAGAAAGGACACTATTACATGGGGTAACAATGTCAGGAAACTATTTTTCATACCTACACAAAAAATAGTGTTTGACAAGGGTTCCCTATTTTCCTATAAGTAGGACCCTAGGGCCCATCATTTTCATAACTAGAAATTCAAAAGAATCACTGAAGCACCAGTCCCACATCCCCTTCCAATAGGTCCTATAAAAGAATTTAGGTATCCCTACGAAACCAAATATAAGAGTGGATTTATGTAGATAGTGATATCTATGTACCTCCAGGGTCTAAAAAATAGCACACGTGTGTGAGTGACCCTTTTCCCTTAATGGAAAATCACTTGAGTGAAGGTCCCTTCCCTAATCCGGGACTAACGTGAGACCCTTCCATGGATGACTAAGGAGACCTGTGTTACATATGATATGTCCTCACCCATGTTTTTTCCTAGGTGGTCCATTTTTTGAGGCTTATACATCTCGTGCAGGTGTACCCACCCTATGTGATGCACTTGAAACTCCTCCTAGGCCCCCATGTGAAGTACATTTTCTCACTAAGACAAGACTTGTGCGAAACCCATTTTAAGGCCTATTCTAAGACACCTATGGTAGATATTCTCTCAATTTAATTACCGTATTTGAGGGGGGTCAAATTGAAAGCTCTACAAAAGCCTCTAGAATTGAAAAAACCCATGTAACGAGACACACCAATTTGTATCCCTTTTGGATATGAATTCATTCTATCATAGGTGACTCACACCTATTTGGTTTGATGGGTAGGGCCATCGAGGTGCTTTTAGATATGAATTCCCATAGTTATAAGGACCCCGATCCTGAGGGAAGTGTAAAAAACTTCCCCATAATGAACTAGATGGATATGAACTCTCCCATACATTATTTTTTTGACACCGGGGACCTCTGGTTCTAGTGGTGAAGGAGAGGATCACACTTGACTTTCCCTTCGAGTTGTAGTGGTTTATCCTCATTTCATCCCCATTAACTAATTTTATGGCTTCCCTCATAGAGTAATCCCCTATCAGTTCTTGCAAGACCTCTTATTCTTCATTCCTTCCTCCTTATACATACCCATCGGATGTGGCTATATAGATCATCAAATGTGACTATCTTAATTACCAAAATAAGAGGGGATATGGGCACTTCAAATACCTTTACCTCTCCCTTTGGGTCTAGGTTACAACGACAAGAGTGAATGGGCACCAGAGCCGGCTCTATTTCCATTTTCCTTTGGGTTTAGCATCATCCATAAATAGATAAAGAAGATTTTATGGTTTCCTAGATCTAAAAATTCCTATTGTTTCTCACACTAAGCATGACTCACAAGGGCTTAGAGGTTATTAGTGATCATGAAAACTACACAATCTTAAACCTATGGGCCTCCTGCTCTATATAATCCCTGACATTTCACAAAATTGAATCCTCTTATATTGTTTAATACCCAACTCAACCCTATAAAAAGGCCATATTCCACAGTGGAACAAAACTTTAGAGGGCCCCTATAGGCATGGTTCGTCAAAATCGGACTACATGGACTTTGATTCCCATCCAAATGGTATATGTAGGAAGCATCCCTAAGGTCCAAACCCAACACCCAAATCAACCCTAGTTCTCTCTAGGACACATTACCAATAGATTCATATTAAAACTAGGAATAGATATCCTTTATAGGTTCACTGGGATTATTTAGCATAAGTACGACTCCAAAAACTGACTAGGCACATTTTCCCTAGATGTCCTTGCCACGTGTAGATAAACTTCCCAGTTTGGTCGTTATCACATTATCAAAGGTATGATACAACCCATTAAGTGGCACCTAACTACATGGGTTCTGATTCCTCTCATGAGGATACATAGGAAACCCATATAATGGTTTTGATCCCAACATCAAAACAAATCCCATCACTAGAGATGATGATACACTCCAGAGAATCCCATTGTGTGGTTCAAAACTTGTTTCGTAATAATAAATGAAAAAAATAATATCTGATCAGTACATAAGTGGGTACCATTGATGGAGAACCAAATATACATACAAATAAATCTTTTTATGAAGTACCTCAGATACATGCAGATGATTCTTAATTACATACATGCTAATAATTGAATATTAATTCAATGTTGACCAACTTAATACTTTGGATTTATTGATAGACTGATGAACATATCAATAATCTATAAGAGATTCCCAAAGTAGGAAACAATTCTTCTAAAAAGGTGTGATGATACCAACCTCCAATATTCTAAACCAAAGTGAGTTATTAAGTATTGTTGGCCCAATTTACATACAAGAACCTAACTTTAGAAATAAATTCCATGAGTTATCATAGATATAGAACCTTTGTGTGTTTATAACTAAAAGAATAAACTCGTTGGAGCAGTTTGAAAATGATAATCCTAACATGAATGATTATACAAAACTCAACCCCATGAAATCAATCATGAAGCATAATGATTTTCTTAGGAAATAATATTAACAACAATATAAACTTTATATATTCTTAACAAAATGTGATTCATGACATAACATGGTCAAAGGGGTAGTATATAGACCTCAAAAAATAAAAAAGGTTCATAACACATCAAATGTATCAAAAACGAAAATTCGAGACAAAATACCTAACCTTAAGCATCAAATTCTATAGTATACAATAAAACCTATTGTATAATAAACATAGGTTTATTATATATATATATATATATAACCATAATAATATATATCACTACATATATTATTTACTTATGACCTTTTTTTACCTGTTTATTATCAATTCCTTGTTAACATCACGTTTCAGGTAAAAACTAATTTATTTTTCTTATATGTTTTAATTTTTTATGCTAAAATTTTTTACATTGATTATTTTTCAATAATATAATTTTTTTTGACTATGATATATATATATATAGTCCATATTTATTTTGATTAATCCATAAAATTTACAGATAGAAAATGAAATACATCATTCACAGAGATTGTAAGTCGTACATACTCATGAACACTATTTCAAGTTTCTTAATGGTTAAATTGAATGAAAGGTAATTAATATATTTCCATTATAGATTAGTTTTTATCTTATACATATCAAATATGTTCATTAAAACTATTCTGATCACATTCCATGTATAGAGTAAGTGAAGAACAAATCACATTGCTTTGCGAGGTGGTAGTTCGTCGTACACATGAGTGACATTGTTGAATTCCCATAGAATAGAAAGTAAGAAGTTATATGTAATATTATTATAAAATAATTCTAATTATGTCATAAATATCTTTTATATATTTTAAATACATCATTACATATATCTGTGGGAAGTGGTGATGGAAAAAAACTAAATCGGTTTGTGAGGTGGTAGTACTTCATGCACACGATCGACAATTTCATTTTTTTATAGAAGAGGAGATGGATATAAGTAATTATATAAACTTAATAAAATCTCATTATAGTTTAAATAATATTATTATTATATATGAATTAATATAACATTAACGAATGTGGTAATAGAAGAATTTAAAATAAATAGTTTAGTGAAGATAATCACCTTCGCTTAGAATGCCCGCTCTTGATCTCTTATTAAAGACTATAGGGTTGGTATTTCGGTATTAATATTATGAAGTGTGAATAAGTAATTGAAGGAGGTTTTCTTTTATAATGGGGAGGATTGAAATTTCTATAAATACTAAGAACTATTCCATAATGGGAAGTAAATATCACCCAAATTCCCTAAACAATTAATAAATTACAGTTTTTTTGGATTATAAGGTCTAGATGTACATCTACCAGAAATTTTTTTTTAAACATGTTGTTCCTTACCTTCAATGTTTCCTTATTTTTAGAATTTTAGTTTTCACTATGGTAACTATCCTTTTTTATATAGGAAATTTACCATTTAATACTAGAGAAAAAATGATCCTTATTATAAATTATATACCCAATGTTTCTAAATATGAATTCAAATTTATAAAATAATAATCCATATTTGTGGAAAATAAATTTTAAAATAAAAGCATGAAGCACAAAAAACCTTGTTTTACCCATTACCATGGAAACCGAGTTTTTTACAATTTGGGTGTCAAAATAATTATTATAAAACATACACTGGTACACGAATAGACTGTGAATAATATTTTTAAAAATATTATAATAACATATAAGTGGATTTGTTTTTTAGTAACTTTAAATTATTTAATAAAATATTATTATTAAAAAATTACATTAATGTTAATTTTGACACTCTTTATTTAATTTGACATTAAAAACATTAATAAAAAGGAATAATTATAAAATATAATTTTAAAATATGTATATAAGGTTATATTTAGCTAAAAATTCATGTAATAAAATAATTAATTTAATTTATATTATTTTAATATTTTTTGTATCATTTATTTTATTTTTTTAATATTTAAATAATTATTGTGTTGGCATTGCTTAAGAATTTTAAGTAATTGTATAATTATTAAAAAATAAAAAAAATATCCTTATGAAATTAATTTCATTATTCTACTAATTTCCATCTATATTCATTAACATATTTATTTTATCCCTATGTGAAAGAATAATTGAAATTTAAATGCTAGTGGGTGACATTTTGTCTGTTTTCTTAACTTACATTTTTTACATTGGTCACTTTCATACAAAAGTGTACCACACAAACATAAAAATATATAATATGGTAATAAAGGTAAAAAATGGAAATAAAATAGAAATTAGACAAGTTTTTAGGTTATTTTAATATTTATTTTATCAGTTTGACCCCCAGTGAACACTTTTTAACCTTAATCACAACAATTTATTTTTATTATTTTTAGTATTCATTTTCTTCAAAATTTATGTTAAAATTATTATATAACAGTAATTATTAATATTAAAAATATAGAATCAATTTTCACAAATTCTATTTAAAAAATTGGAGAAATTTAATTTAGAATTAAACCCACAAATGTGATGAAAAAGCGGTTTTCCAAGGAGAAATTTTTCATATGTATAAAACATGTTAATATAAAAATTCAATATGAAATTGATTCAAACGATGTAAATTGTATTAATAAATATAATATTGAACTAATTTTACTTTTTTAAAACACTTATAAACAATATTTTTTTAAATTGTTTAAAGTAAACTAATTTTTTTTAATTAAATCACTATTTTCACTATTCACCCAAAAATTAATCTTTTTTGGAAAAATATCAAAAATTTACCCTAAAATAATTTTGACATGTTGACTTCAAAATTGAATTTATCTTCGGAAGATATTTTTTATAAATTTTCGAAAAATTAATTTCATTATTTTTTCACAAAAATCAATAAAAATAATATTTTTGAGAAAAACAATTTGTTATTCTTATAAAGACATTACTAAATATTCAGTATTTTTTTAACAATATGAATTATTTATATAAAACCATTATAATTAATTTTTAAAATTTGGTTATTCTTATTCATTCCATCATGTTTAAGGGCCATGTAGTAACAACCACAATTAAATAATAACATTAATAGTTTGCCGTGGTTTGTTAAAAATAAGTGTTGCGTGTAATACATGATATCAGAGAAATTATATTTCTTTGAAAAAATATTTCATAAAATCATGGTGTTTTAAATTATATCCCCAATTTTATCCTCAAAATTTTCACTTGATAACAATAATGAAGGATTTTAAATTCTGTAATTCCTTTATGGAAAACCCACATCTTAAAAAGCATCAGTAAAAATTTCTATTGAAAAGAGGGAAAAGAAATCATGAATGTCATCAAATAACTAGGTTCCCAAATAGGATAATTTTTTTTGTAAGTGAATATATGTACATGAAAGAGAAAAATAACTCCCACATACTAATAGATAGTGATATAGAATATGTTCAGGATAAAGTTAACAACCACAAACCCATAAATGTATATTGAGTTAAAATACCATTGATTTAATATAAATGAAATTAATAAGATAATAATTTTTATCTCAATATCCTTTTCCTTATGTTTATAGAATTTTTTACTATCATGATAGAGAACATTAGAAAATATAATTACTTGATTTATTTATATTTCACAAGCACAATCTCATTCGTTGGTTTTGCTTTGATAAATTCCCACTACACCTCTTTCCATAAGAGATGAACATAAAATTTTAATTACAGAATAAATAATGGATAATAAGATCCATAAAATAATTAATTGGCATTCCTTATATCTCTGGTAATCATTAAAATCAAAGTGGTGGGAACACGTTATCCAATATGCCTAAATTTAACATGGTGAAATAACACATCAATCACTGAAACCTTATCTAAAGATAAAATTAAACCATTCCTTAAATAGTTAACCTTCATAGCCTTCCAAAATTCAAAAATTTAAACCTAAGGAAAATAAATATACAATATAAAATTAACATTAATCCACCAAATATCATAAATTAACTCTCTTTTTTCACATGCCAAATGTAGCAATACCTTGTTCATATATTATTCTAAAACATGGTAATAAATAGAATTACCATAATATATCAATTAATAAATAATTTATCTATAACTCATTAAATAAACCAATTATTATTGAATATATTCCTTAAATATTTTTTTTCATAAAATACATCAATGATAATATAAACCACTTTGTTATCAAATGATTAATTGTTTTTAAGGGAATAAATACTATGCCGTTTAGCTTATCCATATCAATCACGTCATTATCCCGAAATCACTATATAAATATCAATATTATATTAGTGGTTATCCTTACACTAATCATGTGTTTTCACTAAAATATCAAAATGAAATTAAATCACTTTTCTATATCATCAGTACTACTCAACATGTTCTTAAACGTCATAAATGAAAAAATTATACAAAAAATCCTTATATATTTTATAATTGTTGAATTATAATACATGAAATATTAAATTATTCTAATTCATTCTTAAACAATTAACTAGGTTTCAGAATATTATTTCTTAGTACCTCCTTCATTTATTATGTCATTTTTTATCCATTTATCATCAGAAATAAGAAATTTACTTATACCACCTTAGTGATCCTCTTTACTAGATTTTCGCCTGCACATCAAGTTTCTTAAATCCCATAATTTCTATATTTAAAATATTCAATTAATTATTATTACTTAAGGAAACAATCATTCACATCCATCAAGTTAATTGAAATTTTCATTTTCCCCGGTTTTTACATACTCTATGAACATATTAAATATATTCTCATTCATTTGATGAATTCCACTGAGTGATTCTTCCAACGTTATTGACATGTATGAAACTTAATTTTATTTCCTCTATGGTCTCCACAACTAAAATCTAAAAAAACACCACCCTTCATTTCTTTGGTGAGTATAATAGTAGGTTAAGGTGAATTTTTTTAATCATATATCATCATAACTGATAAGTAATAATCACAATATATATTACTCTTCTCGTCATCACATTTGGTTTATCATAAACGCATTTTCTATAACATTCATCATTAAACCAGTTCCGTCTGGTTCCCTCCATTTACTAAACCCAAAAATCATAGTGTGAGCAACAATATTAATATTTGAAAACCACATAATCATTAAAAATCATTTATAGGGTGTGTAAATTATAAAACACTCTTTTCGAAATAATATTTCATAGTTTTTTCCTAGCCCATTCATAGTCATAATCTATTTAAATACTTTATGATGGTTAGTAAAGAGTTTGTGAATTTAAAAAGCATATCCCTAAGGAGTTTCAAACTAGTTATGTAGAAAAGTATATTATTATGCACCGGGTGATGATCATGTTTAACTCAATTCACCTTTTTTAGAGTTATTATCCCTAGTTTTAACTATGCTAGAGCCATATCCAGTTGTTTTTTCCAGATTTGGATTTTAATTTCTTTGAAACCACTTAATCTATCCTTCACCAAATTTAAAAGATATTTTCCTATACATATAATTATCCTTAGACTTATACTTTCTGAAATCCATAGATATATCCCTAGACATATACATAGACATATCACTTTAGATCTCACTAATGTTTTTCCATCTTAGTTTCCAATTGTTAGAAAAAATTTCCTCTAACATGAACTGTAAAGACCCAAACCGCTCATTCATAAATAACATGCCTTTTTAGTTGAATATTTAACACATTTAATAAATACACGCCTACGGAAAATAAAAGTTTTGTGTATTGGGATACTAGGTACAAAATATTCTTATTTAATTAAATATCTTCAATATCTCATATAAATATCTTACCCTTTTGTAATCTTACTAAAAATACCCTACTTAATTTTTTCACAACCTATGGAAATAAAACATAAGAATGTGTGAGCTCAGATGATTAGTAAATATAAACAAAAAACTTATAATTCAATTATCATATGAAAGAATAAGATAAACATAAGGGTATAATATCATGAACATAACTTACAATGTTCATAACCAACCTTTCATAGATCATAAACATGAGTCATGTTATAATTAATTATCATTAAAAATGAAATGATTCATAAGAGTATGAAATCATCATAATTCATGAACCATAAGACCATGTCATGAATGTGTGGAGGCAAAATAATTTTAAAAACCATTTCATTTGTCACGGTTAACTACCATGACCATCAAGTATAGTGGTTAAGGCCTTATCACCTGTTTCCTATTGTGTATTAATCCCACCAGCATGTTTCCTAGTGTGGATCAATCCCATCAGCCTATTTACCATTCTATAGTAAGAAAATAAACATATTTACCATTATAGATCAATATCACCAACATTTTTACCATTGTTAAATAATGATATATAATTATTTGTCCAATGCATTGGAGGGATATATATGTCTCACTAGTCAGGTAAAGAAAATTATTCATTCATGTGACACAAGATCACAAAAAATTCATCATATCAGAATCCATGAAAATAAATGGGTGTTATAAAAATTTCACCATATCATAAAACGTGGAATAGAAATAGGCTTCATAATCACTTCATCATTTCATGATGCATAACCTGTAGAAAAAACTAGGTTTCATATGAATTTTATCATGGTATAACTTTTGGAAGAGAAATAGATTTCATAAAAATCTTGAAATCCTAAAAATAAACCACTCAGATAAAGAATAAGACTGGTATCCTTGAATTATAACCCAATTATAACATAAGTACCATCAAATTATGTCATTATAGATGGGAAATTATATAGGATGATCATAAGGAAAATTTATTGATGAAAACAACCTTTCCAATTTTTAAAATTGGTTTTTTTAATCATAAAATATTATGGAAATACTTTTAATTTTAGAAAAAACACGGGAACTTAAAAATTAATATTCAATGAAACTAATGGTTAGTATATTGAGAAATTTCATTCATGTTGTACATGTTAAATGAAAAATTCATTTCACATTTTCACTAAAAGAAAAATATTTATTGTTTGGAAAGTGACATGATGATTACTTTTAAAACACTTTTTAAAAAACAAAACTTGGAGAAAAATTATTTTAATAAATCCTTTGGATAATGTTAAAACAGTTTTTAAAATATTTTTATAAAACATATAAATGGAAGAAAACTTCTTTTCAATCAAAGAGAGAAACAAATTCATGTTTATTTTAAAAAATTATTTTGGAATATTAAGTGTATAAAGAGGGGAAAATGAATGGATAAAATGTATTATATAGAATTAAATATAAGATAAGAAAATTAATTTATTTATTTAGGAATAGATAATAATATTAAATCATCAAAATAAAAATCATAGACATTCCCAATAAATAATGATATTTTAACATCAAACCTTTACCACTTGGTAATGATTGAATCATAAGAACTATCAAATAATAACATAAAATAAAATTTAAATGTAATTAATGGAAGGATATTCATGATATTAAATTTAAAAGTGGTATTATATGCTCCACATAAAATAATACAGGTTTATAGCACATCATATGTCTCAAGTAATGAAAATTAAGAAAAAATTCATTACCTTAAGTCTCAAATTCCAACATACACATTCTAACATAATGTATAAAAATATAAGATTATTATAAATATATTAAAGAACCATAATAACATGTATCATACCATATATTATTTACTTATGAACTTTTATTACCTATTTGTTAACAATTCCTTGTTAAAATCATGTTTCGGGAAATAATTGCTTTGTTCTTTATATGTTTTGATTTTGTAATTTTTGATAATTTTACATAGATTAGGGATAAATAATATATATAATTTTAAACATGATATAAATATCATATATATATATATATTTATTTATATTATTCCACAAAATTTAGAGATAAAAAAGGTAGTACATTGTTCTTGGGGATGGTAGGCCGTACGATCACATGAAAGTTGTTTCCATTTTCTCAATGGATGAAATTAAATAAAGGTAAACAAATATATTAAAATTAAATAATAATTTATATTTCATATATATCATATATTTTCATCAAAAGAATCCTTATTACTTTCCATGTAAATCATAAGTGAATAATGAATCACATCGCTTCGTGAGGTGGTAGTCAGCCATACGCACAAGCTATGTTTTTGTATTCCTATATGATGAAAAGTAAGAAGTAATATGTGATATTTTAAATAAAAAATTATAATCATGTCATAAATATGAAATAAATTTGTTAAATACATTATTATATCCAATCATGAGAGGTTGTGATGAAAAATTAACTACATGGATTCGTGAGGCGGTAGTCCGCAGTACACATGATCGATAGTCTTATTTTCCTTTTGACGGAAGAGGGGGTGGATATAGATTATGAAATCAATATATTAAAAACTAATTTTATATTTATATAATTGTGTTACTATATTTTAACTAATATAATATGAATTAAGGTGTTAAGAGAATAATTAAAAGGAAGTTGGTTTGTGATGACAATTACCTTCAGTTAAAATAACCCCTTTGAATATCATATTATGGACCCTAATGTTGGTATATTGGGATTAAAATAAGATATATTAAATTTATAAGGATATTTTTTAGGGATTTTTTTAGGGTTTGGTTGAGAAATGTGGATTAGGATTTGTGGATAAGTAAAGGGATGAGTCGACCTTTTATAACGGGAGAGGAGTGAACTTTTTGTAAATACCCAAAACTATTCAATAATGGGAAGTCTATCTCACCCAATGTTTATTTAATATTGATAACTAAATACATTAGGTATGATATCGTTGATAAAAAACCTCCAACACACAAAAAGATAACATTATTTGAACATGTTGTTCCTTAACTTTGATGTTTCCTTACTTTTACTATTTTAGTTTTCACTACAGTAAGTAGCCTTTTATCAAGGTAATTTATCATTTAAAACTAGAAAAAAATGAGGATTATATTTTTCCCCATGTTAATAAATATTAAATAAAACTTATAAAATAATATTACTTTTTGTGTGGAAAATTAATTTTAACACAAACGCATTGAATGCGCAAAACCCCATTTTACTCTTTACCATGGTAATAATGTTTTACTGTTTAGGGATCAATATAACAATTATATAAGTAAAATTGGTCCACGAATGGACTATTTATGATATTTTTGAACATGTTACTATAACATGTCCTAATATAGTTTTTTATTAATTGTAAAATATTTAATTAAATATTATTTATTATAAAATGACATAAATGTCCTTTTTGACACTATTTATTTAATTTGACTTTTAAAACATAAATAAAAAAATGAAATTAAGAAATAAAATTTTTAAACATTTATATGTTGTTATATTTATATAAAAAATTCATGTAATACAATAATTAATTCAATTTTTATTAATTTTAATATTTTTAGTGTCATTTATTTTATTTTCCTTTTAATTAAATAATTGTTGTATTGGCGTTGATTATGAATTTAGAGTAATTATATAATTACTAAAAATTAAAAATAAATTACCCACAGGAAATAAATTTCATTTTGATAAAAATTAACATCAATATGAATTCTCATATTTGTTTCCACTATGTGAACATATAATTCAAATTTAGAAGCAAGTTGGTGATATTTTGTTTTATTTTTTTGTTACTTACAATATTACATTGGTCCCTTCCCAGGAAAAGTGCACAAAAAAAACATACAAATATATTATAATATAATAAGGGTTGAAATATTTCCATCCAATAATAATTAGAAAAGTTTTAAGACATTTTAACCCTTAACTTATTTGTTTAACCCTTGAAGAACCTGTTTTAACCTTAACTGAAGTGATTAATATTTACTATTTTACTATTTATTTTAGAAGAAATTAAGTTGAAAATATTGTATAATATTAATAATTATGATTCAAAATATGGTATACATTTGTCCAAATTCCATATATATTAGTGAAAAAATTGAACTTAAAATTAAACCCATAGACGTGATGAAAAAATGGTTTTCAAAATATAAAATTTTCATAAATTTAAAATGCCTTAACATTAAATTCAGTATAAAATTGATTAAAAAGATATAAAATGTATTAAAAAAATATATAATTGATATAATTTTAGTTTTAAATTTTTTTAAAAAACATGTAACATTGTAAATCCTTTAAATAAAATCCAATTTTTTAATAAAAATTAGTATTTTTTACTATTCAAAAAAAAATCAGTATATTCATAAAACTATAAAAATATTATCATAAGACAATTTTTACATGTTTATTTAAAAAATAATGTTATTATTATTTTAAATAAATTTAATACAAGTGTCAAAAATTAATTTTATTATTTTTTTTAAAAAAACATTATTAATATTTTCTTGAGAAAAATATATTTTTTAAAGAATATAAAGTCATTAATAAATATTTAGTACCTTTTATAAATATGATATATTTATATAAAACCATTATAATTAATTTATAAAATAGTTATATTCCTATTTATTCCTCTATGTTTAATGCCCTAGTAATAATGGTGACTTTTAAATAATAATATTAATAGTATTTTTGTGGTTTGTTAAAACTCAGTGTTACATGTAATGAAAGATATTAATGAAATAAAATTTATTTGAAAAAATATTTTATAAAATAATGTGGAGTTATACTCATGGGTGATGATAAATGGTAGAATTACTTGATTAAACATTGATAGTATACAACTATACCCAGAAAGCTTGTGATCTCGAACTCATTTTGAGGAAATGTTTGTGAGATAACTGCCTCAAACTTCCCTGGAATCACTAATATACCAATCTCAAAAACCACATGCCCCAATAATTCCAACTCCTAAATTCATAATTTACACTTTTAAATATTGGTATAAAGTTGATGTGTATGATGTGTACTAAATACTATCATAAGATGTTGAAAAAGCTGTTATGGGTTGGTTAGTAGATGAGGATGTCCTCAATAGACACCATGATGGATGAGTCAAGATATGGGTGTAAGATATTGTTCATGGGACCCATGAAAATTTTTGGGGAATTTTTTAGTCCAAAAAGTATCACCAAGTACTCATATATATAATACCTTTTCTATAATTCCATCTTCACAATTTATTTTTCTCTAACCCATAACTAGGCATGGTTCGATTAAAGATAAATCATTGAGATCCACTCGACTCACCAAAATTGATCAAATAGATCATCAATCCTAGGTATAGGATACCTATGATTTACCATCACCTCATTTAGCTTTTGGTAATCTAGATAGATTATAATATTACCGTCATCTTTCTTTGTGGAAAAAACCCTTTTACCCCATAGTGATGTACTTGTCATAATAAATCCCTTATGCTCCAAGTCCTCTAGTTGTACCGTGAAATCTGAATACATAATCAGTTTGATATTATAAGGGGGTATCTAAATGGGTTTTAAAACTAACATGAGTTACATCTCAAACTTAAATCCTTTATTATGAGTGATGTCTTATGAATTCAAGTAGAAAGACATACTGATAGATACCTACAACTGGAGGAAAGGACAAGAGGCATACATATGATCCTACTAAAAGATCCAACCCTGAAATATTCACTATAATAATACCAAGGTGGCTCATGTTTAGACCCACTCTACCTACTCCGAACTCACAATCATCAATCATTAAGAAAAAATCTCCCTTAGATGATGTAAATGATGATTATCTCTGTTAGTAATCAATGTGATCTCATAAAATAGTCAGGAAGTCTATGATAATAATTAAAAAGAATATTTTTATATCCAAAATCATGAACTACCATAGATTTCCATAATAAAAAAGACTATATATCTCTCTTGGTGTCACTAAAGACGTCCCACATTCATACCAAATGGTGCATCAAGGTAAAGTAACTCAAAAGTGAACTTAACTAGTTTGTCAAGTTCAATAAAAAATTGTGTATTTATAATAAAATGTGAGGCATCAGTATCAATACAAGTGTAGAAAAAGTATAGGTGATCAAGAATTTTCCTCGTACAATAGAGGATCCTTCACCACCATCCACTAGAGTCTGACCCACTACATAAACATGGTTGGACTCATCTCCACAATCCTATCCCATAGGTATGTGACTTTCATGAATCATTCATGTCCGAGTCTATTACTGAGGAACTTGTCTTGTAACATGGTTCCTATGAATGTCTAACTTGATCCCTTATGGAAACTATACCTCAAATATCTATGGTATAATAACAAAATATGTACCATATTACCACATTGTCAACATCTTTTCTGAGGTGTTTTTAGGGACTTGCTGTAATGTAAAAAAAATTCTATAGATTAAGAACAATAGATATTATCAAGAGGTAGATGAATAATCTCTACTCTGGTCCACCAAAAACCACTACTCTATTTTACATCCTTGGTATTCCACTTCTTTTAACTAGAAGAGACACTCATCAATGTCGTAAGAGGTACACCCAATTAAAAAATAAAGGTTTATAGAAAATGAACTACTCGATCCTCCTATAGGACCTTCTAAATAGTCAAGGACATATATAGAACCTCATGATTTGTAACTAGGTCGAAACATTGAAAAAATCACATGACTTTTGGATGGATTTGGATCTCAAATTTTCTAGAGTTGTGTGCATTTTTTCCAATAAAGAGATGTGAAAAATGAAGTAACTCAATGAATCAAAAAGAGTATTATGATACCATCATGAACCCTTATTTTTCCTCTATGATCTTCTACACTTGGTACCTCATTAGAGTTCTAGGGAATAATTTCAAGAACTATAGGTTCTTGAAAATATCCTATGTGAGACCCTCACACCTTTCATCATATCCCATCAAGTTCCACTACCTCCTGGTGGGTCCCCATAACATGAATTATTCTTACTTCAACCTTACGTCCATAGGTATATTAATGAGTTCAAAGAAAACCTTTATGATATCTATGAATTACTCAACATCCTGTGGTCCACTTGTTCCTGGAATGGCTGGTGGATGGAAGTCTCTGGCTTAGTTAACCATGAACCTTGGTTCCCCTCTAACGTGGGCTGGAGCAAGCAGAAGGACATCCAGTTGAGGTGGTCCAACTACTCGATCCACTGAATATGGTATAGGGTAATTATCTATTGTACATTCCTCTATAATAGGTGGTGGAATAGGGTAATCCTTCCTAGAGGGAAGATCCCAAATCACATCATTTTTTGGTCATATTAATCTCTTGTGTGGCTGCATCTTCTAAAACATTAATGAAACATTTTTAAAAATAGAAGTTGTTTATGGACATCCAAATTAGTCTATGAGATCACATAATGATTATATTAAAATTTTAACCATTACCCATGGTATGTATATCCTAGATCTTATTATATTCCTATATCACTTTATGTTATTTACAATCATATATATACAAAATGTAACAATATTCTCAGCTTCAACAAACCATTTCTTCCATAGATATATCACTACAACATTGAATATATATATATATATATCACAAAGCTAAATAATAAATGTATATCCAAACAAATTTAAAATTCAATGAATTAAATAAAGGAAATAATATACAACACAAAATAGGTATATATATGTCATGTGATCCTACATGTCTAGTCATGATTCATGAACACAGACAAAATATCATTGAACAATAAAAATAATCCCTTTGATGGTAACTCAGAGTTTAATTACATATAAGATAACTAGGAACTTGTAAACCTACATAACAAAGTCCCATAAATCCATTCCCCTTTCTACTATGTCCCTGATTAGTAAACAATAAAGGAAGAAAACTGTTTTATTATACCATTTTGTAATACCCTGACCATAACCACTAGGCTCGTACTTGACTTCTATAAGACCTCATGAATGCCTCCCAATATTCAAGAGGATTCTAACTAGTAGTGAGGGTCCGAATTCTTTCAATGGGGAGAATATACCCTTAGTATAACACCCCATTATTTCATAGTACATTATCTCATTAAAGTAGTTCAATAGCTTGCGCTACACGCAACACCGAGTTCGAGTGCACCACTACTTACCACACTAACCGTTCAAAAAGTAGTTATGAATAATATTAAGTTCATTTTGAATATTATATACTCTATATAATTTTAACAATCATATTATGTGTTTCTTAGACATAATACAAGAATAAATTCATTTTTTCAAATAAAAGAAGTATTTTTCAAAAAAATGAAATTTTACCGCCTTTTAATGGAGAACAATTTTTTAAACCAATATTTGACACTTTAATATGTTAAATTTAATGGAATTAAATTCTTCTTTAAAATAGGGACATAAAAATTCAGTATGGATAATTTTTTTGTACTTTTATGATAACTTTAATATTTTGATGAACAGTAAAAAATACTATGTTCTAATTAAAAACAAATTTTCTAATCGAAATAATTTATTGTGTTAAATTATGAATTTTAATGGTTTTGAAGTATAATTAGGTTATATTTTTATCACTTAATAAAATATAGGTTATTATAAATAATTTCACATTTAAATTTGACATAAACACATGTCAATCTTTTGATAATTTTTACTTTTTAAAAAACACCACGTTTTTGTTATGACAACGGGAATTGATTTTAAATTAATAAATACAACTCATATATTTTTAATGTAGTAAAATAGACTTCATTTTTGAATTTTTAATATCAAAATTATCTTACTGTGATTTTTTTTAGAATTTTTCTGAAAACATTCAATATTTTATGAATACTGAAAAACACAGTGTTATTATTTAAAACCGAGTTTTTATTTAAATAATTATTTATATTATTTAAATTTATTTTAAGTCACAATAGATATATAATACCTATATATTTTCAATGTAATTCATCGGTGTCATTTAGTAATAAAATTAGTTGTATAAAATTTGATTGAGCTTTTTAACCTATTTTACCCACCTCCTAGGAGCATTTGCAAATTTGCAAAAACATAATTTTACCACTTATGTGAGTTGAATTTCAAAAATCTGACAAACACGGTTAATATAAGAAAGTAAAATGTGGTTTAATACAGTCAAAATAATTTTTGGTGAATAATAACTTTTGACTTTTATTTACCATGGTTAAAAGTAAATAGGGTAATTAAGGGTAAAAATGATATCATAATTACCCTAACATGTGTCCTAATTACATTGGATAAGTAAAATTCGACCAAAAAAACCTTAGTAATAAAATATGACCCTATTTGGTCCAGTTGGAATAGATTAGGACATTTATTATTATTTTATTTAAAGAAGTGTTAAAAGAGTTCAATTCAAAGTTTAATAACTAAACCATTTTAATATAGGTTTATATATTATATAAATTAGACTATAAAATTTAATTAGAAAGATAAAAATATTCACTAAATAATGATATTTTATTTATAGTTTTCAGACATTAAATAATTTAATTTATTTATGACACAACGATGATGCAGTAATTACCTTAATAATGAAATATTAAACTAATTGATATTATAAATATCCAAATAAATGTAATTTGAGACTTTTGATAATTTAAAATAATTCTATATGTTAATATGACATGTTATTATTGAACATATGAATTTATTCCGAAGTAATAAAGTTGATAGGACTTTAACAAAAATCATTTATTAAATAATGTCAAAATTTACATAATTGAGTTTTTAAAACAAGTACTATATTATTGGTTGATATAATATTCTTAAAAAACTAAGGTTCGGACAAAGGGCCTTAATAATATTATATATATAATTAATTAACCTATTGGGGTTCTCTTGGAAGTTTAGAGTATGTTTATTAGCTGTAGAGTGTAAGAATACAAGAAGACACCGTAAAAGTTAAACCATTTAACTAAGAGTAAAATCTAAAAGATAAGGTTAAAAGGATAACTTAAACATGTCAAAAACCTATTTTTTAGAGTTTTTAAACCCATATCCGACTTATAATCTAAATAAATCATTTTCTAGCCATTATTAACCAAAAATTATTTTATCATAAAATAATATTTCAATATTTACCTAAAGTGACCCTCACCACTCTTATAAAAGGGCATTTCACCTTCTCTTAATTTCACACCTGCAAAGCATTTTTTCTCGTAAAAACCCAGCCCAAATATCCTCCCAAATATCCTCCATTTATCATAGAGGCTTTCATTTGGTCATAAATCCATTATATGGAGCCATTTTGATCAAATCAAAATGAAGAACTCGAAGAAGAGGTAAATATTTCATCAATTATTTCAAGTTCTTTTCTTCATCCACTTCCTCCTTATTTATTGTTCCCATTATAAAACAATAAATCCAGTATCTTATATATATTGTGATGTTATTATAAAAATGTTATAACCATATTCATTATTCTATCCAGCTTATAAATGACAAAGTGACCATACATGCATACCTATGTATTACCGTCTCCACATCGTGATGTGGTTTGTTATTCAAACACATCATTATTTGGATGGGTATAATAATGAGTATAACTAATGTAAATAATAAATATAAAATTTTAATTATTCTTTATATATGATATACCATCCAATTACATACTATTTCACTGTCAATATAATGACAGTGTCGCTCGTGCGTACGTACGGATTACCGTCTCCATAACGCGATGAGATTCATGTCCACATTCACCATTCAGTGATGAATATAAAATATATATCATTAATAATTATGTAATATATGACATAATAATTCTACTTCACACACAGAGATATATATATATATTTATGTACTTACATATATCTTATTCACTTAGTTCTGTTCAATATGATATGAAAACAGAAACAACATTTATGCGTACGTACGACCTACTGTCTCCATAAACGGTGTTTTCCATTTCATATATATGTCTATTATACATATTTATATTCTAAATATATATGATATATAAATTTTGTTTTATATTCTGGAAGTACTTAAATCATGATCTAAGTGATACAATCAAGATTAACAAGTTAAAACACATACGATAAAGAAAGCAATTATTACTCGAAATGTTAATTTAACATACAAATTATTATTAAATGGGTAGTATAAAGTCACAAATGAATCATGTATGATATAATAATTATTAATATGGTTTTGTTCTAATTTAATAACATACTATGGTCTTTATATAGGAGGTTAAACGTATCCTCGACTAAAGGAAAGTACAAGGTACGGGTTAATTCCCCAATCTCATTATAATTCGAGATTGTTTATGTGTATGTTTTTACTGGGACATATTTATTATCCATTTTCATATTTTAAAAAATATTTTTTAAAGGGATTATTTTAATGGAATCTTTTATTAAAACATCATTTTAAATGATTTAAGGATTTATTCTTCTAAACCTTTCTCATTAATGTCCATGTTTTCGAAATGGTTTTAAGGATTTATTTATATGGACATGAATGTTTTTTAGTGTTAATTAATTTCAAAAGTTTAAAAGTGTAATGGGACACTTTGATTCAAAAATATATTTTAAATGACTTCCTTTATAAATTTTGTGACTTTTAAAATGTTTTCATGATAAAAGGACAATTCTCTAAAAGTGTCTAACTAATAATTTTCAACTATGTTGACATCCTTTATGGGATATTATTCTTGATCGAGGTTGATTTATTATGATACAAATATTTCATATTGTATTGAAGTTTTTGTGATATTTTTTAATGTGGATGTGTTATTTTTATACCATTCATGGTTTATGGATAAAGTTTTGACATTTCGTATGCTAGTTTTAATAGGAATGGTTATGTTATCTTCAAACCTTTTCATATGAGGAATGCATTGAACTATGTAATTGATGGGTCGATCCCACTATATCTCCTCGATGCATCGGTATGTCTCATGAGACAAAATAGTGTCTGGGAACAAGGCCTTAACAAAATCTTATTTTCAGTCTTGGCACATGGCCTTTACTATGTGATTTTGAATTCTGGGATTATGCATTCCATCATTATGAAAGTGGATATTGATACTGCATGTAATTACTTGACTAGTAGAATATCAATTCAAATAAATAAATGGAATTATTTGATTTTATCTTTACCAAATTATGATGAATTTTATATTTAAAAGTAATTTTTTAGTATAATACATTGCCTTAAATGATTATGCTTATTTATGAAAGTTTCCACTATATTGTTGTCTTTAATGAGCATCTAAGCTCACCCCTTTCTATGATTTATTTTTCCTAGTATGTGAAGAAGTATTTTATGATTGATAGGTAGGGTTAAGCTAAGAGATTAATGGAATTCTCAAAATATCATTTATGTTATGTTTTATTTTCTAATGTGTAATGTAATGTTTATGTCTGTAACCTATTTTATAAGACTGCTAAACTGATCAGTCTTTCAGGACTTGATTCCTTATAATCATGCCAATGTACTAAAATAATACACCGACTCCCATAACTGGGGTTGAAGAATTATAGTTGGTATCAGATTATGTTTAGAAATAACCTTTGAAACTAGGTTTAGAAAAACTCGGATTAGATAAAACTTCCCTAAGATAGACTTTGAGGATTAGTATAGAAAACCTTCCTAGAATGTTGGTACTGTAGATATTTTTTGAGTTTTCCAATAAATACAACCCTGTCTGGATATGAGAAGGTAGAAGAGGCTCTGGCACAGATGTACCTAGGGGTAAAACCCAAAAACACTACTTTGAGCTAGACTTGAACGGGAACTGGTGAATGAAAATGGGCCTTGCTGCACTCTTGGTTACAGAACTCCCAGAGGATATGCTTAAGATAATTCTTGTTTTCTTTACAAACCAATATGAACGGTTTATGAGTATATAACTCCTTAAAGAAATTTTTTTATGATTATGGATTATATCCATGAACTATTCAATTTATGTTAACTATTTTTCATGTTTGGAATTATGCATTGTTATTCATAAACTAGCCTAGAGTATGCCATTGTTTAGAAATGATGCCGAGTAGATGGAATGAGACCTCCAACAATACGCATGATCCAATGAGTAATAAGGATCGTATCTTTAATGGTGTTAATCCAACATTTAGAAAGGAAATAGTCTCCAACATATTATTATCAAATGACGAAATGGTATCATATATTAATGAGATAAGTAAAGAATTTTCTGAGTCATATGGCTTTGAAGGGAATACATAGAAGAAAAATATGTTAGAGAGAATGAGGGATAATGTGAATAAGGGAAAGAAGAATTTTCTAATATGTGACAACTGTGGAAAAAACCACCTTGGTAAATGATTTAAGGGAATGGGAGTTTGTTATTAGTGTAGAGAAAAAGGACACCAAGTACGTGATTTCAAGAGTGATAAAAAGGTTTCAAATGTACAATGATTCATCTTCAAGGAGTTGGGACACTATGAAAATAAATTTCCAAATCATCAGAGTATACCCCCAAATACTGATATTGGATAATAATCAAGTTATGATACTACCGAAGATGAAGAGGAATGATTAAGAGTTCTTATGTTGTTATTAAAGTATTGTTTCATTAGAGTATTGTATTAATGATGTACATGTTTTAAGAATTATATAGTATATAAGGATTGGACTATAGAACTATATCATTAGGGACTTGAGATTTGTATAACCAAGAAAAGTGACTCATTGGAAAGTTGAACTTCTAGAAAAATACACGGTTGAAGGAAAAAAACATTAATATGGTCCTAATACTGATGTATTGATTTTGTAATAAGAGACGATTTATTTGGATAAATTATATTGGATATTATTGACAACCTTGGAACTGGTTAATGGTTTTTTATTCCATCATTTTTGGAGTTTACATAATTTTTGTATATAAGGAGTATATCCAGTAGTCTATAAGGAATAAGGGATCCTGAATATCATCCATATGGTTATATGTTAATTCAGGGGGTAACCATGTTTTAAAAGAATTCAAGATGAAGTGATTCACATGTTATTATGTGGAAAAAGGATCCTCATTGTGTTTACCTTTCTTATAAATTTTGGACTGTGAGTTTGGAAAGAAGTATTTTAGATAAGGGTTAAGTTTGGAATCGATAAATTTTGACATTGTATACTACTATTAAGGTTAAATCATTTCTTGAAATTATTGTTGGATTATCATAAAAAGGATAACCTAGAGGTTGGACAACAACTCGTCGCGCCCGGCAAGGCCATGAGAATTGAACCTGCAACTGAAGGGTGACAAGGGTGCATCACGTACCACTATCCAAAAGATGTCATATTTTGTATAATTTAGTATTTTTTAATATTCTGAAAAATTAATTATAAATTAATTATTTTTGGAACCCTATACGATTAAGATAAATAGAAATTGTTTGAATTCTATTACCTTTGGGGTGAAAGATGAGTTGTGGTAGGAATTAGTTAAATCATGAAACTATACGTGTCAAGTATACTTGTTTCTCTCTTATTCTATGAATATATTAAATCAAAAACTTTATGGAAGGTATATTAAAACAAAAAAATCTGTTATACTAATACCTTATGTTTTATTAAACCGATTATATTTTAAATCATCATAGATTGACGACTTTGAGGCTCTCAATTGTACACTTGTTTATGATTGATGACCTCAATAACACCCAATAAATATTTACGTTTTCCTCAAATTGTGTGCCTCTAATTTCCAATAATTTTCTCTTAATTGAGATCATAATTTGGTGGTAACTTTTTCATTCTTTTTCCCTCTTATTAATAGTAAATTTTATTAACCCAATTTCCATTGTTGGTTTTCCACAAAGGTAATTTTATATTTTTAACAACTTATTTTCGAAGAACAATATTAAAGTGTGAGGAAACAATTTATTTAAGGATGGGATAATTTAACACCCCAAGATTTCATAGTAAATTATCTCATTAATGTAATTTAATATCATGCGCTACACGCAACACTGAGTTCGAGTGCACCACAACTTACCACACTCACCGTTCAAAAAGCGGTTATGAATAGTATTAACTTCACTTTGAATCTTGTATACTCTTTAAAATTTTATCATTCATATTATGTGTTTCTAAGACATAATATAAGAACAAATTCATTTTTTCAGATTAAAGATATATTTTTCAAAAAATGAAATTTTAACTCCTTTTAATGGAGAACCTTTTTTAAAACCAATATTTGACACTTTTATATATTAAATTTACTGAAATTAAATTCTTCTTTAAAATCGGGATATAAAAACTTATCTTGGATAAATTGCTGGTACTTTTCTGATAACTTTCATATTTTGATGAATAATGAAAAATACTATGTTTTAATTGAAAAAAAAGTTTTTAATTGAATTAAATTATAGTGTAAAATTATGAATTTGAATAGTTTTGAATTATATTAGGTTATATTTTTATCATTTAATACAATGTAGGTCATTATAAGTAATTTCCCATTTAAAGTTGACATAAACACATGTCAATCTTTTGATAGTTTTTACTTTTTAAAAAATCCCGCCTTTTGGTTTTGACAATAGGAATTGATTTTAAATTAATAAATTCAACTTATATATTTTTAATTTAGTAAAATATAGTTCATTTTTGAATTTGTAATATCAAAATTATCTTAGGGTGAATTTTTGGAATTTTTCTTAAAACATTCAATTTTTGACGAATAGTGAAAAAATGCGTTATTATTTAAAACTGACTTTGTATTTAAATAATTATTTATTTCATTTTAATTTATTTTAAGTAAAAATAGATATATAATACCTATATAAGTTCAATGTAATTCATTGGAGTCATTTAATATTAATATTAGATGTATAAAAGTTTACTGAACGTTTTAACCTATTTTACCCAACTCTTAGGAGCATTTTCAAATTTTTATAAAACATAATTTTACCACTTCTCTGAGTTGAATTTAAAAACTTCTGAGAGACATGGTTTATATCAGTAAGTAAAATGTGGTTTAATAAGACGAAAATAATTTTTTGTGAATAATAACTTTTGACTTTTATTTACCACATTTATAAGTAAACAGGGTAATTAAGGGTAAAATGATATCATAATGACCCTAACACGTATCCTAATTCTATTGGATAAGTATAATTCGACCAAAAACAACCTTAGGAATAAAATATAACCCTATTTGTTCTACATGGATTAGATTAAGACATTTATTATTATTTTATTTAAAGAAAAGTTAAAAGAGTTAATTTCAATGATTAATAACTAAACCATTTTTATTATGCGGTTATAGATAATATAAATTCAAATATAAATATTAATTAGAAATATAAATATATTTACTACATAATTATATTTTATTTATAATTTTTATTCATTAAATAATTTAATATATGTTTGACACAATGGTGACGCAATAATTACCTTAATAATGAAATATTAAACTAACTGATATTATAAATATCCAAATATATGAAATTTTGGACTTTTGATGATTTACAATAATTTTATAGATTAATATGACATGTTAGTATTGAAAATATGAATTTATTTCGAAGTAATAAAATTTTTAGGACTTTAACAAAAATTATTTATTAAATAATGTTCAAATTGACATAATTGAGTTTTTAAAACAAATACTATATTATTGGTTGATAAATTATTCCAAAAAATATAATGTCCGATGAAAGGGCCTTAATAATATTATATATTTAATTAATGAACATATTGGGGTTCTCATGGATGTTTAGAGTAAGTTTATTAACCATATATTGTAAGAATACAAGAAGACACAGTAAAAGTTAAACTATTTAACTAAGAGTTAAATATAAAATATAATATTAAAATGGTAACCTAAACTTATCTAATACCTATTGGTTGAGATTTTCTAGATCCCTCTTCACCATAGACTCTAAATAAATAATTTCGGATCCATTAGAAACTGAAAATTATTTTATTATAAAATAATATTTCAAGATTTTCCTAAAGTGACCCTCACCTCTCTTATAAAAGGGCACTTCCCCTTCTCTTAATTTCAAATATCCAAAGCCTTTTTTCTCATCCAAAACCTGCCCAAATATGCTTCAAACTTTACTCCCTTAATTTTATAGGCATTAATTTGGTCATAAATCCAACCTAAGGATCCCTTTTGATCAAATCAAAAGGAAGAACCAGAAGAAGATGTAAATATTTCATCACCTCTTTCAAGTTGCTTTCTTATTACACTTCCTATTTTTGTTGTTGTTTCCATTATAAAATAATAATTCAAGTATCTTATATATACTGTGGTGTTATTATAAAAATGGTACAACCATATTCATTATTCCATCCATCCTATAAATGACAAAGTAACCATACCTGTGTACGTACAGATTACCATCTCCACGCCGTGGTGTGGTTTGTTATTCAAAAACCTCATTATTTGGATGGGTAAAATAATGAGTATAACTGATGTAAATAATAAATATAACATTTTAATGATTCCTTATATATGATATACTATCCAATTACATACGATGTTTCGATTAATATAATGATATTGTCGCTCATTCGTACGTACATATTACTGTCTCCACCACGCGATGAGATTCATTTTCACGTTCACCATTCAATGATGATTATAAAATATATATATCATTAATAAGTATGTAATATATGAAATAATAATTATACTGTATATATATATATATAATTACATATATCTTATTCACCTAGTTCCGTTCAATATGATATGAAAATGGAAACAACGTTTATGCGTATGTACAACCTACCGTCTCCAAAAAAGGTGTTTTCCATTTCATATATATGTCTATTGTACATATTTATATTCTAAATATATGTGATATATATATATATATATATCATTTTTTATATTATATAAGTATTTAAATCATGATCTAAGTGATACAATCAAGATTAACAAGTTAAAACACGTAAGATAAGGAAAGTGATTATTACCCGAAATGTTAATTTGACATTGAAATTATTATTAAATGGGTAGTATAAAGTAAAAAATGAATTATTTATGATATAATAAATATTAATATGGTTCTGGTATAATCTAATAACATACTATGGTCTTTATACAAGAGGTTAAATGTACCCATTGACTAAAGGAATGTACAAGCTAAGGGTTAATTCCTCAATCTCATTATTATTCGAGATTGTTTATGGGTTAGTTTTTACTGGGACATATTTATTACCCATGTACATGTTTTATAAAAAAGTTTTCAAAGGGATTATTTTAAGGGAATAATTTACTAAAACATCATTTTAAATGTTTTAAAAATTTATTCTTCTAAACCTTTCTCATTAATGTCCATGTTTTCAAAATTATTTTTAGGATTTTTTTATATTGAAATGAATGTTTTTAAATGTTAATTCCTTTAAAAATTTTCAAAGTGGTAGGGGACACTAATAATAAAAAATATCTATTAAATGACTTCCTTTATAAATTTAGTGACTTTTAAAATGTTTTCATGAAAAAAGGACATTTCCCTCAAAGTGTTTAACTGATCAATTTATACTATATCAACATCCTTTATGGGATATTATTATATATAGAGGCTGATTTATTATGATACAAATCTTCAATATTGTATTGAAGGTTTTTTGAAATGTTTGACTGTAGATGTGTTATTTTTATACCATTCACGGTTTATGGATAAAGTGTTGACATTTCATATGCTAGTTTTAATAAGAATGTTTATGTTATTTTTAAACCTTTTCATATGAGGAATGCATTGGACTTAGTATGTGACGGGTGGAGCCCTCTATAGCTCATCAATGCATCAGTAGGTCTCATGAGACAAACTAGTGTCTTGGAACATGTCCATGGAAAAATCTTATTTTTAGTCTTAGCACAAGGCCTTGACTATGTGGTTATGAATTCAGACATTATGCATTTCATCATTATGAAAGTGGTTATTGCTATTGTATGTGATTATTCAACTAGTACAATATCCATGTGAATAATTAAATGACATTATTTTATTTTATCTTTTCCATATTATTCTGAAGTTTAAGTTTAAAAGGATTTTGTTTTAGTTTAGTACATTGTCTTAAAAGTTTGTGCTTATTTATGAAAGCTTCCGCTATATTGTTCTCCATACTGAGCATCTGAGCTCACCCCTTTCTTTGTTTTATTTTTCCCAGGATGTGAAGAAATATTTTATGATTGATAAACATGGTTAAGATAAGGTATTAATGGAGTTTTAAAAGGATAATTTATGTTGTGTTTTACTTTCTAATGTCTAATTTAATGTTAATGTATGTAATATATTTTCCAAGACTGCTAAACTGATCAGTCTTTTGGGACTTGATTCCTTATAATCATGCCAATATATTAAAATAATGCACTGACTCCCATAACAGGGGTCGGGGCATTACACTTAGTGTCACTTCCTCACACAAATAATATAAATAAAAATATAACAAGTCAAAGTAACATGGTGAAAGTAAATAATATCACATGACAAACATATCATATAACAATAAAATTGGGGTCCTTATGTAGAAATCAAAACTAGAGTGTATAGAGTAAAAAAAATAAGTATACTATATAATCCTTTAGACTACATTCTATTCCACTAACAGATCGATGCTCTTTGGATAAATCATTTTCCATAGGTCCTGATCCCTTTCGTAGATTCTTATACATTGAGACTTCATGCGCATCGAGATTCCCATGTATGATGTGATTAATAAATCTAGTATAACACCACCAATGAATCCTCAAAATTATGCAAAAGCATAATTGGTGTATTCCATGATAATTAATGCACCACAAAATTATAACAAACAAAAACCAAGTATTCGTGTGCTATCCAAGACACTATAATTCATTGTCAAAACCTCTTTGACTCCATGATAGAAAGATATTTGTTAGATTCAATTAGTGAGAAGGAACTAGCCACTAGGGTCATTATCCTATATCTTAATATTCATAATACATCGATTCGTATGAATCCCCTAGACAATAATATCCCAACTTCATTAAGGGTCAGGACTTTGAGCCATTGTTCTCTATCACTACATCATGTCAGCCCCCAGGCCATTATACTCCCAATGTCAATACCTTAGGATAAGCCTCTTGGCCCTTAGGCCCCTACCCTATGGTTAGGTCTATCAAAATTATCCTCTTATTTTGTACACACTCCACCTCTACGTAACAATCATCAAATGAGGGTCCGCCTATTCCGAGTAATAATAAAAACTTCTAAATTCATGGTAACACACGTAGCAGGGTAGAGAATACAAAGAAATTCATAACATATCATCATGAGAAAAAAATAGAATTATAGAATACATGTTATCAACATAAAACGTGGTAATTCAAGAAACCAGAATACTCATGGAATAATGCATCATAAATGGGTATCACTGGCTACACACACAAATCCACATGTGATTATAACCAATAAAAATCATCAATTATTCCAAAAGAAGAAGCATACCAAGGAAACATGTTTGTAAAAGATCCCCAAATGATAACAAAATTTTTTACATCAAGTTTATCGATGTCAACATAATGGGTTTTTCAAGGAATCTTCACTTTAAAAACTTTTATATATTAGTTGGCTTGAACCACTCTTTAAAGACTCCTCAAAACAATTCCAATTATTTTATTTCAAAAATAAAAAAAACAATAAATGTCTCTATGTATAAGATAATTTACAAATTATCAATTAAATATATAGCATGTGAAAACCATTTCTTACATAAATAATAATTATAACAATTCTTGTGACAATATTATATCTCTTTAGAATAATCATAGATAACAATGTCCTAATTCATTATTATTATTCTATTATAATTTTTGGTTACTACCATTTTATAATTAATTTTCAATTTTTAAAAATATATTAAGAAGAACTAAATTTAAAATTACACAAAATAGGATACCAAGAAAATAATCCCCAAAAAAACCACAACCCTTAAGACATGAGGATGGAGAAATGGGTTCTTCCACACATAGAAACAATAAGATGAACATATAATTCACCAAACACGAGTTTTTATATCTTGGTTACAAATTAGTTGTACTACCTGAACTAAATATGTTGTAAGGATAGAAGGGAAGTAAGGTTCATTAAGTTTTAGGAAGGAAAACCTCATACTAGTTTATTATATTAAGAATCTAAAATTGAATCAACTATTTAATTTTTATTTTCCTTGAATATATATTGTTTGTAATCTAAATCTATCCAAATTATTATCTATAACATTAAATACAGTTAAAAGAGTTAATATCCATTATTTAGGGATTTTAAAATAATCAAAATGTGTTTTAGGAACATGCTGGGGAAAAAGAATTAAAAATAGGGCTTTAAAAACAAATTTTACCAAAAAGAGTGTTGTGTAAGCACAACATGGTTTTAACCTTCTGAATCTCATAGATATCACATAATAGTGTAGGGTTAGCCTTGGGTAACCTTTGAAAAGAAGGAGCTACTTTTACAAAATTCAGTCATACACTTACTAATCCTTTATATATTAAGAGTTTAATGTATTCACAAGCTAGGACACCATTACAAAATGAAGGGTTACAAATATGTAACCTTTATAAAATAAAGGTTTTCTTTTATAAGAACAAGGGTTACCCTTACAGATTCTTTGAAAATACTAGATTACACTTATGGAACATATAAAAATTTGTATAACCTTTACACAACAGATGCTTTTAATCATACAAAACTCATATATATAAGTAGTTGCCCTTATGAAACACCCAAAAACCACCCTACCTATATGTAGAAGTAATTCACCTTCATGTAGGCCCTAATCCATATTTGAGGGTAAAAATTAAATTTAATGTTATTATATTTTTAAAAAAATTATATTTAAATTATAAGAAAAGGGAATTTTTAGAACACTTATTACTAGAAATTTTATATAATAAATGCATGTAAAGACACAAAACATCTATGGAAATAATTTTTCTTAAATACATGGGAATTTTATGAGTCTGTTAGAATTTACGATGCTTTATTCTGAGATCCAGTGTGGCCAGAAATAATTTCTGAAGTTTAGTTCGGGTACGTTCAGAAAACGTGCGAACAAGATTTTATAACTTTTAAAGCGGTGCTCAGAATTGAAATATGAGGTCACTGTTGAACTTGTAGCACATATATTCACTTAATAATACTTTCACCTTGACAGCAGTTTGTCGAGTATGGAAGATAGTTTTTGGGATTTTAATAAAATAAAAATAAAGTGTTAGCTTATTTTTATTTGTGGTGGTTAAATCCACCTAGACGAGATTAGAGGTGGGGGCCACCACAAAATAACCTCCCATGAGAGGTTATGGTAGTGGGGCCCACCCACACATAACCTCCATTGGGAGGATATTTTTGGTGGGGACCACTCGGGCTTGTAAACCCAAGGAACCCCGCAATTAAGTGGAGAAACCTTAAAACTTCCCTTTGTTTAATTTTTTTACCAACTCTCTTCATTTAATTGAAACTCTACACCTCTCCTAATTTTGAATTTGAACCAACTCCACCCCTTTAATTAAATGAGTTTTCTCATTTAATTAAACAAAAAAAATTGAATTTTTCTGCCAAAAAATAATAGACATATTCCTCTATTATTTTTCCCTTGCCATTTTGGTGGATCTTGGGGAGAAGAAGAACTCCCAACAAAGAACGAGAAGAATGTTGGTGACGCTTCTTCCTCAGTCTTATACCCCAGACACTTTTTGATGCACGAGCTTGAAATGGGATTGTGTGACGAATGCGGCGAATGAAAAATCGATGTTCTCTTTCCACAAAATCGTCAATGAACAACAATACGAGGTAGGGTACTTGAGTTTGAGATTCTTTCATTCTACATCGTTCACTCTTGGAAAATGTTTTTCCAAATGATAACACTATAACGTGGATGGCTTGAACTGCATGAACATGTCCCAACTCTCCACCATCACTTACCACGCCTGTTGGCGACGATGGAGACACAACAACACCACCCGAAGAGTTGACCGCAGTGAAGCAACGACGGCCGACGACGGGCCAACCATGAAGAAAATTGTGGTTCAAGGCCGCTGGGTCACCATAAGGTTGCGACATCATCGTGCCGCGGAGAGGAGAAAGGGGTTGTGGCCAGGGCGGGCCACGGTGGAAGGGCGTGCTACTGTCGCGCCGCGCCGAAGAGGAGATACACGGTCAGGGCAGGCCACGGTGGAGGAGCGCTGCATCGTCGCGCCACCCGAAGGTGAAGAGTCCACAGCCAGGGCGGGCCATTGTAGAGGAGCAGGAGGGGCCATCAATAGGCCGACCACTGGCGATGCGTAGCGGCTGGCAGCTCAGCCAGCTGGGAAGATAGGGAACCCGCTGGGTCCCACGTGATATGGACCGATGCAAGGTGGCGCCGGTTTTGGTTCCCACCCAAACAGATTTGTTGTTCGGGAGCCAGGGGCACACGATTTCCCCCTGGACGCGGCTTAGGCAGACCCGTGAGCCATCAGGCCGCTGGGCAACCGGCCTGATGGGACCTAGTGTGGGGCAGAACTATCATGGTTCGGGCCTCCCCCATGGTCCGGGCTTCCCCCTTGGGCCGGGATGCCCCCTCGGTCCAGGCCGCCCACTCGGACGGGTTCGAACCCGCAGACTGGGTTGGACCCCAATCCGAAGTCGTTTGACATGGATAAACATTTTCACCCATAACATGGGCTACGGGTGTCTGTTCAACAAACCGTCTAAGGTGACGAAAATAATAGAGCGAGAAGGTTGTTTTAGGATAACCCACATGAGGTTTGGACATAGTTGGGGTATGGTCATGTTGTTTTTAACCTAAAATCCAACCCAGGCCCGGAATGGAAATTCCAATAACTCACAGAACGAGCGTCTGATTGACGTTCAATCTGTTGTGATGAGACCCCTATGAGAAGGTAGAACTTTGAGATACTTATACATGGGAATTCATGACGGTTGGGGTATCGAACTATAGCTCCTAGAGTGGATCCTCCCGAAGATGAGTGACCGGAGTACGAAGACCTAATAGCTGACTGAGACATAACGACTACTGACCTTTCGACTTAGAGTGTTTTTACTAGCCTAGTGGGGATTTAATCTGTGTGATACAGAAAAGTCATAGTGGAGAGCATCTATGTGTGATGTGGCAGACCCATGATACTTGATAGGAGGAGTACCTCTGCAGGCTACGAGGGGGAGCGCCTCTCTGTGACGTGGCAGACCCACAGTGGGGAGCGCCTTTGTGTGACACAGCAGACCCATGGTACTCGATAGGAGGAGTTCCACAGCAGTCCAGGATATTAGGAAGTGCATCTGTGGGATGAAGCAGGCCCAAAATTCTCAATAGAGGAGGATTAGACCCGCAGCTGTGGTTTTGAAAGTTAGACTGGGAGTGTTACAAGTTACCAGCCCTAGAATAAAATCCTGGTTTTGAGATAAGTCAATTCCTTTTGTGTTTTCCTCATGATTGAGCCGGGTTACTAGATAACTTAGGAATATGTATGGGCATATACCTATGTAATGGATATCTCTTGAATCCATAATTTTTGGTTTATCCTTGTTGGTTTTAGTGAGACCTTGATGGTCTCAGGGTCCCTACCGAGTATCGTTATACTCACCCCTGCATAGGTTATGCCCGCACATCGTTGTTTTAGTTCCAGATGATGGAAATTATTGACTGAGGTAGATAGTAGCAGGACTGGATGGTACCAGAGGTGGACCACTTAGTGTGATAGTACACGGAGTAGACAGACGGACGTGTAGTGCTGAGGAGTCCATCTATACCTACCCTTCAGGTAGAAACCTTGGAGGATGACCCAGTAGCTGCTTTAACTTTCTTCAGTTGTAATTTCTTTCAGTTGCACTTGTACATTCCTATTGGTCTTGTATTTCCAGCCCCTTTTACCTCGCAACACTTCTCTTGTATACAGTTATGCTTAGTGTTTTCTTCCAGTTGTGTTCTATGATGTGTTTGTTTACAGTTATAAAGGTAATTCCTTCCTAGTTTAGGGATTTACACCTTTGGTGCTAGTCTCCAGCCTCGGGCCTATGGAAGGTGGGCTTGGGGAAGTCACGGTATAGGACCCGGGGGACGGGTCATGACAAATTTTTATCATAGGAGTTGGTTCTACCGCAGAACATTGAACTCTGATCGTTCTTTCCTATGAAGAAATAGTGTTATGGGTACAATGTGTGGTTTTCAGTTCAGGGAGTCCAATGTTGGTGCGGGCGGTCGACATATCCATACACTAGGACCCTGAATTCTGATTTCTAACTCAGTGCATGAAAAAACTGATTGCGTCTGTGTTTGAAAAAGTTTTCTTTATGTCAGCTCAACCAAGTCAGCTCACCAGGTATAAAATTTTGACCATGTCACATCTGTTTCTTTTAGGATTCCTCCTCGCAGAGCCTCGAGAGTCATACGCATTGATATCCAAGTGAGTGACAAGGCCTCATTGTAGTGCCATTTATCAGTAGAGGCAAAAACGGTAATACATTCCATTGGGCCACTGAGGCCACCAGCCCCAACAGCAGATGATGCACGCTACTTGAGCGTGTTGCATGAGTTCCAGCGCCGTAGGGCTCCCAGGTTCCGGGGTGAGATGGAGCTAAAGGCCGCTGAGGATTGGATGGAGGCTGTGGTGAGTGTCTTCAGGCTAGTAGAGACACCAGCAGACCTTATGGTGATCATTTCAGTGAGTCTCCAACAGGCAGCAGCAGGAAAATGGTGGATCCTAATGCTACAGGTCCATGACTTGGTGACACTACTCTGTACAGACTTCAAGATCCTATTTTGGGTGGAGTTTGTCCCAGCCACCCTTTGTGTGGTGCGGATACATGAGCTTCTACATCAACAATAGAGTAGCATGCTTTTAGATCAGTACTCAGCGAGGTTCACCAACCTCTCATGCTACTCCAAAGATATGGTATGAGACCCATTCTTCAGGGTCCGGAACTTCAAGCAGGGGCTCAGGCGAGAGATTAGGGCATCGATGATCTCCCTCAGCATCCCAGCATAGGCAGGGGTGTTAGAGAGTGCCCTCCTAGTGGAGAGTATCCTTTCTATGCAGTCACCAGTAGAGAGACCCACTACTAGTCTACATGCAATGGAGTATTCTGTGGCTAGTAGTAGAAAAAATACACAAAGGTCCAAGAGGACTAGACCCATGGGTGGGTGACCGCAGGACTCTGGATTAGATATGCAGGTCACATGGGGAAATGAAATTTATGCTTGGAGAAGACAGTGTTACTCATGTGGAAGGCAGGGTCACATGGATCGTTAATGTCCAACCCGCCATTCAGATGATCAGAAGACATTTGAGAGACCTCCCAGGAAGAGGTAGAGGTTTGATTGAGGTGGTCCGCAGGGAGCAGGTAGACATGATAGAGGAGCTAGTCGAGCAGTTGGCGGTGGATGACATTACGAGGTGTTACCACCACCACCACCAGGAGGTCCACCCCGACCACAGGGAGTAGGTGGACATGGGAGATCTCAGCTTCAGGTAACTGAGGATTATGATCACGGTGCTCCGGAGAAGATTCGGGGTATTATTTGAGTCTACTCCACTTTAGTTGAAGTTCTTATAGTCATAGGTTTCAGTCACTCTTTCATTGCCACTGCCCTCATTTAGAGCTCGAATATTCCAACAGAGTCGTTGGCTCAATCCATATGGAAAGAGACTTCTACGAGAGTAGACTCGATGATTATGCACGGGTACCAACAGTTTGAGCTTAGTCTAGGAGGTGTGAGCTTCGGCTGGGATCTCCTCATAACAACGTTGAGGCCATACAACATCATCCTGGGTATGGACTAGTTGTCTACAGTCCATGCATCAACTGTATTAGGAGAAAAGTGCGGTGTGTACGCATGAATGGGACCAGGTTTAACTTCACCAATGAGAAGTGAACCTTTACAGCACATGACAGACTTACTCGGAGGAGGGTGCAGTCAATCACTCAACAGTTGGCTTGTCTTACCCTCGGAGCAGTTGATGTAGAGAGTCTGACTTATCATGTAGTGGTGGACCAGTACACGGATATTTTCCCTGACTATGTTCCCTGACTACCTCCTCATAGAGAGGTGTACTTCTACGTTGACCTGCATCCCGGGATGACACGGATATCAGCTCCAACATATCAGATGACCCCCTTTGAGCTTCATAAGATGAGGGTACAACTTGAGGACTTGCAGGGGAAGGGATTTTTCTAGCCCAGTGTTTCTCCCTAGGAAGCCCTGATTTTATTCTCCAAAAAGGTGGATGGTATCTTGAGGCTCAATGTCGGCTACTGTCTCCTAAACCAGGGGATTGTAAAGAACAAGTACCGACTCTTGAGGATTGATGAACTCTTTGACCAGCAGAAGGATGCACGGTGGTTGTCAATGATAGACCTCATATCAGGCTATCAACAGGTCCGATTTCAAGATGAGGATGTATAGAAGATTACCTTAAGGTGTTGGTACGACCACTACGAGTTCTTGGTTATGCCCTTCAGCATAACCAATGCTTCAGCAGTGTTCATGTGTCTCATGAACATGATCTTATAGCCTTACCATGATCACTTTATCATGGTCTTCATCAACAACATTCTGATCTACTTGACTACATAGAAGGAACATGCCTACCATTTTCAGGTAGTATTGGATACACTCTGAGAACACCATCTTTATGGTAATCTCTCGAAGTGACATGTTTTTATTCGAGAGGTTCGCTTATTGGGACACATCATCTCAGAGGCTAGAGTTGTAGTAGATCCAGTGAAGATTGAGGCAGTACTTGCTTGGCAGCCACCCAAGAGTGTGATTGAGGTAAAAAGTTTCTTGGGCTTTTCTGGATACTATCATAGATTTGTTCTAGACTTCTCTAGAGTTGCAAAACCACTATCAGCCTTGACGAAGAATGGGAAAACCTTCACGTGGTTGGAGAGATGCCATAAAATCTTTCACGTGATGAGGAAGAGGCTGACCAGTGCCCCTATTTTGAGGCTTCCAGAGGAGGGCGTATGGTACGTAGTTTACTGCGATGCATCAGTGACCAGACTTGGGTGTGTCATGATTCAGGTGCGAGGAGTGATCACATATGGTTCTTAGCATCTGAGATAGCATGAGAAGAACTATGCTACCCATGAACTGGAGTTAGCAGTAGTGGTCCTCGCGTTAAAAATGGGGCGACACTATCTTATGTGAGAACGTTTTACTTTGTACTCTGATCACAAGAGTCTCAGGTATATCATCTCTCAGAAGGACTTTAATCTGAGATAGTAATGTTGGCTTGAATTCCTCCAGGACTATGACTTTGAGATAGTCTATACTCCTGGGAAGTGGGATGTTATAGTACATGATCTCAGCAGGAGATCTGGTATACAACTTCTTCGAGAGGTGACAGAGCATCTGACTGCCTTACATATATCCATTGTGGATAGAGACGAAGTATCCTACCTACAGTCTCTTACAGTCACTCCTCCACATCTTCATCGAGTTAGGTAGGCGCATCATGGGGACGCTGACTGCGAGACGCGACGTGCTCAGATATCCACAGGGCAGGCACCTAATGGATTTTCTAAATGTGGGGAGCACGTCATCCTCTTCATAGGACATACCATGGTACCAGTAGCACATCAAAAAGAAGTGTTGAGGGAGTTCCACACTTTCCCTCTAGCGGTACATCCTGGAGTGGCAAAGATATACCGGGACCTTCGAAGACAGCACTGGTGGCTAGGTATGAATAAGGCAGTAGCTGAGTTTGTCTCATGATGCCTCACTTGTCATCATGTGAAGGCAAAGAACTAGGTACCAACAAGCTTGGTACAGCCCTTAGAGGTCCCATAGTGGAAGTGGGAAGGGACATCCATGGACTTAGTGAAGAGTATTCCATGTACATCCAGGAGTCACGATTTGATATGGGTTATCATTGAACGACTCACCAAGTCATCCCACTTCCTACTGATCAGAGAGCAGGGCTCAGTAGAGAGATTGAGACGCCTCTATATGAATGATATTTTGTGTTTACATGGAGTACCTTCATCTATTATCTCTGATCGTGATGCACGGTTTACTTCCCGGCTATAGAAAGGGTTTCAGAAGGCTTTCACGACACAGCTTTGCTTGAGCACCACCTTGCATCGTCAGACAGATGGTCAGATTGAGTGGACCATTTAGACCCTCAAGGACATGCTCTAAGCTTGTGTCCTCGACTTTGGTCACAGTTGGGAGGATCACTTACCGTTGGTAGATTTTTCCTACAATAACAACTATAACTCCACCTTAGGGATGACACCTTTCGAGGCATTGTACGGGTGACCTTGCAGATCACCCTTGTGCTGGACTGACCCAGGGGAGTCAGCACTGGTCGGATTGGAGATGGTACGAGCTACTATGGAGGAGGTTCAGATCATCCAAGCGTGGATGAAGATCGCATAGAGAGGGCATGAGTTGTATGCTGACAGGATATGGAGACCTCTGGAGTTTGAGGATGGCGAACACATCTTTCTATGAGTCTCACTATAATGAGGTCTACGACGATTTGGCTGAGACAACAATCTATATCAGTGATTCATCGGACCCTTCCAGGTCCTCAGCAGAGTAGGCGAGGTGTCATACCACTTAGACCTTCCACCTCAGTTGCACCGGGTGCACGACGTCTTCCAAGTATCTCATCTAAGAGGATACGTGCACGACCCTTCCCACATCATTGACCATGGAGAGATGGACGTCAACAATGGGGAGACCATCACAGTGGTTCTAATGGAGATTTAGGATCAAAAGGAGAAGGTCCTACATGGATGGTCGATACCTCTGGTGCACATTTTCTGGAAGTACGGGAACCTCCAGGAGAGCACATGGGAGAGAGAGCCTCAGATATGTGCTCAATACCACCATTTGTTTCCATAGTTCGAGTTGTATCTTACGAGGACATGAAGCCCTAAGGTGGGGAGAACGTAATGACCCAAAATTTCTGTGGAATTTTTTTCCCTAAATAATGGGAATTTTTTGAGACCGCAAAAATTTACAGCGCTTGATTCCGAGGCCCGGGTACCCAGAAACAATTTCTGAATTATAGTTTGGGTACGTTTAGTAAATGTGCGTGTTAGATTTTATAACTTTTGAACCGGTGCTCGAAATTGAAATCTGATGGCACCGTTGAACTCGTAGCGTTTGTGTTATCTTAAGATTACTTTCACCTTGATGGCATTTGGTCGAGAATGGAAGATATTTTTTGGGATTTTAATAAAATAAAAATAAAGTGTTAGCTTATTTTTATTTGTGGTGGACAAAACCTCCAAGAGGAGGTTAGAGGTGGGGGAAACCACACCATAACCTCACATGAGAGGTTATGGTGGTGGGGCCCACCAACACATAACCTCCCTTGAGAGGATATTTTTGGTGGGGACCACCCGGGCTTGTAACCCCTTGGAAACACATCAATTAAGTGGAGAAACCTTCAAAATTCCCTTTGTTTAATTTTTTTTCCATCTCTCTTCATTTAATTGAAACTCTCAACCTCCCCTAATTTTAAATTTGAACTAACTCCACCACATTAATTAAATGAGTTGTCTCATTTAATTAAACACAACAAATTGAATTGTTGTGCCAACAAATAATAGACATCTTCTTCTATTATTTCTCCCTTGACATTTTGGTGGAGCTTAGGGAGGAGAAGAACTCCCAACAAAGAACGCGAAGAATGTCGATGATGCTTGTTCCTCAGTCTTCTAACCCAAACACTTTCTGACGTAAGACCATAAAATTGGGAGTATGTGACGAATTCAGAAAATGATGAATCGACATTTTCTTTCCATAACATCATCAACGAACAACAATATGAGGTAGGGGACTTGAGTTTGATATTCTTTTGTTCTATGTCATTCACTCTTGGATAATGTTTTTCCAAATGATTACACCATAACATGGAGGGATCAGAACGCATGAACATGGCCCGAACCTCCCCCTTCGCATACCTTTCTTATTGATGATGGTGGTGGAACAACGACGCCACCAGAATAGTAGACCATGGAAGAGAAACGGTGGCCAATGATGGGCCAACCGTAAAGAAACCAGTGGTGGAAGGCCTCCAGGTCACCGGAATGGTGCGACATTGACGTGCCGCGCAGAGAAGAATGGGGCTGCGGCCAGGTCGGGCCACGTTGGAAGGGCATGGCGCCTTCACGCCGTGTAGAAGAGGAGAGTCGCAGCCAGGGCAGGCCACGAAAGATTATCACAGCGCCGTATCACCGTGCGGAGGTAAAGAGGTTGTGGCTAGGGCAGGCTGCGGCGGAGGAGCAGGAGCGGCCGACGACGGGCCAGCCGCCAGTGATGTGGAGCGGCTAGCCGCTCGACCAGTCAGGAGGAGTGGGACCCCGCTAGGTCCTATATGATCTGGACTGGCGCCAGATGGCACCAGTTTTGGTTCCCACCTAAATGGATATACTATTCGGGAGCCAGGGGGTGCGCATTTTCTCCCCTAGACGCGACTTAGGTGGACTCGCGAGCCACTGGGCCGCCAGGCCGCCTTGTCGCCAGGACCCAGCACGTGCCAGACCCAGCACGGGCTGTTGGGCCATAACCAAAGTGGTCTGGGCCACCCCCGCGGACCGGGCCACACCCTCGGGCCGGGCTGCCCCCTTGGATCGGGTCGGACCCACGGACCGGGTCGAACCCCTGTCTGATCCCATTTAACCTGGATACACTTTTTGGCCTATAACTTAGGCTACGAGTGTCTATTCAAGGAAACGTCTGCAGCGACTGAAAGCTAGTGCAAGATGGTTTTTTTGGAATATCACACTTTAGGTTTGTACATAGATGGAGTATGGTCGGGTTGGTTTGAGCCTAAAATCCAACCGGGGCCCCTGAATGGAAACGCCAATAACTCACAGACCGGAGGTCCGATTGACGTGCCGTCTGTTGTCATGAGACCTCTATTACGAGGCAGAACATTGAGATACCTCTAGATGGTACTTAATGACATTTGTGGTATTGACCTATAGCTCATGGATTGGGTCCTTTCAGAGATGAGCGAGAAGAGTATAGAGACATAATAGCAGGTTGAGACCTGATGACTGCTGACCTTTCGACTCAGAGTGTTTCGACTAGCCCAGTGGGGAGTGCCTCTGTGTGATACGGAAAACCCACTGTGGGGAGAACCTCTGTGTGACACGGCAGACCCACATTAGTCGACAGTATGAGTACCTTAATAGGATACGAGGGGGAGCGCCTCTGTGTGACGCAGTAGACCCATAGTGGGGAGCGCCTCTATGTGACGCAGCAGACCCATGGTACTCGACAGGAGGAGTGGCACAATAGTCCAGGATAGTGGGAAGCACCTCTGTGTGATGCGACATGCCTATATTAATCTATATAGGAGGATTACACCAGCATCTGAGGTTTTGAAAGTTATATTGGGAGTGTTACTTGTTACCACCCCTAGAATAAAATCCTGGTTTTGAGTTGAGTCAATGTATTTTGTGTTTCCCTCATCATTGATATGGGTTACTAGATAACATAGGTATATGTATGGGCATATACCTAAGTAAGGTATATCCATTGATTCATAATTTTTGGTTTATCCTTGTTGGTTTTAGTGAGACTTTGAAGGTATCAGGGTCCCTACTGAGTATCGTTATACTCACCCCTGCACGGGCTATGCCCGCACCTCATTGTGTTGGTTGCAGATGACCGACAATGTTGATTGAGGCAGAGTGTAGAAAGACTGGACGGTACCGAAGGTGGACCACTCGGCGTAATGGTACACCGAGTAGACAGATGGATGTGGAGTGCTAAGGAGGCCATTTGTACCTACCCTTCATGTAGGAACCCCAAAGGACGACCTAGTAGCTGATTTACTTTTCTTCACTTGTACTTGCTTTCAGTAGTACTTGTTCTTTCCTATTTGGCTTGTATTTCCTTCCCATTTCACTTCCCAAAACATCTATTATATACAGTTTTACTTAGTGTTTTCTTCCAGTTGTGTTCTCTGATGTGTTTGATTACAGTTATAAAGGCTATGCCTTCCTAGTTTTGGGATTTACGCCTTTGGTGCTAGTAGCCAGCCCCTATACTATGGAAGGTAGGCTTGGGGTAGTTACGATACGGGCCCTGAGGGACGGGTCGTGATAATTCACATTTCATGTTTAAAAAGAACATTTTAGGAAAATATGTGCTAACTATGCACATGAAACTACCTCCAAACCTCCCCATCACATGGTTGGTTCACATTTTTTGGAAAATTAGGAACCTACTATGTTATTTATTCTATGTCTATTTTCATTACCACCTGCACAGTTTGGGAAAACTGTATACTAGCCGCATGAACCCTCATATCCACCTCATCCTTATTTCTTAGTTTCCAAAAACAAACCATAGGGTTTCTCTTAATTGTTTTTAAATAAATAACCTCTAATACCACTTCAATGTCACAAGAAAATCATCCAAAAACTCCAAAAATGCATCCCAAGTATTATATAACTTCAATGAAAATAATAAAAAAGGTAAATTATCTTAGACTCTAGGTATTATGTGATAAATAAAACTGATATGAATATTATATATATTGTTGTTTTTCAAAAAAATACCACTTAATTAAGTGTTACATCCCACTCCTTAGGCCCCAAAATTATTTTATTAAAAGATTTAAAAATATTATACATATTTATATAACAAGGTTTTGTATGTCTAAGTTGCATTTACACATATTTCATACTTAATAATATAATCATTAATAAAACTCATACACAATCATATTATATATTAATAATACTATCCCCTTACTACAATAGGGCATTAAGAAATTCATCATGATAATATAGTCAATTAATACAACAATATAAATCACAATTGTGATCTTGTACATTACTCAAAACCACACATCAGTATAAGTAATTCTATTAATGATACTATACTAATAGCCTTAATGTTTTCCCACATTTCCATTGAAAATCATACATGGTTACCAACTATGATTTATTTTTCATTTTCATGATTAATTTTATCACAACCATTGTCATATATATAATAAATATAATAAGATATAATTTTACAAATTATATATAACATCATATAATCAGGCATAAACAATATGAAATCATTATATATTGGTTTAGATGAATAAATACACTTTTCCATAATCATTCCCATAATTTCCCCTATCTTGCATGGAAAGTCACATAAGGTGCATCAAATATATCATATATCCCACAATGGAATGAGAAATAAGCCATATTTATTTTCACTTTATACTTCCATTCTATATTTTTCACTATTCATTTTCATATTTATATTCCCATTTCTTATGGAATAACATTATTATAACAATAATCCCATCTCTTTAATTATCTTAGGAGTATAAAATAGTACAAATATTACTTATATTAACCACCCATAAGAAGAAATTTATTGAAAGATAGACATAAATTAACTATTTATTTAAGAATAAATGAATGAAGGGAATTTAAGAACATCTTACCCCAGACTGAAAAAGGTTTTAAGAGATGATTATTATAAAAAATGAAATAGTTGAATCACAACACCTCCCCCATACCAAATCTCAAACTGCAAGCCAAAGGAGGGGGAATAATCTTACCATTTAATCTATGTATTGGGTCATGTTGGGTGAATGGATTATTAGGAAATTAAATAAATATAATATTAATTGTATAATTGCATGTCTTCATATAGTTAAGGTGAAAGTTTCCATTAACTCATTACAAAGGAATATTAAATATATTGAATGCCACTAGTTATAGACATTTTTTACTAGGGGATGATAATCGAAGGATTCAAATATTTAATAAGGTATATTACAATAATTATTAGTATATCATGTATTTGATATTTTAAAAGATAAAAAATACATAAATCCATTACCTCATGAAGCAGATATTGACAATTCCTTATCACACACCTATAGTTGTTGCATGCTATCTACATCACATTGTAATATGCTTATAAAGTGATTTTGATCATCAAGGTTCATAAAAATCAAATCCCCAACTATTTATGTAATTAAATGGTTATATTAAATTTTATGGTTGAATCCAACACCTAGATAATGTCTTATTGAATGATTTTATACCTTTTATAATTATTAAAAAAGTTTTCCCGACAATTTTTCCCCTTTTTACATATTTTACCATTCTATTTATTTACCATGGTAATAATTTTTTCCCTAAAATTATTTGATAAACCCTCAAAAATTATTTTATAATGATGGTTTTTAACACCATTTACATTAATTTAATTAATATATAATATTAATTTAATTTTATAAAATAAGGTGTAAAATATATATATATAATATTTTTTTATAGAAAAGAAACTTGGAAAAAAAATTGTGTTCTAATTATTATTTAATATAAATTTATAATCATTAAACTTTTGTTAACCTATTTTTATATTTTTATAAAAATTATATTTAAAAACCCATCCCAGGTGTTTCGCTCTGGAATTGGGGGATGACCTCATTTATTGAAGGTTCAAACATTCCAATGAGTTTCTAACGGGTTTGTTCGTAGAACCGGAAACATCAAATGATTCCATATACATTTAGACATACTTTCCAAATGTAGGTTCTCATTAGTTGTGAACTGATGAGGATTAGGAATTTTCATTGGTCGAGAGGATGGGAGGTCGGACTCATCACACCTTTTTGAGGGGAATTATTGTCTACTCTGGGACTCTCTTTATAGAATTAAGTTGTGTTCGTGAATCCTTATTACATTACGAAGTATAAAATGAGATTTCTTTAGTCTTACAATAAATTATTGATATGTAGGAAATTTAGATAATCTTTTATATGTATTTGAGGTTCTTCATCGATGAAGAATCATTTGTATTTGTTAGAGATTCTTAGTTGATGGTTTCCTTAAAATACATAAAAGTCTCTGGGTCATTATGATGACCATACTGGTTTTAAAGCCACTAAGTGGGGCACTTTAAGTTTAATGTCATTCAGGAAGACATGGATTATTTCAAAGTTTGGATCGTACCCGCTGATGGGCTACCTACGTTTCCTTTTTTTGGAAAAGGAATCAGAACCCACGTAGTTCGAAGAAGGGAGTTTGATGTTTATGCATGATTGACAGCTCAAAGAAAGATTTCATTATTAATTTTACACTCTAAGCTCACGTGAGTCATTATTTGTGTGAGAAAAAAGAGTTATTGGTAAACCATACATTTATTCCACGAAAGATGCAATGATGTGGGGCTTATGTTTGTATAACTGCCCAAATAGATGAGGATTAATATTTACTTCAGGGAAGAAATATAGGAACATAGTCCATAAAGGTATATGTAATTCATGGAGATTTGGATAATCTAATCTTGTGGCTTACTCCCAAATAAGATGACCATGTTTGGAGGGGACTTATGATTGGGTTTTACTCCTAAGAAGGAAGCCCAGATCAAAAGTAAATTAAGACTATGGATTACTCCTGAAAAGGAGGCCCAGGTTTAAAGGGATTTGAAAATTAAGGGACTTGGGAAGTATACCTGAGGAGGATGCCCATATTTGAGATCGGGGATTACTCCTGAAAAGGAATCTTAGGTAAATAGAGAAATATAGTTGTGGCTTACTCCTAAGGAGGATGCCCAGATTAATAAAGATTTGTCCTGTAGCTTACTCATGAAAAAGGAGGCCCAGGTTAAGGATTCTCTCATCTTAAAGGATGAGGTTGAATGAATGAAATATCAATCTTTAGTGACATAGAGATGTGTAAATCACTAGGTTTTGAGAGATGTTCCAATGAGTTCCCTTCAGATAAGGAAACCAAATCAATAAATCATTCCATAAATTGCTTTGAAGAGTGTATTTAAGATTGAATCTTGAATAGGAGATGTGGAATGGTATAAGAGGGGTGAAATGGGCAGGAAAGGAACCCAAAAAGATAGGGGCGTGCAAGTCCTGGAAGGTGTGCGTGTACTGCGTGAGTGCGCAAGTCCTGGTCGCTCAGGTATACCCGCGTGGAACATGGGTACTTGCACGATTTTCAGCCATTAGAGTAATATTTGGGAGATCCTTGATAAAATCCTTTAAAACTATACCTAGAGGCCTTCCAAAAATGGAATGCATGTTATGGTGAAGAAGTAGGGCGGCATGCAAGTGTTTCCATTTCCCTTAAGGGTAAAACACTTAGGCGCGCAAGTGTTAGTGAATTCTAACACTTAGACCTTACTCCACTTGTTTAGACCTTCCATTCTAGGTAAATAATTACCATAGAAGTGTTCAAAAGACCTGAAGAAGAGACTTGGGGGTTCAGATCTCTATATCTGAATTCTGAAAAAATTCCTCCCGAAATGGGGGGCCCACCGGGGGTATTTTTAGGCTGGAGAAGACACTAGGAATTTATCTCCAAGGGCATGCAAGTGACTTGATCGACCAATTTAGTCGCGCAAGTGTACTTGCATGACCATTGTAGAACTTGTGAGACCCTTGCCCAATGTTCTTCTTATTCCTTCCTTTGTCAAATTTTTTAAATTTTTCAAAAGGTTGAATCAATTTTAGCTAAGATATTCTCATTTTCCAATCGTTTAATTCTGTGATGAAAGGAGCGTCAAAAAAAGTCCTGCCTCAGAGTTGGATCCAAAAGAAATGAGGATTTGAATCTGATGAAATTGAGAATCAAATGAAATTGGAGCGCACAGGGTATGGCGCAGAAATGAGCTTCAGGTGCATAGGGTTTTGGCCACGTGAGGTACAAGGCGCATGGTTTTGGCCATGTCTATAAATAGGGGACCCCATTCCACACAAAGCACTCGGCTCTTGTGGATTTCTTCCTCCTGGCATGCAGCATGGCTCTCAGTTTTTGATCATCTGTGCATGTGATTCTACTGTTTCGCGATTCTGTTTCTTGTGTCATGCAACTGTTAAGGTATTTAGATTTGCATGGCGAATCCTAGGCGCCCAATACTTGTGCGACTGAAGGAGACTTTCACGCCAACTATGGGACTTTCAATCCTTAATGACATAGACAATTTCTTCAAATCCTTCACAAATTTTATGAAAAATTAACATACATTAAGAGTTAATTATTCAACTTTTGTGCAGATCAAATGGCTCCAAATAGAATCAGAACTGCTGATGAACTGGTGTGAAAAATAATTGATGGGATGATGGACATCGTTGGCCATGACTAATATTCCATCTGCTAAATCACTCTTCCAGACATGGATAAGCATCTGAAGAAATTTCATCGTGATTTCCCACATAGCATCTATCTGCCTCTGTATAGCCATGGTCACTTGCAAGATGTCAATATACCAGAGGAAAAGAACTATCTTCCGCCTACCTAGTTTCAGTCGTATACCAACTTCTCTTCAGTGAATGTCTCAATCGCATGAACCTTTTCAAATGATGAAATAGTAAAGAATGCTTATATAATGCATCACAGCTCGTGAGCTCCAGATCTGAAACTTCACAAGCCTGAGCTGAATCCACATTGTTATCCTTCAGTATTTCGAAACCCTAAGATGGATCAATCCAAAGGCTGGAAGGAGAAATGGTAATTCCGTTCTGGAGGAGGGGTGAAGCCAACTTGGATGTGGGCTTATTGGGTGCAACAAACTTGTGAAGATTTTATCGAGGATCTTAAGGGAGCTGCAATTTATGAAGCTGTCTGGGCTGGGCAGACGTATGTTTATAGGAATGATAATTTTGCACCAGAATTGCGTAGATGTTGGAGCCCGGAAACTAATTCTTTCCATCTGACCCATGGAGATGTAGGCATTAGTTTGTGGGATGTCTACAAGATCTTAGGGGTTCCAATCCTGGGTGATATGTATAACCAATTCATCCCTCCAAAGGCAACCATGAATGATCCGGAGAAGACTCTGAATTTGGTTTGAGAGTTATTGAAGATTTATCATAGTCTCAAAATCTTAAAGACTTCAAAGACTTATTCTTTAAGGGATATTCACCTAGAAGAATGGATGGATGTGTTTCTCAAGAAGAAGAGGGAAAAGGGGCCCACCTATACTCATCCAACTAGATACCCTAGAGCAGATAAGAGAGGTGTTCCTGGAACATTTTGGCAGACTCTGGAAACAAGAGAGTTTGAGAAATGTGGGTATGAAGTGAATCATAAAATCCCAGAGAAGACCCGTATGGCAGGATTTTTAGGCTTATGAATCAGTTTCTATCTTTTGCCAGTTAGTGATTCGAAGGGAGGCGTCAGGCCAAGGAACTTTGTCATCGTAGCCAAATTGGATGAGAAGAAGATGGTGGGGTTGGATATCCCAGTTTTCGCAAAGATTCACAGGAGCTTACTCCATGTCTATATGGGCAAGTCTCCTTTGAGATTAGTGGGACCATTCCAAGTTTTATGGGGATGGATCACCACTCACTTCCAGACATATGCTGTTCAAAATGGAATACAGATTCCTGGAAGTTCTTTCAGGCCATCTATTCGGGCCTTCTCTGGAATTTGTCCTTTGTCCCTTAATGCTTATAATATTAGGCTATGGTTGGGTATGCATAAGGAATTACACTTAATTCCCTATTGAAATCCGCCGACAGGGCTATTTGTTGATGATGGATCAGCCAGCTTAGAGCATAGGTCTTATATACTAGCTTGCAGAGATGGTTTACTCGCCTCCAGAATTGATTGGGAAATTATATGTGAGTCCTATGATACATATCGATTTACATGCCAATTCAAGTGTCTGCAAACAACTATTGTATCTCATCTAGTGCACGTCAGATCAGAGCAGCATCCAATGGTTGCCTGGAAACTATGGTGGCTAATGGCTATGGAAAGGACTGGGGTTTTCTTTGACTTACCAAATACCGAAGTGGTAAGAATCTTGACCATATGGTATGCTGAAAAATGGATAGCATCATATCTTGATGCCATATTGAATAAACCTGTTTATCGGGTTGGGAAGAAGAAGAGTACCATTGAGAAAGAAACAATTCAGGTGGCAGGTGATTCTTCCACTCCTGAAGTTGGTTCACTGAGTCCTTCAACCCAGGCTGATTCATCAGATTCTCAGGAGATAAAACAGGTGTCGAAACGGCCACATGTCATATATAATCATCCTGTCAGAATCAAGATATCCACTCCATAAACTCCTGGTGAGTTACTTTATTGAGGAAATATTAATTGCAAGTAACTTTATAGAGTAACAAGTTTTCATTCTCTTTTTATAGTTGCAGGGGATAGAAAGAAATTAAAATCCATGGTCGTAGGACCCTCTTCGCAGCCTTTTGTTACAACTGCATATCTACGACCAGAGGCCATCCAGACATGGTGGGATGTATACTACGATACTGAAACTATCTGGATGGAGGTATGTGAAGGGTCACATCTTCCTAAAATATGGACTCTTCAGGATCTAGAAAATATTCATTTCAAGGATAACCCTGATGAAGTAAGAGCCTATGTCAAAGAGTTTAAGGCCTACATATATGCCACCGAAGATTATACCCCCATCACCAAGCGGGTGAAGGAAATGATGGATCATGATGCCACTGATGAGGAGTGGCATGAGTATGTGGCTCCTGATGATGTAAGTTTCCTTTCCTTATTTTCTTTGCAACTTGATTTCATTCGAAGATTTGTTATTCAAGGAAATTGTTTTCTTCATCTTGCAGCTTTCCAAAACTAATGAGGTTCCTTCACCATAGTATAGCCCTGGTGGTACTGCCAATGGGGCTCCTGATGAACCTCCTCACGAACTGGGTGAGATATCTCTAGGCCATTAGGCCATGAATGAGGAGTTGGACATGGCTTTCCATTCACCAATTCATGTTCCAATAAGGGAGACTGCCGAAACTCCCAAAAATCCAAAAGGAAAAAGTCGATGAAGGAGGAAGTCCATCGCTAAACTCTTTATCAGTTGTGGTAACTCCTTTGGATAATCATTAATTTTAAACCATGAAAAAGATTGATCACATTCCTTGGGATTGCAGGGGCTTCCTCAACTTCCCCTCTGAGGGAAAGGACTAATCCTCCTTTGAGGACCACATAGGGTGCTATGGACCAAATGAAAATTCTGGTCGAATTGGCTACTTCTGAAAAAGTTCCAACATCTATTCCTAGTACTGCTCCTGTTGTTGCTACAAGTAGAGAAGAACCTACACCAGAATCATTGGTGGCCGTAGCAACTGAATTTGTCATCCTTCCTGAAGAAGTTGTCCAGGGTCCGGGGCTACAGAATGAGGGTCACCAAGAGGACACATCCAATGTTCCCACTGGTGAGACTAACTAGGATTCAAAAATATCAATGGATGAAATGATGAATAGTAGCATGTATTTTGAAGAATTTTATGATCATGTTATGTTATCATGTGATTTAGAAGACCTTGGATATGAGTGTTATCCTTGATTCAGTAAATTTTCTTATAATTTACACTTATAATCATGACCGAAAATAATATACAGTTCCATCCCAAGAAGATGCTGAATTTTCAATGCCTGAAGAGCATGTGGACAATAATGACAACCCTACCATTGCAGAAAAATTAGATCAAGTTGAGATAAACCCAATAAACCCTCCTAATACCCATCTTGGAGATCTTGTTGAAACTGGGAAAGATGGGGAGGAGTCTTCTCAAGCTGCTGATCTACAGTTAGGTAATGATTGTACCGAGTTTTCAAGATAGACAACCAACTTCCATTATTCTATAAAACTAACCATACTTTTAATTGATCAAACAAGGATATAAACTTTAATGGCTAGAACTGGAGGTGAAGTTTCAACCTCTGCCCAAAAAGGAGTAGAAGGTGAAGCTAACAAGGTCATGGGGGAAGGAGCAGAACAAGGCACTTCCCTAAGTGCATTAATCCCCGATTACATGCCCCCCTGTGATGATGTTGTTGAATCAGACCCAGAGGTGCTTAAGGCACTCAGCTTTTCATGACGCAAGGAAGGGAACAACATATGGAAAATCATTTTTGATGTGCCTTTAGAAGAGCTATCATCAATGATCCCTCAATTGTCATCCCAGTTTGTCATGCTAGGACTTGGCGGTTTTGGATACCAAGAGATCCATACCGTGGTGAAACAAGTCATCTACAGAAGAGAGAAAGAACAAAAGTGCCGTGAAGATCTGACTAGGGTAAATCTGTTAGTCAATATCAGCGAATTTGAGGCTGTAGTATCCCATGTTGAAGCTGACTATGCTGCTAATATGAAGGATCTAGAGCATAAGATCAAAGATAAAGTCGTTCAAAAGATGCACCTTTAGCAACAGTTAGATGCTGTTACTCGGGAACTTGACCAACTCAATAATTCACTGGAGGGAGCTCAAACGAATGGTATGAAATGCATTGAGGATGCCAATAAAGCACTCCATCATGAAAAAAAGAGTGAAGTCGGTTGAGTTCATGAGCTTCAAGTAGCTGCTGATGAATCTCGGGATGCGGTTCCTCAATTGAGGACATACGTCGACAACCTCTTGTAATTTTTTGAAAAAGAGAAGAGAATCCAATCTCTAGATGTCCTTATTATTATTGTGCATCAAATGAAAAAAAAATTCTCCTTTAATCATTTGTGCACCTATTTTCCTACTACCTGCTTTAAATTTTACCTAAGCCAATGGGCTTAGTTATCATAGTTTGATTTTTACTAGGATTAATATAAATAACCCTCCAAACTTCGAATCTTTTAATTGCTATATATTAGCTAAATCATACAAAATGTATGTTTAGTGAGCTGGAACTTGACTTTTATTTAATGTTCCTTTGTATTTTTTGGGAATTTTAAAGTCATATACGTCATACATAAAAAGGCTAATGTTTAAGGTCGAAATATCTTTGACCGAAATGGATTAGAATTGACTCAATTCCTTGAAAATTTATCTGAAAACACATTACCATACTCAAGTATGAGGGAAACTATGTACACTATGACTTAAGAATATTTTAATCTGAAGAATGATATAAAAAGGAGCTAAAAGGCATTAGAATAAGTAGTTTCCAAGAATGAAGTTACCATTATTTAACAAACCTGTTAGGGGGTTGATTTATGCAGGGCCACCTAAGGGCATTGGCTGCATAGTCAAATAATTAGTATCTTCTCGCTAACAAGTCTGTTTTGTAGACTGTTTCTGCAAGGCCGCCTAAGGGAACGTGCTGCATAGTTAGGCAAAATAACTCTTAGAAATTTACTTTCTAGTGCTAAAAAGCCAGTTAATGTTTAAAAGAGATTCAATGATTCCAAAGTATAGAGTTTGCTGTATGGAAAGAGGTACTTGAATATGGAGAAGATATTTCCAAACAAGATTATCAAAGAACTGGATGAATATCACTCCTATGAAGGTCTGACCCAAATGTAGGGAAAGAGAATATAAGCCATAGACTTGAATACTTTAAGATCATGAGAAAGGATATGGGACAAGTATGTAAAGGATGAATAGTTTTGTGGATCCCTACATATTTTCATTAAGATAAATAAGGACAAAAGAAGATTTCTTCCCAAGATTGAAGTTACCAGTATTTAACCAACCCGTTAGGGGGTTGAATTATGCAGGGCCACCTAAGGGAATTGACTACATTGTCAAATAAATAGTATCTTTTGGCTAACAAGTCTATTATGTAGAATGTTTATGCAAGGTCGCCTAAGGGAACGTGTTGTATGGTCTGGAAAAAGAACTCTCATAATTTCAGGCCTTTTGTGATTAGTAGTTAAGAAAAGCATTAGGAAGATCTGAAAATATTTAAGGTTAGGATTGTGACACATAAATAAGGGTATTTTCCAATGTATACAGAGATACACAAATCAATGCTAACCATAATCATGTTGTGGCTGGGTCCTGAATGGAAATGTTGGACTTCACTACGTATCCCATAAGGATGGGAACCAACACATACGTAGTTCATGAACTATAGTTTAATGTCGCGTGGGAAAAAAGGATTGGAGATCTTAGTTTAGGGTCATAGAGCTTGGACCATTATAAGAAATACACAGTGTGTGTTTTCATGGGGAATTTTTATCCAAGGGGCTGAAAGTGGAATTTGGGGTTCGGCCCAAAAGACTTGGGGTTGGATTCGAGTGACACTCGAATGTTTCTACGTATCCCATAAGGATGGAAATCAATCCCACGTAGTTCTAGAAATACCCTATGTACAAATTTGGTTTGTACATGTGAAGGGTTAAAGGAGACTTTAGTGCAGTGATGGTTTAACCCATGATTAAATGTTCGGGCATTTCCATGTATGCACATAGTTTTTCTAAAATGAAACATGATTAAAAATCAATGTAAATAATCATTCCCTCTCAGGTGAGGGTATCAAAGAATATTGTAGTTTATTATCATACCGGACAAAAGTGTTGTACAGTTTAATGTCATATAGCAAGGACGAAAGTGAACCAATGTAAAGATATTGATTCTAGGGGTAGTTTCATGAATCAACATCGTATGAGATGGAGGTGAAATGATGTGAAGATACAGGTTTTGGGATTGAAACTTGGGAGGTTGCCTACGTAACCAGCCTAAAAGGAAAGGATCAAAGTCTGCGTAGTTGAATTAAAGAATGAATTAATGATCATGTTGTTCTTGGGGACAACAACCTAAAAAATTATGGTGTTGGGCCTTACACATGTTTAGTATCCCAGAGAGAGTGTTATGGTTGAATATTTTTCTAAGCTCATATGAGTCATACTCGGTGAGAGAAACAAGAGGTAACAACAATCTTAATGATGCACAGTTTAATGTCATGTAAGACATATAAAGGGATTATGCAGTTTAACGTATTGCAGTTAGGACTATAAGTGATGCACAGTTTAGTGTCATGTAGCAGGGACAAAGTAAAATTTAATGTCATGTAGGACGTATTAAAGGACTTTCTGTACAGTTTAACTTCATGTAGTTAGGATGATGGGGACAACACAGTTTAATGTCATGTCGGAAAAAAGTGGACTGTGCAGTTTAATGTCATGTACTAAGGAAAAAAGAGACCATTTAACATCATGCTGGACATATTAGGGACTTTTTCATATTTTAACGTCATGTTAGACGAAAAAGGGATGATACAGTTTCGCGTCATGTTGGACGTAAGTGCCAACTTTTAAGGTCATATGCATGGACTGTTTATTATGCAGTTTAATGTCATGTTGGACGAAAGGGACTTCTATATAGTTTAACGTCATATAGCAATGATGATGAAGGGGGACACAGTTTAACGTCATGTTGGAAAAATTAGGGTACTTTTTCATAGTTTAACTTCGGGTGGGATGAAAGTAACACAAATAGTTTAAGGTCATATGTATGGACCGTGGATGATGTAGTTTAACGTCATGCTGGATGTAAGGGACTTTTATACAGTTTAGCGTCATGTAGTTAGGACGTCACAGTTTAGTGTCATGTTAGACGAAAGTACAAATAGCTTAAGGTCATATGTTTGGACCATGGATGTATTTTGTGTTAATACAAAATATTTTTCAGAAATATTGCATTGGTTGGAGTAGTGATGAGTTCTCCATCTATTAAGATTAAAGAATAAGCTCCATTGTATTGAGTAAGGTCCTTCCCATTTTGGCTCAAGCTTGGGATGTTGTTTTCCTGGTATCACTGGAGTTATGAGAACTAATACCAATTCTCCCTGAGTGAATGAATGAAGACAAAATTTTTTGTTGAAATCTCGTGCTATTTGAAACTGATAGACTTCCAAGTGTTTAAAAGTACACAATCTTTTCTCATCTAACCATTCCAATTCATTCAATCGCTTTTGAGATTGTTCATCTGTAATTAACTGATCACAAATGGCTACTTTGAGCAAAGGCAATTTAACATCACATGGAGAGACGACTTCCGTTCCATATACCAGTGAATATGGAGTTGACCGAGTTGCAGTGTGGGTGGTAGTCTGACAATCCCATAAAGCAAGAAAGAGTTTATCAGGAGATGATTTATTATATTTATCCACCATCTTCTGTAGTATATTTGACATAGTCTTGTTGAAAGCATCTATCTGGCCATTGGCTGCTGTATGATACTGAGATGAATGGTTGGATTTGATGTTGTATTCTTGATACAACTTTTCACCTCGAATGAACAAAAGTTAGTGCCATTGTCTATCAATATTGTATGAGGGACACCAAATCTGGTAATGAAGTTAGACTTGTTGAAGCTACAAATTTATTTAGAACTAACTTCCTTAAGATATATTGCCTCTACCAATTTGGAAAATAAATCAGTAGCAATAAGAATATACTTAAACTGATTGGCCATAGCTGAAGGGTAAGGTCCCAACACATCCAATCCCCATGTGGAAAATGGCCACGAGTATTTAGCTGTATGAAGCAACTCTGGAGGTTGATGAATGAACTTGTCATGTACATGGCATGAATGACACTTCTTTGTGAAATCAACACAATCTTGTATCATTGAAGGCCAAAAGTATCCAATCCTTTGAATCTGATTAGACAGTCTATGTCCAGACTGGTGGGCACCACAGATTTCTGTGTGCACTTCTTTCATGACAGCCATTGTCTCTTCACCATCAACGCATCTAAAGATAACTCCATCAAAACTAAGTTTGTAGAGAATATTCTCTAGGTGATCTCGGATATCATAATGAGTAAAATTGACCACACGTCACTGGATTTGTTCTTTCCCAGCTCTATCAGGTGGAAGTGTTCCATTTTGAAGGTATTCCATGATAGGTGACATCCATCCAGTAGTATGACCATATGGTTTAGGAATGGGACTAATTTCATTAATTTACTCTGTTCTGATTTGAACATAAGGTGAAATTGCATGAGGGTGGGAAATACTGATGGTTGTCTCGTCCCGATTTGGATCTTCCAAAGCTGTGGCTATATTAGACAGTGCATCAGCTTGGGCTTTTTGTGATCTTAGGACATAAGAAAATGTCGGTTCTAAATGGAATTCCACCATTAAATCTCTGAAATAATCATAAAACGGGATTATTTTTTCTTTTATGATGGCATAATCCCCATTGACTTGTTTGATTACCAGGTCTGAAGCAACTTTCACCTTTAAGTGATTCACCTGTGCTTGAAGTGCAAATTCCAAGCCTGCGATTAGAGCCTGGTATTCTGCTTCATTATTGGTACCACCTTCCCACAATAAGAAGGAATAAGGTAACACGACCTTTTCTGGAGTAATGAGAACAATTCCTAAGCCAACATTGTTAAATTTATGATTTTCCATTTCCCTCCCTGTTGGACTTCTGGAAGAACCATCAAAAAACATTTCCCATGAATGAGGACTTTCTAGAATTTTTAAGACTTCCTCATCAGGGAGTTCAATATCTAAAGATGTGTCTTCCACTGAAGGGTGTTCAGCCAAGAAATCATCCAGAGCTTGGCCCTTTATTGCCTTTTGAGACACATACTGAATGTCGAATTGCTTCAAAATAGTTGCCCACCTTGCGAGACATCCTGTAAGTATTGGATGACTAAGGAAGAATTTGAGTGGGTTATTGCAAGATACCAATTGGTCCTCGTGATGTTGCAGGTAGTGTCTCAAATTTTGAACTGCAAATATTAATGCCTGGCAGCACATCTCAATTTTTGAATATCGGGTTTCTATTTCAAGCATAGTCTGACTGAGGTAGTAGAGGCTTTTTTCATTCCCAGCATCATTCTTCTAAGCAAGAAGGCACCCAATGATCGCTCTAGAGCTGTCACATAGAGGATAAGTGGTCTTCCTTCAATAGGTGGCATGAGTACAGGTGGAATCAAGTGATATTTCTTGAGAATATCAAATACTTCTTGACATTCTTCAGTCCACTGGTATGTGACTCCGTTCTTTATTAATTTGGTGAAGGGTAAAATTTTGCCTACCAAATTGGCGATGAAACGCCGAATATAGGTTAAGATTCCTTGAAGGACTCTTAATTATTTCAAATTTCGAGGAGGTGACATACCAAGGATTGACTTTTTCTTCTCAGGATTGACTTCAATACCACGATGGCGTACAAAAAAACTGAGAAAGTTTCCTGAGGTTACCCCAAAAGCACATTTTAAGGTGTTCATCTTCAAATTATGTTGTCGAAGCTTGCAGAATATGACTGCCAAATCAGCCAAATGATTAGAACATTATTTGGATTTGACCACCAAATCGTCTACATAGCATTCAACAAACTTCTCTAAAAGGGTTTGATGCTATGATTCATGGCACGCTGATATGTTGCACCTGCATTCTTTAAGCCAAAGGGCATTACCCAGTAGTAAAACACACCCTGAAGGGCTCTGAAGGCTATGGATTCCTCATCTTCTAGGGCCATTCGGATTTGATTATATCCAGAATATCCATCCATTAATGAAAGTGCTTCATAGCCTGCTGTTGCATCAATTAAAAGTTAGGTAATCAGAATTGGGAAATCTTCCGTAGGACAATACCGATTAAGATCTCTGAAATCGATGCAAACTCTAGTTTGTCTGTTCTTCTTCATTACAGGGACAATATTAGCCAAACACATGGGATATTGAACTTCTTTGACAATGTTATCTTTGATAAGCTTATCCACTTCAGATTCAATTTTGGAAGAATAAGTTGGGTGTGTTCTTCTTGCGGCTTGCATAAATCCTCAATGTTCTTTTGGAAAACCCAAATGATGAGTAGAAACATCCAGATCAAGCTTGGGAATCTCTGTATAGTTCAAAGAAAATATGCCTTGGTTTTTATTTAAAAACGAAATATACATCTCTTGTTCTTCAAGAGTAATGGACGCACTGATTAATGTGGGGCGTGGATCTTCTTTTGTACCCAGATTTATTTCTCGAAATTTATCCACAATGGTAGAGATTCCCTTTTCAAATGATGGTGGAGCATCTCTGAGATCTTCCTCTTCTTCATCAACATGTGTTATTTCTTCTGTTTCTACATGCATAGTAGATGATGAAGCAGAATATTCCTGATTAGAAGAGATGTCAACATTTGCACATCTTGAAGAAGAAGCTTCCATATCCGACCTGATTGATGATGAAGGGTCTTCTTTGGGTAATAAAGAGGAGACGATGGATTGAAAATCGACATCATTTTTCACCTCCAATGATACTATAACTTCTTCTCGCTGGATTGTAAAAGTATATACTTGTTGGATTTTAGCAGATGAAATGAAGATGTCATCATTTGTGTTTTCATCCCTTCTTGGTGGGTTACCAATTTCTCCCATGTTGTATGACTCGATTTCCATAATTGACATTATGGATCTTTCTATATGATTATTTTTATTTGGGTATAGCATGTCAATTTGACTGATATACAACACATAATCTGTTCTAACATGTGTAAATGGATTTACTGGAATCTTCTCCAAACCATATGGATCATTAACTTTGGTAATATTCTTTGCTGTGGATTTCTCCCTTCCCTTCCTTTGATAGAATTCTGCCTCAGTGTATTGAGACTCACATGTATTGAACGAGGCCTTATCACCATAAAATGTCCCAACATGACCATCAAAACAATACTTGAGACATTGATGGTATGATGAAGGGATAGGCACATGTTGATGTATCCAGGGTCTTCCAAACAAGATGATGAAGGTTGAGTCTTGATCAACAACCATGAAATCTAAATTGGATACCAGATCTCCAAACTGAGTTCTGAGTGTAACTTATCCCAGGTATTCTTGTTCATTTTTATCATATCCTTATAACAACATGGTAGACAGAGATAAATCAGATTTCGTGAGGAACAAACGCAGAAATGTATGAATGGGCATGAGGTTGACTCCTGAACCATTATCAATGAATTCTTTTCGGATGTCTACACCATTGACCATTCCAGATAACTACAAAGGTCTAATATGTCCATGCACGATATCATCTTCATCTTCATCTGTGAAGGATATCACTACATGGAATTCTGCAGGATTATTCTCTATGTGACAGACTTCTGCTGCAAAAATTTCAGTTTCAAACTCTTGAGGACTTGACAAAGCCTCTATGAGTGCCTCTCGAAGATCCTTTGACAGATTAAAAGCATCCAAAATTGTTAAAATGGCCAGTACTTGGGCAATTGTTTTAATACATAATATTTTTGATCCAGAGGTCTTCATTTCCCAACAAGAACATGTGGTTTAGCAGGTGACTGGGAAGCAGATGCTTTGGAAGTTGATGCATCTTGTATTGAGATAGGAGTAGGAAATATTCCTGGTTTTGGAAGATTAAACCGATTATATCCATTTACATGCTGAGAGGAAGAAAATGGAACCTTCAACCGGTCTTCCAAAATAACTGTTCGTGGACTGAATTTTCTATTGGTAGAAGAACTTGCTTGATCTTGCTGAGCTCACTGAAGGTCTCTACCATGAGTTTCTGCTGTGTACACAGTTCTAGATGGGGTCAAATTGGAATAGTGGATTTTGAAAGATCCATGTCTTCCCCTGTATCCTGAGCCTCTGGAACTTCCTCTGATTCCTCTATTTGATATAGGGAATTCAGGCTCATTATAATCAAAACTACAACAGGCATATGGATCTGTTAATTGAATCATATTAACAGAACCGAAAATCAACTCTTCATATTATGAGGACTCTTCCTGACTAGATCATTTAGGATGTTCCATTTGGTGGGGAGGTTCCCGTTGCTTCGAAGTAGAAGGCATGAAATTTTCTAGAGTCATAGACAACTTAGGCTTTGACACATACTCATCTTCTTCTGATGATTCCTCCTTGGAATTATTCCAGACTTTTGAGGATTTTTCCCCTAAAGAGGATTTTTTTGCGGCATTCATGGTAGGAGGCACAATTGGTTTATTCAATTGTGTTTGCAAAATAGAATGAGGTCAGTTGATCATCTTTTTGACCATCCAATCATCATATTTTTGTGCATTTTTGCTTTTGAATTCTTGCCACTGACCTTCCTCCTCTAGAACTGTAGCAGTAACACATGCTACCTCGACAGAAGAGCCTTTAAATTTGACTTTTCATGAGTCGACCATCCTTTGCAGAAGGCCTTTGAAGACAAAACACTCCTGGATGGGATGTCCCATCATTTGATGAAATGGGAAATAATTGGTATGTTCTTCATCTCATTCCTTGTTTGGCCTCTTGGGCATTGGCAGTTGAACCAAATTATTATCCAGGGCCGAAATGATGTAACTAGAAACATGTTCATTTCAGAAAGAATAAACTTTACTCTTCAACTCATCAAACTATTTCCGTCTTTGATCTCTTTTTTCTTCTTGATGAAATGGAATTTGTTTTTGACACTCAGGAGGTGGAGCCCTTCGAGAAGATGAAGGTTTTGAGGTAGAAGCAGGTACAGGTGCTTGTTTAACCATAATTGTAGCAGTTTCTTCTTTAACCATTCTCCTTCCTGAAGGTGATGGAATTACACGATATTTAGCCTTAGTCTATATAATATAATCTTCAATCTATTGAGTGATTGAGGTAAGGTCTCAAAACCCTCATGTTTATTTCATAGGGATTAGTGTTGTGCGTAATTTTTCACGTAGATTTGCCACACAAATTGGCAAAAGTTCCACTTAAGGGAGTGCTATGCTCAGGGAATATGTTAATCCCTTCCAGCGATCAATGAAATCAAAGACTCCTTCATTATACCTTTTCTTACAATTTGTAAGATCGAAAAATGTTGTCTTTGGAAAAGTTGAGCTGAACATAAGAAGGAATTTTTTGCAAAGATCCTTCCATCTGGTAATTGACTGGGATTGCAAGCTTGTGTACCAAACAAAAGCTGGTCCTTGAATTTTTTGCATGAAGCATATGAGATTCACTGCTTCTTGCTACTACAGATTTCCCATCATAGGATCTCAACAAGACACATAATGCGTCAAATGTTGTTCAGGGTTGCTTGATCCATTGAAAATAGGGAATACAGGGTTCCCAAAACATGATGGGGGAGAGATTGAATCTACCCATTCAGGGAAAGCTTTATTTTCTAGTTGAATCTGGGCACGCTTCCCTTCCATAGTCTCTAAATAAGATGTTAATGACTCAATGGTAGTTATTAAATTTTGAGAAACATCCGGTTGAACTTGGACTTGGGAAGGTGCAATGATTGGAGTTTGAACAGGTATGGCAGTTGGTACTGCAACTAATGGTAGAACTGCCAATTGTTGTTGCACTTGACCTATAGTATTAGACCTATGAGTGTGTACTAATAAATTAGTATATTCTTGATCCATCATAGTATCTGCAACAAACTCCCTTGGCAGACTGACTCCAGCACGTTTAGGAAGAAGACTACCCTGAAGTAGTTCGGCATTCAACCTCATCAATTCCTTCATCTCTTCCTCCTGTTGCACAAATCTTTTCTCTAGTGAGAGCGATTGGCCTTCTCCAGAAGAAGGATATGTAACATGATTCTTTCCATTCCCATTGTTTGATCCCTTTAGAAGAGGGGAAGTGGGTTACTTGAAGAAAAACCTAGATTCTAGGTAAGCCTTTGATTTCAAGTACGCACAACTTCTTCATTTGTGTATGTGCGTATAACTTCTTAAATAAAAACCTCTTTATTTGAGTCCCCTGAGTGAGCCTCATTTGGTGGATCAGCAATAACGACATTTATGACATTAATTGATTCATAATTCATTGCATCCCTTCTATCAGTATTTCTATGATATTGTCTTCATTAATGTCTATGATGAGACATTGCCTTTCGTTATTCGATTCCTCAGGAAATTCTTGGCGAACTATAATTTTGAGAGTCTCCTGATAATTTGGCTCTTCGTTCCTCTTGGGGATTCTTCCCTAACCAAGAGAAGACAAAATTTCTTTGAGGGAGGGATTGAGGATTTGAAAAATCCCCAGTCCGGTGGACTGGGGCTATTCCCGCTCAACTCCTCAAATCCTATTTTTTGATTCTGAGGGTTGGTTTAAAAGAGTCCCCAGTCTGGAAAGCTGGGGTGGCTCTTGACATGTTATGTATGATACTTTCTTAAAAGCTATCTGATCTTGCGGACCTTGGTTTGGAAATTATCTGGATACATCAATCAATATCCACTTTTATCACCCAATTCAAAAGACCATTGGATGATTTCTGACACTTCTGTCACTTGATGATGTGCTTGCTCCATACAAGAGGCATGTTCAATATTCTCATTTTCTTGATGCAAGAGTAATTCAACAACTTGTTATCTGTATTCTTGATTTTGATAGGAACTATTTGAAGCCTTCTCTTGGGAAAGCCTTTGATTACAAACAAAGCCGGTTGATTGTGGTTGGCCACAGGCAATAACATTACATGAGACCATTTTTGGCGGGCTTTGCTGACTGGAGAGCACATAGAAATGTAATTATCCATGAATACCCCATCCTATGACATGAATAACAGATGGGGAATTTGAAATTAACTCGCGCAATCTTCTTAGTGCGACAAGGCATGAACATTGAAGAGATTTCTGCTGCTTTTCAGCCTTCTGATATCTACAGACTGATAGAGATTCCAAATCAATCTGACGTTGTAACCCTTCTATTATCATAAGATGATTTTCATATTCATCATAAGATAATACTTTCTTTTTCAACTGATAAAGAGTTTTCCATATGTTAAGAAAAATATCATGAATTCCATCTTCTGTCAACATCTTTGGAATGTCATGCTGAGAGTCAGCCAGAGGCCAAAACATGACTGGCACTTCACCCATCACATGTTGTTTTCCCATGTTCATCATTTCCTATTTATCATTCAATTAATATTATTCTACATAATTTGACCAGAACTGGTGTTTCCTTGTTGCTTCGTCGGATTCAACAAGATTGGTAGAGAAATCACTGATCAAACTAGAAGATGCATGACTTAGGGGTGGTTCCGGGAACGACCTATACCCAAGGCTATCTTCTTGTTGAGAAAGTATTTCACCTGCTAGCGATGAAGCATCGGACATGACTAGTTTCGAAATTTCAAGTGCCTTAAGATAAGAGGCCTTTCTCAGACTGGAGCATTTTCTGGGCAATGTACATCACTACTGGAGAGAGGAATTTCACAACGAAATTCATCATCATGGGGAGGACCACCATGGTGGGTTACATAAAAAGATGAGATCTCTTGCTCCTTGGTCTTCTAGCCACATAGAGGGTTATTGTAGCTCTCATCTGAAGATAAAACTTCAAGATCAACTGAACTGTCATGAATCAAGCCTTCATGAGGAAGTTTCTGTTGAAGACCTTCTTAATTAATGTTCCCAATATTGGGAAATGAGGGAGTAGAATCTGGGATTCAAATAGATAATTGACTGAGGGATTCAAGAACTCCAACATCGAGCAAGGCCTTGTAACAGATAGGATCTTGATCTCTTGACTGTGCTGGGCAGATCTTCTTCTTAGATACCTTCTTACTCACCTTGGAAACTACTTGTTGATGAATGTGGCTGCTCTGAGCAGGTGTATTTTCCTGATCAGCGGAGATGGACAGGTAAGGCTGACGATCTCCACTCAAATTAGGTGTATGTGCCTGACTTGGTTGTCCATATGATATGGGGGAGTATGCCCCACAACCCTCTTCGACTGGAATAGATGTGTGTGTCTATTCAGGAGTAAACTGTTGATGTGTCAGTCCACTTGTAGGGATATATTTTCATTTCATTCCCTGTGATGCTGCAGAAGCTGTTATAATATCCTAGAAGCCATCCAAAATATGAGTAGGGATTTGCTTCTGCTCTTTCACCATTGATAGAATATGCTTGGTTATTTCAACTGCCAGAATGGGGATATACATCCATTCCGTGATTGGAGTAGGTGTATGTGCCTGCTCCTGTCCTCCTTTTCCTATCAGTGAATCCTGATAATACTCATGTGTGGGGGAAGAGAGTTGATTCTGCCTCCTGTTTGTCACCAAAGCTTTCTGACTAACTTCTTTGAATGCTACCAAGCGAGACTGGTGGTAGGCTTGATCAATACTAGCAGGTGTATGTGCCTACTGATTGCACTTCACCGAACGTGGTTGACAAGCTCCACCATATGTAATCAGACGAGCCTGCTCAGTAGCTGATGATGTATAAACAGTTATATGTTCCTGCCTATAGTACTCCGCTGGAATTGCCTTGCGGGATTGGTGTGATGCTTCATGATGAGTCTATTGGACAGAGGAATTAAAATGGGAAAGTGTGTGTTCCAACTCGTTGCTTGCCACCAAATTAGGTTAGTGGACTTCTCCAGATATGGAAGAGATGAGAACCTGCTCACTATTAACCGGATTTTGCCTTTGGAGATTCATCTTGCCGGCTCAGGTTCGAGGAACCTGAGCCGAATTCCTGCAGTCGAAACCCTCATCATGTTGAGGGCGCACTGTTGCATGAGTCTAGTGGCGATGGTTGATGGGGTCCCTCGGGAAGGACTCCTACTTCCTTGAATTTATGCCTTGAGGGACCTGCTCATTCACCTTCTCAGAATATGTTAGTGAATGGTGATTGCATTCCAGGGAGAACGACCTGAAACGGTTGGAGATGGTAGTTAGCACCGCCTTCTTCTTGATCACTGGTCATCATTTCCCGGACGACTAGGGTGAATTATTCACTTGGAGGGCTTGTCGAGCAGCCTCCAGAGATGGAATGGTACCGTGTTGATGGTATTCTCTAACCAGCGCATTTGATACCCAGTGTTGAAGATGCCGAGTAGGTGATGTCATCCTTAGAGCGGACGGCTATCCATCAGAAGTAGCATCAGTGGCATTCGTAGCAGCAGTATTCACAGGTGTGAACTTGAGAGCAGCCATTTTGGAAATGCAGAAGATCTTGGAAAAGAGGGCCTATTTGATATAATAGACGTAATCATGATAAATTCATCCACTACATATTTTGGATGAGCACATATGTCAACGATTGTTTTTATTTTCCCTGTCATTGAGTTTTAAATAGGGGCCTAACAATTAAGTAAAACATCATTTTAACTTGGTTAAGGATTCACGTCGGGTTCACCATTTTTTGTTTCTCTCTGGAATTGGGGGATGACCTCTTTGATTGAAGGTTCAAACATTACAATAGGTTTCTAATGGGTTTTTTCATAGAACCGGAAACATCCAATGATTCCATATCCATTTAGACCTACTTTCCAAAGGTAGTCACTCATTAGTTGTGGACTGATGAGGCATAGGAATTTGCATTGGTCGAGAGGATTGGAGGTCGAACTCATCACAACTTTTTGAGGGGAATTGTTGTCTACTCCAGGACTCTCTTTATAGATATAAGTTATGTTAGTGAATCATTATTACATTACCAAGTATAAAATGAGGTTTTTTTTAGTCTGAATATCAATGATTGATATGTAGGAAATTCAGAGAATCTTTTATATATATTCGAGGTTCTTAATCGATAAAGAATCATCTTTATTTGTTAGAGATTCTTAGTTGATGCTATCCTTAAAATACATAAAAGTCTCTCAGTCATTATGATGACCATACTGGTTTTAAATACACTCAGTGGGGTACTTGATGTTTATTTAAATTCAAGAGGACTTGGATTATTTCAGAGTTGGGATCATACCCGTTGATGGGCTACCTACGTATCCTTTGTTTTGGAAAAGGAATCAGAACCCACGTAGTTCTAATAAGAGAGTATGATGTTTATGTATGATTTATGGCTCAAAAAAAGATGTCATGATTACTTTTACACTCTAATCTCACTTGAGTCATGCTCGGTGTGAGAAACAAGAGGTATTGGTGAAACCAGACAATTGTGGCATGAAAGATGCAATGATGTGGGGATTATGTGTGTATAACTGCCCAAATATATGAGGATTAAGATTTAAATCAGGGATGAAATCCAAGAACAGGGTCCATAAAGTTATATATACTTCATGGAGATTTGGATACTCTAATCTTGGGGCTTACTCCTAAGGAAGATGCCCATGTTAGGAGTGGACTTATGATTGGGTTTTACTCCTAAGAAGGAAGACCAGATCAAAAGGAAATTAAGACTGGGGCTTACTCCTAAAAAGGAGGCCCAAGTTTAAAGGGATTTGAAAATTAAGGTACTTGGGACATACTCATGAGGAGGATGCACATATATGAGACTAGAGCTTACTCCTAAAAAGGAAGCCCAGGTTATGAGATAATTATGGTTGGGGCTTACTCCTAAGGAGGATTCCTATATTTGGGAATATTGAGACTGGGTCTTACTCTTAAAAAGTATGCCCAGATTAATGAGGGTTTGTCCTGGGGCTTACTCCTAAAAAGGACGACCAGGTTAAGGACTCTCTCATATTAATGGATGAGGTTGAATGAATGAAATCTCAATCTTTAGTGACATAGAGTTGTGCTAATCACTAGGTTTTGAGAGATGTTCCACTGAGTTCCCTTATGATAAGGAATCCAAATCAATAAATCATGCCATAAATGGATTTGAAGAGTGTATTGAAGACTGAATCTTGAATAGGAGAGGTTAAATGGCATAAGAGGGGTAAAATGGGTAGGAAAGGCACCCAAAAAGATAGGGGCGTGCAAGTACTAGCAGGCGCACAGGTACTGTGTGGGCGTGCAAGTCCTACTCGCACAGGTATACCTACAGGACACATGGGTACTTGCGTGATTTCCTACCCTTAGAGTAATATTTGGGTGATCCTTGATCAAAGCCTTTAGAACTATGCCTAGAGGCTTTTCAGAAGATGGTGCGCAAGTTATGGTGAAGAAGTAGGGCGGTGCGCAAGTGTGTCCATTTCCCTTAAGGTTAAAACACTTAGGCGTGCAAGTGTTAGTGAACTCTAACACTTATAGCTTACTCCCCTTGTTTATACCTTCCATTCTAGGTAAAGAATTACCTTAGAAGTGTTCAGAAGACCTGAATAAGAGACTTGGGTGTTCAGAGCACTGTATCTAAATTCTGGAGAAATTCCTCCGGAAATGGGGGCCCACCGGGGGTATTTATAAGCTGGAGAAGACCCCGGGCGATTATCTCCTAGGGCGCGCAAGTGACTTGCGTGACCAATTTAGGCGTGCAAGTGTACTTGTGTGACAATTGTAGAACTTGCGCGACCCATTCCCAATGTTCTTCTTATTGCTTTGTCAATTTTTTTAAATTTTTCCAAAGGTGAATCACATTAAGCTATGATATTCACCTTTTCAAATCTTTAGATTCTATGATGAAAGGAGCGTCAACACATGGTTAACAATATATTTAGTTTTTAAAAATAAAATACATAACACAATATATAGTTTTTATAAATGTTTCTTTTTAAACAATAAATAAATTTTTATTATTTTTAAACAATAAATCATAAACATTAGAATGTTTTTGAATTTTTTTCATATTAATAATACATTTCATTAAATTTAATAATCCAAATATGAGAAATTTGATTTTCAAATATATATATATATGTATATATATAATGAAAATAATGTTTTTAATTATTTTATTCTTCATTGAACATAATACAGGATGTCACAACCCATCCCCCAGGGCCCGAGTCCTGACTACTCCAACCCACCTCTGATAGGCTAGGGGTTGGCGACTAGAACCAAGTAGGAATATCCCACAAATTGGAGGAATTTTCATATGAAACTGTACACACACACCCGACTCCACGCCATAGGGTTGGAGAGTGATACCACTATGTAAAGAAAATGCATGCATACCACTATAACTAAACAACATAGTATGACATAAAGTAAAGCACTAAAGCACAACTAGACCATAATACAATCCCACTAAAAGAAATACAACTGCAAAGTCCGAACTATAAGCATGGGTACTGAAGCTATTGTAGGAAGCTACCGGAAACACCTCAATTCATATGATCTCACAAGGCACTATACAGTCCTGGTCCTTGTCCTTCTCCACCTAGGACTCCACCAAAGCATAAGTAGACTTAAAAAGACACTATATGTGTGGTCAAAGCACATTTAGGGATAAGTAAAACAATACTCAGTAGGGGACCCTAAAAACCACAAATTAAAAGACAAGGGAAAACCCCCAAAGAAATGCACAGTCAGCTCCATACAGGTATATGCCCATACATATACCAGGAACATCAGAATATATTCATTTTAGTAAATGAGAATCATAAGGTTCCAACCTCATAGCTAGAAACATGATTTTCATCATTGGTTCAAATGGAAAATGCATCCTATTTGTGGGATATGCTTACTCAGTGTTATTATCCATCCTCGGGCCTATCGGATGCGGGATTGGGGTAGTCATGGCATGATCCCTGGGGGATGGGTCATGACAGAGTGGTATTAGAAGAGGTTGGTTTTACCTTAGGACCCAGTGTCATGAGCTTTGTTTGGGTTTCATAGAGACAGAGTTAAGATGTTTCGAGTTTAGATATAAGGCCAGAGGTTCTTGTGTTGGTGTGGAGGTCGACATATCCTTTCACTGGGAATCTGATAACTTGATTTTTGACATGGTGCATTAGGGATCTAGTCTTTGGGAAATAAATGTTACATGCATAATCTAATAATGGTTTTTTTTTCATTTCCTTATTGAGTCATCTATCCAAATATACTCCATTAACCATGGTCCATCTTGATCCATTTTTGGATTCCTATATGTGGAAAACTAGATAGGATTTTATAGAATGATAATGATGATGATCGTGACTCTGATGTGGCTTTAGTGTCCGGCACATACGTTGAGGCATTTTCTCCCGGTGTTATACTTGTGCTTCCACCACTAGCATAGCAACATGTTTTTTCAGCAGTTTGGGCCAAGGATGTGCGCAGGATGAGTGCACTACACATATTCTAGAGGCAGTGACCTTTGAGATACCAGGGTGATCCAAACCCCCAGTTAGTAGATGACTGGCTCGATGCAGTCACTCGAGTGTTCCACTTAGTGAGGACACCTTCTAATCAGATGATGGTTCTAACTAAAATCCTTCTTTAGGGCCCAACAGGATATTGGTGGAACTTGGTGATACAGTCGCATGATGAGGCTACACTCTCTTGGGATGAGTTTTAAATACTCTTCAAGGAAGAGTTTTACCCAGACCCACTGTGGTTAGTATGTATCCAGAAGCTTCTACAACTTCCATATGGCATCATAACAGTGGTGGAGTTTTCAGTGAGATCCACCGACATGTCATGGTACTCCCTGGACAAGGTGTGAGGAAATTTTTTCAGAGATCAAACCTTTGAGTGAGACTTATCTTGAGAGATCAGGGCATCAATGGTTCTATTTAATATTACCACATATTCTGGGGTGCTAGAGCGAGCCCTGGTGGTCTAGAGTTTTCTGGATGAGGTACATATGGATATAACCCACAACAGAGGTCTTGAGATAGAGGCATCTACAGGAGCTAGCAGATGATAGGTGATAGGATTGCGACATAGGAGGAATAACCATGCCTGAACATAGACATGTCGAATTGTGGTGTAGGAGAACCACCAAGGAATATATCATTCAAAGGAGAGGTAGAGTTATGATTGCAATGGCTGGGGTTATCTCACTAGAGATTGTCAGACCCTTCATGCCACATAGAGGGAGCTGGACGAAGAGCTTCCTTGGAAGAGACAATGCATGGAGCAAGGAGTTCAGTAAGATAGTGGGAAAGGCAGAGGAGCTTAAAGGGGAGTAGGTGGTCCACGCCATGCTCAGGGAGCTAGAGAACATGGGAAAGTACAGCAGCATGCAGTCATGGATTATAACCTAGTGACTCAAGTCGATATTTGAGGTATGACCTGTTTCTTTTTCATTAATGGACACATGAACTAGTTTTCCACCTTTATTTATACGAGTTTCATTTGAGACTTAGAGGTTCTGTTCAAACCATAAACTTTACCCTCATGCATAACTACTCTATCTTGAGGAGGCCCGAAGATCACACAATAGCGTTGATAGTGTGACCCGACTCATGGAGGTGAGAGTTATGGTTGAGATCTCTTAGTCATATCGTGGTGGCCTTATGACATAATTATTGGTATGGTATACTATTTTTGATGACCATATTAACTATTTTAGGAAAAATGTAATGGTGTATCTGCAGTAGTGGAATTTGGTTTCCTTGGTCAGTGAAAATGAAACCCAGGGAGCACTGGGTAGACTCTCGTATAAGACATGAAAAAAAGGGACACTTCATGGATGATTTTTTCTTTGTTGTGTGTCCAGATGAAGTATAGAGATATTAAGAGGAATACATAGGAGTGGGAGGCTCATATTCATGATCGGTACTCTCACTATTAGATAGAGTAAAACTTGTTTGGGTTTTTGAGGACGTAAATCCTTCAGGTGGGGAGAATGTAACGACTCGTATTTTTATCATTCTATTTTTATATAATTCATGGGAAAATTACAAAACCAGGTCCTAAGATGATGTGTGATTATGAGGCCCAAAGTGCTGGGAAGGATCCATCGAAAAATGTTATGTTATTAAATAGCAAGCATGATTGGTTTCCCTAAAAAAGTGAAATAACTCTTAAATAGGTACCCATATTAGATATATGAGGGCACCATTACATTCTGGATGAATGTTTTACCATACGGGTGATATAATTTTAGTCAGCGCTGGCCTCTAGAGAGGAATCCCGAAAATGGAATAACTATAAATATCATAATTAACTAAAATTATTTTATTTTTTAAATCCTTATGACTCATGAATGGTAACTCAGATTGGAAATCTGAGTATACCTTGAGCTCGTGAGGATGTTCTTTTCTTAGGCAGAGCCTAACATTGGACGGTGCAAGCTAACTATGGAAATTATTATTTGGGACATGACCATAAATAAAATAATTAAATAAATATTATTTTATTTTTACATCCTTATAAATATTAAATAGTAACTCAGATTTAAAATCTAAGGGTATTTTAGAGCTTGTAAGGATGTAATTTCCTTAGGTGGAACCTAACCATTACCTGTGTGGGTTAAGGGTAATAGTAAATTTTTGGACTTTTTAAAGGACAATAAAATAAACTTAATGAAGTTTATTTTTTTCCTTTTAACATTTTGCGGCGTGGCGACACTACAACGCAGCGACAAAGCAACCTGTTCTCCTTTAATAAATGAAACAGCGTGGAAACAATGTTTTGTAGTGAAACAGTAATGCTGAAATAGGTTAACACAATTCCTATGTAACACCCCAACCCTAGAATCCCAGATTCGGTGCATTATTATGTGTCATTGGCATGATAACAAAAGATCATGTCTCGAAAGACCAATTAGTTTAGTATCTGTTGAAGTACTAGATAAATTCATAAGGTTTACATTACATCATTAAATGGAAAACTACAACAACATTATTTCCATGGACACCACTGAGATCCCATAGACTATCACTGCAGGTCAGTCATAACATACATTTTTGCATCCTAGGAAAAATAAAACATAGAAAGGGGTAGCTCAAATTCTCAGTAAGTATAATAATATAGCAAAAACTTTCATAAATAAGCATTAAAATTTAAGTAAATGTATATAACTAAACGAAAAGCCTTTCCAACATAAAAATCCTCATAATATGGAAAATATAAATCAAAATAATGTTTTTTACTTACTCACATGGATATTTTACTAGTTGAATAATCACATTCAATATCAATATCCACTTCTATAATGATGGAATGCATAATTCTATACCTTCATAACCACATAGTCAAGGCCTTGTGCCAAGACTAAAAATAAGATTTTATTAAGGCCTTGTGCCAAGACACTAGTTTTTTCTTATAAGACCTACTGATATATCAAGGAGCTATAGAGGGCACCACCTGTCACTTACTAAGTCCAATTCATTTCTCATATGAAAAGGTTTAAACATAACATAAACATTCGTATTAAAACTATCATATAAACTGTCAATAATTTATCCATAAACCATGAATGGTATAACAGTAGCACATACATAGTCAAAAATATCTCAAAACCTTTAATATAATATAGATGTTTTGTATCATAATAAATCAACTTCAAATAAACATAAAATCCATCAAAGGATGTTGACATAGATGAAATCAAAACAATTTTTAGAGAAATATACATTTCTATTTTGTAATCATATAAGAGTCACATAATTATAAATAAAAAAATTATTTTGAAAATATTTTTATAATCATGTAAGGGATGCTTCAATGATGTTATAATGGCGGAAAATAACAGTACCCACCATATAAGTTAAAAAAACATTCTTACCTTAATTTTGTAAAAAGGTCATAAAGTACCTTGTTTGGAAAATGAAGGGAAGATTACTTTCAAAACATATAAGGACAAATAAGGGTATAAAATAATTTACCATGTTGTCTAGGGAAAAATGTTTTGAAATACATTTTTATGAAACATGGATGTGGATGATAAATAGGTCCTAGTAGATACTTACGTAAAAACAACCTTAGATGATAAAGAGACTGTGAAATTAACCCTTAACTTGTAATTTTTCTTGGATAAGGTTAGGCTAAACTCCTATATAATGGTGAAATAATTGGTTATAAATTATACAAGAATAATATACATTAATATTATATCATATATTAACTTTTAACATTGCTTTGTTAATAATATCTTAGTATTATCATCATTTTGGGTGTTAACTGATTCGTTTTCCTTTATATTATTTATTATGTAAGTAATGTTTGTTATGTATAGGATGAATATTATTCATATTAGTAATGATGTTAAGTCTTTAAACATTATTTTTAATCATCTGATGAAAATTATTCTTGAATGGATATGATGGGGAATGAATCTCATCGCATTCGTGGAGACGGTAATCCGTACGTACGCACGAGCGACAATATCATTCTTTTTATATTAAAATAATATATAATTGGATGGTATATAAAATATAAAGAATCATTCTCAAGTTATATTTATTATTTACATCAACTAAACGTCAATATTATACCCATCCAAATTATAATGTATTGAATAACAATTACACCACGGCGTGGAGACGGTAAGCCGTACGTACACACGTATGGTGACATGTAATTAAATGATAGATAGAGTAATGAATAAGGTTGTAAAATATATATAATAACATCAAAATATATATAAGATACTAGAGTTATTATTTTATATTGGAAACAATAAAGAAAGAGGAAGTGGAATAAGAAAGGAACTTGAAAGAGGTGATGAAATATTTAACTCTTCTTTGGGTTCTTCCTTTTGATTTGATAAAAAGGGCTCCTTCAGTTAGCTTTTTGACTAAAGTAAGGAATCTAGGATGAAGGTAGAATAGTTGATAGGGTATTTGGGAAGATTTTGGCTGAGCCAAATGTCTTTGAACGTGTGAATTAGAGATAATGGGGAGTGCCATTTTATAAGAGGGGTGAGGGGAACCTTAGGAAAATCTAGAAGTATTATTTTATAATAAAATAATTTTCGGCTTATAATGGCTCCAAAATGAATTATTTAAAGGATAAGGTTGGTATGGGTCGAAATACACTCAATAAATAGGTTTTATACAGGTTTGGGCCACTATATTACCTTTATATTTTATATTTAACTCTTAGTTAAATAGTTTGACATTTACGATGTGTCTTTGTATTTTTATATTATATGGTTAATAAGATTACTATAAACTTCCAAGAGAACCCCAACTGGTTCATTAATGATACACCTATCATTATATAATTCTTTTTACCTATCCATAGATTTTTAGGAATATAATATCAATTAATAATATAATATTTGTTTTAAAAACACTCTTATATCAATTTTGACACTATTCGGTATTTTGTTTTTTCAAAATTCATAACAGCATTATTACTTCGAAAAATATTCATCTATCCAACCCTAAAATGTAATATTAACCTATAAAATTAGTGTAATTCATAAAAAGTCTCAAATAACATTTATTTTGATATATATAATATCAATTATTTTAATATTTCATTAATTAGGTAATTACTGCATCATCATTGTGTCATAAATAAATTACATTATTTAATGTCTAAAAAATATAAATAAAATACCATTATGTAGTAATAATTTTTATAATTCTAATAAATATCTATATTCTAATTTATATTAGGTTTTACCCAATATTAAAAATTATTTGGTTATTAAACTTTGAATTTAACACTTTTAACTCTTCTTTGAATTAAATAATAATAAATATCATAATCTAATTCAAGTGGACCAAAGAGGTGCATATTTTATTCCTAAGGTTGTTTTTGGTCAAATTATAGTTATCCTATAGAATTAGATCATGTGTTAGTGTAATAATAATATCATTTTTACCCTTAATGACCCTATTTACATTTAACCCTGGTAAATAAAAGTAAAATTTTAATATTCACCAAAAATTATTTTCATCTTATTGAACCACATTTTACTTTTTGATATCAACTGTGTCTCTCAGATTTTTGAAATTCAATTCACAGAAGTGGTAAAATTATGTTTTATATAAATTTGAAAATGCTCTTAGGAGGTGGGTAAAAGACGGTAAAAAGTTCATTAAAATTTTTATATATTTAAAATTATTATAAACTTACTCCAATGAATTACATTGAAAATATGAATATATTATGTATCTATTTTGACATAAACTAAATTAAAATAAAATAATGAATTATTTAAATAAAAATTTGGTTTTAAACTATTACTCATTGTTTTTCACTATTAATCAAAAATTGAATGTTTTCAGAAAAATATCTACAATTCACCCTAAGCTAATTTTGATATTCTGAATCCAAAAATGGAGACTCCTCTGAAAGATAATATTTATAAAATTTCAAAAATTGGGTATTAATATTCATAATGGCTAGTTTTATTAGTTGTGGTGTGTTAGAACTTGATGTTGCGTACAACACACGCTACTGTATTATTCAAAGAGAAGTTTACCGTGGAAGCTTGGGGTGTTACATTCTTCCCTCCTTCAAATAATTTTGTCCTAGAACTTTCTAGAGTATTTATGCATATAAGGAATCGGGTGGTTCTTCATCATTAGTTCCTAGGGTTCCCACGTTTCCTCTTCCATCAAATGGTTTCTCCATAAAACTTTTTCCAGACGAGTCGTCTGGTTTCTCAACACTTGTTCTCTTGTATCAAAAACCTTGAAAGGATCTTCGCAATAAGACAGATCGTGTTCCAGTTCTAATTCCTCGTAGGTGCATACATGCATTGGGTAAGGCATGTATTTTCTCAACAGTTATACGTGAAATACATCGTGAGCTTTGGAAAGACTTGGTGGCATTGCCAAATGGTAAGCTACAACCCCAATTCATTCTAGAATTTCAAAAGGTCCTATGTATGTGGAACTCAATTTTCCCTTGTTACCGAAACGTATTACACCCTTACATGGAGATACCTCCATGAAAACATGATCTCCTACATAAAATTCCAAATCATTCTTTTGGTTATCAGCATAGATCTTATGCCTACTTTGAGATGATTTGATGTGGTTTTGGATTGCCTTTACCTTTTCTATCGTTTCCTTCACAAGTTTTGGGCCTACGAGTTTTCTTTCACCAAAATCATCCAAGCAGGTTGGTGTGTGACATCTTTTTCTATATAATGCTTCATATTGTGCCATCTGAATACTTGAATGGAATCTATTGTTCTAGTAAAATTCTACCAAAGGAAAATATTGATCCCACATACCTTGAAAGTCAAGTGAGCATGATCTTAACATGTCTTCTAATGTTTGAATAGTCTGTTCTGATTGTCCGTCTGCTTGGGGGTGGTAGGCAGTGCATAAACAAAGCTCTTTATCCAAAGCTTTTTGAAGACATTTCAAAAATATTGATGTAAAATGGGGAACAAAATTAGAAACAATAGATAGTGGTACTCCATGAAATATTACAACTTTATTGATATATAGTCTTGCTAAACGTTCAAGTGGTAAATCATCCCTTATAGAAAGAAAATGTGTTGACTTGGTAATATGATCAACAATTACACATATTTCATCGTTCCTTCTAGGATTCTTTGGTAGTACCATGACTAAGTCCATCATAATGTTATCCCATTTCCACTCAGGTATGGGAAGAGGTTGCATAACTCATCCAGGTTGTTGCCTTCCAGCTTTCACTTATTGAAAAACCATTCATCTTGACACAAAATCAGCAATTTCCCAATTCATGTTGTCCCAAAAAAATGTTCCTTCAAATCTCTATACATATTAGTACTAATAGGGTGTATAGATAAATTGGAGCTATGAGCATCATCAAACAATTACCTTTTTAGATCAGGTATATCGGGAACAAAAATCTCTTCCCAGATTTCAAAATCCCAACTTCATATATGAAGTTGATCAATCTCCCATCATTCACAGCTTTGATCTTCTTGTTAAACTCATCATCATCTGTCTGAGAACACTTTATCCTTTCTAGTAAATATGGTTTGGAAACCATTTGAAAAAGTAATGATGTTTCACCTTCTTTTGTGATTTCCATGTCCATCTTTACTAGATCCATGTATATAAGATCCTTTTCAACTCTCATCTTGTTCAAAACTCAATTATCCTTTCTAATCAAAGAATCTTCCACCTTATTTTCCTTCCCCGGGTGGTAGTGTATAGTGAAATCATAATCCTTGAGTAGTTCAATCCATCTCCTTTGCCTCATGTTGAGTTCTCTCTGTGAGAAAATATACTTCAAACTCTTGTTATTGGTATATATCTCACATGTTTCACCATAGAGATAGTGTCTCCAAACCATCAAAGAAAATATTACAACTTCTAACTCAATATCATGAGTAGGATAGTTTTGCTCATGAATTTTTAGCTGTTGTGATACATAAGCAATAACTCTATCATTATACATAAGGACACAAATAAGTCCATTCTTTGATGCATCACTACAAATAACAAACCCATCATTCTCCGATGGTAGAGTCAATATAGAATCATTGACTAATATTCTCTTCAATTCATCAAAACACTATTCACACTCTTTTTTACAAACAAATATAACCCATTTTCGTGTGAACTTTGTTAATGGGTTAGCCAATCGGGCAAAATTCTAGAAGAAATGCTGATAATAACCTGCTAATCCAATAAAACTGTATACCTCAATTATACTAGTTGATGCTGGCCATTCATGGATTGATCTTGTCTTCGAAGGATCAATAGAGATTCCATCCTTAGAGATGATATGTCCAAGAAAGGAAATACCCTTAAGAAATAATCCACACTTGCTAAACCTCCAATATAATTCATGTCTTTTAAGAGTCTTCAGGATAATGCGCAAATGATTTTCACGATCTTCATAGATTTTGTAGTATACCAAGATATACTAAATAAATACCACTACAAAGTCATCAAGATATTCCTTGAAAACTCTATTCATTATATCCATGAAGACAGAGGGTGCATTAGTCAATCCAAAAGGCATTAGGGTAAAATATTAATGCCCATACCTAGATTGAAATACTATTTTCAAAATGTCTTCATTCTTCACACACAAATAATGATATCCAGATCAATGGTCAATATTTGAAAAGTATTGAGCTCCACGCTGTTGGTCAAATAAATCATCAATGCAAGGTAGGGGATACATGTTTTTTTATTGTTATAGCACTGATCTCTCTGTAGTCAATGCACTACCTCATAGATCCATCTTTCTTCTTAACAAAAAGGACAGGGGATCCCCATAGAGAAAAAATAGGGGAAATAAATCAATTATTAGTAAATTCCTCTAGTTGTTTCTTTAGTTTCGCTAATTCCACAATGGCCATTCTATAAGGGGTCTTCGATATGGGCGTAGATCCAGGAATTAAGTCAATATAAAACTCAATTTCATTTTCTAAAGGATGTCCAGGTAAATCTTCTGGAAAAACATCAACATATTATTTCACAATAGGTACATCCTATATTTGAACATTCCTTTCCTCACCCACAGTTATATCATCCTCTTCCTCCCCAATTATTGAATTTAGTTGAGCTACTGGGGGTTGATCTAGATAAGAATTAGGTAGTTATGTTTCTGATCTAAAGATAAGGTACTCCTTATCATCATCAAAAATTGTAACCTCCTTCTTCTTACAAATTTTTTACCATCATGGTCTAAAAGACAATCAATACCGAGGATTATATCAAATTAAATAATGGTTATGATGATGAGATCAGTAGATAAAGAAAAATTATATGTCCTAATGGGGATTGATTCACAAAACATTGTTACAATGATACTTCCTTGGGTGTTTTGAATGATAACTCCCTTATTAAATCAAATTGGAAATATCTAATTTTCTTAACAAACTGGGATGATCTGAAACAATGCGATGATCCAAAATCAAATAAATCATTGGCTAAACTTGAGGAAACCATTAAATTACCTACCAATATGTCTTTAAGAGCTTCAACCTCAGCAGTAGAAATAACATATGCTTGGCCTTGATCCTTTGGCCTCTTCTGAGGTAAGTTCCCTTGACTCTTATGAAATTCAATTTAATAATGCCCCCTTTATCTACAATTGTAGCATTCAACATTGACAAACTCTTTCTTCCCCTTACAATCACGAGCATGGTGGCCTTTTTCACCACGCTTGTAACAGACTCCTATTCCCTTCAGGAAAGTACTAGGGTGTTTCATCCCACATTTACTACAGGATGGATATTAAAATTTTCCCTTCTAAGACTAAGATAATTATTTTTTTGTCTTAATAGTACATGAGACAATATCTTTATACGATGAGAAGGATTGTGAGACTAATTCTCGATAGAGAAATGGTTTTAACCCATCAATGAAACGATTAATATTACTTCATGGGTTACGTATATAATCTGCAACATGCCTCACTAACCTTGTAAAGTTACCTTTATACTTTGAGACATTCTCATCCTCCTTTTGCCTTAGACTTAGAAATTTCCTTTCTATTTTTACATGATGTTGATGAAGAAAGTATTTTTCTATAATTTTTTTTAAAAAATCTACATTACATATTTGATACCTCAACATCTTCATTTGTGTTTTGAATCAATGACCACTATTGATCAACATCTCCAATGAGGTGGTAAACTGTCATGACAACTTTTTCCCTTTCGCTACTCCCCAAGGCTTGGAATATTTTCTCTAAGGAATTTATCCATTCCTCAGCTACTAGTGGATTTGTACCCCTATTAAATGTTGGTGGTTGTTGCCTCAAGAAGTGATCTAACATTGATCCTACATGCTGCGGATCAGGGTTCTCTATATGGGTAAGGTTATTATTCATAACCTCATTGAGTTTACCCAATATAGTGATAAGCTGATCAGCACTAGTTGTATCACCAGTTCCACTATAATTATCTTGAACATGAGGGAAATTCCTACATGTAGTGCAAGTATTGATATGGTTTCCATTCCTTCCACTAGGTGCTATTTCTAAACAATAACATACTCTAGATTAGTTAATGAATCACAATACATAATTCCAAACTTTTAGAACACTTAATATAAATTGAACTGTTTAGGGATATAATCCATAATCATAAAAATGTTTTTTTTTGAGGAATTATATACTCCTAAACCGTTCATAATGGTTTTTAAAAAATGATTATTATCCAAAGCATATCGCCTGAGAGTGTCGTAACCAAGAATGCAACAAGGCTCATTGTCATGCACCAGTTCCTATTCGAGTCTAGCTCAAAGTGGTGTTTTCTGGTTTTACCCCTAGGTACATCTGTGCTAGAGCCACTTCTACCTAATCATATCCATAAAGGGATGTATTGCTTGTCAAACTCCCAAAATCTCTACAATAGAAAAATTCAAGAAAGTTATTCTATACTAATCCTCAATGTCTATCTTAGGGCTATGTGCTCTAATCAGAGTTTATCTAAATGTAGTTTCAAGGTTTGTAATAAAATTCCTCTGATACCAACTATAAAACCTTAACTCCAGAAGCCTAGAGTCGGTGCATTATTACTTATTATTTTCATGATCACAAAATATCATGTCTTGAAAGACCTGTTAGTTTATTAGCCTTGTAATTACTAGATACATTCATAAGGATTACATTACATCATAAAATGGAAAACTACAACAAAATTGATTCCATGTACCACACTGATATCCCATAGACTTGCCCTGCAAGTCAGTCATAATATACTTCTTCGCATCCTGGGGAAAATAAAACTTAAAAAGGGGTGAGCTCAAATTCTCAGTAAGGATAACAATATAACAGAAACTTTCATAAATAATCATAAACATTTAAGGCAATGTATAAAACTAAAACAAAATCCTATTCAACATAAACTTCCTCATAATATGGAAAATATAATTCAAAATAATGCCATTTACTTATTCACATGGATATTCTACTAGAAAAATAATCACATGCAATATCGATAGCCACTTTCATAATGACGGAATGCATAATGCCAGACTTTCATAACCACATAGTCATGGCCTTGTGCGAAGACTATAAATAAGATTTTTTCAAGTCCTTATTACAAGACACTAGTTTGTATCATGAGACCTACCGATGCATTGTGGAGCTATAGTGGGCTCCACCTATCACTTGCTAAGTCCAATGTATTCCTCATATGAAAAGGTTTAAACATTACATATACATTTGTATTAAAAATTACATACGAAATGTCAATAATTTATCCATAAACCATGAATGGTATAATAATAGCACTTCCACAGTCAAAAATATAACAAAACCTTAATTAAAATATGGAAGTTTCGTATCATAATAAGTCAACTTCAAATAAACTTAAAATCCATCAAGGATGTTAACATAGATGAAATCAAAACTTTTTTTTATAGAAATATCCCTTTATATTTTGAAATATTTTAAGAGTCACATAATTATAAGTAAAAAATTTATTTTTAAAATATTATTATAAGCTTGTAAGGGAAGATTCGATGATGTTATAACACCAAAAAATAGCAGCACATATTGTATAAGTTAAAAAAACATTGTTACCTTAATTTTGTTGAAAAGGTTATAAAGTACCTTGTTTGGAAAATGATGGAAAGATTACATTCAAAACATATAAGGTAAAATAAGTGTATTAATGTGTTTACCCCGTTTTCTAGTAATTTTATTATGAAATACATTTTTTAGAAACATGGATGTGGATGATAAAGTGGTCCCAGTAGATACTTACATAAAAACATCCTCGGATGATAAAGAGATTGTGAAATTAACCCTTACCTTGTACATTTTCTTGGTCGAGGTTAGGTTAACCTAAAGTATAATGGTTAAATAAGTTTTATTAAATTATAAAAGAATCATATACATTTATATTATATCAAATATGATCTTTTAAAATTTCTATGTAAATAATATCTTAGTATTATCGTCGTTTCAGGTGTAAACTATTTCATTTTGCTTTATATTCATTGTTACATAAGTAATATTTGTTATGGGTAGGATTTATCTTATTCATATTCATAATTATATTACGTCTTTAAACATTACTTTTAATCATCTAATGAAAACTATTTTTGAATGGATATGATGGGGAATGGATCTCATTGCGTTCCTGGAGACGGTAATCCGTACATATGCGCGAGCAACAAAACCAATCATTTGATATTAAAATGATATATAATTGGATTTTATATAATATATACAGAATCATTATCATGCTATATTTATTATTTACATCAACTACACGTCATTATTATACTCATCCAAATAATAATGTATTGAATAACAGTTACACCACGACCTGGAGATGATAAGCCGTACGTACGCACGTATGGTGACATGTCATTCAATGGATGGATAGAGTAATGAATATGGTTGTAACATATTTATAATAACATCAATATATATAGCAGATAATGGAGTTATTATTTTATAATGGAAACAATAAAGAAATAGGAAGTGGAAGAAGAAAGGAAGTTGAAAGAGGTGATAAAATATTTACATCTTCTTCAAGTTCTTCCTTTCAATTTGGTCAAAAGGGCTCCTTAGGATGGCTTTCTGACTAAAGGATGGACTCAAGGATGAAGGGAGGACAATTGATAGGGTAGTTCGGAAGGTTTTTCCTGAGACAAATGGCTTTGAAGGTGTAAATTAGAGAGAATGGGGAGTGCCCTTTTATAAGAGGGGTGAGGGGAACCTTAGGAAAAGCTAGAAATATTATTTTATAATAAAATAATTTTCGGTTTCTAATGGTTAAAAAATGAATTATTTAAAGTATAAGGTGGGTAGGGATTGAAAACCACTCAGTAAATAGTTTTTAGATAGGTTTGGGTTACTATGTTAACTTTATCTTTTACATTTAACTCTGAGTTAAATAGTTTGACATTTACCATGTCTCTTTGTATTTTTATATTATATGGTTAATAAACATACTATAAAATTCCAAGTGAACCTAAAGTGGTTCATTAATGATACACCTATCATTATATAAGTCGTTTTTCTGAACTTTAGAAATTTAGGAATAGAATATAAATTAATAATATAATATTTGTTTTAAAAACTCTTTATATCAATTTTGACACTATTTGGTATTTTTTTCTAAATTCATAACAGCATTATTACTTCATAAAATTTTTTTCTAAACAACTCTAACATTTCATACTAACCTATAAAATTAGTTTGATTCATAAAAAGTTTCAAATTACATTTATTTGGATATTTATAATATCAATTATTTTAATATTTCATTATTTAGGTAATTACTGCATCATCATTGTGTCATAAATAAATTAAATTATTTAATGTATAAAAAAAATATAATACCATTATGTAGGAAATATTTTTATCTTTCTAATAAATATTTATAGTTTAATTTATATTATGTGTTACTCTATATTAAAAATGGTTTAGTTATTAAACTTTGAATTTAACACTTTTAACTCTTCTTTGAATTAAATAATAATAAATGTCCTATTCTAATCCAAGTGGACCAAAGAGGTTCATATTTTATTCCTAAGGTTAGTTTTTGGTCAAATTATACTAATACACTAGAATTAGGACATGTGTTAGGGTAATAATAATATCATTTTTACCGTTAATTACCCTATTTACTTTTAAATGTGGCAAATACAAGTATAAAGTTACTATTCATGAAAATTTATTTTCAACATATTGAACGAAATTTTACTTAATAATATAAACCATGTCTTTGGGATTTTTTAAATTCAACTCATAGAAGTGGTAAAATTAAGTATTATGTAAATTTGCAAATGCTCCTTGGAGGTGGGTAAAAGGCGGTAAAAAGTTCAATAAAATTTTTATATGTCTAAAATTATTATAAATTGACTCTAATGAATTTCATTTAACATATATAGTTTTTATATATCTATTTATACATAAAATAAATTTAAATAAAATATTTAATTATTTAAAAAAAATTCGGTTTTAAACTATAATCAGGCTTTTTCACTATTCATAAAAAATTGAAAATTTCTGAACAATAACAAAAATTAACCCTAGGCTAATTTCGATATTTTGAATCCAAAAATGATGTCTATTTTGAATGATAAAATTTATAAAATTTTAAAAATTGGGTATTACTATTCATAATGGCTAGTTTGACTGATCGTTGTGTGTTAGAACTCGAAGTTGCATACAACACAAGCTACTGTATTATTCAATGTGATGCAAACCATTGAAGCTTGGGGTGTTACATCCTCCATTAATTAGGGACATGGTCCATAATTATAATTCATAACGCTAGAGAATTCCTCAATATTTTACCTATGTAAAGGAGGAGAAGACTCTCTCATCGTAGACGATGTATCAGAGGTTACGATTTGATAGTGTGACAATAAATTGATAAACACTGGTGAAACAAGGATCGATGTGGCGGTGCGACTTCAAAAAAAATATACAAGCGACCCAACTTGAGGTGTGGGTTTTTATTTATAATTTTCCAACCATTCTTTAATTCTAAATGATGAATGTGTATCGATCCATGAATAGTTTGACCCGTAGCTTGATCATTCTTGTCAGAAGTTTTGACTACGAGATGATTTTGGGGGTGTAGACCCTGGAAAACGCGTCCCCAAAATATTCCAAATGCTTCCATAGATGATCCAAGATCGTAGACCATTTCACAAGCTTCTATTTGGTAGGTCATAGGGCCCGAACGGAGTTACGGATTAGGGGTTATGGACGTTTTAAGTTGGGTTGGAAATCTGGTTCGCGAAGCCCATTCGCGAAGTCCCCATCCGTGATCACGGAGCGCCGCCGCGAAGCAATGAGGTGAGAGGCTCCGCGAACCCGTTTGACGATTGCGATGCGCCGCGAAGACCCCTCGCGAAGCACTAATGCGAAGCACCGATGTGAAGCACCCGTGATGCGTGGTCTTGCGAAGCTCCGGAGGCGGCAACTCTCCGCGAACGCATTTGACGTTCGCGAGCCCGCCGCGAAGGTCCGGAGGCGGTACCTCTTCGCGAACGAATTTGAAGTTCGCAAGCATGCCGTGAAGCTCCTTAGGCGGCGCGGGAGTTATGATTCACGGCACCCCTGCCTATAAATACCCAGCTCACCCCCTTCTCCACGGACTGCCACTTCGCCCCTTGGGCGGCCGAGCGGAGCTCCGCATTGCGGCTCCGCGAAGCCATGCTCCGCGAGCAGCTTCCTTCGCGTTGCTGCTCTGCGAGCCGAGACTCCATGAGTCCATGCTCTGTGAGCCTATGCTCCGCGATGATTCTCCAAGAGACCAAGCTCCGCGAGAGCCCTTTGCTCCGCGAGCCCTTGCTCCGCAATGCTGCTCCGCGAGACCAAGCTCCGCGATGCTGCTCCGCAAGACCAAGCTCCGCGAGACCCCTTTGCTCCGTGAGAGCCCTTTGCTCTGCGAGCCCTTGCTCCGAGAGACCCCTTTGCTCCGCGAGAGACTATTGCTATAGCATCCCACCATTTTATAACAAAAACATTCATTACATTACACAAAACTGAGGATCTTTAAGGTCTAGTGTCTTGGAAACCAGGAACATAATACATGAAAACAACATAAAAAATTCTTCTTAAACACTTTAAAGGCATCTCCTTAAGTTCATTCTAGGTTCATTACTGCATCTCATAACCTAGGGACATACATCAAAAGAAAGGGTGAGCAGAAGGCCCAGTAAGGGAAACAAGAGGAACATTTTACATGTGAACATGAGATACTTCAATAAAGACATGAAAAGAACTTTAAGGCATGAGAAAGAAATCATGAGGCATTTCATAATAAAAATAACATTTTCCATAGCTTTAAGATGTGTATATATCATTTAACATAGACAATCATGAACAAATCACCAAGGTCCATCCCCAAGGTGTCATTTGAAAATTACCAAGGTTATTCACCAAGGTATCGTGAAAATTGTAATCTCTAGTGGTTACATCATTACCCAATGCATTGGAGCGCTATCAGGGCGCACCCTTAAATTTGTCTTTATTATCATGTGAGCCACATATATCATCATCAAACATTTCATAAATAATCCATATAGCATAAAATAAATGGGTTTCATTTCATAATCACAACGTTTTAAAAACTGCTTTAAAGACATGATCTTTAAATCACTTTAAAACCCACAGAAAATGAAGGTGGGTCTCATGTATGTAAATACCATAATTTAAAATAGTACATTTTGGTATATATGTGAATAAAATTTTAGAAGAAAGAGCTTTGAGTATTCACTTAATAATATAAAAGAACATTAGAAAAAGAGAGAGACATTTTGAGACGGAAATTCTGCAGCATAACGACTATGTTACGAGGTTTTAGAAGACATTAAAAAGAGAAGGAAAATGGGTCAAACATTCATAAATGACTCATAAAACAGTATGTGGACAGAATAAGAAGGATACATGATCATGGTAATTAAATTTCAAGGACATACCATTTGAAATGAAAAACATGGAAGGAAGACAAAAATTAGATTTCTCTTATGAAAGTTCGGCAGCCTAACGACGTTACTTAAACATCAACAAAAATGATTGGAAAAGATCAAATAGGGTCTCTCATCATGCGAAAATAAGTGTTAAGAATGATAGATATAGAGATAATTCCCCAAAATAATTAAAAAGGAACTTTAAAAACTTGACATGAATGTAGAACTTTGAAATGAATGAGAAGGGTGAAAGAATCCCCTAACAAATTCGGCAGCCTAACGACACCACTTAAAACTTCAAAATACTGAAATGAAGAGATCAAATGGGGTATCTCATCATATGAACATAATATTCCAGTATTATATATATAGAGATAATACCCCAACATAAAAAAAAGTAACTTGAAAGAATTGACATGAATGTAGAACTTCAAAACGAGAAGGGTGAAGAACCTCTTAAAAATTCGGTAGCCTAACGGCGCCACTTAAAACATCAAAATACTGAATTAAAGAGATAAAATGGGGACTCAAATCATATGAACAGAAGAGTCCAGTATGATAGATATAGAGATCATTCCCCAACATAACAAAAAGGAACTTGAAAGAATTGACATGAAAGTAGAACTTCGAAACTAGAAGGGTGAAGAACCACTTAAAAATTCGGCAGCCTAACGGCGCCACTTAAAACTTCAAAATACTGAATTGAAGAGATCAAATGGGGTATCTCATCATATGATCATAAACGATCAGTATGATAAATTTAGAGATCATACCCCAACATAATAAAAAGGAACTTGAAATACTTTACATGAAAATAGATCTTGAAAAATGAGAAGGGAGAAAGAATCCGTTACAAAAATTTCGGCAGCCTAACGGTGCCACTTAAAACATCATAAAAAGAAATAATGAGAGTAAGAGGGAATCTCTCATTATATGAACATGAAAAGGGCAGTAAGAGGAGTATAAAAGAACATCCTCCAACATAAGAACATGGAGCATAAAAGGAATGACATAAAAGATATTACTTGAAATGAAAGAGAGAGGTCGGATCCCTTACCTTAAAACGTGACTCTTGAAACTCAATGTTTTGGACCTTGAGGGCTTGGGGGCACCTTGGGAGGACTCCTTGGAAGGTAAGGAGACCAGAACTTCGTTGGGGGAGAGTTGGGAGTGAAAACTAAAGGAGGAGAGGGTGGGTATTTATAGGGAAAGTGAGGGGACAAGGCATTAATGGCCAAGGGACACCTCACAAGTGCTTTTCTCAAACCCATGTGCTCTCTCATGATATTTTTCATTAAGTTAGGCCACATGGGGCCCCCAAAACAATACTCCATCACCCTTGGCCGTCCAACCCCTGAAATATCTCATGCAATCATCATGACACAGTTATGATGTCATTAAACATACCGAAACCCTAAAACTGTATTTTTACTATTCTCTGAAAATTCAACTTTCTCAGAATAATCCCAAAATTTCACCTTAACCAAATATCAATGCTCTGATTTCAAAAATGAAATCCATTTTATAAGAATAATTTTCTAAATATTTTTAATTTAATTTTTAAATAAAAACACTATTCATCGAAAATTCATTTTTTTCAGAAAAATCCTCAAAAATTACCTTAACATAATATCGATGCTCTGAGTTAAAAAATAAAGTCCTTTTTATAAAAATAATTTTCTAATTTTTTTTAATTAAATTTTTAATTAAAAAATACAATTCATCCGAAAAAACTAATACTTGACTATTAATTTATGAAACCATTATTTACCCATTTTATTGAATCACATTACATAATCTAGGTGTCTAAATTATATTAAAACTTTCTTTGAGTGAAATTACTAATCCATTTGGTCACATTACTAATCCTAAGCGTAAAATCACTATTCATAATTTACTATTCATCAAATATTAAGTTGATCTTATTAGACTCCAAATTCCTTACTGAACACTTTTGTAGAAGACCATTTTTTGAAAATCATTACACATCATTAATTATTTAGGGTTTACATAAATGTTTTAAAATATCCATTTTTCAAAAATTCATCAATAAAATATATCCTAAAATTATCCAGACAAAAGAAATTCCACAAACATCAATAAAGGAAGAGATCTCAATTTATTCACCCAAAAGGATTACACAAGGAAGCTAGGGTCTCGTCACATAGACCCTTATAACACCGGCATAAGACCTAAGTGTATGGTGTGCTATGGTGAAAGAATCTGAGGGAGGCTTAGATAACATTGCCCTAGTAGTAATCTCTACTAACTTGAACTTCTCCTGTAGGCATTTTCGTTCAAGCTTGACACGCTGGAGTTCGGCTTGGGCATGGTCTAAAGTGAAGCCCACAGATGCTACATCCTTCCCAAGCTCTGATATGTGGGATTCATAAGGGTCGAGTCTACTGGATGAATCCATCCACTCCTCTTTCTGCATTGACCAATAACATCTTATTAAATCATTAAGAGTAAGTTAATATACTACTCAAAAAGATTGGGTCGTTACAATTGCTCTGCGAGGCCATGCTCTGCGAAGCTGCTTCGCGAAGACCTATCCATTGCGAGGATCCCACCTTCGCGCCCACCGGTCCTTACCGCGGGGGCTGTGCCCCTGCACCCCCGCTCGGGGTCAGTGCCGGGCTGCGGTCCCGGCCCTCCGGGCCGGTCCCTTCCCAACCGTCACAGACCCCCATTAAAAATAGAGAGTCACACCGTGGCCTTTTCAGGCCAGGATGTCAGCATTTTCCATTGCGCACTTATGCGCTCCCACCTTACACCTATGGAATACCACGATTAGAGATACTCCTCCACACACCATGAAACACCTTGAGTTGATGTATTCCTCTCGGTTTCATTCCATGTTGTGAGTTGAGATTCTCATCATCAATCCCCCGAGTACCTTCAGTCGAACCATTCCTCAGGAAACTCCTCCAAACCCTATCAATTGCATCCTATGCCAAGTTGAACCAGAAAGGGCCGCCCTTGCGTAAGTCCCAACACCAACCATTTCTAGGCACCTTCTTCCCAACAGTCTTTTCTACATGACTCTAAACTGTAGTAATCCTTATGTTCCAAACATAGGATGCCCCTTGCTCCAAGCAAGAGATTCCTTATGCTCCTAGCATGAGATGCGAACAGTCCTACCTGCATGACTTTAAACTGTAGTAATCCTTATGTTCCAAACATAGGATGCCCCTTACTCCAAGCAAGAGACGCCTTATGCTCCTAGCATGAGATGCCGATAGTCCTACTTGCATGACTCTAAACTGTAGTAATCCTTATGTTCCAAAAATAGGATGCCCCTTGCTCCAAGAAAGAGATTCCTTATGCTCCTAGCATGAGATGCCACCAGTCCTACCTGCATGACTTTAAACTGTAGTAATCCCTATGTTCCAAACATAGGATGCCTCTTCCATTAAACAAGAGATGCCTTGTGTGCCAAGCATAAGATTCCTAATGCCATGATCATAGTGGAGTAATATCAAGAGCATTGGAATCCATTCAAACATTCCATCACTCCACCTCACACGCATGTCCTTCGTTTGGATCGTCACTCACATCCATGTCTGGAGGGACCCCCTAACAGTATGGATGCTCGACCTATGGCCCGCCTGCTGTCCTGGGCCAATGCCCCAGAAGACTGATCACGTCTGGAGGGACCCCCTAACAGTTTGAATGCTTGACCTATGGTCCGCCTACTGTCCTGTGCCAACATTCTGGAAGACTGATCGACGATATTTGAGTTAGGCCCCGTGTTGCGAACATGGTCAGCGGTCAGCCCTCATTTGTTGTCCTCATTTCTGGCTAACGTGATATGGACGCTGCGTTTCCGCCATGGTCAAAAGTTATCTTCCATCACCACGCCAATCTCATGACGTTCTGAATATTGGGCATGTGGTTCACAATTTTCAACTCCCTTTGTTGGGATAGATTCCAATGCCCTTGGCATTATCCTGCTTGTGCGCTAGCGCATAGGTGATTACCTCAACCCGCTAATGAGTTGGGATGCCCGCATGGACAGACGTGAGGAAGACACCATGGGTCACCTCAGAGCGTAAGCCCCACATTCACCAGTGCCACTCCTTAGCGGCACCCGGGCTGCTTCCTAGCATAAGCCCCATTTACCAGTGCAACTCCTTAGCGGCACCCGGGCTGCTTCCTAGCGTAAGCCCCATTCACCAGTGCCGCTCCTTAGCGGCACCCGGGCTGCTTCCTATTGTAAGCCCCATTCACCAGTGCCGCTCCTTAGCGGCACATGGGCTTATTCCTAGCGTAAGCCCCATTCACCATTGCTGCTCCTTAGCGGCTCCCGAGCTGCTTCCTAGCGTAAGCCTCATTCACCAGTGCCGCTCCTTAGCGGCACCCGGGCTGCTTCCTAGCGTAAGCCCCATTCACCGTTGCCATTCCATAGCGGCATCTGGGAAGCTTCCTAGCGTAAGCCCCATTCACCAGTGTCGCTCCTTAACGGCACCCGGGCAGCTTCTTAGCGTATGCCCCATTCACCAGTCCCGCTCCTTAGCGACACTCGGGTAGCTTCCTAGCGTAAGCCCCATTCACCAGTGCCGCTCCTTAGCGGCACCCGGGCTTCTTCCTAGCGTAATCCCCATTCACCAGTGCCGCTCCTTAGCGGCACCCGGGCTGCTTCCTAGAGTAAGCCCCATTCACCATTGTTGTTCCATAGCGGCATCCGGGCAGCTTCCTAGCGTAAGCCCCATTCACCAGTGCCGTTCCTTAGCGGCACCCGGGCAGCTTCCTAGCGTAAGCCCCATTCACCAGTCCTCCTCTATAGCGGCACCTGGGCTACTTCCTAGCATAAGCCCCATTCACCATTGCCGCTCCTTAGCAACACCCGGGATGCTTCCTAGCGTAAGCCCCATTCACCAGTGCCGCTCCATAGAGGCACCCGGGCTGCTTCCTAGCGTAAGCCCCATTCACCAGTGCCGCTCCTTAGCGGCACCCGGGCAGCTTCCTAGCGTAATCCCCATTCACCAGTGCCCCTCCTTAGCGGCACCCGGGCTACTTCCTAGCGTAAGCCCCATTCACCAGTGCCGCTCCTTATCGGCACCCGGGCTGCTTCCTAGCGTAAGCCCCATTCACCATTGTCGCTCCATAGCGGCACCCAGGCAGGTTCCTCGCGTAAGCCCCATCCACTGTTGTGATCCCAATCAGCGGTAAGCCATTGTGATCCTATGCAGCAGTAAGCCGTTGACATCCTTTTCCAGCGGTAAGCCGTTGTGACCCAAACCAGTGGTAAGCCGTTGTGACCCCATTTAGCGGTAAGCCGTTCACATCATTATCCAGCGGTAAGCCGTTCACACCCAATCCAGCGGTAAGCCGTTGAAACCCCCAATCGGAGGTAAGTCGTCACCATAAGAACTATGTGGTCTTTGATCCATGTCAAGTCATGGTACGTAGGAAGCCTCTTCATGGCTCAAGCCCAAAATCATCAACATCATTTTCCCTGGGCCTCCATCCTCGAGTAAGCCCCAACACCATGGGCTACCTAACGCATATGCCCCACTTCACTTCTCACGGACGCATCCTTCGCGACGTGATCGTCAGGTCCTTGCAACCTCTTGTTTCTCACACCGAGCACGACTCACGTGGGCTTAGAGTGAGAACCGACCCTGACACCCATTCCAAAGCGAACTACGAGGACTTTGATCTATGTCAAGGCATGGTACGTAGGAAGCCTCCATGATGTTCAATCCCACCCGTCATTTACTCATGTCGGGTCCCATCCCGTCCAACATGACGTTAAACTGCACACCCCCGTCCAGCATGACGTTAAACTGCACACCCCCGTCCAGCGTGATGTTAAACTACACACCCCCTTGTCCCACATGACATTAAACTGCACACCCATTCCATAGCGAACTATGAGGACTTTGATCTATGTCAAGGCTTGGTACGTAGGAAACCCTCCCGAGGTTCAAGCCCACCACAAGTGGACCAAGGTCCACCTTCACGTCGGTTCGCCGACAAAGCCCCATTGGAACTATGATGACTTTGATCCATGTCAAGGAGTGGTACGTAGGAAGCCTCCACGAGGTTCAAGCCCACCCGTCATTTCATGTCGGGTCTCATTCCCGTCCAGCACGACGTTAAACTGCATTCTGGTCTAGTGGTAAGCCGTTGCGACCCATTTTCACCCGAACTACGAGGACTTCAATCCATGTCATGGCATGGTGCGTAGGAAGCCTCCACGAGGTTCATGCCCACCACTAGTGGACTCACGGGTCTACATTCACGTCGGTTCACACCCCCATCCAGCATGAAGTTAAACTACACACCCCCATCCAGCACGACGTTAAACTGCATTCCGGTCTAATGGGAAGCCGTTGCGACTCATCATCCGAACTATGAGGTCTTTGATCCATGTCAATGCATTGTACGTAGGAAGCCTCCACGAGGTTCAAGCCCACCCATCATCCAATTCACGTCGAGTTCTACCTACGTCCAGCATGACGTTAAACTGTATTCCACCTACACTACGAGGTCTTTGATCCATGTCAAGGAATGGGACATAGGAAACCTTCTCGAGGTTCAAGACCAACAATCATTGGCCCAAACTGTCTCCTTTTCGGTGTGCCAAACTCCCATCTCCCATCAGACCACGGTCCCTCGTTTACATCGGTTCGCCAACACCCATCGCCCGTCGTTCATTCACGTCAGGGTTCACTATCGTCCCGCACGACGTTAAACAGTATTCCATCAATCCTTTGAACTACGAGGACTTTGATCCATGTCAAGGCATGGTACGTAGGAAACCTTCCCAAGGTTCAAGCCCACCATTAGTGGACTCACAGGTCTAATTTCACATAGGTTCGCTGACGATGCCCATCGGACCAAGGTCCACCCTCATGTCGGTTTACCAGCACCGTCCCGAACTACGCGGACTTTGATTCCCTGCCACGGGGATACGTAGGAAGCCTCTTCAATGCTCAAGCCCAACTCCACCGTCACCCTTGCGACGATCCCATTTCACTCCCCTCCGCTCCATTCATCAACTATCCACCCTGATCCTCACCCGGACCGTCATATCCCGACAAGACCATGTCGGTACACTCTTCACAACCGCCTATGGGCTGGCCCCGGTATCGGCATCCCTTCAAGAAAAATCCCTCAAAACTATCCATCCTAGCTAATGCTCTAATCGGGCTGATCCATCTCCGCTGGACGTTAAAATCACAGAATACCCTGTGTTAATCATGGGAAGCTAAGGAAAACCTCAGATATGTGTCTATGGCATTTAATTCCCCGCTTTTGATGTGGGATTCCTCGGGCTTCCACGCCCTCGAGAAGCCCTGTGACCAGGGACGACATACAATCACGCCTAGTTCCCCAGCATCCAGACACGCTACTGATGCCTCAATGTGAATACTCCCCCGACTGAAGGTTGCTGCCCTGACTGGACCCTTTGGAATGTCCCGACAGAAGCAGTGTAATTAACTGGCGTCCATGGAAACATGGCACTTGGAAGAGTTTCACGAACTACGTATTAAATCTATGAGGGAAACCCGGACTAGGTGACGAGCTCCGAGGAGGAATCCACGGAGGGAAGAACCGACATCCCATCATCCTGTTTCGATCAAGGAGAAGACGTACCTGAACAAGGAACGAATGCTTCCCGCCTTTGGAAAAAAAGGAATGCAGGGCAACAAACCTGCGCGTCCTCCTCCGCGGACGGATGGATGCGCACGCCCCGACGAAAGCGTCGAAAACAGGGGGAAATGAGTTTTATGTTTTTTTCCATTATCATGATCCTTTTAATGGATCAGATTGAGGATGAACCAAAAAAATGGCCAAGGTTTGATCATCAAGTTTCTTTTTGTGCTTCCCTCCCTCACGTTCTGCACATTCTTTTTGAAATGAGTAATGCTCAATCCTTGATAAAACATTTCTTGGTGAAACAATCTAACATCTTGGATTTGGGATAGACAAGGAACAACGAAGGTTCAACGACGACGATGATGATCAGATCAAGGCGGTGTGAAAGATATCGCACAAGAATGTATTTACAATAGAAGGTGAGTTTGTAATTGTTTTGAATATCTAGGAATTAATAGCACAACCTGTGGACTCTGGAACTTCTTCCAGATCAAAGAAAGGACCAATGGAGTGCATTTGGTGGCCAACGGAAGGGCCTGCCGATGCGCTGGCGGCAACCACGTGTCGGAAGACAACATCTGAGTCTACATGGCTACCCACGTGGAGGAGGCCATGAAATAAAGCCACGGTGTGTTCAGATACAACTGCGGATCATGTCCTGGGTGGGATCTGCAGATGGCTGAGTCGGCCGCATGGCGCGAAGCGGACACGACAGAGCTCTGTGTCCAGGTGGTTAAATCAGCCCACATTTGAGTGGTTCGGGATGGATCATATAGGCTAGCCACAGGCTAGACCAGTGTATTAGACCGCTTCTGACTTGGTTTGGGTCGAGCCAGTCTGACCGAGTCAGACTGGGCACAGACCTGACATGACCCTTTTCACTCAAACGCACATATCATCCAAACGGTATGTCTGATTGACAAGTCATTTGTATCGTTGGGAAATTCCTGATGAGACAGTACTTTTGAGATAATCCAAGTGAGTTTTTTGGATGTTTATAAAGTAAAAATGGTTAAAGGATTAGTTCCTCCCAGTATATGCACACTTGAGCGGGAATCATCCGGTTTCATAAATTTGAGAGTCCCCATGTCGTGGGAGTGGATTCCTTTCCATTGGGTAGCTTCCTCTGAGGGTGTTACTCTCCTGAGGTAATAGGGTGTAGTTTCCCAAATATTTTCATGAAGGAAGAGTAGGTACTCCCCTATGGGACTAGGGAGTGGTTCCTCTTTCTATGGAATCAATACTCCCCTATAGGACTAGGGTGTAGGTCCTACATATCTAACATAAATAGAGTCAGAAATCCCCTAAAAGGTTGGATGTAGTTCCTCTATGATAGGATTTGGTACTCCCTTATTGTTATAGGTTGTGGGTCTTCTGCATATGAACTAACAGGGTTGGTAATCCCTTGTCATACCACGGTGTGGGTCCTCTAGTCAATGAGTAGTACTCCCCTTCTGGGTAGGGTGTAGGTCATAAATTGAAAAAGTCATACTACCATATGGGATCATGGTGTGGATCATTCATGAGTCATACTACCTTGGGTGATTATGGAGAGGGTCTTTTTTTATGTTTTTTGAACTCCCCCATCCTGAGTAGCGGTAGGGAGTGGGTCCTCCATTAGAGTTAGAGCTCCCTCAACTGTTAGACATAGTTGAGAGGAGCGGACCCATCCACTTGATAAGAATGTTTCCTAGATAGAATCTAGTTCTCCCTCGATGGAATGAGGTGTGGGACAATTCTTATAAGTGTGAAAGAGGTTTCATGATATAGTTAGTATAAGGAACCCCTCATTTGTGTACAGTGGTGAGGGTGGGCCTCTCCACATTGGTTTCCTTATTCTTGTGTTGGGAACAAGACAACAATGACTGAACCTCCGGTGTCGGGCACTGGAGCTGGACATAGTAGGATATTCCCAATGAAGCATGTTCTCTTAGACATACCACTAAGAATGTTAGAGTTGTTCCTAATGGAGTGTACCTCTCAAATAGGTTCTATTTGGATGGCTGATCTCATGGATCTTATTTATCTTGTTTTTATGTTTTTCCTTTCAAACCTTTGATAATAATCCTTTTTTTGGATATGAGGTTGGAACCATATGATTATTAGTGTCTGAAATTAGTATATATCGATGTTCATGGTATATGTATGATCATATACTTGTGTGGAGCTGACTGTGCATTTATTTGTGGTTTTTCCCTTATGCTTTACCTTTTTTGTTTTGGGGTGTCCTATTGAGTATTTTTTTACTCACTCCTACCTACTTCTTTCCCACACGTGTCATGCCTTGTGCAGATGTTTGATGATTTGAAGGAGTCTAGGGATGGCCAGGACCAGGTGGTACTCAGTGAAATCAGACATATGATACATACTTCTATGGATTCAGGTAGCTGCCCTTCACTTACCCTTATGGTAGGTTTCTCATCATTCGAGCTTCTGTGACTTGGGGTTTTACTTGTTTTATGTCATTCTTTTGGTGGGCTTGTATACTAGCCCGGTTTTCCACCCTATAAATTAATTTCTATTACACTCTGGTTTTGTTTTACTTAGTGGTCTTCATGCATATATTCCTTGGCTTTTTTACTTCCCATCATCTTTGGTTTGGTTTTGTGTGCGTGTGTGCAGGTACTTAGGAGAATGCCTCTCATTTGTGGGATATGCCTACTTGGAACTAGTCTCTATCCCCTATCCTATCTTTGCTGGGCTTGGGGTATTCATGGAACATGCCCTAGGTGATAGTCTGAGACACAATATCTCCTCATCAAACTAACTCTCTCATTAATATATCTCTAACGGGTGTCGTGAATCCCAATGTGGGTGGCGGCGACGGACACTCCAGACTCCCTCCCTTCTCCATGGAGGGGTGGTCACCTCCTTCTTTATTCCCCTTTACCAAAACATTATTTCTCAATTTTTCCCAAACCCAACATAGCCCAAAGGTCCCCTCTCTTCACCTTAGGGTCCCAACCGTTTGTATCTCCCTCCAAAAATTCTTTGAGGAATCAGCACTCTTTGGCGTCTCCCTAGTAGATTTTTTTGGATGAAGGTGTACCTCACTTGACTACTAAGCCATATTCATCAATTACGCTTAGACATTGAAGGGGGGAGTTGACACGTGCCTATCATGGGGTGTGAAAAAACAAATAATAAATATGTTAAAATGTAGTAGAGTGGTAAACCTATGTTTTCTCTAGAGAAGAGTGCACAACAAATATGTTTGTCACTTAAATTTAAGAAAGAAGAAAAGGATGTTTTTTTGAAATTGTTTGGGTTGAAAAACAAAGAAAGCAATAAAAAGAAAGGTTGAACACTATTGGATGAAGAGAGTGATGGGTTTAGGGTAGGATTCACTTTTTCAATGTCATTATTGTAATGAAGATCATATTCCCTCTCTTCCTTTTGAATAACAAATTAAAGACTCCTTGATCGAGTTATTAATCACCCTTGGTTAAAGAAACAAATGAGAATCACTCCTATGTTCATGGAAGTTCATAAAAAATCCCTAAAATAATAAGTCAAGCCCCAATTGGGAATTGTTTATCCTTATAAGTCTAGAGAAAGTTTAATCATTCCACACACGTTCCAACGATCACTAGACACTCACCACTGAACACATTCTTCTTGATCGAGACAAATTGCACTAGGCAGAGGGAGATTAAAATTCTTTAACCAATGCTATTAAAAATGAATATACGATACTCAAAACATGATTGTATTAAGATAATTGGGAAACAATGATAATATAATTCATTCAAAAGAAAAAAATAGAATTTTATATTTAAGCATAAAACTCTTTCATTACAAAATTGAAACATCCCATTCCCCGATCACTCTAAGGTTTAACCCCTCCATGTGAAGGGTAATAGAGTTAAAAGGGGAAGAAGAAGGCATTAGAAAACAAAAATAAAGAAAATAAATAAATAAAAAATAAATTTAGTAGATTTGTGGCTGGCCTCTCTCGGTGGACATCTCCTCCTTGGCACCTTGAAGGAATGGAATGGAGAATGGGATGCTTTGAGAGGGGGGACCTCTCTTCCTTTTATAGCCATAATTCTTCCCCCGGATGGTGACACATTTTATCCTCTTGTAATTAAATATTCAAGCATTTCACCCTTATTGAATGTTGTTTATAAATCTTTTTTCCGTTTCCCATCAAAATGTCAGCAAATTTGGACAAGTATTACTAGAGTTATGACCGTTTTACTCTCATAATTTATTCTGTCCAGTAAGACTCTCCAAATTTCAAACCTCCGGATTAAGATGCTTTAATGAACCTTAAAATGGCTAATTTCCGCGGTATTTCCTTCATGAAAGATGTTCCCAAACTCCTTCCTCGTCCATACTCCGAATGCCACAACAATTGGGCCCACAAATAATGAGTTATGGACCTCACATAAAAACTTAAGAGAACTGTAAACAGTTTTCTTGAGACAACTTGTGAGCTTCTTTTGGGATTCCATAGGATCGATTAAACTTTTGGTCCAAAAATAGTAAATGAAGAACTGAATGTTTAGAATCTAGAAACAAAATAAATTTTCAATTTATATTAGTGTATAAGATCTTATATCCAAACTACATAAATAATTTAAAATAGTTAAAAATATGAAATGGGCATTTTTACTATTTGACTCAAAATAACACCAATATCATAAAAATGAAGCAATTCATCATAGAGGACAAATTTTGTGAGTTTAAAACAATGAAATTCAATGTAATGTTAATTGAAAATATTTTCTCTATAAATTCCCCCACACTTAGCACTTGGACTCCTGGACAAGTAAAAATCAAATCAAATCAAATCCAAAACACATACCAATGAGATCTACCAAATCCATATCAAGAAACAGAACGATATAATTCCTAATAAAAAAATTATTTCAAGTTCTACATTTTAGATTATTTAATATATTTCCACTTCATTTCATAACCCATGCACACAAAAAACCTACATCACACGAATTTTCTCTCATCTCACAAATGAAGATGATCAACAAGGCTTTTCTCATCCAAACTCACACAAGAGTCACCATAGTCTTGATAAATTCCTACTTATCAACTCAATGTGATTCAAGGAAATGTGTTTCTCCTAAAGACTTTTTAGGGTTGTTCTGTCGATTTCGGTTGGTAGGATTTAGATGTTAATAATTATGAGTCCAAAAAAGGATGGATTGGCTCATTTTGAAGCAAAATTGAAAGATTCTAATTTTCACTCAAATACAGTTTCATTCTCTTCAACATTGTAGAAAATAGGCACCATCATCATTTAATCAGCTCAGGATTTCAGCAAAAAAATTTCAATCTTTTCAAGCATGATTTTTCTTGAAATCTCTAGATAGGCGCAAATTTATTTTTTACATTGGAAGCTCCAGAAAAGCACAACTTCTGTTATCCTGAAATCTCTAGAAAGGCACAGCTTTAACCAAAATGAAATATTTATAAGAAACATCATCTCTTCAACATTTTAAATTCCACCAATAGTATCACCAAATGAGGTAGTACACCACAAGACATCTTCCCCCACACTTAAGTTCAACTAGATCATGCAATTTCACATCAAGAGTAGGATGGATAGGGAAACTTGGTTTGTAATATGGCTAACCTAACAGGATATTCATGGAATCTAAGTGATTATAAAGGATAAATGTGAAGGTGGGATATAATGAAAAGGATTATTTTTAAAAGGGGGCTTAAAACCAAATAAATGCCTCAATCATTTAAAACACATGTACCCCAAACCCTCATGTTTTGAAAGGAATAAATCAAATTACGGTTTAATCAAGCATGTTATGGTTCTCTCATGAAATGAGGCGAATGAAATGAATATGACAAAAATGTTTTAGAAGCCTCACAGGAAAGTGATTTCAAAGATAGACAGTGAAATATGGTATGGGTTTCAAAAATCAGTGTGCTTTTCATTAAATTCCAAAAGATTTGAACTCGAAACAAATTCATTTCAGCATTCATTTAAGCTCATTTTCATGGAATAGATTAGTTCACTCATTGACCTGGGTTTCAAAAATGGTAATGACAATCATTTCAGAATAAAATTTTCAAAAACACACCAAAAATTGAAAAATAAACACACCAAAATATAAAAACACGAAATCTGTTTTTGAAAACAAACATAGAATGAAAATCATAAACTATAAAGGTTCCCTCCCCCGCACTTAAATGATGCAGTGTCCTCAATACATTAAAGATGATTTAACATGTATTCCAATTTTAAAATGAATCACATCATCAAGAAAGTGTGAAGGATAGGTACAACCTGATGTCTCTTATTGATAAATAGGATGGAGGAGTGAGATTTCCTCCCCTAGCTCGGATGGTAGGGTCCCACGGAATTTCCTCAACCTATGCCCATTCAAAGTGAATGGATCTTGTTCTCCATCCTTCACAATCTACACAACACCGAAAGGATATACATGAGTAACTATAAAAGGACCCTCCCATCTGGAACAAAGTTTACCTAGCATCATCTTGAGTCTTGAATTGAATAGCAAAATTTTTTCTCCAGGATGAAATTATTTCAGTTGGATCAGCTTGTCACAAGTCAATCTTGTTCTCTATTTGTAAATCATGTAATTTTCAAATGATTCTCTTCTAATTTCCTCCAGCTCCGATAACTGAACCCTCCTCTATATCCCAGTACTTCTATGAACTAGAATCATCTTCCTCACAACCCAATACACCTTATGCTCCAGTTCCACATGTAGGTGACAACGTTTCCCATAAATTAGCCTAAATGGACTCATTCCAACGGGTTCTTGTAGGCTGTCCTATAATCCCATAATGTGTCTTCTAGCTTTTGGATCCAATCCTTCCTGTTTGGTTTAATAGTATTTTCCAAAATTCCTTTGATTTCTTTATTGGATACTTCAGCTTGACCATTTGTTTGTGGGTGATAGGGATTTGATGTTTTATGATGCACCCCATAATTCTTCACCAAGACTCCATTATCTTATTGCAAGAGTGAGTCCCATGATCATTGATGATGACTCTAGGCACTCCAAACCTACAAAATATGTTAGTCCTGAAAAAATCACAAACAATATTAGCATCATCAGTCTTGTTTTCTTTTTCTTCCACCCATTTGGAAACATAATCAATCGTAAGCAAGATATAAGAATTTCCAAATGACATTGGGAAAGGGCCCATAAAAGCTATCCCCCAGATTTCAAAAATCTCACAAAAATTAAGTGGTTTTTGGGGAATTTCTTTTATTTTGAGATGTTTCCAAAAAACTGACATTTTGGACACCTTTGTCAAATTTCATGTGAATCTTTAAAAATGTTTGGCCAAAAAAGTCCAGATTCTAAATCCTTCCTTACTATTCATTGAGGTCCAAAGTGGCCTCCACAAGCTAATGTGTGACAAAACTGAAAGATAGAACCAATTTCACTCTCATTAACACATCTTCTTATCACATGGTCATTGCAAATCATCCAAATAAATGGATCATCCCAAATGTAATATATAGATTAAGATTTTAGTTTGTTAATTTTTTGATAATTGAAATGAGATGGGACCTGAGATGGTACCAGGTAATTGGCCATTTTATCATACCAAGGTACTTCTCCTTTAGTCAAGTATAGTTGCTCTTCTGGAAGGTTATCATTCAATGGTTCTTTTTCTGGAGCTTTAGCTTTAGCAGTGTTGGGACGTCTGCTTAAATGATCAGGCACTTGGTTCTCAGATCCCTTTTTTATTTGATTTCTATGTTGAACTCCTGAAATAGTAACATCCATCTCACTAGCCTTGGTTTAGCTTCATCCTTCTTCATCAAGTACCTGAGTGTTGCATGATCAGAAAATATAGTGACTTTAGTTCCAGTAAGATACGATCTAAATCATTCCAAAGCAAAAACAACATCTAAAAACTCCTTTTTGTGGTTTTTTAATTGAATTGAGCTACATCCAAGGTTCATTTAGCATATGAAATTACAAGTGGCCCGCCCTTAATTCACTGAGAAAGTTTTGCTCCAACTTCTTAGTTGGAAGCATCATAAAGTAGCTCAAATATTTCATCCCAATTTGGAAGCTGAATCACAGGTGGTGAAGTCAATCTCTTCTTAAAATCATCAAAGGATTACCTATATGCACCATTGAAATCAAAATCAGCATCTTTCAAAAGTAATATTGAGAGAGGGATATAAATCTTACTGAAATCATTGATAAACCACCAGTATAATCCTGCATGTCCTAAAAATGATCTAAGATGTTTCACACAAGTAGGGTAAGGTAATGAATTTATCGCTTCAATTTTGGATTTATCCAATTCAATTACCTTTTGGGAAATAACATGACCAAGTAAAATTCTTCTTTTAAACATGAAATGACACTTCTCAAAATTTAAAACAATATTTTTTTTCAATGCAGGTTTTCAAAAAAATTTACAGATTTTTCAAGCAATGGTCAAATGAATCTTCAAAAAAAATGAAATAATCTAAGAAAACTTCTAAGAAAATTTCAATCTGATCAGAAAACATACTCATCATGCACCTCTGAAATGTACCTGGAGCATTACATAATCCAAATGGAATTCTTTTATATGAAAAAGTACCAAAAGGACATGTAAATGTTGTCTTCTCTTTATCCTCTGAAGAAATGTGTACCTGGAAGTAACCGGAAAATCTATCCAAAAAAATAACTAGTTCTTCCTACAAATATCTATAACATCCGGTCAGTGAAGGGGATGGGGAAATGACCTTTTAGAGTGACCTGGTTCAATTTCCTAAAATCAAAGCACACACTCCAGTTGTTTTGAATTTTCATGGGGATTAACTCATTCTTTTCATTCCTCACAATTGTCAGGCCAATTTTTTTAGGAACGACATGAATAGTGATGAGCCACTGTGAATCTAAAATGGGATAGATGATACCATAATCCAATAGTTTCTCGATATCCTTCTTCACAACCTCCATTAATGTGGGATTCAGTCTCCTTTGGGGCTGTCTAACAGGTTTTGAATCTACCTCAAGAAAAATTCTATGTGAACATATTTTTGATTTATTCCTCAGATATCAGCTAAGATCCATCCTATTTCCTAGATATTCTCTCTCAAAATATCAACCAATGATTTTTCTTGGGTTTAGATAGATTATTTTCAATTATCACTAGTAACTTCTCTACTTTCATAAGGTACACATATTTCAAATCATTAGGGAGTGGTTTTAATTCAAGTTCAAGGGGATTGTCAAGGGATGAAATTAAACTGACATTACCTACTTCCAATGTGTGATCCTCTTGCACACAAGAAAGCATATCATATTCCTTTTCATTTAATAAATCATCAACGAAATCATATTTTACCTCTTCCTCCCACATGAAGTCAGAATCTTCAGCATCTTCAACATCCACATGTTTGATGATATTTCCAAGGTAATAAGTCTCTCATAAGTCTAAGAATTTATAAATCATACCTGATTCTTCAATTGGTTTTGCACCATCTTCATAGGAAAGTGAAAAGATGGAGTGATCATCTGATGGGTTCTTCATGGATTCAAAAATATTAAAGTGGACCGTGCTCTCTCCAAACTCCATGGTGAGTGTCCCCTCATGGACATTGATGATGGTTTTAGTCATCTATAAGAAAGGTCTCCCCAAACTTATGGGTGAATGTGAAGGGATCCTATCTTATTCTGTATTTAGCATGTAGAAGTCTGTTGGGAATAAGAGATCTTTGACTTTCACAAGGACATCCTCCAAAACTCCTACAGGGAAACATGTGGATTTGTTTGCAAGATGGACCACCACTCTTGTTGGATTCAAGTCTCCCATATGCAAGGAAGTGTATATTGAGTGAGGCAATACATTAATTGAAGAACCTAGATCACACAAAGAATTAGAGAAATTTAAAGAACCAATGGTGCATGGAATGGAAAACATCCATGGATCTTGAAATTTAGTTGGCAATTGTGGTGTGATAAAGGATGACACACTTCTTCCCAAGTTGATCTTTTTAGTCCCTTGAAGTATCCTCTTCTTGGTGCAAAGATCCTTCAAAAATTTATTATACTTTGGAATTTGTTTGACTACATCAAGTAAGGGGATACTGATTTCCTTTTTCTGGAAGGTGTCCAGAATTATTTTTGAAGTACTTCATCCTGCAATTTCTTTGATTCAGTCATCCTTGATGGAAATGGAGGGGGGTAAGTCTTTCTTCTCCCTTTTTTCCTTTTAAATGGTGTTTCTTGTCTCTTCTTCCTTGACCGATCATTCACTTACTCCTCTTTATTATCTTCTTTTCAATGCATATTCATAGATTTTTTTGGAGTTTACAACTTCATTCTCCCTCAAACTAGGTGGTCTTGTTTCAAGTTCATGGGATTCTGGTGGTGAGAGGTATTTTACACTTCTTGTTGTTATCATGCTGACATTCTCCTTTGGGTTTGGGATTGTTTGGGAAGAATGTTTCTTGGGATTTTTGGTTAGAAATTCCATGAGACCTCCAAACTTGGTGGACAAATATTTTATAGAATCTTTCAGCCCCTCATTATCAGATATATTCTATTGGTTCAAAATTATGGGGTGTGCACTGGTTGATAGTTTCTCATAATGTTTTAAAAAAGTTGGTGGTTGGTGAGAAGGTTGGCTATAAGATTTATTTTGTTGAAATTGTGGGGGGTTTTTGAATTGTTGCGGGAATGTGGGTCTAGCTTGATTCTGCTAATTTCCAAACCCATATTGAATATGGTATGGATCTATCCATCCTTGATTCTATTGGTATTTCCGTTGATGAAAAGTTTCCACGTAAGTATCCACTCCCTATATTTCAGCACATTGGTCAGTGAAAAGATCGGGTGATGAGAAGAAACCACATACCTTAGTCGGTGATTTTTGGTCACCCACTTATTTCAAGGATATGTGTCTCACCAAAATAGTTATCTCTTCAATATTAGTTTCTAGTAAGGGTGATGGATGAGAAGTTCATACCTCATGAATACCTCTTATTCCAGTACCTCTTGTACCAAACTGTTGTGAGTTCTGAGAAATCTTCTCAATCAAACCTTTGGCTTCTTCTGGTGACTTTTCAATCAATTCACCTCCAGATGATACATCAAGAAGGTTCCTATTATTGTGTAGTAATCCTTGATAGAATAATACAAGAAAGTGATGATCCTAAATGGATTGATGAGGGTATCTAGCACCTATCTTTTTAAATCTATCCTAGTACTCGTAAAGGGTTTCACCAGATGATTTTTTGATGGCATATATCTCATTTCTGATGGCTGTGCTTCTAGATGTGGGGAAAAATCTTTGCATGAATCATATCACCATGCCATTACAATCATCAAAATCTACAGGCTTTAGACCATAAAACCATTCTTTGGAAGCTCCTTCCAATGAAAACGGGAACGCCTTCCACTTAACTTGTTCCTCAGCTACTCCATGTGGTCTGAAGGTTGATCAAAAATGTGTGAACTCTTTAATATGGTTGTTGGAATATTCACCTTCCAAGCCATGAAACTTGGGATGCAATGGAATCATGTTAGGTTTCATATCAAAATAATTTTTTAACACTATCATAACAAGTCGATTATTCTGAGTAAATAATTGTGTGGTACAAAGGTCTCTAAGGGTTAGTTTTTGATTTTCAGCTATGATGACAGGCTCGGAGTGAACACTTGAAGGTTCACTCAAGTCTGTAAGAGAAATATCCTCAAATTCCGGTTGAAAATTGAGGTTTTTGAGCCTATTCAACAAAGTTCATTCAATTTCAGTATCAATGGGACAAGGTTTAGTGTTCGAGACTCTAGTCATGCAACTTTGGAATGAAAATAAGAAAAGATGAAAGAATGAAGAAGAAAAATTGTTGGCACTACCTCCCCAGCAACGAAGCCAAGTTGTCACACGTGCCTGTCACGGGGTGTGACAAAACAAATAATACCTATGTTAAAATGTAGTAAATTTGTTATGTTAAGTTATATTCATAGAGTAGTGCACAATAATTATGTTTGTTACTTAAATTTAAGAATGAAAAAAGGTTGTTTTTTTAAATTGTTTGGGTACAAAAATAAATCATGAAATAAAAAGAAAGGTTGAACACTAATTGATGAAGAGAGTGATGGGGTCAGGGTAGAATCCAATTTTTAAATGTCATCATAGTAATGAATATCATATTACCTCTCGTATATTTTAATAACAAATGAAAGACTCCTCGATCGAGTTATTAATCACCCTTGGTTAAAGAAACAAATGAGATTCACTCCTATGTGTGTGAAAGTTCATAAAAAATCCCTAAACAACTAAGGCAAGTCCTGATTGGGAATTGTTTATCCTTATAACTCTAGAAAAAGTTTAATTGTTTCACACACATGCCAACTATCTCTAGACACTCCCCATCTAACACAATCGGCTCGATTGAGACAAATTGCACTAGACTGAGGGAGATTGAAATTCTTCATCCAAAGATATTAAAAATGAATACACCAAACACAAAACATAATAACATTAAGATAATTGGGAAATAGTGATAATATAATTCATTAAAAAGAAAAAATAGGACTTTATATTTAATCACAAAACTCCGACATTACAAAAGTGAAACTCACCCATCCCCGATCACTCAAAGGTTTTATCCCTCCATGTGAAGGGTAGTAGAGTTAAAAGGGAAAAAATAAGGAATTAAAAAACAAAAATAAAGAAAATAAATCAATTAAAAAGAAATTTAGAAGAGTTGTGCTAGCCTCCCTCAGTGGATATCTCCTCCTTGGTGCTTTGAAGCAATGGAATGGTGAATGAGATGCTTTGAGAGGGGGGACCTCTCTTCATTTTATAACCAGAATTATTTTCCCGAATGATGACACATTTTATCCTAATTAAATGAAATATTAACGAGTTTCACACTTATTTAATGTTGTTTATAATTCCCTTGTCCATTTCCTCTCAAATTATCAGTAGCTTTGGACAAGTATAATGAGAGTTATGGCCATTTTACTCTCACAATTTATTTTGTCCATTCAGACTCACCAAATCAAAAACCTCTAGATTATGATGCTTTAATGCCCCTTAAAACGACCAATTACCGTGGTCGTTCCTTCATGAAATATGTTACCCAAATCCTTACGCATTCATCCACATAATTCCACAACAATTGGACCCACAAATAACGAGTTATGGACCTCAAATAAAAAATCAACAGAACTGTAAACAGTTTTCTTGAGACAACTTGTGAGATTCTTTTGAGCTCTCATATGGTCGATTCATATTTTGGTCCAAAAATAGTAAATGAATAACTAGATTTTTAGAATCTGGAAAAGATATAATTTTTCAATTTGGATTAGTATATAAGATGTTATGGCCAAACTACCGAAATAATTTAAAACAGTTAAAAATATGAAATTGGAATTTTTTCTGTTTAGCTCAATATAACACCAATATCATAAAAATGATGAAATTCATCATAGAGTAACAATTTTTTGGATTTAAAACAATTAAATTCCTTGTTAATTTAACTGAAATTATTATCTCTATAAGGAGTCACATTTGAGTTACTGGATCCTCACCACATTCCTCTTCATTGTGCTAATGAGGATGACCTCACCTCGCCTTGGTCTAAGGGTTAATGGTAATGTGACGTATCTAACTTATTTCTATTCAAATGGGTCTATAAATTTAATTGGGATCATTATCCTATGAAAATTGTGATTTGGGTAAGTTTCCCAAGCATACCCATACCATTCCAATTACCTTTTACACTCCAAATGTTGGGAAATATCATCAAATTGTTTATCTTTTGATAACTTCTTGTAATCCCTCTGTCACACCATTACCCCTAACATATTCATGAAAATTGATATTTATAAGACTTTTTTTGATTATTTGTGGATTTATGGGATACATAACTCATATCCCATCAAGAAGTGGTGTTAAAGGCTTGGTTAAACTACTTCTATTCATGATTTCATTTGGGACACTCGCATCATGATTTTTTATCTTTGTTCAAGGTAGAAGAAGAATACACATCCTAACATGGTTGTTAGTGGTAAGGGAAAGGAACAAGATTCTCTATATTCCATATCCAATTTTTAATGCCTTTTCACATGAGCCTAAAATATATTCCTTTGATGCTGTTATCTTCTATTCTCAAATGGTGATAGGAAATGGAAGTAAAACTAACGATTTGATTTCTCCCATACCAAGGGGAGTTGATGCCTGACCTAAAGTACCCTACAAGGTAGTATGTATTGTGATGAATTCTGAGGCAATGTCACATCCTATCAGTCCTATATACAATTCATCATTGACAAGAACTATGAATCCATCTGCTATTTGTGGTTTTTAGAAAGGGGGATACATGGCACATAAATGATAAAATCGGGTCACCTTTATTTCAAGTGAAGGTTGGGTGAATGTAGTGGTTAAAAAATGTCTTAGTAAGAATAATTTAAATCTTAGTCTAAGTAATCTATTTAATGGTTTAGATTTCATGAGTTCATACTTGGATTTAATGGATGAGAAAAGAAATCATGAAGGGTAGGTTTTAGTCATTCCAAAATTTAAGAGGACACAACTTGTGTTAAGACACATGAGACCTTCAACAGAGTGATAAAGAAAGTGACTACCAGTCAACATTAGAGTGTTATAAAGATCAGAAAATAATGGATGTTAGGTGTGGTTTGAGTAATGAAAAACACATCAATTTTTCTTCTAAAAATTTTGCAGTCAACGATATGAAAAAAACTAAGCAACGTAAATATTACTCCAATATTATGAAGCCCATGGTCATCAGATAAGATGGAAAACGAAATAATATGAGGATGAGGTCAGGAAGGATCCAGTGTCAGTTCTTGAATTTGGAATTATTAGGGTTCAAGATGATCCTCTTGGAAATGAGTTTTAGGTAGCTATAGATAAGACCGATGATACTAAAGAGGGAAGGTCAGATGACCATAATCGATTGTTGTAACTAAAGGAATTAGATGGTTCACATAAGAAAACAAGGAATTATGATTCTGATCTGTTTCTTCTCCTATATTCTAAGGAAGAGATATCAAAGGAATATTTTGATATCAATGTTTCTAAATAAAATACTGATAGATTTTATGATATATTAGTTCGAGTTATATTTAATGATGATAAAATTGATTGGATTAAAAATATATTGGATATTGGATTATAGAATCAACGAGGGGAATATATGTTTGGATGAATATATTCAGACCCAGGATAGGATTGGATACCACTTCTAGAATCATATCAAAGAAGAACCAGACATGATGGTAACCTCTATAACATGAAGCTTACAAATGGTGACTAATTAAATTATTTTAATTTTTTTGGAATATCTTGATAATTTCTTATGTGGTTTGAAATTTTGATTTTATGTAATGTTTTTGGGTTTTTACTTTCCCTAAAAATTATTTTCTAAAATTATTTTTATAAATTTCAAGTCATTGAACATTAATCATTAAATATGTAGTCCTTGTAACTCCTTGTTTGTTTAATTTAAAATTATATTAACCATTACATAAATTTTTTCAACCTACTTTAGTAAAATTATATTATTAAGGAAAATAATTATGTAAAATAATATTTTATTTAAATAAATAAATTTTAAAAAATAAATCAATTTTTCATTTTATTCGCCAAAAATTAAATTTAGTTTAATTACATGTCAAATAGTTTATGTGAAACACAATACTTTCTTTTAATTATACAATAATAAATATAACAATTATATACATTTGTACTCGATGACCACATATCTAATGAATACATGTTAGACAACCATATATCAACTAGCCATATATATATAATAGTCATATTTCATTCTCTTATATAACCATACGTTATCAACTAAAATTCACTCATCTTATTAGTATATTTATCTATCAAAATTTATATTATTTTTCTAATATTATTCTTTCCATTCATAATCATAATCAGGGGTATGATCTTTAAGAAAGACATGAGGTTAAATATTTCTTGTTTATGGTACTTTTTTACATTTTTTATAGATAATTTAATTTTATAAATGATGTTATATATTTTATTCTCAAAATTAATTATATTTAATTATATTGTATTTTAATATTTAATCTCAATAAAATATATCATAGTTTTTTTAGTTTGGTGTTATGTGTGAAATAATCTATTCAACACATTAAATGAATTAAAATGTGGGAGCGTTATGTTTTCCCGCCTCAAAAGGAATTTTACCCTTGGAATTTCATGGTTTTAATGAAAAAAATTTCGGGTATTTTTTTCATCATTACATCTTTGGGTTTCTATATATCTTCCTCAAACATATTATTTGGCCATAAATATTTAACATAGTGATTGTTATTATTTTATATCCATTTTTCTCTACAATCCAAGATATCCAACAGTTTTTCCTCATAAAAGAGACTACTGTCTAGTTAAATAACTTTTTAGTTTTTATATATCATAGAAAAGGTACCTACTTCATCAAATGTGATACAAGGAATACATCATATACTTTTTTGAGGTTTGGTGGAAGTAATGTTGAATATTATACTATCCATACATGACTGACGTTCTCTCTGTGATTGATGAATCTATGGATTAAATTTATATTCTTCTTGAATCTCATAATATTATTCATTAATTATATTCAAATGAATAACTTGTCTCTAACTTCAAACATGAAATCTCACTATGTATTATCAGTAGAGATAATTTTATATCATTTTGTTGCATTAATATGTTATATATTGTTTTTAGTAATTATTAACATTACATGAGAAATTTAAAGACATACTGGATTACACTATATGAATTCATCCCATCATGTTATATTTCTTACTATACTCCCATCCAGATCATTATATAGTTTCATTTGAATAAAATTGGAAACTTTTATTTTATGAGAAATCAACTAGAAGAATATTTTTATACTAACACCATTTTTAATCTATTGAGTATGATCATAAAATATCTTTCATAGTCATATTTTTAATTTGAGATTGACCATTAATTTAAGGATGATATATTATGGTATTATAAATATCTATATCCAACAACCATAAAAGAATTATCTAGAACATCAATGTGAGCCTTACATCTCAATTGGATTATATATAAATTAGTATTCCATGTATCATTACCATATCTTTTATGTATATCATGGAAATTAAATTACGTCTAAAGTCATTTTGAATGGAAAATAAGTGACCCAACATCATAATGAAATCAACCACAATCCAAATAGTATTATATCTTTTACAGTTATAATGATTTTCTATAATTAAATCCATAGTCATGTTCTTCATATTATATATAATTATGGGAAATGGTTTCATCATACCATAATTCATATATTATTCATCCTAAAAATTCTAAAAAAACATAGAATCATAATATATAATTTGAAATATCTATCTTTATGTAGTCCCATTTTATGTTCTCCATAAAATATATACACAAATTTGTGCATATAATATGTATAGATAATGATGAGATATATCATTCACCCAATAGATCATTCTTCAATTATTGTATTGTAGTGAAACATATTTTTGGTTGGAGTAGATTTCTCAAGAGGGGGGGGGGGGTGAATTTAGTGTCTATAAAAATTTCGGGTTAAAAGGTATTCTTAAAAAGGATTCCCCAAATGGTTAAATACAAACCAATTAATCAAGTTTATACTATTATAAGAGTTTTAATTTTTAAATAACTTCTTAGGAGATTGATTAGTTCTCAGTAATCTTAATTTCAATTATTAATATTACTTTTGAAGCTATTATACTAAGACAAGACAATTATAACTTCATTCCAAGTTTAAGTATCAAAGTGAATTTAGTGATTTCTGAATTATATAGTAAAGTAGTAAAACAGAGAAGACTAAATTAAGTAGCACAATGGATATGAAACAAGTGGTTTAGTCTCAAGCTGAGACTTAATACCCTCCACTTGGTGATCACCTTCCACTAAGAAATTTATATAAATAAACTTGATCCACACCTAGGATTGGGGTTAAACAATAGTACACCGGATAGTCCAGGTCAAACAGGGACCTCTTCCATAGTTCTTCATGGGTAAAAACAACCAGGCCACACATGGACCTCTTCCACACTTATCTATGGGTATAAAAATGTAAAAAATATGTTTGAGTAAGGATATCTTGTATCCTTCAGTTTTATGTGGGAGACAGATTGTGTTGTTATACAGCTACACACACAGCTTGATGGATAGTAAAATGATACACAACAGAGCAGAAATATTGATATAGGTTTAGAAATTCCTTGAATGTTATTATTTGAAACTCTGGACTTTTAATATGAAGAGGATGCAGAAATCATGTTCTCTTAAGGAAAATAGAGTATCGAAAGTTAGATAGATCCGGATTGTGTTCTTTGTGATGTTTGACAGTGCGAAGATATTCTCGATTCTAGGATTCAGTTGAGTTTCGTGTGTTCTCCAGTAGCGTTGAGTTTCATGAGACAATTCTTTCTTTAATAATTATCTAAGTGTGTTCTTTTGTCATGATCATGACCAGAAGTTTTTTTTTTCAGTTTCGTGCCCCACTCCTCTTATTTTTTCTAGGATGCATTACTCTTTTATCTTGTATTGCTCGTGTTTAAGCTGACAGGTTGCATGTATTTTGCACCTCGTACCTCATACTGTTAGATGACTTGTCTAAAAATAAATATTAATTATTTCAGTGCATTTAAAATCATCAAATATGACTGTTAGAGATTAAATTGGAAGACAACAAAACATATTAAGAAACTGTGTCACAGTGTGTCATGAAAACAGTGTCTCCTTCACACGGTGTCTGGATTAGTCACGGTGTCTTGTGGTTATGGTGTCTTGTTCACGGTTCCTCGATGTTACAGTGTCTTGTTCACAGTGCCTTGTTCATGGTGTCTTGTTCATGGTGACTTGTTGTCACAATGTCTTGTTCATAGTGTCATGATGTCATGCTATCTTGTTAACAGTGTTTGGATGTCATGGTTTCTTGTTCACAGTGTCTGGATGTCACAGTGTCAAGATATCACAGTGTCAGGATGTCACAATGTCTAGATGTCACTGTGTCTAGATGTTACGGTGTCTAGATGTCACGGTGTCTTCTTGTTCACGGTGTCTTAGACATAGCAAAATATCTATATTCAAACATAAGCAGTGATATTTATGGAATGAATTAAACATAATAATTTTTCAGATAAATCATTATAAAGTTAATCAAAACATAGTGTATAGTAACCAAACTAAGTGTGTAACACTTAATATCTTTGGATAGCTTTTACTAAACAACTGTGCATTTAATGTGAGATAGATTACATAGAGTTAACATGGTTTATAGATTGAATAGGATTTGTGATCATTAAAACATGATTAATACATGAAGGGTCCAATAATTTCCCACTTTTTGATGATCACCAATCATGTATATTTAGACTATATATTTTTTCTAACAACATAGTTTGAATGTGCATATAACATATATAGAGTGGGTGTTCTATTCTCCTATATGTCTCTTATATTTATCCCCCTTTTGGGATTATCAAAAAGTAGCAAGGAAAATAAAGAAAAAAGGGACAAGAAAAGGGAATAATGTAGTAGATAAAAAGTGGGGCATTTCATAAATTAAAACAAAATTAACAAGATTCCCATCAAAAAAGAGTAAGAGATGTCCTTCTTCACTGTATGGTCTTCTCTTTTCCTTTAGAAGCAGTAATAGAAGAAGAAGGCATAAGAGCAGGGGTTGAGGTAGAAGATGGTAGTGAGGTGGTTGATAGAGAAGGTAAAGGAAGAACTTCAAAGAGAGAGGGGTCCAGAGTAGGTGAAGTAGAAGAATGAGGCAGTGTTTGATCAAGTATCACATGCCTAATATGACTCAGTTCTTGACTGACAGACATAGAAGTAGAGGATAGGGCAGAGGTAAAAGTAGGAAAACCAGGCCCTAGAGGGGCAGCCGCAGGAGCAACAATGGATGTAATATGTACATGAAGATAGGTCTCCAAAAGCTTAATAAAATCCTCAATGATCTCTCCACCATAATGCATATCTTTCTCACAGTCATCCTTGTTTTCCAACAAATATTCCAACAGATGAGTGAACTCTGTGAGATTTTGGGCTTGAGTCTTGAAATCATGAGTAATAAGAGGAATCCTCATATTGTTTACAAGATATTTGAAAAGATTGGTTATGTCAGTCTTTGAGAAGATTCAGTTGAAGTAAAAATCCACATTCTTGGCAATTTATTGCTGAGCATCATTAAAAATCTGGGAATGGATTTGGACTAGATCAAGAACTCTATCACTGTTCTTGATAACTTCAGATAGAGAATATTTATTGAAACCACTAAGTATAGTCCGAAGTTCTTCTTTGACCACTATTCTGAGTAGGTCACTGTCTAAGGAATATTGACATGATTATACATATTTCTTGGATGCAGTGACAGCTTAGGTGAGAGATTTCAGTTGATTTATCACTTTTTGAAGGTACCCTGTATACTCATCAGTGAGATTGTAAATATTAACCACAATCTCTTTCATTTCTTTCACAATATTTTTGTTTCTTTCTGCCACTTTTTCATCTATGGAAGCTAAATGAGGTTGAATCTGAGAGAAAAATTCTATGGGTTTTGAGGAACAACATGCTCCATAGGATGAGAAGTAAGCTCTGATCTCGAATTCATCACTTTCTGCATGTCTTTAATCATACCTCTTAGAGTCTTCACTTCATCACTACGATGTCTATTTTCAACTTTGACTTCCTGAAACTCATGAAGCATTTTGGGTTGTATTTTCCAAATAACTTTTCCCAACAACAGTGAGACATTTCTCTCACATAGATTTTTTATAGGAGTTAGTTAGGTATTCAGGGGTTTTTCAACTATAGCCAAAAGGTAGCTTCAAATTCTTTCATATCGTCTTTACTCACCATGGATAGTTGTTCTGGTAAAGATTCAGAGATAAGTACTGATATGGGCTCAGTTTCTATTTGAGGGGAAATATTAGAGACATATTTCAATTGGAACATATTGAAAGGGTCAAAGACGTTTAATAAGACTTCCTGGGAGTCATTCACAACATAAAAGCTGGGGAATTTTTATCGAGTGTCTACAAGGCTTGGATCAATTGGGTTTGGTACTTCAAAATATTCCAGATTCGGGGGTTGCTCCCCCGCAACAGTTGCATACTTCTTAGGAATGAGAGGCTTAGAGGATTGATCTAGTTCCACAAATTAATATTTTAGTTCCTCAATAATTTCATGTCTATCCAACTTAAAATCCATCTCCAGCCTTCCCTCAGTTGAAGGAATGACTTCAGGAATAGATTGTTCCACTAGGATTTACTCAAGGTCAGCTTCTTTCATAACAGGTAATTCTTTTTCTATAAGATCATCCATATCATTACATTATATTTCATTTAAAACATATTATATTTCAACTTCAGGTTGATATTCTAGATTAACAACATCTTTAGAATTAGGGACTTCATTTTCACTTAATACGTGATGGACAAGTGTACTGTCTTCTTTATCAGAAAAAGTTTCCATGGGAGGCACAATAGCCTCTTCTTCTTCTTGTTATTGAGAATACTCAACAACATCAAGTGGTTCCAAACCATGATCAGCAATATATTTTGGTCTTGAATTATGTTCCACTAGATTGAACTTTTTATAAATACTATCACTGTATTCTACCTAGGCCTTTTCCCAAGGATTATAATTGATTTTCATCCTCTTGATAATGATTTTTGAAAGGCAGAACTCACAATATTTGATAACATCTTCATTAGGTCCAACCATACCTTTGTCATAAAGAATGGATAAGATAAGATTAGATTAAAACAGGGAGGTTTACTTGGATGTGGTTTTGAGCAGCTCAAACATATGGTGTATGACATACTTACAAAGGTTGATCTTATGCCCATTTTTCATTAGATGAATCAGAAACACATCCTGATATTTTAGTATAGAAAAATCAACTTTTTTGGGGATAATAATGTTCTGTAAAAACATAAATATAAGTCTAGATTCCCCATCTAATTCAGCAGTAATGGCTCTCCTATTGGTGCCATTTATGGTTAATCATTTTAGAGCATCTTAAAAATAAAATAATTCCCATGAAGGCGGAGGTCCTATCAAATAGTCCTCAAAGATTCCTTCATGAAGTATCCTAAGGCATGCAGCCTATAACCTCAAAGAGAATGATCCTTTTTGGCCATTTATCCAGCTTCTCACAGTATAACCAACTTCAGAATCAATGGAGAACTGAACATACTGATAGAATTGATCCAAAAGATTAGGGTAGATAGGTATATCTTTCTTTGAAAACCATTCTAACCAGCCTTGATCTTTTAAAAATTTCAAAACCATAGACTTACTCGACAAAAGCCACTCAGGGCATATATGTTTCTCAGGTACCACTACTCAGTTCACAAGATTTGGATTTAGAGGAACTTTGGGTTCCGTCTTAGCTGCAATCTTCGTCTTCATTGAGCTATGTTTCTTAGGAGTCGACGATGAAGGGAATTTCATCCTAGGAATTCACTGAAGGTTCAAGAGACAAAAGGGTTGAGAGATTTAAGAAGGGTTACCAATTGAGTGAATAGAAGAAAGATCAATTGAATGAAAAGTGATGCTTTCATTATTTTATCATTTAGGAATACCAAACATTGCAAAAGTAAAAGTGTGAGTAAATAAAAAGATGAAATAAATAATTACTGAAATACGGTTTTTAATTTGTAAAAAAATTCATCAAAAAATATTTACAGTGAGACCATATCAAATCATTACATAGAGACAGTGAATGAATTTTATGGTTATATAGTGACTGATATTTATAGTGAGACAATGACTGGTCCTTATGGTGAGGTAGTGACTGGTCCTTACAGTGAGACAGTGACTGGTCCTTACAGTGAGATAGTGATTATCAGATAGTAATCACGAAATACTAACTGTGAGACTGTAAACATGAAACAATAAGATATAAAACATTAAGATATTTAATTAATATTTAGCATCCCTAATTCATGTATGATGTAGTCTATTATTTCAGAATTTAATGGTTTGTTAAATATATCATCAAGCTGATACTCAGTACAAATGAATTCCAAAGTGACACCACCTTTTTCATAATGATCTCTCAAAAAGTGATGTATTACATCAATATGCTTTTTCCTAGAATGTGAAACATGATTTTTAGAGATGTTAATAGAACTTGTGTTGTCACAATTTATATGTATATTCTTGAATTGGTATCCATAATCCAGTAATGTGTGTTTTATCCACATGATTTTTTCACAACAACATGCAGTAGCTATATATTCAGATTCTGTAATAGATAATGCAACAAAATTTTGTTTCATACTATACCATGATACTAGTGACTTGCCCAGAAAGTGACATGTTCTAGAGGTGATTTTTCTATCTAACTTATAGTCACCGAAGTCAGCATCAGAATAACTAACTAATTCAAATGATTTTCCTCTAGGATAGAACAGTCGAAGACTAGTTGAATGCTTCAGGTATTTGAAAATCTTCTTTATAGAATTTAAATGAGATTCCTGAGGATTTGATTGAAAACAAGCACACATGCACTCACTAAACATAATTTCAGGTCGACTAACAGTTAAGTAGAGTAAGATTCAAATCGTTCCTCTATAAGTGGTTTGATCAAAAAAATCCCATCTTTATTAAGATTCAATATAAAAGTGGTACTCCTAGGAGTGTCACTATTTTAAGTGCTATCCAATACAAAACATTTTAGAAGATCTATAGTATATTTATGCTGAGTTAAAATAATACCATCCTTATTTAGAAATATTTGAAATATGAGAAAAAATTTTAGTTCACCCATTAAACTCATTTCAAATTCATTTTACATTATTTTATAAAAATCAACACATAAAGAATTTCTTGAAGATCCCAAGATAATGTCAACTACATAGATTTTAACAACTAAAAAATCATTATAAATTCATTTTATTAAGAGGGTAGGATAATATATTACTTTTGTAAAACCATTGGAAATAAGAAAAGTACTAAACCTATCATACCATGCTCTTTGAGATTATTTTAAACCATTTAAGGATTTTGATAATTTAAAAATATGATTTGGAAAATGGGGGTTTGTAAATACAATTGGTTTCTCAACAAAGACATCCTCATCAATATACCAATTTACGAATGAACTCTTAACATCCATTTGATATAGTTTGAAACACAGATGTGGTGTATAAGAAAGCAGGATTCTGATGGATTCAAGTCTAGTTACTGGTGAAAAGGTCTCCTTATAGTCAATTCCTTCTTTTTGACTATAGCCTTTTGAAACCAATCTAGCCTTGTTCTTAACTATGTTACCAAATTCATCTGCCTTATTTCTAAATACCCATTTAGTGCCTATGTTGAATGTGTCTATAGGTCTTTCAACAAGTTTCCAAACTTTTTTCCTTTCAAAAAAATTAAGATCTTCTGGCATAGACATCATCCAAGATTCATCATTGATAGTATCATTAATGTTTTTATGTTTAAGTTGTGACAAGAAGACTTGATGTTCAACCTGATTTCTAAGAGAAGCTCTACTTTTATTTTCTTTTTCTAGGCCTCCTATAACAACATCTAAAGGATGGTTATTAAGAGTTACAACAGCTCTAGAAAGGGAGGTACTAGTGATTTCAGGTTCATCAACAGGGTCATGTTCATTGTGACTTAAGTCTAAGGAATTTCCATAACTTGAAGTTTTCACATATTCTTTCACAGAATGTTTTGAGGATTTTGAATTAATGTTCAGATTGGATACATCATCCTACATGTTTTATAGAATGGTTTTTCACTCATGTGAATATGCTTCATCAAATTTGACATGGACAGATTCTAACGCACATTTATTTCATTTATTGAACACACTATAGGCTTTACTAGACATGGAATATCCTAAAAAGATACGTTCATCATTCTTGGATGAAAATTTGTTAAGATTGTCCTTAGTATTAAGAATATAGACTTTGAAAACAGAAACATGGAAGTAGTTAACCTTGGGTTCTAGATTATTCCCTAACTCATAAAGAGTCATTCTAAGAATAGGTCTGATAAACACTCTATTGAATATGTAGCAAGATTTATTGATACCTTTAGCCCAAAAAATAGGTAGGTCATATTCACTAAGCATTGTTCTAGAAATCCCTTGCAAGGTTCTATTTCTTCTTTCTATAACTCCATTTTGATGAGCTATTCTAGGGGCAGAGAAATTGTGACTATAACCATTTTGTGAGAAAAAGGATTCAAACTCTTGATTTTCAAACTCACATCCATGATCACTTCTTAAGTATTTAATTCTAATTCCACTAATATTTTCCACATACTTCGCATATTTAGTAAAATAAGATCAGGATTCACTTTTGTGATCCATAAAGAAGGTCCACTTATATCTAGAAAAGTCATCTACAAGAACATAAATATAGTGATTACCATTTAAACTAGAAACTCTAGATAGTCCAAACAAATCTATGTGAACCGGTTCGAGAGGTTGAGAAGTTGACACTTCTTTCTTTGGTTTGAAGTAAATTTTGTATTGTTTTCACTTTTGATAGGGATTAAAAACTTTTTCATTTGGAAACTCAAGTTTGGGTAAGTCTTTAACTAATATATTTCTAGTAAGCTTTCTAAGGGAGTGAATATTATAGTGTCCTATTCTACTATGCTAGAGCCAAGACTCTTTATGAAATACACGTAAGAATGAATCATTTTGAGAACCTAAGGAATCTATGTTAACAGAGTAATCATTTTCATTTATTAACACAAAAAATATTAATTCATTATTAGAATTAAAGAAATTGCAAGCATCATTTTAAAATATAACGTGAAATCCATCATCGTATAATTATGAGATACTAATCATATTATATTTTAATCCATAAAAAAATAGTACTTTAGAAATTAAAATTGAGTTAGAGTTACCGATTTGGCTGAGGCCAATAATCTTTCCTTCGGCATTGTCACCAAATGTGACATATCCTCCATATATTTTTATTAGGTTCTTGAATAATGACTTGTCTCCTGTCATGTGTCTTGAACATCCACTGTCCAAGTACCATATGATTTTACAGAAACACTTTAAGTAGCTTTCCTAGAAAATGATTAAGCAAAAACAGATTTTGGTACCCATACATGTTTATGTCCAACAATATAAGCAATAAGTACTTTAGGATCCCATATCTGCCACATAGATTTTCTATAAGCATTAAGTAAAGTATTTGAGAATTAAACTCTATTTGGTCTAAAAAAACTTGAAATAGTAGAAAGTGTATCATAAATTGAATTAGTTGAATTGTGTCCAGAACTGGGAGTAAAACTATATATCCGAGATTTATAAGAAATTTTTTTTCTACCAATATTTCTTTATCCAGGTTGATAACCAATGCCAGTGTTATATTTACATAAAATTTGTTTACCTAGAATTTGAGTAAGGGTATTTTTTATCATTCGTAATATTTTATAGGTAATTATTCAATTTCTAATTAAAAAATTTTAACTCGTTGTTCTCTTTGAGCAGTTGAGAATTTTTCTATTTTTCAGTTGTGAGTTCACAGTTAACAGTCACAGTAAGAGCATACTGTTTCTTCAATGATTTATATTTTTCTTTTAGTTCATTGAATGTTTCATTAATCATGTTACAGTATTAAAATATTTCTTCATTAGTCATATTTTAAAGTCACTCTCATATCCAGAATAGTATAAATTGTGTACAGGAGATTCCATTGTTACCTCATACATGTTTTTCATAAAACACATATTGGATTTGTTATCTTGTTTATCGTGTGATGTTTCCGAGTCACTTGAACTATCCTCATTAGCACTGAATGTTACTTTCATGGCCTTTTTAGACTTTTTGTATTTGTCCTCATATCTCTTTTTGTACTTGAGCTTTGGACAGTCAGCCTTGATATGTCCTTTGCGCTTACATTTATAGTAAACAATCTCATCTATCTCGTCACTTCTTTTACAATCCTTCTTCCAAATTCATTTTTGGTCATATTTTCCCTTGATGTTAGGATTTCAAAAAAATTTATTCTTCTTGTAAAATTTCTTGAATTTTCTGGATAATTGATCCATCTTCTCATCACTGTCAAGTGATGATTGTTCACTACTGAAACATTCTACATAAGCTTCCAATTTCCCTTTGACTTTGTATTTAGAGGTGGTGGTTTTGAATGCAAAAGATTTTATTTTTGGTTCATCCTACTCTTCCTTGTTAACTTTCATCTCTTCTTCAAACATCATCAGTTTACCAATGCGTTATTTTATAGGTAGTTTGGTGATTTCACATGATTCTCTAATAGATACAGAGGTTCCTATCCATCTGTCAGGAAAACATCTGATAATTATCATGATCTATTCCTTGGTAGTGAATTCTCTTCCAAGAGAAATCATTGTGTTGGCAATCTCATTGAACCTGAGATACATGTTAGAGATATGCTCATCAAGTTTCATTTTAAAGTTATCATATTTAATAGTATAAGTATTAAGTCTCATTTATTTTACACTACATGTTAATTCATGTGAGACAGATAGGGTATCACAAATTTCATGGGCCATTTTACAAGAAGAAATTATATTGAATTCTTAATCACCTAAGGAGAAGTATGAAGAATTCATATCTTTGCAACTGTTATTGTAGGCAGTTTTGACAGGTTCATCCCATGCGATTCGATGAGTAGCAGGGAATCTTATATTTATTTATCATGGAAGACCAAATATCAAAACTCATACTCTCTAAATGCATTTTCATTTTAATTCTCCATTAAGCATAGTTGGTTACATTAAAGAATGGTGGTGTGTTGGTTGCAACACCTTTATATCTATTATCCATAATACAGAAATATTTTGAGAGTGATAGAAATTTAGAATTAATAGAAATTTACATATCATAAATGTACAACTACAATCATAGTTGAATACAGTTAAACAAAGTATTAATAAAACTCCTTTGATACCAAATATTGGTTGGAGTATATTACTCAAGAGGGGTGTGAATAGAGTGTCTATAAAATTTGTAGTTAAAAAGTATTCTTAAAAAGGATTCCCCAAAAGGTTAAATACAGCCCAATTAATCAAGGTTATACTGTTATAAGAGTTTGGATGTTTAAATAACTTATTAGAAGATTTATTAGTTATCAATAATATTAATTTCAATTATTAAAATTACTTTTGAATCTATTATACCAAGACAATACAATTATAAATTCTTTTAAAGATTAATTATAAAAGTGAGTTTAGTGATTTCTAATTTATACAGTAAATCAGTAAACAAAGAAGACTAAATTAAGCATCATAGTAGATATGAATCAAGTGGTTCAGTCTCAAGCAGAAACCTAATCCACTCCACTTGGCGATCACCTACCACCAAGAAGTTTATATAAATAATCTTGATCCACACCCTGGATTGGGGTTAAACAATAGTACACATGATTGTCTAGGTCACACAGGGACCTCTTCCACAATTCTTTAGGGGTACAAACAACCATCCCACATAGATACCTCTTCCACACTTATCTATGGGTATACAAATACAAAAAATCCTTTTGAGTAAGGATATCTTGTATCCTTCAGTTTTATTAAGGAGATAGAGGGTGATTTTTTATAGATACACACACTGCTCGAAAGATAGTAAAATTAAACACAACAGAACAGAATCATTGAGATATGTTTAGAAATGCTCTGAATGTTAGTATTTTTAGCTATTGTCTTTTAAGATGGATCAGAGGCATAAATCAAGTTCTCATATGGAAAATAGAGTGTCGCGAGTAAGACAGATCCAACATGTGTTCTTCGTGATGTTTGATAATGTGATGATGTTCTATATTTTTGGATTTAGTTGAGCTTCGTGTGTTCTACAGAAGCGTTGAGTTGCATGAGAAAATTATTTATTTAAGAATTCTCTATGTGTATTATATTGTCATGCTCATGACCACCAACTTGTTTTTTTATCAGTATCTTTCCACACCCTTCTTATTTTTTCCTAGTCTACATTGCTCTTTTATCTTGGAGTGCACATGTTTGAGCTAATAGGTTGCATGTATTCTACACCTCATACCTTGTACTGTTGAATTACATGTCTACAAAAAAATATTAATTATGTCAGTGCATTTAAAATTATCAAATATGACCGTTTGAGATTAAATTTAAATAAGAAAAAATATATTAAGAAACGGTTTCACACTATGTTATGAAAATGGTGTCTTCTTTACATGGTTTTTGGATTGGTCATGGTGTCTTGTGGTCACGGTGTCTGGTTTATAGTGTCTCAACTTTATAGTGTATTTTTCATGGTGTATTGTTCTTGGTGTCTTGTTCATGGTATCTTGTTCACGGTGTCTTGTTGTCACGGTGTCTTGTTTATGGTTTCTTGATGTTATAGTGTCTTCTTCACGGTGTCTGGATGTTATAGTGTTTGGATTTCATGATGTATGGATGTCACAGTGTCTGGATATCAAGGTGTTTGGATGTAACGATGTCTATTTGTTCATGGTGTCTCATACTTAGGAAAATATTTGTATTCAGACATAAGCAGTGACATTTATGGAATGAATTAAACTTAATCATTTTTCAGATAAATCATTATTAATTGAATCAAAAGATATTTTATAGTAACCAAAATGAGTGTATATCACTTAAGATCTTTGGATAGCTTTTACTAAACAACTGTGCATTTGATGTGAGATAGATTACATAGAGTTAACATGGTTTATAGACTGAATAAGATTTCTGATAATTAAAACATTATTAATACATGAAGAGTCCAACACATATTCATTTCCCAAATATTTTAATTCCATCTTTATCATGGATGAACTCTATTATATTCCTTACCTTCTTCAATAACTATATATCTTCCTTTTGTGCATTATTGATCTTCAAATTGATTGTTTATTTAGTAATCACATAGATAAGATATGATTTTAAAACTTCAATTTTGATTTATGGATCTATCCATTGAAAATCCATGATTATTATGTCCTATTTCTTATGAGGGATAATATATTACGATTCATCCTACTCAGTGCATCATACCCCCATTCACATTCCCATGGTGGTAATGTATTGAGCCATTATAATCCATAATTAAATTCATTAATATTCTTAGACACAAATTTGAATCCTTCAATGTGAATATATATTTTATATACTATTGATATGTATATATATCAGATTTTTCCCTATAATGATAATAATTGTGTATATTTAATATAAATATTATCATTACTAGCTATATATATTGTCTTATTTATTTTTTCTAATGAATGTTTAATTAAGATGAGGTGTAGTCTATAACCATGTCATTTTTTATGGGGAATTATACCAATACATTTATAAAATCGTCAATGTTTATCAAAAACTATTCTCCAATATAGGGTAATCTGAATTCATATTCAGTGACCACCTCATATTAATCTCCATGATGTTGAATTTTCATTCATCGAAATAATTAAACTTTATAACCTTCTATGTTAACTTGGTAAGTGGATTTCACAATCTATAAAAAACTATCAAAAGGGTTGGTAGTATCTATATAATCCAATAAATTTTAAAATATATATTAAAGATTTTTTTCTATGACATTATTCATTCAAGTATATCATCGATGAGTCCACATATATACCCTCACTTGGGATAACATGACCCATGAATGAAACTTTTTATTGCAAAATTTCACACATCCAGATTTTTCAATATAATTTATTCTCTCTTATGGTCTATAGAATAGTCCTAAATTACTCTTCATGATATTCCTTTATCATGGAATATATGATAATATCATTTATAGATACAATGAAATTTGATCGAGGTAATCTGTAGAAACACTATTCATAATATTTTTGATGATGTTAGGGGTCCTTTATGTCTAAATGGAATCATAATAATTTCATACTGTCCTCATATTTTCTATAAGGATGTTTTAGGTATATCATCTCTTTTATCCTTTAATTTATGATATCATGATTTAGGGTAAATATTTCATAAGTATTGATACCCACACATTTGATCAAATAATTCATTAATATGGGTTATAAGAAACTCTACTTGTTATCATAATATTATAAAGTTTGTGATTATTAATTTTCAGCAACATTGATATTTTCTTTTTCTTAATAAATAGGTCTGATACACCCCATGGTGATGCACATGGGTATATAAAACACTTTTATAGAGTATAATAAAGTTCTTCAATTAATCATATTCTATTGGCTCCATCCTATATATAGTCATTGATATTCTCATAGAACATGGTATGAGTTCAATGGAAATCATAACCTCATATTTTAGGGGGAAGATATCGAAAGTTTTAGTAAAAAATCGACAATTTATTATATGATTATAACATATTAGATTTTTATTTTCACATAATAAAACAAAGATAAATAAGCTAAATAATTTGGTAATAAGTATCATATGATCAAAGTCACTTCAAAATTTAGTTCAATTTTATCCCTTTACTAATAGATGAATATAGATTATTGAAGATATGTAATGTGATATCCCTCTAATTTTGGTGGTGAATTAATTATTATATTTATCCTTTTTGAAAAGAAATATTTGGTAGAACTTGAATCAAATAATGTTTTTTTATTCTTATGTGGATAATAAGTGTACCTTTCACCATGTAATTTTAATTAATAAGTGGATTATAAGTGTAACTTTCACTAGGTAATTTTAATTAATGACCTACTATTCTATGAGTTATTACATAGGATTTCTATTTCTACCTTATATTTTGAGGTTGTTGATGTAAATATTCCTCTTTAATCTTTGGGAAGGTTCATTAGTTTGTATAATATGAAAACTCCTTATAATCAAACCATCTAAGAGTGGGGGGTGCATTATGATGGACATTCATATCATCCATTATGTTCATAATCCTATTCATGTCTCTTTGTAATTCATGTTTCTAATTTAAATATTTTCCAAAATTGAATAAATTTCATGTTTCACTGAGGGAATTACCCAGGTTTTGTCCCATATTTTCAACATATATTAAGATGAATATTCTTTCCTTTATGGGATTTTACAATTGAGTTTCCAAGAAACTACATTTCTCTCTTCAAATCCCAAAAAATTTTGAGAATATTGAGAGTCACCTATTTTCATTTCTACTTTGAGAGCACATCCCCATATTTCTTCATAGTTTCCAAATTCTCTAGTAACTAAATCTTTTCAGAGACATTGTTTTAAGAAAATAAATAAATTATTTATTTTTCAATTATAGTTATGATTAAACCATAGGAATAACATGAAATTCTCATGATATTTTCATTATTATTTCTAAGGGATTTGTCTTCTTTTTTCTTCCCCTGAAGAAATTCCTTCTATTTTTTAATGTAAAGAGTTCTTAAAAAATAGTTCCAAAAAAATATTTTCATAAATCCATTTCATTCTATTGTATTAATTTCATCCTTTAGGATAATTTTATTAAAGACAATAAACTATTTACCGGCTTCACCAACCAATGATAAAAATTAAAAAAACCATTTAAACTCCAATCACTAGAGAATGGAATATATATTTATTATTATGATGATCCATTGCTCCGTAATTATCTTTTTAAAAGTCTGTGTAACATAAAGTTTTTGAATCCATATGAAGAAATATATTGGGAGGTGTTTCATCCATGCCATGTTTTTTAGTTCCACATGGGTTCTTCTTCTTCTCATAGCATTAAATAGTTGGGATATTATATCCAAATGAATTTTAAATCTATCTCTCACCCCATTTGTTTAATCCCTAAGAAAATCATTGCATGTTCCAACACAATTTTTTCGATCAAATTCTCATAGTATAAATGATTGATTAAAACCAAAAAGGTAATAATTTTTTTAAAAGAATAATATATATATTAAAAATTCATATGAAAATAAATCTTATGATGTATCAAATTATGACACCGCCATCTCTAGTAATGATATATCTGGTTTAGATTTTGACATTGTTGGTTTAACCAATAAAACATCCTGTTCAATATTGGTTTCCTTAGGTTACATCCCCAAATTATATTTATAATAATCCCCATAATTAAGTATACACTACTCTGATAGAAAATTAGATAACTCTACCATAACATACATATATGAAACCTCATTTTTTATGAATATCAATTACCTCTCACAATAAATCATACCCTGGAACTTGTAGGTTTAGTGTGTTTAGAGAGTAGATAAAAAATTTAATTCTTTATAAATAATGTGAAAATTTCTCAATAATCACATAATACTAAAAACCATATTAGACATAATATATTTTATAATTTTCTTCATAAGGTAAATAATTTGATTAAATAGTAAGGGGTGAGCTCATAAGCTTAGTAAGTGTAAGCATAAGAGATATAAATCTATTCAACAAATATGGACAACAAGGAGATCATTAGTGATCATTATATAAATATGTAGTTATGGAAATTTCATAAAGGTATATTATCATAACATAGTCAAATTATTTCCAATAAAATATATGAAATAAAACCAAAATAATGGAAATAGGATTATAGAATAACATAGGAATGAAACCTAGGAATTAAAAAACATGAGATAATGATTATTCATGGAAACATATCATAGTAATGTGGCCTAAAATTTTAATTTGGGGAAAACATAAGCATATAAATTCATTTTTATATCACATCTCACTACAAAAACCATTATCAAATAGTGTATGGAGTCCCATTTTGGATTTGTTTCACATTACATTCTCATAAACATAGTGTATTTTTTTCACTCCTGAGTCTCATAAATATCATATTATGAGATATATAATTATTCCAAATAAAATGTTGTGCAATATAATTCTGAAAGAGATGTCACATGATGATAAACGTACATATTCATTCAACATGAACTTGAAACAATTTAAAAAATCATCATATTATATTTAACATATGATAGTAAAACATGATTTATATAAATTTTCATAATACATAAAATAATCTAACTATATAAAATGGTGGACAATACCATCAAACCATATTACCATTGAATCTTGATAAATTTTAATTTATTATAAATGGATATTGTTGAATATCCATTAAAGAATGAAAAAATATTTGAAATGATTAAAATGAAATAATATTTTATATATCAATCATTTATCATATTTAATAATTTATTGTGATAAAATTATTATAAAATATTAAGGTGAACAATATTTTTAGAACATTGTTGAATTTAAGAAAATGAAAATTTGAATCATATTAATGAACGTAGAAGAATTGATTGGACTAAAGTAGACACACACAAAATACTAAATAAGGGAGTTTAAAAAATATATTCTAACAGTTGTAAAAAAATAGTAAAACATAATATAATATTAACCTAATAATTATTTGATGTGTTGATAAGTACATCTAAAAACAATATGAAAATAATAAACATGGAGGATAATTATTGTCGACTAAGAAGAAGAGATATGGTTGGCCTCACATATAATATTCACTTTGATTGAATTATAAACCAACAATAGAGTAAATTATGAGAATATATATAAAATATAAAAATATTTAGAATATAATAAAATATATTGGGATTAGATTTAGAAATAAAGAAATTTCCATAATGAAAATTTCAACATTGAAAATCTAAATTTCAATGTAATTTTGGAAATCAACCTTACCATTAACCTTAACATATCAAAACATGATCTAAAACCATTATAATAAACATATAAATCATAATAAATTTATTAATAAAATATTTTAAATCTATTTATTACTATAAAATTCAAATATAATAATTTATTACACATATATGTGTCATTTATTTTATGTTTTTATCATTTGATATTAGTAATTTTGATTATTTCATAAAGGTTTTATAATTAATATATTGAATCATGATAATAGATAAAAAATTAATCAGTAATATAGTTATAAAGGTAGTAGAGTCACAATTTTGTAATGAATTAGTTAGTCTTGTGTTTATTTAATGGATGGTATGAGTACGATTTAAGATAATGGAATTCATGATCAGAAAGTTTCAGGTAATTTACCTATAATTATGAGTTAATTATAAACACCAATCATATTTGTATTAGCAACATAGACCATATTAATAAAATAAATTACTTTTTAATATCATATATTACTATCATTAATTTATTGATACTCACTCATATTTTAAATATTGAGGATAATAAAACATCATTTATGTATGTTGTTGAACTGGTGTAAACAAGAGAATGTCATACAAAATAAAAAGTAAGCGTAAAGAGGTATGTTATAGTAAAACCATTTATGATGAATAATAATGTTGTTAATTGAATATAAATATATTTTCAATGAGATTTATAATTATTTTAGTTGGGAATGTAATTGAAAATTATGGTGATGAACTAGATACTTACTTTTATTAAATCACTTATACTTGAAACGAGTTCATTTAGAATGAAGGATTTAGATTTACCTCTTAGGAAAATATGTTACTAATTATGAAAGTATAATTTAGGGGTGGGAATTTGGGAAGGTAATAAATAGAAAACTAAATAATTTATATAGTTTGGAGTGGGTGTAAAAGAGATACTTTATTCGTGAAATTTATGTACATTACCTTGAAAAATTGGGTTATGTGGAGGGTAAAGATGGACACACATGCAGTTTAGGTGTGTTATATAAGGAAATGTTGATTTGAATTATAGGATATACTCCCACACCTAAAAAAGGTCTTATATAATTATTTTATATCAATTTAATTTATAAATACATTATAAATGGTGTTTATCCACTTTTAACTATATTAAATTGTATAATTATTTACTATGATAATTATTTTTTTTCTAAAGATTTATGATGACACAATTTACCTATTTTGACATGGTAATTCCATATCTAGACATATTTTTATGTAATTAAATATACAGAAGATAAATGTAACTTTTAAATGAAAAACGAATAAATAATGATTTTTTATAGGAAAATGAATTCTTCAACATTAAGAGTTATTATTAAAATATAATATTAATTAATAATAATTAAATGGAATATAACATGTTTCTTATTCTTATAGCCATTAAATTTCAATAAAATAGTATTTAAAAAATGATATATTTAGTTTTTTAAAATAAAAATTCATAACATAGAATAATTTGTTTAGCAAAGTATCTATTTAGATATTAAAGGACTATATATAATTTCTAACCAATTAATAATAAATGTATAAATATTTATTCATTTTTTAAATATAGAATATATATTTAATTTACTTTCATAATCAAATTATATTAATTGTAACTTTACTATCATTATATATATATATATATATATATTTTTAAATTATTCTTTTTCATTAACTATGAATCATTGAATTTATAATCCTTATAACTTCTTAATTAATTAATTAATTACTTATTTTTCCCAAAAATAATTATAAATTTTTAGTATAATTTATTGAAATTATCATATAATTAAATTAATTTATGTAAAATAATTTGTTTAAAAATAAAAATTATTTTAAAAATACAATATATATTTTTTATTTTATTCCCAAATAATTTAATTTAATATAATTACATGTCAAATATTTTATGTATAACACATAATTTACTTTTATCTATAAAATAATTAATATACATATTAGATATATGTATTGCTAACCACCAAATATCAAACAACAATTTGTTCAATAACCATATATCCAAATAATATATATATAATAGTCAGGAGTGTACTTGTTGATACTGGTGGCTAGAAGGAAGATGGAGAGGGTCCGCATGGGAGATTCCTTTGTTTGAATCGATGATTGAAAGATCTCACTATAATCTTGATCTTGTTGAACTATGTAATCGTTTATCCCAAATTGCGAAAGATCATCCAAGCCTCTTCATAATGAGCTCGGTATAGAATCATACTATTATGCACATCCTCATAAGGTGATTTTCTTCACGAAAATGCATGAATGTTCTAAAAACATATCTTCTAATCAGAATAGGCCCCCTATCATCAATAATTCAGTATAGGTTGCAATCATAGTTGTTGTCAACCCATATGAGATAAAGAAAAGGATTGAGATATAAAATTACTCAATGCATGGCCACATTTTTTATAAAAAAGGGGTTAAACCCTGGTCCTATGCTGATATGAAAGCATGAATTTATTATTTTTGGAACTATCTAAATGGAGAATGATTTTGATTTGGAAAGTTTTATTTTATTCCATACTAGAGAAGTACGAGTAGTTCAACGTCACATGGTGCTCAAAAACCCTCAACCTGAAAGTAGGGATCCTTCAACTCTCAGAATGGGATGTGAATTTTAATCCTTTCACTCAAAATAATTTTCTATCACATGTATGGATAAGGATTCATGGGCTTCCAGGGATTTATTAGCATTCTAAAATCCTGAATGATTTATCCTTCAGAATTTGCACTCCACTAAATATCTACCAATGCGCAATAAATAGTGAACTTATCTTTCACAAGAGTTATTATTGAGATCAACATGGAGTCACTACCCCAGTCCAGGTTTCTATAAATGTTAACGATCAACTAATTGAGGTTATCTTCGAATTTGAAAATATCCCACAATATTATGAGCATTACAGAATAGTGGGTCATGTCATTAATAATTATCATGTGATCTAAAATATTGTCAAACTGGTAAATGGAAACATAGATTTGATAGAGGTATCGAGTGGTAGTAAGACAGATACAAAAGAATATTTTAAGAAGGCTGCACATTATAATACAAAGTGATGAGGGAAAAATATGCAAGTATAAGAATGATATGGGATGATGTGTATGGAGAGGAAGAACAATAGTAGACCTTCCTTGTTGAAAATGTTTAGTATCGAAGTACATAAATTGAGGTAGATAAGAAATGTTATGATGTTGATGAATATTTAACACATTTATTAGACTTATCAGCAGATGTTTTATCAACATCCCTCACTATGAAATCTGAGTCATATTTCTTGATTTTATCAACTCCTACTTTACTGATGAAATCAATTTGGACCAGACCATGATAGAGGATAATTTACAGATTCCACCTCAAAAATAGGATGTTCGTACTCTCTAAGATCAGAAACAACTATTTATTAGTTGGACGAAACCCCTACAAAAAACTCTATAAGGGATTAGAAAAATTCTTTAACTTAGGTGCACATTGATGATTCTACAAAAGAGACACAGTTTGATACCACTTCTAAAAAGGTAGAGCCTATAGAATCTTAGATAATTAAGAAATTGGAATTAAAAGAAAAAGGGTGATTCACACAAAAAAAAGAAAATGAGTATTATATTTTGGAACTATGAGGGGTTATCCAACCAGGACATGACTAGTAGCCTCAGGCTCCTTACTGGTAAGAATAAACCTGAAATAATTGGTATTTTATAACTAAGGAAAAATCAAAATAATCAAGGGTCTCCCATAGATAGTAAGGTTTACTCAATACTGGGTAGAGATTATAACTCTTATTCCTCTAATAGGCTACGGATTCTTGTTCACAATAATGTGGATAAACCTACTCTTGTTCTAGTAAATGACCAAATCATCACATGACGATTTTCTAGATCTGGTCAAAATACTTTCTCTTCAATGTTCAATACTTCTGAAAACTATATTGATATAATAATTCTTTGGATGCACATCAAGGATGATCTAGTTCTATCTCACTTCCTAGGGTTTTAATGGGGTAGTTTAACTCTATCCATCATGGTGATGAGAATCTTTGACCTATTTCCAACACAATCTTAATGAAGGAATTCATATCATGTATTGAGGAGGAAAAAATAACTGAGATAAATCTGATTAGGGAAAAATATGCTTGGTATAGAAGGCATTATTATTGAATTAGGGAAAATAGAATTTACTAAGATTTTTCAACAATTTTTCTCTTAGAAATTGGAATGTAGTCACATGTGTCATTTTAGCAAAGCACAACTCAGATCATCATGCCATTATGGAGAATTTTATTTTAATAGATGAAAATCAGATGATTCCTTTTAGGTTCAACAATGCATGGACATATCTCCTAGAGTACACTCAAATTGTTAATGACACTTGGGAAGTGGATGATGACAATGAGAACCCATTGTCTTTTAATGTCAAACATAAAATTCTCATGGTTAAATTGAAATAATGGAGTGAGAAAAAGTTCATCTTCACTGATGAGGACATAGATTCCTTGGAATTATCTCTCAATGACATTAAATAATCAATAACTAAAAACAAATTCTCTGGATATATTAGTAAATAAGTTATTCTATCCTCTAAATTGAATCATCATATCAGTCGGTGTCTGAAAATATATACACTAAGAAACTTTTCTATATCTAGATAGAAAATATACCTGAGATTGTCCAGAAAAAACGATTCGATTAAATTGGGACCTGATACACTAAATAAGGAAAATTCATTCTCTAACTAGTTCTTATGGATACCTAAAAAAAGTTTTAACCTAATGGTAAGACTATAGAGAGTCTATAAGGAAACTATCATATACTTGGTTGCCCAATTCTAGAATGAGATCCAATAGAAAGAAAACTATGACTTCTTATTTGTTCATACTACAAAAGTTCATGATAATAGTTTAATCTATGAATTATATATCATCCAAAATTTTTCTAAGACACATCCTAGAGGCTAGTGAGACCAGAAAACCACTAACAGCTTTTTGAGAGCTAGATTAAGATATCCTTGGAAATAATAGATGTGAAAATATAGGAACATGAAATTTTATATAACCCACAAAACATTGACCGTAAGAACCAAAATGGTATCTATGAAAATATATCTATTATTTATAAATCCATAGGTTGGGACATAAATGTCTCCATATTATGTTGAGGGTTTTTGTTTAGGACTTGGTGCTCAGTGCCATAGTGGAATGGAGAATGGGATTATTACCTTAAGCCGACTTGGTGAAGGATATATCACAGCTCCTGAGTATTGGGATTGTTATTGGGAATACATGTGTGTATGATTGGATATATGTGGTTTACATATGATAATTGGTCATAATAGATATTTTTTTTAATTTAGACTATTTTAGTTTTTAAAACAGTTTTTATGTTCCTCTTTTTGTTTAAAATATATTTTTAACTATGATCTAACATATTATTTTCTTAGCAACATGTGTGGGAATATTTTGGTGAATTTCCTATTGGGTATGATTATTCACCCCCTCTATATGCAGTTTGGTTTGTATATAGACATTCACTGGTATAAAAATATGATTCTACATTAATATTATAATAATATTTTCTCAATAACCATCATTATAATGCATGTGGAGAGACATTAAATATTGGTTCAAAAAAAACTAATGTTAAAACTGATGTTAATTTTCATTAATTTTTACATATGTTTTTACTAAATTCAACATCAATATATTTTTTTATTTTTTGTCTTCAGCTTTCAATAAAAATTAAAACAATATATATATATATATATATATATATTACTTTTGATGTTTTTTGTTTTGTAAAAATGAATTCAAAACTTTTTTTTAAATTTTTGACTCCCATTTTTACTAAAATTAACATCAATATATATATATAAATTTAACTCTTTTACAACATTATTTAATAAAAAATGATTTTATATTTTTTTTCTTGATATTTTAACATTAGTTTCATAGATAACCAACGTCCAAAGTAAAATTTCACATCATGTGAAATCAGGATTTCATTTTTCACAGCATGCTTTCTAATTTTTTTATTACCACCTAAAATTTATTATAACAAATTACAAATGTTTAAATGTATTTTATATTTTTTCAATATCTATAATTATTTATTTCTAATATACTCTCTTAATCCTCCCCACCATTACAAAATTTATTCATTTAGTGATTTTATAATAGTATTTATATATATTCTCCCATTACTTAATATATTTAGGATTAGTTATATATATATATATATACTTGTTGAGGATTAATTTTTTTATTATAAAAGATACTACATTAGAATGAGTTAAAATTATAAATATTCCAAATGATGATTTATAGGTTGGAGTCTAAAAATAATTACAAAACACAACTTCATATGCCTCATGAGTTCTTCCCTGGAATGGAAAGTACATTGATAGACAATGCATCAAGTATCAAAATTAAATAAAATCTTTAACTTTATTTTTTAAGATTTGTTTTTTATTTTTAAAATTTTTTAATTTATTAATCTTTTATTTTCATCCATGTGATTTGAAGCCTTTTGTATCATTAAGATGATGATTAATTTTAATTTATATATATTTTCTTTAGATTTCTCAATTTTTGGCACCATTGATAATCTATTTTCATCCAACTATGTACTATGCATAGATATTTTTAAAAAATAACAATTTTTTATTTCATTTATACAAAATAACTGATTTAAAAATTAATCCTATATCACTTTGGATGGGAGTTATAAGAAAACACCGAAATTGAAAGTGATTGAGTGGCATTTTCAACATCGCTTAAGAAAAAAACTGACATTGAAAGAATTTTAATTTTTATTTAAAAATAATATTTACTTTTATTTTAATAATCTAAATTAAAAATATGTTTAAAAAATTTCTTGAAAATATGTATCAGAAAAAAATGATGCTAAAAACCCCAAAAAACTGATTTAAAGGCCTTTTTTGTACTAGTGATTGTTTGGCATGCCATAGGTAAATGGAGATCCATCAATTTTCTAGTGGATCATGGGGGATTTTATGATATTTCCTTATGGATATTGGATCTTGGTGGTTGTTATTATATAGAGATCATGGGTAGTTCCATATTTTTCACTTCATCTCTCTTTTTTGGGTCTCTCATATTGTATATTTTTTTATTTTTTATTAGATGTTTCACTCTCATTCATATTCATGGTTTTATTATTTTTTGTTTTGGATTTTTTTGATCCGTGTATCATATGTGATTCCTTTAATTTTGAGTTACATTTTTTAGGTTATCATATTTAAGGTTAAATCATCCACTAACACTTATGTATACACTTGGTATGTTTTTCATCCATTGGTGTCTTGGGGAATTCACATAAGTGTAGTCGAAAATTGAATCTTTACAAGACTATGACTAGTTTTAGGATCTCACAATTTTATTCCGAATGGAGTAGCATAAATAATATCGAACAATATTAAAATATGACAGAACCAAAAAGAGAGACAAAGGGACAAACATGGTACTAACCCTAAGATCCACACAACAACAACAATTGAGCTCCATACTCAATAACCAATGGCCATATCATACCCCAATCATTAATTGAAAAGTTAAAGAACTAATTTCATCTAAAACCTGTCGAGCAATGTCTACATATACACCAAAGTTCTTATAAAGGGTTGAGAAAACATACCCAGTTGTAAATCCACCAAATTCAACCCTCATATTCCACAAGGATAAGAAAATGTGTTTTCACAATTCCAACGATAATTTAAAAAAATTGAGGAACCTAAATAATGGATTTATAATGAAAAATAAGGATTTATCTAGTGAAGGTATAAACAAGAAATGATTTCCATGGAATATGAAATGATCAATGATATCAATAAGAAGATCCCAAAATCCAAGATATTTTTCAAGATAAATACAGATAAAACATATTCTAAGGTGTATTAGAGATTCATTATCAATGTTATGAGTGGTATTTCCTTTTATGAGTGGGTGTTTGATATTTTCATCAGGTGAACTGCCTCTCATTGTTTCTTGGTCACTTATATGGGGAAAAGCTATGGGTTCTTCAAGTCAGTCTTGGGACTTAGATAAGGGGACGCTATGTCCCACAATGTCTTTATTGTGATCCAATAATATTTCAGTATATATTTATGTAAGACCATTAGTGAGGGACTCTTTCTTCCTTATTTGTGTAGAAAAAACATAAATAGGGTTACTCATATATTCATTAATAATGATATAATTATCTTCATCAACAACAATAATAGGTCTATTCGTTTTCTTAACAATATCATTAATGCATAATGTAAGTGGAGTGGTCAAATTATCAACCGCAATAATATTAAGGTTTACATTTCAAGTTCTTGTTTGGAGGGAAGGGGGATGAAATTAATGATTGGTTGGGTGTCTATAGAAGGCATTTCAACATGGAGTATCTTGGAGTCCCAAACATTCCTAGAATAATCGGTATCCACAATTTTGATGAAATTTTTGAAAAAAAATACTTAATTGGAAAACTGGTTCCTATCCTTCAGAAGACAGATCACATTTGTTAATTGTGTGCTCACCTCTATCCCCATACCTTAATTTTCCATCACCATATATCCTAATACAGTTCTAGAAAATATTAATAATATTATAACCACCTTCATATGGGATGGAAGTGGGGAAAAATACATCATTGGGATTTATGGGGTATATAGAATGGGAGGCTGAGGAAAGAGGTATTAAAATTAGGTGTGTTTTGGAAAGCATATGATATCTTCAATATCGAATCACCTAAGCATTTATGGAAGTAAAATCACTACAGGAAAGGATTGTAAATATGAAATATGGGGTGTTTATTGATAGTTCCATGGGAAGAAGTTCCATACTATTCGGTGGGATCTCACAACACATCCTGGTTCTCCAAAAAACTCACAGTGGATCAGGAGACAAGGGACATTAAATTTTTGGAATAATGACTGGGTTGGGAGTGTTCTGGGATTATTGGGTTGTTTGGTTTTGGGTATCTCGATCTCAAAATATAGTAGGTTTTCTTCCTTCATCCATTCCTTTCTCAAACCACAGTAGCAAGAGGTTTTTAGAATCATTTTAACCAATTATGATCAGAATAGTCTTGTATTTGTAGTCTCCTCAACTAAAAACTTATCAATGATGGTGTATTAGTGTGATCTGTATGAAAAAATAGATCATGATGCATGGGGACGGAATATATGGTGCAATGATATTACAACTAAGATAAATTTCATATTTTCATGCATCCACAACCAAACTCTCCCAACAAATGAGGTGGTGATTCCCAAAGGGGTGTCCATGGTTTCCAAGTGCAACTATTTCTACAGAACTAAGGAGGAGTCATCCTATCATATATTTTTTTGTGGTTATTGGGAATCTGTGGTATAGATTTCCTTTATCCATTTCATTGGATTAGTTATGTAGGGGCTTTTTAGTTATACTTTTCTTCCCTAATGGTTTCATAGAATGATGAATAATATCCATGATCGGAAGGGGAGGTCTCTAAAAATGGTGGATGGATGATGGAGAATCTGGTATGCATATAACATATCCATACATGAAGAATCTTAAATTCCATGATTGGTTGTTATGGTCTAGACATGGTATTTATTGATTTATCATGTTTCTCTCCTCAAATAGTATAAATTATCTCCATATCTATTGGTTGTCATGGAGGTCAAGGGGCCATCTCCTATGGATCAGATACCATCCCCATAGGGTATATGGTGGTGGTGGACCCCTCTTGATAATGGTATCAGAATAAATATTGATTCTTAATTAAGTAATGGATAGATATGGGGAGAAGTAGTTCTTCACAACTAGTCCAGTTCTGTCGTATTTACTTTCATCTTTTTCCTTGGGAAAGGGTATTCCCTAATGATGGAAGCCTCTACAATGCTTAAAGGGATTGAGTGGTGCCTCTATCATGGGATAGAGATTGATAGGGTCAAAACCAATTACTCAATTATCAATAGGTTCATCTATGAGTACATCACTTCTATATTTACTATCATCTATTTATTCTATATAAGTATACTCAACAACTATGTGAATATTTCTAACACATAACAGGAGGGAAATAAGGTGGCTGATGTAACACCCTGATTTTTTATGATGTTTTTTTCTCAAATAAATTAAATCTTATTTATGGTTTGTGTTACAATATACACCAATTCAATATTTCATTAGACACAACCTTGGTATATCTTTCAATACATGAAACACTCAGCTATCTTGCATGACATACGACACTGAGTTTTAAAAAAACCTCAACATATTATTATTATTGTTATTTAAATGTGATCATTATAACCTAGCCATTAGACTTATAAAAATTAATATTAATAAATACATTTTAGATATTTTTAAAAAGGTATTACAAAAATGAATCATATTTATTATAAAATAAATATTTTTTAGTGAAGCCTTTTTATATACAGAAAATACTATTTTATCAAAAAAATATTTCATGTCTTTTTTAAACAATAATAAAATTAATTTTAAAACTTTTATAAATATAATTTTATAAAATAAAAATAATTTTTGAAATAATAATTTTAATATTATCATAGGGTGACTTTTTGGGATATTTCTGTAAAGTTTTACTTTTTGATGAATACTTAAAAATAATGAATTTCAATTGAAAAATACTTTTTCATCTAATTTATTTATATAGTTGAAATATATTTTAATTTGTTTTTAAACTATTTTTATTTAAATTATATGAAAATTATTCCAATTGTTTAATTATAATCAATTTTTTATTTAAATTTAATATAAAAACATTATAATATTTTTAAATTGTTTACGTTAAAAACTCACTTTATCAGCACGTTTGAAGGATTAATTTTAAATTATCTTTTTCCACTTATGTGATTAATATTTCAAAAATAGATTCTATATTTGAAATAAGAAAAACATTTAATGTCTAATTGGGTTAAATTAATTTTGTATCAAATTTAATAGTGAATGAAATTAAAAATATATTATAGTAATTATGGTAAAAGAAAGATTACTTAGTGGTTAATCTTAGAAAATAAGCTATAAAAATGACAAAACACTTATTCAAAACCCAATTTATGGCCATATTTTGACTTAATAATTTAATTTACTAAAATATAACATTCTATACTTATTTTTATTATTTTTTGGATAATTACATTTTACTGGTTGAGGGGGAACCTTACATGCCACGTTGGCCCATGAGGCTTATATAGCCTCATATTATGACACTAAAGGACCCATATATCTAACACCATATAATGATAAACACCCAGAATATAATATTTTATCAAAAAACCAAACATATCAAGGATTAACAACTAGCATTGCCTCATAAAGAGATGCACATTTTGTGTTCCATATGGAGATGTCATGCCCTCTCATACTTCCCAATCTGGTAGCTTCCAAATATGGGAGAAATTTATCAGAGCTCCATATAGATCTTCTAAAGTACATTTATAAATTAACATATATATGTTTTGAGTTGTTTTCCATTTTGGACACTTTTTTGAAATAAAAAACATGGGTGTAATTTTCTCTTTAAAAAATTTACACTTATTCCACTCTCCTCCCTTATAAAATTACACCCACTCCCCCTTGGTTTACACCTATAAAACCCTTTTTATTGGAAAATACTTATCCAAATATCATCCAAATTTCCCTCCCCTCATCCTATAATCCATAAATTTTTCATAAATCTAACCAAGGAAGTCTTTTAGTAAAAATCAAAAGGATAATCCCAAATATGAGGTAAGGTTCATGAACAAACATCTTTGTTTTATTTCTTCCTAAAACAACATAAATTATTTTTATATCATGATTATATAAAAAATCAATATATAATATATACTTATATATTTATATATTTATTTTATGACCTAAAACCATACACACTTCAATCAAATGGTTTAGGAAATCATCATTTAGGTGTACGACAGATTATCGCCTAATGAACCGATGTTGTTCATTTTTCCATTACCACTTATCAAGGTTGGGAATAATGATTTAAATAATTTTTAATTATTATTTTTATTATTTGTATGATTTTATTATGATTATTTAATTGAGATATCACACGTACCATTATGCTTTTCATTTTGTGTGAATACTGTGATGTCATTCGTGTGTATGACAGCTCGTGAAGCGATGTGATTCATTCACAATTTACATGGAGTTTATTAAGGATGTGATTAATAAAAATATGTGATATATAAGAGATAAAAATAATTCTATAATGATAATATATCATATAATTTTCAATCTTCCAACCCGATAAGAAAATGGAAACAACGTTCATGTGTATATACGGTTTACCGTCTCCATAAACATTGTATTTCATTTCCTATTTCTATATTTTATATATTATTATAAATACATAAATATACTGAATATATATGATATTTATATCTTTTTTATCATTAATTTTATGATGAAATAATTATTAAGGCAAGAGAAAAAAATTTGGAATCATAACATTTAAGAAAAACAAGGTAGTTATTCCCTAAAACATAACTTTAAAATGAAAATTTTAACATGAGAGTAATATAATGTCATAAGTAAATCATATATGGTATTATATATATGAATATTTTTATGTGATATATTTATAATAAAATTATACTAATAATATATGAGGTTTGAACATGCATGAAGAGATTCAAGACTTAAGGTAAGAGATATTTGTCTCACTTTTATTTTTTTGTGAGACATAAGTCATGTTCACCACCTATTTCTTGTTTTTGGTGTGTATAATAAACATTAATTTATTTTATGATTATTCTAATTATAATTTTTGGAGTTTATAAATCCAATTTATGGTCTATAGTTCATGGGTTTTACTTTTAAAACATTTCCAAAGTGGCAAGATAATTTTGTCTCAATTTTCCTTATTTGAGACACATGTTATGATACAAACCTATATTTTTTATGAGGTGTATATACTGCCCATTTTACATGTTATATCAGGAATATAGTTATATTTATGATATTTTTATCTTCATGTAATGTTATTATCTCATGGTGATTATGATTCAATGTTACCAAGTTGGTATGATTTTATTTATACCATCTGATCATTTATCACGATTATTTATTAGTATTCTTCTATTGATAAAATATTATCATCCATATCTCATGAACTATCATGTTTTTATTATCCTCTTTTTAATCATGATATATTCATTTAATTATACTATTTTAAATCTATTTTAATTAATAAAATTAATAATTACTTTTAAAAAATATGAATTTCTTCCTCTCTTTGACCATAAATACATTTTCTTAAAAAAAACATGTCTTCTAAAAATGTTATAAAAAATCTTTTAAATTATATTTTAATCTCATTTTAAAAGAAAAGGGTTTTGAATATGTTTTATGTTTTAAAAAATGTATTAAATTATGTTTAAATATTCCTCTATAAATTTCAAAGGTTATTTTAGAAAAAATGTTTTAAAAAAATATTAATGTTTAAAAAGTTCTTCAAATGATTTTAAAAGATTCCTTTATAAATTTTCAATTTTATTTTAAAAGAAAATATTTTCCAAAATGATATATGTATAAAAATTATTTTACGTTATTTTTGAATCTTAATTTATAAAATGTCAATGTTATTTCCAAAGAAAAAGGTTTTTAAAAGGTTTTTTGTTTTAAAAATTATTTTCCTATATAGAAAGGATATTTTCCTTGAGAAATTGTTTATATGATATTTCAAAATTATTTTCCATCTAATATTAAATATGTTTTTTACTGATTCCTTATTGGGAATATGATCTAATAATACCATTCATATTCTTTTTATGAATGTTTTATGTTTTATTGGAATTATATTTATGAAACTTGTTTCTTATCCATAGATTTTACCATAAAAAAACACTTATAAAAAACATTTCTCTAAATGGGTTATTCTATGATGAAATGATAAATAAACCTATGTTTTCCCATGATTTATGATATTATGACTTGTTTATGATACCCATTTCATTTCTTAGGTTATGATATGTTGAATTTTTATGATTTTAATCCACACATATATATGATTTCATTATGTGACAAGTGGGACCTATATCATAGTGCAATAAATTAGGTAAATATTTAAATCTCATGAGAAAAACAAGACTAAAAAAGGAGTGAACTTTGTTCATTAATACAGGGTTAGAACAAGAAGTGAACTCAGTTTATTAATATAAGGCTTGAATGGGAAGTGAACCTAGTTTAGTAATACAGGGTTGGTATGGGGAGTGAAACTGATTCAGTAATGGAATGTGTCCACTATAATTTTCTTGGAAGTAAGCCTTGACTAATATGAAAATTATTTTATATTCTTATGTGGATGCAATAAATTCCATGTCTTATGCTCTAATAACTAGTGATCCTTAATAATTTTATGAATAATGTATTATGAACATCCAATCATTATGAAATGAATCATGATTATTATCTTTTATATTCTAGTTACGGTATTAAAATTTTATTTTAATGTTCTCATATGCTTATGTTCATGTTATGCTTATGTATCTCCGTTGTTTTCCTTTACATAGAATATGACATCACCCTTTATTATATTTTATTTCCCCATGTTATAAAGATATGATTTATGTATGATATTTATAATAAGGGTGATAGTTATAAATAATGTAGTGGGAGATGACTTAGATCAATTATGGACTAGTTTTTATGTTTACAACTTTCCAAAGGCACTAAACTATTATGGTTCTTGGGTGAGTGTTTTTGCAATGTAATAAGTGTAATGTCTATGTATGAAGAAACTGGGTTCTTATAGTTGGAATTAGAGAAATGTTTTAGTTATCCTTTGAAAAATAGTATTATAAAACCATGGTGAGATCTGAAATGACTTGTCTAAGGATAAGTATAAAGGTCAGTCAAAGTATCAGAAAATATCCAGGAATTTCGGTAAAGGATAGAGCATGTGGTTTCATAACAATACATCCCTATCTAGATACTACAATTGGATGTGACTCTATAATAGATGTACCAAGGGGTAATAACCCAATTAAATCATATTGATATATACTCGATTAGGAACTGGTGCAAAAAAATTGACCTTGCTACACACCTAGTTTTACACTACTTATGGATACACTTTGGAAAATCACAAACTCTTTATAAACCATCAATAAGTATTTAAATATAATTTGGATTTAAATGACCTAGGAGAACCCTAATGTGTTATATATTAAATAAGGTTTCCTAATTTATACATTCTATAAGTTATTTTCATGATTATGTGGTTTGTCAATTTGATTATTGCTTCTTTATTTTTTTTAGTTTTAGTCAATGGATATAAATTGAAGGAACTCTGTTAATGATGAGTGAGATAGAAAATGTAATTATTATCCTCCTGAGAACCAATATTTTAGGGGTGTTGGAATCCAAAATCTCGTTGCTATGCTCACACAACATTCTCAAGCTATAAATCATGTTATATTTCTAAATGATCAAATGAGGGAACAACATTTTATTGATTCCTTCAGGAGGCAACATCCACGTTATTTTAGAGGGTATTATGATCCACTAGTTTTTAAACAACGGATTAGTACCAATTAAAATATATTTTACATCCTCCAATTTTTGGAACATGAAAAAGACATTTTGGATGTCTACCATTTGGAAGGTGAAGTAGATAAATAGTGTAATCATATCAAGAATACGAGGAAATAAGAATAAATTGAATCTATGGATTGGGATGAGTTAAAGAACTTATTTTTCAATCAGTACTTTCCTTTTATTATTTATATAAAAATCTATACAAAATATCTCTAGTTAGGAAAAATGTATAATGAATCCATTGGTACTTATGAGAATAATTTTACATGACTTTTGAGGCATGCTTCTGGTATTATCATCCAACATGAAATTATGGTTTATCAATTCTTTAATGGCTTAAAAACAAGTCTTTGATTGGATCTATCCATAATAGACTTCATTAGTTATGAATAGATTTTTTGATATGTAATCATGGGGGAAATGGAAGTTAGAGTTACATATCAATCTCATGGTTTTGACAAGAAATGAATGGTGGAGTTTAAAGGGAAATATAAGAACCATTGTGAGAAAAAGATGATATGTTTATATTCTCTATGTTGGGAAGAAACATTGAGAAAATTGATATAGGGGGACTAGTGAATATTTTAATTTTGGAATGGAAGGTCATCAAAAAATTTATTACCAATTTGATGGGATGAAGTTAGCTAATAAGGGGAATAGAGATAAAGATATATATAATGAACCTGCCCCACTTCAGTGATTAAATTGTAAATAGAATGGACCTTATGCTTATTAGTTCCCAAAATCAAGGGTTAATGACAATGATTTATGTCATCATCCTCTTAATATGAGGTTCCAGGTAGAATATCATGCAATCATGGTTTTTAACGAGGGGTACAATGACGACATGGTGAAAGGTACACTTACCATCCACTCTAGAACTAATAATATCTTATTTGACTCTATATCTACCCATTTTTTTATATCTAAAGATTTTTATGTGTATCAAGATGCCAGCCAAATTATTAAATATGGAATTAACAGTGAAAACCCTTCATAGTACAATGGCCAAATCACAAGTCTATGATTCCTCTCAGGATTACGTTATTGGAAATGTGCTTCCTACAAATCTTCTGATTTCTACTCTAGTTGAATTTGATGCCATCCTAGCCATGGATTGTATTTTTATTCATAAATACCACATCAATTTTCAAGTAAGGGATTTTATATTTAATATTAAAAACCAACCTATGATTATCATTCAATTTGAAGATATGTTTTAACATCCCATAGATATTACATCCATTTTATGGGTCTTAATTCCCATTTAGAAGAATTTTTTATCTCAAGTAATTGAGAAAAAACTATATATCTATTATATTATTATTTTTAAAGAATTTGTTGTCGTTTTTATAGAATATTTTTCTAGCCTAAAAATAAAATGTAAAGATGAGTTCTCAATATAAGTCATACATGGTGCCATAAAAGTTTCAAATACTACCTACAGATTAGCCCTGATTGAGTTGTATTAATTAAAGAGTAAACTCTAGGAGAACCTTGATAAGGGATTCATCCTTCCAAGTGTATCACCTTGGGGGCACTTGTTATTATTTTGAAAAATAAATATTGATAAATGGTACTCTTAATTGATTATCTGGAGTTGAAAAATATCACAATTAAGAATGAGTATCCTTTTCCCCATATTGAAAACTTGTTTGATCAATTATGTGGAGCTCAATACGTTCCAAGATTGACCTTTATGGTTGATATCATCAATTGAGGGTAAATAAGGAGGATATACCCAAGATGACACTTCATAAAAGGTGTTTAAATTATGAATATATAGTGATTTATTTTGGTATTACTATTTATCCTATTATCTTCATGGATTTAATCAAAACTGTCTATAGATATTACCTTGATTACTTTTGGGTAGTATTTATAGATGATATAGTTATCTATTTAATGAGCAATGATGAGAATGAAGGGAACATGATAATTGTACTAAATAGAGTAAGGAATGTTAAAATCTATGAAAAATTTACAATGTGAATTTTGGCTGCAAAATAGTTTATTTTTGGGTCACATAATCTCAAGAGACAGTATATTAGTAGATCCATCAAATATATAGGCTATTAAATGTTGTCCTAGACCAACCACAGTGAATGAGATAAATATTTGTCTTGGTTTATATTGATATTATTGATAATTTTAGAATAATTTCTCAATAATATATAATCCTATGACTAGGTTAACTTGGAAGGAATAAAAGTTCATCTAAACAGATCAATATGAAGAAAATTTCATGGAATTGACTTGATGTTTGGTCAGTGTACCTATGATTACATTAACTTATAGTGGATAAGGGTTTTTAGTCATTATTGATATGTCCAAGAAGGGATTGAGATGCATTCTTATATATAATTACATGGTTATAGATTATGCCTCATGAAAATTGATGTTTCGGGAGAAAAATTACCCAACACATGATTTGGAGATAGCTACCATAATTTTTTGAATTAAATATATAGAGGAATTATCTCTGTGGAGAAAAGTGTGATATATAGATATATATATATATATACTGATCAAAAAAGTTTAAAATATATATTTAAATATAAGTATTTTAACATCTACCAAATAAGACTATTAGATATGATTAATGATTATGAGAGCTCAATACATTAACACCTTGGGAAAGTAAACAAGGTGGATGATGCTTTGATCCAAAATGATCATGGTAGATTATCTATGATTAGGATAAAAAATGATACAATATTTCTACAATTTAAAAGTGTGGATATATAAATATTTAATAAAGGGGAAAAATATTATCTTTCTCAATTGAAAATTCAACCATCTTTCCATGTAAAGATTAAGTAGTCTTAGAAAGAAAATTTAGAGCTTGAAAACAAGGTTAGAAATGTTCCTATGTTTAACCTTGATCATGAATTAATGATAAGGTTCAATAATTGTGTATGTGTTCCTTCCATAAAATACATAGATAAGGAGTTTTGAGAGGAAGCATATAGTTCTTCATTATCTATTCATCTTGGAAGTATGAAGATGTATAGATATTTGAAATAATACTTTTGGTGGGATTGAATGAAGAGAGATACTATGTTCTTGGTATGTCAACAAGTTAATGTTGAAAGAAAAAATTATAAGGGGATGTGAGGGTCCTCTGGGGAGCTCTCTACTCTTGGGAGCTCCCTAGGGTTATGTATCTTCATGTTTCACTGTTGTCTTTCAGCAAAATTGTATGCTGGTGGGAATCGGTCCAAGTTAATATTGTTCATGGTGATTTTTGTAGGTGTTCTCATCTGGGACAAGGTTTTTGGTGACAACATCGACCATTGCCTCTCTCAGCATCATCGCTTTGTTGTCTGGATGTCTCTCCCAATAGATCTCTATTTTCAAGAAATTCTCAATTAAATCTATTCTAGTTATAGTTCAGATCAGCGAGGCTTGTGTGAGATCTCTGGTGTGGGTTCCAGCTCCGAAGGTCAGGAAGTGGGAAATCATGGGTGCTACGGCAGCACCATGTGTGGTCGAGTATTTATGGTGGGGTCCCTATATGGAAAATGGTGGAGGATGTCTCTATTGGTAGGTAATGGTCGTGAGGATATCCATGGTGATCAAATTCATCTAGTAATGGGATGGGATGACCATGAGATGTAAGAAGGATATGGACTTGGGGGGTCCCACAGATGACCTTGGGATTTAGTGAGGAAAGTTATTTTATAGTGTAGACATGAATATTGGGAGGATTTTGATTGATTCTTCATCAGGTAGTATACAGTCGGGTCATGGCACAGGCTGATGGGCCAAAATGAGGGGTCATGATGGGTTGAATTTTTTGTCATGGTTTTGGGCATGTGTTCCTATTTTTTATTTTTCATGGTTCATTAGATCATGTTCTACTTGGGTGGCATTGTTTTTTCTTTTATCTTATTTAGTGGTACTTTTTGGAACACATGTTTACTTTTCAGTTTTATGCAATTTAATTTTCAATAATTTTTTTGGATCAAGTATACTCAGTCTAGAACTTTCAAGGTATAAGGGGATGTTGTATCTGTTACCCATACCAGAATTGAAATGGGATAACATCACCATGGGTTTTATCATTGGACCCCCCAATGTCTAACGGGAATAATACAATACGGGTTTTAGTCAATACCCTTACTATGTAAACACACCTCATCTCTATTAGAGAATACTTCTATATGGACTAACCTGACATGATATACATTAAGGAAGTTGTAAGGGTACATGGAGTACAACATTTCATTAAGTCTGATTGGGATCTAATTTTTACCTCAATGTTCTGTTGAGTTATTTCATAATTCCTTGATATATAATTGAGTTTCATCACATTTTATCATCCTTAGATGTATGGTCAGTCTGAAATCATAATTCAAACCCTAGAGTATATGTTGAGATCTTGTTCTTTGTATTTTTTAGGTGGTTCGAGTAAAAACCTATCTCTATTTGAATTTTCTTATAATAATTACTTTCACCCAATCATTCAGATGGATCCTTATGAATCCATCTATGGAAATAAATTTATATCACTAATATGTTGTAAAGAAGTTAGATAAAGAAAACTATAGGGACCTCAGATAGCTGAAGAAATAAAAGATAAGGTTTGAGCCATTCAGAAATATATTAAGGCAACTCAAAGTCATCAGAACAGTTCTGCTAAAAATTTCCAAAGTGATATAGAATTTTAATTTAGTGATAATGTATTTAAGAATTTCTCCATGGAATAAGGTTATGAGGTACATGAAGAAAGGGAAACTGATCCCTATGTATATTGGTTCCTTTGAAATTATTAATCATCTCGGGACAATAGCCTATCACATGTAGCTTCCACTAAACATATCTCAAGTTCATGATGTGTTCCATGTATCTCTCCTAAGAAAGTAAATACCTTACCCTTCCCATGCAATGATCTTAGAGGTCATACTATTGGAACAAGATCTTTCTTATCAGGAACAACTTCTTAATATTATGGATATTATAGATAATGTTCTACAAAACAAGGCCACCCACCAGGTAAAAGATTTTTTTTGATAAACCACAAGTTTGAGGAAGCTATGTTGGTACTTTAGGATATGATGAGTAATAATTATCTTCATGTTTTTATATTAGAGTGATAAATTTTACAAGAAAAAATCATTTTAGGGGGTTAGAATATAACACCCCAACTTTTTATGATATTTTTTATAAACAAATTAAATTTAATTAATGAATTAAATTACATGATTCACCAATTCAATCATTTATTACAATAATCCTTGGTTTACATTGCACTACAAGCAACACTCAGTTAACTTGTGTGACACACCACACTGAGTTTTAACAAAACCACGACATATTATTAATATAGTTATTTAAATGTTCCCATTGTAACCTATGCATTTAAATTATAAAAATTAAAATTAATATCGAATTTCTAAATATTACTTATAATTATTTTACATAGATTAAATATATTGATTATAAAAAAAAATTGAGAAATCATTATATGTTTCATTAATAATATTTTATTGAAAATATGCCTTTTGTGTATTTTTTGAAAAATAATAATATTAAATTTTGACACATTAAGAAATTTAATTTTATAAAATATAATTATTTTTTTAAATCACAATTTAAAAATTATTTAAAGGGGGAAGTTTCAGTATGTGTCTGAAAAGTTTCATTTTTTGATGAATATTGAAAATAATGGTTTTTAATTGAAAACTAACTTTTCATATAATTGTATTTTTAAAGTTTAATTATATTTAAATTTTGTTTTTATGTATATTTAGTTCAATTATAAATCTATTAATCTACTTTTGGTTATTGGAATTAATTTTATATTTAAATTTAATATAAAACATTGTAAACATTTGATATTTTTCACTTTAAAAACCCACATTCTCAACATGTATGCTGGGTTAATTTTAAATTAATTTTCTCTAATTTTTTGATTATAATTTTATAATATTGATCAAATATTTATAAGAATCATAAATTATAATTTATAATATTTTTAACATAACTTTTCACCAAATTCATTAGTAAAACTAGTTAACAATTAATTAAAACTATTAAAGTAAAAATAAGATTACTTAGTGGTCAAAATTAGAAAATAAGGTGTAAAAATGACACCAAAATTTTCCATAACCCATTGGATGGACATATTTTGAACTTATCATTCCTATAATTTAAATTTGATCCATTTTTTAGACGTTTTCATATGAACAATGTAGGTGAAATTCTCGCTTTCAAAAACTTACATGTTTTTCACTCACCTCCATTATAAAAGACAACCCCCTCCCCATATATTCACACCAATAAATACAATTTTCTTATAAAATAACTATCCAAAAATAATAAAAAAATTACCTCCTATCATAATATAATCTATACATTTGGCATAAATACAACCAATAAAGGCCTTTAGTGAGAAACCAAAGGAGGCACCCAAAGAAGAGGTAACGTTTATCAACAGACATTTTTGTTTTTTCTTCTCCTTAAAACCCATTATATTATTTTTATATAATTATTATATAATATAATAAGTGTATAAAATATGTTTTAATGTATTTATGTTATGGTTATAACCAAAAACCACACACAGTTATATTAAATAGTTTATGGTATCATCATTCGTGTGTACAACGGACTACTACCTTGCAAACCGATGTCGTTTGTTTTTTCAATTACCACTTAACAGTGTTGCAAATAATGATGGAAATGCTATTCAAATATTATATATATGATTTTTATAATGTTTTTATGATTAATTTATTTTTATATCACATACAACATCATGCTTTCCATTTTTGGGGAATACGATATCATCGTTCGTCTGTATGGCGGACTACCACCATACGGAGTGATGTGATTCATTCAAACTTTACGTGGAATTTATTAAGGATTTTTAACGAATATATGGGATATATATTAGAAAAAAATGAATTTGAAATTATAATATATCATATAATTTTATTTCTTTCAATCCAATAAGAAAAAGGAAACAACATTCACCCATACGTACAACCTATCCTCTAATTGAACAATGTATTTCATTTCCTATTTCTATATTATATAAATTATTATAAATAAATATATATAATGAATATATATGATATTTATATCATTTTTATTATTATGGTGATTATGAAATCATTATTAAGTAAAGATATAAAAAATTATGAATCAAAACATTTATGAAAAAGAAAGCGGTTATTACCCGAAACGTAACATTAACATGGAATTTTGAAACTATGAGTAATATAAATACATAGGTAAGTCATATATGGTATTATGTATATGAATATTTTTATGTTAATTCATTATTACAAAATTATATTTATTATACTATAGGTTTGAATGAGTATGATGAGAGTCAAGACTTATGGTAAGGGATTTTTGTCTCACTTTTATTTTATGTGAGACACAAGGCATGATCACAACCTATTTATTGATTATGGTGTGTATAATTAACCTGAAAATATTTTATGGTTATTATACTGAGAATTATTAGTATTTAAAAACCTAGTTTGTTATATCTACTTCATGGGGTTTATATTTAAAACTTTACCAAAGTTGTAAGGGAATTTTGTCTTAATTCTCCTTCTTTTAGACACATGTTAAGTTATGCGACTATATTATTTTGCGAGGTTTATATTTGTCAAATTTGAAATATTATATAATTAATATCCTTATTTTCAAGTTATTTTAAGCATCATTTAATGTTATTATCTCATTGTTATTTTGATTCAAGGTTACCAAAGTGGTAATAGTTTATTGCTACAATCTCATCATTTATCGGGATCGTTTATGATTAATCTTCCATTGATAAAACATTATGATCCATATCTCAATAATTCTAATTAATTTTATTCTAATATGTTTATTTATTATATCTTTATGTAATTTTATCATTTGTAAACTATTATTTACTTAATATAAGTAATAAAAAAATTTCTAATGAAATTCAAATTTATTTGTCTCTTCGGTCGGAAATATATTTTCTTCCAAAACAATATTTTATAAAAATGTTTTTAAAAATGTTTTCAAATTATATTTTAATATAATTTTTAATTAAAAGTATTTTTATAATGTTTTTTATTTTAAAAAATGTTTTAAATTATTTTAAAACTTCATTTAGAATTTTCAGAGATTATTTTCAAAGAAAACGTTTTCAGAAAGGATTTATGTTTAAAAAGAGTATTAAATTATTTTCAAAGATTACTTTATAGTATTTCAAGGTTATTTTAAAAAAATTTATGTTTTAAAAAATTATTTATGTTTAAAAAGTGTTTTAAATTATTTTCAAATAATTCATTATAAGTTTTCAAGTTCATTCTCAAATAAAAAGGTTTTTAATAAATTTATATTTTAAAAAGAGTATTCCAAAGAGGAAAGGATATTTTTATAAATAAATGTTTTAAATGGTATTTAAAAATTATTTTCCATAAAATATGAAATCCAATGGTGCCATATATTATTTAATGGTGATATGATCCAATAATACCTTTCATATTATTTCTATCAATTGATTATGTTTTGTTGGAATCATGTTTATTAAAATCGTTTAATGTCCATGAATTGTACCATGACAATACACTTTTGAAAAACTACTTATTTTTGTGGATTATGCTTTGATGAAATGATTATGAATCCTCTATATTTTCCATAGGTTATGATATAATGTCATTTTTATAATGACCATTTCTATTCATAGGTTATAATATAATGAATGTTTATGATCTTGTGACACATAAATTTATGATTTAATAATATGATGGGTGGGACCTATATATCTTTTTAAGGAATTGGGTAAAATTTTATATCTCATGAGATTGAAATTTTTGGAATGGGTAGTGAAACTAGTTCAGTAATACTGGGTTATAATAGGAAGTGAAATAATTTCAGTAATACATGGTTGGTATGGGAAATGAACATGGTTCAATAATATAGGTTTATAATGGGGAGTAAACCATATTTAGTAAATTAATTTTTTCACTATGATGGTTTTATAAGTGGGCCTTGACTAATATGTAAATGATTTTCTATGCATATATTTATAAAAAATATTCCATGTCTTATTCTCTAATGGCTCATTATCTTTTATTCTATTATAAATCGTGTTATATGAACTTACAATCTTCATGAAATGACTCCTCATTATGATCTTTCAAATGTAGGGAATGGTTTTAAAGTGTTATGATCATGTTCTCATACCCTTCTATTCATGTTATGCTTAATTATCTCAATTTTATTCACATAATGTGCATCTAATCTCACCTTTTCTTATGTTTCCTTTCCATGGGTTATAAAGATATGTATTATGTATGATATTTCTAAGAAGGGTGATAGTTTTGAAGAATGTAGTGGTAGATGATGTAACTAAATTATGGACTAATTTTTATGTTTCTAAGTTTCTAAAGGAACTAAAATATTATGGTTCACGGGAGAGTGTTTTTATAATGTGAAAAAATATTCTTCAAAAATGATATAATGTATATGTATAAATATCCTCGGTAATTATAGCTTACTTACTGGTTTCATGGTCCACTTATTCTTACCTATGTTTCATCTTTAATAGAACATGTTCCATTCCTCTATAGTGTGTTAGTCCCATCTCGGTTGATGCCCTGGGGATCCATTACATTAATCCTATTTGATTTTTTTGGGGTATTTCCCCCATCATTTAATAAAAATTTCTTTATGTTTGATGGATATAGAGGAACAAAAAAAAGTTTTCTAAATGAATACTGTTTAAATTAATAATAGAAAAATTTATACCTTAATACCACTTTTCATACACAAACCACATCCACCTACTCATGTATACATGCACACTGAATGAAAATCTCAATGCTTATGAGCACAAATATATCCTTCATTAATTCACCACGATGTAATAATCCCACATGTCTTTGAAGTCATGAATAAAGAAACAAGTCCGAATAAACAAGGCATATTACAATGGAATATAAACATAGGACACAATGTCTTCCAAGATAATAATAAAAAATTATTCTTATCATAAAATAATTTTTTTTAATATAAAAAAAAGCATTAAATTTTTTTTTATTCTCAAATAGGTGAAAATAAGGCTTCCACGTGGTACAATAAAATCAGTTTGATACACAAACCATTAAAAATGTAGGTTGTATGAATTTCTTAAAGCCATGGAAAACAATATTTTTAAACAAATGGGATATTTGGGGTTTTCATTTTAAAATGATTGAAAATTAATTTAGAAATATAATCCTTTAAATTTCAGAAATAGAGGAGTGATAGAGAGGCCACCTACCTTTAAATAAGTGTTGAGAAAGTATAACTGCATAACAAAACCACTAGCTCCAGTCTCAAAGCCTCACTATTTTAATTAATTCAAACAATACATCACCAAAATAAATCATAGAACATTTATCTATATATAATTTATTATATCTAACATTATTAGGGAGTGTAAATGAGGCGATATAAATTGATAGAGAGAAAATAGGGAAATTCCATTGATTTAAAAAATATTTTACTCACTTAGATCTATTAAAAATAGATTTTTGGTCAATGGGAATTTCAAATAATACTTAGAAAAGGATAACATTTTTAAAGCTTGAGGGAGTATATTAAAATGAGGTTTTGAAATGGTATATCTAAGTTAAAATTTATTTTTAAATAAAATTTTAATACCCTAAACTAAACCACCAGGTCTAAGGTAGACTACCACATGACCTCATGTGTTCTTTACCACACACAAGAGGCTTCTAGTTAATAGTGAGTGTTCGAACACCATCATTATAGAGACTATACCCTCAGTATCATATCCTCACACAAATAATATAAATAATAATATGAAAAATCCAAGTAACCATGGATGTGGTAAATAATATAACATGTAACACATGTCATATAATAAATAAATGATCTCCCAATGTAGAAATACAAACTAGTGTATATAGAGTTCCAAAAAAATTATTAAATAAACATTGGAATTCTTTGGAGTACGTCTCCATTCACTTCCATCTCTATGATCCTAGTCTCAACCAACTTCGTTGGGTCACCTTCTTGGATCCTTATACATGAGGTTTGCAAGTGAATCAAGATGCCCGTGCAATGTGTGAGTAATAAACTGATTAATACACTGTCAATTCATCCTTAATAAGTGTTCATAAGTATAAAAGTTGTATGGAATGATAATAAATATGAAATGAAATAACAATTAACTATTGAGAACCTATGTGATAACCAATCGACCATGAGCTCTGACAGGACTAAGTTCACCTCTATAGAGGAAAGGTAGTAATAATATTTTATAAGTGATAAAGAACAAGGCAGAACGATCATATTTATATCTCTCAGTAGTCTCAAGGCATCAATTTGGATCAGGCCACTAGACCTTCCTATCCCAAATCTATCATGGGACAAGCCACTAGGACATCATACCCCGTCTATTATTTGGGTTGGGACCATAGGCCATTATGTCCCTAATGTTGCTTCCTTAGGCCAAGACTATATGATATCATGACCCTACAATATACTCAGGTCTATCATCAGTATCATCATATTTTTTTACTCCCCTTTTAAGTAAAAATCATAATATGATTGTCTACCTATTCTGAGTACCGATAATATATTTCAATCACATGGTAACACACATAATAGGGTTGATAATAGAAGGAAAATCATATCATATCATCTTGTAAAAAATAGTAGTATCATACAATGCATGTGATCAACATCAAACATGGTCATACATTATATAGAAATAATCATGAGATCAGGTATCATAAATGGGTCTCACAGGCTACACCCACACACACACCGACATGTGACCATAACCAATCATAGCCATAAATTATGAAAACAGAAGAGTCATAATAAGGAAACATGTGTATACGATATCCCCAAATTGAAACAAGCTTCCTCTATCAAGTTTTTCAAATTCAATATTACGGTTCATCATGGAATCATCAATGAAATCATGCCCTCATATTAGTTAAATCAAAATTATCTCTAATGAATCCTAAAATGGATTCCATTTTTTATTCTAAAATAATATAAAAATATCCCACGTGATAAAATATTTTCTCTCTAAGATAATTTATAAATTTATGATTAATTCTATAGTATGTGCTTGCCATTTCTTCCTCAAAGAATAAATATAAATCCACATTTGATAATATTATATCTCTATACAATAATCTGAGATAAGTATATAGTAATTCTTTATTTTTTTTATAATTATGGGTTACTACCATTTAATAATTCATTATCAATTTTTAATGAAATAATAGGAAGAACTAAATTACAAATTATACATAAAGAGTATACAAGGAAAATTATCCATTTAAAACTCCAACACTAAACAAATGAGGGCAGATAAAGGGGTCATGTCATTATTTTAAACCAGATGAAGAAAATTGTAATTCATTATAAGACTTTTTAGATCTTGTTAAAAGTGTTTCTAGACTACCCAAACTTAATAGAAGATCATAATCGAATGGAATAAAGGTTCAGATAATTTCAATAAGGAAGTCGGTGTACAAGTCTACAACATTAAGAACCACAAATAAATTAAACCATTAATTTTTCCTTATACTCAAATCTTGAATGAGAAAAATTTTAATCCTAACAAAAATATGATTAAAACCCTTAAACTATGTCAAGATAATTAATTCAGATTATTTTAGGATTTTAGAATCCACAAAATTAATTTTAGGATTATCCTAGGTAAGAAAAACAAATAGTGTTTAAATATCATTTCTTTCCCTAAAAAGATCATTTCATAAGTGTGACATGGTTTTACCCACATGTAACTCATAGTTGTCATGTAAGTGTATTATGTTATCCTTACACTACCTTTAAAACGAAGGAGTTAACCTCATGTAACTTAGGCATACCCATATTTATCCTTTATAAAATATGATTTACCTTTACAGACAGGCTAGGATACAATTAGGAAATTAGGTTTTACCCTTGCATTAACAATATAAAATCATGGTTTCCGTTATTTAATTCCATGTTTACCCATATATATTGTTTGAAAACAAGGTCTTACCCTTATGCAGAGTACATAAATTCACCTTACCCTTATGAAGTGGCTGGTTTTACCCATATGTAATTCTTATAAATAATTATTTACACTTAAAAAGCTCCCCAAAACCACCCCTCATATAGGTAGAAGGATTTACCATCATACAGGCCCAAATCCGTATGCAAGAGTAAAGATTTAAATTGAAAATAATTAAATCTTGACAAATAGAAGATATAAATAAATAGAAAAATTGTGTTTTTAAAACATTTAAAATTGAGAATGTTAAAAATTTCTACCTTTAATTGATTTGAATCCCTGAGAAGTGTTTCTAGATGTCTTGTTAAAAAAACTCATGCCATTGAGCTCAAACTTTAGATTCTTGGTCCCATTTTTCCTTCAGGATCTTTCCTTTCTACCATACAATCCTAACAAGTGTTACCATATTCCCAAAAAAACTACTGCAAATTAAGACTTTACCAATGTTTTGGAAAACCATTGGAAAGTACGGCATGGCAGTATCCCATTACCAATGGTTTTTGTAAAACCATTGGGAAAGGCAGTTTATAAAGAGTATTACCAACAGTTTTTAAAACTGTTGGCATTGCTGGAGGAATACAACACTATGCCAAAGGTATACTAAAACCATTGGCAAACAAGAGTATTTCCAATGGTTAAACAAATTTTTTTGCACTGCTGGAGTATTTCCATGTTTTACCAATAGTTTACTAAAACTATTGGTAAAAATATGTATAGCACTATACCAACAGTTTAGTAAACTATTGGTATAGTGTATTACTAGAATTTGAAACCACCTAAAATCCTCCACTCCACACTCAAATACACACATGCATACAATATTAACAACAACAAAAACACCTGATATAGCACACAAAAACACATAAAAAGGATACTATTATAAACATGGAATACACCACAATTATAATCATGTATATGAACCCAATTACCCTATGTAATACAGAATTCATAATTTAATTCTCAATTGAATACATGAAGAATGAATTATGTAATGAATTCTGAATTCTGAATCAATAACAAATACAAAATTAAGTATGTTGCATACAGAATTCTGAATAATATATAACACATATATAATCTGATATACAAGGGGTTGGGGATGTCCCGGTGGGTGAGGGTGTCCAGGGGTGAGGGAAAAAACATACATGTTATAGGAAGCACATGGAATGTTTATTCATGGTCTTAGGTTGAGAATCTTAAAACCAACAGAAAAACATTAGTAGAGTGGCAAGGATCATGATACCCATAATATAGAAAATGGTAATGCTCATGTTCTTAGACCAAAGATGAGTTATAGGAAGCACATGGGATTTTTATATTCCTCTACTGATTATGTATCCATGTATAAATGGTTCCTGATGTGCTAGTGGGAAACATTGGCCAATCTCAACATATGAGATGGGTTACCGGAATAGCCTACATGTTTTTTATAGATTTTTCAATTAGAATATGGGGGTATGTGGAAAATTGTAATTTTCTCTCTTGGGTGTGATGTGAGATGAATGCCAATCTTGGGTAGTGGGTATGAATATTCAATAAAGTCCTTGGTATTGGGTTCCCAAAGGGACTTTGGTTTAGTCCTATAACCCACTGTTTGATGATGGGACTGAGGTGATCCATGGGGCTATGGTGTCACCATATGTATTCCTCACCATTGGGGTATTTTTATGAGACTTTGAAAATTATTTATCAAGATTATTTGTGTATCCTTGATGACCAATTTGTTATATGGTATGCTTGAGGGTTCATAGGTTTCATATGAAATCACTATATAATATTTATTTGTTGTATGTTATGGTATAGAATGAACGACCCGTGATTGAGAATTAGAACACGAGTGTTGGTGCATGTTCAAGATGGAATGTCGAGACTCGTTCCTAATAGAATTCATGTTTTTCTATATATACTATGACCCATTGTGTTTCAATATATGCCTTTTAAATATTTTCTTCTAAAAATGTAGGATTAATGGACCATATTTTATTTTTTATCCGTTAATTTCAAGAATCTATGTGTAACCTTGTGATGATTTTCCATATGTCAGTTGTTGTTTTCATTTAAAATGTTGTCTGTTTCAAACAAAAGTGAGACACTTTGAGTGATACCAGTCACATTGTGCCTCGAATTGAAGTGTGGTTGACTTTTACCAATCAAAAATGATCCATTGGTCATTGGGTGGGGGTTTTCTGGGGTGGGGGGGTAGTCTGGGGGGTGTGGAGGGAAATACGGGGGTGAAGGGGGATGTCTGGTGAGGGGACGGGGGCTGTCCGGAGTGCGTTTTCGGCCACCGCTGTCACATGACACTTCTGATTGACATTCCTTTTGGCCGACCATTTCAAAATTCACCCAACCTTTTGTTTTTGTCTGATTTCATGACATTTTGAGGTCATTCGGCCAGTTTTGACCACCCCACGCATGTTTTTCAAGCGCGCCAAACACGTAAAAAACACATATTCTGCCATGTCACGCTAACCGTGGGTGAGAATGATGTGCCGTATTCTCTTGAACCTCATGAATAATAATTAGGGTGTTTTCATGTGATTTAAAGTCATTCTGATGTCGTTCAGTATATATTTTACCGTAAAATACATGTTTTGGCCATTTACGACACGCATAGTGTGTTTTCATCCACCGCGGTCACAAAATACCTCTGATTGACATACCATTTGGCCTACCATTTCACAATTCAACCACCCTTTTTTTCTTCTGATTTCATGGCATTCTGAGTTCGTTCGGCCAGTTTCAACCACCCCACGCACACTTTTCAAGCACGCCAAACACCTAAAAAACACATATTCAGTCGTGCTACACAAACCACGCGTCTGAATGACATGTCATCTCATATTACACCTCAAGAATAATAATTAGGGTGTTTTCGCGATATTTCAAGTCATTTAGATGTCGTTTAGAATGCATTTTATCATGAAACACATGTTTTGGCCATTTATGACACGCGTAGTACGTTATCAGCCAGCACGATCACACGAAACCTCCGATTGATGTTCTGACCAGTCGACCATTTCACAATTCACCCACCCTTTGTTTTTGTCTAATTTCATGGCATTCCAAGGTCATTCGGCCGGTTTTGACCACCCTACACATGCTTTTCAAGTGTGCCAAACACCTAAAAAACATATCCAGTCGTGCCGCACAAACTGTGTGTCCGAATGATGTGTCTTATCTTTTTGAACCTCACCAATAATAATTAGGATGTTTTCGTGTGATTTCAAGTCATTATGATGTTGTTCAGCATGCATTTGACCGTAAAACCCATTTTTTGGCCATTTACAATGCGCGAAGTGCATTTTCACCCAGCGCGGTCACGCGACACCTCCGATTGACATGTCATCTAGCCAACCATTTCAAAATTCACCCACCCTTTGTTGTCGTTTGATTTCATGGCTTTTTGAGGTCATATGGCTGGTTTAGACCACCCCACGCATGCTTTTCAAGTGCGCCAAACACCTATAAAACACATATTCAGCTGTTTCGTGCAAACCGCACATCTGAATGATGTGTTGTCTCTTCATACACCTCACGAATAATAATTTGGGTGGTTTAGAGTGATTTAAAGTCATTCTGATGTTGTTCGGCATGCATTTGACTATTAAACGCTTGCTTTAGCCATTTACGACACGCGGAGTACGTCTTCGGCCAACGCGGTCACACGACACCTCCAATTGGCATGTCTTCTCACTGAAAATTTTCACAATTCACACACCATTTGTTGTTGTCCAATTTCATGGCATTATGAGGTCCTTCTGCTGGTTTTGACCCCCCACGCATGCTTTTCATGTGTGCCAAACACTTAGAAAACACATATCAACTCGTGCCGTGCAAAACGCGCACCGGAATGACGTGTCATCACCTCATACACCTCACGAATAATAATTAGTGTGTTTTCATGTGATTTGAAGTCATTCTAATGTCGTTCGGCATGCATTTGACCATTAAACACATGTTTCGGCCGTTTACGGCATATGGAGTGCATTTTCGGCCAGCACGGTCACACGACACCTCTAATTGACGTGACGTCTGGCCAACCATTTCACAATTCACAAAACCTTTGTTTTCATCCAATTTCATGGAATTCTGAGATCATTCGGCTGGTTTAGACCACCCCTGGCATGGTTTTCAAGCGCGCCAAACACCTAAATATAACCTATTCAGTCATGCCGCGCAAACCGCATGTTTGAATGACGTGTTGTCTCCTAGTACACCTCAAAAATAATAATTAGGGGTTTTTCTTGTGATTTAAAGTCATTATGATGTTGTTCGACATGCATTTGACCGTTAAACACATGTTTTGTCCATTTATGACAAGCGGAGTGCGTTTTTGGCCACCAAGGTCACACGAAACCTCCGATTGACATGTCATCTAGCTGAAAATTTTACAATTCATCCAACCTTTGTTGCCTTCTGATTTTATAGCATTCCGAGGTCGTTCGGATGGTTTCGACAACCCCACATGCGTTTTCAAGCGTGCCAGACACCTAAAAACATATATTCAGCCGTGTCGCACAAACCGCAGGTCTGAATGATGTGTAGTCTTTTTTACACCCCACGAATAATAATTAGGGTGTTTTTGTGTGATTTCAAGTCATTCCTATGTCATTCGTTACGCATTTGACCATAAAAACCCATGTTTTGGCCATTTATGACACGCAACGTGCGTTTTTGGCCACTGCGGTCACAAGACACCTCCGATTGATATGCCGTCTAGCCTACAATTTTACTATTCAATCATCCTTTGTTTTAGTCTGATTTCATGGAATTCTATGGTCATTCAACCAGTTTTGACCAACCCACACACATTTTTCAAGTGCACCAAACACCTAAAAACACATATTCAGTCGTGTCGCGCAAACCGCATGTCCGAATAAAATATTATCTCCTCGTACACATCACGAATAATAATTAGGGTGTTTTCAGGTGATTTCAAGTCATTTCGATGTCATTCAGCTTGCATTTGACTGGAAAATCCATGTTTTGGCCATTTACAACACACGAAGTGCGTTTTCGGCTAGTGCGGTCACACAATACCTCTGATTGACGTGTCGTCTAGCTGTCCATTTTACAATTCACCCACCCTTTGTTTTTGTCCAATTCCATGACATTCTGAGGTCATTCGGCCAGTTTCAACAACCCCATGGATGCTTTTCAAGAACGCTGAACACATAAAAACACATATTCCGTCATTTCATGCAAACCGCATGCCCGAATGACGTGTCGTTTCTGCGTACACCTCACGAATAATATTTAGTGTGTTTTTGTGTGGTTTCATTTCATTCTGATGTCTTTCACCATGTATTTCACTATAAAACCCATGTTTTTTCCATTTAGGACATGTGGAGTGCGTTTTCGCCTAGCGCGGTCACACGAAACCTCCGATTGACATGCTGTTTGGCTGACCATTTTAAAATTCACCAACCCTTTGTTGTTGTCCGTTATCATGGAATTCCGAGGTCATTCAGCCGGTTTAGAAAACCCCACGCACGCTTTTCAAGTGCTCCAAACACCTAAAAAACACATATTTAGTCGTGTCACACAAACTGCATGTCGGAATGATGTGTCATCTCCTAATACACCTCACAAATAATAATTACGCTATTTTCGTGTGATTTCAACTAATTCTGATGTTGTTTGTCATGAATTTGACCATTAAATGCATGTTTTGTCCTTTTGCGACATGCGAAGTGCGTTTTAGGCCAACATGGTCACACAATACCTCTGATTGACATGTCTTCTGGCCGACCATTTCAAAATTCACCAACCCTTTAGTTTCATCCAATTTCATGGCATTTTGAGGTCGTTCGACTGATTTCAACCACCCCACGCACGCTTTTCTAGCCCGCCAAACACCTAAAAACACATATTCTACCATGCCATGAAAATCGTGTATCTGAATGACATGCCATATCATTGTACACCAAAAGAATAATAATTACGGTGATTTTGTGTGATTTCAGGTCATCCCAATGTTGTTCGACATGCATTTGACCGTTAAACGCTTGTTTTGGCCATTTACGACACGCGGAGTGAGTTTTCGGCTAGTGCGGTCACACAACACCTCTGATTGACATGCCGTCTGGCCGACCATTTTACAATTCCCCACCCTTTGTTTTCGTCTGATTTAATGGCATTCTGAGGTTGTTAGGCCAGTTTAGACCACCCCATGCACACTTTTGAAGCGCACCAAACAACTAAAAAACCCATATTTAGTTGTTCCCTGCAAAAAGTGTGTCCAAATGACATTTATTCTCCACATACATCTCAAAAATAAAAATTAGGGTGTTTTCATGCGATTTCAAGTCATTCTGATGTCGTTCGGCATTCATTTGACCGTAAAACCCATGTTTTGACCATTTACGACACATGGAGTGAGTGTTCACCAATGTAGCCACATGAAACCTCTGATTGATGTTTCGTCTATCCAACCATTTCAAAATTCACCCACCCTTGGTTTCCGTCTGATTTCATGGCATTCGGAGGTCGTTCGAATGGTTTCAACCACCCCATGCATGCTTTTCAAGTGCGCCAAACACCTAAAAACACATATTCAGCTGTGCCACACAAACTGCACATTCGAATGATTTGTAATCTCCTCTTACATGTCAAAAATAATAATTAGGGTCTTTTCACGTGATTTGGAGTCATTCCGATGTCGTTCGACATGCATTTGACCATTAAACACATGTTTTGGCCATTTAGGACATGCAGAGTGCGTTTTCGGCCACCGCTGTCACAAAAGACCTCCTATTAATGTTTCATCTTTCCAACCATTTCAAGAATCACCCACCCTTTGTTTTCGTCTGATTTCATGGAATTATGCCTCTGTTCGGCTGGTTTTGACCACCCACATACGCTTTTCAAGCACGCTAAAGACCTAAAAAACACATATCTAGTCCTATCGCACAAACCACGCGTCCGAACGACGTGTTGTCCTTTTTAACACCTCACAAATAATAATTAGGGTGTTTTCGTGTGATTTAAAGTCATTATGATGTTGTTTGGTATGCATTTGACTGTAAAACGCATGTTAGGTCCATTTACGCCATGTAGAGTGTGTTTCGGCCAGCGTGGTCACACGAAACCCTTGATTGATGTTCTGTCTAGCTGACCATTTCATAATTCACCCAACCTTTGTTCTCATCTGATTTCATGGCATTATGTGGTCGTTCGACCGATTTCTACCACCCCACACATGTTTTTCAAGTGCACCAAACACCTAAAAATCACAAATGCAGCTGTGCCGCGCAAACCATGGGTCTGAATGACATGTTGTCTCCTTTTACACCTCATAAATAATAATTTGAGTGTTTTTGTGTGCTTTAAAGTCATTCCAATGTCGTTCATCATGAATTTGACCGTTAAACACACGTTTTGGCCATTTACGACATGCGAAGTGCGTTTTCAGACACCACAGTCACACGACACCTCTAATTGACGTCCTGTCAGGCCAACCATTTCAGAATTCACCCACCCTTTTTGTCATCTGATTTCATGGCATTCTAAGGTTGTTCGGCCGGTTTCGACCACCCCACGTACATTTTTAAGCGCACCAAACACCTAAATAACACATATTCAGTCGTTACGTGCAAACCGCATGTCTGAATGATCTGTCATCTCATCGTACACCTCAAGAATAATAATTTGGGTGTTTTGTTTGTGAATTCAAGTCATTCTGAGGTCATTAGGCATGCATTTTACCATTAAACACATGTTTTGGCCATTGAAAACATGTAGAGTGATTTTTCGGCCACCACGGTCACACAACTCCTCTGATTGATGTGCTGTCTAGCTGACCATTTCAAAATTCAACCACTCTTTGTTGTCTTCTGATTTCATGTCATTCTGAGGTCATTGGGCTGGTTTCAACCACCCCACGCACGTTTTTCAAGCACGTCAAACACCAACAAAACACAGATTCAGCCATGCCATGAATACCGCGGGTCCTAATGATGTGTCGTCTCTTCGTACACTTCATGAATAATAATTATGGTATTTTCGTGTGATTTCAAGTCATTCTGATGTCGTTCGGTATGCATTTGACTGTTAAATGCATGTTCTGGCCATTTACGACACACAGAGTGCATTTTCGACCACCGTAGTCACACTATACATCCGATTGACATTCCGTATAGCCTTACATTTCAAAATTCACCCACCCTTTATTTTCGTCTAATTTCATGGAATTTAGTGGTCGTTCGGCCAATTTTGGCCACCCCATGCACGTTTTTCAAGCGCGCCAAACACATAAAAAACACATTTCTGTCGTGTCATGCAAACCGCGAGTCTGAATGATGTTATATCTCCTCTTACACCTCATGAATAATAATTAGGGTGTTTTAGTGTGATTTTAAGAGATTCAAATGTCATTGGGTATGTATTTGACGGTAAAACCCATGTTTTGGCCATTTACGACACACAGAGTGCATTTTCAGCCACTGCATTCACAAGACACCTCTGATTGATGTGCTGTCTATCCTACCATTTCAGAATTCACCCAAAAATTGTTGTAGTCTGATTCCATGGCATTCATAGGACGTTCGGCCAGTTTTGACCACCCCATGCATGCTTTTCAAACACGCCAAACACCTAAAAACACATATTCAGTCATGGCACACAAACCACGAATATGAATGACATGTCGTCTTTTCTTACACCTGATGAATAATAATTAGAGTGTTTTTGTGTAATTTCAAGTCATTATGATGTCGTTCGATGTGCATTTGACTGTTAAACGCATGTTTTGGCCATTTACAACATGAGGAGTGCTGTTTCGGCCACCGCGGTCACACAACACCTCTGATTGATGTGATTTCTGGCCGAACATTTCACAGTTAACCCACACTTTGTTTGATTCTGATTTCATGGTATTCTGTGATCGTTTGGATGGATTTTACCACCCCATGCACGCTTTTAAATTGCGTTGAACACCAAAAAAATGCATATTCAGTCGTGCTGCTAAAACCGTGGGACCTAATGACCTGTCTTCTTTTCGTAAAAATAAAAAATAATAATTAGATCATTTTCCTAAAGTATCTACACAATCCGAATGCGTTTGGTTGGTTTTCCATATGTCAGTTGTTTTTTTCACCTAAATTTTTTTCCATTTCAAAGAAAAGTGAGGCACTTTGAGTAGTGTCGGCCACACCGCACCTCAGATTGAGGCAGGGTTGACTCGTACATGTCAAAAATGACCCATGGATCATTTTCCTAAAGTTTTAATAGAATATGAATGTGTTTTTTTGGTTTTAAGTATGCCAGTTGTTGTTTTCACTTAAAATCTTGTCCATTTCTAATAAAAGTGAAACAATTTGAGTGGTGTCAGCCACACTGGCCCTCAGATTGAGGTGGCGGTGACTTGTACATGTCACATATGACCCATGGATTGTTTTCCTAAAGTTTCAATAGAATCTGATTTCCTTTGGTCAGTTTTTTGTTTGTCAGTTGTTGTATTCACTTATAATGATGTCCTTTTGAAACAAAAGAGAGACTTTGAGTGTTTCCGGCCACACTGCCCGTTGGATCACAATTCGAATGTGTTTGGTCGGTTTTCCATATGCCAGTTGTTGTTTTTACTTAAAATGTTGTCCATTTCAAATAACAGTGAGACACTTTGAGTGGTGTTGGAAACACCGTGCCTCGGATTGAGGCGGGGTTGACTCGTACATGTCACATATGACCTATGGATCATTTTACAGATGTATCATGACAATAAAAATGATTTTGATCGGTTTTCCATATACAAGTTTTTTTTACTTAAAAGAGTATCCATTTTAAACAAAAGAAGGACAATTTGAGTGGTACCGTCCACACTTTGCCTTAGATTGAGGCTGATGGGGGGGGTTGTCTGGGGTCCAGGGAGGAGGGTGGGGTTTTTGTCATCGATCCACCAAGGAGGGTGGGTAATTTACCTAAAACTCTATATAGGTATCATACATCAAATTCTGATAGGACTGCGAACCGCCTTCGGGTGTCATCCTGAAGAAGGGCCAAATCACGATATTCTCGCGGCGTGACTGCAGCATGACCGTAGAGTGCCCGCGGCGTGACCACGGCGTGACCGCGGCGTGTTGGCTTGGTCCAGCGACATCTGCGGGGCAGTATCTTCTAGCTAGGATTCCAAATAAATCTTATGTAGTTTTCCTTCACATTATAGAAACTGATCATATGTTATAAAAAAGGGACTCTTGATTCGGGATTGTGGTATGATAAAGATATATATTTTATATTAGTTGTTTTTAAAATTGGTACTAGGTACTTGAAACTACTAATTGAGATTCAAATTATCACACCCTAAACTATCATTGTGAGTTTTCGCAGACAGCGCACCTCCGTTAGAGGGGATTTGTTATAAAAACATGACTTTATTTATTAGATGAAACAATTATATTAAAGAAGACTTATTCAAGATATGAAATTGAATATAATTAAGAAGAATTAAGAAAGTAGCTAAATTCAATTTAAATCATTCTTAAATTAAATAGGAATCCAAATTTGGTCAAAAATAAAGAGTTATAATGAATTCAAAAATATCTATACCAGAGTGAAAAACCAGGTTCAAAAATAAAGAGTTATGTTGAATTAAAAAATTTAATGGATCAATCTTCCCCTGATCACCATCACCATCACCACTATCATCATCAGCCACATCTTAACCACTATCTCTGTCCTTGTCGTCTTCCTTGTCATCATCCTCATCCTCTCCCTCGGCCCCATCCTCACCCTCAGCCCCATCCTCACCCTCGACCCCATCCTCACCCTCGACCTCATCCTCATCCTCGCCCTCGTCCTCTTCAGCATCCTCATCATCACCAGGAACATCATAATCTCGACCGCCACTAGAACTGCCACCTGGTTCATTGGATAATGCACCCATCGACGACATATACGTCTGACAAGCCATGTTGGGCATATGTGTATGGAATTCAGTAACGAGGATGATTTATTCCATTTAACCAATGTTATAGTTTAATTTTAGGATGAATTATTTTATTTAACAAGTGTTCTAGTTTATTTTTAGGTGAGGTGAGTTAGAAACCATGTTAGTCATGTCATTGGAACATGGATTCATCCATTTAACCATGTAGTCTTGAATTTCAGGGATGAAAGTGTTTTGACCGAGCTAATTACTACCCACTCTATAGTATGGACAACACATAATGTGGGCATACCCATGAAACAAATCAATGTGTAAATGAGACATTTTTACCACCCCATTTGGCCAAAAATACTTTTCACCATAAGGGATAGTCCATGTATATTTACATGGCTATCCAAGTCATGTACTGTATGTACATTCCCATGTACATTCCCAGGACACTAGATAATCATAGACACCATGTCAACCGTTATACAGAACATATGAACCCTTATACCATATCGTCATTATTACAACCATTAAAAACAACTTATTACACAACATCACTTGTCAAAGATAATCAAATTGAACATAAATCAATAATAATATTGGATATATCATATAAAATGACGTCATACTATACTACATCCTAAATGAAAACCCACAACCATGACTAATGGCCACAAAGATTCCCTTTCGGTCAAATCAAAAGTGAAAACAAAATGACTTGTAATAAAATTGAACATAAATAAATAATAATATTGGATATATCAAGTAAAATGATGTCATACAATATTACATCCTATATTACCAACCACAAACATGATTAATTAAAAAAATATCCCCTTTTGGCAAAATCAGAATGAAAACAAAAAAGCATAATTATAGACCAAAAAAATCAAGGAATCACTTAAATATTTGATGTGTAGAAGAAAAAAGATCCTTGATTTGAAGATGGATCAATATGTGGAATAATTTTGGAAGGAGGAATATTGTATTTAGGGCACAGAGCTAAACTACAATCGAGCAGAGGGGGAATGAATGCATAATATGTATTTAGGGCAATTTTTTCCCAATGGTTTTTAAAAACTATTTGAAATATATGTCTTTACTGACAATGTACTTAAAACTTTGGTAAAAAAGTGATATCAAAGGCCTTTACCAACTGGTTTTTAAAACTATTGGTAAAAGCTTGTTTAAATTCATCTATACCAACAGCTTACATGAACCGTTGGTATAGGTATCAATTCCCAGCGGTTTACATAAACCATTGGGATGTAAGTGTTGGTAAAACTAGCATTTCCAGTAGTGTACCTTTCTCTATCCAATACAAAATTCTCATTATAACTCCACATATTATGTGTCAGGGTCCTTCTTAATATCATCACAATTGATGATATGCATTGGATCCACCATGTTCCATTGATGATGAGAGACGTGGAACACATCATGAATACCACAATATCATGGAGGAATATACAAATGGTAGGATACTATCTTGACATGATATGTAATATTGATAAGTACAAAAAATGTGGATATTTATTTTCTTTTTTCCTAAAATGTTTGTGGATTAACCACTGATTCTCTCTTAGGAAACCTCGATCACCTATATAAAAATCAAAATGCCTCCTCCTTTAGTAAAAATAAGATATATGTCTACTTGGAGATATGATAAACATCATATGAATTAGATTCACTATCTTGAAGGAATCATATATTATATTGGGACATGAAATAGGTACCTCACCAACCTCATTCCAATAAAGCAATGAATGACATGTCCTCCCCTAAAGAGCCTCATATGGTACCATCAAGATCTAATCCTAGTAACAGTTGTTGTATGATAAACCAACCGATGATATGTTATCATACAAAACTCCACCAAAGTCTAAGATGAAATCACGAAGAATAATCTATAGTATATATACTTTCCTCTCAGATTCTCTCTGTTATTTTAGACATGCTATTTTGTGCTCAATCTCAGATATCTCCCTAAGGTATTCTATAATCTCTAAAATAAATACAACATAAAATGAGAATCTATTAAAGATAAAATTATCAAGGGAACCCCATGTAAGTGTATGATCACACTTGTATATAACACTCAGATCCCATCAACTGAATGATTATCATGGATCAGTGAAAATTGATAAACATTTGTTAGCTGATTGATAATAAGCCAAAAAAAACAAGAAGACTTAGTGTCCTAGTTAACCCCATGAGAAAGTCCATCATTAAATCCTACCACATACATAAGGCTATAGGAAGTGGATGGATAAAAATTCTTGGTTGATGGTGCTAAATCTTTATACCCTTACTGGTAAGTCACCTAGGTATAAGTCTATTAATTTACCTCTTCATCACTGGCCACTAGAACTATTGCTTAATGACATAGTACATCTTCATCACTCTAGGATGCACCTCCCATATAGAGGTATGTAATTATTTAATTATATCATCCTTAATGTAAGTATGGAATATAATACACACATGTACTAGGATAAAATCATCAATGCACAACAACCACCCTTGTATTGGGTCACTACCTTCCAGTCATTCCAATATCATAGTACATTCTGTGTCAATCCCCAATCCAGCCTTTACCTAGTATACTAGAGAAGATGTAATCACTAAAGGAGCCCAAGTAATCGATCCATTTTCCTAAGAAGAATCCATCCTCAAATAGGACAATAATATCATTATGTTTCACCACTCCACTGAATAATGTTCAGCATGCTCCTAAGCTACCAGCATATTATTGCCATGAGAATATATAATGATGTTACCTTTATCTAGTTCATAGTACATCCCAAATATGAACATATATAGGTAATCTATCTATTACCTCATAATAAAAGTAATGATCCACTTTGTGAAGATATAATGGAGCATGTGATAGTTCATATATACTACAATTCTCTCAATGATGAGATAGTGTTTCCAACACATCAAATCATGGGACAAAACTGCTAAATCAAATTCATCGGTAGGATATTTATACTCATGGGGTCACAAGTGATATGAACTATAAGATACTACCTACTCCTATCACATTATTACTTCTCACAAAAAACACTTGATTCATTACAAAAATATCATAACCAATATCATGCATGGGTCGTATCAACACTGCAGATTTCTTCAATCTCCTATTTAACTTAAGAAACACGTATTCACACTGGTCTAACCATTGGAATGTTCATACCTTCTTCATCATTGTAGTCATTTTAAATACCCAAAGTTCTCATGCATAAATATCACATATTTTTAGATTAATATTTAATATATTTCAAAAATAAAATCACAAGTTCTGTAATGGTTTAGTGGGGTTTTATAATAATTATACAATTTTCTAATTTAATGAAATATATTAAATATCCCCCATAAATATATCCCCCTTTTCTACTCTTTATAAACATACCCTACTTAAAACCATTCTTCATAACTAGGGGAAAGAACACGTAATAAAGGGTGATATAAGATCAATCGTAAGGATTAACATGATAGATATCATTATATGATCATATGGAAGCATAATATAAGAATAAGGGTATGAGATCATGAATATAACTAAAAAAGATCATACCAAACATGTCATTGATCATAAACATTAGTCATGACATAAAACATTATCATTCAAAAACACATGATTAATAATAGTGTGAAATCATAACAATTCAAGAAAAATTACCTCATGTTATGAAAGTGTGGAACCAACATAGGTATAGCAACCATTTCATTTTTTATAGTTAACTACCAAGACCTTTAAGCATAGTGGATTAGGACTCATCACCTGTTTCCCATTGTAGATAAAAGCCTTCGTCCAGTTTCCCATTGTGGATTAATCCCAACGGCTTATTACCCATTATAGATCAATCCCATTTTCCTATTTTACATTTTGGATAAAACCTATAAAGTTGTTTCCCATTTTTATATCAAGATATTTAATTATTTAACAAATTAATTTGAGGGAGATATTGGTCCAACCCATCACGTAATTAAAATCATAAAAATGTGTTCCATGGTATCATAAAAATCACAATATAAAAACCTTGGAAAAAATGGGTTTCATAGAAATTTCATCATTGTATAACATGATGAAAAAACATGTTTTATAATCATTTCATCATTTCATTAAACATAACCCATGGAAAAAGAAGTGGGTTTCATAAGAATTTTAATATGGTATAACATGTTGAAGGGAAATGGATTTCATAAACATATTTTCATCATACAAACACTAAGAGAAATAATGAGAATGGTATACATTGATCACATCTCTTATAAAGAATATGTTATATCAATGTATGTCATATAATATTGAAAATGATTTTGAAAGATCACTTGGAACATTTCTTGAGGAAAATAGCCATTCCACTTTTAAAATCACATTTAAGAACTGAAAATTCATAAAATATTATTGAAATTCTTTTCGTTGAAAATAATCATTAAAACATATTAATAGATAATTGAAGATAATAATTTCATTGATAGTGGTAAATTATTTTTGTTCCTTACATGATAAAATAAATGTTCATTCAAAATTTTCAATAAAATCCAAACATGGTTTATTTAGAAAATGAAATTAATATTTCATTTACACTACTTTGTAAAAAGTAAAAAATAGGGAAAAATCATTTAATAAGTCATTTTGAAACGTTAAAATATTTTTGGAATAATTTTTTAGAAAATATGGACATAAAAGAAAAAGTGTTTTCGACTGAAGAGAGAAATAAAGCCAGTTTTCATAAAAAATATTATTTTTTAATCATGAGTGTATAAAGAGAGGAAAAGTAAGGTAAAAAATGTATTCTAAATAAACAAACATAGGAGAATAAAATATATGAATTTATCAAGGAATATATTATAATACATCATCATTGAAATTATAATCATAAATAATCGAGATAACCAATGAGATTGTAAGATCAAACCCTTACCACTTCGGTAAATTTTGAATCATAAGTCCAATTAAATAATTTTTGATAATGTGTTTTGTCATATTGGATTAAAATACTGTGAATATTTCCTCAATAATGTTATAAATATTAAAATCCCCAATAATAGATAAAGGAATTTTCCCAAGCTAGTCTGCATGCACACCCATGTGCATTAAAAGGCATGTGCAACCACCTGTGCAAGAATGAGAGTAAGGAAACACTTTGGCTGGGTACCTACATTAGGAACCTTAACTTTATACCTAAATAGATAACCTACTTAAAATATGGGTCCATATTTTCTATAAAGAGGACCCTAGGGATCGTCATTTGTATAACTGTAAAATTGAAAGAATCCCAGAAGCTTTCGTCGCACAACCCCTTCGCTCATGTCCTCCAAAACAAAATAGGTATCCTTATACAACCTAATAATAGAAGGGATTAAGGGGGAAAATAATATCTAAGTCCCTCAAGGGTTTGAAACACAAGAAACCCACATGAGGGCCACCTTTTCCCCTAGTGGGAAAACACTTGCGTGAAGGTCCCTTCCCTAATCAGGGACCTACAAGTGACTATTCCAAGGAAATGTGAGGAGACCTATAGTGCCTAGTATAATGCCTCAACAAATGTTTTCCCATGTCATCCATTTATAGAAGCATACCAATCTCCCTTAGGCCTACCCCCTACACAAATAACTTCCAACTCTTCTCAGACCCTACACAAAGAACCTTTTCTCGCCAAGCCAAGACTTGTGTGAGCCACCTTTTTATCCCTATTACAAGACTCCAATGGTGGACATAATATAAATTTAGATCCCTCATCTGAGGGGTAACAAATTGAAACATTCACCAAAGCCTTCGTACATGATAACCATGAAAACATACAAACTAGTGTATCTCCCATTTGGATGTGAATTCTTTTGGTCAGAGTTTTTCTGCACCTATCCCATTTGAGGGGTAGGGTACTTAAGGTGAATGTAGAAATGAAATACCATGGTCATGAGAACACCAAAAATGGGTTAATTTCAAGAGTATTCCTAGTATTATACCTGAGAGATAGGGCCTTTCCCTTAAGTCATTGTCTCTGAGGCCAGGGACCTCCAGTTCTAGAGTTTAGGGTGAGGATCATGCTTGCATTTCTTCTGAGGTGTAATGGCGTATCATTCCTTCTTCCTTAGGAACTAATTTTAGGGTCTCCCTCCTGAATTAACCCCCTAGCCTTTCTTACAGGACCTCTTCTAATTCATTCCTTTCTCATTTTCCACACCAATGGGTTGTGGATGGATAGATCATCAAACATGACTATCTCTGTTACCAAAATAAGAGGGGATATGGGATCTTTAAATCCATTTCTCTCTCACTTTGGGTCTTAGGTACAATAATGGGAGGGAATGAGAGCCAAAACCTACTCTCTTTCCATTTCCCTTCTAGTTTGCATTGTACACCAGTAGACAAATAAAATTATTCAGCTTCCCAAATCTAAAACATCCTCTTGTTTCTCACATTGATAATAACTCATGAAGGATTATAGGTTAGTATTGATCATGACATCTGCACAATCCTAGGCCTATGGGCCTCCTACATGGTGTAAGACCCAACCTTTCAGAAAATGAAATCCTCTTATATGAGGAAATCCCCAACTAAATCTTCTCAAAAGTCCATATTCCCCTATGAGACAAACCTTTATAGGGATTTCATAGGTTTGGTTCCTCACAACTGAACTATGTGGGCTTTTATTCCATTCCAAATGGGATACATAGAAAGCATTCATAAGGTCCAAACCTAAAACCCAAAATAATCCCTATTTCACTCTAGGACACATTCCTAGTAGAGAATTTTTAATCCTAGTAATTCATACCCCTTTTAGGTTCCCTGATCCAGCTCGACATAAGTTCTATTACAAACATTGACTAGGAACCTTTTTTCTATATTTCCTTGTAGTATGTTAATAAGTTGCACAGTTTTTTCATTACCACATAACCTTAAAACGTATGATGTTCCCTGTAAATTGTAAATGAAAAATATGGAATATTATTATTCTCTTGAGGATACATAGGAAACCCATCTCATGTGTCCAGTCCTAACATCAATAAACTCCCATCTCCTTGGATGCTGATACACTCCAAAGCACCCCACTGTGTGGATCAAAACAAGAATCGTAATATGAAACAAAAAAATAATCTCCCACTATTTCATAAGAGGGTACCATTGATGGATAAATTTAGATATATATATATATATATATATATATTCAAGGTTTAAGAACCTCAGATACATGAAAATTATTCTAAATTCTATACATGTTAATAATTGATTTTAAATTAAAGGGTTACCCACATCATACTTGGGATTTAATGAAGGATACAAAAAAATATATTAAATCTTTATGAGGGTCCCAGAGTAGAAAATAGTACTCCTAACAAATATTTGATAAGATTAACCTCCCATTCTCATGACAAATGTGAGTTCTTATGTAGCTTTTGTCCAGTGTCCAAAATGAACCTACTATTGGAATGAATATGTATGAGTTATCACAGATATTGAAGAATTGGGTGTTTCTGGATCCACTAATTAAACCCATTGGAAACCATTCAAACATGAGAAAACTAACAAGAATGATTATACAAAACTCACACCCAAAAATTTATCTTTAGGTAAAAAAAATTTATAAACAAAAATGGTGAACCCAATGTGAATCCTTAATCAAGATGATTTTATCACCCACACGTCAAGCCCCGTTCACTCTAAAAATGAAAGAGGAACAAGAAAGGAAACTAATCTTGAATGTGTTCATTTCATGAGATACAATTTTCATGGGGTTTTCATGTTTATGTTTTTCAACTATATTTCAGGCACATACAATCGTATCTCTCTTCAATCCAAATAGATTCATACTAACTCTCATAGACGTGTGGCCTGAATGCTGTTAATTATGCGTTCGCATACAAGAAGAGTACATTGTATCCCACCCAAAATCATCAACATTGGGTCTCAAATTCCCTAGTATGAGAGTACCACAATAATGTCACTATCTTAATCTTGGAGGCTACCTAATAGGCTCTTCATCTCACAAATCCCAACCAGTTGTCCACATAGTGACGACCAGTGGTCCATATGCAGACATCACCAATCATACTCTCTAACTATTTCAAGAGATTATACCCATAAAAAAATAACTAGTCACTCCTTTATAGTAGAGAGGTGGATCAAGAGGCCATAGAAGTCCTCATCCAGAAGACACATGGGTCATTCCAAGGGGATCCTACTAGAATTCTTTGTCACTAACGCTGCATGACAGTGAACCCGCACTATGATAAGGGTGAATCCATGGCAGTCTTTCCCAAGTCATCCATACCTAGTAATGGAATAATTCCTTCCAAGGGAAGAAACTATCCAACAGGGAATAAGGACACACCTCTATCCCCTGAAATGAATCGTACAATTCATATTTGGTGGTGAACAATGTGTAAGAACAAAAAACTACATGCACTAATAAAGTTGGCTAGCAGAATTATATGGAATAATCTAGAGAAGTCCACAAACAAAATACAATGACAAATAGAGTATAGAATAACACATATTACCACTCAAATAATTATTATCAGTAACCTCATTTTGTTGTTTCCAAATAATTACACAGTTCAAATTTAACAGCAATACATGAGAAGGAACAAACACCTTCCCACATTAATTAAGCTCTACAACAGCCTCATCTAGTAGTGTCTAAATAAGTTCATCTATCAAATCTTGTGGAAAGCTGTGGGAAGATGCACACAGTTACCAACACTTATCAAAACTTCTTGAAGTATCATATGATAGCACATGAAGAATTTAGGTAGAATTTACTAGTGAAAAATAAGGGGGAGACCCAAATCTCTCCCCCCAAACCTAAGTACTATTAGTATCTTCTCATAGGAAATGGAGTACAAAAGTAGGAACATACCCCTTCAATAGAAATAAAATGTGCATATACACCTATTTCAATTTTTGAATTCACCAAAATTATCCTAAAAATTTTGAAGGGGAAGATGAAACACTTTTCCCACATCCTAAAGAACTCTTAAGATATCATAACAATGAAAATGATAGTGGAAGAGGGTCGGACACCCAACTGCCTGCCCACAAATGGGGTGACCCATCAGCTTGTTACCTCGGAGAAGACACAAACATTTTCCCCCATACAGGAGGTTCATGGGTAAAACTCCCCCTTTATATATGGACAAATTGATTGTGAACATACATCCATTCCAACAAGAGGTAATCATCCTATTCTGATGGCCACTATAATGAAAGAATAAACCCATACCAAATTTATATAAGCGTATCAAAAAAAATTATAGTAGTGGCGTGGGATCATTTAAAACAAGATTCCATTCCTAAAAATCACTTTTCATAGAAAGTGGCCCCATCCGTTCAAAATAAGGCACCCAAATTAAAACCTCACCATAGATGAATGGAATTTGAAGAGTCAGTCTATAATCTTACTCTATTTAATACAATAGTTTTTTATTACCTTAGATGCTTATCTATGGTAGCTCAAGATCCTACTCTCCTGTTACCAAATTATTGTAGAATTATTAGTAATTCCAATGTTCCCCCTGGGTTATTCATCATGAATTATTGCTTTATGTTCACAATAAAATTGATCCTCAGAGATCATCTCCTGACGAGATTCCTTAAATCCCTCTATGTAGCTAGAAGATCAAAGAGAAGGTTGGTATTCCCCTTAGAGTAATCCACCATGGTAGTCCTCCTAATGATGTTGTTTTTTTGTGAAATTTTTCTCTATAGTAGTGTTTAATTTCATCAAAATAATCTTCCCCTTCGCGACTCAATGATTATAAATCCATATTACCATAAGGAACTTGGAAAAAAATTCATTCATGTTTGGTTCCTTTTCAACGAATCCTAAAATTCTTTCTTAGCCAAAAGATGTCCAAAGGCATCATTCATTCTCAAAACCACCCTTGTATCATCATCCTTCCAATATTATAGATGACCTTCTTACCAATATTTCAACAATAAAGAAGTAGTGAAGCATCCAATGTGGTCAGAACAGGTTGAGGAACCTTTGGAAAAATAGAAATAATACATGATAAACACAAGGAAACAGTTGTTTAAAGATGACATACCTGTCATGCTTTGGACTTTAATCGCACCTCAAAAAAATAGTACATAGGTGTTGTAATAGGATTGTGTTTATGAAATCTACCTCAATTTGTGGAACAATATATATCACTTAAAAGAAAAGGTATTACCCTATAATGTGTATCGAATTCATGTCATGGTAATAGAAGGGATGAAATTCGAAATTGACTTGGAAACTCTTCTTGCTACCTGACCTCCCAAATTGATAAAAACAAGGATTCGTTCAGTTTTAATGCCTTTTTGTGTTAAAATAATTATGTTATAAAATAATAGATTCCACATTTCGTGTTCATATCATAGGATGGGGTGAACATGGAGAATAATATTTCACTCCACTCATGATTCTGTAAAGTGCGCCATAAGTGGAATTTTAAGATTTCATAGCTTCAAGTCATCTTCAACAAATGAACTCTATTCATAACCAAAGATTTACTAAAAAAACTCCAAAATGACTCCCAACAAAATTATTCTAGAAGAGAAAAATCTATTGAAATAATTTTTCATCATACATCTGAAAATATCGAGTAAGCATCCCTCTTAATGGAAGTTAGTCATCAGATAGGATAAATGTTTCAGATAGAAAAATGGACTACAGAAGTGGGTGATTCAGATGTAAATGAAATGATACACCTAGACCATTTTTGAAATGAAATCCAAAAAATTAGAATGGAATCCATGGTAGTAATATCATGAACAATCCAGGAGCATCCCTTGCTCTTAGAGGTGGGGAATTTTTTAATACAACATTCAAGGTCAGCAAACTAGGCCCAATGATTTTTGAAAGATTAATGTGAACACCGACTTGGTTAGGGATGGGGGATTGTTTACCTCAACAACTTACTCTGTAGAAAAATTCTATCATCTACTAATTTGGTGGAATTACGTGGAACAAATCCTCCCAATTTTTTCAATAATGTTATCTAGTATCTCTATTAGGTATATGCATGAATTGTTTTGCTGAAGATTCTCTTTGGATTACCATCCACCAAATAGCTACAAGAGAGCTAGCTAAGGATATGAAAAGTCCTAGTGGAGTGTGTAGAAGGAGGAAATATATAAAAAATACTGATGAAATTCCTAAAATTAATTATGCATCAATAAATATCCCTAACATACCACCAAAGACCCTACTGAACATGAGACCAATATAGAGGAGTCATAGGAGGAAGTTTCAATTTAAAATATGGTATACACTAAAACATTTGAAGGAGTTGTTCATACCTAGAACCCGAGACTTACCCTAAATTTGGGTGTTACCTCAATCAATAGATTATTACATCCCTAGAGAGTATCCAAAAATGAAAAGTGTAAAGGTATATTATTCCTTTCCTAACACATGAATATGTTGACCCCTATTCTTGAGGGCATATTCACTCTGTAAGCATAATAGATGAAAGAATTTTAATGACTTAATGAATAACTACTCTAAAGAAATGTTACTACTTGATATCTTCTATAACATTATCCTAAAATATCACTCCCAAGTAGTGTACCTCCATAAAGAGGTTTTACCAAAGTAAAAGAAATAGATATATGATATCCGCTTAATGTAGGGTGCCGATGACCAATATATTTGGACCCCGTGACAGTATATTGTGAGTTCCATCTGTTGGGTATACAAACAAAACAATTCCAAGAGCATACTTATAGGCCATTCTCTATTGGTTATCCATAACATATACCTATTAGGCCACCACATTTATCTCTACCTACTACTTCCCTTATTTAATATTCTTTTCATCCAGAAATTACTCAAGGTCTCATGAATACTATTTAGTCAATAATGGATTGATTGGAATCCATAAAGGAATAACATGAACTCTTACAATCAGATAAGAACCCTTTCCCCTAATGGTTTAATCTGAATCTTCCCCCTCCGAACATTAGGAACCCTATTTTTCTAATTTTCAATGGATTAGGGGAACTAGAGTATCATCCTACACATTTAATGTCTAATTGTGATCCCATGATGAGGACCCCTGAACAGCAGGACACAGTGAAACATAGATGCCTTGTGAAATCGAGAAACGGACCATCCTTTTTATCGTACACTAGGTTTCCAGCTCAGCAAATTATACGGTGGGATGATCTCTAATATAAGTTTCTTTTCCAATTTTACTCGACATTATAGAATAAAAAGTCATTGACCTCTCAAACTGCATAAAATGGGAGAATGAGAGTGTCTTTTATTTTATTTCTTGGTGTAAGGGATTGAAATAATTCTTAAACCTATACCTTCCTCAAGTAGTATTATTTCCCATCTATGTAGATAATCTTCATGTTGAGTTTCACACACCACTCAGCCCTATGAAATACACATAAGGGTTTTATGATGTCACCGAAATTTCTCAATGAGTGGAAGACTTCATCCCATAGACCATGTCTTGGACCCCAGAAGTTATGTTAGCTCCTAGAAAGATAATGGGGAGAGAAAAGGCTACCACAGTTACACATAAGCAAGACCCTTTACCCACTCCCACTCCAAATCCTGAACCATGTCATATGGTTCCATCCCATGAGCATCAGAAGCAAAACATTCAATATGAGGATGATTAATGGGAATATTAAGGAAATTTTTTTAAGGATATGAAGAACAATTTTTATTCTTTTCAATGTTTCCATGTCCCTAGATACTTCATCTTGACATTGGAGAACAACTTGATCATGTTTCCAAATCCCAAGAAGCATAGAAATGGTGTTTAATAATATCTACCAAAATATTTACCCTTCCACCTGGCATTGAGGAACACCATCCAATAATGTTTTTCTTAAAATGCATCCTTAAAATGAACATGGACTTAGGGAAAGTGAAGTTGGGAGAGCCTCCTTCTCAAGTAGCGTGTGTTTTTTCCCCCAATCTGGAGGAGGATAATGAATGGAAATATGTTAATAGAATGGGTACACAGAATTTCATTGAAAATATGTCCATAAATATGATCATCCAAACTCCCAATATCCATTGAAAAAAATTGAAACATACCAATTTTCCCCTAGCCACTTCTGTCATGTTGTATGTGACTTTATCGGCATCTCAGTCCTGTGATAGCTAGACTTCCAAAAAATGACATGTCCATAAGAAAGAAGAAAAAATAGAAATATGGTTCAATTACAAGTCCAAATTTGGCTTTGAATTTTGTAGAATTCATTCCTACAATCTCAGGAGTAGGGGAACCACCTTTCCAATTGGTACAATAAGAGTCGACTCGCCAGACCGAATCTCTATCTAATGATGAGTTAATATTAATTTACATTAATTAAATTCATTTAATGGATCCATTCTCAGATGATGATTGTTGTAGTGAACCTAAATTTCCAAAACTTGATTGGGTAACTGGAGGAAGAGGCCATCAGAGTCAAGGATATAGGGTAAGTTGTGGTCATTCCACGAGTCACTACTCAAACTGTGTCCTTGCATAAACCGTCTGTGTAACTGAAACTCATGGGAGGTATCTCCAGTGATCTCATCAAGAAGAAGAAAGTTCCCCACATTTTCTTGGGTTTACCCTTACACAATATTCGAGGATGATCAACTAGAGGGGATATTATCTACTAAGCAGCCTCAGTGTGTAGGTAAACCTAGTCGACCTAATGCACTAAGAGTAGAGGCACCTTCAGCTTCTATCCCAAGGGTATATCCATTCACATCAAGTACTTCAATACCCAAATAACCTAAAAAATAATATCCCTATGTTGGGAAGCACAAATCTTTGGACAAGAAGTATGATATTTTGAAGTAATTGGCCTAGGTGCTAGCCAATTTTTCAATCCTAGATACTTAGAGTCTATAAAAATACCTTTGGGAAGCACTCATAAAGGCTTTTTAAAGACCTCAAAAATTTTATGTCAAAGTTTCTGCTACTAAAATATATCATGTAGAGACAGATCATCTTGAATTCCACACAATCATATCTCTCATGAGGCAACATGAAAATTCCATCATACATGGACACGTCGGACCCTTGTATATATCTGGAAGGATAAATATAATTGATATGAAAAGTTATTTTATTGAAAAAATCTTAGGATTCAACCTATTTCTAATCCAAAAACATCATAAACTGGTTTTATAAAATCTCATTTACCGGTATACTATAATGTTATAGGGTTATGACAATAATAAGAAGAATCCTCCTGGTGAGATAACACTACTACAAAACCGTCTTTTAACAGTGCTATAAATGGGCTTTATCTGTGCTATAAAAGCATTGACTACATGGGAGAGGTTAAAAGGCATGTTCTTTTATCAGCATTGAAAAAGTGTTGATAAAGGGGTACATTATTGGTGCTAAAAAATCACTGATAAATGAGACCTTTATCATCGCTTTTAAATATCCTGATAAAGTAACTATTTATTAGTGCTTTAATTTAGTGCCACTAAATGAACCATTCATTATTACTTATAAAATCATTGATAATGGTTCATTTATCAACTATTATAGAATATTTGATAAATTATACCTTTATCATAACTTTTAAAAGCACTAATAAATGTGGTTTTATCAACACTTTTAAAAGCACTAGTAAAGGGACATATTGTAGGGTGATGTAACAACACACTTCAACACCACTATAGTGTGTTGTAACAGCACACCACAGCACTAGAAACACCCGATAATCGTAAAAAAATTCCTAATACAGTATTTAAATGAAATGAAATTTACAAAACAAACACAAAAAGACACTATATTATAGACATTTTAAACATTGGTTAATACATTTACATAAATACAAATTATTACATACATTAAAAAACATCAATGTTCCTTTTAATCCGGACCCAACTCATACTATTTTTGAACAAACCACCCCAACTCAATAAAAATAACACACTTGTATAAGAAAAAAATTCTTATGTTAGTAATAATATAAACAAGTAAATCAACAAAAATGTTAATTTTACTAAAATTTATGTCAATTTTAAATAAAAAGATGAACTTGGAGTCATATCAGTCACATCATGGATTATATTGATGTGAGGATGATTCCTTCACATCAAAAATGACTTATGGATTGTTTTCCTAAAGTATTTATACAATTTGAATTCATTTTCTCTTTTTTGAGTAGGTTAGTTGGATAGTTATCTATAATTGGTGTAAATTTTAAATAAAAACACACACTTGGATTCATATCAATTATAACATGCTTTGGATTGAGGTGTGGTTAATTCATACACGTCTCAAATCACTTATGGATCATTGTCCTAAAGTATAAAAATAATCTGAATGTGTTTTTTTAGTTTTGAGTAGGTGAGTTTGTTTCTTTCTAAAATTGATGTTAATTTTAAATAAAGACACACTTAGAGTCATACTGATTACATCTTACATAAGACTAAGGTTTGGATGAATCCTACCCATTCCAAATCCCATATTTATTATTTTTCTAAAGTATCAAAACAATCAGATAATTTTTTCTCGATTTTGAGTACATCAAATTTCATTTTTACTAAAATGTCATTTTAAACTTGAAACACACACTTTGACTCATACAGATCACATCTTGTATTAGTTTGATGTGAGACCAATTCTTACACATCAAAAATGATTTATGAATCAACTCCCTAATTTATCTGAAAATATGAGTGTGTTTTCTGGGGTTTTAGTGAGTGAAAATTTTTAATGTCAAATGATGATTTTAAACTCATAACAGACACATTGAGTCAGTTGAATTTTTCCCTAAAATTAATGTCAATTTAAAATAGTAATAATTACTTTGAGTCATACCAGTTACATCAGCTATCGTATTGAGGTGTGGTTGATTCATACATGTCCCAAAGTCTCAAAATAATCCTAACTATTAATGTTACCATGATTTCCATTGATATTATTTTTCGAACTACCAAAACTACTTGAGTAGCTTCGAACTAACCACATCAACTAAAAAAAATCCATATGTATAAGAAAGAATTTATTATGTGAGTAATACTAAAAAAATTAAATTAAAAATAAATATGAAATAATACATTAATTTTTGAATAGTGATTTTATAATTAAAACATCAATATTACCTCTATAATTGAGTATAGGAAGCATCATTTCTATTCCTTTAAAGGCGGTAGAGGTAAATTCAAAGAAGTTTAAAAATTCACCACTACAAGGGGAAATGCTTTTATGGTATATGTAGCATGAAAGTTGGATAAAGCACCCCAACTCAAAAAAACACATGTATAAGAAAACAATTATTATGCGAGTAATACTAAAAATAAATATATTAAACATAAATATGAAAAAAAAAATTAATTCTATATACAATGATTTTACTTTGAAAACAACAATATTCCCCCTATAATTGAGAAAAGGAAGCATCATTTCTCTTCCTATATAGGCAGTGGAGGTAACTTAAATGAAAGTGATAAATGCACTGCTACATGGGTGAAAAGGTTTTAAGGGAGAAGAAACATAAAAGTTGGATAGAGCACTCCCACTCAAAAAAATCAACATGTTTAAGAAAACAAATATTATGTGATTAATACTAAAAATAAATAAATTAAACATAATTATGAAAAAATAAATTATTTCTATGGATAATTATTTTACAGTAAAAAAATTAATACTACCTCTATGATTGAGCAGAGATAATGTTGTTTCTCTTCCTACAAAGGCATGACACGTGGTTAGAAATAATCTAAAATAAATGAACTCAGAAAAAAATCAAATAAATATTTATTTATATAATTTTTGGGTAAAATAGATAAATTATATCATAACATTATATTTACATATTTCAAAAGGGTTTCCATCATTATAGTGTGTTCTTCCATCATGTATATAATACATTTTCTACATGAGTATTCAAACATTTATTTTAAATTACATAAATGCAGAGGAGAACATATAATATTATTCAGAAAAACATAATATATTAAAAAAACTATTACCTTGTCATTGAACCCTGTTTATTTTTTAATGGTTTCAATGTGTTTTTTCCTCTATCAAGAATCCAAATATCCACTTTTTGGTCCCCTCTATCATATATGACATTGTCTACATTGGCACCAATATGAACTGATTGTGATGTCCTAATGAAAGTGTCATCCTCGATTGAATTTTCATCTAACTCAACATTTGTTTTAGTCTCCAACTTGATAATTGACCAATTCTTGTTTGTTGGATCAGAGACATAAAATACTTGCACTGCTTGTGATGCCATTATGAATAGATTGTCTTTTTTACCTATCTGCACTGAAATTCACCTTCACAAATCCCATTTAATCAACTCTCACTCCGTTGATATTCTCATCCCATTTTCGACAAAAAATATGCACTTGAAATGTTGTATAATCAAACTCATATATCTGTTCAATAATGAAAAAATATTACATATCTTCATAAATTGGATTTCTATCCTTGGAACCAGATACGTGCATCACTATAGCAATATGTGTAACACCATTGTTTTTTATTGTACTAAAGTCATCGTGTTCTTTTTTATAGAACATATAACCATTGATTAAAAAAAATAGTGTGGGATATAACATTTTCATTCCGTCCTATGTCTAGACATTGAAGTCATTTAGCAATTGAATATGGATTTTCTTATAACTCCTTATAAATTTGATCTATGAACCATCCTATAAACTATTGATTATATGTATTTGATATCCATACATCAGCCCATGATGGATTCAAATCACCAATAATATCTTTTTGGGTTTCAATTTATAGATCAACATCTTCACTATTATATAATATGTAAAGATGTTCTTGATCCCACCATATCTAGGTAATTGTAACAACATCTTTTCCAGAATTCTCTTCACCCATAAGTATTTCATTATAACATGACTTTGGGAGACCAATGATTTCAACATGTAATAGGTAATCGGCATAGAATTCAATAGCTTATTTTACAAAATATCCTTCTACAATATAACCTTCTAGCTGACTTTGATTCTTGACATACCCTTTCAAAATCTTCATATACCATTGTATAGGGTATATCCATAGGTAATGGATAGGTCCACATAGTTGAACCTTCCTGACTAAGTTAACCATTATATGGACCATTATATCAAAGAATAATGGTGGTAAGAATATATATAATTCACATAATATTATTTCAATCTCCATATTCATGATGGGAAACTTCATCGAGTCTACAATTTTTCTATATATTTCTTTGAAAAAGAACCAGAGTCTAGTTATTGTATGTCATACAGTTTGAGATGGAATGCAATGGAAAAAAACATGAATTGAATATTTCATCAAATCATGACATTCATGTTATTTTAGTCCTTGTAACATTAAATTATTCATTTACACAACAATATTTATATTTAATGATTTCCCATGTGTAACTTGTACACAAGTAAGGAAAAGGAAAAATTGAAAATTTTCATTTTTTTATATAGTGTAAGATGCCGGAGGAAGAAAGGTCAACCTTTCACCCTTCACTGTTGCCAACTCGTCCCTTATCCCCATATCAATCAAGTCCAACCTAGCCTTGATTCTATATTTCATTTTTTCAGGAAAAGTTAGTATCATTCCAATAAAACTATAGAATATATTTCATTATACAAGCATAAAACCAAGAAAATTCCTCACATAAAAAAATTCCAATACATAAATTCAAAGAAAATTTATCTATTCTTCCAACATGATTTTGTAAGGTTTTTCAAAAATTGTTTACCAAAAACCATGTCAATATTTTATTTTTATTTTGTATAGTTGATAACACGTTACTTGAGATGGTGTAGTACCTTGTTTATTATTCCCATCTAATGATGTCAACCGTGATCAATATTTATGTCATCGAGGTAAAAATTTATATTGTCCTAAAAACATATTCTTCGAGGAATGTTTCAACAAAACTGAGTATGTGAATTTTTAAAAAATGGTACACCCCAACATTACTTTAATGCTATAGCCTGATAAATTTCCATAAGTAGGGATGTCATTTATCATTCCATACAACATGTAACTCAATGTTAATTAGTCACTTCTATGAGAATCATAAATTGTAATACACATATCCCACATCAATTTCAGATCTTCAATCAATGGATCCAAATAGATATAAATATCATTACAAGGTTTCTTTAGTCTGGATATAACCAGAGACAACATAATGAATTTATGATTCATGCATAACCATGGTATAAAGTTATAATTTAACAATATGATGGGATATGTACTATTATTACAAATATATACTCCAAAATTTTGTATTCAATCTTTAGATAATGCAAGATGAAATTATCTTGGCTCATCTCCAAATTTGGGAAACTCCTAATCAATTTTCTTCTACTGAGGAAAATCTATTGGAAGACATAGGTTCCCATTTTTAATTCTTATATCTTCATGCCATGTTATTTGTCTCATGGTTTCTTGAAATCCATATAATCTTTTAAACCATGGAATGATAGGAAAGTACCATACAAATTTCAATGGACTTGATTTATTTATCTTGTATCGATATGCACCACACATAGGGAATTTTATGAGTGATTCATGGTCCTCGCAAAAATAATATTCAATCATTTGTAAAAACATGTATTTTTTAGATATCATTTCCATTAAACATAACATCCATTTAGTGTGATATGTTTGGAATGGTAATTTATTTTCTTCGGGTAACATATCTTTCAAAATACCAATTTTTTCTGTAAAGCTGGTGTCACTCCATCAACTATCAGCTTTCAAATTATATAACTTCAACACAGATTACAATGTTGTGTATTTAGTAAAACCGGTAAACAATGGTTTCTTGGAATAACTATTTAAATCCTCCAACAAATTTGACAATCATGAAGGTCGTCTTCAATTTCCATTGTCATTTTTTCCATGCGATCCCCATTATCTTTTACAATGGTATTCATATCAAACGATTCATAAATCGTAGTATCATCTCAATCGATGACCACATTTAGTTTTACCCAACATTTATGATTTGATATATTTTGTGAAAAATGAAATTTTTTTCCAACTCTTCTAGACTAATTTGTTTTGAATAAAAACAATGTAAACACAAACAGAAAATTTTAGAAGGGTCTTCTATATGATATCTTGTAGATTTGATGAACACTTTAACTCCATATTCATATTAGTTTGTCACACAATTACCATGGATCCGATTTTTGTTCATATCCATCCTATTGGTTTCATAAAGGATTAATTTTATGCAATATATAAATAAATACACATATGATATTCATTATCAAAAGTGATAGTTATAGACAATTATAATAAGTGAAACACAACATTTGATTGTTTCAAAAAACATCAGTATGATGAAGAAAATGGGAAATATAATTTAAGAAAATAATTACTCCACATTAAATACTTCTTAAATCATATAAACAAAACAAAATAATATATTGTCAATTAAGTAGTAATAAGAAACTAAAATATGATAAATATGAATAATCAACTTTCATTAAATCAACTAGAAGATATAAAACTATATTGAAACAAGAGATATATCAACCTACAGAATTATTATATTCAAAATTAGTGTTATATAAATATTTGAAAACATATCAATAATCTTGGGGTGTTATATCACCACACCAACCCATCCCAAAGAAATATAAGGAAATCCAGCTAGACGTAAAATCATCATTTGCTAATGTATTACATAAATAAGAAGTTTATATCAAACAAATAGATAGTTTTCTCATTATTAAATATGATTATAATGTTTTTAAATTGAAAAATGTAATGTATGAATTGAAACAAGAACTAAGATATTGGTATTGAAGGTTAGATTAATTATTAATGCAACTTCAGTTTAAAAATGAGGAATTGATCATGATCATTACATAAAAAAATTATTTTAGGGATATTTTTAAAGTGTATAAATTTGTATAACATTATATTTTAAAGTCCCAGAGATGAATTATGATAATAATTTTCTACACTAACAATTACCAATATTTAAATGTTGATTATTAGTGAGTTGAGATTTCCTTTATTTTATAGGTGACTCATGTAATTCATGAGATATTTATTTCCCAATCCATGTATGTGAGGGAAGGGTTTTATAGATTTTAAAAGGAATATTTAAATCCCATTTTGACACCTATTTAAGATTGAATAAAATGTTTTAATGTTGTGGATGGAATGCCAATCTATATCTTGAAGTGTTGTAGAGTCTTTATATGCCAACTTCTTATTTAATGTTGAATAAAATGTTTTAAGGTTTTATTTGAGGTTCGATTCACTGAGGAGGAGCACCAGAAACGAGTGGATTTCATGGAAATCTTCTGATATCATGATGGGTTCAAAGATGGTTCGGGTTTTATAATTAGATCGGGTCAATTTTATGAGTGCTTATTATTTAATCACTAATAGAGTTATGTGTTTATCAGTGCTAAAAATGTTTTGACAATATCAATCATTCTCAGAAATAAAATTATAGCACTAATAAATATTAATTTTATTAGTTCCCTTTTTAGCACTGATAAAGCTGCATATTTATCAGTGTAAAAATAGCCTTGATAAAGGATTTATAATTATAATTGTAAATAAAAAATTATTAATATTTATTTATACATAGTAAATATATATTAATATAAATATAATAAATATATTCCTCTTTGAATATAATTATTATAATTTTATAATTATTGATTTATAATAATAGAAGTATTTCTAAAAAATAATATTTATATCAATACATATATTTATATAATTAAACATATATATATTTAATAAATAAATATAAATATAGTAAAAATATTCATTATTTATGTAAATTTATTATAAATTTAACAATTATTTAAATATATACAATTATTTATTTATAATTATATAAATACTTTTAAGAATATATTTACTTATTTATAATTATAAAAAAATAATTTTATAAATATAGTAAATTTACATTTATAAATATATTTATTTATAAATATATTTTTTTCAAATATTTTTTTAACATTTATAATGAATATCTAATTTTATGTGCATGAATATATGTTAAAAATTAGTGAAATTGAATAAATTAAGAACAAGTACACATTAAAAATATAGAAAAATAGGATAAATTTTATGTTTGTGAATTTTATATAAAAAATCATTAATTACGTATATGTGAAATAAAAATAACAAAGATTTGATCAATAAAAAATAAAATGAAAAATAAAATGAAATTTAATTACATGTTGACTATTATGTGTCCCCAGGGGTATAGCCTAGGGGTTACAACTTTGAGGGGTCTCGTGGGAGGTCTTAGGATCGAGTCTCCTTGAGTACATGTAGGTGAAATAGTTTTTTTGTTTCTTTATAATCCCCCTCCCCGAATTATTGTAATATGTTGAGTACTATGAAATTTGTCAATATTTTTAATTCATATTAATTTTTAAATATAAACCATTATTCAATAAATATATGACTATTTAATATAGGTAACAAAAATATTTTTTAATATATAAATCATATTCATATACATTAATATATATATATATATATATATTTAATATATACAATTTAATAAAATTAATTATCATAATTATTCAATTAATAAATTTTTCAATATTTAATAATGTGTAATCAATTTTTTCATTTTTATCAAAAATTATTTAATTAGTAAAAATTTTAATTTAAAAAAAAACGCATTTCTATTTTTTATTTATTTAATTATTTCAAATTATTTATTCTGACCTTTATCAATAATAAAATAACACTGATGAAAGAAATATTTACCAGTGCTAAAGATAAAATGCTGATAAAGGATACCCTTTATCAATGCTGAAAATAAAATGCTGATAAAGGTTCCCTTTATCAGCACTACAAAAAAAGCATTGATAAAATGTTTATTAGCACTTTCCTTAGCACTAATAAATATGAAATTTATCAGAATTTTTTTCTAGCACTAATGAATACAAGTGCTGTTAAATGTGTGTTTTTTAGTACTGTAAAACTTTGGACTTAGATCAGGGATCTTTTTTATAACTCAGAATTCATGGTCATTCAACAATATATGACCTTTGACATTCCGCTAAGGAGGCCTCGATTACATCAACGTACATATTTTTCCAGATTACACCACCAATGTATCAAATATTGAATCAATGGTCAAATTGAGACATCTCACAATGAAAAAGACCCATTTAAATCTTATGAATCACAATACATTGAGTAGAAATTCTTCTTATAGGGAAGGAAAACATCCCATAACTGATTATGTTGCTCAAATCAATGCTCTGAATGGTATAGAGATGATCCCAGTTAATTCTTTCAAGTATCTCAGTGCAGAGTATGTGCTTCCCATCAATCATATTGAAGATATGGGTCCAAATTCAAGCATATATTTAGAAACCTCTATGATATTATTCATAACGGTTGAACCCAACCATGTTGGAGGATACATTGACCCTCTAGGTAGTGATGATTGTTTGAGTGAAAATTGTAAAATATCATTATCTTGATCGGATAAGTCCTTCACCTTTTATATGTTCCCTTTCAGTTAAAAAAAATTTTATGTGATTTTTTGGGTTTAGTGCAGACTACAGAATAGGTACTCACCGTATACCTGATGTACATGTTGTGTACTTGGTGTTGGTTTCATGTCGTTCACTGGGAGATCATGTTGTGAACTGGGAGATTATGTCATGACTAGGTACATATTTTTAGGGGTTAAATATCATTTTTACTTTGGGGTGATGGGTTTTTGGCATAACATATCTAGTGTGGACTACATGTCGTGATCCTGGGGTACACAACGTGACTTGGCCCACGTTTAGTTTTAAAACACATGATTGGTAGTTCCACACAGAACTTTTCATTCTATACCTAATTTATCTTGACTTTAGACCCTTCCTATGTGTTTTTAGAGGTTCCCCTCCTTCTGGTTTGATCAAATCAACTTTGGATCATTGCTTTTCTTATGGTGAAATTATCAGGTAATGTTTCTCTCTTGTTTTCTATCATTCTTCATGTTCCTATCTATCTATCCTCGTGTTTTTTTAATTGATCATCTAGGAGTTGATTGACCTTTGCCAGGTGGTTTTGGATCATGGTTCTAGGTTGGGTTTCATGATCTCCTTCACCTTTGTTCTCATTGAGGGGTGTCATTACGAGTGTCGTTCTTCCAGAAAGAGGTAGGTGGTTCCATTCAAATTTTCCAAATTGGTTAACTTTGATTTTCTTGGTTTATTTAAATCATTGATTTAAATTCAATTTCTTAAACCTAAATTTAATTGATTTGATAAAACCCAATTCTTGTGTATTGGGAAATTTGAAATGGTTATGGCATGAAAATTTAGAAAACCCCCAATTCTATTGAATTGGGGCGTGTTTATGGAAATTAGTAAATTTAAATTGTTGTATGTAAATGGTGGATTTTTATGGAAATGGTTTCAATTAAATTTTTTAGTTTAAATGTGAAAATTAATAATGAAAAGGATAGAATTGGTTTTGAATCCATTACAAAATAATGAAAATGGATTAAAATGATTTGATAGAAACGTGGAGGATTTATCTTGTGAAAAAAGGCATGTTTTTGAATAATACCTATTTTGGTTTTAAATGCAATGAAATTGGAATTTTAGAAATGGAAGAATGAGATTGATCATATTTTAAGTAGTCTTAAAATAGTCTACCCATCATGTAAGAGTGAATGCAAGCCATAAGATGTTAGTGAGTTATTTAGATACACTCTATGCTATTACAATGTTCTAAAACATACATGCAGCGGGTCACACCCCTGATAGGTTGGTGATGATTCTCCTTTTTCCAACATCATAGGGATCCGTGTATACACATTTTCATGATTTCAATTAGAGAGTGAAAGATCCTATAGTTGGTTAATACTATCGTACCTTTTTGTAGATGACCATGTTGCTCAGATTTTATTATATATATGAGATATAAATGTATGTCGATGTTAACTGAACTACTTTACATGCCTGCTGAATTTATATAAAATGATTTATATAATTTTTTTTACATAAACCATTTTTTTACAAATATTCTAATTCTTGTAATTAAATCCTTTTCTTTGAATGTATTTTTCATCATTTTGAAAATGTATAGCATATTTTTTAATTATACTTTTAAATTTCCAAAGCTGTTTATTCTAAAAAATTAAAATCTTTAATTTAGATAATCTATATTTGGAATATGTTATGGAATATATTGTGGTATCATACTAATATTAGGCTCAAAATCTATTTTATACTTTGGGTGTTTGTCTTCTTCTAGTCCTCAGCACAGGGAATGGATCTCTTGGAGGTGGATCCAGCTGTTGAGCTTTAGACTTGCTGAGTTGTTTCCTTAGGAAAATCAGGGATATTTTTTTGGTCTATTACTTTGGGTTGTAGTACATTGGCTTTTATTACTCCTTGTATTCTTGTAATTTTACTCCCAGTGGAGTTTTCCTATTGATATTCATATAATCTTTTATCTTTTGATTCTTCATTCATGTGGAAAAATTGTTCCCACTTGTATGTTGTATGATTCCAAGTGCTAGTCGTTTACCTATGGGGATCTAGAACTCCCTTCGAGTAATGTTAGAACCAGCTTGGTTATCAGGTTACCAGGGTACCTAGACAGATTCGTAACAAATTGGTATCAGAGTAGGTTTTTGACCTTTTATTTGAAGATAGTATGAATTTTTGAAATCTTTTCAGGACTTAAGATTAATTTTCAATTGAGTTCTTATACATCACTCACTGTAATGAACATTAAATCATCAGGGGTGGTTAGAAAAAGATTACTTGAGGATTAGTTCTAGTTCTTTACCTATATATATTTGGATACGTTGAAATCCAAATATTTTTTCTCACTTATATTGAGAATAGTTTCACTTTATACCCAGTTTTAGTGTTTATATAATGTCCTCCTTTTATCTGTTAATGTTGTATAACATCGTTCCTATGAGGAGATATGAGAATCAGATACAGGAAGAGGCTACTAATGAACCTCAGCAAGAAAATCCAATTGTTGATCTGAATCTAGTTGAGGTGATTGTGTGCACTTTCCAAACTCTAGGATAGGAACCACCTCCAGTTCCCACTAAGGATCCAGTTGTGGATCCATAGGGGGTGTTCTTTGAAATAATTCTCAATATTTCCTTCTCTAGAGGCCACAAGTCTACAATGTATACACTAATCCTCAACATTCTCAATAATGGTTTGGAATGATAGAACATATGTTTGGGTTCTTGGAGACAATGAAAGTGATCAGGGTGAAGTGTGTCACCTTTGTGTTATAGGTACCATGTAGAAGATGGTGGGACATGATGGTGACATTAGGGAAACATGAGGTTTTATTGTGGAAAGAATTCACGGTTATTTTTTCCAATCAGTTATATATAGAGTTGGGGAAAGTAATACCAGTTTTGTCTTTTTATATAGAACTAGATTCAATGGGTGGTGATCTTCCTCTAGTATTCATCGAGTTTTCCAACATGTTTCTTTGGATCTCTCTGATCTACCACCATGAGAGAGGCTAAGTTTTCTATTTAATTAATGCCTGGAACTAAACCAGTCTCTATCCCCTCTTACTAAATGGCTCCAGTTGAACTGAAATAGCTAAAGTCTCAACTTTTTGATCTTCTTGGGAAAGTATTTATTCACCCATGTGTGTAACCTTGGGCAGCACTAGTCCTCTTTTCTAAGAAGTATGATGGTTATCTTTTCATAAATATTGATTATCAAAAGCTCAATCACCTTATGATAAAGAAAGAATATATTTTTCCACATATTAAAAATATATTTGATCATCTGAAAGGGTCAAATCGGTTTTAAAAGATAGACCATCAATCTAGTTACCATCAGTTGGGGATAAAATAATCATACATTTAGAAAACTAACATCGTAGTAGGTATGGTCACCATGAATACCTATTTATGACCTTTGGTTTAAAAAATGCTCCTACGGTTTTCATCGCCTTAATGAAAAATATTTTCCATGAGTATCTGAATACATTTTTGGTAGTCTTTGGAGATGACATTATTATTTACTCTATGTCTAAGGAGGATCATAGACAACATCTGAGAACAGTTTTAAGTCTGCTAAGAATCAACACCTTTATGCCAAGCTTTCAAAGTGTGATTTCTAGAATTAAGAAGTGAATTTATTGGGACATGTGGTGTATGAATAAAGGGTATCAGTTGATCCTCATAAGGTGAAGGATGTTATTACTTGGGAACAACCAAAAAATGTCTTTGAGATCCAGAGCTTCTTGGTCCTAGCCAGATATTACCACAGGTTTGCGAAAGATTCTCAAAGTTAGCTTCTTCGATGACTAATCTAACTCAGAAGGGGGTGAAGTTTTCATGGGATGATAAATTATAGAGTTTTTTGGTTGATTTAAATTCATGTCGACTACTACACTAGTGTTGACTCTTCCAAAATCTAGGCAGGGCTATGTGGTCTTTTTTGATACATCAGGTTCTGGCTTGGGCTTCATTATTTTGCAAGGTGATCAAGTAGTCGCATGTGGATCTCATCATCTTAGGACACATGAGAGGAATTATCCTATGCATGATATGAAACTTGTATATGTGATTCATGTACATAAAAGTTAGGGGCACTGCCATTTGGAAAAAGTCTAACGGTGTATTCAGAACACAAAATCTTGAGAAATATCTTCTCTCAAAAAGGTTTGAATCTTCGATAGAGGTGTTGGGTAGAGTATATAGAGTCTTTCAAATTTAACATTGCCTAAAACCCTAGGAAAGGTCATGTTGTTGTTAATGCTTTGAGTAGGAAACTTCTAACCCAAGTATTGAAAGAGTCTTCAGAAGAGTGGAATTTGATGGCTCTCTTTGCACAGTTTCATATTGGAGTTTTAGAGGAAGGAGATGATTTCCCTTTAGCCAGTGTGAAATTGATGTCTACTTTTATCATGTTTATTATTAAAGATCAAGATATTAATGATCATTTCTATATAATTATATAATCCCTTTATGTTGGACAGATATTTCCCTAGTGGTCATTCTCCAAAATGGGCGTTTTATGCTACCAGAACTTCTTCATTATGCTGTTAGTGGAAAGAAATGCAGTGATAGTTGTTTTCCATAATTCTTAGTGGTATAAGCACCCATGAACCAAAAAAATGTTCTATAACACGAGGTGGAATTTCTGGGTGCTAGTTATGAGACATTCCATTTCTGAGTTTGTCTCTCATTGCTATACATGCCAACAAGTGAAAGCCTAGCACCAAAAACCTTCTAGTTTTCTTCAACCACTTCTAGTCCCTACTTAGAAGTTGGATGAGATCTCTATGGAATTTGTGGTTCAATTTCCTCATACCGAGATAAATAATAATTCAATATGGTTTGTGATTGACAGGTTAACCAAGTCAGCTCACTTTAAAACCATTCATGATACTTTCAAAGTTGAGGAGTTGGTAAATCTCTATGGGAAAGAGAATTTTCACTTGCATGGAGTTCCATATTCTATAGTATCTGATAGGGATAATCGGTTCGCTTATCACTTTTGGATAGGCATTCAGGAGGCATTGGGAACTTAGGTTCATTTGATCATGGCCGACTATTTGCAGTCGGATGTCCATACATAAAGATATATACTAATTCTTGAGGATATTCTTTGCGCCTGTGTTCTAAACTTTAGTGAGGATTGGGATGGTCACTTAGGTTCGGTTGAGTTTTCTTACAACAAAAGTTACCACTCCATGATCAGAATGGAACATTTTGAGTCCTTGTATGGTTAGCCTTGTAAATTTTTGTTGTGTGGGTGAAAGTTATTTGGTTAGTCCAAGCTTGGTGTAGAAGAAGAAAACAAAGATTCAGCTGATACGTCAGATAATGATGATATTAAAAAGATGATATAAGTCTTATTATAATCAATTCCATAGACCTTTGGATATTTTAGTGGGTGATCAGGTGTTTTTAAAGGTTTCACCCTGGTTGGGTCATCGACGACTTGGGAGGAAACAGAATCTTGCTCCACGTTTTGTGGGAACTTTAGATGTTATTGAGTAGGTGGGGAAGGTTGAGTACCATTTGGAACATCCACCACATTTTAAATTAATATATAATTTGTTCCATGTATCATATCTGAGAATGTATCTATCTGATCCATATCACATTTTGAGCTGGAGTGATCCTGAGATCCAACCGGATTTATCTTTGACTGAGAAACCAGTCAGGAGAGTTGATTCTAAGACCAATGTGATTCTTGGGAAGACAATATCTTTGGTTTGTCTGTTATAGAAGAATGGCTTAGATAGTCATGAGATGTGGGAATGCAAGGCACAGATGAGAGAGAAGTGGACTCAACTTTTTTACATGGAAGCATCTTTCTAGGCTTTTGGGGGGAAGAAAGTTTTCATGGTTGGGGGGTTTCAACAACTTTTTATCTTGATTGGGTAGTTTTTCCACCTTTTATAAGTTTACTTTCAGTTAAAAATCCTTTTATGTTTTTTTTTGGGTTTACTGCAGACTGTAGAATAGGTACACACAATGTACTTGATGTACACATCATTTACATGGTGATGGATGAATGTTGTGGATTGGGAGATCATTTCATGAACTAGAAGATTATGTCGTGAGATGGTACATAGAATTTACCTAAGGTACACAATTTTTTTGGGGTTAAATTTTAGTTTTTAATTTCAGGATAATGGTTTTTTGGCATAACATATCCAATGTGGACTACACATCGTGATTCGGTCCACGTCCAATATTAAAATGCATGATCGTCAGTTCTACTTGGTCCTTTTCATTCCACACCTCTTAGCTCTTGACCCTAGACCCTTCATATGAATTTTTTAGAGGAACCTCTCCTTCTCATTTGACAAGATCATCTTTGGATCAATGCTTCTCTTGCAGTGTGATTCCTGGGTAAGGGTTCTCTCTTGATTTCTCTTGTTCATCAAGTTCCTCTCTTTCTCTCATATTGATTTTTCAATGGATCATCATGGAATTGATTTACTTATCTCTAGTGGTGTTGGATAATGCTTCTAAGATGTGTTTCAAGGTCTCCATCACATTAGTTCTCATTCATGGGTTTTATTGTGAGTTTCATTCTTTGGGAAAGAGGTAGGTGGTTCCATTACTGTTTTCCAAATTGGTTAATTTTGATTTTATCAGTTTATTTAAATCACTAATTTAAATTCAATTTCATAAACTAGGTTTTAATTACTTTAATGAAACCCAATTCTAGTTAATTGGGAGATTTTAAAAGGTTGTGACATGGAAATTTGGAAAACCCCCAATTCTATTGAATTGGGGCATATTTATAGATATTGATCAATTTAAATGGTGGATTTTTTGGAAATGTTTTCAATTAAACTGTTGAGTTTAATTGTGAAAATGAATTTTGAAAAGGTTATAATTGGTTTTGAATGGATTCCAAGCTCATGAAAATGGATTAAAATTATTTGATAGAAACCCATTGGTTTTATCTTGTGAAAAAATGCATGTTTTTTTAATAAAAACAGTTTTGGTTTTAAATGGAATGAAATTAAAATTTTTCTAATGGAAGAATGGGATAGTACATTAAAAAGTCTTAAAATAGTTCACCCATCATGTAAGACTGCATGAAATCCTTAGGTAGTTAGTGATTTATTTGGATACACTCTACACTACTACAACATTTTAAAACATACATACAGCGGGTCACATCCCCAATGGGTTGGGGATGAGAATCCATTTTCTAGTGTCATAGAAATTTGTGTATACATATTGTAATGAGTTCACATAGAGAGTGTAAAATCCAATAGTTGGTTAATACTATCGTACCTTTTGGAATATGACCATGTTGCTCGTTTGTTTATTTAATTGTGAGATATAAATTTATTTCAATGTTGGTTAAACTACTTTACATGAATGATGAATTTATATGAAATTTTTTATATAATTTTTTTATATAAGACATTTTTTTAGAAATATTCCATATCATGTAAGTAAATCCTGTTCTTTGAATGTATTTTTCATCATTTTGAAAATATATAGAATTTTTTGTTAAAATGTGCTTTTAAATTTCTAAACATGTTTATTATGAAAAATTGAGAGCTTTTCTTTGGATATTCTATATTTGGAATCTGTTATAGAATCTTCAGTGGTATCCTACTAGGATTATTCTCACACCCCACTTTTTTCTTTGGTTGTTTGTAGAGTTTCTTCTTTTAGGATTGAGAAATGGGAAGGGAACTCTTGGAGGTTGATCCAGCTGTTGAGCTTTGGACTTAGTGAGTTGTGTCGCTAGGAACCTTGGGTTTTTTTCTTATTTAGTACTTTGGGTGTAGTACTTTGGATTTTATGCCTTGTTGTATTTAGGCACTTTTACTCCAAATTGAATTTTCATATTGATATTCATACTGTCATTTATCATTTTTTTTCTACATTCTGGTTGAAAAAGCATTCCCATGTGTATATTGTATGATGCCTGGTGCTAGTCATCAACCCGTGGGGATCGAGAACGCCCTTTGGGTTATGTCAGGAATGACTAGGTTATCGGGTTACCAGGGTAGCCAAGCTGGTTTGTGAAAAAATTCCTTCACTCTACCCCCTGAACTTTAATAAGTATCTATTTTATCGGTCAATTAAAAAGTAGTTGTTATGCCTTCCAAATTTGAAAATTTTGTCTCTTATACGAACTCTGAAAAATTTTCTTTGTTACCTATTTTATAGGTAGAGGTGGAAGAGTTAAATCATGATTAATATGAAGAGGAGCAATACCTCATGGATTCCCCTCTATCATTTTATAAAGGTTTATATATCACCATTGAAAAACTCAGAGAAATAAATATGTATACAAAGGAAGAACCATAACCCACTTTGATCATTGTGGCCATGAATTATGAAGAATAAGAGGTATATACCTCCTTCCTAAAGCAACAACATGATGTGTTCACATGAAAGTACCTGTAGATTCCATTCAAATAACCCAAGGTGGGAACTTATCACTTAGTCTTTCCAAAATACCATCAAGGCAAAAAAAAGTTAATAAGAAGGACACGCCCAACTCATGCCTCCAAAACTAAATCTAAATTTGATAAACTTATCAAGGATGATTTCATATAAGAATTTAATTATTTGAAATGGTTGTCCAATATCATCCTAATGAAGAAGAGTAATGAAAAAATCAGGGTTTGTATCATCTTCAGAGATCTAAACCAGCACTGTCTAAAAAATGACTTCCCTATTTCACTCACAGAGCTACATATTGATGCAATGGAGAGATATAAAGCTCTCTACTTCATTGATGGATATTATAGGAAAAACTAAATTCAAATATCCCCATAATATGTGGAATCCTTCAGGTTTAAGTCCCCCTCATGTATTATTTTTCAACTAGGTAATTTTATTTTATTGAATAATGTTGACACCACATTCTAACACACCCTGCATCATATCTTCAAACCTTTCCAAGAAAAATTTTGTTGAATGTTATGATGATGATATTATGGTTAAGTCATGAAATATTTTTTACCACTTTTCTAGTCTTGGGAAAATCTCCAATAAAGTATGGCAACATATCCTCAAGATAAACCCCATAAAATTTTCCATTGAGGAAACCTTGGGAAATTTTCACCACTTTTTTATACAATATCACGAAGTCGACGTAGACCCAAAGATGACAAAGGATATCCTTATAATTTCAAATCCTTGAAACCACAATGTGTTTACGGAAATTTAGGGACCCTTTTCCTATATCTATTGCTTTATATCCAACCTCATAGGAAAGTGCTTTCCCTTAACGAAGTTGACGATGAAGGGGGAATATATCAATGGACCATTTACTATCAAGAACCTTTTGAAAACCTCAAGAAACATTTCTCAAGATCACCAATGATAATGCCATCCATTGAAGGAAATCCTCTCATTTTGTATGTGGCAGCCCTAGATTGTTCACTGACTAGTAATTAAACGATACTTTATTATCTTAGTTTAACCATGGTTGATGATGAGAGTAGATATTCAAATATTAAGAAGAGATGTCTGGAATTGAAACGCCCCAACCCAGCTAACCACTAAACCAGTGGATGGACCAGTTGCCACATAACCTCATTCGTGTCTACTGGTACGTCAGAGGCTGCTGACTAGTAGCGAGGGTCCAAGGATATTATGTGGGAAGAATATACCCTCTTATCAGATTTTCAGAGAAGTATATCAAATTATATAACCAACAAAAGAAATAAATAGCAGGAGCAATCTAATAAATGAAAAAGCAGTAGAAGGTAGATTTTATAAATAATGTACAAACAAATGGCCAACATCAATTATAAAGCAGATGAATGCATAACATGTTATGGATACATAATTGAAAGTAATAAAAAAAATACCGAATGCTTTACACATAATGTATAATACAAACAAAATACAACCAAGCCTATGGATTTCAACTCAAGCATCACGAGATCCTACTCGGTCCTTGGCTCTAATCTCCAATGTATTTGCTTACAGAAAAATCCTAAAACCAAATAGAATTTACTCGGGTACACCAGTGTAATGTCAGCCAGAGTATGGTTTGAGATATAAATCTCAGTAGGTCTTAACCACTGGTGTATACCCAAAATCCTCAAATTCGATAAATAATTTAAATACTGAAATCATGCATAATTAAAGTAAGTAGTACAATGTACCTATATACCCATCTACCGGATTCAGCTAACAGCTGGTGTCTGAACCTATTTTATACATTTATCATGCATACACAATAGTCATTACATAATCATTTTCATTTATCAATTATTAAAACCTCATTAAACTACATAATTCTCATGATCTGTCTGAAGCCCGACATTCCATGTATAAGTAACCCACCACAGATGTCTCTAAATACCATCTATGTAATCAGAGTAAAGACCAAATCCAATCTTGTGCTTTGGCTTGGATAAAACCTCATAAGATATTCAATTTAATCATTCATATACTATATATGAGCCTATCCACTAAAAATAGTGATTCGCTCATGGGTCCGTCCACTAATACTGATTCACCCAATTCATTGATAAGTATGAACCCTTCATCATATTTAATTCACAAATAAAAATGTCACAATAATTTCCATTAACCAATTAATTCATTTCGCATATGACCAACTGGACCCACAATCCAATGTCAATTAATGGAGTATAACATCATGTCTAGCACCATCGTGAGTATTTTAAGTGTCGGTCCTTGTCTCACAACCCATGGGTATTTGGACCATCATTACCTATCCCATAAAAGAATTTTTTTCTTGAAAGCTAGAGGTAGAATGCAATGTCTAGCACCCCATGAGTATTTGGAGCATTAGCCCTTATCTCAAAACCCATTTATCATTAATACATATATATTTATCATTGGTGTTGAACGTCATGTCTAACACCCAACAACTATTAATTAATTAATTCATAAATTAATTAATCCAATCTGTTAATTAATTCAATAACTAATTAACAACATAAATCGTCCAGCAAAGGTCAACCATTAATTAATCATTAAACATCTCAATTGTAAATAATTAATTGAAAATTAATTATTCTTATCAACCCACATAAATAATTAACTCAACAATTAATTATCCAAATTCTTTAACAAGTCTGAACCCGTCCACACAAATAGTGATTCGTCCAGGACTTTAACAATTTACATGCATGTCATAATCATCTAAAAACAAGCTGAACAAAGCCCATATATTTAGCAACCATCCCACACAACATATCATATTATAAAACAACTCCATCCCAAAAAACATAATTCATGGAAATATAACATGCATCAAAAGGTACCCATGGCCAAAATTCTTAACAAATAACTAATTCACAATATTAATTTAATACATTAAAATTAATTAATTCAATAATTAATTAATTAATTTTTATCTCTCTAACCAATCATCAATCAATTAACCATTTTCCATTTATCGTGTAATAATTACTCCATCCATTAATTATTACCAGTTTCGAATTTATATTTCGAACATTTCAATTATTCAATATTCTCAATAATCAGTAATAGCTACAGATTTTATTACAACTCATGACATGATAATTAATTTTACAATTAATTACCATATTACCCATTCTTCCCATTCAAATCATTTAATTGTTTAATCATTTCACTTTAACCAAATTAGAAAAACATACAAAAAATCAACACATGTTCATGTCCTCATTTATCTCACGTTGGTAACATCATTTAATATCTTAAAAAGTGTCATGTAATGACATATCATAATCAATGAAACTCACATTCTCAATTTATTTATAGAAGCTATAATTCTTAAATAAAGTGATAGGGATTTGGGACCCCACCTAAGGGTGGCATCATTTTAATATGCATCAGCTTGACTTAAACAACATCAATCATTTTCTATTACTGTGTGGTCGCATGCACACAAATTTTATACATATATATATATATATACACACATTTACACATGTATATATATGTATATATATTTATACACATGTGCGCTCCAAACAACATAAAAATGATTCACAAAAAAAAACAACGGAAAATCAAAAATTTGTGCAGCAAGGCCTACACACCTACATTTATATACCGAGGACTCAAATAAGTTATTTGACTCCAAATTTGATGTTGTAGAACCAACAAAAGGTATTATTTCTTATCTTTGAAATGAAATTGATGAACCAAATCATCCCGAACTGCCTCTCCCTTGGCGATGGTTGTTAGAGCGTGGACCAATGCATTGTGATACACCGCCCTCAAACCCTATCAAAGGAAGGATAAAAAATGGTTATTATCCCAAAACCCTAAAATCATCTGAAACCATAATGAATGAAAATATTAAAGAAAATCACCAAAGAAATGTAGGAGACCATGAGAGGAGATTTTACCACATAGAATCAGACCCAAACGAAGAATGAAATTAGGGAGAATGGTGTGAAAAAAAGAACCTGCAAGGGGGGTCACACACTACAAGGATTCTGCATTGGAAGGGGTCACGCACTACTATCGCAGGCTATCTGGGGGGTCGCACGACTCTTGGTTGCACTGTGGTGAGGAGCTCATGCCTAGGATGGATCTTTAAGGAGGGGGAATGGGGCCACATCATGGGGTGCACTTCCCTATGTGTGATTCAGCGTAAAGGTGGGGAAGAAGGGGTTGCACCTCCCCTCTTCTTAAAAATCTCAATAAAAATAAAAAACACAAAAGAAACTAATTGGTATAATAAATAAAATAATAATAATCACCATTATAATATTATTATGATCAATTAATTAAAACACCTCATTTAATTAATATCTTTTTAACAAAAAATATCAATTTAAAAAAATGCTTCCTCATTAAGTTAAAATCTATTTGACTAAATATGACTCAAATAATTAATCTCCAACAATTATTTAAATTTTATTTTCCTTTAATTTATTTAATTAACATAATATAAATAACAATAATATCATAATATTACTATTATTATTAAAACATTCACTTATTTGAAATCCAAACCCCCAATATATAATATTATTATTAATTATTAATCAACTATAATAAGTTAATACTAATAATAAATATAACCATAAAAATATGAATAATAAAAATCTTCATCAAAGTATAATTATTATTTTTTCCATCAACCTTCTTTTATTAAGACTATAACACCCAATTTATTGTAACATCATTAATGATAAAAACTACAACTCATAACCCCTAATTGATTTCCACAATAATAATTATAATCACATTAATAAAACTAAAATAATAATAATCTCATTATTATTATTTTGTAATCCTTTATTAAACCTAAAACCTCTATTTAATAATAATACTTCATTAAATCTAAAACCCCTGATTTAATTGAACGTTTCATTGAGAAAATCAAAGGCCACCTTAAATACTCATAAATGATACAATCCTTTAACATGCAATTAAAATCTCAAAGCATATAAATAATTTATGATACCATGATAATAATAACATAATTATTATTAACACATTATACCATTTAATATTAATTAGTCGTTTAATAATGTCAAAACTCTTAATTTAATTAAAAAGGATCTTCGATTAACCCAAAGGACACATGAATTTATTCAACTATCCTATAATTTATTATTTATCATTCATTTAATTAAACAACCACAATCCTAAAAATAATACATTCATTAGTATTATTATTTTTAAAACATTATTTTAATTAAATACAATCTCTCATATAATCATATTTAATTTAATTAAATAAATTATTATATAGGGTAAACTGCATGGGTTGGACCGCAACTGTGTGCTGCCCATGTAGATCCATTAAAGTTGACATTTTGAGATCTGGTGCTCCCAAGACTTATCGGGACGCCTGCTCAAAATTATCAGTTAATTATGAAAGTCCAAAAATAACACCTTCAGGTGTTCTAACACTCGGAATAATATTACGGAGATCAGTTTAAAAAACAAACCATTGATAAACTTGAATAAAATTCTAAAACATTCGTATTTTAACCCAGTTCAAAAACACGGGACTTTACAATATACCCACAATAAAAACATCTCATCCCCGAGAATCCATCGGGAACCACAACTTAATCAACTGACCTAGCAAGGTCATTTAATCTTGTTAGAAGTGATGTGTTGCATTCCCAACACCAAACACACCTTAAACCCTTAGCAAAACTAATGGATAATCCTTTAAAACTAGAACCAATGATCAGTTTATAGCTTAATCATCAAAATAGTTCTTATATCTTATGTAATTACATGAACCTCATCAATAGAAACGATTGATTCTCGATCAATCTACAGAATAGGTTTCACATGCTTTGCATGAAATATGTCACGGACCCAAAACACCATTTCGCCCTTTATCTGACGATGTTCTTTTAAAACTATCCAAAACCATCCGCAAGTAAAACAAAGTCCTTACCTAACCTCTGGTGAAATTTCCATGTCAATTAATCACCAGGATATTTTAAAACAACCATTCCCCAACACAAAAAGAAAAGTATCCCAAAGAATCAATGCATCCCGTGTACTACCCAGATAACAACCACTCATCAATCCCAACAACATTTAAACTGTAGTGTGGCCTAATACCAACGCTATCTTAGTGTCTCCATGATGGATTCAAGATAGTGGACATGCTTGTCATATTCAGAAGAGAGTAATAATATAAAACCCAAGGTCATTATGAGGACCAGTCAAACTATTACCAGAAAACTCTATTCTAAATTCTCGACAACACCTGCTGACACGTTTATCAAAAACGATGCAACAATACCCACCTTAGGATTTTCCATGACTTCACAAGAAAAGATCACCCACTCACAAGAACATGTTTTTAGAACTCATTAATGTATGTGTGTGACATTCCTCAAACCATGATCACCATGTCAAACATTAATCATAAAATCTGTAACATAAACCTATCGGCATACCGAAATAGCCAAGTCCCAATAAGCCCTCCCAATCAGTTGGATGAAGTTACTTTAATATCCTAGAACATTCTATGGGTATTACCTACCATGTGATAGCACCTTACGATCATTAACGTCGACCCTATCTCTTGGTCACACAAAACCAAAAACACATGATTCAAAAGCTCCTTTTTTTCGTTTTTGCTATTTTAATTAATTCATTTCAAACCTTCATAATTTGAATGAACTTCAACAAATAGAAAAGAACTTATTCACAAAAATCCAATTGGTTTTCAAAACAATTCCCTAACGAAAAATAAGCATGATATCACAAACATCTTCATTAAACATTTTACATTTAATGTTATTCAAATATAAACAAAAAATTTAGCATCTAAATTCCTTTTACCAAAAAGGAGACCCCCAAAAGTCTGATTTATTTAATCCAGGTTCATTATAAGAAACCCGTTAATGGGTCATTACAATAAAAACATAGAATTATTACATTTATAACCATTTTAAAAACATACTATGGTTATGTGATTTAGTCACATGGGTGGCCATCTACCAGTCGATAAGGTGCCCATACACCTTATCACTGGCAGTTGGATCCCATTAATCGCAATCAATATTAATTTAACATTTTAACTTTATCAGCCCTTTAATATTTCAAAAAATCAATATCATGTTATGATAAGAAGTAACACAACAATATTTTATAACATAGAAGCATGGAAAAATAACAAAACATTCTAATAACTAAGGCAATACGGCATATAATAACTCAAACATGTTAAATCTACCACCGAAACATGCTATCTAGAGAGGCATGCTAAATTAGATCAAAACATGGCGTTGTACCTAAGTAACACTATCCAAATTAGGAGGAATCCTACTAATGCAACAAAATGGCATGTTATATGCATGACATGTGAATCTATAAGTGACTAAGATGATGTATCTATGAAACTTCCTTTCCATATCAGACAAGAAAATATTTTTTAAAAAATACTCAAAATCAATAAACAGTGTAAAATACACCAAAAACTCATGGTGAAATCATATCAACTGTAACCTCTAATAGTAAAAACAACAATTCCCATCCCTAGACAGTTTTTCATTTCCCATACATGAGGTGATCAGTCCCAAGAACGGATATTAACCAAAGTGCCGAAACATTCCAAGTCTCATGTCTACCGACCCCAAAACAGTAAGACAAAGTTAAAGAAAGAAAACCTAAACCTATGATACCACATTTTAACATCCCGACCTAGCTCACCACTAAACCAGTGGTTGGACCAGACCACACATGACCTCAAGCATGTCTCCCCGTATACTAGAGGCTACCGACTAGCAGCAAGGGTCTAAGGATAATCAATGGGGAGACTATACCATCTTATCAGAGTTGCACAACGGTATATCAAAGTAAATAACAAAAAATGGAAATAAATAAGGGAAGCAATCTAATAAATGATAAAGCAACGAAAGGTAGATTTTATAAATCTTGTACAGACAAATGGACAACATCAATTATAATGTATATGAATGCATGACATGTTATGGATACATAATTAAATGCAATAAAAAAATATAGCATGCTTTACACATCATGTATAATACAAATAAAAGACAAAGTCACCTAAATCTTTCAACTTGAGCATCCTGAGATCCTGCTCGGTCCTCTGCTTTAATATGCCAAGTATTTTCTTACAGCACAATCCTACAACCAAATAGAATCTACTCGAGTACCCCAGTGCAATGGCGGACCAAGAAGAGTGTGAGATATAAATCTCGGTAGGCCGGAACCACCAGTGTCTACCCCAAATCCTGACATTCAATAAATAATTTAAACAGTGAAAGCATGCATAATTAATGTAAGCAGTACAATGTAACTATATACCCATGTACCTGCTTCAGCTAACAGCTGGTGTCTGGACCTATTTTATACATTTTTCATGCATACACAATATTCCTTACACAATCATTTTTAATTATCAATTATTCAAACCTTGTTAAACTACATAATTCTCATGATTCAGCCTAATCCCAACATTCCATATATAAGTCACTCACCATAGATGTCTCTAAAGAACATATAATTAATCACAGTAAAGAACAAATCCAAGCTTGTGCTATGGCTTGGATAATGCATCATAAGATATTCAATTTAATCATTCATATACTATATATAATCCCCTCCACTAAAAATATTGATTCACTCTTGGGTCCGTCCACTAATAGTGATTCACCCAATTCATTGATAAGTATAAACCATTCCTCATATTTAATTTACAAATCATAATTTCACAATAGTTTTCATTAACCAATTAATTCATTTCATGTACGACCAATAGGACCCACAGTCCAATGTTAAATAATGGTTGTAGAACATCATGTCTAGAACCCTCATGAGTATTTGGAGAGTCATTCCTTACATCACAACCCATGGGTATTTGGAGCATCAGTCCTTGTCCCATAAAATAACGTTTTCTTGCAATATGGGTGTAGAACGTCGTGTCTTTCACCCCATGAGTATTTGGAGCATCAGTCCTTATCTCACAACCTATTTATCAATAATACATATATATTTATATGTGGTGTAGAACATCATGTCTAACACCCCAAAACCATCCATTAATTAATTCATAAATAAATTATTTCAATCCATTAATTAATTCAACAACTAATTAAAAACATAAATCACCCATAAAAAGTCAACCCTTAATTAACCATTAAACATCTCTATAGTAAATAATTAATTAAAAATTAATTATTCTTAGAATGACAAATAAATAATTAAATCAACATTTAATTATCCAAATTCTTTAACAAGTATAAACCGGTCCACTGAAACAGTGATTCGTCCAGGACATTAACAATTTACATGCATGTAATAATCTTCTCAAAACAATCTGAATAAAGACCATATATTTATCAACCATCTCATGTAGCATCTCATATTATAAAACAAATCTATCGAACAAAACATAATTCATGGAAATATTACATGCATCAAATGGTACCCATGCCAACATTCGTAACAAATAATTAATTCAAAATCATAATTTAATACAGTCAAATTAATTAATTCAATAATTAATTTATTAATTATTATCTCTTTAACCAATCATTAATTAATTAAACATTTTCCATTTATCATGTAATAATTAATCCATCCCTTAATTATTACCAATTTCCAATTTATATTTCAAACATTTCAAATATTCAATATTCTCAATAATTAGTAATAGCTACAGTTTTTATTCCAACTCATGACTTGATAATTAATTCTACAATTAATTACCATATTACTTATTATTACCCTTAAAATCATTTAACTGTTTAATCATATCAATTTAACCAAATTAGCCAAACATGCTTAAAATCAACACATGTTCAAGTCCTTATTTATATCACGTGGGAAACATCATTTAATAGCATAAAAAGTGTCATGAATAGATATATCATAATCAATGAAACTAACATTCTCAACTTATTTAAAGAAGCTATAATTCTTAAATAAATCGATATGGATTTGGGACCCTACCTCGGGGTGGCATCATTTTAATAAGCAGTAGCTTCACTTAAACGATGATAATCACTTGCAATTACCATGTTGTTACATACACAGAAATTTTATACACACATATATAAACATATACAAATGTATATATATTTATATATATTTATACACATGTGTGCTCCATGAAACAAAAACAATGATTCACCAAAACAACAACAAAAAATCGAAAACCAGTGCATCAAGGCCTGTGCACCTACATTTATATACCGGGGACTCAAATAAGTTATTGGACTCCAAATATGATGATGAAAAACCAAACAAAGGTATTATATCTTACCTCTAAAATGAAATTGATGAACTGGGTCGGCCTCAACCGCCTCGCCCTTTTTGGTGGTTTTCGGAACGCAGACTAATATGTCCTGATACACCGCCTGCCTACCCTATCAAAGGAGTAATAAAAAGGGGGAATTATCCAAAAACCCTAAAATCATCCGGAACCATAATGCATACCGATATTAACGAAAATCACCAAAGAAATGTAGGAGACCATGAGGGGAGATCTTACCACTTAGAATTGGACAAAATTAAGAATGAAATTAGGGAAAATGGTGCGCAATGAAGAACCTACAAGGCGGGTCACACATTACAGTGATTCTACCTTTTAAGGGGTTGTGTGCTGTTACCGCATGCTATCCAGGGGGTCACTCAAGTCTTGGGTGCATTGTGGGGAGTATATCATGCCTAGGATGGAGCTTTTGGGAGGGGGAAAGGGGAAGCATCATGTGGTGCACTGCCCTATGCGCGCTTAAGTGTGAAAGGGGAGGAAGAAATGGGTTGCTCCTCCCCTATTCTTAAAAAACTAAATAAAAATAAAATACACCTAAGACTCTAATTGTTATGATAATAATAATAATAATAATCACCACAATAATATTATTATGATCAATTAATTAAAACACCTCATTTAATAAAGATCTTTTGAACCTAAAATATTATTTTTTAAAAAGGCTTCCTCATTAAATTAAAATATATATGACTAAATATAACTCAAATAATTAATCACCAATACTTATTTTAATTTTCTTTTCCAGGAAATTATTTAATTAAAATAATATAAATAATAATAATATCTTTATATTATTTCTATTAAAACATTCATTTTTTTTAAAATACAAACCCCCAAAATATATTATTATTATTAATTATAAATCAACCATAATAAGTTAATAGTAATAATATATATAACCATTAATATATTAATAATAATAATCATCATCAAAATATCATTATTATTATTTCCATTAACCTTCATTTATTAAGAATATAACTCCCAATTTATTGTAACATCATTAATGATAAAAACTCAAACTCAAAACCCCTAATTAATTTCCATAATAATAATTATTATCACATTCATAAAAGTAAAAAAATAATAATCTCATTATTATTATATTTAAAACCATTGATAAACACACCACCTCTATTTAGAAAAAATGCTTCATTTGATCTGAAACCCCGCATTTAATTAAATGTTTCTTTAAGAGGATCAAAAGCCACCTTAAATTATCTTAAATGATACACACCTTTAACATGAAATTAAAATCTCAAAGCATCTAAATAATATATGATACCATAATAATAATAACATTATAAATATTAACACATTATTCCATTTAATAATAATTGTCCCTTTATTAATTTCAAAACACCTCATTTGATTAAAACGTATCTTCAATAAACCCAAATGCCAAATGAATTTATTCAAACATCCTTTAGTTTATTCTTTATTATTCATTTAATCAAACAGTCAAAATTATAAAAATAATAATTTCAATATTATTTTTATTAAATCATTATTTTAATTAAACACAATCACTCATATAATCATATTTAATTAAATTAAAAGAAATCAAATAGGGTAAACTGCATGGGTTAGACCGAAACCATGTGTTGTCCATGCAGATCCATTAAAGTGGACTTTTTCGGTTCTTGTGCTCCCGAGACTCATCGAGAAACCTGCTAAAAATTATCAATTAATTACGCAAGTCCAAGAATGACACCTTCAAGTGTTCTAACACTCGGAATAATATTACGAAGCTCGGTTAAAAAAAAGACCCATTGATGAACTGAAAAAATTTCTAAAACATCCGTATTTTAACCGAGTTTAAAAACACGAGAATTTACATGAATTAATCACAATAGTCCAGAAACTGAAGAACTACTTGTATAACTATAAGGTCCATTTGGTATCATAATATCCCGATCAAATATATTATTAGATGTCCTATGTTGATAGGTTATTTTTCATGGTGTGTGGTTATCCTACAGTAGTTTGATATACAATTTGTACCTCAAAAAGAAGTTAAAGTCCATGAATTGACATATTTTCTTATAGAAAACCCTTCTGCAAAAACAATGTTGTCAAATATTGAATTTCCCAATGAATTTAACTATTCTATTCAAGATGTCCCCAAAAATTAGGAAATATATTTTGACGATGCATCTAGGATACCAATAAGAAAGAGGATAGAATACCCCAAGATCAATAAAGTTAGGTGGCGAGTCATACTCATCTCTGTAGAAAAAGTATTTTTTTCCTTAATACTTCCTATTTTCATAATGTTGTGCTATTAATGAGGTATGATATCAAGTTCTAATTGAAATCCTAGAACTATAACTCTAAATAGAGAAGGACCAGGTAGTGGTGAAATTTAATGTCCCAGACATCTCTGGTCGTTTCCTTTGTGAAAATCTGGTGTTTGAGTGTTCTGGGAGGTCATGGTGGCTTATCTGGGAATAGTTCCAACAATAGACCATTGTGAATAGTGCAACGGTAACATTAGGTGAATAGTTCCAACAGTAGATCATTGTGAATAGTGCAATGGTTATCTTCTGTGAATTATTCCAATGGTAGACTGTTGTGAACAGTTCCACATTAACCATAGGTGAACAGTTCCAACGGTAGACCATTGTGAACAGTGAAACAGTAACCTTCTGTGAACAGTTACAATGGTAGACCGTTGTGAACAACACAATGGTAACCTTAGGTGAACAGTTCTAATGGTAGACCATTGTGAATAGTGCAACTGTGACCTTCAGTGAATGGTTCCAACGGTAGACTGTTGAGAGCAGTGCAACATAAAACTTAGGTGAATAGTTCCAATGGTAGACCATTGTGAACAATGAAACAGTGAGCTTCTATGAATAGTTCCAATATTAGACCGTTGTGAACAGTGCAATGGTAACCTTAGTTGAATAGTTCCAATGGTAGACCACTGTGAACAGTGCAATGGTGACCTTCTGTTAACAGTTCAAACGGTAGACTATTGTGAATAGGGTAATGGTAACCTTAGGTGAATAGTTCCAATGATAGACCATTGGGAATAGTGCAATAGTAACCTTAAGTGAATAGTTCCAATGGTAGTCCGTTGTGGATAGTGAAAAAGTGACCATCTGTGAACAGTTCCAATGGTAGGACGTTATAAACAGTGAAATGGTAACCTTAGGTGAAAAATTTCAACAGTTGACTGTTGTGAATAGTACAATAGTGAGGTTCATGAATAGTGTTTCCAGAATGGTAAGGCTCCAATGGTGAGGTTCATGAACTGTGTTTCCAGAATGGTGAGGTTCATAAATAGTTTTTCTAAAATGGTAGGGTGTATAGTGTTTCCAGAACGGTAGAGTGTACTGTGTTTCCATCTTCCCACCGTTTCACCCCTTTGAAATTTCCTTTGACTTAAAATGAATTTAAAGACTTGTTTTAAGGTCTCTAAGGTTGATTCAAAGGACATAGCTCTTATATTAAATATTCTTAAAGCTTGGGATGTTTTTACTTGGTCAAACCACATGGTATAATGTGATCTTCTTTTAATGGGAAATCAAGTGTATCTTAAACTACCGCTCCATTAAATCTTCAAAAGTGACAAGATAACTTCCTCCATTGTTCTTCCTCCTTGTTATCTGGGGTGAGACGCCCAAACCTTTCCTTCCTTCCCATGGGAATAATGAGATCAAACGTTTCCCCGTGGATTGGTGTCCTTGATTTTCTTCTTGCTACAAGTGCACCCACTGTTTTGGTGCAACCAATGAGTATCCATCGATCTTCGATATAAGTTAAGTTTTAACATCATTCTTTTAGTGTTCATATTCTCTTGTTTCACCTTTATATATTATAGAATGTGATATCCATGCTTCTAATGGAGTTTTCTTGGGTTTCGGTTGGTGTGGTCGTACTGTGGCATCCTCGGGTGGATGCAGTTTTTGCGAGAGGAGGTGATCATTAACCGTTGTGTGCATTGTTCTTGTGTAAAGAACATCAAGAACTGTTTGTGGTAGGGGATTTGTTTCTTCTCTTTTATTTAATGTGAAACTATATTTACATAATAAATATTTTAACCGGATAAATAAATTGATATTGATCATATGTTATTACCTCTTTTTTTCCTAGATAGTGTGATATCTATGAATTCTTCGTATAGTTGTTCATTCATGATGGAAATTGGTAAAGAACATAAATCGGAAATAATTGATAATTTTTTGGCAAACGATAGATTAATGTAAATGAATCTGGTTCTTCTTGTTGTAATTTTGATGTTAATCAAAATGGATCAATAAGCATGTTTAATTTAATTGTGATGACTTACTGTTTAGGTTTCCCGAATGTGGAACCTACATATAATAAATTGGTTAATTCAAAATGGATTATTTTTTTGATAAATCCATGAAGGGTTCTGAGTTTCCATTTTACTTGTTTAAGAACCAAGAGAAAATTGATGTGATGTTTGTTTTATTACTGCTTGTGTTATGATGTGAGTCCGCATGGCTATTTTGATATGTTTGGTTAAGGAGGCCTATTGGTTGTGGTAGTAGTTGATTCCTAGACTGGCAAGATGCATCAGTGTATGCATGTGGGTGTCGGGGAGGACACTTGGTATGATGGAATGGGTTGGATGTTAATGTTTTGATTCTTATTTTTTCCTTGATTGGTTATCTATTTTACATTTCACCACTACCTAAGGTAGCTGGTCTTGCTTACCCTTCTTCCAAAAGAGGTGAAGATGTGAGGGGTATGACAATTTATTTATTTTTTTAGCTTCTCAAGGGAGGATGAGTCTAAACTCTTACTGTAGGCGGTGAAGACTCAATAGGTAGCACATCTACTCACCGTGTTGATCCCCATTGTGTTTAGTAGCATAGAATATTTTTCTAGAATTCCCGGTAAAGTGGGAAAGTAATTCTGTAATTAATAATTGAATAAATTATGTTATCTCATGAGGTTTGGAGCTTGCTGGGGCTCAATTCTGAGGTTCTAATTCGAAGGAATAGTGTTATTTGGGTGTGATGCTAATGAAATTTAATGTGGAATTATTATTGGTTAATTATTTTGTAAATAATATATTAACTTAAATTGAAACTGATAAAAAGGGCCTTAAATAATGTATTAAATCTCTTTAAATGGTTGTGTGCTTATAGGATACCTTGTATTAGAAGTAGAAACCTAGAGTCCGAGAGACATTATATGCAGTTGCCTCTAAGACTAGGTTATACCCGTAGTGTGGTTTTGAGATATATTATATCCTGTACTTCTTGTGTTTCTATCGGCTAATCCACCCTGTCAGTACGGGAAACTGACACCCTATGGATTTTGAACCCTGGGGGGTGTTTTCCCAAATATTCTGGTGGGAGGATAGATGGCTGACTACCCCCATTGGCCTCGCTCTCTTCTCTTGGTAGTTACTTATGTTGGCAGGTACATTGGATAGTTTTCCGCATATATGTTTGTAGAGGGCCGTAATGGCTTGTGTTTTTTCACACAAATATATTCTGGATGTATTTTTCTATGGACCACTATAGGTGTAACATGCATAGGTTGTGATGTCTTGAGGATTCTTACTCGGTGTATGGGATGTAATGGCTTGAGGAATAATACCCGATGTATGATACAAGTTTTGTGAGCTATGGTGGCTCCTGGAAACTACTAGGTTACTTTTCTTATGTGGACACTGTGGTTTTGTTGCATGATGTGCATGTAGTGGTGCTTCTCCCAGGTGTCTATGGGGAATCATTTTTGGTGAGATATTCTTATGATGTACGATGTTGGGGAAAAGAGGAAAACTAGTGGGGAAGTAGTAGCAAGGTACCCTTGATATTCATTATTATATTATATACTCTTGTATGTGTTACTTGGTGGGAGTATCCATGGTGATGTTGGGAACATAGTATACCTTTTTAGGCGACGAGTTAGTTTCACTTGTTGTTCATTGTGCTTTAGCATGCTTTCTTTAGTTTTTCATGAGAGGATTCATGGAGGATCCTACTGAGTTTACTATTATACTCACCCTATGTATATATAATCGTTTTTCAGGTCACTTGGAGCAGGTTGGAGATCACGATGCTTTTTACTAGCTTGGGGTTTCATGAGTTGTTCGGGCTTGTGGTTGCTGCTGTTTTACTTTCTTTTGTGTACTTGCAGTTTTCCCATTTCAGTTGTAGTAGTTCTGCATGAAATTTCATATGTGTATTTGGGTTTTCATTTATATTTCTATCTGAGTTGGAGTTGTTCGGTGTCTATATTATCTCTCTCTTCTTCATGCGTTCTCATAGTGGGTAATTCCTCCCATTTGTGTGTTTTCTATACCCTCGGTGCTAGTCACCTACCCGGGGCCTACTGGATGTAGGACTCGGGGGTCATTATCTCCCTTCTCACATTGCCGGCCCAGGAGGGGTACACTTTGTGGGGAGGGGGTCATGACAGAGTGCTATCAAAGGTCTCGTTGAGAGATAGGATGGGTTTTGGAGTAAGGCACATGTGAGGTTTCATGTGTTGGTATGGAAATAGTGTCATTCATGTTTATAAAGTGATGTAAACACTGGAGACCAGCTGAGACATAGGCATTTAGGGCCCCCTATGATCTAATGTATGGACCTTTAAGCTTACAATGTCTACTAAATTAGGTGATACTAGTTGCAAGGTGGAGACCGTGGAAAGGATCATGCATCGTTCTTCTTTGTGCCTTTTTTTGAATGAGTAGACCTTGGGATAGGTTAATCTAAAATGAATGAAAGAAAAAAATTAATTAATTAATGTTGAGTCTTCCATATTCCATGTTTAGGAGACCTAACTATCTATTATTTTTAGGATAAGCTCCAGGTTGTCATCCTCATTAGGATCACATAAAATATGTTCAGCTGGCTATTCCAGCAGATCACTTAAGGGTAGAGGTTGATGACAATTACACATGGAGGAAGACACTATAAGGGTTTCAGTGCTAGAGTCTGTATAAGTACATGGGATCCATTTTAGATGCAGTCATGGAAGAATAGTTGGAGGAGGTCGAGATAGGATTTAGATCAATCCATGCTTAGAAGGAGCACTGGGTTTCCTTGGTTGTGACGATGATTTGTGAAGTAGTGAGGTAGTTGTGGTTCTTTTTCCTCGGGGATCGTGGAGAGTCATCGATCTCATGGGAGGAGTTCAAAGACAAGTTTAGGGTCAAGTTTCATTCTTCAACCACGATGGCATCAAATCACCAAGAGCTTCTTACCCTTCGATAGGGGAGCTCCAATGTTCAAGAGTTTGGAATCTATTTCAAGAACCCTTTACAATATGCTTCGGACCTATTTCCAGATGAGGAGGATAGGGCGAGGCATTTCTAGGTGGCTTTGCATCCAGAGATCCAGCGCTAGGTCAACCCATTTATGCTGATGACATATCGTGAGGTGCTAGTGTGGGAAGAGGTTGTCAAGAGGACTTTGGCCAGAACCAGATCATCACGAGAGGGGAGTCATCATGATTCCTCACAAAGCAGAGATTTGGTCAAGGGTTCTCGGTTTTTAAGTCAGAAGAGTTTCTGTTCAGCAGTAGGTAGGTCCCAACCCTTCACATCTCGTTTCTCTAGATTCATAAAATCTCTGGCCTATACAAAGTGATCATGCACATGTTTTTGTTATGGTGTTTGAGTTCATCAACAGAGGGATTACCTGACCATTCAGACCAGTCAGCGTGCACCATGTGCTCCACTCCAGGTTCCGATGTTGAGGTAGTTCCAATTGAGGTAGCAACAGAAGGTTGTACCAACTTTAGATCAGTAGAGGGTAGATGGGGAAGGTATAGGATTACCCCATGAAACTCCCCATCCTCAGTGTGTAGATTGAAGCCATAGTGGTGGTCATTATCAGGGTCAGAGAGGTCATGGAAGAGGTCGTCGTCAGCTTCATGCTCTAGCATTGCCAGCACTAAGCGAGCCAAATGTTGTTCGAGGTACCCTTTTCTTGTTTTCTATAATGGTGTATGCCTTGTTTTATTTAGGGGAGACACACTCCTTCGTATCACCTACCCTTTTACATTATTTGGGACTTGAGGTAGTGAGGCTTCCAGTGCCCTTGGTGTTGACTATGCCAGTTGGAGGTCGATCTGACTTGTTTGAAGTATATAGAGATCGTAAGCTAGTGTTAGGGCAACACAGCTCTTGGAGAGATTTCTTATGTTTATGAAAAAATCCACATGATGTCATCCTCATCATGGATTGGTTGTATTCAGTGCAGGCTATCATGGATTACATCAGGAAGCTGGTTGTTTTCTTTGATGAAAATGGAAATCCATTGGTGTTTGTTTGCGATTGAGATCCTCAGATGGGTCATAGGTGTGTTCAAACCTTATCATCCATGATGGCTGATATGATTATGATTTCTTCAGAGGTTTGGCAATTGGCGTATCATAGGTCCGTAGAAGAGTACCCTGATATCTTTTATAAAGAGGTTGTAGTATTAACCCCTTGATGAGAGATTGCGTTTTGGATCAAGCTACAACTAGGTGCCTCACCTATCTATATATCCCCGTATAGGATGGCCCCTTCTGAGTTATGAGAGTTACATATATTGCTTGATGGTCTATTACAATGTGGTTTTGTGAAGCTGAGTGTGTCACCATGGGGTACACCAGTTTTGTTTTGTCAAGAAGGCTGACGACAGTTTGTGGTTGTCTGTAGATTATCGTTACTTGAACAAAGTGACAATAAATAATCGATATCATATTCCATGTATTGATGATTTATTCAATAAATGTAAGTGTGCATGTAGGTTCTCAAATATCGACTTACAGTTATGATATCACTAGATGCATGTGAAGGATGAGGATATCTCGAAGACTACTTTTCATTGTCATCATGGGCATTATGAGTTCATTGTAATGTCGTTCGGCGTAAAAAATGCTCTAGTTGTGTTCATGGGATTGATGGGTGATGTGTTTCATGAGTTCCTGGACATGTTCGTTTTAGTATTCATCAATGAAATCCTTGTGTAATCCACATCTAAAGAAGATAATATGGAGCATCTACATGCTTTTTTGAGAGTTCTTCGGCAACATAAATTTTTTGGGACATTTTCTAAGTGTGATTTTTGGGCTTGAGAATTCTGTTTCTTAGGTCATGTTGTGTCCCAAAAGGGAGTAGCTGTGGATCCATCGAAGATAAAATTATTTGTGTCTTGGGCAGCCCCCAAGACAGTGTCAGAGGTGCAATGTTTATTTGGTCTCTCAGGCTACTACATGAGGTTCGTAACCGATTTCTCTCAAGTTGTGGATCCTCTTACAGCTTTAACCAGGAAGGATCAGGCATTCATACAGAAAAATCAGTGTCAAGAAACTTTTGAGTATCTAAAAGAGAAGTTAATAAGTGCTCCAGTTCGTTGTCTTCCAGAAGAGGGAGTATAGTGTGATGTTTGCTACGATGCTTCTCATATGGGGTTAGGCATTGTTCTGAGGCAGTAGAGATCAGTTGTTTCTTACGGGTCTTGGAAGTTTCATCCCCATGAGTGTAACTATAACACTCATGATCTTGAGTTGGCAGTCATAGTGTTTGCTCTGAAGTTGTGAAGACATTATCTCATTGGAGAGTGCTTTTTTGTGTTCACCAGTCCTATGATTTTGAGGTATGTTTTCTGCTAGTGTGACATGAACGTACGATAGCAATTGTGGATGGAGTTATAATAGGAATATGACTTTGAGATATCATATACACCTGGAAAGGGGGATGTTGTAGCTGATGCAATGAGTCGAAAGTTAAATACTGATGTTGTGCATAAATCTGGTGATTACTAGAGATTAATGGAAGAGGTGTCATCATTAAATTTTGACATGGGAAAATTTGGGGGAATATGTTGTCTTTTTCAGATGATACAGTCACCCCTGGTGCATAAGTTGGAGGAGTCCCAATTGGCAGATCTAGAGGTGGAGGTCTAGAGATACCGATTTGTTTTTGGTGAGGTCCCTGATGGTTGTTCAGAGGATGAACAACATCGAGTGTTCTATCACGGAAGGCTTTTTGTTACTTTGATGATGCATGAGATGGTTCTCAAATAGTTTCATAGTTTTCCTTTAGTGGTGCATCCTGGCATGAAAAATAAGTACCGAGCCTTGAGGAACTATTTTTGGTGTCCTGGGCTGAAGCGTGCAGTTACAGAGTTTGTGTCTCGATGTTTTGTCTTCCAGAAGGTGAAAGTCGAACACCGTGTTCCTGGTGGTCTTCTCCAGCCATTAGATATTACTCATGGGAAGTGGAAGGACATATCAATGGACTTTTCTACTAGCTTACTATGAGATCAGGGAGGACATGATGCTATTTGGGTTGTAGTTGATCATTTAACAAAATCATCCCACTTCATAGTGATCAAGGAGTCGAGATCAGTGGAAGTTTTGTCACAGCAGTATCTGGTGGATGTAGTGAGACTTCATGGAGTCCCAAGGATGATCATTCTTGATCGAGATCCTTGTTTTACCTCCAGTGTGTGGAGAGGTCTCTAGCATGCATTCAGTTCTCAACTATGCCTTAGCACTACTTTTCATCCCCAAACAGATGGTCAAACAGAATGAACCATCAAGACTCTTGAAGACATGTTGTACTCTTGTGTTCTTGATTTTGGAGGTTCATGGATAAGGAAATGCTGTTGTGTTCTTGATTTTGTAGGTTCGTGGATGAGACACTTAACCTTGGTGGAGTTCGCTAACAATAATATTTTCACCCCACCATCAGTATGTCACCCTTTGTAGCTTTGTATGGTTGACCTTGCCATTCTCTGTTGTGTTGGACTGGGGTTGGAGAGTCAAAAATTCTTAGACCAGGACTAGTGTAGAATACAACAGAGATAGTTTAGGTGATTCATGAGAGGATGAAGGTAGTGAAAGATCATCAAAAATCATATGCTGATCAAAGGAGGAGACCTTTATAGTTTAATGTTAGGGATCATGTGTTTCTGAAGGTGATTCCCCATCATGGGATGTGAAGGTTTGGTCATGGGAGTAAGATTTCTCCCTGGTTTATCGGGCCTTTTGAGGTTTTATCCCATGTTGTATCTATGGCGTATCGAGTATCACTTCACCCGTAGATGAGTTAGATACATGATGTTTTCTATGTATCACAGCTCTAACTTTATCTTCATGATGACTCTCACATCATCGATTGGGGAGAGATCGATGTTGATGATGATTCCACCTTTGAGGAGTGACCTGTGGAGATCCATGACTACAAGGAGAAAGTGTTTCACGGGCGTTCTATCCACTTTGTTCATGCCTTATGGAGACACGGTGGCAGGTAGGAGAGTACCTGGGAACATAAGTCATAGATACGTGCTCAGAAACTAGAGTTATTTGATGTTTAACTCTTTTCATATAAGGAATTTTTTTGGTGGTTATAAATCATTCATGTTTATGAGATGGCTTTCTTTTGTTACATTATGTGGCATTCTCTGTTTTGAGAGGTATCTTGATTGGTGGTTGTTCGGACTGTTTTGTCTTCCCTCTAGGAGGGTTTTAAATTCACAAGGACAATAATTTTTAGAGAGGTATTTAATGTAATGTACCAAACCACTCTGGTCCTTTCCTTTGTGAAAATGTGGTGTTTGATGGTTCTGGGAGGTCATGGTGACTTATCTATGAACAGTTCCAATGGTAGACTGTTGTGAATAGTGCAACGATAACCTTAGGTGAACAGTTCCAATTGTAGACCATTGTGAACCATGAAATGGTGACCTTCTGTGAACAGTTCCAGTGGTAGAACATTATGAATAGCGCAACGATAACCTTAGGTGAACAGTTCCAATGGTAGAACATTATTAGCAGTGCAATGGTAACCTTCTGTGAATAGTTCGAATGGTAGACCATTACGAACAGTGCAACGGTAACCTTAGGTGAATAGTTCCAATGGTAGACCATTGTTAACAGTGCATCGTGACCTTCTTTGAACCGTTCCAATGGTAGACCATTGTGAACAGTGCAATTGTAAACCTAGGTGAACAGTTCCAATGGTAAACCATTGTGAATAGTTCAACAGTGACCTTCTATAAACAGTTCCAATAGTAGACCATTGTGAACAATGCAACGGTAACCTTAGGTGAACAGTTCCAATGGTAGACCATTATGAACAGTGTAACAATAACCTTAGGTGAATAGTTTTAATGGTATACCTTTGTGAACAGTGCAATGGTAACCTTAGGTAAATAGTTCCAATGATAGACCATTTTGAACAGTGCAATGGTGACCTTCTGTGAATAGTTCCTACAGTAGACCATTTTGAATAGTGCAACAGTAACCTTAGGTGAATAGTTACTATGGTTGACTATTGTTAACAGAACAACAGTGAGGTTCATGAACAGTTTTTCTATAATGGTGAGGTTCATGAATAGTGTTTCAAGAATGGTAGGGTGTAGAGTGTTTCTAGAACGGTAGGGTGTACTGTGTTTCCAACTCCGTACATTTTCTCTCCCTTGACATTTCCTTTGACATAAATGCATTTAAAGCCTCATTTTAAGGACTCTACGTCCAATTCAGAGGCCATAACTCCTATATTAAATATTCCAAATTCTCAGGATGTTTTTACTTGGTCAAACCACGTGGTTTATTGCGATCCTCTTTTAATGGGAAATCAAGTGTATCTTAAACTTATGCTCCATTAAATATTAAAAAGGGACAAGATATCTTCCTCTATTGTTCTTCATACTTGTTCTCTGGTGAAAGACACTCAAACCATTCATTCCTTCCCATAGGAATCATGAGATCAAACTTTTCCCCGTGGATTGGTTTCCTGGACATTCTTTTTTCTACAAGTGCACCCCCTGTTTCGGTGCAACCAAGGAGTATCCATCAATATTAGATATAAGGTATGTTTTATCATCGTTCTTTTGGGGTTAATCTTCTTGTGTTTCTCCTTTACATATTATATCATGTGATCTCCATGCTTCTAATGGAGTTTTATTGGGTTTTGGTTGGTGTGGTCGTACCGTGGCATCCTCGGGTGGATGCAGTTGTCGCAAGAGGAGGTGATCATGAACTATTGTGTGGACTATTCTCATGTAAATAATGTCAAGAAATGTTTGAGGTAGGGGATTCATTGCATCTCTTTTCTTTTACGTGCAACTGTATTGTTAGTATTTTTTATCCCAGTAGATAAAAATTGAATTGACATAATAAATATTTGAACCAAATAAATAAATTAATATCGATCATATGTTATTGCCTCTTGTTTTGATAGATAGTGTGATATATATGATTTCTTCGTATAATTGTATGTTATTGATGGAAATTGGTAAAGAACGTAAACCAGAATTAATTGATAATTGTTTGGATAAAGATAAATAGGCATGTAAATGATTCTGGTTCTTCTTGTTGTAATTCTGATGTTAATCAAAATGGTGTAGTAAGAATGTTTAATTTATTTGTGATAGAATATTATTTAGGTTTAACAAATTTGAAACCTATTTATAATAAATTGGTTAATTCAAAATGGATTATTTGTTTGATAAATCCTTGAAGATTTCTGATTTCCCCCTCTTTCTTATTTAAGGGCCAAGAGCCAATTGTTGTGATTTTTGTTTTCCTTCTACTTTTGTTGTGATGTGAGCCTAAGTGGATATTGTTATATGTGGGGGTAGGGAGGCTTATTGGTTGTGGTATGAGTTGATTCCTAGAGTGGCGAGATGCATCGATGTATGCATGTGGGTGTCGGGGAGGACACTAGGGATGATTGAATGGGTTGGATGTTAATGTTTGGATGCTTGTTGTTTCCTTGATTGCTTATTTGTTTTACTTTTCCCCACAGCCCAAGGCACCTAGTATTGCTTAAACTTTTTCAGAAAGAGGCAGAGACGCGTGGGGTATGCCACGTGCTTTCCATGTTTAGATTCTCAAGGGAGGATGGGTCTATGATCTTCCTATAGGTGATAAAGACTCGACGGGTAGTACATCTACTCACCGTGTTGATCCCTATTGTGTTTCGTAGCATATAATGTTTTTCTATAATGCCTGAAAATGTGTGAAAGTAATTCTGTAATGAATAATTGAATAAATGATGTTAACCCTTGGGGTTTGGAGCTTGCTGGGGAGCAATGCTAAGGTTGTGATTTGAAGGAACAATGTACTTTGGGTGTGATGATAATAAAATTTAACGAGGAATTTTTATTGATTAGTTAATGTTTAAAGAATTAAATAACTTACAGTTAAGCTGATAGAAAGGGAATGAAATAATGTATTAAATATCTTTAAATGGTAGTGTGCTTATATGATACCTAGTCATAGAAGTAGAAGCCCAGAGTCTGAGAGACGTTAGATGTAGTTGAGTCAAAGACTAGGTTATGCTCATAGTGTGGTTGTGAGATATAGAATATCCTGTACTTTTGTGTTTCTATATACTACTCCACCCTATCAGTAAGGGCAACTGATAGCCTGGGGATTCTGATCCCTAAGGGTGTTTTCCCCAACATTCTAGTGGGAGGATGGATGGATGAATATGTACCATCCTAGGTAAATAAAGAATAAGACATATTTAATATTTATTAATATTTGTGAATTAAATATTAATTTCACTTTAAAGGTATTGTTATGTTTGATAGCATACCCAATAAGAAACAATGAGTTTCATTGAAATATTACATTGCACACTAATAATATAATAGTATTATTTAACTCCTAGGTGTTGTATTGGTGGGAATGAAGAAAACTAACTATAATATGATTATACATGTTTTCTAAATGTATTTATATTTAACCACTAAAAAGTTAGAGGATTAAAATGTGAATGAATCTAATTTAAATCATAATTTATTTTAAAAGGTCGATTTACCATCTCTTAATAGAGAAACCTCTTTAAATATAGTTTTTTGTTATTTTTATATATTCTATTTGACCAAATAAAATTGTTATTTAGATTTGGGACATAAAAATTTACTTTGGATAATTTTTTAGTAGTTTTCTAATAAAGTTCATTTTTCTAATGAATAGTGAAAAATACTGTATTTTAATTCAAAAGTGCCATTTAATCTAATTTATTTATATGGATAGATTATATAATTAATTGGCTTTAAAGTTTAATTAGAATATATTTTTACAATTTAATCCAATGATGGTCATTTTATTTAATTTCACTTTGAAATTAGACATAATCAAGTATCAATCTTTTGAAAGTTATTATTTCTTAAAAACACGCCATTTGTTTTGATAAAGGGAATTAATTTTAAATTAATTAATTCAACATCTATGTTTAGAATTTTGTAAAATAGACATTATTTTTGAATTTCGAAAATTAAATATATCTTAGGCTGAATTTTTGGTTTTTTTCTAAAAAAACATCAAATTTTGATAAATAGTGAAACCACTTAGTAGTAGTTAACAAAACATAATTTTTCATATAAATTAAATTTTCCCACTTCTGTGAGTTGAATTTCAAAAATCCTAGATACACGGTTAATATCATGAAGTAAAATGTGGTTTAATAAGATTAAAATATTTTTTTTGGTAAATAGTAACTTTTGACTTTTATTTACTGCAGTTAAAGGTAAATAGGGTAATTCAAGGTAAAATAAATATTTTAATATTTCAAAATTACCTTAACACATGTCCTAACCTTATTGGATGAGTAATGGCCGAACATGAGCATCATTGGGTCTATTGTTGGACCCCATGGATTCACTTGTGAAAGATAATGACACTTTAGATTAATTAATTTAATGTAATGGAAAAAATGACATAAAAAATCATTTAGTAAATTAATTTTTGCATGATGTTATATAAGTTATATTTTAGACTATAAAAATTCATTGTAAATATAAAAATATTTCCTACATCATGGTATTTTTTTATAATGTTTATAAATCACATATATTAAATTACATATGACACAATAATGATGCAGTATTTATCTCATCAATAAATGATTTAAATAATTAAGATTATAATGATTAAAATATAATCAAAAACATGTAAAATTATTATTGGATGATTTTATTTAGACTATGAGTCATCTTATCTTCTACTTTAATTATTTTTGGACCTTTAAAAACCGAATATCATTACATAATAAAATAATATTTTCACACTTTCCTAAAGAGCCTCTCCTCCCCCTTATACAAGGAGACCACTTCTAACCAATTACTCACACCTCTAAAGCCTTTTGATTCATCCAACCTCGGCCCAATTAATCTCCCTAAATCCCTGACCTCCTCCTAGAAGCCTTACATATGGAAGAAGGAACTTTAATAAGTCCTTTTGGTTCAAACGAAATGAAGTTACCCAAATTAAAGGTAATGGTTTCAATTAACTTTTTTATTTTATTTTACTTCTCCAACCCCTATACTCTTTTTATTACTTTATTTTATAACAACACTAGTATCATAAATATACTAGGATGTTGTTATGATAAGGATTCTAACTAAACTTACACACACCTCCATCTAATGGGTGAATAACATAATGTTTCTGTGGATGAAAAAATAACATCTCACGAAACGATGATTGTTCAATTATCTCCTACTGCCTCTCATGGGGGACATTAAGATGGAACTATATTTATATATGTTATATATTATGTTTATGTTTTCTTTATGCTTCTGTGTTTTTTTATATAGCATACCTTTATGGTTTCCATCACGTGTAAACATGATAATTTCATTTGAGAAAGTGCGGACTACCGCCCCCTCAAAGTGATATGACTCATTAATGCCATATGTGGGATGTATAAATGATGGATTTAATGATATTATATAAGAAATTACATTGGAATTATAATATTTCTATGTATCATTATGATTTAATTCCATTAAAATAATAAATAGAAATGAAAGTAGCACTCATGCGTACGTATGGCTTATCATCTCCATGAACGGTGCATTTCATTTCATACCACCAAATGATATGTACAATTATAAATATATGTATATATGATATATATATTATACAAATGATATATAAATAATGAATTTAATTCCATATATAATGGACTATTGACCACATGGACAACTTGTAAATATAAGGTGTTCAATTTTTACTCAAGTACCAAATATCGACAAAATGAACGTTATTAACTTAAATGATTACATAATGTTTATAACATGGTAGTAAGTGATATAAATTTAATTATAAACTTGAAAAAGGTTCTTAATCAAGTATAAATTATCATTAGTTTATTATTCATGAGATTAAAGAATGATCATGTCAAGTTGGACACAAGGTAAGGAGCTTCGTCTCAATCTCCTTTCATTGATGCATATTTTGTTTTAATACATGTCTTTTTTTATACGGTGTATAAAAACCTTTGACTTTTCATTTCATTTAATGGTAATATTTTTATACGAAGTGTTTTACCAAATGAAAAAAAGGAATGTTTCATTATGTAAGCAGAAACAATGACCTTTCCGCTGCCACAAGTATTATTTTATCTTTGGCTTCCTTAACAAGCCAGAATGTTTTTAAAAGGAAAAATAAATACCATATACTATTTTTACATATTTTGGTATTGAAAATGATTTTGATAATGGATGTATTATTTCAATATCTTGAAATGATATTTTGTTATTGAAATGTAGAAATTTTATCTTTTCTTTATTCTTATGTTATGTGTTATGATCATGTTATGGTTCTTGGGCATTATTTACGTGTATGGGTGGTTTCGTGATAAACCAAAGGTGGGAGAGCCCGAGATATCTCTCCAATGAATTGGATAACATGATGGAGTTAAAAGTGTATGTTTATCCTAAGAGATTTAGGGAATATACTGTGATGGGTATTCTAAAGTAACTCCCTATGTAGTTGTGATAGCTACAATATAACTATGATATGGATGCCAGAAATTACCATTATGATTTATGATTTTTATGTGTTATTAATAAATCTTATTTTTTCATGAGTTATGTAAATGAGTTTATTTTTGGTATGTGTTAATGAAAAAATGTTTTCTTTCATTGTTTTATAACCCTCACTGAGCTTTTTATGCTCATCCCATGTTTTGAAATGTTTTCACAGGACATAAAGATGATTACGGTTAGGGATGGGATCAAGGAAAAGTCATGTTTTCTAAAACCTGGAACTCGACATGACACATTTTTTCAAGAGTTTTTATATTATGGAAAAAATGCAATATTTTTAGAAGTTTCTACTGTTTAATATTTTGAGATGTAATAGTTATGTCTTAATTCTCTAAATCTATAATCCTGAAAAGATCCTCAATGTGAATTATTCAATTAACTTAATATTATGTAATGTTTTAAGGTTGGGTCTCTATAGACTACCCCCTTTGGCCCCACCCTTTTCTCTTCATAGTTACTTGTTCAAGCAGGCACATTGGTTAGTTTTCTCCAAATATGTGTGTAGAGGTTTTTAATGTCTTGTGGTTATTCACACACATATATTCTGTATGTAGATTTCTAGGGACTACTACAGGTGTAACATGTATTGGTTGTGATGACTTGAGGATCCATTCTCGGTGTATGGGTTGTAATGGCTTGAGGTATAATACCCGATGTATGATACAAGTTATGAATGTTTTGGTGGCTCCCAGAAACTACCTGGTTACTTTGCTTACGTGGATGTGGTGGTTTTGTTGCATGAGGTGGATATGGTGGTGCTTCACCCGGGTGTCTGCAGGTAAGCCTTTTTGGAGAGATATGCTTAGGAAGTATGACGTTGGGGCAAAGTGGAAAACTAGAGGATAAGTAGTAGCAGGGTACCCTTGATATTCTTTATTCTGTTATATACTATTGTATGCATTACTTGGTGAGAGTATCCATGGTGAGGTTTGGAATATAGTATATCTTTTTAGGTGATGAGTTAGTTTCACTTGTTGTTCACTGGTCTTTAGCGTGCTTTCTTTACATTTTCCAGAGAGTATTTGGTGAGGATTATATTGAGTATATTCTTATACTCTCCTTATGTATATATAATTTTTTTTTCATGTCACTTAGATCAGGATGGAGATTAGGCTGGTATTTACTATATTGGGGTTGCGGGAGCTGTTGGGGCTTGTGGTTGCTACTATTTTACTTTCTATTGGGTAATTGCAGTTTTTTCCCTTTCATTTGAAGTAGTTTTTCATGACATTTCATATGTGTAATTGGGTTTTAATTTATATTTCTATCTGAGTTGGAGTTTTTTTGGTCTATATCTTATCTCTCTCTTCCACATGTGTTCTCTTTGAGGGTAATGCCTCCCATTTGTGTATTTTCTATACCCTCGGTGCTAGTCGCCAACCTAGGGCCTACTGGAGGGAGACTCAGGGGTCATTATCTCCCTTCTCACATTTCTGGCCCAGGAGGGGTACACTTTTTATGGAGGGGGTCGTGACATGAAATGTGATATAGATTTGGTGATAGAATAGATCAATGGAGATTATTCCATCCTAAAATAAGATCTAATCTACTGACTTGATTGTATTTGAGGGTTAATGGAAGAGTTACCCTAAGAACCAACACTGACTCATGTCCCATGATTATATAATTACTAGGATGATGAATTAGAAAATGTACCTACAACATTGAAAAATCCAAATTGGGATGAAAAGGTCATCATCATTGCACATCACCAAATAGCCTTGTCTTTATCTCATGTCAGAATAGAAGAGATCCATGAAATTAGTCCTATCCCTTAATCATATGGTCCTGCCACCGATTCGATAATTCCCATCATGGAATACCTCAAAAATGGATTACATCCATTTGATAGATACGGTAATGATAAAATCTTGTGACAAGTAACCAACTTCAATATTAATGTTGCCCCAAATCACTAGAAAGTCCTCTATAAACAAGGATTTTATGGGGTCATTTTCAAATGTATCAATAGATAAGAGAATATGACTATCATGAAAGAGGTGTATGTAGGATCCTATGGTTCCCACCAATCATGGTACATTCTTTCCAACCAAATATGATGGATTTGATACTTTTGGCCTTCGATGATGAATGATTGAACCAAACTTGCTGAGAAATTTCATTTTTTTCATGTTCATGCCAACTTCATCCATCAAAACCCATTTTTTAAACATACATCCAAATAATCTTCTCTATTTCTATATGGGATATATTACAACCTTTCTTTTATTACAAACTTAAAAATTATTTATTACATAAAATATTCACTTGATACAACATGGAAGACCGAGAGGTCTAGTGTCTTTGGGGTTTAGGATAATTACATAATAACATAAAACATAATACACCCAACACATTTATTGAAAAATTCCTTTACATGACCACTACATCATCTCGTAATTAGCATTTTATAGGATAAAATGAGGACATTCATAAAAAAAGGATGAGCTATAAAGCCCAATAAGGGAATAAAGATGGAATAACAAGAGGAATACAGAACTTGTTAGACAATAGGTATATCAATTGATCACAAAAGAAACATTAACATAAAGGCATGATAAAACATGATAATCATAACATGGAAATGTGGAAAAACACTTAACATAGAATTAGCATGATCCAAGGCTCATTGCACATAGAGCGTGAGTAATCCCTCATTGCAAATTGTAACGACCCGGACCCAGCCAACCACCCAAACAGTGCCAAACGTGTTAGGTGTCACAACCTTAGGCACACCTCCCCTAAACGCCAAAGGCTACTGGCTTGTAGAGAGGGTATGATTAGGTGTAGTGGAGAGGATATAGCCTCTTGGAGGAATAAAATATTATTGTTCTGAGTATAAAACAAAAATATGCAGCCGAAAATGAATGACTCAACAGACACAAACCAGACCCACAGAGCAGAAGCATAGAAATATTAATAAACTAGCGGAAGAAACATAGTACAATAACAGTGGAATGTAAACCAAACATCATGCCATCAATCAACTGCAATAACTGCTCAAAAAACCAAGAATGCATCCAAGAAAGTCATACAAATAAATCTACATACAACGGCACCAATAGCTAACCAGCAGTAACTACAATATGAAGTAAACATGTTCATGCCAGAAAAAGAATACTAAACAAGTAACTCCAGTACAACACGAACTCAAGGTCCATTCTTGTCTCCATGCCAACAACACTAAAGTCCATATCCTGAGGTTGACCCTCTACCTGCACAAAATTTCTTAATGTCTACATGCGTCCCGAAGGGCCTGTGTAGTGTGTGAGACAAGTCTCAGTAGGATACCACCCAGAGGTGCGTACATAATATAAGTGTTTAGGCAGAAAAGCTTATATAAGAAAAACAGTAAACAGTGAAATGCCAAAATTTAATCAAAGACTTCACTGGTGTTCAACAACCACCAGTAAGTGTCACCTGCTTCGGCCAAAGCCGGAATCTCTGGTCTGTATCCCGGCACGTCGTGCCACCTAACACCATGTGTATCATGTATCTACATCCCGAACGTATTCCCAACCATCGTAACCCATCTCGAAATCTCTACTAGCCCATTGCACAACATCCGGAGGAACAATGATACCTATCCTCAAGTAATAACTAGACGGACAGCAATATCTGCCCTCAAATCACGGCGAGCCTCTGCCCCCATCCTGACCTCCTCAAATATGTCTCCTAAAGGCTCCTCACCTTCCACATGGCTTCCTATAGAAAGCACCCCCAAACCAAAAATACCTAACCACAACTATCAGGGGACTTTACCCAGAGAGTGGTCGTACCACCTCATCTCGGAGTCTATCTGTGTGCCCACTACTCAAAAGTACCCGGTGATTGGTAATCAGCTCAGTATGTCCCAAGCCACAAAACCTCTGACACCTCATATCCCTGCAAACATGTCACTCAAGTCTGATGGCCTCTCCATCCAAGTATCTCGGGCCAAGCCCAGCCTGACAGTCCAACTGTCTCAACTGACATCCATGATGCCCAATCCCGTGGTAGCAACAACCCAACATAACCCGAGCTAAATCCCCAACCTATGATCCTCATCCATCAACATATATTCGAGCCACTCCCAACACAACGAGCAGTTCAACACAAATAATATCACACATTTCATAACTATTCTCAAGCATTACTTGAAACATGCAATTAATAAACAATTAATTGCAGTAAATTTTGAAAATCTATACCAGTACTTATGGTCTTAAATTCCTTAAACAATTACTATCATTCTATAACAAATCAAACTCAGCAGTTTAATCCAACACCAAAAAAAGCATTCTAAAATCAGTAGTTTAAATACGGGTCCAAAATATATGCATTTCGGCACCCCCGACCGAATTGACCCAAACGAGCCATGACCTATCACCCAGCCTTGCTCCTACACAACAAGGGTCAGGGAATACCCAGAGGCATCCCAAAATGTTGATAATTAGTTAAAAACTAATAAATAGGGTTTCACTCAACACCTGACATCATGCTCGGAGCTCGCAACCCCAAATTGTCTACGAAAACATAAAAGAAGTTATGGACCACCCACCTCGTACTCATACGATTGAACTCCTTGGATTTCAGCCTCTGAATTAGACTGAATCATCGTAGATATGAATTTCCTTTAAATCCAGCAATTCCGTTTGGATGGAATCTGTAGAGGAATAGGTGATGGATCAATGATGAAGAAAAGTGCGTGGGGAATGACTTTCTGATACGGTCCCGCTGCCACTGACGGATCGAAGAACAGAGGTCGTACAAAGATTCTGTGAGGGTTTGAGTTTTTTGGGGTTTCTAGGATGAACTATTCATCCAAAGAGGAAGAATAAGGGACTTCTGGGAATGAGGCACGATGGCATCTCGATCGCTCAAATAAAAAAAGTGTACGGTGTGTATTTACAAAGTACACACCGTGTAGATGTTTTTCTGTACTCCGACATAAGTGAAGTCCAGCACACGGGTTGGACCATGTACATGGTCAACACACGGCCAGGGTCTCGGCCACGACCTGGGACAAAGATACACGGCATGTCAAGGAAGACTACATGCTGTGTAGATGGAAATTTACACCCGGACACCACACGACATGTACTTGGCCTCACATGGGTAAGGGATGCATGGCGTGTCTATAAATACACACCGTGTAGTAGGAAACTTCTACACAGTCTTCACATGGTATGTACTCGGTGTGCTCATGACCGGTCACTCGGATAACTCATACACGACATGTATATAAAGGACACAACGTGTAGTCTTGAAATTTCCAGAAACTACCCAGATTTTCTAGACTTCTTAAAAACTAGTCAAAAAGTTTAAACAGGGTCAGAATTTGACCCATTTCATAAAACTCAGGTTCTTACAAACTCCCCACCATAACGTAGCTCATCCCCGAGATACCAAATGAAACTAGGAGATGGAACCGAACACACCCATCCTGGTTAAACAACCTGGACTACCTTGGTCTCAAGTTTCTGGATAAATTCCTAAAAGGGATCCCCACCTTAGGAATGTCCTACTCGGTCTCAACACAAACGAAGCTCAAGAAAAAAAAATAAACAGACAAGGCCCGAAAACCTATTTCCCAGACCCATGGTCCTTTCGTGATACATCGTCACCCCTGCACCTCCTCGGTGCTCACATGTCGCTTCTGACACCCAACGTAACCCCCACCGCATCGATGTCCACCACCCTGAGGTTCTGCATCTAATAGATTCTCATGTCAAACCTGGTGCCATGAACCTCATATAACCCACATCCACGATGCTCTGATGCCCACATCACCTCAAGTAACTTACATCCATGATGCTCCTGATTCCACACATCTCAAATATATAATAAAATATATAACGCATCCTATATGATGTCAACCCCACTAACTAGTCTCTAGTCAGTCCACAAGTAACCTGCGAAACTCATGCACTCAACCAGACACGCCTCAATAGGCCATACCAAAAGAAATTAAGGAAACTCACGACCACACTCGCGGTGTACCTTCCACCATCATCGGCTCTCCAGCCTGCTCAATCCTTGGCAGCTCCACAGCGTGCACCTGGCCTAAAGCCCAACTGCCTGATGCCTGACCCCCCTGTGGTGCTGCACCAGTCTCTAGCCACAGACCCCTCAGCTGGGTCCTACTAACTTTGTCACATCCTCCACGTCCAGCTGAACCTAGACTACCCTCTCTTGTACCGAACTTGAACAAACTCCTGATGCCACAGTCTTTCCTTGTCCCTGCCTTCCAGGTGTCTGAGAAGGCTGCCTACAAAACCTCTCCAGATGTCAGACCTATCCACACGCTCGACACTCATTTGGGGGCCTATCACACTGAGCCCGAACATGTCTCAGTTTCCCACACTGAATGCAAACCACCGCTGAACTGGCATGGGGTGGTCTCGCTGAGTCCTTGGCCTGCTCGCCCTATGGGAACTCATCTCTCCCTTGCTTCCTGCTATTCAGACCTTCACCTGAAGCTGTCACCCTTCCAAAACAAGATTTATCTCTATCATTGACCTCTGCTATGAGTTCCTGGTTCACCACTTCAGAGAAGGAACCCAGCCTAGAGATGTTTACCTGAACCTGAATGGCGTGCCACAAGCCATCCTCAAAGCACCTCACCTTGGCTACATCATCGCTCACCATACCAGGTGAAAAACGGGAAAACTCTGTGAAGGTAGTTTCATATCCCATTACGGACATATCTCCCTGCTAAAGACTCAAGAACTCCCAAGCTCTCTCCACCCTCAGTTTCTCCTGGTAAAAGTGCTCGAAGAACCTATCCTCAATGTCCTTCCAAGTGAGTCCCTTGTGCCTACGAGCCTGTACCTGTATGTCCCAGAAACGCTTCGCCGGTCCTCTCAGCATATACATTGCCAACTTGACCCTCTGCCCTAGATGCGTCTCTAGCTGCCTGAAGATCATCTGCAAGCTCTCTATCCAGTTCTCTGCGGCCTGAGGACCACCCTCACCCTGAAAAAGCGGCGGGTGCTGTGACTGGAACTCCTACATCAGATATGCCATAAAAGGATTTGTACCCTGCACGCCTCTATCAATCCCATGTAAGACGCATACCATACTAGCTCAGAGATGCTTGTCAATACATTGTATGAACCCATCCAAACCTGGATGCTGCCCTGCCTACACTGGATCCTGAACCTGATCCTATCCCTGAGCATGTACCTGCGGCCCATGCTCTAGCTGCACCAGATTTTGGACCTGATCCTGCGGTACCATATCCTCTCCTGTCTATTGCTCCATCATGTCATGAATGAGTAACTCGCTGAATACTTGAAATGGTCAGACATCCCACATATATATATATATATAACAATATATTCTATGCAGATAAGGGAAGCAGTAAGAGGAAGTGCACAACAACTACCCTTCCCCCCCTCACCGCAACCCATGCCCTCGGCATCTCGACCTCACGACCTCCTTACCCGCCCTCAACAGATCCAAGTACCAATAGTACGTCGGGCCGTGCTCTTCCTGACAACCAACGTTGCCCCAATCCCGATGACCAAGTCACCCAATCATGACAATTACACTACCTCAAACATGGTACGTGCCTGCTCTCACAAGAGCCAGACCCATATGTCCTGCACATGCAATTCTACAGAATACATAGCATGGAACACACATTGCAATAAATAAGCAAACTTATCAAGAGTTTCACCTATTCACATTTCAGAACATACATAGCATGGAAATTGATTTTATTAACGTGGTGTTATCACTTCACAAAGCATATGTGCAGTTATGAAATTGAAATACCCTAAAATGTGCCTATCAAATGACAAGAAAGAAACCCTTGCAATACCGGCCAAGGTTTACATATCATAGTCAATAATATCACAAAACAAGTGATCCACAGAGGTGGAAATCATATCAACTGTAATCTGAGAAAAAAGCAAACAGCAATTCCCACCCCTGACAACTCAATCCATCCCTCGTACATGGGGCTGCAGGCACCCATGAAAAAGTTCAAAAATCAAGTTCCACCAACAACCTATCTCTAGTATACCATATAAAAAATAGTAATACCAGCAGAAATAAAAAGATAAGTCTCAAACTCATTAGTATCCAGCAAATCAATGCTATTAAATCCTTGTAAAGAATTCCTCTAATACCACTTCGTAACGACCTGGACCCGGATAGCCACCCGAACAATGCCAAACGGGTTGGGTGTCACAACCTTAAGCGCACCTCCCCTGAACGCCGAAGGCTGCTGACTAGCATCGAGGGTCTAATTAGGTTTAGTGGGGAGGCTATACCCTCTCGGAGGAATAAAATAGTACTGGTCTGAGTATAAAACTAAAATATGCAGCGGAAAATGAATGTCTCAGCAGACTCGAACCAGACCCACAGAGCGGAAGCATAAAAATATTAATAAAACCGAAAAATCAATATAGTACAATAGCGGCGGAAACTAAAATGAACATCATGCCATCAATCAACTACAATAACTGCTAAAACAACCATGCATGCATCCATGCAAGTCATACAAATCAATATACATACAACATTGGCAATGGCTAACCAACAGTAGCTACAATATGAAGTAAACATGTTGATGCAAGAAAAATAATACTGAACAAGTAACACCAGTATGGAACGACCTCAAGGTCCATGCCAGTCTCCATGTCAACAACAATAAAGTCCATCTGCTAAGGCTGACCCTTTACATGCACGCAATTTTATAAAGTCTACACGCGTCTCGATGGGCCTGTGTAGGGTGTGAGACAAGTCTCTGTAGGATACCACCGAAAGGTGCATACCTAATATAAGTGTTTAGGCAGACATGATTATATAAGAAAAACAATAAATAGTGAAATTCCTGAATTTAAACAAAGACTTCACTGGTGTTCAGCAGCCACGAGGAAGTGTCACCTACTTCGGCCAACGCCGGAATCTATGGTCTGTAGCCTGGCACCTGGTGCCACCTGGAACCATGTGTCTCATGTATCGACGTCCCGAAGGCATGCCCAAACATCATAACCCAGCTCGAAATCTCAACTAGACCATGGTACAACATCTGGAGGAACAACCATACCTTTCCTCAAATAATAACCGGAGGGACAACGATGTCTGCCCTCAAATCACGGCGGGCCACTGCCCCCAACCTGACCCCCTCAAAGCTGTCTCCTGAAGGCTCCTCACCTTCCATGAGGCTTCTTATGGAAAGCACCCCCAAACCAGAAATACCTAAACGCAACTATCGGGGGCCTCTACCTAGCGAGTGGCTGTACCACCTCGTCTCGTAGTCTATCTGTGTGCACACTACACAAAAGTACCCGGTGAGCGGTAATCAACTCAGTATGTCCCAAGCCACAACACCTCTAACACATCATGTCCCTGCAAACCTGTCGCTCATGTCTGATGGCCTCGCCATCCAAGTATCATGGGCCAAGCCCAACCTGATAGTCCAACTACCTTAACTGACATCCATGATGCCCAATCCCATGGTAGCAACCACCCAACGTAACCCGATCCAAAGCCCCAAATTGTGATCCTCATCACTGAACAAATATCTGGGCCATGCCCAACACAACGAGTAGTTCAATACAGATAATATCACACACTTCATACATAAACTGAAGCATTACTTGAAACAGGAAATTACTAAACATTTAATTGCACTAACTTATGCCAATCCATACCAGTACCTAAAGACTTAAATGCCTTAAAAAATTACTAGCATGCTATAAAGTCAAACTCAGCAGTTTAATCCAATAGCAGCAAAAGTAGTCTAAAATCAGTAATTTAAATATTGGTCCAAAACATACGCATTTAGTCACCCCCAACCGAATTGCCCCAAACGAGCCATGATCTCTCACCCGACCTTGCTCTAGAACAACAAGGGTCAAGGAGTACCCAGAGGCATCCCATAATGCAGATAATTAATTAAAAACAAATAAACAGTGTTTCGCTCAACACCCGACATCATGACCGGATGTTGCAACCCAAAATTGTCTACGAAAACATGAAATAAGGTATGCACCACCCACCTCATACTCGTACAATGGCACTCCTTGGATTTCAGCCTCTGAATCAGACTGAATCGCGGTAGATCTCTATTTCCCTCAAATCCAGAAATTCCTTTCGGATGGAATATGCAAAGGAATAGGTGATGGATCAAAGATGAAGAAGGGTGTGTGGGGTCAACCTGTCCGATGTGGTCCCGCTGCCACTGATGGATCAAAGAACGGAGGTCGTACGAATATTCTGGGAGGGTTTGAGTTTTTTGGGGTTTCATAGATGAACTGATCGTCCAAAGGGGAAGAAGAAGGGACTTCTTGGAATGAGACATGACGACTTCTCGATCTCTCAAATAAAAAATGTACATGGTGTGTATTTTCAATGTACACACCGTGTAGATGTGTTTCCGTACTCCGACTTAAGCGGAGTCTAGCACACGGGTTGGACCATGTACACAGTCAACACATGGCTAGGGTATCTGCCACTACCCGGGACAAAGATACACATCATGTCAAGGAAGATTAGATGCCATGTAGATGAAAATTTACACATGGATACCACACGACATGTACATGGCCTCGCACGGGTAATGGATACACGGCGTGTCTATAAATACACACTGTGTAGTAGGAAACTTCTACAAGGTCTTCACACTGCATGTACTCGGCGAGCACATGGTCGGTCTCTCGGGTAACTCATACACAACATGTACTTCAATTACACGGAGTGTAGTCTAGAAATTTCCTGAAACTGCACAGATTTTCTAGAATTCTCAAAAACCCGTCAAAAAGTTTAACACATGGTTGTAATTTGACCTTTTTCTAAAAACTCGGGTTCTTACACGAATGAAGCATGAGTAAAACCTCATTGCACTGGAATTATCATGAGTCAACACTCATTGAACATGAACTATCATGCTACTATACATTATCGAATGGATTGGAGCGCTATCAGGACACACCCTTCTTAAACATTTCATTTCAAGCATAAGTGTTCCACCAAGATCATATAACATGGAATCAATCAACATCATAAGTTATTCCATGATTAAGTAATGGGGAATAAAAAATTTAAAGTAACATTAAATATGTATATGTTCATAATGTTAAATACCCTTGATAGAGACATGGGTATGGTATTCACTACACAATGATCTTGTCTTGGAAAAACGTGATGCAATTTCGACAGCATAACGATGTGTCATAAGGATTCATGAAAATGGATGATAAGAGAGAAAATGGTGTATCATCATATTTACATGAAATGGACAGTAAGGGGGTCATATAGATACATTTCCCAACAAATGTAATGTAATTTACATGAATAATACAAAAGAACTACTTGGATGTAAAAGAGGAGAGAGAAATCCCTCACGGAATTCAGCATGGTAACGGGTGTACATGGGCAGAATTAATGAGAGAGAAAGGGGTATACCATCATCAAAACATAAAGAGGGAAGTATGGGGAAGGTGAAAAATCATACCCCCAACATTTTAATTGAGAAAAAGGCATAACAACCTACAGAAAATTGGACAAAATGTGAAAAGAAGAAATCCCTTACTTGGAAGTGTGATCCAAAAGGCTTGAGAGAGGCTTGAGAGAGGCTTCATGGGAGCTTGGGGAACCTTGAGAGGATTCTAGAGAGAGGAGGTCAGGGGTTGGTTGAACTCCAAATTCGTTGAGTGAAGAGGAAGTGGGAGCATGGGTGGGTTTATTTATGAAAGAAGAGGGAATTCTTTATTATTTAGGTTTGGGACACCTCACATTAAACTAATCAAAATCGCAAACCAGATCATTTTTCCATAGTTTATGTAAAAGGGGAGTAGAAAACAATATTTTCTAAGGCTAATGTCTGAACTTCTTAAAATAATAGGGTTAATTATGTGGAGGTGAGTCACACTCTCAAAGAAACCAATTTAAAAATACAAAATGTTTTATAAGTCTTGGAGGGTCCACATAACCTTTTTAAAATAAATAAAACAAATCAAAAATAAAATTTTTTAAATTATAAATAATATATTGTCCGAAAATAAGTTTTATAGTATTTTATTACATCACTATTGGGTCATTAGGATGTCAAAAAAAAACAGATTATATATTTAAATGGTATTTAATTTTTACCCAAAAAATTCGACTGTCTCAGAAAATTATGAAAAATTAATCGTTGGATAATTTCGATATCCTTATTCTGAAAATAATATTCATTTTATCTAAATAATTTTCTAAATATTTGATTTTTTATTTTTAAAATAAAAACTGATGTTTATAAAAAATTCATGGGTTTTGACAAAAACAGCTTTCAAACCTTAATAAAAATTACAATTACATTCATAAAATTATAATATAATTTATATATAATAAAAAATTATTTAATAATAATAATACTATTTTATGAAAATAATATTTAGTTAAAAAATATATTAATAAATCAAAGTAGATTTCTTATCCAAATATTAACTAAAAATACTATTTGTGTTTTAAAAACAATTTATAAAGTAACAATAATAAAATAAATTAACATTCTTTATAAAAAATAATGTACATAGTCATAGTTCTAGGGTATTGTTACATAAACCCTTATAACACCCACATAAGAACGAAGGGTAAGGTGTGTGATGGTGACAGACTCTTAGGGTGGATCGGATAACATCGCTCTGGTGGTAATATCTATTAACATCCACTTCTTATGTATTCGGTTCCACTCAAGATTAACATAATCAAGATCAGCTTGGGCTTGGTCAAGAGAGGATCCCAATGACGCCACCTCCTTTCCGAGTTCTGAAAAATGGGATTTGTGTGGGTCAAGTCTACTTGATTATGCCATCACTTACTTTTTTTTGAGTAAATTGGATTTGTTAAAGCCCTGTATTTATACTAATCATGTGATCACTATTCAACAACTATATTAGAAACTGTCACAATTTATAACGGTATTTTAAAATCAAAAAACATAAAACCAATTAAGTTTAAATTTTTATAAACATTTTAAATAATGAAACATTTAATTAGATCAATAGGAATTTCCATTAATGAATGATTGAGACATTAAAATCTTTCCGCCTTAAAAATTTGGGTCCTCGCAATTTGATTATATACAAAAAGAATGCTGAAATTCATACACAACATCAGTGTTGCTTTCCCACCACTATTTAGCATTCCCCAACCCTCATTATCATGTCGATCATGGAGAGATAGGGTCCAATTAGTGCAAAAATCCTTTAATGCACATTCAAAGTCTTTCACTTACTTATTCAAGACATAGTCTATGGAACATGGATCATACCGATGGAAAATATGATGCTCTTTTCAAAAAAAAATCCAACTTATAGTTTCAAAACATCACCATATACCAGGTTTTTTTAAAATAGTCTAACAGAGTCAAATTTGAAATTTTTGAAATGTGGTTCTTCTAATATATTGTCTATGTTTCCAAAAAACATGAAGACAAGACAATATATATATAGTCTGCTCGAAGGTCTCCCTCTTTGACAGCTATTCTAAAATAAAATAGTGCGTCATACTCTCTAGATAATGTGAAATATTTGAAAATACCCTGATGGTACCTCCATCATCTTGAAAGGTGGTAGAGTTGGGAGCTTAATATTTGATCATAGGTGTGCCATGGTCCTTGATGATTCTGTGGTATAAAGGATATGTTTGATATGTCGTAGAGTGTCTTGCAAGAATGTTTGACATTAGAAAAGGTTTCGATGCTATGCGAGCTTGACATCACAATAATTATATCTAGTAAGACCTCAGGAAGGGACATGAGTTTTTTTATGAGGTTCTTCCCCTTCCATCTAAAAACTATTATTTATCCTGTTGATGAAACATATCAAATTTTGAGTTACCCTCTAGACATGATAAAATTCTGATATAAAACTACTTGAAGACTAACAATTTATTATTCCTTAATGAAAGGATAATTAGAGGTAACACATAAAGGGTAATCTAAAAATATATGACATGTAAATATCATTTATTTCATTAAATTATGAATATATAGGATTAAATATAAGTTATTCATGATCTACTTTCTATCATATATTCATAGGGGAATATTTCTAATTCCATAAATAAGGGTTCATACTAAGCTTGTGAATTTACCAAATCTTATCCCCTAGGAGTGCCGTAACCAAGAGTGCAGCAAGACCCATTGTCATGCACCAATTCTCATTCGAGTCTAGATCAAAGTGGTGTTTTCAGGTTTTACCCCTAGGATGCATCTAATCCAGAGTCGCCTCTACTTGATCGTATCCATACAGGGATGTATTTTCTTGATAAACACCTTACTCAATGCTCACTAAAACTCAAGGATGTTTTTATTAAAATTATTCTTGTCTCTAAGTCTTCACTAGTGTTTTCTAATCCCAATCCAAAAAATAACTAAACCAATCCCCTGATACCAACTATAACAACCCAACTTTTATTAAAAACATAAACATGATTTATTACATAAACTCTTCACATGATACAACATGGAAGATCAAGAGGTCTAGTGTCTTTGGGGCTTAGAATCAATACATAACAACATAGAACATAAAAAACCCATCATATTTATTGAAAACTTCTATTACATGACCTCTACATTCCCTCGTACTTATAATTTCATACGATAACCTAAGGACATGTATAAGAAATGGGTGATCTATGAATCCTAGTAAGGAAAAAATGTGGAATAACATGAAGAATACAATGCATGTTAAAAAATTGGAAAATCAATTGAGAATAAGAGAAACATTAACATAAAAGCATGATAATAATAACATGGAAATGTGGAAACAACACTTAACATGGAATTAGCATGAGCCAAGGCTCATTGCACATGGAGAATGAATAATCTCTCATTGCACATGAAGCACGAGTAACCCTCATTACACGTGAATTATCATGATTCTACACTCATTGTACCTGACATATAATGATACAATACATTGCCCAATGCATTTGAGTGCTATCAGGGAACACCCTTCTTAAACATTTCATTTCATGCATAAGGGTACCACGTGGATCATATAACATGGAAGCAATGAACATCATAATTTATTCCACGATTAAGTGATGTGGAATAAATACTTTAAAGTACCATTAAATATATATATATATATATGTGCATAAATTTGAATGACTTTGATAGAGATGTGGGTATGGTATTCACTACACAATGATCTTGGCTTTGAAAAATGTGGTGCAATTTCGGCAGCAAAATGGCAAGACATAAGGATTCATGAAAATGGTTGACAGGAGAGAAAAGGGTTTCTAATCATATGTAAATGAAATTTATAGTATGGGGGTCATATAGAAATATTTCCCAACAAACATAACTGAATTTAGATGCATAATACAAAAGAATTACTTGGATGTAAAAGAAGCGAGAGAAATCCCTCACAGAATTTTGGCATGGTAATAGGTGTACATGGGTGGAATTAATGAGAGATAAATGGGTCTCCCATCATCCAAACATATATAGGTCAGTAAAAGGGAGGTTTGAAGTCATACACCAACATTTTTAATTAAAATAAAGGCAAAAAAACTTAATGAAAATTGGACAAAATGAGAAAGGAAGAAATCACTTACATGGAAGTGTGATCCCAAAGGCTTAGGAGAGGTTTAAGAGAGGCTTCTTGTGAGATTGGGGAACCTTGAAAGGATTATAGAGAGAGGATTTTAGGTGTTGTTCGAACTCCAAAGGATTTGAGTGAAGAGGAAGTGGGATCTTGGGTTGGTTTATATAGGAAAGGAGAGGGAATTCTTTATTATTTATGTTTGTGACACCTCATATTAAACTAATCAAAATGAAAAACCATACCATGGTTTATGCCCACGGTTTTTGTAAAAGGGGAGTGGAAAACATTATTTTATATGGTTGATGGCCAAACTTTTTTAAAATAATAGGTTGGTTTATGAGGAGGTGAGTCACACTCTCAAGGAAAACAATTTAAAAAGAAAAGATGTTTTATAAGTCATGGAGGGTCCACTAAAGCTTTGGAAAATAAATCAAACAAATATAAAATAACATTTGTTTAATGATAAAATATATATTTGAAGAATTTAATTTTTATAGTATTGTATTACACCACTATTGGATCATTAGGATGTCATAAAACACATTATACATTTAAATGTTATTTCATTTTTACACAAAAAATTGATTGTCTTAGAAAATTATGAAAAATTCACCATTGGATAATTTCAACGTCCTGATTCCAAAAATAATATTGTTTTTATCTAAATAATTTTCTTAATATGTGAATTTTTACTTTTAAAATAAAAAATGACATTTATAAAAAATTCATGGGTTTTGACAAAAACATCTTTGAAACCTTAATAAAAATTACAATTTCATTCATAAAATTATATGATAATTTATAATTAATAAAAATAAATTAAATAATAATAATAATATTTTATTAAAATGTTATTTGATTCAAAAATCCATTAATTAATCAAAATATATATCTTAGTCAAATATTAAATAAATATACTTTTTGTGGTTTAAAAACTATTTACAAAGTAACAATAAGAAATTGAATGCACATTCTTTATAAAAAAATAATGTACATAGTCATAGTGATAGGGTCTTGTTACATGACTTTTTAAAACACCCGAAAAAGACTGAAGGGTAAGTTGTGCAATAGTGACATACTCATGGCATGGCTTGGATAACATCGCTCGTGTGGTAATCTCTATTAACTTCCACTTATCCCATAGTCGGTTCCGCTCAAGATTAACATGTTCAATCTCAGCTTGGCCTTGTTCATGAGAGAAGCCCAATGATTCCACCTCCTTTCTGAGCTCCGAAAAATGGGATTCGTATGGGGCAAGTCTACTGGATAAGGCCATCGCTTCCTTTGTTTGAGTAAATTGGATTTGTTAAAGCCCTATATTTATACTAATCATGTGGTCACTGTTCAACAACTATATTACGAGTGGTCAAAATTAATATGGGTATTTTAAAATCAAAAAACATATAACCAATGAATTTTACATTTATATAAACATTTTACATAATGAGACATTTAATTAGATCAAGAGGAATTTCCATTAATGAAAGTTTGGGTGGTTACAGGGAATTGATGTTGTGGGGACATACCCTCTAGCTATGGCCCAGAATTTCAAATACATATTAACTATAAATGATTTCATCTCCAAATGGTATGAGGAAATACCCCTTAATGAAGTTGAGTCCAAAATCATCTTTAGCTTCATGAAAGCCAACATCATTACCATATTTGGTTTCTATCGTAAAATCCTAGAGGGAAATGGAACCAATTTCCATTCTGCTAAGGTGGAAAAGCTATATGAGGAATAAAACATCAAATCCAACCCCTCATCTAGTTATCATGTAGTAGATAATGGATATATAAGGGCCTTTAACATGACCCTATTGAATGTACTTCATAAGATGGGGGATAAGGATGAGAAATCCTATCCTAATAAGATATTTAATTACTTTTGGGCCTATCAAACAACAACTTGTAACTCCATGCATGAAACCTTGTATTCACTCATATACGGATAAGAAGTAGTACTATCCATAAAAGTTCAATTTCCCTCAGTTAGTGTTTTCATATGAGGTTGATTATCCATGGATGAGAAATCTGATAAATGATTAAATGTGTTGCAAATAATCTAAGAGAAATCATTGCACACCTTACGTCAATTGGAGGTCCATCAAACACGAATATCGAGGGATTTAAACAATAATATCCACCTTAGTTCATTCATCCATAGAGAATTGGTACTGTTCCTTAGGACTCTAATGATACTAGGGAAAAATCCTTTAAATCATGATCCAAACTGGGAGGGACCTTAATCAATACACAAGGATCACTCTAATAGAGTTTATTCTATAATCTCAATGGATAGAAATATCATTAAAACCCCAATCAATACATGGTTCTTGATGATATATTTAATGTATTTCCATGACACTCATCAGATTAGTAGGATGTTAAAATGAACAACACTACATAGTCCAAGTTGTTATACTTTAAATGGTGTATCATGTAGTCCTAAACATATGATTCTAAACTACACAGTATATTTCCCAATGGTATAATGATAAACTGCATAGTCGGTCTTTGTCTCATGAACATAAAAAATAATGCATTTTCCTAGTAAAAGGAAGTTAAATTGTATGAAAACATCCTTAAGACATGATGTAAAACTACATAGTTCACATCCTTGTTGCGCGACGTAAAACTACATAGCATTTTCATCAGTGTTTGAGAAGATCCCATTTCGGGCTACTGGTTTCCAACTACACCTTCCATCAAGAACTACGTGTGGCTTGATTCTCATCCTAATGAGATAAATAGTGACACATAGACTTTACATATTGGGGACAACTATAACACCCCAAGGGTTTATAAATAAATTTAATTTTGAATGCATAAAATGATGAGTCTCTACAAAACACTACTTTTTTATAACCTATCCAGTAAACATAATTTTTGTCACTTCTATGATTTGAAATTTGAAAAACAGACATAGATGATTTTGATCAGAAAGATATTTAGAGTTGAATAGGACCAAATTACATTTTTAGTGAATAGTAACTTACCCTTATGAATAGTAACATACCCTTATGAATAAGAATTTACCCTTATGAGTAGTAACCTCACACATGCAAGTATAAATATTATTTAGGCACCTTATAAATGAAGTAGAAGAAGTTAAAAATTTATAATTATGTGTTGGTATTTTTGTATGTAATAAATATTTATTTAATATTTTTAATTATTAAAATTAATTTTCATAGCATTTATTCCAAATAAATACTTTTTGATATATTATTTTAGGATAATTTTATGAGACCATAGTTATTTTTTGAATGTATTATAAAATTAGTTTTAAATTTAAAATCTATATTTTTCAAGTAAAAATGATTTTATTTAAAAACTAAATATCACATATTTAAAACATTATTTTGATAAAATTGAGTTCATTTTTATATTATACATCTTAAAAAATGGTAATGATGAATTTTTAGGAATTTTCTAAAATACATGATTTTTTGGTGAATAGTGAAATTTGATAATTTACCAAAAAGGCTAAATAAATTATTTTTTGCATCAAGATTGAGTAATGAACATTGGTTCAAAATCACATTCACCAATTTATTTTTCTATTTAAAGGAATCAATACTATTCAATGTCTTGAACCATATTTATAAAACAATGATTAAAATAATGGGAAATGATTCCTCTCCTCCACTATAAAAGTCACCCATCACTCCCTCTTATCCTAACTCCAATAAGACATTAATATCCTAAAATTATTCCCAAATAATCTTCCCTAGTGGATATCCAAATCTATGATCTCTTGGTCTTTCCAAATGACCAAAACCCCTTCCCTTAAGGAGGTTCTCAAGGAGGTGTATTGAAGAGGTAAATCCACATCTTCTTTCTTTTAATTTCATTTCATGTTCCTTTGTTTTGTCATTCTATACTAACCTCCACTATAAAAATGATATTGATGACTCCATTATAATCTATATTATATAATAATATAATTTTAATGTAATAACCATTATCAATATTCTTACCATCTCTCTTTTTTTATAAATGAAATCATCGTTCATGAGGTGCCAATTTACAACCTTCATGGACGACAAAGTCTCATTCATCAATTTTCCCTTCAATAATATTCGTGAAACCATTTTTATGGTTGAATAAGAAAATAAACTATGTATTATAACCTATTAAGGAACCATTATATGTATATAATAATAATTAATATGACAAAACTAGTTCGTAATAATCAAAATACTGCCCGAATAGTCTAAGTGTTTGTCATTAATATATCATCTAATGATTCATCCTCATACCAAATAAAAAATTGATATATATAACCATTACCATTAATTTATATTCATATATAATATATAATTTCAATTCTATAGAATTATATCCATTCCACATGAACATCCATACTCATATATAAGTATACTGATTATCAAAACCATGGAAACAAACACTCTGGAATGATGAGATTCAATCTCAAAACCTATCAATATGTACATAAATAAACTTAATAAATTTATTATAAACTAAATAAATTTATAATAGGCTCTTAATTAAGTTATTAATAAGTATAATCTCATATTCCATTACCTTAAGTTCAAGAGAAGAACATATTTGGACATAAGGTAAAGGTTTTCTACCCCCAACCTCCATTTTCTTTTGGGTTGCTCTTTGTCTTTATTAATCAAAATTAAATTCATATTTTTTCTTATTTACTCATCATAAATTATGTTTTAATTTTCTATATATGTGAACAAACCATAATCCTTATTTATTTTATGGAGATATACATGTTTTAAAAGGATCTTTCAAAATTTCTTCTCGAAATACAACCCCAATTCAAATGAATTTCTCGAATGCTTACCTATTTTAAGGGAAACTCTATAATCTATTTTTAGAAAAAATTATTTTTTTAAAATCAATAATTTTATAATTAAAAATCTTCATGAGTTCTCTTCTGGTTTTATACAATGTTTTTTCCAATGAACTCTTTTTTTAATGTAAGAGTATTTATCTCAATAATTGCTCTATGATTTTATGAGGGTATTTTCATCTATTTTAACACATTTTTTGATTCATATTTTTAATTTGATAATATTTTAGGATATATTCTACCATATTTTATTTAATTGTTTATTATTAGTTTTACTTTAGATGTGCTATCTTGATACCATTAACCATATTACTTTGAATGGTAAGTTTTCATATTTAATGATTTGGGAAATTATTGAAATTTCATATGTCAATTTTTATATGAATGTATATGATGTTTATATTTATCCTAATTCATATTAGAAATGCATTGGACATATTAAGTGATATTTGGGGACCACTATAGCACTTCGATGCATCAGTAGGTCTCATGAGACAAAATATTTTGGGTTTTTACCCATTTATGTATGGTCCTGGCACGAGGCCTTTAAATAATGATTATGATGTCTGGAATTATACATTCCATCATTATGATTATAATAATTGATATTTCATGTGGTTATTCAAATATTATGATACTCATGATTATGTTTTATTTTTGGAATTATTTATTCAGCTCTTATTCTTACCCTATTATGTTCAAGTATATTTTCTAAAGGCATGTGTTGTTAGTTATTAACCATGCCTAATGTTTATGTTTACGGTGTATTTTTTGTATTTCATACCCTTATTGAGAATCTGATCTCACCCATTTATTATGTGTTATTTTCCCATTATATGAAGAAGTAAATTATAAATGACTTTTAGGGATAATATGTAACACCCCGACCACAATCTCCCAGAGACGGTGCATTATTTTAATACATTGGAAGGATTACAAGGAATAAATCCCCAATGGACTAATCGGTTTAGCAGTCTGGGAAAATAGATTACATACATTAACTTTACATTACAATTTGATGCATAAAACACAACATAGATAGTTCTTTGAGAATTTTATTTTTCCCTTTAGCATAACCCTAAAAATAAATCATAACACACTTATTGGAATCCTTGGAAAATAAAACATAAGAAAGGGGTGAGCTCAGATGATCAGTAATGATAAATAATTTAGCAGAAGATATAATCTTTTAAGGCCATATGTGTAATAAAAAATAACAGCCTTTTAAACATAAAGTTGAACATAATATTTTAAAAATAATTTAAACATTAACATATAAACATGCACATGGATATTATACTTGTCGAATAATCACATGTAATAACTAATTTCACAATGAGGGAATGCCTAATACCAAACATCATCACCACATAGTCAAGGCCTCATGCCAAGACTACAAATAAAATTTTTGTCAAGGCCTTGTTCCAAGTCACTAGTTTGTCTAATGAGACATACCGATGCATCTAGGAGCTATAGAAGGCTCCACCTGTCACTTACTAATTCCACTGCATTCCTCATATGAAAAATTTGAAACATAACATAAACATTCATATTAAAACTAGCATACGCAATGTCAATACAATAACTATAAGCCATGAATGGTATAAAAATATAACATCCACATCCAAACATACCAAAAACCATTCAATACAATATGGAAGATTGTATAATAAATCAACCTAAATCAAAAATAATATCCAGTAAAGCATGCTGACATAGTTGAAAATGATGAGTAAAACATTTTGAGAGAAATATCCTATTTGTAAAATCATTTAAAAGTCACAAATTTATAAATGAAGTAATTGAAAAGATATTTTTGAATGAAAATTTCCCATACCACTTTGAATCCATTGAAAATAATTATCATTTCAAAACATTCATGTCCATATAAATAAATCCTTAAAATCATTTTGAAAACAGGGACATTAATTAAAACGATTTTGAAATATAAAGCATTAAAACATTTAAAATTCTGATCTTGATAAAGAGTACCTTTAAAAAATACTTAAAATATTCATTTTGAAATCATTATTATGAAAAATTTACATAGTAGATTAAAGTTTCCCAAAAATACTTACACATAAACAATCTCGGATAACAATGAGATTTAGGAATTAACCCTTACCTTGAACATTCCTTTAGTAGAGGGTATGTTTAACCTCATGTATGAATATCGTAGTATGTTATTAAATTATAACAGAACCATATTAAAAATTATTATATCATACATGATTCATTTGTGACTTTATAATACCCATTTAATAATAATTTCCATGTTAAATTAACATTTCGGGTAATAATCGCTTTCCATATCGTACGTGTTTTAACATGTAAATCTGGATTGTATCACTTAGATCAAGATTTAAATACATACATAATATAAAACATGATTTATATATAATATATATTTAAAATATAAAAATGTATAATAGATATATATATGAAATTAAAAATACCGTTTATGGAGACGGTAGTCCGTACATACGCATAAACGCTGTTTCCGTTTTCATATCGTATTGAACAGAACTAAGTGAATAAGATATATATAAGGACACGCACACAAGCACATATATATATATATATCCAGTAGAATTATTATCTCATATATTACATACTTATTAGTAATATATATTTTTATAATAGTTGATGAATTTTGAACGTGGAAAGGAATCTCATCGGGTCGTGGAGACGGTAATCCGTACGTACGCACAAGCAACAATACCATTTCCTTAAAGGTGTGGAATTGGATGGTATATTAATTTTACAGAGTCATTATCATATTATTTTCATTATTTATATACATATTACTCAACATTATATCCATCCAAATAACATATACATTTCAATAGTGGTGGGAATGTTTCATTCAAGGAGGCTTTTCTGAGTAATAAGGGAAAGATGTTGGCTAGGGAGGTCTCTACATCCCCAAAGCAGAGACCACGCAATGATTATTCTAGTATTTCCAAGACTGTGTCTACCAGGTTGTCCTTGAAACTACCCTAGAAGGTGAGTTCAAATATTTTGATGCTTTCCAATGAGTAAGTCTCTCAATCTGAATGGGAACCTGCTGGTGATTCTGATTATGGAAATGATATGTCGTATTATGATTTTTAGCCATGTCATCTGATGGATGAGGACATTCCTGTTCATTTGATCCCTTCCACCTTGTACTTTTTATTTTATCTTAATAAATGGTCATAAGCTCTTACTTCTGACTAGACTTTCTGAGTAACATAGTGTTGAATAACAAATCACACCACGTCATGGATACGATAAGCCGTACGTACACCCGCATGGTGAAATTATCTTTCATAAGATGGATAGAATAATGAATATAGATATTCCATATTTATAATAACATCACAGTATATATAATATAATTGGGTTATTATTTTATAATGGAATAAACAAAGAAAGAGTAAGTTGAAGAATAAGTGAACTTGAAAGAGGGTGGTGAAATCATTACCTCTTCTTCGGGCTCTTCCTTTTGATTTTATCAAAATGGCTCCATTGGTTGCCTTTTTTACCAATTTAGGCCCTCTATAATGAAGGGAGGATAGTTTAGATAGTATTTGGGAAGATTTTGGTAGATCCAAAAGGCTTTGGAGGTGTTATTTTGAGAGAAGGGTGAGTGCCATTTTATAAGAGGGGTGAGGGTCACTTTTGGAAAAGATTAAAGTATTAATTTATTATAGAATCATATTCGGTTAATAATCATTCCTTATGAATTAATTTAGATCCTTAGGTGGTTATGGGTCGAAATCCTCTCAACCAATAGGTTTTAGACAAGTTTAGGTTACCATTTTATCCTTATCATTTAGATTTAACTCTTAGTTAAACAATTTATCTTTTTCCGTGTCTTCTTGTATTCTTACAATATATGGTTAATAAACTTACTATAAACTTCCAAGAGAACTTAATGTGGATCATTAATCACATATATAATATTATTTAATCCCTTTGGATAAACCTTACATTTTTAGGAATATTATATCAACCAATTATATAGTATTTGTTTTAAATATTAATTTATGTCAACTTTGACATTATTTAGTTTTTTTAAAGTCATCACAACTTAATTACTTATAAAAAGATATATTTAATCAGACCTAACATGTCATATTCACCTAGAAAATTCTTGGATATCGTAAAAACATTGAAATTATATTTATTTTAATATTTATATTTTCATTTATTTCATTCTTTCATTCATAAGATTATTACTACATCATCATTGTGTCATTAATAAATATAATTATTTTATCTATAAAAATTATAAATAAAATACCATTATATAGGAAATATTTCTATCTTTCCAATTAAAATTTATACTCGAAAATATAATTTATATAACCCTTTTTAAAATTAATTTACTGAAATATATTTGTTTATGTCATTTTTGCCTTTACTTTAAGTTAATTAATCTAAATTGCCATTATCACTTCCATGTGGCTCAAAGGGGTCCCAAAATCGACCCAAATATTCCCATGGTCGTTTATGACTCCACCAATAAGGTTTTTACAAGTTTTAATGCAATTTTGAATTATTATAATATTCTTTTTACCTTGAATTACTCCATTTTACTTTAACCGTGGTAAATAAAAGTCAAAAGTTACTATTCACCAAAAATTATTTCCATATTTTTGAACCACATTATACTCCTTGATATTAACTTTTTCTGTCGGATTTTTTGAATTCAACTCACAGAAGAGGTAAACAAATGTTTAATGTGAATTTACAAATTCTCCTAGGAGGTGGGTAAAAGACGTTGAAAATTTCAATAAAATTTTTATATATCTAAAATTATTATAAACTAAATCAAATGAATTACATTGAACTTTTATAGGTATTATATATCTATTTTGACCTAAAAGTAAATTTAAATAAAATAAATAATTTTTTAAATAAAAATTCAGTTTTAAATTATAACTCAGTGTTTTTCACTATTCATCAAAAATTAAAAGTTTTCAAAGAAATACCAGAAATTTACCCTAAGCTATTTTTGATATTCATAATTAAATAATGAAGACTATATTACCAAATTCAAAACATAGAAGTTGAATTTATTAATTTAAAATTAATTCCCACTGTCAAAACCAAAAGGTGTATTTTTATGAAATAATAACTATGAAAAGTTTGACACTTGTTTAAGTCTAATTTCAAAGTGAAATAACTTACAATGACCATCATTGGATTAAATGGTAAAAATATAATCTATTTATACTTCCAAACCGTTAATATGTATTAATTAACACTATATTTTAGTTTGATTAAAAAATTTCTTTTCAGTTAAAATATAGTATTTTTCACTATTCACAGAAATATGAAAGTTCTCAAAAAAACACCAAAATCCTATTAAAAATAAATTATTATGTACCAATTATAAATAAGAAGTTTATTGTGTCAAATTTAATATATAAAAATTTAAAATACTAGATTTAAAAAGGCTTCGCCATTAAAAGGCGATAAAATTGAAATTTTTGAAAAATATTTCTTATATCTGAAAAAATGTATTATTTATTAAATTATGTCTAAGAAACTCATAATATGGATTCTAAAATTATAAGGATTATAAAAAGTTCAAAATTCAGTCAATACTATTCACAACCGCTTTTTAACAGCTAGATTGGTAAGTCATGGTGTGCTAAAACTCAGTGTTGTGTGTTGTGCAAGTTATTGAATTACTTTAAAGAAATAACGTACTATGAAATCTTGGGGTGTTACATTCTTCCCTCCTTGAATAAATTTCATCCTCACAATTTGAAATTCTTTTTCGAAAATAAAAGGTTAAAACTAGAAATTAGCTTTGGGAAATCCCACATCGGAAATTAGGTTAATAAAATTTATTCTTAATAAGAGGAAAAGGGAAATGAAAGGGTCACCACCAAATTATGATCTCGATTATGAGAACATTGGTGGAAATTAGAGACATATAATTAGAGGAAAAACATAAATATTTATAGTTAGTGATTGAGGTCCTCAATCACAAACAAGTGTAAAATTGAGGGCCTTAAATTCATCAATCTATGATGATTTAAAATACCATCGGTTTAACAAAATATATTGTATTATGATAACACATTTTTGTTTTTAATATCCCTTCACTAAAGTATAAGAATTAATATCTTCATATAATAAGAGAAGATGAAAAATATATACTTGACAAGCAGAGTCCCATCCTTTATCTAATTTCTACCACAAACTCATATTTCACTCTAAAATATAATAGAACTTAAAAATAATATTCTATTTATCCTATTCATATAGGGTTAAAAAAATAAATTTATATTTCATATATCAGATTTTTTTTTAAAAAAAGACTATATTATTCAATCTAGGACATCACATGGGCCAGTGGTAGGTGATACACCCATGTCGACCTTTGGTTGCAGGTTCAAGTCTGGCGGCCTTTCCGGACATGACGGGTTGCCACCCGACCTCCAAGTTGTCCTTTTATAGAAATCCAAAAATAATCTCAAACTAGAATTATCCAAAATACTTCTGTCCAAACTCACAGTCCAAAATTTATAAGGAAGGTAAACACAATGAAGATCTTTTTTGCCACGTAATAACATGTGAACACCTTCATCATGTATTCTTTTAAAACACAGTAACATCCTGAATTACCATAAAACCTTATTGATTACATTCATGATCCCTTATTACTTATATAATACTGGATATACTCCTTTTATCCAAAAATGTTGTAAACTCCAACAATGAAAAATCATTTATCAGTTTCAAGGTTGTCAAGAATATCCACTATAATTTCTTCAAATCAACCATCTCTTATTCCAAAATCACTACCTCATTATCTAGACCATAATAATGATTACCTTTCTTTCAAGAATGTATTTTACCGAAATTGTAGCTCACTATAATCTCAAATCATCAATAAAATAGTACTTCAGTACAATCCTTATTTATATACATAATTTATATAACTAGTATACTATATATACAACACTCAAATGAAATAACTCTATAATAAAAACATAAGAACACAAGTCATTCATCATTATCCGGGGTAGTATCATAACTTGATTATTATCCAATAAAATCATTTTCAGTACACTATTATGACTGGGACATTGATTAGCGTATTGTCTCAACACCTTGCAGATGAAGCAGTTTATATTTGAAAACTTTTTCTTACCCTTGAAATCAAGTACATGGTGTCCTTTTTCTCCACACTTACAACAAACACCCATTTCCTTCAAGAATTTTCCATGGTGATTATTTCCACATTTATCACATATTGGAAATCGTTCTTTCCCCTATTCCCTTTATCTATATTTCTCTCTACCATCCTTTTCTTCTCTTACATCCCTTCAAAGCCATACGACTTAGAGAATTCTTTAATTATCTTACTAACGTATGATATTATTTCTTCATATGTTGAGAATACATGGGAGACTATTTAAATTCTAAATTTTATATTAATACCAAGAAAGATATGATCCTCCATACTCTTTGGATCATACGTTTTGCTAAAGTTCAAATTCATTCTATTGGGCACCATTTCTATACAATATCAAAAAATAGGTCAGTTTATGAATTGCAATTAATCCAAAATTGTAAAATTCCTAATGTAAATTGAACAGTTTAAGGATATAATCCATAATCATAAATATTTTTTCATTGAAAAAGTATATTCTCATAAAACCTTTATAATGATTTGAAAGGAAAATGAGAATTACCCTATGAATATCCCCCGAGAGTGTCGTAACCAAGAGTGTAGAAAGGCCCGTTGTCATGCACCCATTCTAGTTCGAGTCTAGCTCAATGTTGTGTTTTCGTGTTTTACCCCTAGGTGCATCTATGCCAGAGCCACCTCTATCTGCTAGTATCCGAATCGGGATGTATTTTCTTGGAAACTCACAAAATCTCTACATTACCAAAATTCTAGGAAGTTGTTCTATATTAATCCTCAAATTCTATATTAGGTTCATGTGTTTTAATTAGAGTTTATCTAAATCAAACTTCCAAGGTTATTGATAAAATTCCTATGATACCAACTGTAACGCCTCGACCCCAGTTACCCAGAGCGGGTGCATTATTTTAATTCATTTGCATAATTACGAGGAATCAAGTCCCGAAGGACCGATTGGTTTAGCTATCCTGGAAAATAGATTACATACTCTAACATTACACTAGAATTTGAAGCATAAAACAAAACATAGATAGTTCTTTGAGAATTACATTTTTACCTTTAGCTTAACCCTACAAATCAATCATAATACACTTCTTGGAGTCCCTGGAAAATAAAACATAATAAAGGGGTGAGATCAGATGCTCAGTAAGGGTAAATATTTAGCAGAAGCTATAAACTTTTAAGGCAAGATGTGTAATAAAAACAATAGCCTTTTAAACATAAACATGAACATAATATTGTAAAAATAAATGAAATATTACCATATAAACATGCACATGTATATTCTACTAGTCAAATAATCACATGTAATAACCAATTTCACAATGAGGGAATGCCTAATACCAGACATCATTACCACATAGTCAAAGCCTCGTGGCAAGAATAAAAATAAAATATTTGTCAAGAACTTGTGCCAAGATACTATTTTGTCTCATGATACCTACTGATGCATCAAGGGGCTATAGGGAGCTCCACCCGTCACTTAGTAAGTCCATTTCATTCCTCATATGAAAAAGTTTAAACATAACATAAACATTCTTATTAAAACTAGCAAACGAAATGTCAATACATTAAACATAAACCATTAATGGTATAAAAATATAACATCCACAGTCAAACATACTATAACTCATTCAATACAATATGTAATATTGTATAATAAATCAACATAAATAAATAATAATACCAAGTTAAGGATGCTGACATAGTTGAAAATGTTGAGTAAAACATTCTGAGAGAAATATCCTTTTTGTAAAATCATTTAAAAGCACCACATTTATAAAGGAAGTAATTTAAAATAGATTTTTGAATCAAACTTCCCCATACCACTTTTAAAATTTTGAAATAAATTATCATTTAAAAACATTCATGTCCATATAAATAAATCCTTAAAATCATTTTGAAAACATGGAAATTAATTTAAAAGATTTAGAAAGATAAATATTTAAAACATTTAAAATTCTGATCTTGATAAGGAGTATCTTTCAAATGTCCTTATAATATTCATTTTGAAATCATTTTTATGAAAAATTTACATGGATGATAAAACATTCCCAGTAAATACTTACACATAAACAATCACATATAATAATGAGATTTAGGAATTAACCCTTAACTTGAACATTCCTTTAGTCGAGGATACGTTCAACCTCTTGTATGAAGATTTTAGTATGTTATTAAATTATACAAGAATGATATTAATTATTATTAAATCATACATGATTCATTTATGACTTTATACTACCCATTTAATAATAATTTCCATGTTAAATTAACATTTTGATTAATAATCGCTTTCTTTATCGTACGTGTTTTAACTTGTTACTATTGATGATATCACTTAGATAAAGATTTAAATACATCCATAATATAAAATATGATTTATATATCATATATATTTAGAATATAAATATGTATAATAGACATATATATGAAACAAAAAGCACTGTTTATGGAGTCATTAGTTCATACGTACGCATAAACTTTGCTTCCGTTTTTATATCGTACTGAATGGAAATAAGTGAATATGATATATGTAAGTACATACATACATACATATATATACATTAGAATAATTATGTCATATATTACATACTAATTATTAATATGTATTTTTATAATAGTCTAGGAATGGTGAATGTGGAAAGGAATCTCATCGCGTCGTGGAGATGGTAATCCGTACGTACGCACGAGCGACAATACCATTTCCTTATAGGTGTGGAATTGGATGGTATATTAATTTTACAAAGACATTATCATGTTATTTTAATTATTTATATACATATTACTCATCATTATATCCATCCAAATAACATAGTGTTGAATAACAAATTACACCACTACGTGGAGACGATAAGCTGTACGTACGCACACATGGTGACATTGTCATTCATAAGATGGATTGAATAATGAATATAGTTGTTCCATATTTATAATAACATCACAGTATATATAATATACTGGAGTTACTATTTATAGTGGAATCAACAAATAAAGAGTAAGTGGAAGAATAAGGGAACTTGAAAGAGGGTGGTGAAATCATTACCTCTTCTTTGGGTTCATCCTTTTGATTTGATCAAAAGGACTCTATAGGTTGGATTTATGACTGAAGGAGAGACTCCAGGATAAAGGGAGGATAGTTGAGAGAGTATTTGGGCATATTTTGGCCGAGCTAAAAGGCTTTGGAGTTGTGATTTTGAGATAAGGGGGAGTGCCCTTTTATAAGAGGGGCGAGGGTCACATTAGGAAAAGATTAAAGTATTAATTTATAGTACAATCATATTCGGTTTATAATGGCTCCAAATAAATTTATTTTGATCCTAAGGAGGTTATGGGTCGAAATAATCTCAACCAATAGGTTTTAGAAATGTTTATGTTTCCATTTTAACCATATCATTTAGATTTAACTCGTAGTTAAATAGATTAACTTTTACCGTGTCTTCTTGTATTCTTACTATATATGGTTAATAAACATACTATAAACTTCCAAGAGAACCTCAAGTGGATCATTAAAGACATATATAATATTATTTAATTGTTTTTTCAAATCCTTACAATTTTAGGAATATTATATCAACCAATGATATAGTATTTGTTTGAAATATCAATTTATGTAAATTTTGACATTATTTGGTATTTTGTTTTGGTGAAAGTCATCACAACTTGATTACTTATAACAATATACATTGAATCAGCCCTAACATTTCATAGTCACCTTGAAAATTCTTTTATGTCATAAAAACACTGAAATTATATTTATTTTAATATTTATAATACAATTTATTTGATTCTTTAATTAATAAGGAAATTATTGCATCATCATTGTGTCATTAATAAATTTAATTATTTTATCTCTAAAAATTATAAATAAAATACAATTATATAAGAAGTATTTTTTTCTTTAAAATTAATATTTATAGTCGAAAGTATAATTTATATAACCCTTTGAAAAAATTAATTTACTAAATGATATTTGTTTTTGTCATTTTTTCCTTTACTTTAAGTAAATTAATCTAAATTGTTCTTATCACTTCCATGAGGCTCAAAGGGGTTCCAAAAGCGACCCAAATATGACCATGGTCGTTAATGACTCCAAAAATAAGGTTTGGACCAGTTTTAAGGTAATTTTAAATTAATATAATATTCTTTTTACCTAGAATTACCCTATTTTCCATTAACCGCGGTATATAAAAGCCAAAAGTTACTATTCACCAAAAATTATTTCCATCTTATTGAGTCAAATTTTAATCCTTGAAATTAACAGTGTCTCTCAGATTCTTTTAATTCGACTCACAAAAGCGGTATAAATAAGTTTTATGTGAATTTACAAATTCTCCTAGGAGGTGGGTAAAAGACAATGACAAGTTCAATAAAAATGTTATATATCTAAAATTATTATAAATTGACTCTAATGAATTAAATTGAACTTTTATAGGTATTATGTGTCTATTTTGACCAAAAATAAATTTAAATAAAATATTTAAATATTTAAATAAAAATTCGGTTTTAAATTATAACTCAGTGTTTTTCACTATTCATCCAAAATTTAAAGTTTTCAGAAAAATACCATAAATTTACCCTAAAATATTTTTGATATTCTAAATTCAATAATGAAGTCTATTTTACCAAATTAAAAACATAGAAGTTTCATTTATTAATTGAAAATTAATTCCTGTTGTCAAAACCAAAATGCGTATTTTAAAGAAATAATAACTTTCAAAAGTTTGACACTTGTTTATGTCCAATTTCTTAGTGAAATTGCAAAAATTGACTATAATTGGATTAAATAGTACAAATATAATCAATTTATACTTCCAGACCATTAAATTTTTTAAATTAACACTATAAATTATTTTTATTAAAAAAGTTATTTTCTGTTAAAATCATGTATTTTCCAGTATTAAATCAAATATGAAAGTTTTAAAAAAAACAATAAATACTTGTTGAAACTAAATTATTATGTCTTGATTCTAAAGAAGAATTTTTTTTTTCAAATTTAATATATAAAAGTTTCAAATATAAGATTTAAAAATGCTTCGCCATTAAAAGGCGGTAAAATTATAATTTTTTAAAAATACTTCTTTTATCTGAAAAAAATATATTTGTTCTTAAATTATATCTAAGAAACACATAATATGGATTCTAAAATTATAAGGATTATATAATGTTCAAAATTCAGTTAATACTATTCATAACTACTTTTGAACGGCTAGTTTGGTAAGTCATAGTGCGATAAAACTCGGTGTTGCATGTAGTGAAAGTTATTGAATGAATTTGAAGAAATAACATACTTCGAAATCTTGGGTGTTACATAATATAGGAGTAATGGTTGTTTGTAATGGAATATATATATATATATATATTTTTTATATTTCCTTTCAAGTTTTAATGATGAACTTATGTATGTATATGGTTTTCAAAAACTACTAATCTATTCGTTCCATTGGTATAAAAATTTCTTATAACAGTGCTAATGTAATGAAATAAGGCACCAGCTCTGGAAAGCTGGAATTGGATCCTTATATTTGGTACAAGAAAATTATAGTAGAGAACATATAAACTATATTTAGAAAAAAGATTTGGGAAAATAACCCTAACATAGTCATTGAGGATAAACATACATGAACATCCTAGAATTTTGGTAAGGAATAGATTATGTGGATATTTCTAGAAAATAAGTCCATGTCTGGACACTACAAGTGGATATGGTTGTGAAATATATTTACCATGGAGTAATAACTCTAAAAAGGAGTTTTGGGCTTGACTTGGGGTATCATGGTTCCTGACCATTGGCATTACATTGCACCTGGTTTGTCACTCTAAGAGGATATGCTTAGGATAATTCAAATTTTATTTACAAACCCTTATGAAGAAATTAATTGTAAATTTTTCATTAAAGAAACCATTTTTATGTTTATGAGATTATATATGAATATGATTTCAATTTATACTATGTATTTTTTTATGTTGATATTATAAATTATGTTTTATAACATAATCTAGTGTATTCCATTATTTAGAAATGGTGCCTAGTGGAAGTAATGAAAACTGCCTGAATGCATGTAGCCCATGTAGGGATTTCTCTTCGATTCAAGATAATGATGTTGGATCTGGTGCTGCAAATAGTAATGACAAACTTATAACTATACAGGGACAGTTGACTCAGGTTATGAACAATAACCTTACTTGTATGGATAATCTGTATCTATAAAGTGGAGGGACTATGTTAAACAACTTTATGCGACAATAACCTCCGTCATCAAATGGGACTAAAAACCCATTTATAGTGCAGTAGTGGATAAGCACTTTAGAGAAGATATTTCTCAATTTGGGATGTAATGAAAGAGAGAAGGTTGTCATGGTCGTTTATCACCTATCGGAAGATACAGATTAGTGGTGGTCATTAATTCAAAATACAAAGGAGGAGGAAAAAATAGAAGAAATGTAATGGAGGGATTCTAAGGAAATATTCATAGAAAAATACTTCCATCATGAACAACAAGCATATATGGAAAATAAATTTATGTATATGAGGGATAAAGTGGATGAGAATTTTGCAATGTATGAATCTAACTTCAAAAGGTTAGTAAGACATGTTGAGGAATACATACATAATCTAAGGATTAATATTTATCAATTATTTGATGGTTTAAAATCATTCCTCTAAAGTTAACTAGTCTCATGAAGTTTCTCATCATACAAAGATATAGTCTCATGTGATATCCAGATGTAAATAGAATTCTCAAAGACTTATGACTTTAAAGGAAAGTAAGAGAAGAAAAGGGCTACTGAAAACTCTGGAAAAGGAAATGAGGAAATGGGGAAGAAGGGAAGAGTTGAATTTCCACCCTGTTATAATTGTGGGAAGAAACACCCTAGTATTTTCTTGAAGGGTATGGTTGTTTGTTACAAGTGTGGAGAAAAAGGTAATCAGTCCCTTGATTACAAGGGGAACAAATAATCTACCAATTCTTTATGCTATAATAGCAAGTAGATGAGAAATTATGAAAATTATTTCCCTATGAATCAAGGAAACATTCCCCAAATAAGGCCAAGGGATCAAGGCCAGGCTTTTGGTATCTCAATGGTTGAGGTAAAATTTTATAATGATGTGGTGGTAGGTACATTAATCATTTCATAAAACTTATCCAATGCTTTATTTGATTATGGATCATTACATTATTTTATATCTTCCTAGTTTTCCAAGAAAATTATATATTTCTACTTTTATTTAATAAAGGATTTCTCAGTTAAAACTCCTAAAGTATGTATCATTAGAACAATGATGTGTCGGGTAGTCCCCATTAGATTATATGAATGTGCTTTATCTACTAGTTTTATCATCATAACAATGATTGAATTTTATATAAATCACAGTATGTATTGGCATTCAAATTATGATGCTAAAATATATTGCAAGAAGAAAGATGTTTAAAAAATTTAGAATGATGTGGAATCCCTTATCTTTAGGGATGAAACATCACCTTCTGATTATCCTCTAGATCTACCCTCAATAGCTCTACTGAATTTAATTCTTGGGAGGATGAGAACTCAATATCTATTAGTGAGGAAATAAATGTTCAAATTGAGGATGTACCTATTGTGAATGAATATATTAATGTTTTCTGAGAGTATTTACCTGGAAATCCTGTAGAGCATGAAGTTGAGTTCACAATTGATTTAATTCCTAGTTCAAGAACTATGTCAAAGAATACTTATTGAATGGCTACTGTGGGATTAGTAGAAGTGAAGAATCCACTAGAGGAATTGAGTGATAAAGGATTTATTCACCCAAGTGTTTCTCTATGGGGAGACACTATTATTATTTTTTAAAATAAAGATGGATCAATGAAGTATAGCATTGATTAAAGGGATATCAATGCTATAAAAATATAGAAAATGTATCCACTACCTCGCATTGATGATTTATCCGATCAATTTCATAGAGCCTAATATTTTTTGAAGATTGACCTTTGATCTGGTTATCATTAGTTGTGTGTAAGGAAGGAAAATATCCCAATGACAGCTTTTTGAACCAGGTATGGGAATTATGATTTTACAGTGATGCCTTTCAGACTAACTAATGATCTCTATGTTTTCATGGATACAATGAATTGGGTTTTCAAATAATATCTTGATGAATTTAATGTTGTATTTATTGATGATATCATGATATACTCAAAAGCTACAAAGATCATGAAAATCACTTGAGAATTATTCCGAAGACACTTATAAGAAATTAATTATATGTGAAGTTTATAAAGTGTGAATTTTTGCTTCAATCAATTTCTTTTCGTGGCCATATTGTCTCTAAGGATGGAATATCCATTGATCTTTTGAAGACAAAGGTTGTCCAGGAATGTCCTACACCAAAAAACAAAACTAAGGTACGTAGTTTTATTGTTTTAGTAGGTTATTATTGGAATTTCATTTAGAACTTCACCTGATTAGACAACCCATTAACCAAGATTACTCGTAAAGGGGTTAAGTTCATATGGGAAAAATAATATGGGGAATTTTTCAAAGAATTAAAGAGATGACTACTGAATCGTCCAAACCTAACTGTACCATTGGGGAATGATGGGTTTGTGATTTATAGTGATTCATCAAAGAAGTACTTGGATGTGTTCTTATGTATAATGGTAGAGTTATTGACTATTCATCACGACAGCTAAACATTTGGGAACAAAACTATCATACTCATGATCTTGAGCTATCCTCTATGATCCTTTCTCTAAATATATGGATACTCTATCACTATGGTGAAAGATGTGAGATATATATTTATCAAAATATTTTGAAATATATCTTCTCATGGAAATAACCTAATGTGACTCAAAGGTGATGGCTTGAACTACTCAAGGATTATGATTTTTTCTATACACTACTACCATTGAAAGTTAAATAAGGTAACTGATGCATTGATTAGGAAGGATCATTGAGTTTTAAACAAAATTATAATTGAAAGGGATCTTGTATTTATGGATCTAATAAGGATGGAAATGGGAATTATAAATAAGGTGAAACATCATTACATTTTCAATGAATTTCCCAACCATATTTATTGGAGAGAATTAAAATTTATCATCTTAATGATGAGAATCTTCAAAAGAAAAATAATGGTGTGAATGATGGGATGTTTAATGTCTTCGTATATGAATATGGAATTTTAAAATATAGGAAGAGGCTTTATTTTTAGATATACCCGATCTAAAAATGGATTTATTGGATGATGACCATAGTTCAAATTTTTCTATACATCCTAGTATCACTAAGATGTATAGAGATTTGAAGGAACATTTCTAGTGGGATAACATGAAGAGGGAACTTTCAGATTATGTATTAAGATTTTTCATTTTTCAGAAAGTGAAGGCTGAATAAAAATATCCTAGAGGAGTCATGGAACGTCTACCTATTCCTAAATGAAAATGGGGTGAAATTACCATGTATTTTGTCACTATATTACCCAAAAATCCAAGAAATTATGATGCAATATCACTAGAGTACATTGCAAGACTCTATATAAATTAATTTTTTAGGCTTCATGGACCTATTCTCACAATTATGTCTAACTTTGATCCATGAATTACATCAAAATTCTAGAAAAGTATTCAGAAATCCCTAGATACTGATTTTCAATTGAGTACTTCATATCACCCTCAAACTGATGGGAAATCAGAAAGGACAATACAAACATTGAAAGACATGTTGAGATCATTCTCCATTGATTTACAAGGTATGTGGGATCATTATTTACCTTTGGTGGAGTTTTATTACAATAATAGTTTCCATTCTAGCATTCAAATGGCACCATATGAAGCATTGTATTGGAAGAGATGTCATACACCAATATGTAGGGATGAAGTTGGTGAGAGGAATCTTGTGGGTCTAGAGCTTGTGATGGAAAAAATAAAGATGGTAAAGACTATTCAGACCCATATCAAATATGTTCAAAGTAGTAATGATAGCTATAATGTTAATTGATGGAAGGATTTGTAATTTCAAGTGGGAGATCATGTTTTCTTAAAAGTGTCTCTATCAAAGGGTGTTATAATATTTGGGAAGAAAGAAAAACTGAGACCAAGGTACATTGTCCCTTTTGAAATTTTAGAGTGAATTGGAACTTTGGCTTATTATTTGGAAATTCCTCTTAGCATGTCTAGAGTACATAATGTGTTCTATGTCTCAATGCTGAGAAAGTACATTTTAGACCCAAAACATGTCCTCACTTCTGAAGGTATATAATTGGAACCTGACTTATCATACTTTAAAGGGCCTATCTAGATTCTATACACTAAAGAATAGGTGCTGAGGATTAAGATGACACAACTGGTAAAGGTAATTTGGAAGGATCATAATATTAAAGAAGCAACAAGTGAGCCTGGGGAGCTTATGATGGATAACTACCCAAATCTTTTTATGAGGTAACAATCTAAAATTTTGAGGATGCAATTTTTGTAGAGGGAGGGAGAAATGTAACACCCCAAGGGTTTATAAATAAATTTAATATTAAATGCATGAAACACTGAGTATCTATAACAGACAAATTTTTTATCACCTATGCAGTAAAAATAATTTTTTATACTTCTATGATTTGAATTTCGAAAAATTGGAATACACGATTGTGATCAGTAATATATTTAGAGTCTAATAGGATCAACTTACATTTTTGGTGAATAGTAACTTACCCTTATGAATAATAACATACCCTTATGAATAGAAATGTACCCTTATGAATAGTAACCTCACCCTTGTAAGTATAAATATAATTTAGTCAGCTTATAAATTATGTATAAACCATTATATGTACATAATATTAATTAATATGATAAAACTAGTTCGTAATAATCAAAATACCATCCAAATAATCTAAGTGATTGTCATCGATATTCCATCTAATGATTCATCATAATACCATGTAATGAAATTATATATATAACCATTAAAACATCTATATGTTCATAAGTAATATATAAATTATATTCTGGAGAATTTTATCAATTCCACAAGAACATCCATATACCGATCGTCAAAACCAAAGAAATAAACACTTCAGAACGATGAAATTAAATTTTATAACCTATCAATAAGTACATAAATTAACTTAATAAAATTATGATAAACTAAATATATGTCTATTTTTTTAATAATGTTATTAATAAGTCTAATTTTATATTTCAGGACCCAAATATCAATATTGGATCATATTCATACATAAGGTATGGTTTTTCTACCCGAACCTCCATTTTATTTCAGGTTACACCTTTTCCTTTTTAATACCAATTAAATTATTATTTATTATTATCCAATCATCATAAATTATGATTTAATTATTTATATATATGTATACCAACTATAATTCGTCTTTTATTTTATGGAGAGATACAAGTTTTAAAAGGATCTTTCAAAATTTCTTCTCAAAATACAACACCGATTCAAGGGAATTTCTCGAAATATTACCTATATTCATGGGATCTCTATAATCTATTTTAAGATACCATTATTTTTATAAAATCCAAAATTTTATTATTATGAAGCAACCTTATTTCACTTCTAGTTTTATGTAAATATTTTTCCACATGAACTCTTTTTTTTCAAAGTAAAAGAGTATTTATCTGAAGAATTACTTGATGATTTTATACGAGTATTTTCATCTATTTCAACGGTATTTTTGATTCTTACATTCAATTGGGATAATAGTTTATGATATAGGTTTATAATTAGTTTTACTATGGATGTTCTACCTTGATGTCATTCACCATATTATTCTAAATGCTAAGTGTTCATATTTTATGATTGGGGAAAGTTATTTACATTTCAAATGTCAGTTTCAATATGAATGTATATGTTGTTTGTGTTTATACCCATTCATATTAGAAAATCATTGGACTTATTACATGATTCGTGGGTCCCTCTATATCCTCTCGATGCATCAGTAGGTCTCATGAGATAAACTAGTTTTTGTTTTTACCCGTTTATGTATGGTCTTGGAATGAGGGCTTGACAGAATGATTATGCTGTCAAAAATTATGAATTACCTCATTATGAAGCTATTAATTGATAGTACATGTGGTATTTGGCTATTAGAATACCTATGATTATGTTTTATTTTGGTATTATTTATCATGTCTTATTCCTTCCATATTGTGTTCATGTATATTTTTTAAAGGCATCTGCTTTTAGTTATTCACCATGCTAAATGTTTATGTTTATGATATGTTCCACTATATTTCTAAACCTTAATGAGCATATGATCTCAACCCTTTATTATGTTTTATTTTCCTAGGATATGAAGAACTAAATTATGAATGACTTGCAGAGATAATATATTAATTATGGATGTATCTAATCAAATATATATATTTTATTTCCTTTCAAGTTGTAATATTGAACTTATATATGTATCTAGTTTTCAAAAACTACTGAACTATTCATTCATTAATTCTGGATAATACTTTCTTGTAATCATTCCAATGTAATGAAATAAGGCATAGGCTCCAGGAAACGGGGTTCGGGTCTTTACAATGACCATTAATTATGAAAAAGTTACCAAATTCCTCTTTACCGATATCAAAACCTGATTGATGTGGGAAACTATTTTCAAGAACTACACGCATATTGATTCATTATATAGAAGGATACATAGTTATTCTCATACCCCTAATATTGGTCTTAGCAACAATACTACTTCCCTTACATTTTGGGTGACCAACATACTTTCTGCAAGATGTTACACTGCATGGATAACATCCTCCCCACATGATAATAAACTACGCAATATTTTTAAGAGCTATGTGTGGCTTGATTCTCATTTTAATGGGATACATAGTGACATTTGGATATTCAATCATGATCCCATATGTAACAAAATAAATTCCATCCTCCCTATGTTTGGGTCACACCTGTATAGTGAACCTTTGAAGAATTACATGTGGCTTGATTATCATTATAATGAGATAGGTTGTGACACCTAGATCATACATCATGGCCCACCCACTATATAAAATATATTCCCATGTCATTAATTTTTATCACTTTTTTTGGTAGAAGAATCTTTTTATAATCCTTGTTTATGAAACTGATAATAGCTTATGAGGGCTTAGGATTTTTGGTAAAGAATGTCTCTGGATAAGTAATGACAATTCACAACGAGGTTATCATGGTCCTAGATGCAGGACCTTAAAAGATACACCAGATGTATTTGACTATAAATAATTTAACCTATCATTCCCATGAGATACTTAATGAAACCTGGATCCTACATATAATCCTATCCATAACTCATGCCCCCACTCTCTTATGTATGAGTCATATCTAGATTATAATATCCAATATAGGTTCTTACCCAATACGGTAGATTGTATTCAAAATAACCTCATTAAATCTATATAATAATCCAATTAGTATGGTGAATACTTTTTAAAACCCTGTGGGGATTGATTCATGCTCTAACAAAATACATAGTGATGTCTGGGTCCTATACCCTAATCCATTCAAAATATTCCCTTTTCACTGTGACCCACCTTTACCATTACCACATGATGTTAAACTGCATGGTTGATTCCATCAACGCATGTCTTTAAACTAAATGGTTCCTCAAGAACATTGTGTGGCTTGATTCTCATTATAATGATATTAATAGCGATTCCTAGGCCTCATGTCCTAGTCCAAGACATGGGGTAAAAAAATGACCCTCTCCTATGTAAAAATAATGATTTATATAGGAGGTCTTAATTTTGTTTCCCTTATTTAGGGATCCATCAAGGAAAAAATGATGTCACCCTCATACATATTAGTCAAATCTATGCAAGGGACTCTACAAATCATGGACCATATTGTTTAAATAATTTCAATTATGCTTGGAAACTTTCCATCCACACATCATACTCCTAATCTTAGACACATTCAAATATTCATAATCTTTATCTAGATACCAGAAATAGAATGAATGATACATCAGGAATCCTTTTCTTGGTAATGCAGTAACATACCCCAGTTGGATTTTCACAAGTCACCCACTTAAAGGTCCTATTATCTAGAGGATTCAACTATTTGACTATACAGTAAAATTATCCAATTGGATTTTTATAGAGTTACCCACAAAATGGGTTTGTCTACCAAAGGTATATTTAATATTTAAGAGAACCCTCTTCTATCTCCATAAGCCTCAAAAAGATTATGGTGGAACATGAATTTCAAATTTGTTCACTAGTCATCCCACACATATTATTCCCATATCAGTTATCCTATTCTAAGAACCCCCAAGATCATGGTTTACAATTTCCTCCCTCATTCCCAAAGTATACCGGAATAACCTTGTCCTGGTAGGCCACATATCACTCATCATTTCCATAATACCATTTCCTAGTCGTATGACCTATAAATATAGGCACCATGTTCCCCTCTTCTTGGTTAGACCAACATTGGAAAACTTTTACCCTATTCTTGGGTAACATTGACATTAATTGATCCTCCCATTTTCAAGAACATTCCTTCAGAAAACCAAACTTGGTTTATAGGGAAATACAAATCCCAATAAACATCCTTAAGCTACTAGAAATTGAATTTCATAATTCATGAGAACTTGTTTTCCTAACTATGAAGTAACACACCCTATTGGATTTTCATAAGTCACCCACATAAAGGATTAGTTAGCAATATAATTCCTATATTTGACTATGTAGTAATGCACCCCAGTTGGATTTGAATAAAGTCTCTTATAAAATGTGTTTATCAACTAGTTTTAAATTTTTTATAAGGAGAGAACTCCTCTATCACCATGAATCCTTTTACTCTTATCACTCATCGAATTTAGAGACACTAGATTATAGCATACAACATTTCCCCTTCATACCTAAAACTAATGGAACATTCTCAGACATATTACCATGAATGGGAGAAATATTAATCTTTTGATAAAATATAAATTACATTAAATTATATCCAACAATTTTATTATTTAAGGAATTTAAACTATATAGCATGGAATCCCAGTAACAAGATGTTAAAATATATCACAACATCCTCACCGGGAGATGTTAGACTGTACGGTCCATGTCCTGATCACATGACATTAAATTGCATTATTCTTCCTCCCTTTTGGGAAGGATCCTTCCTCTATGACATCAATAACTTAACAAAATCTACCCTTATTATCACAATCCCAATTCATGTAGGAGTATTTTCCAATCATGTCCAATGAAAATATAGATATTCCATTTATTATCATACATCTTCCCTTTCCAAACAACACATCACAGTTTTGGGAAATCTGAATCTATATAAACATACATGATCCATTATAAATAAAATATCATAATTCTGTAGAACTCATTTATATGGATATGTAGTAATATTCCCTGGTTAGCTTTATGTTATTCATCCATATAAAGGCTATGTCACCCAATGTATTACACTATTTGATTATTTAGTAACATACCCCATTTTCCTTACATAAAGACTCCCAAAAAAATAAGTTTCCAAACTTGTGTTATATTCAACCTCAAGATATACATCCCCTATTCCAATATACATCAAAATATTGTGCTATAAACTTCTTTTGGAACTCGTTTTATGACCATTACACATATACTTGCCTTGTGACGTGTTTTTGGATTATTAAATAACAAAATCACGACTCAAAATTCTACTTAGTTTACTTGAATAATATCAAAACATTAATGGTTAACAAGACGTATTTGGGATATCATTTCAAAACTCATGGTCAAAGCTATTCGACCTAAAACAACACTCTTTTTAGTACAAACATCAAAACATTAAACTATCCATAAAATAGATGTAGTACTCTGTAGGTTGAAAACCTGCAAAGGGAAATCTAAAAAAACATTCGGTATTGGATTTCTAGATCCGCAGTCTGTGTGTTTTAGGGAAAAAATAGAGTAATGAAAATAATGAGGCATAAAACACTGTATGTTGAAAATACATGAAGGGTGGATTAATAAAAATTCAATTCTCTTCCTCTATGTCCTCTTCATTGTACTTAGTCATGAATTAAGATGAAGACACAGAAGACACAATGTTTTTGGGGTTGTCCATATGACCTTAGAAATAGTCAAACTACACTCACATGGCCCTACGATATCAGAACAAATTAGAGTTGTCCCTCACCCTTATATTTGTAACTAAATTGTGAGGTCATTCAATAAAATGAGTTACTTTCAGTGTTATATTATGATTATAATAAGGAAAGTAATTCAATAACATGTAATTGAAGGAAAAATTACATTTCATTATACTAGCATCCCACTTCTCCCCATTTTGATTTGATCTTTTCTTATCCACTCGAAGATGAATGATTGACTTCACCACATGATGGATCACGCAATAATAAAACTTTCCATATAACAATAGGTAAAAGTTGAGTGGAAGTTGGAAAATTTGTGAAGGTAAATATTTGTGAGGTGTCCTAGTAACTATATTCTATATTTCCCACTAGAAAATAAGATTCATGGTATGAATAGAATATGGAATCTCTAAGTTTGACTCTGAACCCCTATCAGAGGGAGATATGTATTATGGGATTAGTGCACTTAATGAGTCTCCTAGTTCTTCTCCCTCCTAGACAGCCTCATTTTTACAATCCATCATTGATTGAACTAGGGAATAATCCCCCACTTCATTCTTGACCACTGAAGTTGATTAAAATGTATATCAAGTTACACCCCTCTCCATAATTATGGGGTTAATTGAAGGAGATTGTAGTAAAGGATCCAAAACACATGACCATATTGACCTATTATTGGGTTAGTTGTTGGTATTGATGCCTATCTAGTACTCGTGGTCTTAGTTATAAATATAGGGACCTCTTAACAAGGATAACCCTCTTGGATTTTGTCGATGATGGGGATAAAGGGACTTTGGGGATCTTCCACTTTCGGATTCCTAGCCAATACTCCCTCAACAACAGAAGTAGGTTGGAATTGGATTCCTTATTTATAAAGTTCCTCGACCACATTATATTTAGAAAAATATTTATTGATAGAAATTTGATGGGATACATTAAACGAATAAAGTCCAATTTCATTTAATAAAAATATTTTAATAAACAGAGAAATCACGTCTATCCAAGAACCTATTAAATTAATCAAATTCCTCAACAGATTTTGGGATATTAATGATGTTTAACATATCCCGAAGGTCCGTATACTCACCCATTATTTCATTATATAAGCCCTCACATATCATTGAATCCTCACCAGTAGAGGTATCCAAGATGTGTTTCTCAAGAAACAACTTAGCTCCATTGTCGACTCTCTTTGCGGACCTATCAGTAGGCATTATATCATTTAAGCCAACAATGTCTGGGACAACACCAACACCTTAATTAAAGCACCCTGATATCCCTATCATCCCCTTCTAGAGTGGAAAAGAGACCAAAATTGACTGGTGTACGATCCTATAGTGCAGGAAATAGATCTAAAATATCAAGAGAAGTGGAAAGTCAAAAATAGTATGTGGAACCTTATGGTGTGCATAATACATTATCATGTCCGTATCCCTTCTCTACATGAATAGGGGTGGGGGTGGCTGTATCTCTTGACACTTCATCCATCTTGATATTGGGTTCATCTTCACTAGTATATGCCTCCTCAAGAGTGTCCCCCACGATCCTTGAAATATCATCACTGGATAACTTAAGATAATAATGGGATACAAGTTCTGTAAAAGTTGAGCATGGTTAAAAGAGTAGGTCTAGTAAGTCATAAGATTAAAAGATGGTGTGAAGTGTCACATACACCAGTCCAATTTTATTTCCCTCTTCCACTTCCTCTCTCAAGATAGAGAGGGGAACATATTTATCCTCTCGTAAATTGACACTTGGAGTAGAAGTTGAGTACTTCCCCATCAATTTCATCAATCATCATCCTATGACCTTGGGATAGTACTGGTGAATCATGGGACTCAACCGCTACTCCAATAGGGGGTTCATGTGGGCCCATAACTCAAAAAATTAAAGAACTTTTCTACTATTTATTCCTCCTCTTATTCTTATTTTTCTTCTTCTTCCTTACAAAAATTAAAATATATCCCATAAAAATTAATTATTGTGGAGAAAAGTAAAACAAAGAGAAGGGAGAAAATAGGGTAAAATCGACATGTTCAACAAAGTCATCCCATCCCTCATCAGTGTGACCAGCTTCCCCCTCATGTGGTCCATGGAGTAGCTAGTCAGATACGTACTGTGTTGCTCATATTTAATCATCATTAGTGTATATCACTATCACTAGATCCTAAACATATTTTTCCACATCCACCTATTAATTATCTGAATGGAGATAAGAGGGTGTTTGGACATCCCCTAGATCTAGGATGTGCATTCTATCATGGATAAACACCCATTCATCTATAATTACTTGAGATATGATTTTCTAAGCTATAATCATTACATATTTCACAAAATGTGTCTATAATTTAGCTGGTTGTGGGGAAGGCACAAAATCCATTCACATGGAAGAATTTTTAGGCCTCTCTTCCATCAAAGAAGATTGGGTAACCAGAACTTGATTATCCTCTCAATGATGATGACTATAAAACCTTGTCTTGGAAGGTATGGTTTTATCAACACTAGAAATCAATATGTACTTTTACCAATATCACCTCAAATAATTCGGCGCTTCAGCATCATCAAAATAAATCTGATCATTTTTACCTCGTGTACCACGATCATCAGTTGTAGTGGAAGTGACTTGGTAAATTCCTTTCATTAATATTAATTTAAGTTATAAAAAAATCCACACATTTGAATATCCAGGCTCTAACCTGATTGATGCTTCCAATAGAGGCAATGTGATTGATAATATAGACACCTCTATGGACATAGGGAACAATAACTTTCCAGCTACCACTAGATGTTTCTCAAGCAGAACATGTGTGTGAGGAAATTTGTTTGACTATTGTAGGCAATTGAATTGGTGGGTTAATATATATGGAACACATTCGCACAAATGATTCTGTTGTCAATATGATATTTTAAAAAACTATCTCTGAATTCCATCATATATGAACATAGATCATCATCATCATTACCATTATTAGTGAATGTCCCGGTTTGGGGATCACTATATAGGAAGAACATGAACTCCCCTGATACATTCAACATCATTACCACTCCACTGTAATTCAAAGACAGAGGATGGATTCCTAAAATATCCAAAAAAATATAAAAAATTTGTCTCTAGGGAATTTAACTAGGTTCATCACATAATAAGAACTAATGTGAGAAGAAATACACCCCCACAACACTTGAAACAACCCAAAAATTATGAACATGGAATTAATATTTTATGAATATATCAAACAATGGTAAATTATTACTAGGAACGAGGAATTCAACCCTATATGGATCCCTTTTTCTAGTTTGTATGATATAAAAAAGTACCTTGTATCACGCCACTATTGGATTCATGGAACAGATGCAGGAAGATACATATTCTCATTGTAGGGAAAACAACTATATGGGTATTAATAGAAACTTTAGAATTGACCTTGTAATCCCAATTAGTATATTGTCCCTTCTCTAGTGTATGCCATAATATGATAGGAACACTCTTATTCTCTAAATTGAGCATCTTATAGGGCACTGGAAAATGGGGGCTTCTCCTTCTATCTTGACGAAATATTTCACCCTTAGTGTGATGATATTTCTTCTAAACTATTATCAATGATTTCTGTTGAAATGAACTGCCCACATGATTATTTTCAACGATGATGACTGAATTGTACAACACATTCCCACTTTCTTAAGGAAGGTGACATTTATCACTTCTTTACTGTTGTATTCTCCTTGATTGAATGGTATAATGGGATGTCCATTCCTCATTCTATGGATTCCTCCTTGGAATTCATTTCCTAGTATGGATCTCCCTTTAATATTATGATGTTGTTTGTGAAACTCTTCCTAGTTACATCTCTTTATGAATTCCAGTTAATTACAATGCTTCTTTAAGAAAATTCCAAAGGGTCAAGTTAGAGCAGCAATCTTCGGTCAAGAGAGTAGTTGTGTTGGGAATCGTTCGCATGTCTGGATGCTGGAACATTGGTACACTTAAATTCTCCCTTATTAGATGTCTTCTCGAGGGCATAGAAGCCTTAGTTATCCCACATTGATTTTAGGGTACTTATGCTAAAAGAATGTCTACGAGTTTTTTCTTGGATTCCCATGCCTAACACAGGGTATGCTGTGAGTTTAACATCTCGTAGAGACAGATCAGACAGATCAGAACACTTATGAGAGTGGATCAGATGGGTACATACCTAGGAGAGAGAACCTTGAATTTTTACTAGATGGATGGATCAGAATGCCCAATAAGGACATAACGGTAATGGTGTGTCCTAATAAGGGAGGTTTTTTACACTATGAAGGATGATTTGGACATCACAAAAGATAGATCAGGGAAGTACACACAATAAAAGGGGACACAAAGGTTTATTATTAGATGGGATTGAACCTTAGTGAGGCTTCCTATGTAACCTATTTAGAAGATAGGGATCAAAACCCACATAGTTTGAATGGCTGATTTGGGACTTACATATGGTCAACTACCCATCTGCTGTAAAAAGAAACATGAAAGTGGGTGGGTTGATCTCACCAGGAAGTGGTGGCCTGGGTAAGAATCATGATGTATAATGGAGGATTGGGTGATGTGGATGGAATTAATGAGGTGTAATCTATGAGAGGATGATGGTTCTAGGCTTGATCCTCGGGGAGACCTCCTGCGTATACTAGTTACTGGTGTTCAAAGTCCACATAGTTCGGTATAGGGAGACGAGTCACCTATGCAATCGGCTCATGAAAAATGGAGTGCATGGATGGGGACCCAAAGAAATTAGAACCTCTGGTTTGGGGCATGATCTTATCTTGACACAAAGGATCAAAGGAAATGCCAGGATAGGAAATGGGTGATGTGCTTGAACATCAGGGAGGATTCCTATGTATTCTAGTGGTTGGGAATCAAATTCTACATAGCTCCAGATAAGGGGCAGAAAACTAGGTTGTACACTAATAAAACACTATTTTTTGAATATTTTATTAATAATAAATGATAATTTTTCCACACATTGTGCTAAATATATTCATTTATGAAATATTTGGGATTCGATCATTCATTTGAAAATTTGATGAAAATTCCAGTTTTACCCTTTTAAAATGTACTGTAGTATTTTGAAGATGAATATTTTAATATTTATTATTTTAAATTAATAATTTGTAACCATGTTCCTAACATAATTTTATACATCTTTAATTCAAGACACTAGAGCTAAAAAGTGCATTTGTATGGAGTAAATGGGTTATTAAGTCAATGGTGAGATGGACTCGGCAAAATGGACATGGGTTCTGTATTTGGGCCATAACTTCTTCATCCTTGCTTGGATCAGTCCCAAATATTTAGAGGAGCTATATGACCCATTTTTGTGAGAAATCATCCTTATAGAAAGATAGCTTATTCACGCGTTTTCATGGTCAAAAGTGATGTGCAAGTTGGCATAAAATACCTATCAGAGATTCCCTATTCACACTTGAAACCACTTTGAAGCTATCCTCCCCACCACTCTATAAATTGATATTTTTCTCATTTGGTGGGGTTGGGACATGCATTGGGAATCTTAAGACAGAATAGAATAGGTTGAAATCTAATTATATAACCACTGTAAGAGGGGTATCTCTTGAAGCAAGGATCCCCTCATTAAGTCTTCCTCTTCTCCTTCTTCTTCTTCATGTTGTAATGCTTTTCTTCTTTCAATAAAATCTTTGTTTGTCTTCCATTTATTAATTTATTTTCAATTTTATTATTCTCTTAATCATTCTATTTGGGTTGGAAATCAAGAGTGGAAATGATATTGGGTTATACCCTTTCTAAACCATTGAAAATGCAAAACGTTTCTACAATGACTACACCGCTCATGGAAAAGCAGTTTTGTTCTGTAATCAATCTAATTATCACCTCCTTCATTAATTTATTTTGAATAAATGAGATAGTTTAATTATAATAATATGTTATATTAATTGAGTTTTAATTTAAATGAAATTAATCAAGCAATTTATCAATTTACACAAAAAGACACGAGGTCGAGATTTTCTGTAAATTATGAGAGCACAAAATTAATCTGTGAAACCAAGTCACACGGGATAAATTTGTAGAGTTTAAATATCATCCCTAAACTAAATTAATCCCCATTTATAGAGTGTATTTATTCCATAATTAACCACTGGACATAGGCTATACTTATAACATTAATCAAAACAGGGTGTTATGACTGCATGTTCCGAAACTAGCCTAAGATTTAATTCATTTCATCTTTGTGGTTAAGTCAACTCTCATAGGGTTTGAGGGTTAACATATTAGGGGATCATAATTAATTGGATTTTAATTTAAATAATAATTATTAATAATTAAATGAAGAGGTAGAGTTAGATAAATTACACCTTTTAAAATAATTTCAAAAAATACAACTTTTTGTTGTGTATTTTTAATCAATCTTCATTTCAAAATTAAAAACCAAAAATGCAATCTACTTCCAGAAAACATCTTACAGTTATATAAAACAAAAACAACCTCCCCATCTTTTAAAGTAGCGTTTTTATTGTCTTTTATTTTAATTTTATAATACCTCTAAAAAGTTGTTTTAATTCACTTCTTCCTTTGAGAGACGACGTTGGTCAGCCACACTGTTGCATCTAAGTATCCCAAAATCACACTAATCATTTGAGGGCGCCCACAGCAACACTCTTTCAAATTGGAGTCTTTTCCGGGGAGGCAAGTAATTTATTCAACCCTTTAAAGGTATTTCTTTTATTTTTAATTTTATTATATTCTTCACCTCTCACATTCATCTTTTCACTTTCTCATGTTTTCATTTTTTGCATCCTCTTCTTTTCATTTTGGACTATCAACTGAAACTTCTCATTTTTTCTTATGGTCCACTTTTCCTATTTTCATTTTTTGGTTTATGACATGAACTAATCCTGAGGATCTCTTAGATCATGACCCTGAGATTGAATATAGCATTCGATCTCGAATCAGATAGTCTCAGTCTATGAGAAGATTCAATATTCAATGAATTGGTAAATTCCTCTCTTCTGGAAATTTTAAGATTGTATGAAATTCAAATTCAAACATAAAAGAAGAACCAATGGCTGGAAATAATAACTATGATCTAAATAGAACCATTCGATAATTGGATACACCTTATATTAATTATCAACCAAATTGTATTGCATACCCAAATCTCAAATCAGACATTGAACTAAAATCTGGGTTAATTCACCTACTTCCAAAATTTCATTGCCTCTCCAGTGAGAATCCCAATAAACACCTTAAAGAATTCAATGTTGTTTTCTCAACCATAAAACCAAGAAATGTATTTGAAGACCAGATCAAATTAAGATTATTCCCATTATCACTTGATGGAGATGCGAAAGACTTGATGTATTATTTACAACCCGAAGTTGTAACTTGTTGGAAAAATTTGAAACATCTTTTCTTGAAGAGATGTTTTCCAGCATCCTGGACCACTTCCATTCGTAAAGAGATCTCTGGTATCAAGCAAGAAAAAGGGGAGTCAATGTATGAGTATTGGGAGTGATTCAAGAAGTTGTGTGCAAGCATCCCACATTACCAAATCAGTGAGCAACAACCCATACAGTACTTTTAGGAAGGACTCACACTTATGAAGAGAAGCATGGTGGATTCTGTATCTAAAGGGGCATTGGTGGACAATACACTAGTATCCTCACGTGCATTGATCGACAAGATGGCCCAAAACTCCCAACAATTTGGCGATAGAGGTACACCACATGTCAGGGGAGTAAATCAGGTAAGTCCTGCTTCTCTTGAAAGTCATTTGATTCATACCAATATGGAAGCATTGACCACAATGGTGAGGTAGTTTTATTTGGCTCAAAATACATCCCAAACCACTCCTTCAAGGCCTTGTGTCATTTACACTAAGACAAGCCACCCAACTAACTTTTTCCCTAAACTACAAGAAACAGATGATTGTGCAGCTGTATTCCCTGGGAGACCATATCAGCAACAACAACCAGTACATCCCCAAAATAATTATGACTCCTTGGCACCAAAATTCAACCAAGGGTGGAAGGATCAATCAAACATGAGGTATGTCACTGGGAAAAAACAAAGGCCCCCTTTTCAACCAAACTTCCAGTAGCCTCCACCTTACCAACAGGGTTTCCAACAACCCCAAAGGAGATTTGAAGCTCAAACAACAACAATTTAGAAATAAGGGGATCTACAACATAAGTTAGACTATAACAATGATGATCTTTTGAAACAAATTGTTTTTAATAAACAGAATTAACTGAAGAGTCAAGGTTCAGAGTTGAGGGAGTTGAAGACTCAAATGAGCCAGATTTCCACTACCCTCCATGAATTGGTAAGTAAGAATTTTGGAATTATTCCTTCCCAACCTACTACCAATTCAATGGGGAATGTCAGTGCCATTAAATTGAGATGCAGGAAGCAAAAAACTGATGATTCTCCACCTATCATTCCAACGGTATTCATCTCAACTCCGGAGAAGCCTCATTCTATACCAACTGATGAGAAACCCAAGGAGAGAGATAAAGGTAAGAAAACGATTGATGATGTTCCTCCTAAACCTCTTATCTTTATAGATAGGGATGTTCAAACCAAGAACATGGTTTAAGAGGCGATGAAAAAAGTTGTTTTGGACACCTTCAAGCATGTTGAGATCAACATCACTCTACTTGAAGCCATCAAACAAATCCCAAGGTATGCCAATTTTTAAAAAGAACTCTGCACCAATCGAAGAGGGCTCAAGGGAAATGAGAGGATCAATATTGGAAGGAATGTCTCAACACTCATTACACCAACTATAGAAATTCCAATAAAGTGCAAGGATCCTGAGACATTCACCATCCCATGTACCATATAGGAGTTTCACTTCATTGATGCTATTTGTGATTTAGGAGCTTTAATAAATGTGATGCCTCACTCTGTATTATCTTCTTTACAGGTTGGTGAGTTAAAGCTGATGAGAGTAGTGATGGAATTGGAAAATAGACCCATGGCATATCCAGCGGGAGTCCATGAGGATGTACTTGTCCGGGTAAGAGACATGATCTTTCTAGTAGACTTCTATGCGCTCAAAAAGGAGGATGATCAGGTAAGTTCTCATGCTCCCATTATATTATGTAGACCTGTCCTAAAAACTGAAAAAACTAAAATAAATGTTCATGAGGGTACACTTGCCATGGATTTTGGAGATGAAGTTGTAATTTTTAATGTTATGGACTCCATGAAGTACCCTTATGAGGACCATTCTGCTTTTGTTATCTCCCATTTTTACCCCCCAAGTAAAAACTCCATGGATATTGATTGTCCTTTGCTTAAAGAGATTATGAGTATTTTTTTAGTTTGATGTCTAAGAGTACTTCCACACCTGTTTTTTATGGACAAACCTCTCTTGAATTTTATTTTTATGTGGATTCAGATTCTGATCATATAAACTCTGATTATGACATGGTTGTTGAGTATGCTGATGGATTTGATGCATTATTTTCTAATTTTGAGGATTTTTATTCTCATATGGATGTTCATTGTGGAGATATGTATGTTGCATCAATTTCTCCATCCATACATCACCCCCTACATTGTAATTCAAGCCATTTCCCCCAAATCTTAAATATGCATACTTGCTGAGTGGTGATAGATTACCTGTTATCATTGCTAACAATCTCTCTTTTGAAAATGAAGAAAAACTGTTGAATCTTTTGAGAGATAACATTAGAGAAATTTTTTGTACATTAAGAGACATATCAGGTATTAACCCCTTCAATTTCATGCATAGGATTCTATTGGATAATGGGGTTAAACTAGTGAGGCAACCACAAAGGAGACTCAATCCAACCCTCCTAGAGGTTGTTAAAAAAGAGGTTGATAAATTGCTTGAGGCGGGTATAATCTATCCCATTTCATATTCTCAGTGGGTTTGTCCTAATTAGGTAGTCCCAAAGAAAAGTGGTGTTATTGTTTTCAAAAAATAGAAAGATGAGTTAGTTCCAATGAGGGTACAAAACAGTTTGCATGTGTGAATTGATTATATAAAACTAAATCATTCCACTCAAAAATACCATTTCCCCCTCCCATTTATTGATCATATACTTGAGAGACTAGCTGGAAAGACACACTACTGTTTCTTGGATGGATTTTTTGGATATTTTTAGGTTCTTATTCCTCTAGAGGATCAGTAGAAGACAACATTCACTTGTCCTTTCAGTACGTTTTCCCACTGAAGGATGTCATTTGGACTTTGAAACACCCCGGGTACCTTCCAGAGATGCATGGTGAGTATTTTTTCCAATTTTATTTAGACCTACATGGAGGTATTTATGGATGATTTTACAGTGTATGGGTATTCATTTGATGAATGTCTAAGTAGTCTGGGAAAGGTTTTGAATCGTTGTATTGAGAAAAATCTGGTCCTGAACTTTGAAAAGTGTCATTTTATGGTAGAGCATGTCATTGTCTTATGACATGTTGTGTCAAAACATGTGATAGAGGTTGATAGATTTAAGGTAGACATTATTTCATCCTTACCCTATCCTTCATGTATGTGTGATGTTAGATATTTCCTAGGGTATGTAGGATTTTATTGGCGCTTCATCAAATATTTTAGTAAGATTGCTCTTCCTATGTCACGATTACTTGAAAAGGATTCTGATTTTGAGTTTGATGATTCTTGAAGGACTACCATTGATGAGATAATGAAGTGTCTAACCACCACACCTATCATACATCCTCCATGATGGGAGATTCCTTTTGAGATTATGTGTGATGCCTTCAACTTTTCTTTTTGAGACGTCTTATCTCAGAGGGTGGAGGGACATTCACATGTGATCACCTATGAATCTAGGGCACTGAATTCAGCCCAATTAGTTACACAACTACAAAAAAGGAGTTTCTTGCTGGTATATTCACTTTAGATAAATTCTGTTCATATTTATTAGGCTCTAAAGTTGTTTTTTTTCTATCCATGCAGCTCTGAGGTACCTCTTGAAGAAGCTAGATGCAAAGCCTAGTATGATCTGATGGATGCTCCTTATTCAAAAATTTGATATTGATATAAAGGTCAAAAAAGGGTCAGAAATCATGGTGGTGGACCAAATGAGTAGGCTTACTCACACACTAGATGATGACACCTTGGACCAGGTACTACTTCGGGACACTTTCCCCGATGAACATCTTTATTCCATCTCAGGTATGCATCCTTGGTATGTAGATTTACTTAACTACCTTGTTGCCTCTCAAATCCCTACAAATTTAAATTAACATCAAGTCCAAAAATAAAAAAGTGTGTCTCGGTATTATGTTTGGGATGATTCATACCTCTGGCGCATGTGTAGTGATCAAGTTATTAGGAGGTGTCTTCCTGATCATGATTTAGAGTCTTTTTTACATTTTTTTTTCATACACTAGATTGTGGTGGACACTTTGGACCCCAAAGAACAGCTAGGAATGTTTTGGACCTTTCATTATATTGGCCTAGCTTATTCCATGATGGCCATTTTTTTTGTAATTCATGGTCTCATTGCCAACACAGTGGGAACATTTCTAGGAGACATGAGATTCCCCAACAGCCCATACTATTCTTTGAGATTTTGATGTATAGGGCATCAATTTTATGGTTCCTTTTCCTAGTTTCTTTGGTTTTTTGCACATTTTGGTGGTTGTTGATTGTGTGAGTAAATGGGTGGAGGTTAAGGACACCAGGACTGATGATTATCATGTTGTTGTGGACTTTTTCAAAGCAAATATTTTTTGCAGGTTTGGATTAATGCATGCCATCATCAGTGACCAAGGGGCACACTTCTACAATCGGAATAGGGCTTCCCTCATTCGTAATTATGGGCTAACACACAAATAATCGACACCATACCACCCCTAAACAAATGGTCAGGCTGAGGTTTCAAATCATGAGTTGAAACAAATTTTAGGGGAAATCGTGCTGCCAAATAGGAAGGATTGGAGAAAGCACATGGATGATGCATTGTGGGATTATAAGACAACATACAATACACCCATTGGTATTTCCACATTCCGGATTATTTTTGGGAAAAAAATGTCATCTCTCCATGGAGGTTGAGCATCATGATTATTGGTCTATAGATAAATGCAACATGAATTTGGCCGAAGTTGGAATCTAAAGGATGCTAAAAATTAAAGGGCTTGAGGAGATTTGATTGTCTTCAAATGAGAACTCAAGGCTCTATAAGGAGAAATCAAAAGCAACTCATGAGAGAATTATCCAACAAAAGGTATTTAATATTGGAGAGAAATTCCTTCTCTACAGCTCATGACTGAAGTAGATGCCTGGTAAGTTGTGTTCCTGATGGTTGGGTCCTTATGTTGTGACTAATGTTTTTCATTATGGTGCAATGGAGATCACATAATAGGACAAAGGAAGGAGCTTTACAGTCAATGGGAAACATTTGAAGAGATTCATTGAGGGACTTCCTTCTAATGTAGTGGATTTTATCACAATGCATGACCCCATCATCACATGAGCACATCAGGTTATTCCTAACACTTTAACTTTTTTATTCTCTGTCCGATTTAAAATTATAGATTTCATGTGCATATATCATCTCCGGGGTTTACATTGAGGACAATGCAATTTTTTAAGTGCGAGGGAGGGAAACATATAGTTTTGTAATTTCAATTGTTTTCTTGTTTAAAAAAATATGTGTGCTTTTCAAATTTTGTGTGTTTATTTTTTTTATTTTTTGTGTGTTTTTGAAACATCTGAGGTGAAATGATTCTCATCGCCATTTTTAAATCCATATCAATAAGTGAAACAATTTATCTCTAGAAATAAGATTAAATGATTTCTGAAATTACTTTGTTCCAAGTTCAAATATTTAGTAATTCATGAAAAGTACACTCAATTTTGAATCCCATGCCACATGTCACTATCTTTATATTTGAAATTACTTTCCTGTGAGTCTTATGAACCATTATTTTCATATTCTTTATATTCACCTCACTTCTTGAGAGAACCAAACCATGCTTTATTTAACAATAATTTGATCTATTCCTGTCAAAACATAAGGGTTTGAGGTACTTATGTTTAAATGATTGAGGTATTTGTTTGGTATTAAATCCACTATTTCAAATAATCCTTTTTTATAATGGCCTAGCTTGAACATTTAATCCTTTTATCCCTTAGAATCCATGCACAACCTATTAGGTTATCCACATTACAACCCAATTTTCCCTATCCAACCAACTCTTGAAGTGAAATTGCATAATCTAGTTGAACTTATTTTGTGGGGGAAGCTATGTTGTGTTGTTCTATGACATTATGTGATAAATTGGGTGGAAAATTAAATTTTAAGAGATGTGTTTGTTGTTGATGAAAATCATTATATTGAAAGTTGTGCCTTTTCTGGATCTTTCATGATAAGTGAAGTTGTGCCTTTTCTGGAGCTTATAATAGAGGTAGAATGTTGTGCCTATCTGGATCTTTCAAGAAAATTATGTTTGAGAAGATTGACATTTTTTATGCTGAAATGATGAATGGTGTAAACTTTCCATGTTTTTCCATGATGATGGAGATGAATTTATACTATGGGGATTATGAAGGAGACCATATTTAAGTGAAAATTAGATTAATTCATTTTTTATTCAAAAAGATTCAAGCCCTCCTCATTTAGCCTCATAATTTTTAAATCTAAATCCTACCAACCGGAATCCATAGAACAACCCTGAAAAGTCTTCATAATAAACATATGTCCTTGAATAACATCAGGTAGTGATGTAGGAATTTATCAATCCAATGGTGACCCTTGTATGAGTTTGGATGAGAAAGACATTGAAAAAAATGACATTTGGGTGATAATAGAAAATTACATTGAGGTAAGTGTTTTGTGCATGGGAGGATAAATAAAGATGAAATATATTAAATTATATAAATGAAGAACTTGAAATAATGGTTTTTTATGAGGCATGATATCTTCTGTTTCTTGGTGTGTAATTGTTTGATCTCAAGGATATATGTTTTAAAATTGGTTTTGATTTGATATTGAGGTTTTGCCTAGGAGTGAAAAAGAGTGAGTGTGAGGAGTTGATAAAACACTATTTTTTGAATATTATATTGATAATAAATTAAAAATTTTCCTCACATTGTACTAAATATATTCATTTATGAAATATTTCGGATTAGATCATTCATTTGAATATTTGATGAAAATTCCAGTTTAACCCTTTTAAAATAAACTGTAGTATTTTGAAGATAAATATTTTAATATTTTTATTTGATCTTAAAATTTTGTAACAGTGTTACCAAAATAATTTTCTACAATATTTATTCAGGACACTAGAGATGAAGAGTGCATTTAGATAGAGTAAATGGTCCACTAAGTCAATGGTGGGCTGGACTCGGCAGAATGGACATGGGTTCTGTATTTGGGCCCTAACATCATTATCTATGCTTGGATCAGGCCCATCTTTTGAGAGGAGATACATGAATAATTTTCTCACGAATAATCCTTCTGTAAGGATGGCTAATACATGTATTTTGGTGGTCAAATAGGTTATGAAATTTGGCATAAAATATTTAGATGAGATTCCCCATACACACATGAAACCACTTTGAACATAGACTCCCCAACACTCAATAAATTGGTGTTTTTATCATTTGGTGGGGTTATGACATGAATTTGGAAGCATAAGGTAGAAGAGAAGAGGTTTCACTCCAATTCTCCAACCATTGTAAGTGGGGTATCTCTTGAAGCATGGATCCCCTCATCAAGCCTTCCTCTTCGCCTTCTTCTTCTTAATGTTGTAATGTTTTTCCTCTTTCAAAAAAATCTTGGGTTATCTTCCATTTATTGTTTTATATTCAATTTTATTCTTCTATTAATCTTGATATTTGGTTTTGAAGTCATGAGTGGAAACAATATTGGGTTATACCCTTTTTAAACTGTTGCAAATGAAAAACGTTTCTATGATGACTACACCGCTCATAGAAGAGTGGTTTTTTTATGAAATCAATCTAATTCTCACCTCCTTAATTCATTTATTTTGAATCAATGAGATAATGTAATTCATATAATATGGTCTATTAATTTAGTTTTAATTTAAATGAAATTGATAAATCAATTGAACATTTTACACAAAAACACGTGAGGTTGAGATTTTGTGTAAATTATGAGAGCGAAAATTTAATCTGTGAAACCTAGTCACATGGGATAAATTTGTAGAGTTCAAATATCATAACTAAACTCAATTAATCCTCATTTTCAGAGTGTATTTATTCCCTAATTAACCACTGAACATAATCTAGACTTAGAACATTAATCAAATCAGGGTGCTACGATTGCATGTTACGAAACTAGCCTAGGGTTTAATTCATTTCATCTTTGTGGTTATGTCAACTCCCATAGGGTTAGAGGGTTAAAAAATTAAGGGATCATAATTAATTGCATGTTAATTTAAATGATAATGATTAATAATTAAATGAAGAGGTATAGTTACATCGATTATGCCTTTTAAAATATTTTCTAAAAAAACATCTTCATGTTGTCACTTTTTAATCAAACATTATTTTAAAATAAAAAAAAATGAAATCTTCTTCTAGTAAACATCATCATGTTTTATAAAATATAAAAAACCACCCACATAGTTTCAAGTAGTGTTTTTATTCTCTTTTATTTTAATTATAGAATACCTCTAAAATTTTGTTTTTATTCACTTCCTCCTTTGAGAGACAACCTTGGTCGGCCACTCTGCTGCATCTAAGTACACCAAAATCACAATAATCATTTGATGGAGCCCACGATAGTGCTCATTCATACACAAAGGAAAAAAACTTGAAGACTTTATAGAGGATTATTCATGTCTAGAGGCCCATCATAAGAGTGACACTCTTGGTTGGAGTATTGTGGTGATGTGTGGTGATTATTCATGGTTAACTGCCCATATGGATCAGAAAACCTCAAGGAGGCAGAACTAGGAGATGCATCCCAGAAAGGGACTTTGTCACATCATGAGGGTACATCTATTGAATGGATCATGAGATGTTACCATTGTTTTGGATTGAACCTTAGAGAGGCTTCCCACATACTTTAAAGGGATCAAAACCCGCATAGTTTGGAGCATGTAGTTTAACGTCGGGTAGGATGGGTGAACCAATGTAAATAACTAGGAAAAAATGATTATAGGGAATGAGGAGCTTGAACCTTGAAGTTTATTCCTACATACACTATTTGAAATATAGTGATCAAAGACCACATTGTTTGGTAGAGAGTGTCATGGGGCTTATGCATGGCTAGTGGGTCCAAGTCATGATGGGGCTTATATGTGGTTAGTGGACCAGAGTTCATGTCATGGATTCCATTTACTCTAATCCCATGTGAGTCATGATTGTTGATATAAATAAGTGGTAACTGTAGACGTGATTATCATGTAATAAAATGTGTGTCCACAATGGTTGGTGTGGGGCTTGCGCATGGCTAGAAACCTAGGGAGATGGATATTGGGACTTAATCATGGAGGGAATCCCAAAGAGGTGGCTTGGGGATTATATAGAGACTAACTATGGCACACATGGAAATAAAGACCAATGGGAGGGAGAGAATGGGGGAACTAGTGCCAGTCCCCTTTCTGGTCCCCTCAGACATTCCACGCATGCATCGATCAAAGTATAACGTCATGTGGTGAGGATGTGGATGCCTGACAGTTTAACATCCTGAAGCTCAGACAATGAGGAATCACTTCTTATAACAGGTACCTACATAACTTACACCAACCAACACTTAGGGAAGGTATGGTACAAGAAATTATCAATTGGATTTAGTTATAGGATTGGTAGATTAAGGGGTTCACATTAGCATAGATATGCGAAGAAGCAATAGATATTTGTGTACCTATGAAAATAAGAACTAGGTAGGGAAATTAAAAATTAATTGCTTCTTGGGGAACTAGAAAATCACTATGTGCAAGCCTGGGAGGCCACGTGTTGGAGGTGAATGCAAGATAGGGATGGTTCATACAAGATCTCGAACATGGTGTATTAGGATAATGGCAACCCATGGAGTCTAAAAGAATGGGTGCATGTAAGATTATGGGTTTGCGTGCAAGATGGGGGTGTTTGGGTGAAAGAGGAACTATATAAGGACATATCTTTCACACAAGAGGGGTGTTTTACATGAACTTTCCTTAGAAAAAAATGAAATGAGAGAGGGTCAAGCCCCTTTGGGCCCACCCAAAGGGGGAACCATGGGGGACCTGTCATGAAATATATAGCATTTGGAATCCATGATTTGAACACGATTACAAAAGGGGTCGTCTTATGCACATAGGTGTGAAAGTTCAACTTCTAAAGAATTATCTTGAATGAAGGGGGGTACCCTTCTCTATATAACAAAAATATCAATGGGAATGCATAAAAATTAAAATGAGAAAGAGGCTGGTTAACATTTAATTGGGTGCGTAAGAGTCTTACACATATATTTCATCCTTACACACCATAATTCATGATTCCATGAACATGCCTTTCCTGTTTTTTGGGAGGCCAGAGTGGAATATTTTATTTGACATCACATTGGGAACGTAAAAGGCTGGTGTGTGGAATTCGGTTGTGTGTGTCAGTATCCAATCCTGCATACAACTCCCTTGGTATTATCATGATCATCCACCAAGTAAAATTATGTCATTCAATTTCTTAAGTATAGCTATATTGGGCCTTAAGATAATTACGATGCAAAAATCCCCCCCCCCTCCCCATGAAATCTAAGATGAAATGGGACTTAAAGGTCTATTTCTAAGGAGAACACTAAAAAGAACAATAATTTTAAGTCAATGGATACAAAATATCACATCCAGGGCATAAGGAATCTTTCATGATCATCAAAGACTCATTCCATGCCTATAAATATGTGGAGGGGCCCAAGGCATAGTACATTGACTTTTTGTTTGATAGGATACTCAGACTCATGCACATAAGTTTTTATATTTTGTGAAAAAGAACCCAAATTCAGTCGATGCCTTACGCGTGACCTCTAGATCTTCCAAACTTGTTACATGGATAGATTTTTTATTGGTTGTCTTCTAATATTGAAAAACATTATCCATATTGTGCACCAAATCTAAATATTTCATACCTATCCCTTTTTGAATTCACGAGTTAACTGATATGATCGTTTAACATACTTCTAGTGAGAGGGAGGAAAGTTACGCTACATGAAGTGCATAAGTAATCACAAAACCTCATATAATTTATGTGATAAGGATGTTATCCAACAATCAGATGATTTTAGGTATACTAACATAGGCACAAAATCATTATGTTTTGAGTAATAGTCTCACACTATGAAATTTTGGAATCTTGTAGGAAGTGATCATTTCTAGATTCGAGACCGACATGCCATGGTCATGGGTAGCAGGCAAGGATAACCTTCCATTGTTCAACATCACAAACAATGGATACCCCACCAGAGATACTTTGGATATAGATATGTACGTGTTGAATCTGATAACCCGAACTGTCATGGGGTGTGAATCGATGGATGATGAATTTACCACCCATTACACAAGAACTTTACAGAGTAGTATCACTGATGAGAGTAAGGGATGATAGTAGGAATAAGATCTATGGTACGGGGGGAATTTTACTAGCAAGTGGTAATAGGTGTACTGGGTATTCCAAACATGAGATGAATTCAGGGTAGTGCTTTGACACATTGGGTATTTAAAGTCAAGTGGACATCACAATTTTACTTTTATCGTCAGTAGGACCTAGTGACAGAGTTGTTCAACCGATGGTCCCTTGACACGATCTATTTCCACCTCCATCATTGGAAGGTTGTTATTAGTCTTTGGTAAATCCACTACAATAGATTAATTCCTTTAGAAGTGTTACAGTATGAGGAATTCCTACCAATAGTTAATATTTGGGGAAATAGGGAATCAACCACCAATTTCACATGGAATTTTTCGGACTTTGACATGGAGAGGTTGGGTATCAAATAAATTCTAAAAGACATCTCTTATCTAGAATGGCTTGTCCTATTATTCAATGTGGATAAGGTGGTGAGCATGCCAGGCCAAGGGATGCAATGCCCAAACACATCACAGAGAGGAAAGGCTGGATCATATTGGGTGGTCTTAGAGGTAGGCTAATACCAATAATGGGGATTAAATGTGAATGAAATATAGGATCCACATTTTTGATAATCTAGTTTCATTACTTCCTTCCTAAGTTGGTGGGTGCTTCCAATAAGGGACATGATGATGGGGGTTCTTCCAGAGACACTGATGTTGGTTGAGATCATAGCAGCCCGTAACATGGTCAATATGGGGATGCCTGTATTGGTGAGGCTTTATAGAATCACAGGGCACATTTTAATTGGAGGGATGCACATTAGGATTTATGGACCATTCCATATCCTTCATGGCTAGGTTGGAGCTCACTACAGCAGGTATGATTTCCCAAATTCCATCAACCCTCCAGGAGATGGCCTACGATTATCATTACTACATATCGTTGGGGTCTGGCCGTTGATGTTTAATGAGGAGGGGATTAAGTAACATATTGGAAATAACACAAACATCAAATTTCACACATTCCAAACCTGGACGTTCAAGTGATGGATGACCTGTGAGATCCACTAGATCATAGGAAGTATCTGTAGAGCATGAGAGTCGGTGTCCTGGTATCCCGAATCGATGGGAAGTTCCTTTGTAAACCCTACCTTCCATCACAGTTCTTCAGACTATTTTGGTGCTTGTATTGTATATCGAAGAAAGTAAATACAAATGACATGGTAGATAAACACCCTTGCATAATTTTCCTATTTTATCTCATGTTTAAAACTTCTATATTCTCTGAAACAATCAGGCAACCCCAAATGATGTTAACGTCAACATCTCGACGGAATATGTAGACCACTGGGTGGTGGCATACCCAGAAACAATTTTGTGGAAGAACATTTTTAATATCAAGTTATTGACTATAGAGTATGGATAATGAGGGATTAGTTGAGGTGTTGTTGGTTAATCAAGACCGGAGGCAAGCCAGGCTACTAGGATACAAGAATAGGGATCCTCAGCGGTAGGAGTGGCATAAGGTGTGTCTACGACTTTTCATTCTATATAGGGGTGGTCCCATAGGCAACCTCATAGGCCAATTAGAGAATCCCCTGGAAATAAAATCAGATATCTCCTTCATCCAACTATCGATGAAATTTTTCCGTCCCTATGGTATTCTTGGAGAAAGCTGTGAAAATTGTTTTCATCTAAAGAGAAATGGTGAAAATTGGTGTGCACTGGGCTATATATGCTAGGAGTTGGGAACATTAATGTGGTAGAAAAGGTTCATTTTATTCTACAACATGTGTACCTAATGACTATAGATTTCTATGCATGCAAAAAGGGGTGGTATGATGAACTGCATTTATTTTTCAAAGTACTACTCGGTCAAGAACACAATCATAAAGAAATGTAACCCTGGGATGACTATGATGATGAATAAGATAAAGAATATGAAGTAAAGGAAGAGGAGGCAGAAGAAGGAGAGGTGGAGGCTGAAAATGAATAACAAGAAGAATAGGAAGCTATGAATGAAGAACCTAGAGGTAAGGAGTGTCATAGGATAGTGGTTCACTAGGGGATCTCATAAGAGAGAGAAAAAATCACAGGCTCTGATGTGGAATTGGCCAATCATCTTGAGGTAAGTCTCACCACCCATCTCTCTTGTTCCCTTTTACCTTCATAAGCCATATCTACTATTCATGATTTATTTTATGTTGTAACACATTGGTGATGATGACCAGGGATCTACCACTATTGGGGGTGAAAATATGTTGATTCTCATGGAAAGGTGTATCCCCATGTCTGCATCTAAGGATAAGTAAGGTAGAGTACCTATCAATGATTAAGAATCCAAAGGTAAAAAAGAAGAAGGGGTCAGAATGATAGCATCAGAATCCTAGGTCGTGCCCAATAGATAGAAGGAGCTGACACCAATGATTGAGTTAACAAGAATTGAGGGATCTCCCATAGTGAAATCTCCTACAGTCACCCAAGAACATGACCCAATTGCACTTAGCTCTTCTAAGTCTCTATTTTTATAGACCCACATCTGTTATTTGAGAATACGGCAGACCAAGGTCTATACTCTTCATGCAGGGATCACAAGACTAGAAGCCCAACATACTAACAAGTTTGGGACATCTTAAAGAGATACATTAGTGGTTGTACCTATCTATGAGGAACCATCCATTCAAGATGATCTGACCTTAAAACTTACTCAGTAAGAAGTTTTGGTCACAAGTGATTCCACTAATAAGACAGAGTATAAAACCAGAAAGAGAGATGATTCCAAATAAGATATGAGTAAAGTGGGTCAGCCACTTCTCCTAGAGCCCATCCCCTCAAAAAGGTTATTGGAGGAAGGCATTCCTGCTGAGATCCTATCCATATTCTCTAAATATAGACCTGTATATCATACTGAACTGGATGATTATGATCTTAGTGTATCCTATGTGATCCATATAACACAGAAAAAGGAATGGAATTGTATCAACTGCTTCCTAAATCTCTCAAATGTATAATGGATGGGTCAGATGGGGCCACTTCCCACCTGGATGTGCTTTCTCTCTTCTAGAGGGGTGGATACTCTCTATCTCTATATGTTGATCCATAAATATCTTGCTGATAAGATGAATGAGATAATCTAAAACATAGATTCCAAATGGTGCTAGAAAAAGTCTAATAACATCCAAAATCTCCATGAGGTAGAGCAGTAAATCTAATGTCTTGAAGAGATGATATATAAACATTCCACATTTTTCACCCATCTATCTAGGTTCATTGAATGATTGAGGGTCCATCTAGAGGAATCCAAGGAGAAACTAGTGCAAGTGAGATGTCAAATGGATGAACTCCAAGCTGATTGGGAACAAATGTAGGTCAGGGATAATGAGATTCTTTCTATGATTTTGAATGAGGAAAGAGATATTAGAAATCAGCAGGGGCTCTAGATGCCATGTTCCAAAAGGTGGAAACATTGAAGCATTCCATCAAAAGATAAGATCAGTGCGGGATGTGTCTTGGAAAAACTCATGAAACATATTATCCCTTATTTTTTTGATTATTTTGAACTGCATGCCTGTACATGTATATTTTTTTATTATCATTTCATCTCAACCATAATTTTTATATTACTAATGAGAAATCCCTAAGCTCACGTGGGTAGTACCCAGTATGAGAAATAAGTGAAGATCACATAATTATCAACTTTTTATATGATAGTTCCAACTAACCATCAAATAATCAAGGTATTCTATTTTTGACTGACCACTCAGGGTATTTAGGTTGAGAAAGGCAATGACAGGAGGCTAAGGTTCCCAGACTATCCAATTTTCCTTTCCCAATATGCCCTAGTAAAGGAGCAGGATAACTCCAGTGGCATTGGGAACATTCTGAAAAAAAGGTGAGTGAAAAGTGTGAATCAAAATACCCAAGATTCATAATACATTAGTGGTGGAATCATGATATGGGAAGAGTGATGACCATATTAGAAATGCATTTCCTATTCCACTAGCTTGTAATGGGGACAAATAAACAAGGGCCAACTACTTACTAAATTAGAAAATATAGGGCCAAAGTCAAACTTTTCTTCAATGTATTATAGGGAGTTAGGCCAGAATGGTAGGTGAGCCAAAGAAGAATGGGACTAGGATGTTAAGGGGTTCATTTGGACGTGAAAGAGGATGAGAATCCAAATAAATGGCACACAAATCATGGAGGTGGAGTGATGGAATGTTCAAAAGAATTCCAATACTTTTGAAATTATTCCACTATGATAAAAGTGAATTGGTGTGAGCACATTGGTCTAAAATATGATAAAACCTATCTTCTAGGGGGATTTTTTCCTTATTTTTTGGATGACATCTAAGAATATAAGAAATGTGGTGGATGACCAGTACTACGGAAGATGGGATTCTTTTCTGTTTCATATCATGCAATCACAGAGGATGCACACATAGTGTAACATTGTATGGTAAGGATGATAACACATGGAATAGTTTAATGTCATATAAGAAGGATGTTGCACATATTTTAAGGTCATGCTGATTGGACTGACATTGGGGCCAAAGGAATGAAAAGGGTAGTGAACATGTGGTTGTGCTAGAGAAGAAATTCCCGAGCGTCTCTCTGTATCCCATAAGAATGGGAATCAATCTGCACGTAGTTATTGAATGTCATGAAGTTCAACATCATGTGTTAATGAAGAATCTGATTCAATATAAAAGCGGGAAATAATGTTGAGTTTGGGCCTGAAACTAATGATCCAGGCATCACTATTTATTATATAAGGATGGAAATCAAGCCACACATAGTTTTTGATAAAAGATCATACATTTTTTATTTCTTGTTTGTTCTTTTTTTGATGTTGTGATTTTTTGGGAGTTACCAACATAGTATAAAAATTATAGGTGTCGCTATGGAAATAAAGCCTTGTTTAGGTATTGAAAATTGGCATGGTGGTGACCAGTGCCAAGGGTGTTTCCCTCTCAAGTGAGAACACAATAATGTTGTGAAGTTTTTCATCATAAAGATAGGATGATGATGTTAAAGTTTATGTTTGTATGACATGATCGGACCCCGAATTTTGATGTCATGTTATTAGTATGCAATAGTTTAAAGAGATGTGTGATAAGATATTGTAGTTTAATTTCATAGGAATTGGACAAAAGAGATCTTAGTTTCAGTTTGTAGAACTTGGACCATAAGGTTGTGCATCATCTCTATATGGGATAACCCTACCAATACCCCTAATACCATGTAATCCATGCTCATTATGGGAAAGAAGGGGTGATTTCAGGTTGTCCCCATAATATGAGAGTATGCAATAATGGAAAATAAATGATGGGTGGTAAAATCTCAAACAAGCCAACATTCCTACACAATGTGTTCAGATGCATGTAGGGACAACACTGAAGGTATTAGAGATCCACAAGAACATGAGAGGGTAGGAAAGTGTGAATCACAACGTCTGATGTCTGGGATATAATGGAGTGGAATAACGATGGAGTATATCTACTGACCATGTTCGAAGCATAGTATCCATATCATATAACCTAGAATGGGAAAAGACCAAAGGGGTTCGTCTCATGACCAAATTTGAAAAGCATGAATTATCTTAAAATTTCATCCAAAATATTAATGGGAATTGGTGCAAGACGGTAGGAATTCCATGAGGTCAACAATCTATACTGGTAGGGGGTCCCTTCAGATATGAATGATGATGAATACCCAAAAAAAGGGGGATGTGTGAACCACAGAGGTAAAGTTGGGGAAATTTCCCTATGGAATCTAATGCTCCATTTCTCATTCCACCGCACATTCAAACATGCTGGTGTGGAAAATGTGCAGGCATGATGAGATATTTCTTCAATCCTAGGAGTCGTTGTGAATAGTTTAAATGTCGTGTTTCTTTGAACAAAATATCTCAATTTAAGGTCATAGAATGTAGACTATATGTGGCCATTTTAATGTCATGTTCATGGTACATACCCATGATGTTTAGTGTCATGTGGTAAGAATGATAAAAGTAGGAGTGAAAAGGTTTACGACTCTATGGATGGACCAAGGGAAAAAATTGTTCGGGCATCACTTCATAATACATATGGATAGTAATTAACCCACACTTAGTTATTAAAGAAATGCATAGAATACAGACAACATCAAAAGGGGATATGTCCTCTGAAATGAGAAAAATCAAGGTTATTATATAGTTTAATGTCATGAGAACTCAAATTGAAATTTTTTTTGTTTATAGTTATAGATTTTGAACAAAATAATGGGGCTACCAAAGGGGAAATGTGTAGTGCGGTGCTGTGAAGTATCCCAGTGTAAATTAGAGCAGAGATCCACACCACACTGCACATTCCTAGGAGAACAACTATAACATGATAGTGGATGAGAGAGAAAAGAAAAATATTTCATGAGTCTGTGGTTGGACTAGAGGAAAAAATGTTTGGACATCACTACATATCCCACAAGGGTGAGAATCAAAACACACGTAGTTCTTGAGTAAGGTGTGGAAAATGGAAAAATGAAAATGTGGAAACATCTTCGTAAGTGAATACATCATAGTGTTGTGTATTTTATCATCATACATCTTTAATAAAATAATTTAATGTCATACTATGAGGATGTGGGCGATATTTGTTCATGGTAATAGAGGCCTTAATTTGGGTGACACTTTCCAAGAATAAATGTGTAGTGCGATTCCATAAGGAAACCTGAAATGAATAAGCACTAGTTATGTCTAATATCCACACCACATACTAAATTATAATAACCTATGTATATTTTGAAGTCATAATTCCAGGACTTGAGATATGAACTCCTATTTTATGGTCATATAGATCAGACTATAGGATAGGATAATTCTTCCATACAGGTATAAAACATTACAAGATTCCTAAGACTGTGTGATCCATTATTTGTGTGAGAAAAAAGTGGAGAAGATGATATTTATAGCACATTGAAGCACACAATAAGATAATGGAGTTGCGGATTCAAGGATGACCCCATAACACTGGTCCACCTGCTCAACATGACATGGTGAATGGAGGGATAACACTTAGAGTGTTGAAGTCCTACTAGGACATAAGGATTTATAAAAGGATTGGATTCATAACACCTAATATCTAGGACACAATGGGGTTTTCATAACGATGAAGGATAACTGATGACCATATTCAAGACACAATATCTATATCTTGTAAACTGGGATGGGAAAAAACACTCGAGGGTCATCCTCTGACCATATTCGAAACAATGAACCTGTCTCAAGATTTCATTTATAATCCTTTGGGACATTGGTCCAGGATATTATGAGATCCATGAGTTCGAGAATCCTTAATGTTAGGGGGTCCCTTCCGATATGAATGATGATAGATACCCAAATAAATCAGCACATGAAGCATGTAAATGTAATGAGAGAATATCCATAAAGAATCCAATAATATATTATCTACACCATAGCACATCTGGGAATGTTAAGAGGGAATAGCCATGATTGAGGGATTCAATTAAGTTCATGTGACATGAGAAGATAAATGGAATAAATAGATAAAATAGGTTGATAAACCAGGGCTAGACCCAAAGAAAAAATGTAAGGGAATTTCTACATATCACATAAGGATGGGAATAAATCCATATATAGTTCTTGAAGTTCCACTAAGTTTAATTTCGTGTGGTAAGGATGAATTAATAGTTTAACTTCTTATGGTATGAGGCATATTTGGTGTCATACAAGATAAATGGTAACTTTCCTTTAAATTTAATGCCAAAAAAATAAAATCTATGTTTTTTAATGTCTTATAGGAAGGACACAATAGTTTAATGTCATGTGGTATGGGAGAGATCTTAGTTTAGGTTTGTAGAAATCACACCATAATTTGAGTCCAAATTCACCAGAAAGGATACAGATCCAAGATAACCTAGGGGCTGGACCCAAAAAAACATGTTTGAGCATTCTTATGTATCCCATATGGATGGGAATCAAACCATTCATAGTTCTTGAATGTCACATAGTTTAACATCATGTGGTAAGGATGCGATATAGAAAAACTACTAAAGGAGAGAACATGTGGATATTGTAAACCAAATGTGAATGAGGACCAAAGGGGACTCATTCCATACCACATCCTCTATAGGGAATTTAGGATAAAAATTTGGAAGGATGAAATGATCCACGAAACATGGGTTGGACCTAAAGGCAACATGTCTAGGCATTCCTACTTGTCCCATGAAAATGGTATTGAAGCCATACATAGTTTTTCAATGTTGTGCAGTTTTACATCATGCAGTAAGGATGATATAAAAGGGGATACCTCTGAGGGAGGCCCACGGTGTAACTGCTATAAACCAGATATAAATGAGGGCCAATGAGGTCTCATATTACACCATGTGCTCTCAAGAAAGAACATAGGGCAAGGGGACAAAAGGATAGCAGAACCAAGGAAATAGAGGGAATGGACCTGAAGAAAAAAAGTCTTGGCATTCATATGTATCCCATAAGGATTGGAATTAAGCCATAGATAGTTATTGAATTTCGTAATATTTAACATCATGTATTAAGGATACGATGGAGTAAAAATCCATGAAATTTAATGTCTTACAGGACATGATGAAAGGTTTTTGTAGTTTAACATAATGTAGGAAACACATGATGTTTATCATCATGGAGGACTCCTTGCATTTTAATGGAATACATAATGATATAGTTCATAGTTTACGGTTTTATAGATAAGATAGTAATGGATTGTGTTTATATTTTCTAGTTTATTATCATGCAGGATGAAAGAGATTGTAGTATAAGGTTATAGAGTTCGAACTGTAAGAGAAGATACTAGGATAAGGGAGTTTAGTGTAGTGCCAAAAAGCATCCTAATGGGAATTAGGACCAAGGAGGTCTCAAAACTGCACTTCACGCTCTTGAGGAAAGCTTAGTCCATGGGGGAAAATGGGTGAAATGTTATTTCTATGGTTGGGCCCGGAGACAAAATATCTAGGAATCACTACATATCATACAAAGGTGGGAATCATGCTAGACATAATCCTAAAATCTAGTATAGTTTAACATCATGCGGTAAGGATGTTATGTTAAGGTAAATCCTTGAGGGAGGAACATGGTGAAGCTATTGGAATCCCAATGTGAATGAAGACTAAAGAGGTATCATATCACACCGCTTGCTCCTAAGAAAGATCTTAGGCTGAGAGGCAGAAAAGGAAAATACCAATTAGATGAGGACATCAAGGCACTACATAATTTATTGTCATGGTAGATAAATACTCACTCATACATAGTCTACATGAGGAAATATTAATTGGTGGGGGGAGAGATTCAATCACCATCCATTGTGATCAAATTGTATACACCATTGGGTTAAAACTTGTGAATATGGTAAGGTCCTTCCCATATGGGATATAAATTTGGTGTATTCCTAGAGGGAATCATTGGAATTCTTAGGGACAATACCGTTTTACCCTGAAAAAATTATAAGAGGTGAACCTTCTTTTTGAAAGTTCAAACTATCTTATTATGATGCCTCTCCAGATTGTGTAAGGCCTAAAGCCTGTTCTAGTCAAGGGCCTCCAGTTCTTCAATGTGGACTTATGTTACCCTACCTAACACCTTATGATCATATATGGCTATTCAGAGTCATGGAAACAAAATATCAATGGGAATGATTACTTCTTTTCTATACACCAGGCAATATGGGATCACCTTGGTGGAATTATGTGTCACCGTTCAGTAAGCCCATAGAGCATTGGAGAGCTTTTCCGACCAACTTTTATTATTATAACCAACCATCAATAGAAAAAATTTAGAGAGATTCTTATTGAATGCATCAATCTTTCCATTCAATTGTTCATGGTAGAGAGAAGTATAATTAGACCAGATGTTGTACATAGTGCACAATTTCATCAGATCACCTGCTCGGAAATTGATTCTGTTATCGATGAGGAATGAGTGTGGGACTCTAAATTGATGGATGATGTTGAATATCACAAAATAAACAGTATAATTAAACTTTTATTCCTTGAGAGGAATCACTTCTACCTAATTGGAGAAGAAATCCATGGCGGATAGAATGAACCTACCCTAGTGACCTAATGCTAATGGATATAGTCCCACAACATCGAGTCCCCAGAACATAAAGGTCCAAGAATATTTTTTAGTATGGATGGGATCTGGGATAAAATATATAAAAATTGCATGGATCTAACACACAAAAAACCTCTTAAAAAACTTGATATAGTCATGGACTATGGTGGGACAAAAATAGCTGAACCATAAGATATATTGTGAGAGTTTCGACCCAGTTTGATGAACTCCATAAGAACTAGCATAGAATTACTACAAAACCTTGGAAATATCATGTCCTTGATTGAAAAGGAGGATAACACCATTTAACCCACATTTATGGAGGATATTCTCAAGGCTAGGGCCACTATAAAGGGTGAGCTTCACTACACGCTGATAGATTCACTAGAGTTCATCTCTATATGTAGGGATATTTATATGTTGGAGGTAATAAAACAAAGGAATTCCCAACCATGGATCTCTTCTACTGTAGAAGGGGGACCTAGGGATCCTAGCATGGAATCATCGGCATTAATGATGATTACTTCCTGGCTATCATCATCTTATGTAGTGACAAGAGGGATGACTCTTTGATGTACCACATTGATAACCAAATCATCTTGGTTAGGCTCTATGAGAGATTCAGAAAGGCTATAAAATGCATTGGATTGACCATTCTGTGATCAAGGAACATGAGTGATTTTCGGCCAAGAAGGGAAATGGGCCTTTACCTGGTGAGTGCACTCTAAAAGGAGCAGGAGTTTCATCTTTTGGATGAAATAGTCTTCATTGAGAAGTTTGATGACCAACTTGGAGTCCCCTTCACATATAGTTGAGGAACATCAATCTCATGGGTCATCTCAATACTAGTGATTGGAGTCTAGTACTCCACATCATTATTAGTGAAACGTTCAGAAAACAAAAACGAATTGGGAATAAGAGCATGTGTAGGTGTGCTGAAGATGATGCTCAAGCCTACTCTATTGAGCCTAGGATTGTTGAGCCTCCTATCAGTGGGGCACCGTGTGGCACCATTAAAGTGCATTTTCCAACATAGTCCGACTTGATCCACTATGAGAATGGACTCATATAGAAAATCAAGATCTTGAGACTACTTTATATGGGCTATATGGGTATCCAAGAAATCTTCTAGTGCCTAAACCTTGATAGATTTTTGCGTGATGAACCAAATATCAAAATGATAAAGGATTGCTACCTACCGAGCTAGATGGCCTGTCAACATAGGGTGGTTCAGATTATAGATTATCATATCCACATAGGAAACAAACTTTATCTCGTGATGCTTAGAAAATGATGCAACTTCTGCATTACAAAAACTAGCATGAGATAGATCCTCTTGATAGAGGAATTTCAGGTCTCGGTGTCAATGAGAATGTGGCTGAGATAGTACAAACTATTCTCTACCCTTCATTGTCCATATGGATGAGAATAGTGTTGAGGGATCATTCTAGCGTGGTCACATAGAGGACCAGAAGCTTGTCGGAGATGGGTGGAATCATAACCAGAGGTTTTACAAGATACTACATTATTTCCTCAAAAGCATCCTAGCACTCTTTATCCCATTGATAGGTGGCACCATTATTCATGAGTCAGGAAAATAGATTACAATTTCTAGACATATTCATGATGAATCAATGTATGTAGGCTAAGTGGCCTTGAAAGCTTTAGAGATATCAATGTTTTCTCAATGGGGTTATCTGACTGATAGCCTTGATATTCTCTAGGTTAATCTCACTTCCTCTTTAGCTAATGAATTGTTTAAAAAGCATTCCAAAGGTAACCCTGAAGTCACTCTTCAAGGGGTTCATCTTCAGATAGCGGTAGCAGAGGAAGCTGAACACTTTCTAAAAATCTCTGAGATAGTCCTGACACTATAAGGACTTAACCACCAAATCAACCATGTATAATTCCACCAATGTCTTGAGAACCAGTTTAAATATATGGTGCAAAACACGCTGATAGGTGGCTCAAGAATTATTCAGACCGAATGGCATTACTTGATAGACGAAGGATCTCTACAGTTCCCTAAAGGTGGTGGATTCTTCATCCTTAGGGAATCCATGAAGGCGAGGTATTAGAAACCATTATTGGTGTCTATAAACAGCCCTATCATTGGAAGGGGAAATGAATCCTTTGGAAAGTGACTATTGAGATCTCAGAAGTCGACGCAAACTCTGATCTCTCCATTCTTCTTCCTGATGGGGATGATATTGGTCAACCATCTTGGATACTAGACTTCCTTGATGATGTTTTATTTACTGAGCTTATCAACTTCTACCTCAAACATGGAACCATGAGAAGGGTGCATCATCTTGGGAGGCTATTTGAACCCACGGAGTATTACTAGGAGACCAAGGCAATACATGAATACATGTGGATCTAGACCTAGAATCTTTTCATAGCTCTAATCAAACACATCACTATACTGCCTTATAAAATCCACATAATTTTTTCATTCCTCATAAGGGATAATTATGATGATCACTGTCAATATCAGGTTTGCCTCAGCATCGAGATTCACCTATACCAACTCATCGATGGTGATGGAAAAACCCTCTTTGAATATAGGAGGGGAATCCTACAAATCCTATTTATAATCCAAGGTGAGAGGATCATCGAAAGGGGGAAATTGTTCAATGTTAGATGACCCTGGAGGAATACTAGTACCGACCTGAGCGGCAGGAGAATCATCATCGGGAGAATCATATACTGTTGATACCATGGCGATGAAAGATTTAGACCAAATTACATCCGGCCTTCAGCCCAAGGCCCCATGATTGATAATATCAAAGTAGTAGTGGAGCATCATTCTGAGTCGATTCACCCCAGCCTGGAGGAACAAGAATGTTTGTTGTATTTTTTTTTCCATGGATGAACATCCTAATACCTAACAGGGGAGGGGATCTGGAGTCACTAGAGCCTAATTCATGTAGGATTATGATGTGATATTCTAGTGTTTCTTGTACATAGAAACACACCTCTCTCTCTTCTCAAAGACGATGAAGCAGTGTCCCATGTATGAGGTTGTGGCCTATAGTCGGTGAATCAGGATAATGAAGGCATCATCCAGGTCCATCCAAGGATTATCTGTAGTAATAGTTTTCTCAACCTCATTAGTTTGAAACCTCTTGTCCTTTATCTTGTATTATTTGGAATCTAGATAGAGGGATTACAAAGATAAAAATAAATATTCATCACCTTATATCACACCAACTCATCCATTAATGGAGTACATGAGGCATAGGTGAGAGGAGGAGGGTACTAATGCATGCAGATAGAGCCAGGGCATTCCCATCAGTGCATTTTAGGTGGTGTCTTTCGAGATTACAATGAACTCAATACTATATATCAGGCCACTGAACTAGGTCTTCAAGTGGATCTTTCCACATGGCCTTTTCTCTATCCTATAATAACCTCTAATTTTCAAGTCAGAGGAACTCAGATCTACTTCAGATTGGCCCAGCTTATGGATCATCTAGGTCAGGATAATATTATTCTGAGAACCTATGTTGACAAGAAAATGGAGGAATTCCAAGCCATTGAACTATAAAGTGATGTACAATTGGAGAATCTACACCTATACAGGGTAAACTTCATATTCCCCTAATAACGAGATAATGTCTTGGAATTCGTGTCTCTCAACTTCCTCAGCTTGGAAGGTATCCTCAACAGCTACCTCTTTTTTGAAATGTAGGGGCATTCTTATAGCTTCTATGAGAGCTTCATGCATATCTTTGGATCGGTGGAGATATTATAGGGTTGAGATAATTTTAGGAATGTTGGAAAGGTTCCTAAGTACATCATACATCAGTGATAGGCACACATTTCTACCAGTATAGAGATTCTCTACAGTGTGTGGTATGATGGGCACTTGTTTTTTCCCCTAAAACACGTGTTTCGATTAGGAATCACTACTTATGGATGGTTTCTGTCAGATTTTTTATGGAACTAGAAACATCCAATGGTTTTGTATCCAAAGGGACCTTCTTTACAAAGGAAGGCATTCGTTAGGTCTTTTGATGTACGATACTTAATAACTCATGTTGGTCGAGAGGATGGGAAGTCAGGCTCATCACATCACTTTGGGGGGAATTATTAACTACTCTAGGACTCGGATATATATTAAAGATATGTTCATGAATCCTTATTAATTTACCAAGTATAATGTAGGTTTCCCTTGATATTTTCAATCAATTATTTAGAATGTCTAAAATTCATAATCATCTATATGTATTCGAGGTTCTTCATTAATTGAAATATCTATATTTATTTGAGGTTCTCCATCAATGTTATCCTCTCATATACTACATAGAGATTATTTATCAATTTTTATGATGATGATGGTTTTTTAAGCTATTTAGTGGGTAACTATGGAATTTATTTTCATCCATGTAGACAAAACCAATTTTGATGTTGTGATCGAACCCATAAATGGGAAACTTAAATATCCCGATGAAAGGAATTAGAACCCTCATAGTTTTATTTTGCTTAATAGGACACACCATACCTTTCAAGTTTATTTTATAAGGACCTAACTTTACAGTTTAAGGTCATGTGGTATGAACATATTACACAGAAGATTCATAGCGATATATTGGTGGGGGATTAAGCCTAAGAAACCCAAGGAACATGGAATGGATATAGGTTTCCAAGATGGATTAGACCCTACTGGGAATGTAGCCTAGAAAGAACAGGGTTGATTTGGAGTTTTGGTTTGAACCTCAGGGAGACCTCCTATGTATCCCACATGGATAGTAATAAAAACCCAAATTGTTCGGTGAGCCTCATAGTAGAATATGGCCCTTTGAGAGAAATATATTGGGGCTTACTCTTAAAGAGGATTCCATTATAATAGGGTCTATGAGATATGTCATAACTCATGGAGATTAAGGGAGATTAATTTAGGGTTTACAACCAAGTAGGATTCCTATCTTAAGGATGTTTGGGTTGGAATCTTGAGGAGGATATCTAGTGAGCTCAGGCCATGGGTGAAGGCTTCCTAAGTATCCTAATTATGGTGGGAATTAGTGTTCTCATAGTTCAAGATGGTTAGATACCTAAGGTAGATGTTCAGTGAGGTGGAGGGTGCAGATATGTGATCATCACAAGTTTCTATGACCTATTTACTCACGATCAGTGTGAGAAACAAGAGGCTGTGAAATATTCAACAATCCACACACTTTCTCCTCCATTAATGGAAGAAGTATGGCCTACAAAGAAATAATCCAAGGTGATGATGGATGATGGCATGGAGTAATGAACCATTCAATGTGAAATGATAGTTAAGTTCATTATATTCAACCTAAAAGGTAGGGGCTTACTCAATGATGTATTCCCTAAAATCAGTAGAGGAGGGAGACTATTGATTTGTTGAAAAGAAAAAAAGTTGTGAATTGTACCTTCCCTGCCAGGGAACTAAGGCAATAGGTTTTAGAGAAAATGGTTGGACATGGCCTGGACCCTAATATTCCTAACTAAGAACTCCTCAACACTATTCTTGGGATAAGATCCCTCGTGACCATGGAGATACAACTACATAGAAATTGAAATAACCCTATCATTCTAATAGGAATATTATTGGAAAAATCTAGCTATAGAGATACAAATCCAAATAGGAGACACGCTGGTGTAACTTTACCTTAGGGTTTGTAAATCGATATGTCTTGGTGGAGGTTTAAACATGATTGCTTTTAGACAAGAGAGCCAATAAAAAAGAATATATTCCATGAATGTATTCGAATAAGGCTTCATAAAAGTCTTGAAAAGGCTAAAAATGTGTGGTGAACCAAAGAGGGGTGCTCATGTCTCCGAAATGCAGGTATTGGGCACAGATTTAGGCTTGGATGACATGATTTCACCTTAAGTGGCAAAAAACATGGAGGATAAGACTTGGGTGAAACTTGGTTCAAGTCTTCAAGAGTCTTCAAAGGTATTCCTAGAAGTGGGGTGCTCAAGTTACTGTATAAGGAATGGAGGGAGTGCAAGTGTTATTGATTTAGGGATGTTGGGCACTTTGGATGCACAAGTTTTATGTATTTCAATCACTAAATGGTCTTAAGTCCTATGATCCTCCTTTAATCCACTCACCTTGGATATTAAAGAACTACCTGGGAGGTTTCATAAGACTTTGGAGAAGCACTAGTGTGACCAGATAAGTGATTGGGCTTCAGGAAAATTAATTTGTACAAATGAAGACCCCATGGGTCTATTTATAGGGGAAAATGGTAACCTAAGTGAAGGATGTTTGGGACCACAAGTGCCTTGTGTGCCAAAATGGAAGCACGAAAGTACATTTTGTGTCTATGGTGTTTTGGATAAACTGGGACGATTTCAATTTGGACCCTTTAACAATATTGAAATCCTCCATGTATTTTCTATTCATTTATTCTAAGGTATTTACCATTGTCAATTTTTCATCCATGAAATGTAATGAAGTGTCAACAACCCCCCAGGTTTTCATCAAATTGAAAAGAAGTTCTTATACTAAGGTAAAGTGATGAAAAAAAGCATCAATAAGTCACTCATGATCTACCGCTCAAGGTAGATGTGTGCAAGGTGATGGTTATGGGGACCCTTGGAATAGAAAATCATCCTGAGTTTAATCTGGAGAACTCTACGTAGGTTCAAGAAGGTATCCCACACTAAGAAGTTTCAACCAAAACTACTAAGGCTGGAAATATTGGGGAGGAGTCTTCTCACGCTATGGATCTATTGTTAAGTAAGGGTTATCAAAATTGTGATTGTAACCTCTATTATTATTACTTTGAATTTAATCATGATTTAAATTCATCATTTAAGATTATCAGCTTCAATGGCTTGGTTAGAAAGAAAAATTTATACATCAGTTCAACCATTATTAGTAACTAAATAAGTCACTATTAGGAAAGGAGAAGAACATGGAACTTATTTATGTCCATTAATCCTATAATGAATTCCCCCTTAGAATAGAGATTCTGAATTAGACCTAGTTATATAGAAGGATCATCACCTTGCATGTCCCATGGAATGGTAGAACATATAAAATATAATATCTGAGGTTCCCCTTGAGGAACTGTCTTCATGAATTCCACATATTTCAACTCTATTCACTACATTGGGATTTGGTGGTTTTGAATACTGTGAAATCCATACTGCATTGAAATAGACCACATGAAAAATGGAGATAGAGCATAAACTTTGAAAAGATCTAATAAAATACATATTGTTTGTTAATACTAATGAATTCCAAGCAGCATTATCCCAAGCTAATCAATCATACTGCAAAGCTGACAGGACTCAAGCAGCAAGTTAATGAGATGGTTATTCAAATGCCATGTCGTCAAATGGATATAGATACTGTTATAGGGGATCCTGAACAACATCATGGTTTTATAGAATAATCCAAGAAATAGAGTGAAAAATCCATTGTAGATACCAAGTAATCACTTCTTCATGTTGAGGAGAATGAGACTAGTCAGCTAACTGAACTTCAACAGGATGCTAATGGATCACAAGAGGCTATGAAACAAGTGAAAAGCTATGTTGATGGAATTTTGTGATTTATAATGGATAAAATATATTTTCTGGATGATTCTATGGGAGTTATATTACTTATAAATGAAAATAATTTTTTCTTCATAATCATTTACATATTCATATGTGCATTTTTAGCTAATCCAATAGACCTAGTGAGCATAGTTTGATTTTTTCTAGGTTCATATAGACAAACCCAGAAACATTGTATCTTTTATGTCATTACCCTAATTTATTTTTCCTAAGATCAATATTAAGAATACATAGAATATAATATTCAACTTTTATTAGATTTATCTTTTTGGGTTTTCTTTCTAACAAAATTTGTTCCTTTTAACTTTATTGCTCAACATTGCCTAGACCATACAGAGTGTAAGTATAGTGAGCCAAGACTCAACATTTTATCATATTTCTTTTTGTGTGTGTTCAACCTGGTGAGTACTATATCACTTTTTTTTGGTATTTTAAATTCATTCATGTTAGACTAATACGACCAATGATTAAGTTAGAATAGCTTTGACAATGAATTTTGAGATTATAACCCAAACAAGTCTTGATAGTTGTGGAAGGTACTAATATTATTTAGAAATTATGAAGTGGAATCTTGAGTGATGATTTTTATGGTCACCAATTCAAAAAATTGAAGAATACAAATAGAAGAGCTCTATTCCAAGAAAAAAGTTACCATTTCTTGAAAAACATATTATGGGGGCTTTATTATATCGGGACAGCTAGGGAACATGTTACATAGCCAAATAGTGGAATCCTTATGCTGATCGTCCTGTTATATAGGTGAATTTTATGCAAGGACACCTAAGGGAACGTACTGCATAGTCAGATAAAGGAGCTCTCAAAAATTCTACATTCTATTGCTAAAAGTTGAAGGGATTTAAGATTTGGATGTCTCAAGGCCACAATGGATGTATTTTCTAATGAATGATACCTAAGAATAATTGTGACATCAGTGATGACATAGGATATGAATGAGAAACCACTCCTACACGAATTTGGAATGTGAAGGAGGGTACTTTTTTTTCAAAAAAGGGTTTTCTGATATTATATTGTATTGTCTAATGTCATGCAGCAATGACATTATGCTATGCAGATTAAAGACAAGAAGAAAGTACATTAGGGAATTTTAATTTAAGTTATTTAGCTTCAAACAAAGATTTAATGGTTTTCTAATTCTTAGTAATTTATTTGGAAATGTGATACCATATTCAGTTACAGAAAGGGTGAATTGTAAGATATGATTTGGGGATTCTGGTATCTGAAGAATTATATGGAAAAATTGATTATGGGATTAGAGGGGGTCGCTTCCAATAAAAAAGTTACCTATATTTGAAAAAACTCATTATGGGGGTTGTATTATGGAGATCCATCTAGGGAATATGTTGCATAGCCAAATAGTGGAATCCGTATGCTGACAATATTATTATGTAGGCAAATTTTATACAAGACCGCCTAAAGGAACATACTGTATAGTTAGATAAAGGATCTATAAAAAAATTTACATTCTATTTCTAAAAGTTGATGAGAGTTTATAGAGATCCAGATTTTCATAAGCATAGAGTTTTGGTTTATGGAGAATGTACCTGAATATATAGAGTATATTTCTAGTCATGAATTTCAAATAATTGGAGGAATATGATCTCTATGAATGTTTGACTCAAACATAGGAAATATGGTGTCTATAGTGTTAATTCATATGACTTGGGCCATAATATCATAGAAAATATGGATGATATGTGGTTAAATGATCAATGTTATTTCAAAATGATTTGAAAACATGAAGATGGAAAATGTGTCAACCATAGTCTTAGAGGATTTCAGTTCGAGATAAAGGATATGGGACAAATATAAAATGGATGACTGCATTAAAATATAGGTTCTTGTATATCATCATAAAAATTTGAAGGGAACAGAAGAGGCCTATACCAAGTACAAAGTTACCTCTATTTGAAAAACTTTTTATGGGGGTTTTATTATGTTGGTCTGACTAGGGAATATGTTGGATATCCAAATAGTATCATCCTTTGGCTAATAGGACTATTATGTAGAAGAATTTTATACAAGGCCACCTAGGGGCACATACTGCATAGTCAAGAAAAAGAGTTCTCAGGTATCAAAATATCTACCACCAGAAACCGAAGAAAGATTATGAAGATCTGAAAATATTCCAGATTAAGAGTGTAAAATGATAAATGGGTGATGTTCAATTCCCCAAAAAAATATTTGGATCAATATTGTATATGAGTTTGGAGTCTTCTACAAAGATCTTACTCATATGTATAATCGGAATATATTTTGTTTCTTTGGTGGGATATATAAGGAGAGGACCACAAATAAAGGGATACTACTTGGATTTTTGATTGTATACAGGAGACGTGGAATTTTCTTTTATCCCTTAGCTATAACTAGGATCTAAGTCCTAGTTTTCACCATATATCTCTACGGGATAATAATGAAGACATACGTAGTTCTTTGGGCACCATGTACTTTAAAGTCATGTGGTAAGGACATTAGGGGATTTGATATAAATATCATTTGAATATCATCATGTAGATCTAACTCATACATTGGAGAGAAGAGTATTTTTTACATCATGCTACAGCTGGGCCCATGATTGAAAATTTGGGTTTCACTATGTATCTCATATAAATGGTAATCAATCCACACATAGTTCTTGTAGGTCCATTCAGTTTGTCATCATGTGGTGAGGACATGAAGTGATTCTGACTTAAAAATGAATATTGTGGTTGGACCAGAGAATAGGACCTAGGTGTCACTAAATATATTATTTAATAAAGAATCAAGCCACATGTAGTTATTAAATAATGGTTTGCTAACTATAATCAAACTCACAAGTGCAAGATAATATAGGTTTTTTGAATATTGGTTCATATATAAGATGTAAACGTACATTGAATCTCCACATGTAGATCGAATTCGTACAATGTAGAAGAAAGGAATTAATTGAATGATGTTGTGGCTAGGTCTATGATTTGAAATTTTGGACACTGCTACATATCTTATATAGTGGATAATCAATCTAATTCTCATGCATTTTAACGTCTTACGATGAAGATCAAGGTGAACCGACATGAAATGACTAAATATATCATAAAAATGAGAATCAAAACATGTGTATTTTTTAAGGATATCATGTAGTTTATTGTCATGCAATGATGACATAAAACCCAAAAGAGGAATTGAAATACCTTATTTATGAAGATGAGTTCTTTAACCAATTACTAATCCCAAGTGATCTATGCTCAGTGTGAGAAACAAAGAGTAGTAAAAGGTCTCTTCTACCACAAAAAGGTATAAAAAGTTAAGGATATGGTTATGATAATTGTATGGTGGTTGAGATAGGTTATAGGACCTAGGCATCCTACTTATCTTTCTAAAGCAAGAATCATGAAACACACAATTCTTGATATTGTTCCCGATATCCATCAAGTTTTGACATGGGGAAGAGGTATTTTTATAATTTCCACGTCGATGGTTGGTCCTAAAGAAAAATTTCTAGGCATCACCATGTATCTCATTAAAATGAGAATCAACTAACAAGTCTTGGAATAAGTCCCTATACATGTTGTATTTGTTCATAGGTAAAATAAAGAGGGTTGATTTCATTAAATTATAGTTGGGCCCGAGATCGGAGATCTTGGTGTCACTACGTATCTCATATGGATGAGAATCAAGGAACATGTAGTTCTTGAGACATTCCCTATACAGGATTGATTCATACACAAAGGGAATAAAGGGAATTTATTACTTTGTTGTCATGGATGGGACCAAGATTGGAGATCTATCCATCTCTACATATCTCATTTAATTGAGAATCAAGATAAACATAGTTATTGAAAAGATCATTCCCCACACCAATTGAGTTTTATGTGAGAGATGGGGGATTTTAATATATTCCTAAATAATGGTTAAAATTAAGACACAAGACGGTTTGAAGATAAAACCATGTATTCTGGAAGTGTACTATGTATAGATTTGGTTCATATATAAGAGGAAAGTGTAAAATAAATTTTTTATGGTTGTGGTTTGGCCCAATATTGGAGATCTGGGAATCACTATATATTCCATTGTAATAAGAATCTAACCACACATAGTTCTTGAAAATATTATTTTCTATGCAGATCTGACTCACAAACACAATGAATGGGGAAATTTTTATTTTTTTGTGGTTGGGCCCAATATTGGAGATTTTGATGTCTCTATGTATCTCATTAGAATGTGAATAAATCCATACATAGTACTTAAAAATGGGTTTCTATGCATACCTAATTCAAACATAGAGATAAATGGGACTCATGTGCTACTAAGGAGTAGCAATGATGAGAGTAATTCTTTCACCTGGAAGCTAATAATTTTTAAAGAACTATAAGGAATGCCAATTTGTGGTATCTTGGGTGATTTATTAACATCAAATGATGGATATGTTATCCATATAGTTTAATTTCATGTATCGAGGTCAAATGATGTTGTGTAGTTTAACATCATGCGACAAGGAGAAATATACTACACATTTTACTGTCGTGAAAAATGGACGTATATGGTTGTTATGTAGTTTAATGTCTCGCAACTAGGACATTACTCTGTGTGATTACAGAAAGTACTTATTCAATAATATTTCATTGTTTGGAGTTGTAATAAGTTCTAAATCTATTGAGATTAGGTAATAATCCCCATTATAGTATACCATATGTATGGAATAAGGTCCTTACAACTTTGGATCAAGATTTGGAGGCTTATTTCCTAGTATCACTGGATTCATAAGTACTAATACCCATTATCAATGAATAAATTATTGGAGGTGGATTTTCTAGTTAAAATATTGTGTTATTCTATACTGATAGACTTCTAAATGGAGAAATGTATCAATATATTTTCTTCTAATAATTCTAGCTCATCAAATCACTTCTAAGACTATTTATCTATAGATAACTAATCATAGATGCAAACATGGAGTGAAGGAAATTGAATTTCAATAGGTATAACTACTTATGTCCCATACAACAATGAATATGGGGTTGATCATGTTGCGGTATGGGTAGTAGTCCAATAAAACCACAAGGTTTGGAAGAGCTTATCAAGACATGACTTCTTATCATTGTCTTCCATCTTTTGGAGTATATTTGATAAGGTCTTATTGAAGTATTACATCTTTCCATTGGCTATTTTATGGTAGCAAGGTGAATGGTTGGATTTGATATTGTGATCCTGAGATATATTCCTTATCATAGTAGAATAGAAATTGGTGTTGTTGTTTATCAATATGGTATGAGGGACACCAAATCTGGTAATGATTTTAGCATTGAAAAAGATAACAGTGATTTGGGACCCAAATTATTTGATAGGAATTTCCTTAGCCCATTTGGGGAAGAAATAAGTAGTAGTAAGAATATACTTGAACTGCTTATCCATAGCTGTAGGATAGGGTCCTACTACATCCATTACCTATATAGAAAATGGTCAGGATTATTTAGCTGTATGTTGAAACTTTGGGGTTTGATGAATGAATGTGTCATGCATTTGGCAGGGATTACAGTTTTTAGTGAAATCTAAGCAATCTTGTGTCATTGAAGGCCAAAACTATCCAAGCCTTCGGATTTGATCAGAAATCTTGTGACCAAAATTTTTAGTACCATAGGCTCCTACATGTACTTCTTTAGGACAGCCACAATTTTGTTCTCATCAATACATCTGAGAATAATTCAATTGGAGCATCATCTATAATGGATCTTCCGATGATTTGGGCCATAATAAATAATGAAATTAACTGCTCTCCACCGGATCTATTCTCTTTTAATTATGTCTAGTGGAAGTACCCCATTTTGGAGATATTTAGTGATGGGTGTTATCCATCCCGTGGTATGATCATATGGATTATAAATTGGACAGATTTCATTTATTTCATGTATTATGATTTGAAAAAAGGTGAAACCACTTGATGATGAGCAATGATAATGATGGTTTCATCCTTATTTAGATCTACCAAGGCTGTGGAAACATTTTCCAATGCATCATCTTGGGAATTTTGAGGCAATTCTAGGCATACAATGAGAAATTTATATTTTTCTTCATTTTTGGTACCACCTTCTGATAACAAAAAGGAATAGGGAAACACTTCCTTCTCTGGGGAGATAAGCATAATTCCTAACCCAACTTTTTTATATTTAGGGTTTTCCATTATCTTCCTTGTTGGAATTATAGAAGAATCATCAATGTACATTACCCATATTTGAGGACTTCCATGAATAGGGATGATTTATTCATTAAGTATTTTAGTATTAAATGATGTGTCTTTAGCAGATGGGTGATCTATATAGAAATCTACTAAAGTTTGGCCTTTTAATGATTTCTAAGGCCCAAGATGTATATCAAACTATTGCATAATAACTTTCAATCATGTCATATTTCCTGTAAGCATAGGATGATATAGGATAATTTTGAGTTGTTTATTGTGAGATACAAAGTGGACCGTAGGATTCTTCAAATAGTGTATCAATTTTTTAACTATAAAGATTAATTCTGGGTATCTTTTCTTAATATCTGAATATCGATTCTCTTTGTAGATCATGGTTCATCTAAGATAGTAAAGGCTATTTTCTTTCCCAGAATCATTCTTTTGTGTAAGGAAAGAACCCATTGACCTATCCAAGCTATCACAAAAATAATGAGTGGATTTTTATCAGTAGGTGGAATCAATACCAGTGGGATCCGAAAGTATTTCTTGAGGATATCAAATGCTTCTTGGCCATCATTGGTCCCTGATATGTGTCCCCTTTCTTCATCAATTTGGTGAATGGAAAACACTTTCCTGGAATATTGGTTTTGGAGCGCCAGATATAGGAAAAGGTTCCTTGATATCCTCTCAATTCTTCCAAGTTTCAAGGAGGTGAAATTCCAACGATATCCTTAGTCTTCTCAAGGTTGATTTCGATGTTGCGATGAAATTCAACAAAACCAATAAATTTCCATGAGGTTACCCTGAAAGCACCTTTCAATGGGTTTATCTTCAAATTATGTTACCATATCATTCTAAATATGGTCTCTAGATCATCCATGTGATCATAAATTTTTTTGTACTTAACCACTAGATCATCCATATATCATTCAATTAATTTTCCAAAAAAATTGTTTGAAAATGTAGTGAATTTCATGTTGATATGTCGCACAATAATTCTTCAATCCAAATGGCACTACCTGATAACAAAATATTACGTGAGAGGATATGAAGTCATAGATTACTCATTTTATGGTTACATTCATATTTGGTTATACCTAGAGTATCCATCCATAAAGGAGAGAGCTTCATATCCAGCTATTTCATCAATCAAAGGATCTGTGATTGGAACTAGAAAGTCATATTTGGGACAATTCCAGTTAATATTTATAAAATAAATGAAAAATATGATTTTCCCATTCTTCTTTTTCACTATAGAAATATTGGTCATCCATTTGGGATATTTCACTTCCCTGATAATGTTATCATTGATAATTTTTTTCACTTTAGCATTGATTTTGGAGGCATGAGTTTGGTGTGTTCTTCTTGTTTCTTGCTTAAATCCGTGTTGCTCTACTGGAAAACCCAAATGATGAGTGGGCACATTGGGGTCAAGGCCTATAATTTATATATAGTTCTAAGAAAATATATCTTGGTTCTTCTTTAGTAATGAAGTATACACCTTTTTTTCTTCATAAGTCATGGCCTCACAATTTAGAGTGAGGCATGGATCTTCTTCTGTACCCAAATTTATTTCTCTAAGATCATCCGTAGTGGTGGATACACCTTCCTTAAATTATGTAGGGGTATTCTTGAGGTCTTCCTCTACTTATTCTTTATTATGCATCGCTTCTTCTATCTATACTTGAAGGGTAGGGGATGAATCAATGACTTTCTAAAGTTTGGTAGATGTAATGAATACCTCTTTATTTAGGCTTCAAACACTCTTTTGTAAATTAATATTTTGTCCTATGCTGTCAGGCTCAATTACCACAACTGAAATTATAGAAGACACTGAATGAGTGCTTGGATTTGGGTTTACCCTTTAAATTTGATTGATAGGTAGCATGTAATCTGCACTAAGATGCTTGAATGGGTTGGCTAGGATCTTTTAAAGAGAATTTAGAGCATTGATTCTGGTTATATATTTTACCACAGACTATGTTCCCTTTGTGTGATAGTACTATTCCAAAATTTATTTAGATTAAAAAAAATTAATGGGGCCTTGTCCCTGTGAAATTCCCCAATTTTAACATTGAAGAAATACTTGAGACATTGGTTGTATGATGAATGAATGAATTAATGTTGATGTAACCAAGGCCTTCCATGTATAATGTTGAAAGTTGTGTCCTATTGGACAACCATGATAACAGAATTAGATACAAGATCTCCAAACTATGTTTTAAGTGTAATCTCGCCTAGAGTTTCCTGTTCATTATTTTCATAACCTTGCAACATCAATGTGGAGGGAGATAAGTTATATTTAGTGAGACCTAACTGATGAAGTTTAAAGATGGGAATGAGGTTGAATCCAGTTTCATTAGCAATGAAGTCTCTTCAGATTTTGTATCATTTATCTTTATAGATAAATATAAGGGCCTGATGTGTCCATGTAAAAAATCATCATCATATTGATCCATGAAGGATATAACTGCATGAAATTATATAGGATCATTCTCTATACGAAAAATTTCAATAGTATCAACCTAATTTTAAAACGCTTGAGGACTTGAAAAAGACTAAATAAGTGATTCTCGAAGGTCTTTTGATATATTCATAGCATCCATGATTTATAACATGGTTTTTACTTGGTATAATTGTTTCAAAAAACATAACTTTAGTCCAAAGGCATGTGTTTTCTATTATAGAGATGCAGTTTTGTAGGTTTCATGGAAGTTGATGGTCCTGATGTAAATGTACCATGTGTCGGGGTAGGGGATAGAAATACTTGTGCTCTTGATGGGTTAGGCTAACTGGGTTTTCCCACATGCAGAGATGGTGGTTGTATATTCTATAATAAATTTTCAAATATGATCATGATAAGGCCAACCCTATCATTTATTGGGGAATTACATGTTCTTATTGATCCCACTGAAGGGATCTCCCATGAGTTTATACTATATAAACAGTTTGAGAAGAGTTGTAATTAAAATAGTGGATTATATAAAACCCACATCTTCCATTATATCCATGACCTTGAAATCTTCCCCTAGTTCTCCAATCAAGTATAATTAATTTAGGTTCGTAGACAGAATCATTATTTTTATAGGGGTCTGTTAAGTGGATAACATTAACAGAACCTAAGATCAAGTCCTCAATAGATGAAGATTCTGCCTAACAGGTCGATACTTGTTGGGCCATTTGGTGGGGCTCTACTTGTGATTTTGAAACAGATGGAATGAAATCTTCCAAATTCATGGATAACTTTAGATTTAACATGAAATCATATTATTCTGATAACTATTTTCCTTTCTGATCATGTTTCTTCTTTGAGTATTGACCTTCAGAGGACTGACCTTTTGATGAAGATGGCTTGGTTGTAGTGGAAGTGATATTAGTCACATTCAGTTTTTTCAACTATTTTCATAGAATGACATGAGTTTGATTGATTGTTTTCTTAACCATCCAATCATAAAACTTATGCACATTCTTATTTCTTGAATTTTTTCCATCACTTTCTTCCTTTGGTTCGTAAATAGTAACACAGGCTATATAGACTAATGAACTTTTTAGTTTCACTTGTCCAGAGTCCACAATATTTTTCAGAATTTCATTAAAAAAACACTCTAGGATGGGGTGAACCAACATTTTATGGAGGGATAACAGTTTGGGAGGTCCTCATATCCTTTTTTGATCAGTATCTTGGGTCTTGGAAGCTAGACTAAGTTGTTTTCCATGGAAGAAATGATGTAACTAGCAACATGTTCATTCTGAAAAGAATAAACATTATTCATTAAATACTCAAAATTTCTTCACCTTTTATCCTTTTTATAATATTGACAAGGTAGTTGTCATTGTAGATGCTAGGAGGAACCCTACATTATGATGAAATCTTTGAATTAGAAACAGGTACATGTGCTTGATTGAGTATAACCATAACAGCCTCTTCTTTTAGTGTTCTCCTTCCCAGAGTTGATGGGATTACACAAGACTTATATTTGGTTTCTTCAATGGAATTATCTACTTTTTGGGTGATCTAAGAAATGACTCAAAACACCCTATTTATTTCACATGTATTATTGGTGTGCGCAACTCATCGTGGAGATTTTACACACATATTTGTAGCAACTATTTTTGAGGGAGTGATATATTCATGGAGTACGTTAATCCTTTCCACTATAAAATGAAATATAAAACTCTATCATAATCCCTTTGTTTACAGTTCATAAGATAAAATACTTTTTTTATGTATTTTTTAACTAAATTGGAAAAGAAATTTCTAATAGAGGAATTCCCATAGTGTGATCGATCGAGACTGCATACTTGTATACAAGAAAAAGTTTGGCCCCTATAGAGATTGCACAAAACATCTGAGCATTAATACTTATTGTTGTTTAGGGGTCCCCATCATGGGATCAAAGTGAGAAATGAAATGTGTCAAGTGATGCTTTAGATCTCCCAAACCGTTAAATATTGGAAATGTGGTATTCCCAAAGTTTGATAGTGGAGGAATCAAATCTACCCACTTGAGGTAATCCTTCTTTTCTAGTTATACTGGTTCAAGCCATTATTCCATAGACTAAGATATAGTTTTTAATGACTCAATGGTATTAATAATCCTTTGGATAATATCTAGATGACCTGGGACCTATACAGGTACAACAATTGGATACTGAATAGTTGCAACAACTGAAAAAACCATCGATGGTTGTGCTGTTGGTATTTTTCTTGGATAGCCCATGGGGGTAGGCCTATAAGGATGTGTTTGACCCTATTCTAGCTATGCACCCAATGTTGGTAATTCATTATCCACATATGTAGTTGCAACAAACCCTCTTTTTGGGGATCTTGGACTGGATGTGTAGGATGAGGATCTGTTTATGGAGCATGTGTGGTAGGAATGATTCTTTGGAGTAACTCTACATTGAGACTTCACAACTCCTTCATCTCCTCCTATTGTTGGGAAAATAATTCTTCATGTGAAAGATATTTACCTTCTCCATTGCAAAATTGAGACATTATCTGACCTTTACCTTCCCCCTAGTTAGGTTCCTTTCTAAGAGGAGGATGGTGATTATTTGAGGGAATACCTAGATTATGGGTAAGCCTTTAATTTTAGGTAGAGAAACATCCATAATTTTCTTCAGTGTGTACCATATTATAAATAAGAACTTCATCCTCCGACTCCTATGAACTAGAATCATTTTTTGTAGGATCTTCCATAATGGAATTAATTACATTCACTACTGAATAATGCATTAATAACATTCTGTTAGCATCTTTTTAAATTTTCCTTCTTCTTATTCCTTCATTAGACTTTTCTCTCTTATTTATTAGTTCCCCAAGAACTATTTGATAGATACTAATCTAAATGGAATCCATGGATAGCTCATTTTTACATTCACTTTGTGGCTTCTTCCCCAATCAGGAGAAAACTAGCTTATACTGAGGAGGGGATTGTGGATGTTGAAAAACCCCCCATGACTATAGTCTGAGAATTTTCATGTTCTTCTTCCTCAACCCTTCAGGATTTGTTTTTTTGACTTTGAAGGTTGGGTTAAACAATCCCTCATCCCTGCGGGCTGTGGTTGTTCCTAGACTACTGTGGCTGATATCAGTGTAGATTCTCTTTAGATTTTACTAAATCTTGTCTGAACATTGGCTGGGTGCATTATCTGGAACCCACTTAATTCTCCTATTTTAAAATACCATTGTGATATTTCATACATTTGTGTAATCTAATGGATAACATTATCTAAGCGGGTGGCCTAATCAATGTTCTCAGATTCTTGATGCAAAAGTATATCGACATATTCATCTCTTTGTTCTTGACTTTGGTGAAAACTGATTGAGGCCTATTCTTTCTGAGCATCTCTTCAGTCATGAATAGAATTTTTTTGTTGTAGATAGCCTAGGGAAATTACATTGCATGAGATCACATTCGGCGGACTTTTCATGTTTTGGAGCGTAGTGAAATGCAATGCTCCATATGCACCCCATACTCTGATATAAACACCAGTTGGGGTTTTCGCAATCAATTGTTATAACTTATTTAATGCTTTGAGGCATGAACATTAAAGGGACTCCTATTGCTTCTTGATCTTTGGATGTTGAGAAACCTATAGAGATGCCAATTCAATTTGGTGTTACAGATATTCTATTCCCCTCAAATGACTTCGATATTCATATTATGGTAATAATTTGATTTTTATATGTTAAAGATTCTTCCATAGGTTGAGGCGAATATCATGAATGCAGTATTCTGCCATCATTTCTAGAATGTTGTATTGAGAGGTTTCCAATGTCCAAAACATGACTGGTATTTCACCCTTAGCCTATTTTTTTGTCATATTCAACATATCCTCTTAATATTTTTCTAGAGTATTTTCAACTTGGTCTGACCAAAGTGAACACTTCCCGGTTGATTTATTATAATAAATGGGATCAATTGATGTTTCCAAAGCCATTTTAGAAGGAAAATGACCCAAATGATGCTCAATGAATGACTATCACATTGGGTTATCTTCTGGCTGGGAAAGTATTTCATCTACCAGTAAAAAGGCATCAGACATGACTAGCCTTACATTTTAAAGTGCCTCAAGATTAGAGGGATTCTTCACTACTACATTATCAGTTAGAGAATTTTCTTTATAATGAAAGACACTACTATAGAGAGGACTTTTTCTGCTAACACCATCATGGGGAGGACCACCATGGTGGATTTTAACAAGGGATAAATTCTCTTTCTCTTTGGTCTTCTATATACATGTAGGGTTTCTGTGGAACTCATCTAGAGATAGGTTCTCTATATTGATTGAATTGTCATAAAGGAAGACTTTATGATAAATTATCCAACAAGGAAAATTTAGAATTACTACTACTAATCAATATTTAGGTAATGAGAGGGTAGGATCTTGAGCTGCAACAGATAAATGTATGTGGGATTGAAGAACTCTATCATTAAGAGGAGGAAAATCACAGATCGAATCTTGATTCTCCAACAATGTGTGGTGAGAATTTTTATTATATGATCTATTATATGTAGTTGGGGCCACTTTCTAGGAGAAATGGTTATCATGATGAGGTATATATGACTACATTGTATTGGCTATTAGAACAAACTAATTATCTCTAATTGGAATGGGTGAATGTGCCTGATTCAGTTGACTGTATGATATGGGGGAGTATGTCCCATAAACCCCTTGGACTAGAATAGAGGTATGTATCTATTTCGGGATGGCATGATATTGAATCATCATAGGTGTGCTGAATTAATTATGTGTATGTTCCACTGGTACCACTAATGTTGTCGTAATGATATTCTGGTAAGATTCTAGGATATGAGAAGTAATTAGTGTCTTCCCTTTAACCATTTCCAAAAATGTTTTTGGTATCTTCAGCAGTCAAAACGAGATTATAATTCCATTACATATTTTGATTATTTGAATATACCTTCTTTGTCCTCCCTTTCCTATCAATGGAAACTAAATGTACTCATGTATGGGGTTAGAGATTTGAGCCTACCTGAGGTTTTTCATCAGAGCTTTCCGACTGACTTCTCTGAGTGTTTCTAAATGAGACTATTGGCTAGATTGATGGATGTTGGAAAGAGTATGTGCCTACTAGTTTTTTACCACCATGCATGGTCGATGGAATTATTTCAATGCTGAAAGATGAGACTACTGGTAGGCTTGGTGAGTGCAGATAGGTGTATGTTTCTGCTTACCCTTTGCCACTCAACTTGGTTGATAGACATTCTTTTATGCAGCCAAATGAATCTGTTTATGGGATAACATATTTTAAGAAGGTGTGTGTGCCTACTCATGGTACTCCACTAGATCTAAATAGCAGGATTGTTTGAGTTCCACCAGATGAGTCAACTAGATGGAATAATTAATGTAGAAAAGTGTATGTGCCTATTCACTATTTTCCATCAAGATGGGTTGATGAAATTCATATAAGGGTGAAAAGGTAGGAACCTGCTCCCTATTGTTTGTTTTTTTTCTAGCGGTCAATCATGCACGCCCGGGTCTGAGGTACCTGAGCCAGATAGCTAAAGATAACACCCTTGTCATGTTTAGAGTAAGCTACTGCACAACATTTTCAATGGTGATTATTGGCAGCAAACCTTGGGAGCGACCCCTGTGTATTCGGGATAAGGCCATAGATGACCTCTTGGTCAACTAACCCAGAATAGGGGTTGGATTGGTGATTATGTTCTGGGAATAAACTCCCAAAATGGTTGAAGATGGTGGTTGGCACCGTCTTCTTTTGAACCACTAGTCACTGTTTACCGGACAACTGGGGTTATTCTATTTTTAGAGGGCCTATCGAGTATCCCCTAAGTTTTGGTCATTACTGTGTTGATGGTACACTGAGACCAATGCATTGGAGACCCATCATTGAATATACTGATTTGGTGATGACGTCTTTTGAGAAGATAGTGATCCAGCTTGATCAGTAGCTGGGAAATTAGTAGGTGAAAACTTGAAGGAATCCATTTGGAATGAAGGGGGTTCTTGGAATTAAGTACCTAGATATATGATAAATACAAAAAACTGAACTATATTAAAGAAGAATATTTTAAATTAACACACATGTGATCAATTCCATTGTGTGGACCTCTTTATCAATTTATATGGGCCTGATAGATGGGTAATACTATCATCTTGGTTAAGGATTCATGGTGGGTTCACCATTTTTGTTGTTTTCCCTATAATTTGTGTTCTGATTAGGAATCACTACTTCTGAATGGTTTCCATCAGATTAATTTATGGATTCAGAAAGATCCAATGGTTCTGTATCCAAAGGGACCTTCTTTCCAAAGAATGGTTTTTGTTAGGTTTATTAACCTAGGAAACTTAAGAACTCACATTGGTCAAAATAATGGGAGGTTGGGATCATCACACCATTTTGTTGAAATTATTGCCCACTTCAGGACTCTCTTATAGATTTAATATATTTTCATGAATTATTATTAATATACTGAGTATAATATAGGTTTCCCTTGATATTTTCAATCAATTATTTATCATGTATGAAATTTAGAATCATCCATATGTATTTTAGGTTCTTCATTATTGGAGATATCCATATGTATTCGAGGTTATCCATCAATGATATCCTATCATATAATACTTAGTGATTCATTAGCCGTTGTTAGAATGATTCTTTTTTTAATCCATTTAGTGGGGAACTCTCGAATTTATGGTCATCTAGGTAGAAAAAAATTGTTTTGATGTTGGGATCATACCCATAAATGGGATAACTATATATCCTCATGAAAGGAATAATAACCCTCGTAGTTTAGTGATGCTTAATGTGACACATCATAACTTTTAAGGTCATGTGATAAGGACCTAACCAGATAGTTTAGTTTCATGTGGTATGGAAATCTTATATAGAAGATGTTGAGTCAATGCTTGGTGTGGGATTTAATCTTATGTGTACAAAGGAACATGGAAAGGACATAGGCTTCCAAGTTTGATTATACCCTTCTAGGAATGTACCACAAAACGAACAAGGTTGATTTTGAGTTTTGGGTTTTAACCTTAGGAAGGCTTCCAAATTATCCCACTTGGATGGGTATCAAATCCCATGTAGTTCAGTAAGTCTCATAGGGGAATATTGTCCTTTGAGATAAATAGGTTAATTATTACTCATAAAGAGTATGCCCTTGTAATATGGTCTATGAGAGATGTCTTATCTCAAGGAGATTTAGGTGGGGTTAATTTAGGGTTTACATCTATGGAGGATACCTTGATTGAGGAAGTTAGGTTTGGACTCCTGAGGAGGGTGTCCAGTGAGCTCGGTCCCTGGGTGAAGGATTCCTACATTTCCCAATTATGGTGGGATTCATAGTTCTCATAGTTCAAGATGGTTGGACTCATAAAGAGGATGTCTAATGAGGTGGATTGTGCAGATGTGTAACCATCACAAATATGTAAGACCACATGAGTCATGCTCAGTGTGAGAAACATTTGGATGTGAAAGATTCAACAAACCACACACTTTAACCTCTGTTGATGGAAGAGGTTGAGGATATAGTGAAATAAGCTGAGAATATGGTGGATGAGGGAACATAATGATGAACCTTTCAATGTGAAATGAATGTAAAGTTCATTAGATCTTACCAAAATGCTAGGGGATTATTCTAGTATGGATTCCCTAAAATTGATCTTAGTATATGATGGAGATTTTTTTTCTATAGAAAAGAAAATAAGGTTTGAACCATACCTTCCCTACAAAGGAGTTGAGGCTCTTTTTTTTAGAGATAATGGAAAGACATGGCCCGGACCTCAGTCCTCTATATAGGGAACTCCTCAACACTATTCCCAGGAGAAGATTCCTCATGGCCTTGGAGAATCAACTCCACAGACATTGCAAGAACCCTAGATTCCCAACAAGAATAGTATGGGAAACCTATGACTGTAGAGATAAAAATCCAAATATAAGACGCACTGGTGTTCCTTTCCCTAATGTTTTCTAAATTGGGAGGTCTTTGTGTAGGTTTCAACATGATCCATTTCAGACAAGAGATCCAATGAAGAAGAATCATTTACATGAATGTATTTGAAGAAAGCCTCTTCAAATGCTCAAAGAGGCTAAAAATGTGATTTGACCAAATAATGGCAATCACATCTCTATTGTGTAGGTATTGGATGTGCAAGTAGGAATGGGTGACCTGATGTCACCTTATTTAATGAACAACATAGAGAATAATACTTTAGTGAAAATTGGTTCAACCCTTAAAGAGTCTTCACAGGTATTCCCATATGTGGGGTGCTCATGTTCCAGTATATGGAATGGAGGGCACATAAGTGTTCTTTATTTAAGGTGGTTGGGTGCTTTGGGCACACAAGTGTAATAGATATCAAACATTGAATGGAATTATGTCTTATTATACTCCTTTAATCCCCTCGACTTTAGTGTTAAAGAACTACCTGGGAGGTTTTAGAATGCTTGGGAGACGAACTAGGGAGACCAGAGTAGAAATTGGGAATCTAGGAAATTCATCCACACAAATGAAGACCCCATGGGTATATTTATAAGAAAAAAAAGGACCCTGGGTGAAGGATGGTTGGGCTAAAAGTGGCTTGGAGCCGACTATGTTTTGGATAAACTATGGTGATTTCAATTAAGAACCTTTGTAAATATTTAAATCATCCATTTATTTTCTCATTTTTTTATAAGGTATTTCTCTTTGTCACTTTTTAAACCATGAAATGGAATGATGTGTCAACAGTGTGGTTGTTCGAGATGGAAGATTCTAGCTGGTGCTAGGGATATCCCAGTACTCAATAGATGAATCAAGAAAAATGACTACCAGATGACTGTCAGATGGTTGAGGCGTGGCCATAGCTTGATGTGGCAAATCATAGTGTTGTAATGGTGTATATTCCCAGTCAATTAGCAAAAACGATAGTGTAGGTGAACCTATCAAGATGGGATAATATGGTGGTGTATGATGATCTCTGTGTTGATCCTACTTTCTAGTCTCAGTGGCATGCATGTCTGGGCTATAATCAATATCCAGAGGATTCTTATGGTTCATAAATCCACAACTACTTCAATGAAGGTGTCGACCAGGGACATTATAAGGACCTACCAGATATTCCACTTCATAAGGGACTATATAAGGGTTCACTAGTTTAAATTTTTCACAAAGGAGTACTCGTTATCATCACTTTGGGAATCCTCTATTTCTAGGAAGATCATGGGGGTGACTCCCATATCTGGAGGCACGAATTTTCCAAGAGTGTGGGATGGATTTAGCAATAGTGGGGGGGGGATTTCCTTCCCCTGTGCGAATGGATCCTACTCTTCTAAGAATAATAAGAGCCATACATTGATGTAGAAGAAGTAGTGGGAGGAAGCATGATGACTTCAGAAGGCTTAGCCTGATTCAAATAGGAATAGATGATACCATGGGTTCAAGTGACTACTCTCTGGGACAATCAATTTTCATACATCTAAGACTCATGACTAGAGACCTATTTTCATTCACCTTTATTGTTTTTTTAGGCTCTATAGAGATACATGCCACTTATGCAAGGGTAGGACCCAAACTGACTACATTGTTATCGAAATGGTATTGAAGCCATTCCTTGAACACATAGAACTACTTGAGAGTATGTCCAAGGAATCTGTGGTAGGGTCATTAGTTGGGGAGATCATCCCCTTGGGGTATTCTATAGTTTGGGAACCTCAAAATAACCTAATCTAAGGATCTATCAAAATAACTGGGGACCTGAGCATCTTCAAATGAGTAGGTTTGGTTTTTCATGTCCAAGAAAGGAACCCTGTGAGTCTATACCTAATGAGGGGATGGAGCCTTGTGAGGATGTGGAGTCTGATTATATGATCTGGGTGGTGGTAATGAATTATGAAGTGGCGCCTACTAATTCTAGGGTGAGATATGTTGAGCCTAAGGTTTCTACTCTTGGTGAGGTAGTTGATGTGGTTCTACCATAAAAAACTCTATAGGCCTAGGGGCCTCTACCAGTGCGACAATAGTAGTCATGACCTTGTGGGATCTTCCTGAAGGTGTTGTGGGAGAAAATAGATGTTCTTGTTTAGATTGATTTATGGATTCCTATAGGCATTAATACTTTTCATAAAAATCACATAATCCACATGGTAATTTATGAGTGATGAGAGGGGGAACCAATTAAATATTAATTTTACCCAAACACAGCGTTAGTAGTAGTTTCTAAGTCAATGATATATTGATGAAATATGTGAGGCCCTTCCATCTGGAAATAAAGTCTGTGACTCACTCATTCAGCCATTGTTTTCACTTGAGGATGTCATAAATACAAGTCTTGTGAGTAGTAATGATAAACTAATAAAGTAATTTCCTACAATGATCCTCCCAACTAGATGCAGACATGATGTGTAACTGGTTGTACAAGTTGAATACATGCCCTTCCAGTGTCTATATGTAACACCAAAGCTTGGTTTCATATGCCTATGATATAGTTCCTATTATGTATCCACATCGTGAGATGAAGTGGTCCAGATGTTGAGGTAGTTCATTCATCCCATTTAAAGGATATAAGATTTGATTCTCAATATCTAGGGGTGCCGACATATCATCCACCCATGCTAGATACATCTTTCCACTGGGACGTATTTCCACCTGTTTCATTTCAAGATCCTCAATGTAGGCGATGAGAGAAGCCATCAGGCCCACATAATGGGGATTCCTTTCTTAGTGGGGATTCCTAACTACCAACATGTGGGAATTATCTTAAAAATATAGGTAGTCCTAGTGACTCTTAGAGAGGATAGAGTGGCCAGTGGAGTTACTAGAGGAATAACCTAAGGAACATCTAGAGGAATGGCCTACAGAGCTGTGTCTTGGAGAATATTCTTGTGTTTCTTGGTCTAATTCAGCAATTTATACCATGAAAATTTAACATAAACTCTATAATATACCCTTTTAGGATGCCCAGGGTTATCAGGATCAGTGAGAGTTAATTCATTGAGATGAAAATATAGTTTTCCCTACTGCCGTGTTGGAGGGTGGGTGAGATTGTACCAAGGATCACTGTAATCTTGGTGTAGTTCTGCAGGGTTCTGATCGAGTATCTCATCAATGATCTTATTCTGTTCCATGAGCTATTAACGTATTGAAGCCGTTTTGGGATTATCTTTTATCTTCTACATCAATACAGATGGGTCATAGGGATTAACAGTCCCAGTGTGTCATTTAACCTTACTAGGGTCCCGACCGAGAGGTAGTGACTCAGTAGGTTTGACAAGGCCAAGCGTGTGTCTTTACTAGCGATGAAAAATACAAGGCGATCTAGTAGATGTTGTTATTTTCCTATGGGGAGGTTATCTTCAATAATCATTATCATTGTATCTATCTCTTTATGTGGATTGAGGTCAGTCGTGTTCACCATGACCACACATGGTGTAATATCCTCAATATCACCCGATAATTAGAGTTGGTACAGAATAATACTTTCTGGTGACAAAATATTGAATGCAAAGGGATGAAGGAAAAGAATCCCACACGCTGCCTCGTGAACCCCCAATGTAGAGATCCTCCGAGAAATGTGGCCACCACGAAGCAAAGAAGGTGGTACCGCTCCGCGAATTCCCATACGTTCGCAAACCCTCTACGAAGCGAAGGAGGCAGTACCGCTCCACAAACGCCCTGACGTTCACGAGCCTGCCGCACAGCCCCAGAGGCAGTAATGCTCCGCGATCCCCATTGACATTCACAACCCACTGCAAAGCACCCACCACCACTTCTTTCCACGTGATCTCTGCTTCACAGCGCCCCTTGCCTATAAATACCGGGCTCCCCCTAGGCCTAGGATACAGACAATTAGACCTTTCGGCTTCTCAACTCCCGAATCGCGAAGCACCCATCGCCATGAGAATCATGAGCACTGCAAAATATTTTTTCTTCACAAGATTCCTTCATCTTGTCTCGTTTTAATCCCTTATCTTGTGAGGGATTCCCTTCGTGAAACCTAAGGGCATTCATGAAGGAAGGCGATTCTCAAGGGACCCGGGCATTTGCAGAGCATTTATGACTCATGAAACACCCATCATGTACTAGTGATCCACATGCCAAGGCAGGGTCACTGTACATCACGACACCTTGCATCGCGAGGCACCTCTACTTCGTGAGGAAGTGCTCCATTAATACTATTCCACTTCGCGTAGCACCTCCCTTTCACACCCCTACCCCATTCTAATGACATGGCACTCAACTTCGTGAAGCACACCCCTTTGCTTCGAAATTTCTCTTCCCATGCCACCCTCCTGGTTTGAACGATGTGATTTCAATGTCCCATCGAAAACACCACTCGTAGCATTGCTTCGCCTAATGCTTCTTCACATAGACACCCTAACGACTATTGCATCTTCATATAGCCACACTAATGTGGACCCCTCGATGGTTCGCTCTGCCACCCCCTTGACCATGTCCTTGTCGGTACCTCCCCTCCACCAAGGAGCAGAGGGTACCGGTCATGTTAATCCTAGTGGTGTGGAGTAAACCCACTTTGTCAGAGCTGTAGATCGTTAAACTTCCAAGCACCTCATCCTCAACACATGACTTTAAATTGTGATCCGACCCCGTGCCTCACATGCAGGGTCCCCTGGCTCAGACATTCTTTACGCCCACTGGTCTCCACAAAGAAGGGATCACCCCTACACAGGGGATGATATCCTCCTTATCAGAGAGGAATATGTCCACGAGAGAAGGGCAACCACCTTGGTGTAAGCCCCCAAGCCTCTCTTGTGTAAGGTAGCTCCCACGCACCTCCGTACTTCCCTACAGCCAAGGCTGATGAAGGGCACGATTGGGAACAAGGAACCTTCCATCTATGGCCCCAAATCCCTCTCCCGCCGTGCTTTGATGCACATTGGGCCTCCATCCTAGAGTAAGTCCCAGTACCTTGGGATACCTAACATATAAGCCCCTCTTCGTTTCTCATAGACGCACCCTTCACAACGTGATGGTTGGGTTTATGCTGCCTCTTGTTTCTCACACCGAGCACGACTTACATGGGCTTAGAGTAGGCATTGTCCATTGCAATACCTCATCCAACATGACGTTAAACTGTATGCCCTCGTCCAGCATGATGTTAAACTATATTCCCTTTTCCAGCATAACGTTAAACTGTACATCCATTTGAACTACGAGGTCCTTGATCCATGTCAAGGCATGGTACGTAGGAAGCCTCCACAAGGTTAAATCCCACCGCCCATCATTTCTTCACATATGGTTCTACACTCATTCAACATTATGTTAAAAAAAATTCCAGTCAGACGGCAAGCCATTGTGACCAACCCGAACTATGAGGACTTTGATCCATGTTAAGGGATGGTACGTAGGAAGCCTCGATGAGGTTAAAGCCCATCTCCCATCGGACCAATATCCTTTTTTCACATTAGATTTCTGATGAAAACCACCTGAACTACGAGGTCTTTGATCCATGTTAAGGCATTGTATGTAGGAAGCCTCCATGAGTTTCAAGCCCATCACCCGGTCATTCTGACCTCATTCACATTGGTCCACCCCCGTCCCGCAAGTCGTTAAACGATATTCTAAATTTCATTTGAAATACAAGGACATTGATTTGTTTCAAGGCATGGTACGTAGGAAGCCTTCCTGAGGTTCAAGACCAACAGTCATTGACCCGGACCATCTCCTTTTCAGTGTGACAAGCCCCCTGTTTTCTCCTAAAATATGCGGACTTTGATCCATGTTAATGCATGGTACGTAGGAAGACTTCCTGAGGTTCAAGTCCACCAACCATTGGTTATTCCGAATTCCGTCACATCGGTCCACTAACACCTGGGAAGCCAAGTGCGTAAGCCCCATACCATCAGACCCATGTCCACATCCATGTCAGTTCACTGACGATTCCCATTGGACCAAGGTCTACATCCATGTCGGTTCACTAACAACAACCATCGGGCCAACGTCCTCCTTCATGTCTTTTCACCGGCACCATCCCGAACTACGCGGACTTTGATTCCCTTCCCTGGGGATATGTTGGAGGCCTCTTCAAGGATCAAGATCAACTTCATTGTCGCCCTTATTATGGTTCCATTTCAACCCCCCTCTACATCATTCATCCATCTATCATCCATCCTGATTCTCACCCGGTTCGCCACATCCTGGTGAGATCGTGCCACTCCACATCCCTCCAAAGCATCCGAGAAGCTGCCCATGGACTGACCCCGATATCTGCATCCCATCAAGGGGGATTACTCAATCTGATCCACCCTAGCTAGTGTTCTGAGCAGGCTGATCTATCTCTGTTGGATGTTAAACCTGCGGCATACCCTATGTTAAACATAGGAAGCTGAGGAAAACCTTAGATACATGCCTATGACATATGATTCCCCACGCTAGATGTGGGATTCCTCATGCTTCCACTCCCTCGATAAGCTCTATGATACAGGACAAAAGAAAGAAATGCCAATTCCCCAGCGTTCATACATGCTACTGATGCCTCGACTTGACTACTCCCCTGACTGAAGGTTGGTGCCCAAACTGTACCCTTTGGAATGTCCTAACAGAAGTAGTGTGATTAACCAAAGTCCAAGGAAACATGGCACTAAGAAGAGTTTCACGAACAACGTATTAATTCTATGAGGGAGAACCGTACTAGGTAATGTGTTCCGAGGAGTAATCCAAAGAAGGAAGAACCGACATCCCATCATCGCGATTTCAATAAAGGAGCAGACATCCCTGAATAAGGATTAGATGCCTCCAGCCTTTGGAAAGCAGGAATGTGGGGAACATAAGAAATCCACGCCAGTCACGCCCTAGAGGACGGACATGCACTCCCTGGAGAAAGCATCAGAAATAGAAATGGTGAACTTGATGTGAAGTTATTCTCCTTAATATGGAGATTAGTATCATTCGAGACAATAGTAGATTGATGTGTCACCAGATCCAGATATCCGGCACTGGGTCCCGCTAAACAAATAGCGGGCTTGGTGTGAAACTCATTGGAAGTTGGGTTAGTAGAACGTGGAGTATTCTATTCCGCAACGTGTTGGCATGGATCTCTCTTACCGACCACGGAGGACGGAATGACGCTGGGTCACTGGGTGTCAATTTTTTTCCTCGCAGTGCTGATGAGTTGATCTCCCTATTTCCCAGGAACTAGGTTGCTGCTATGGAGACACGAACACTGCCTGCTCGCCTACACAGGGGCGGGGGAAACAACAGCACAGCTGCTCCGCGTGGCTCCACTGTCATCACAACGACCTCTACATCTGAGAATACGGGATGCCCACATCTCCTCTCCTCGTCAGAGATCATCTAATGAAGGGTGATCAACAACCTTGTACGTAGGTACAAGGAGAAAGGGTTCATCCCAACTCAGGATATGGCCCACCTGGACCTAGAGGCATCCAGGCCCTGCTGTCAACGCCGCCCCCAAAGGTCGTGCAGGGATCCCCTGCTCCCCACCACAACGTTCAATCGTTTCAGGAGCCTATCCCCGAAATGCCTCGACGACTCCTTGCCTTACGATGATGAGGTGGGTGATGTCCGGCTCATCCCAGTAAAAGTAAAAATACAAGGGCTCTATAAAAGGGCCCCATCCAGCCGTGTCAGCGCCGCCGTCCGACATTACTAGAGGAGCAGGTATGCTATGCCCCTACACCACCTGCACCATCTCATCTGACCCGACATCAGCGTCAGGACCGAGCTGAGGATGCTCGTCAAGGGGAGTCGACGTCAATATCTACTAAGGCCTGATCCAATGCCGACGTGCATCCTATAGTCCCTGCATACACTGAGAAGGGGCATTTCTTCACCTGACCAAGATTGAGGCCCCAACCACCCCATGGGCAGGTTGGGTTGGCTCTCGGGGTCGTAGGCCTAAGCAGTGATCGCCACGAACTAATCCGTGGTGATATCAACTTGTACGGAGGGCCTCCCCATACCACCATTCCACAAAGCGTGGGCCTTCCCCGCTCCGAAGCTCATCATGGTGGTATGCCTCGTGCTACCCCCTTCCTGAATGATGATCTATCCCATGGTAGTGACGCTTGGCGTGGAAGCCTCTCCAGCGCCCACCATACAGGGAACGAAGTTCTTGAACCTTTCCCCAACCGTTGATGTGAAGGTATTGCCCATATGGTCCCTCTCTAGCATGGGGTTATTCCTTACATCCTCTTTGCAACTGGTGAAGTTCCTCCTCGCCCCGGCAACCCGAGGGGTGAAGGTCAGCCTTGCTCCACCCGCACCAAGCATGGAGGTCCTCCCCATGCTCCTACGAATTCCAACAGAGCTTCCGACCACATGGGTACTAGCCATGGAGGTCCTCCCCATGTACCTTTCAACATTTTCCCTGGTCCCCCTTGCACCTCGGCTGTCTCAAGTGGGAGTCCTCTCCGCCATTTCACTAACACCGCTCTGAGACTACATGTCAAGAATCAACCTTGTCCCGAAGAGCCATCTAGGAGAATGAGAGAGGGTCGTCGCTGCCACAAGAAGAGTCCTCGGAAGGCCCAAGTGGAGGTCAAAACAGACGTGTCAAGGCTTCTGAAGTGTAATGCATCTCAGTGATGGAACCTTCTCCTCGCTCCTCCATGTCAAGTGCTGGGGCAAGAACAAGGCGCGTCATCCTCATTCTCCGAGAATGCGAAGTCCACCGGATTCTAACCTCTCTCCTCAGGTACATCCATGAGGAAGAAATTGTGGAGATTCCATAGGTTCTGACTATGCAATCACCACCATCATCACCAAAAGCACCTTCTACTTCTACTAGAGATCATAGAGAGCTATTTTGGGGACCAATGGAAGTAGAGAAATGGCGTGACCCATCACCGGTGACTGCAATTCCTACGCCATAAGCTATGGCTATCAGCCCATCATATCGTGATATTGTGGTCAGGTCACCACACTCATCAGAGGATGGCCTAGAATTAGGTAGCCAGTTAGCTCGTTTTTTATATTCTCCCCCACCTAGTTTACTTTCCCATCAGTCTGCCCCGGTACCGCAACTGCTCCCTCAGCTGCCTCTGGTTGATGAGTGGGGTAATACGGGGATAGACCCTGAGTCTGAGCCCAAGATCTTCTGGAACATTCTTGTAGTGGATCACTTCCTGGAGAAGTTTTGGCCGATGGCAGCACCAAACTTTTGCGAGCCGGAGTCCCATACTCTAGAGGAAGTAGGGTGATTCCACTGAACCCTATGGGAAACACACTTCCGCCTTCGTTATGAGTGGGTAGTGTACCCCAAGAGCCGAGAGAACTTTGAGGGAATCAGTGAGCAATGCCGCCTGATCGATTTGGCTACACTCCTATGGCCCAGTGCCCATAGTCACCAGGCCGCCAGAGCACCCTTCAACGGAAATGTGTTCAGAGTTTCAAAGTACTCTGTAGAGTCAACAGGGAAGATATCCACCATGTGCATGTCCATGGCTGGGGACACTACACTGCCCTCCAATTTAGTCATATCCACCATCATCCTAATTCGTTATGCGACATTGAGTACATGCCCCCGAGAGGGGTCACAGTCCACATAGATGACATAGTGGACATGGAGGATGAGCTTGAATTTCTCGATGGAGAATTACCCCCTGAGGGTGTACCACCACTGTTGGACCCATCAGGGAGGGTTACCCATCAGCAGAGGAGTCTTCTAGGACTCCCTGTACCCACCGAGTCACTGGTACTCAGTCGAAATGATGGTAAGGGTAAGGAGAACGTTGGAACTGTCAAGCACTCCGATCCATCCATATTTATACAGAAGATGGATGAAGATCCCAAAAAGGCCGTGTTGCGCCTGCAGTTTTCTAAGTATAACTGGCTGGTTGACAAACTCTTGGACAAACACGGTGCAGAGCGGTGACCTGACTATGGTAGTCCCAAGCCAGAGCAGTAGGGGTAGGAACAATTTCTCCTGGTGAGATGACTCTAGGAAACCCTGATCACGCTACTTCTGTAGACAGGGCAGAAGCCAGAACTCACAGCAATAGGGCGCGATATGTCTCTCCAAACCCTCCTGAACGTTGGGGAAATCTAAGGATTCCAGCCTGGGTTACCCTAGCCGCCCCACTAGCCATTCAGCCAGTCACTCCACGAGCTGCTGAAGCCATCTACCGTGTCGAAGAACCCGACAATGCACTTGTGATTAGGGATCCACATCAAAACAGTGACCCCCACCCAGATGATCTTATAGTGGCACTCATCCCCTTCCTCGAAGCATTGGAAACATGGCAGGTGGAAGTCCCACCAAATGGCATGCCATATCCCATGTGGGTGGATGATATGCCCGCACCCACGGGATTTGGGAACCCCGCTTTCTCACCCTTCAACGGGACAGGGGACCCGCCACAACACTTGGCCCATTTTTCATCCAAGTGTGGCCTCATTCTAGGGACCCTGGCCTAGAAAGAAGCCACCAAGATCTGATGTTTCGTGCAGACATTGGAGGGCCCCGAATTCGTTTAGTACAGCCAGCTCCCTATTGGATCGTTGACTGGCTGGGAGGATCTCCGTCGGCAGTTCCTATACCAGTTCAGCTCCACCACGCAAAAGACCAACATCGCAGACCTCTTCAAGTGCAAACAAAGGCCTGATAAGTGAGTCACATATTTCATCTTTTAGTGGAAAGGGCTTACATACTCCCTCGACATGCCACAAACTCAGGAGAACATACTGATGATGTGTGTAGGGAACATTAAAACGGAGTTGGTTCCTTCCATGATCACACAGAACTACCCTGGAGGGTTCCGGTATTTATCATATGAGGATATGTACCTCGAGGTGGCTCTGCAACAGGATAGTCAGGGACATTTTCTACCCCCTGTGATCCCAACCAGGAGGGCTGCCAGAGCTGAACCCACCGTGGTGGCCCAAATAGAAGCCCCCAGGTAGCTAGAATTACAGCCAATAGAACCGGCCCCGCAAATCCATAGAGGTCCTCCACCTCAAGCGTAGGCTCCTGCCTAGCATCGACTGCCTCAGAATCAACAGGTTCCCCCGCGCAATGTGCCACCACCACCTAGACGAGACAATCAGGCACTGGCTCCTCGGTAGTCCCCTCTGTCCCCTTATCAGGGCCAGGCTCCCAGGGCCCCCTATCAGGAAAGAAGGCACCCGAGTTACTTGTTCAATGAGAATCAGGTCCCTGACTACTTCCGAAGTGCTCTAGAGAAAGGGATTGTGTGCTTACCCGAGTGTAGAAGGCCGACAGAGGCGAATCTCACCGATCACCCCAACTACTGTCCCTATCATCAAATTATGGGGAACACCCTCAAACAATGATATGTGTTTAAAGACTGGCTTCAAGACTAGGTCAACAACAACATTGTCAAGTTGGGCCTAGCCCCGACAAATGTAGTGGGTGTCATCGTAAGGTCAGCGATCGGTAGCGATAGCGAAGGTGAGTGGCAACAGGTTCCCAGCTGTGAGTCCCAGAAATACGACGACTGGATGGATTGAAAAACTGTTACCCATTCCCATGGTATCATTTGGGCATTCCTGAATCAGCCGGAGCCTTCAGAGTATGTAGCTGATACCTCTAAATCATCATCATAGCCGTCCTCTTCCCAAAAGGGTAAGCAGCGACGACGCAAGAAGAAGCAACATGCTCCACCACTGTCGTCATCATCCCACACTCTTGGAAACATTATGCCCCTAAAAATGGGGAATCCTCCTAGAATCCACCCAGTGGTGGACAATTCTTCAAGCAACATCCAGGGGTATGCTTCAGTTAACACCATGGATCTAGTAAAGCCCTATATGTCTCCCGATGAGGGGGAATTCCAAGCGAACCTCCCCAACGTCCCCAACAGACATCAACGTCTGCGAAACCGCAACCACACAGGTCATCAAGGCACGGCAGTGGGTGCTTTCAGTCTGGATGTGCATGCTACTGAAACAAGACAACAGGCTTAGTGCAGAGATTAGCATGCACAACCTCATCTGATGCCCTCAAATCTACCTCCACCGCCATTTATGCTACTAGATCAGGCAGCGCTACCTCGTCTGTATCGCGATCAGTCTTTCCTGGCTGCAGGCCAATCTCCATTGTCTAGTCTTAATCTGGAGGTTACTCTACAGGATTAAACTAGTTGGTAGTGGTATGTTCCTAGTACTAGCTAGCCGCCGGTTCAACTGACATGACCCTCTATGCCTCCATCTGAAGTACGACCCCCTGTAAGCAGAGGCTCATGTTTGGCATGAATGTACGATGTCCTGAAGCACCTGGCAGGAATTCCAGTAAGGATTTCTATCACTGAGGCCCTTCTCCTATTGTTTGAAATGTTTTAATCACTTCCCGAGGCCCTAGGGATCCCACATCAGTTTGAGATGTAGGTAGCAGGTGTGGAAGCCTTCCATGATGAGGAAATTGAGAACACCGAATGCCAGGTAGTAATATCATTCTCCAGTGAAGATGTGGACCCTCCCATACAAAGGCATATTCAGCCATTATACATCACTGGCCAGTTCAATGGCGTGGAAGTCTGCTGCTTCCTCGTTGACATGGGTTCTGGGATCAACCTAATCCCGACTCGGATAATGTGAAAGCTGGGTCTATCTGAAGATGATTTAACTCCCTCCGACCTCATAATTCAGGGATATGACAGGACCGAGCAATCCCCAGTCAGCAATATCCACCTGAAGACCCTGTTCAGTGGCCAAATTTCTAGCACCGAGTTTATGGTTGTCTCCCAGGACACCACCTACAATGCATTGACAGGCAGGACATGGCTCCATCTGCACGCAGTGGTCCCTTTGTTGTATCACCAATGCCTCAATTACACCCTCAATGGTCGAGTAGGCATTCTCCAAGGAGATGCGTCTCCTTTCTCCTCTTGTGAAGTCTGCTATCTGCACGCCAACTATTACAAGAGAAAGGATAAGCAAATCCTTGCAAGTGAGGATGAACCCGCCCCGGTCACAAGTGATCCCTAGGTAGGCCTGAATGAAGCCTACATCTTCCCAATCCATCAATTGGAGGCTACGACCCCTGACATGGGGTAGTATTTTGTTGTTTCAGGTACGAAAGGATGGAATGTTCCCATGTCCTTGTGACGGTGGAAAATCACCTTGTACTCCGACACCAACTAGTCTTAGGTGATCCCGAAACCTCCTACCCCTATGCGGTATCGGAATTTCATGCTTATGACAATGACATTATGTCATACGTGTCTCTTCCACCAGACTAGAATCAACCGACTCAGGCCAACGCGTCACCACTGCTTTGATGTCCTCAATCATGGCCCCATAGGCCGATGTCCAGATGGGATAAGATCGAATGCCTTCATTGATATGGTCTCAGTAGAGCATGGGTCTCTTGATATGATGCCCACTGCTTCCCAGGCTGGCACCAGCTGCCCATTAGGGGTTGATAGCTTAGAAGCAGCTCCCCTTGTGGGAAATCCCTCCACTGGTGGAGAGAAAGATCTGGAGGATGCTTTCCCCACCTTTGAGGAAGGCGTCTCTACCACGGTTGATGAAATGTTATAGGTGAACCATGGTAGTGAGGCATATCATAGACCCAAATTGATCAGTACAGCCATGTCCCCCGGGGAGGAGAACCGGTACGTAGACGTTCTCAAACAACACCGTGATGTGTCTGCTTAGAGTTATGGTGAGATGCCAGGACTAGATCCTCAGGTATCCATTCACCGCCTAGGCCTCCTGACAAACCATCGTGGTTTTAGGTAGCCTCCCAGAAAGATGCAACCTTCTCATGGTGTCGTGGTCGATGCCAAAGTTGACAAGCTTATCAGAGACAACTTCATCACGGAAGTCTAATACCCCAAGTGGCTTGTCAAAATTGATCCAGTCAGGAAGAAGACCGAGAAGATAAGAGTCTGCATCGACTTCTGTGATCTCAATCACCACTACCCTAAGGATGAAAATCCCCTCTTGGTGACTGAGTTATTGATTGATTCCATGACCGGGTTCCAATCCCTCTCTTTCATGGATGGGTATTCCGAGTACAACCAGATCCAGATGGCCCTCGAGGACGAAGAGTCCACTGCCTTTAGGGCTTCCCAAGGTACTTTTTGTTACCATATTATCCCCTTCATCTGGAAAAATGCAGGTTCCACTTATTAGCAGGCAATGCATTGCATATTCAGGCCGATTCTTAGGACGCTGGTGGAAAGCTACATTAATGATCTAGTGGTCAAATCTCGCCAGCTCTAGGACCATCTCAAAGACCTTGAGAAAGTGTTCGGTTTCCTCCGTTCCCACAACCTGAAGATGAACCCGTTAAAGTGTTCCTTCGGGGTCAACTCTGGGAAGTTTCTTGGCTTTTTTGTTAGATACCGGGGCATTGAGATCGACCTAGAGAAGATCAAGGCCTTCATCCAAATGCCTCCACCGAGCAGTATTCGGGAACATCGAGGTCTCCAAGTACACTTAGCCTATATATGAAAATTCATCGTGAATCTGGCTGGAAACTGTAAGCCTTTTTATCGGCTCATAAAGAAAGGCGCCGCCTACGAATTGGATGAATAATGTCAGACCACCATCAAGGAAATCATGCAGTATCTGCTCCAACCTCTGGTTTTGATGCCACCCATCTCTGGAAAGTCGTTGGTTATTTATATGACTTCCCTAGAATGGTCCCTTGGCTCACCTCTCACCCAGAAGAACAACGAGGGTATAGAGAACAGTCTCTACTATCGTAGCTGCATGCTTCTCGATACGGAGATAAGATACTCCCCTATAGAAAAGATCTACATTCCGCTCATTTATTCCATACAGAAGTTGCGGCATTACCTGCAGCACCCTGAGGTACAGTTGGTCTCTTGGGAAGACCCAATGAAGTACATCCTGAATCGCCCCATGTGGACCAGCCGACTAGCACGGTGGGCGGTGATCCTCCAGTAGTTTGAAATCAGGTTTATGCCTCAGAAGGAAATCAAGGGCCATGCATTGGAAGACTTTTTAGCTGCCCATCCAACCTCCGTGGATCAATCCCTAGACTTGGATTTTCCTGATGAGGTGATCCTCAAAATCGATCATGCCATCTCATGTTGGAAAATACACTTCGACGGTGCCTCTTAGAGCCCCACTGGTTGGAGGCTCAATGATCCTAAGCTCAACAGAGTGGGTCTGGGTATCGTCTTCATCACCCCGATGCAAGGCGTCTTTCCATACTCATTCATGTTGTTAGAAAGTTGCACTAATAGTGAGGCAGAGTACCAGACTCTCCTCACTGGCCTCGAGTTGGCCCTCGAGATCGATGTACCCCATCTACATGTGAAAGGAGATTTTGAGCTAGTAATAAAGCAGGTCAATGACGACTATATTGTCAGGAAGACGGAGCTTGTGACATTGCTGGAGTACACCCTCCATCTAATGGCCCAGTTCTCTTCCCAACTAGAGGTTACCCATGTCCCTTGGTCACAGAACGGTCGTGCTGACACTGTGGCTGGCATAGCTGTGTCACTCTCAAAACCCGAGCAAGATGATTTGATCATACATGTGGCACACCATAGATTCATTTCCCTCGTCACCCCAAAGGACAATGACGGCCTGCTAGTAAGTCATCTCACTGGTGGACCTTCTACGTTAGGGGTACTAGGTTCATCAAACACAATGGTTGAGGATACTCCCGACTGGAGGGAACCTTTTGTCGAGTATTTCCAAAATGGTTGCCTCCCGGACGGTCGGGCCGAGCGCGAGTGAATCTGACATCGCGCGTTGCAATTTACCCTCCAGAGCGTTCCCAGTCTTGAGCATATCCTATATCAGAGTAGCTTCGATGGCGTTCTCCTCTTTCGCATTCAAGGAGTCAAGATTTATCAGGTTATACAAGAGGTTCATGCCGGTTCCTGTGGTGCCCACCAAGCTGGGCCAAAGCTGTCCCATCAAATCTAGAGGTTGGGGTACTTATGGCCCTCTATGATCAATGATTGTATCAAGTTTTTGAAGAGATGCCACACGTTCCAAGTTCATTATGGCTTCCTACATCGGCCACCAGAGCCTCTCCACTCCACCAAGTACTCTTGGCCATTTACGGTGTGGGGACTCGATGTAGTGGGACCATATCCACCGGAGATAGCTCACCAGTGTAGGTTCATCCTAACTGCTACAGTTTTCTTCTCCAAGTGGGAAGAGGTAGTTCCAATCAATGAGGTCAAGCCCCATTCCATCGTTGACTTTGTGAGATCCAATATCATCCACCGGTTTGGGGTCCCTCACGCTGTCCTCACTGATAACGGCACCAACTTCCAAGCGGTCGAGCTGAAAAAATTGTATTCCAAGTACAATATCTGTTCGAACCATACCTCTCGCTATCATGCATAGGGAAATGGATAGATCGAGGCGTTCAACAAAACCTCTTCTAACATTCTACAGAAAATGGTTGGATAGAACAAGAAAAGTTGGTCGGACAAGCTCCCCAATTCCCTCAGGGCGTATCGGACGACGACTCACAATTCCACCCAGGTGACCCCATATTCCCGGGTGTATGGAGCTCAGGCCATCCTACCGATTGAGATCCAGCTGCCATCATCACGCACTACAGTCTATGACCAGCAGGCGCCAGATAAGGTGGTCGAAATCTCTCTAGATGAATTGGTAGCACTGGACGAGAACAGGCTTCGTCCCCTGCACAATCTAGAAAGGCATCTGAATCAGATAGCTGGAGCCTTCAACAAGAAGGTTTTCCTTCCCTCTTTTATGCAGGGCTGCCTAGTATTGGCCCTTCGAGCGCCAATGATCCCCTCTAGTAAACAACCCAAGCTAGAGCCCAAATGGGAAGGTACTTACGTCATCCATATGTTTTACCCGAATGGAACATACTCCTTGGTGACCATGAATGGTGAGCACACAAATCCTCCCACCAACGCCAAGTTCCTCAAGCAGTACTTTGCCTAAGCATCTTTGGTCCTGCACGACCTTAAATTGTACGGTCCCGTACGACCCTAAACTGCTCATTACGGTTCCGTACGACCCTAAAATACACGTTACGATCCTGCATGACCCTAAACTACACGTTACGGTCCCACACGACCCTAAACTGCACGTTACGGTCCCGCATGACCCTAAACTACACCACCATCCTGCATGACATTGAAACTGTGATATCGTCCTTCAAGACGATAAACTACAAAATGTTCCAAGGTTTATGACATTAATCTAAGATCTCCCTCGTCCATACTACAAAACGTTAAACTGCAAGCCGATCGTGCCTCCCTGACCGAGGCTCAGCCTCAGTACCCTAGGCCTCATCGGGCCCCTGTACCCCTTCCATTCTGTAATACATTAAACTACAAGCCGGTAAGGCCTCCCTGACCAATGCTCAGCCTCATGCCCCTTGGCCTTCGTCGACTCATGCTCTCTTATGGGATTGTACGGTGTGGTGTGGGATACGTCCTCATTCACGTCGGGTTACGCACCATACTGTACATATCCCCAAATGAGATGCATCTCTCATCTAGCACAACATTAAACTATGCTTTATGAACTATATTTGGCTTGATTCCCATCCTAATGGGATACATAGGAATGCTCGGACGCCTTGTCTTGAGCCCATCCCCGAGCTCTTCTCTTTCACAGTCCTCCATGGGTATTGTTTCCTTGGAGGATACTTGCATGACAAGGAGTTGGCTTTCTTTGCGCCGCTCATTGAAAGAATATAATGGTCGCACCATATGCCCACTCTCATTCTTTTATCGTCCCACGCCTTTACCGCATGACGTTAAACTGCATGGCCTTCATGAACTAAGTATGGATTGACTCCCATCCTAATGGGATACGTAGAAATTCCCAAACATTAGGTCTGTTGGCCCAGCCCAAAAGCCAAAATCTTCCCCTCGGGTCAAGACATATGGAAGGATGCACACTTTTGCTCTAACTCACATCGAGCAAGCCTCGACCAAACTGTACGTCCCCCCCGTAGTGGTTTTCCTCTTTCGTGGATGGATATAGCTATGATTCACCCACTCCTTGATTGGGATTCCATCACCTTCCTCACCCAGTGGGACCACCCAGAATGGCCTGGATACCACGCCCAAGGGCTCTCCTACCTATACAGGCCAACGCTCCTGGGGGTTTCCGAGCAAAAAACTGATACAAGTCCCACATTGTGAATTTTTTCAGTGGTGGACGCTCATTTTTTGCTCCCATATCTTGTCACCATAGGGACTCTGTGTTTCGAACATGGTCAACAGTTTCCTGTATCTTCGGGTCCACCCCGAGATGTCGCAAACATCGAGTGCAGTGATTCATTCTACCCTATCCCGAAGCGAAAAAATTCCCTTCGGGCGGTGCCAGTGGTCGGGCCCAGGACTCAAATTCTCTTATAAGAGATGTACGAGGTGGTGAATGATTACACCCTCTTTCGCGTCGGGTTACTTTCCATTCCGTACACATCCCCGGATGAGATACAGTTATCTCTTTCGCCGTACTCATTGCAAGGAGTTAAACTGCAAATTGGTCAGGCCTCCCTGACTGATGCCTAACCTCAGGACCCTTGGCCTCTCCGAGCCCACGACCCCCGTCCTTACTGCAAGACGTTAAACTGCAAGTTAGTCAGGCCGTCCTGACCGAGGCCCATCCCCAGGCCTCCCTCACCGAGGCCTACCCTCAAGACACTTGGCCTCTACATTCTTATCATGTCCAAGTGGTGTTTTGAAACTCTTTGTAATATTCCTCTGTGTATATCTGTGCGTTGGGATAACAAAGCCTTGTCAATGGTGTCCTTCGGGTCTCTTCACATACTCCCCCAAGTTGGATGTTTCCGGTATTGCGATAAGGTTCTTCCCCCCTTGTTTCCCACACCGAGTTTAACTCACGTGGGATTAGGGATTGGGTTGAGGTCTATGGTTACCTGGAACGTTGTCATCCACCCCTGGTCTGAGATCTAAGACCATAAACTATGATCTTCTAGAACTACATCTGGCTTGATTCCCATCCTCATAGGATACATAGGAACGCCCAGACCTCCTATCTTTGGGTCCATCTTGAGTTCAGCATCCTGCCTTCGGGACCCTGACTATGGGACTGCGTGGTGTGATGAGGTATCATGTCCTCATCCATGTCGGTTATGTCGCATGACACCATAAACATTCCCCACCTAGCATCGTCTATGCTACGTCTATGCTGCAAGACATTAAAATGCATGCTTGGTTCTATCACATGACCCTAACCTGTGACATTATCTTCCTGGCCGCACGATGAAATATAGAACTGCATTGTGATGACCTCGTTGCAGAGGACATCACGTTGGGTATTGGTCATGTTCCATTCCATTTTTCAATGCCTACAATAGATTGATTCTTGTGGCGACACCACAGCTTTCTACCATAGGCCTGTCGCTTCACAAAAAACCACTCACCTTAAAAGAAAAACAATATTTATCAAATTCCACTTCTTTTAGTTCTAGGGCCATGCCCGCACTCCCCTTTTTCCCTGGCACTGGTACCTTACCGTGACACCCTTCAGAACTATGTATGTATTGATTCCCATCCTCATGGGATATGTAGGAGCACCCGGGCACTTCCCTATGGGCCCAACCTAACGTTCATTTTCAGTCACTTAACTCGAGCACTCCCTAGATGGTCCGAATTCTACAACCCTAAACTAAGACCTCTATGTGGGAAAGGACTCTGCTCCCTCTATTTAATATTCCTACTTGTCATGTTCGGATGCATTTTTACAAAGAGCATTAAGAGTGGGATTTTCATAGGGACATTCCCCTCGTCCCATGACCAAGCTTCATGAGCTAGCTATTTGGATCCTCATCCTCTTCCACATCCAAAAGGACCCTCAGAAGACATGGATACTAGGCTTACGGGATCTCCATGGATGCTAGACCTATGGGCGCTCCAATCGTTTTGGGCCAACATCCCTACGGATCTCTGACAAGATTTGCGATATGGTCTCATGTTTCGAACATGGTCAATGATCGACCCTCATTTGTTTTTCCCCATTCTAGGCTAACGCTATATGGACGCTGCATTTATGCCACGGTTAACAGTTATCCTCTATCGTCATGCCACCTTCATTGTGATCCAAATCTCGAGCATCATGATTCCCGCATTTCCACTTCCTCATTTTCATGTGGAATTCCAACATACTCGGCTCTATCTCTTCACGCATCTAGGGGTGCCACACTGTATTGATAGTATCATGGGGTCAGTATTCACTGAGCGTACCCTCACCCAAACCTTCCACTTTCTATGTCAGGAAAGTCCCACCACTACTTCTTGTTTCCCACATCGAGCATGACTCATGTGGGCTTAGTAGTTTTGGCAGGATGTGTACAACACGGTCAGGATTCTCATCGTCCCACATGACGTTAAACTGAACTTTCAGAACTCCGTATGCCTTGATTATCATCCTCACGTGGTACGTAATAATGCCCAACCACTCTTCTTTGGGACCAGCCTAATCCTCACTCTTGGTCCCTCGACCTGAAGAGTTTCCTCTGGGGGAACGTGGAGTGATTTGGACTCCAAGTCCTCATTCACGTTAGTTTCAAAACTACCGCACCCCATAATCCCTATACTCCTCCCTTTAACTCCATGTCCTATCATATTATGTTAAACTATAGGAGTCTATATATCCTCAATGCATGACACTAAACTGCGGTTCTACCCTGAGCAAGTTTAGGATGCCCCGTGTTAATCATGGGATTCACCAGGGCCTCTACCAGAGAGGATTTCATCTGTCAGTGTTTGTCTATGATTACACTGTGCTTATAGAACTACGCGTGGCTTAATTACCACCCTCATGGGATTCATAGAGATACTCTGGTATTTTGCGTAGGGTCCAACCCATAGGAATCATTAATCCTATTCTTCCGCTTTCCGACCCCCTGGACGGACCCCTCATAGAGGACCATGTATCTATGATTCTACCCTGAAAAACATTAGGATGCCCCAAGATCCCATTGGGAAGTGAAAGACCCCATTGCCAGAGGGGCCCCGTCCAAAAGAAGGAAGGATCCATAATCAAACAGATGCGCCCAATTGGAGTACTCCCACCATGGCGGTGTAATTACATGAGTGTTGGATTCTATTCGAACAAACCATCACTCCATTTTCCACACTTTGTGTGCCCCTTATTCGGACCCTTGTCCCCTTTCATGTCTGAAGGGACCCCCTAATAGCCTGATATCATGCTGCATCGGCTCACCTATCGTCCTAGGCCAACGTTCCGGAAGAATGGTCATGTTTGGAAGGACCCCCTAATAGTATGGATGCTCGACCCAGGGGCCGCCTACTGTCCTGGGCCAACGTCCCAATGGATTGATCGAAAACATTTGTGACATGGTACCGTGTTTCGAACATGGTCAATGGTCGACCCTCATTTTTTTCCCCGTTTCAGGCTAATTCAATAGGGATGTTGCATTTCTGCCATGGTCAACAGCAATCTTTCTTTGTCATTCCACCCCCACAATGTTCTGAATCTTGGGTATCATAATTCACACCTCCCATTTCCATCTGTTCGGACCGATTTCAGCACCCCTAGTGTTGTATCATTCGTGCATAAGAGCACGTTGAAGAAATGGTAATGCGGCTGTTTTGAGAACTTCCTTCTCCGGCCAGGTCTCTCCCATCTGTCGGAAATCCGGATAGGTTATCCAAACCCCAGATGCCCGAAGCCTGGTTTCCACTCCTATTTTGTGTGGGACGATGAGGCAGCTATATCTTGTTTCTCAAATCAGTCCTGACCCACGCGAGCTTAGGAATTTGTTGTCAGAAGTCCCGCAAAACTGGTTGGGATGTAATGATCCAATGAAAACAGTGGAAATCGTTCATGCTATGACAGTCCAAGAGATAAGAAAGGTGAATCACAAAATTACCATTAAAACGTTTGTAATTATTATAGTACCTGGGGGTCGACTCCCCCCATGGACGTATTGACCCCGTCAAAAGAGTGTTGTAGCTCTGCCACCCTTCGACTTGTGTCGTCTAGGAATTACTGCCGCTGACTCAGCTCCCACTCCTCCACAGCAGCAGTGAGGCACAGTTCGTCAGCCTTGGCCCTGGACCTCTTTATGCCAGCCTGAATGGCAGCCAGCTTTCCATAATCCTGCCTCATATGCTCTTATGCCTCTGCCAACTAGGCCTTCAACCATGAGATCAGCTCAGATTGTGTATTAAGAGAGGCTGAGTTCTCATCCGCCCAGGCCTGCAGCTATTGGACCTCACATTCATCCTCCTAGAGCTTCGTGATGTCTGTTACCTTCTTCCACTAGCAGCCCACGCTGAGCCCGTGATAATACTCCCAGATCATCTCATCCATGATGTCTCGGATGAGTTCATGAGGATGTTAGGAATCCACTCACCCAGTTCATAGTTCGTGAAGCTACGAGCGAAGTCTATCCATTTTGTTCAGCCATAGCTCTTGGGGGGTGTCTTTGATGAAGCGTGTGATTAGATTCCATGATCGGTGGTGGACTATGCGGCTGTCTTCTTCATCATAGATCGTTCCATCCAAGTCTGTGTGATTGGAAGGATCATACACATGATACACCCGTAAGATGTCCTCACCTGGATCTGCATCTAGTGTTGAATTTGGCGTGACATCTGGTGCTAGAGTAGGAGTGACGAGACATGGGTCGGCTAATTGATCCTCGTCATCAGACTCCACCTCAATAACCTCAAGAATGACCCTGCTGGTGGTCCTGCCAATGATAGTATGTGTTGCAGCTCGGGGAGATGGGTGCACTATCTCCACCATCACCGTCATGCCCCTAGGAGGGATGCCACCAGTCATCCCGACCAGCCTTTCTGTAGTATCCCATGCCAGTCGGAGAACTGTACAACAGAGACGGACATAAATGTTAGTTGGAAAGATCTACATATGAAGACAATGAATCTAGTAGAGGAAACTTATGGATATTGAACTCATGGTTCTTATCTTGAGTCGATGCTAATGGGGCCCTGAGGCGTGGCCCTCCGTATACTATTGGAAGGTCTGGAGATTTTGGAGGAGCCACCTCGGGCACTCTGGCCCCACTAGACGCAGAACTGAACGTAGCCATAGGCGCAGGTTCTAAAGGTCTGGCATCATCCCCCAGCAAGGGGTGAGGGCGAGTCCTGCATACAAGTTCCTCCTACATGGTTCAAACATTAGTAAAAAATCCGTGATGGCCTGAGAACCGAACATGAGGAATGGAGCTCAGAATGCGAGCTCGAGAGCTTCTACGAAATCATCAGAATCTGAGCCTTGATCTCCGACTTCACCCTCCTCCAACGGGCACCTTACACTAGCCTCATCCTCCCGATAGGAGTCCTATGATTCTTCCAGTAGGGAGAGGCACTCCCTCAGATTGGCAGTAGACAACTGTGGTGAAATCGTCTGATCTAGAAGTACCCTCACCCTGTCTGTCATTGGGTGTGGGACCCCACTAGAGTGAACATAGTCCTCCATCTGAACAAAATATTGCTCTGCCTCCACTGGAGATGCCGTGAAACCAGCCCGGACTGGGCCTATACCTGGGAGAACCCTCCCGCGACAGTTCAGGAGTTCCCACATCTCAGACAGACTGAGGTGTTTCCAGTTGACATCCCAAATGTCCCAGGCCTCCGGGAAGACGACATCCTCCAACATTTCAACATAACGCAACTGCTTCCCTAGAGCTTGAGCGGATATCCTACAGAATCCCCTCGGCAGCCGCCCCTCTAGATGACCTTGCTCTTCTAGAATCACCAGATCCGCCACTACTACCACACCCTCAGCCAGTGCAGGTCTCGCCGCCATAGCAGCCCCGCCACCTTGAGAGGCCCTTGCTTCCCTTCGACCCTTAACTCAGGATAGGGGAGGCCCACTGTCACCAACCCGAATGCTTGGCTACCTCAGTATCTCCCCTAGATAAGCGGCCTCCCAGCTGATGGAATACTCCCTCACCATTCCAAAAGTAGCAGTGGATGGAGGCAATTCAATTCTAATCTTCCCATCTTCCCATGTTAACATGACCCACAGCTGCCTCATCACACATGGGTGCTCCTCGTGATGCACCTCCCAGTAGACCTATGGGGTCAGCTGCTGGAGGCATCATAACTGCCTCACAAACTGATGCAGGGTGTATGGTTCGCAGAGCGGCTCACAATCCACTTGTTCCACCAAAAATCTGCCTTGAAAGGATAGAAGATAAGCCCAGTGGTCTTTTTTTCCCTGCTCGTCATCAGTAAGTACCCACGTCGGCAATGGAAACAGGTGGAAGTTAAACTCGTCTACCCTCCAGACCCGGTTCAGCACCATCGATACTGTTAGTCTGAATGGGAAACTCCCAGCTGCATTCAGAATGGAGGGGCAGAAGTTTGATCCCGGTGGCAATATAGAGTTTGGATACTCATAAATCCCTCGGATGTGCGTCGCAATCCACCCATATAGATGGTGGAAGGGACCACATATCCTTGGAGACTTCTTTCCCTTGCAAACATGTCGTATCATTCTGTATAGCTTGGCGAGCATTTGAATCCCTAGATTGACCCACTACCCCATGGCCAGCATGGACACCATGATGATTGAGCTGGGCTGCACCACCATTTTGGTATCCCTCACCAGTAGGATCCAACCATAGATAAAGGCCACAATGAATGCTTCCATCATGTCTATTGGCTGTTGTTCAGTACTGACCCTGAAACCCCAAGTCTTCCATTGGCTGCCCTCCATGACCTGCCAATACGAGTGCTCCATTCCCCTTTGAGCCACCTTCAGACAAGTTTGAGGCCTCATAGGGAACTCCCAATTCTCTGAGAAGTTCAAGAACTGCTCGAACCACTTGTTAAAATGGACATCTCCCATTTCTAACTTGTCCTCTCCAGGGACCAGTGCCGTCAATACCAACGCCATTCATGGCATCTGCTCCGTATCCCCCTACGCACTTAGGATGGGGAGGAACTCATCATACATGTCCCCAAGATTAGGACCCCCGAAATCGGATGGACATCCCACAGACTGATTCCCACCTCCTCATGGTGCATGTGAAAAGTATTGGCCCTAGACGACTATCTACTCAGCAGCATCGGTGTCAGCTATTTCGGTTGGTAAATTTAGAATTGGGTGGCCCATGCCGCCTCATACAAACCTAGTATCCTCATCTTGTCCCGAAACTCCTTGCATTAGGAACCTACCAAGTAGGCCCATTCCCATTCGTTGGTGAAGTTGACGCCCTGGCACAGGTCCCACTCATCGGACCACCCCTTCTTCGAATCCTGCAAAGCCGCCTTCAACATAGTGCGGGTCAGAGGAGGGGAAGTCTCCAGTTGAAGGGGATTCCTGTAAATATTGTTCACATGGTTATAGAGACAGTCAGTGTTAATGGGTGTGAAGTCCTCCCACGCATGACCATCGGCCGCCCTAAACCACTAGCGCTGGTATGGCGTGCTCTTGAACCCGCAAGCTGGTTCATCCCTACTAACCTCAAGGATAAAAATGTCATCCCTCTGCCCGAAGCCATACAAGGGTAGCTTCTTTCACTATGGATAGTTCTTCTAACTCTCTGATAGTAGTTCTATCAAATAATTATGGGGAGAGTGGCTTCAGACCATCTCCCCAAGGCCTAGATAGTTAGCCATCACATCCCTCCAGGCGGCATCTGCAATCACACCCAACACAGATTCTCGATGGGACATTTTGGTTTCAGAACATGAATTTTTTTTTGGTTGGGTCACAAAGGATTCTCACAAAAATCTCATGTGAATCTCAGGTGAAAAACCAAGACGCAGAGCCTAGCCTAGGCCTACAAACAGAAGTTCTCTTTCCGCCGTCGTGGAGTTGGAGACTCGCAGTTCACCACAAAGCTCGATTCGCGGAGAGCAGACATGGAGTATATGGAGATTTATGAAGTCGAGATCGCAAAAGGATAAAATTCATGAGAGGAAAAAAGAGAGGTTAGCCCCCCTATTTAAAGGAAGTGACCCCAGATCTTCACCGCATGTCCCACACACGCGGAGCATTGCAGTGCATCCGTAACGCGCGGCCACTGTAATCCCCAAGCACCCCTTCACGAATCTGTATCACGAAACACTGCTAATTTTTGAAATTTTCCCATAGGCTTCGACCCTAGATCCCTCTGTGGATCTAAGTGTGAGGGGGGTATTTGTTGGTTCCAAAATATTGAATGCAAAGGGACGAAGGTAAAGAAGCCTGCACACTACCTCGTAAAGCCTCGACGCGGAGCTCCTCTGAGCAACATGGCCACCTAGAAGAAAAGGAGGAGGTACCACTCCACAAATTCCTAGATTTTCGTGAACCCATCGCAATGAAAATGAGGCTTTACTGCTCCGCGAATTCTCTGACGTTCGTGAGCCCTCCACGTAGCCCCTGAGTCAGTAACGCTCCGTGAACCCCATTGACGTTCGTGACCCACCATGAAGCACCTGCCGCCCCTTCACACCGCGTGAGCACTTCTTAGCGGTGCCCATTGCCTATAAGTACTGGGATCCCCCTAAGTCCAGGAGATGGACAATCATACCTTTCGACCTCTCAAATCCCGAATCGCGAAGCACCCTTCTCCTCAGGAATCATGAGCTCTGCGAGGTATTTTTGCTTTGCAAGATGCCTTCGCCTTGTCTCATTTTGAGACCCTCTTCTGAGAGGGATTCCATTTGCGAAGCCTAAGGGAATTCATGAAGGAAGGGGATTCCCAAGGGAACCCGGGAAGCCACGCAATGTTTATGATTCGTGAAACACCCATCCTGTACTAGTGATCCACATGCCAAGGCAGGGTCGCTGTACATTGTGAAGCACACTGCTTCACAACACCTTTCTTCATGAGGCACCTCTGCATTGCAAGGAAGTGCTCTGCGAATACTATTCCACTTCACGAAGCACCTCCCATTCACACCCCCACACCATGATCAGGCTAAGGAACTCCACTTCACGAAGCACACCCCTTTTCTTGGCAATTCCTCTTCCCGTGTGACCCTCCAGGTTTGAACGATGTGATTTCAATGTCCCATGGACATCACCACTCGTAGCATTGATTCGCCTAATGCTTCTTCGTATAGGCACACTAACAGCTATTACTTATTTTCATAGCCACACTAACGTGGACCCCTCTATGGTTCACTCTGTGACCCCCCTTGACCATGACCTTACCGGGACCTTCCCTCCCCCAAGGAGCAGAGCGTAACGGTCTAGTAAATCCTAGGGGTGCGAAGTAAACCCACATTTTCTGAGCAGCAGGACCTTAATCTTCCAAGAACCTCATCCTCAACACATGTCATTAAACTGTGATTCGACCCCATGCCTCACAAGCATGGTCCCCCCGTCTCAGAAATTCTTTACGCCCACTGGTCTCCACGGAGATGGGATCACCTCTCCACAAGGGATGATATCCTCCTTATAGGAGTGGCGTATGTCCATGGGAGAAGGGAAACCACCTTGGTGTAAGCCCCCAAGCCTATCTTGCAGAAGGTAGCACCCTTGCACCTCCGTACTTCCCCACTGCCAAGGCCAGTAAAGGGAACGATAAGGAATGAGGCACCTTCCATCTTTGGTCCCAAATCCCTCTCCCACTGCGCTTTGCCATACTTTGGGCCTCTATCTTTGAGTATGTCCCAGCACCATGGTCCACCTAATGCATAATCCACTCTTCGTTTCACACAGACGCACCCTTCACGACGTGATCGTCAGGTCTCTACTACCTCTTGTTTCTCACACCGAGCACGACTCACGTGGGATTATAGTAAACATTGGCCATGACAATACCTCATCCAACATGATGTTAAACTGTATGCCCTCGTCCAGCATGACATAAAACTGTATGCCCATATCCAGCATGACGTTAAAATGCACATCCATTTGAACTATGAGGTCTTTGATCCATGTCAAGGAATAATATATAGGATGCCTCCATGAGGTTCAAGCCCACCACCCATCATTTCTTTACATTAGGTTCCACCCTCATCCAATATGATGTTAAACTATATTCCAGTCTGACGGGAAGCCGTTGTGACCAACCCGAACTATGAAGAATTTTATCTATGTCAAGGCACAGTACGTAGGAAGCCTCCAGGAGGTTCAAGCCCATCTTCCATCGGACCAAGTTACTTTCTTCACATCAGTTCACTGAAAAAACCACCTAAACTTCAAGGTCTTTGATCCATGTTAAGGCATGGTACGTAGGAAGCCTCCATGAGGTTCAAGCCCATCACCCGGTCGTTCTGACTTCATTCATGTTAGTCCACCCTCACCCTGCATGACGTTAAAATATATTATACATCTCATTTGAACAATGAGGACTTTGATCCATGTCAAGTCATGGTATGTAGGAAGCCTTTCTAAGGTTCAAGACCATCAATCATTGGCCCATACCATCTCCTTGTCGGTGTGCCAAGCCCCCCGTATTCTCCTAAACTATGAGGACATTGATCCATGTTGTGGAATGGTACATAGAAAGCCTTCCTGAGGTTCATGTCCACCACCCTTTGGTAATTCCAACTTCATTCACATCAGACCTATAACACCTGGGAGGCTTAGTGCATAAGCCCCATACCATCGGACCAAGGTCCACATCCACGTCGGTTCACTGATGACTCCCATTGGACCAAGGTCCACATTATTGTCGGTTTGCTGACGACGACCACCAGGCCAAGGTCCACCTTCACGTCAGCTCACCGGCATCGTCCTAAACTACGCAGACACTAATTCCCTACCACAGGGATACGTATGAGGTCTCTTAGAGGCTGAATACCAACTTCATTTTTGCCCTTGCGATGGTTCCATTTCATCCCCCCTCGACTTCATTCATCCATCTATCATCCATCCTGATTCTCACCCAGGCTTCCACATCCCGGTGAGATCGTGCCCCTCCAATTCCCTCCACAGCATATGGGAAGCCACCCACGGGCTGACCTCGATATCAACATACCTTCAAGGGGGATTCCTCAATCTGATCCACTCCATCTAGTGTTGTAATTAGGCCAATCCGTCTCCACTGGACATTAAACCCACAACATACCCATTGTTAAAAATTGAAAATTGAGGAAAATCTCAGATACATGCCTGTGGCATATGATTCCTCGCACTTGATGTGGGATCCCTTGGGATTCCACACCCTCGTGAATCCCTATGATAAGGGACAATAGACAGACACACCAATTCCCCAATATTCAGACACACTACTGATTCCTTGACGTGACTACTCCCCCAACTGAAGGTTGCTGACCTGACCGAACCCTTTGGAATGTCCTGATAGAAGCATTGTAATTAACTGGAGTCCATGGAAACATGGAACTTGGAAGTGTTTCACAAAAAAACATTTTAAATCTATGTGGGAGACCCGAACTAGGTGATGAGTTCTAAGGAGTAATCCACGAAAGGAAGAGCCGACATCCAATCATCCCAGTTTCAATCAAAGAGAAAAAAACTATGAATAAAGCACAGATGGCGCCCACTTATGGATAATGGGAATGTGGGGAAACACACGAATGCCACGCCTGTCACGCCCTCGCTGATGGACATGTGTGCCCCGGTGAAAGCATCGGAAAAAATAATAATTTGGAGAGCTACATAATATCCCCAACCATGGATATGGACATGTGGGGATTCCTCGACTATAATTCTACAGAGAAAATTAATGCTATGAACACATCATTTTTGGGGGGTCCATTGATAACTGGGCGATGAATAGTGTTGAGTGATGGGAATTTCATCTAGTTCAACCATGTGACACTGCTGGTTGTTGTTTTTATAATACTCTTAGGTATTTAGATAATCTTACTGATAAAGAAAGAGGTTAAAATGTGTCACCCAAAGAGTCTTTAGAAAACACATGACTTCATCTTGGGTGAGGGACACTAGGATATTTAAATCTATAGTCATGATTGGCCTGAACTTCTTAGGGAAATGATCCATCATAGGAATGTCCCACAAGCTTCTTCATTCAGAAGCGGGATCCAGAATTTGGTTAAACCATTTCTCTAAAAGAGGTATTTGAGGGACCAAAAATGTAATTGATGTAGAACCTTGTAGAAGTGGACTACTTAGGGAAGAGATCAATGCACAATCTGACAGGCCACTGCTCACTGGGTCATCTCTTGGAGACAGTATGAACTACAACAACACATCCCTAGAAGATGGAATTTCAACCACTGGCTCCAATGAAAGGGTAAAAATCATTGGTGGTTTGTTAGTATTCTGTTCAATATCTACCATCCCATAGAACAACTCTCTATGATATCATGTTGAGGTAGAGAATGAGTCTGGTGATAGTAGAGAAGACTGCATGATGAGACCTAGTAAAGAATCCAAATCTTCCTCCTCCTGCATGTACCTATGAAGGGATTCATGGATCTAGATCATTTCACTTTCTAGAAGTATGAATATTACATGTCGGGTTCCTAGCCAGACCTAGATGAAGAGGATCAGGGTGAAGGATCCATCATCAAGTCACACTCTACTTTAGAATCCAAAGAGTGTATGAGATTGACTATGACCTAGTTCATTGTTGATTTTTTCGTTTGGTGTCAATATTTTTTCTTCCCACCCTAGGATAGTTCTTCCATGAATCGTAGATCTTATACATTGGGGGAAACTCTATGAAGGATGGCATTGGAGTAGGTAGGACCTCCTCATGAGATGAATGGGATATGAGGAGGAACTTCGTACCTGTTACCATTGGAGTGGGGAGGACCTCCGATGGGACTATGTTGAGAGTGGGTAGGACCTCCACTATAGTGGGTTGTGGTGGGAAGAGAACCTGGGAAGACGTTGAATGGGAAGTTGGGAGGACCCATGTGTCGAGAATCTTGGGTATGGGGAGGACCTCCATACTAGTTTTTGGGCATGCAGGAAGGGACTACGTGGTTGGGAGTGCTAAATTGGGGAGAACCTTTGAAAAATCCAGTTTGGATATAGGAAGGACCTCCATATCGGATGTCAACAAGACATGGAGGGATATTTCTTGGATTGGTGATGATACGGCGAGGACCTACATACTGGATCTTGATGTCACGAGCTAGTCCATGATGACTGCTGATTGTGCTAGTGATCTGAAGAGTCAACCCAGACTGGTCATGGGGTGAATAGGGTCTCACTCTCAATTGATCAATAGTAAATCATTGATTTGCATTATCAGGGACCAATTAGAATGTGTAGGGGTGGTATGGGCCACTGAATCTATAGAATATGATGCCCTATGACGGGTGTCCTCCTGAACTTTTACCTGACATTGGCGTCGAATTAGCTGAACTGAGGTCGGTATTGAAGGGTTATAAAATAGCTATTTCTCAACCTGAGCGATCAGATAGAAACATAAACACTGACTAGTGGGAGATCTCCTTGGAGACTCCTGTGTAGAATTTGAAGTAAGGATGTCTCAGATGTCTATCACCCCATTGGAAAAGGGGAGTGAACCATGGGAACGTTCTGGAGAGAGGATCCCAAAATGGTTTATTGTTCGAGTGAGGAGAAGTGTCTCCCTAAACAGCCATTGGGGGTGGTGGTGATGGTGTGACATAGAAGCCTCCAAATCCTGGAGGTCAATATAACATGATAGGATACCCCCTCCTGTTTGTACCATCAAATAAGAGTGTCGATCACCATTATCTGGATAAATTCGGAGGGTGAGAAGGGGTGGGGGTGCCTAGTAACCGTGTTTTTGGACAATTGCGTAGTGGAGGAGGAGAAGTGTGAGATTTTTGCATTAGAGTTTCCCCTGCCCCTAAGTCTATGGGCAGGAGGCAACTGGTTTCATATAACATGGGTCCTGTAAAACATGAAGATTCTGTTATCGTTATGTATAATAGGAAACCAGTTCCTAATAACCCAACACTGTTTAGTATTCAATTAATATATAGGGAGATCCATGTTGATGATGTCATGGACTGGAATTCCTAATGATTAACTACCCCAAATTATGCTGAGTTCCACGCCGGACACACTATTTTCTTGGAAGGACCTATCACCAAGTAGATGGATCCAGTGACACGCTTATCTGCTAATGTATAAAATTCTAATAATACCCATGGATGTAGGAAATAATATTCACATAGGGTTCACCATTTCTATTTCCAAAATTTTACATCAGGGAGAACTACTCGTGTGAGTGTTTTCAATGGTGGTAGAAGCATTTTACCATGCATTCCTACTTTCCAAAGGTGGGATACATTCATCACATTCTCAGCGATGTTTGATCCGTTATAAAAATGTGATGATGGGATGTCAGTTCCTTCTTTGGTAGATTCCTCCTCAGAATTCATCGCATATTTCGGGTCTCTCTTAGAGATTAATATGTTGTTCGTGAAACTCTTCTCTATACTATCTCTTTGTGTATGCGAGTTAATTTTGCATCTTCTGTCAAGATATTCCAAAGGGTCAAGTTAGGGTAGTAACCTTTGGTCAGAAGAGTAGTCTCATTGGGAATCATTTTCATGTAAAGACGTTGGAACATTGTATCACCTAAATTATACCTTATTAGACGGCTTCTCAAGGGTGTAGAAGCCAGAGGAATCCCACATCGATTTTAGGGTACTTATTCTGGAGGCATTTCTTTGAGGTTTTCCTCAGCTTTTTATATTTAACATAGGGTATGCAATAATTTTATCATATATAAGAGATCGATCAGGCTGATTATAACACTTATGATAGTGGATCATATGGGTATATCTCTAGGAGGGATCTCCTTAAAATTTTACTGGATGGATGGATCAGAACGCCCAATAAGGACGAACTAGGGATGGTGTGTCCCAAAAAGGGAAGGTTTAACACTATTAAGACTAATATGGACATAAAAAAGGATGGATCAGGGAAGCGCACCCCAAAATGAGGATACCAAGGTTTAAAATTGAATAGGATTGAACATTGGGGTGGCTTTCTCTGTACACTATTTAGAATATAGGGATCAAACCCCATGGAGTATGAATGAGTGATTTGGGGATTACACATGGTTAACTACTCGCGTGCTGAAAAAAGCAACAGTGGAGTTAGTATCATGATATCATAGGGATGTGGTTTCCTGGGTATGAATTAAGATGGATAATAGATTATTGGGTGAAGTTGGTGGAATGAATGAGGTGGAGATGAGGTGATGATGATGGTTCTGGGCTTGAACCTCAGGGATTCTTCTTATGTATCCCAGTGGTTGTGAATGAAAGTCCACGTAGTTTGGTATGGGGAGACGAGACACCTATGAAGGTGGCTCATTAGAAATGGAGCACATGGATGGGGACCTAAAGGAAGTAGAACCTATGGGTTGGGGAATAATATTCTTGAGATACAAAGGCTCAAAGGAGAGGCTATGATGGAAAATGGATGATGGGATTGATCCTCGAGGAGGATTCCTACCTATCCCAGTGGCTAGGAATCAATGTCCATGTATTTCATGATGGGGGCATAGAATTGTTGCATACACAAAGTAAAGTGACTCAGAGACGTTGTAGGGGCTTATGAATGGCGAGAGAACCTTCACAAGAGGGGCACTATCGATTGGAGGATTATGGTGAAGTGTGAGGCTTATCAATGGTTAGATGAATATATGGACCAGAACACCCTAGGGAGGAGGATCCGAGAGATACTTTCCAAAAAGGATGATGTAATTTTGGGAGGGTACATCCTAAGAAGGGAGCACCAAATTTTACCATTGGCAGGGATTGAACCTTAGAGAGGCCTCTACGTATCTCAAAGGTATAAAAACCAACATAGTTTAGAGCATGTAGTTTAATGTCATGTAGGATGGGTGAACCAATGTGAATAGCTGGAAAAAATTGATTATGGGGAATGAGGGGATTGAAACCTAAACAGGCTTCTTACATACCCCGTATGAATGATTGGGATAAAATTCCACATAGTTTGGTAAAGAAGGACATGTTTATTATGCATGGATGGTGGTACAAGGTCATTCTAGGGATTATGCATAGTTATAGTCCCAAAGAGGATGTCATGGTCATCGTTTACTTTAATCCCACATGATTCATGCTTGGTGAGAGAAATAAGAGGTAATAGAAGACCTGTCGATTTTGTCGTGAAACTTACATCTATGAGGGATAGTGTGGGGATTACACATGGATAGGGACCTAGGGAGATGGAGATAAGGACTAACTTCTGGAGGGAATCCCAAAGAGGTAGTTTAGGGATTAGTTGGAGACTGGATGAGGTGCACATGGTGAAAAAGCACAAAGGGATAGATAAAGCAGGATGGAACTAGTTCTTCTCCCCTTTCGGGTCCTCTCAAAATTACAACGCATGCAATGATCTTAGTTTAACATCATGTGTTGAGGATGTGGATGTTTGGATGTTTAACATCCTACTACTCAAATGATGAGGAATCAATCCTCATCCCTTAGACTTGCATAAATTTCACCAACCCACACTTTGAGAAATGAAGGCACTAGCAATTCCCAACTGGAGTGAGGTAGAGGAGTGTTCAATCGAGGGGTCTATGTTAGTATAGATATGTGAAGAAGAAATAGGTGTTAACATACCCATGTGAAGAAGAACCAGGTAAAAAATTTGACATGATACACTACTTGGGGAACTAGGAAATCATTACACGTAAGCCTATAAGACTACACGGATGAGGTGCATGCAAGATAGGGATGTTGCACGCAAGATCTTGAACATGGTGCCTTAGGATAAGGGAATCCCATGGAGTCTAATGGACAAGGTGTTCATAGGATTAGGGAGATGCACATAAGATGAGTGGGTCTAGATGAAAGAGGAACTACACAAAGACAAGTGTTGTATGTTAGAGGGGTCTTTTTCACACACTTTCCTAGGAAAAAAAGGAAATGGACGAGGGTCAATCCCTTGTGGGCCCACTCGAAGGGGGACCTATATCGAAATATATAGAAACTAGAATCCATGACATTCACATGGTTATAGAAGGGGTATTTTTACATCAATGGGAGTGAAGGGTTTACTTACAGAGCATTCTCTTGAAGGGATGGGGTTACCCCTCTATATATAGGTGAAAATATCAGTGGGATATCATAAGTAGACCATCATGGAATATTTTGGTTGATGTCATATTGGGTTAATAAGAGTATTTTATGTATATTTCATCTTTACACACCATACTTCATGCTTATGCGCACTTGAATTTTCCATTTTTAGGGGGTTAGAGCGGAAGATGGTCTGTGATGTCACATTGGGAGCACTAGATGCTTGTGTGTGGAATTCAGTGTTGCGTACAGAATTCCAATCTTTCTCCCGACTCCCTTGGGATTCTTGGGATCATCCTATGAGTTAAATAATGTTGTTCAGTCTACTAAATTTGTCTATACAGGGTATCAAATGAAATTCAACACCAACATACACTTTCTGAGCCACCTTAAAAGGCTTAGGGGCCAAGGGTGGTGTCCTTTCAGCATTTTTAAACATGTCTTTAGTGGGATAAATTAGTCTTATATATCCCAAAGAATAGGGGGAAAATATTTTTTAGTTGACCCATAGGTTAATACCAACTTCACCATGCATCACATGGAAATAATTTGTTTGGGGACTCTATCAAATCATCAGCTTATGGTTGATTTCATGGTTCATGTAAATGTAAGTTTTACATTCCCAAACAACATTGTAAATTTTGATGTATTGTATCTCATTATTTAATTCTATACATGTCATGAACACTGCTTAAGACAAAAACCATTCAGGCCTGAACCCCCCTACATATTAGAAATTCTAGTCTCTCTTCCAACCTTGGGACTAGTATGTCTGTAAGGAACATAAGGTTGAGTCATAATAGTAAAGATTGGATTCCTGGATATGTTGATTCATATCTGGGGTATAATGGATCTTTTACAAGAACAAATTAGTGGGAACTATTTCAGGATGCAAACACCCTTGGAGGACATGTTGGTGGAAGGAGAATTTATTTGTTCCATGATACAAGAGATTAGGAAATAGCTATGAGCCTATGGTAAAAGACAATCTCGCATAAGCATATAATCATATAAGTCCAAGTAGTCACTTCAAGGATATTATCATTGATATGATGAAAAATTATATTACAAATCCAGAATTTTGGATTCAACCATGTTTAAGTAATCTGGCCCAATAGCCTTGATCATCTGATGCATGTGAAACAACTTGCTTGAGAGAAGCCTTTATATGAGCCATTGAAAAACTGCAAGAATTCATTGAGTTTTCTTATTAAAATAAATTTTTATCTTAGAAAATTAAAAAAATTGACTTGGGAAAGATTCAATTTTTTGTGATGGAATGCCCTCCGCACATGCCCCCCGGTCATGTCCTTCGTGTAGACCCCTCAACAAAGTGGTTATGTGAAGGTTCCTTGACAAAGTGGTCCCGTGCAGACTCCAAAAAAGTTTATTCACATAGGGATGTTTCTAATGTGGTATACAAAGTATGTTCATGGAGAAGTCCTTTAGAATACCTATAAAAATAGAATGTGAAACACAGTTGAGTGGAAGACCTACACAAAGAGAGAAAGAGACACGAGGGCGGAATAAAGAAATTAGTATATGGGTCAGTAGTATTTGTAGACACCATTGGCCTGCACATCTGACATATGTCATGGAACTGCACACTATACTTGCACACTAGACTTATGCACTATACTTTCACACTGGGGCTACACCACCAACCTACGTGGGTGTCCTACACGGTTGACCTGCACCACCTTCAAAATCTTTTTTTCTATATACCTCCTGATTAGGCCCTCTTCTTTCAACCAGATCAAATATTGTGGGGGGGTGACACTACATTTTTTTCTAATGGGATAAAAATATTATTAATATTACCTCAAGAATGTTATAAAGATGAAATTACTGAAGAATAGTTAAAGTAATTTTCCCAAGTTGTCATGTGCGAAAACCCTTTTGCATTTAAAGGCTCATGCAACCCATTTTCACAACAATGAGAGAATGGCCAATTATACATGGGGTGCCTATGTCGGGAATCTATTCTTTATATCTACACAAAAATATCATTCGACTAGGGTTCTCTATTTTAATATAAATTGGACCCTAGGGATCCCTATTTGAATAACTAGAATATCAAAATAATCCTTAAAGCACCGTTCACACATCCTCTTCCCCTAGGTCCTCTAAATCCATTTAGGTAGCCCTATGAAACTTTATCTAAGAGTGTATTAATGGGGATAGTGAAATATATGTACCTCCAGGTTCTGAAACACAATACCATCATATGAGAGACCCTTTCCCCCCTTGTGGAAAACCACTTGAGTGAAGTTCCCTTCCCTAATCTAAGACTTACGCAAGACCCTTCAATGGACACCTAAGGAGACCCATGGTACCTAGGATAAGGCCTCACCCATGATTTTTCCTAGGTGGTGTATTTATTGAGGCATATTCATCTCACACAAGAATAACCCCATATGTGAAGCACTTGAAAATCCTCCTAGGACACATGTAAATAACCTTTATCACCAGGAAATGACTTGTTTGAGACTCATTATGAGGCTTATTCTAAGCCACCAATGGTAGGGTTCCTCTCAATTTGTATACCTCAATTGAGGGGGGCCAAAATGAAAGATCCAACAAATCCTATAAACTTGAAAAAACCATGAAAATAGGCACACTAATGTTCATGTCATTCTGATATGAATTCCTTCAGTCATAGGTGTCACACACCTATCCTGTTTGATGGTTAGGGCCCTCGAGGTGCATGTAGATATGCATTCCCATAGTCATTATGACCCCGACCCAGGGGGCAGTGTCACAAATGTCTCGATCAAGAACATGAGGGATATGGAATTTCCCTTACCTCATTTTTCTGAGACCAGGGGCCTCTTATTATAGTGGGGAAGGATAGGATCAAAATTTCATTTCCCTTTGAGTTGTAGTAGGTTATCCTCCTTTCATGACCATGAACCAATTTTAGGGCATCCCTCATGGATTAATTCCATGTCCATTCTTTCAATACATCTTCTACTTCATTCCATACTCCTTATCCATACCCATGGGATGTGGCTAGATAGATAATCAAATGTGATTATCTCAGTTACAATAATAATTGGGGAGATTGGAAATTTAAAGCCCTTTATCTCTTCCTTTGGGTCTAGGGTACAATGAAATGAGGGAATGGTCACCAAAGCCTAATATATTTCCCTTTCTCTATGTGTTTGGCCTCATCCATCAACAGACAAAGAAGATTGTATGGTACCCTATATCTACAAATTCCTTTTATTTCACACACCAAGCATGAATCACATGGGCTTTGAGGTTATTAGTGATCATGAAATACACACAATCCCAAACCTATGGGCCTCCTACTCTATGTAATACCCAACCTTTCACAAAAGTAAATCCTCCAATATGGTTTAATACCCAAATCAATCCTCTCAATGGTCCATATTTCCCAAAGAGATAGACATTCAGAGAGCCTCTATAGGTGTGGTTCATAAAAATAGAACAACATGGACTTTGATTCCTATCCAAATGGGATACGTAGGAATCCTTCCTGAGGTCCAAAAACAACACACTAAATCAACCCTAGTTCACTCTAGGCCACATTACCAATATGGTCTTATTAAACATGTGAATCCATATCCCTTATAGTATCACTAGGATTATTTAGCATAAGTCCCAAGACAAACATAGACTAGGAACATTTTCCCTAGATGTCCTTCTCACATGATGATAAACTTCTTAGTTTGGTCCTTATCACATGACCATCAAAGATATGATGTGTCCCATTAAGTGACACCTAACTATATGGGTTCAGATTCCTCTCATGAGGATAGATAGGAAACCAATATCATGGTTTTGGTCCCTACATAAAAACAAATCCCATCACCATAGATGATGATACACTCTAGAGAACCCCATTGTGTGGCTCGAAATCAGTGTCATAATAAAAAATGAAAAAAGAATATCTGTTCAGTAGAAAAGTGGGTACTATTTATGGGGAACCAAATATACATACAAACGTATCTATTTATGAGGTACATTATATAAATGTAGATGATTATAAATTCCATACATCCTAATAATTGATTAATAATTAAAGGGTGAAAAACTTCATACTTGGCGGTTAATGATTGATTCATGGACATATCTTAAATATAAAATAGTGTACTAAAGTGGGCAATAATTCCCCTAAAAATGAGTGATGAGACTAACCTCCCATACTCTAAAACAAAGTGAGTTCTTAAGTATTGTGAGCCTAATTTACAAAAAATCACCTGAATTTGGAAATAAAATCCATGATTTATCACAAATATAGTACCTTTGGGTGTTTCTGACTCAAAAAATTAATCCTTTTGGAAGACGTTTAAAAATGATAAACCTAACATGAATGATTATACAAATCTCAACCCCATGAAATAAATCATGAAGCACAATTATTTTCATAAGAAATAATATTAACGTCAATATAAAATTTATATATAATTAATGTAAGGATATTAATGACAGAAAATGTCAAAGGGGTAGTATATACACCCCAAAAAATAATATAGGTTCATAACACATCATTTTCTCAAAAAAAAGAAAATCGAGACAAAATCCCTTAGCTTAAGTATCAAATTCAAAAGTACACATTAAAACATATTGTATAATAAATATTGGTTTATTATATATATATATATATATATATATATATATAATATATCCATAATGATATATATCATTTCATATACTACTTACTTATGAGCTTTTATTACCTGTTTATTAACAATTCCTTGTTAAAATCATGTTTCTGGAAAAAACCGCTTTATTTTTCATGTATGTTTTACTTTTTTGTCATCGTAACTTTTACATTGATAATTTTTCCACAATATCCAAAAATTTAACCATGATATAAATATTTTATATATAGTAAATATTTATTTAGAGTAATCCTTGAAATTTATAGATATAAAATGAAATAAACCATTCATAAAGATGGTATGTTGTACATATGCATGAACACTATTTAAATTTTCTAAATGGATGAATTGAATGAAAGGTAAATTATACAGTACTAATATAGAATAATATTTATTTTAAACATATCAAATATTTTCATTAAAAAATCCTTATTACTTTCCATATAATGTGTATGTGAAGAACAAATCACATCAGTTTGTGAGGTGGTAGTTTTCCGTACACACGAGTTGCGTTATTGAATTCCCATAGAATGGAAAGTAAGAAGGTATATGTAATTTTATAATAAAATTAACCTAATTATTTGATAAATATATTTTAAATATTTTAAATACATCATTACATATATCTATGGGATGTGGTGATGGAAAACAAACTTTATCGATTTGTGAGGCGGTAGTACTCCAAACACACGACCGACAATTTCATTTTCCTTTTGGTGGAAGAGGATATGGATATAGTTTATTTCGTATACATAATAAAATATCAGTATATTTTAAATAATATTTTTATTATATTGTAATTAATATTCCATTAAATAAGGTAGTAAGAGAAGAATTAAAAGAAATATTTTAGTGAAGATAATCACCTTCGCTTAGAATACCCCCCCTAGATATCTTATTAAGAAGTATAGGGTTTGTCTTTTGGTATTAACATTAGATATATAACATGTATAATTATTTTTGGGAGGACCATTTTAGGGTTTTGTTGAGCCAAATGACTTATGATGTGTGAATAAGTAAATGGAGGAGGTGGCCATTTATAATAGGTTGGAGTGAAATTTCTATAAAATCCAAAAAAATATCCAATAATGGGAAGTAAATATCACCCAAATTCCCTAAAAAATTGATAAATAATATTTTTTAGGGATTATATGGTCTATACATACCTCCACCACACAAAAAACAAATTTTTTAAACATTTTGTTACTTGCCTTCAAAGTTTCCTTTTAGAATTTTAGTTTTCACTACAGTAACTATCCTTTTTTATTTAGGTAATTTGTTATTAAATACTAGAGAAAAAATGATCCTTATTATATATATTTTACCCAATTGTTCTAAACATTAATTTAAATTTATAAAATAATAATCCATATGTGTATAAAATTAATTTTAAAAAAACGTATGAAGTACAAAAAACCACATTTAACCCTTTACCATGGTAACAATGTTTTTCACAAATTAGGTGTAAATATAATTATTATAAAAAGACCACTAGTACATGAATGTAATATAGAGAATATTCATTAAAATATTAAATAACATGGAATATGATTTTTCTAGTAATTTAAAATTATTTAATAAAATATTATTTTTTAGAAAATGACATTAATGTTAATTTTGAAACTCTTTTTTTAGTTTGACTATAAAAACATCAATAAAAAGGTAGAATTTGAATACATCAATTTAAAATATGTTTATAATGCTATATTTTCCTAAAAATCATGTATTAAAATAATTAATTCAATTTATATTACTTTTAATATTTTTAGTATCATTTAATTTATTTTATTATCATTTAAATAATTATTGTGGTTGTATTTCTTTGGAATTTAATGTAATTATATAATTATTAAAAATTAAAAATTAATTAAACTTATAGAATTAAATACATTATTCTAAAAATTACCATCAATATTCATTCAAATATTTATTTTCTCAGTATGTGAAAAAATAATTAAAACTTAAATTCTAGTGGGTGATATTTTGTCTTTTTTCTTAACTAACATTATTATATTGGCCACATTCATATAAAAGTTTTCCACAAGAACATAAAAATATATACTATGGTAATAATGGTAAAAATATGGTCATAAAATAGAAATTGGACATGTTTTTAGGTTATTTTATTATTTATCTTATCAGTTTAACCAATAATGAACTCACTTTCACCATAATCTTAACAATCAATTTTTATTATTTTTACTATTCATTTTTTCCAAAATTTATGTTAAAAATATTATATAATATTAATTATGATTATTAAAAATATGGAATAAATTATTGAAAATTCTATATTCAAAATTAGAGATATTTAATTTATAATTAAACCCACATATGCGATGAAAAAAAAAATTTCCAAGGAGAAATTTTTCATAAGTAAAGAACATGTTAATGTAAAAATTTTATTTTAAATGATTAAAATGATATAAATTGTATTAATAAATATATTTTTGAACTAATTTTTGCTTTAAAAACACTTTTAAACAATATTACGTTTTTAAATTTATTTAAAGTAAAATTAATTTTATTTAATAAAAGCAGTATTTTTCACTATTCACTGGAAAATCAATCTTTCTCGAAAATTATAAAAAATTCACACTAAGATAATTTTGACATGTTTATTCCAAAAATATTTTTATATTTGTAAAATAATTTTTCTAAAAGTTTCAAAAAATTAATTTTAATATTTTTTCAAAAAAAACAATACAAATAATTTTATTTGAGAAAAATTATTTTTTTATGCTTATAAAGACTTTAATAAAAATTAAGTAAATTTTCATCAATATGATTTATTTATATAAAACCATTATAAATAATTTTTAAATATGTTTATTCATATTCATTCCATCTTGTTTAATGACCGGGTAGTAACAACCGTGTTTAAATAATTACATTAATAATTTATTAAAATTTGTTATAAATAGGTGTTGCGTATAGTACATGATATCAAAGAAATTAAATTTATTTGAAATTTTTTTCATAAAATCATGGAGTTTTAAATATATCCCCAATTTGATCCTCAAAATTTTAACTTGATATCAATAATATAGTATTTGAATTTTGGAAAATCCTTAATGGAAAATCCACATCTTAAAAAGCAACAGTAAAACATCATATTAAAAAGAGGGAAAAGTCATCACGATGGTCATAACATAAATAGGTTCCCATATAGTAGAAAATTATTTGGAAGTGAAAATATGTACATGAAAGAGAAAAGTAACTCCAAAATAATAATAGAGAGAAACAGAGAATATGTTCAGGATAATGTTAACTTCCACAAACCCATAAAACTGTGTTGAGGTAAAATAAAATTAATTCAATAGAAATGGAATTAGTAAGAAATTTTTTTTATTTAATGATCCTTTTTCCTTAAGTTTATGTAATTTTTACTATCATGATAGAGAACATGAATAAATATACCTACTTGATTTATTTATATTTCATAATCACAATCTCATCCTTTAGTTTTTCTTCGATCAATTTCCACTTCATCTCTTACCATTAGATATGAACATGAACTTTTAATTACTGAATAACTAATTGGTAATAAGATCCATAAAATAATGAATTTTAATTCTTTATATCTCCTGTTATCATTAAAAAAATGGTTGGAACATGTTATCCAATATACATAAATTTCAGATGGTGAAATAACACATCAATCTCGAGAACCATATCCAAAGACCATCTTAAACCATGATTTAAATGGTTAACCATGATAGCCTTCCAAGATTGAAAATTTTAAATATAGGGAAACGAAATTTACAATATCAACTTAACATTAATCCCCCAAATATCATAAATTATCCCTTTGTTATCACATACCAAATGTTAAAATACCTTGGACATATATTCTACTAAAGTATGCTAATAACTAGAGTTACCATAAAATCTCAATTAATACATAAATTATTTCTCATTAATAAAATAAAACCATATATTATTGAATGTATTCCTTAAATAAAAATATGTGTTAAAATCCTTCAATAATAACATAACCCACTTTGTTATCAAATGATTAACCAGTTTCAAGGGAATAAATATTGTCCAATTTACCTTATCCATATCAATCATATCTTTATCCTGAAATCATTATCTCAATATCAAGATCATATTAGGGGTTATCCTTCCAATAATCACGTTTTTTTCCTAAAATATCACATTGATATTAAATCACTTTTAGGTTATCAATACTATTCAATATGTTCTTAAACATCCTTAATGAAAAAATTATACAAAAAATCTTTATATAGTTTATAATTATTGAATTACAATACATGAAATATTAAATTATTCTAATTCATTCTTAAACCATTTACTATGTTTCAAAATCTTATTCATTAATACCTCCTTTATTTCATATGTCATATTTAGTCCCTTAAATATCAACAATAAGAAATTTACTTAAACCACATTGTTGATACTCTTCATGTGATTTCCCTCTTGGAAATTGATTTTCATAATACTCATACTTTTTATATTTAAAATATTAAATTATTACGGACTCCTTAGAGAAACCATTTTTGTTATCCCTTGAGTTAATTGAATCTTTCAATTTTCCTTGATAATTACTTACCCTATGAACACATTAAATATATTCTCATTACTTTGATACATTTCCTTGACTGATTCTTCCCACATAATTAACATATAAGAATCTGAATTTTCTTTCCTCCTTGATCTCCACCACCCAAAGTCTCAAAAAACTCTATTCTTCTCTTCTTTGATGAGTCCAGTAGTTCGTTTAGGTGAATTTTGTAATAATATCTCCTCATAACTGATAATGAATAATCACAATATCTATTACTCTACATATCACCTCATTTGGTTTCTCCTAAACACATTTTTTATAACATTTAACATTAAACCAGTTCCTTCTGGTTCAATCCATTTGCTGAATCCAAAAATCATAGTGTGAGAAAAAATATTAATATTTGAAAACAACATGATCATTAAAAATCAATTATAGGGTGTGTAATTTATGAAACACTACTTTCAATGGAAGATTCCAATGGTTTATCTAAGGCCATTCATGGTCAAAATATATTTAAATCCTTTAAGATGGGTTGTAAGGAGTTTTTGAAATTAAAAGGCATATCTCTAAGGAGTTTAAAACTATTTTTGTAGAAAGTTATATTATTGTGAACTAGGTGAAGATCATGTTCAGCTAAATTCACATTTTTTCTGAGTTATTACCCCTAGTTTTAACTATACTAGCTCTATAACCAATTTTTTTTTATCTAGAATGGATTTTAATTTCTTTGAAACCACTTACTCTATCCCTCACCAAAATTCCAAGATATTTTCCTATACATATAATTATCCTTAGAATTACACATTGAAAAACCCATATATATGTCCGTAGACATATACTTAGGCATATCCCTTTCGATTTCATTAAATATTTCCCTCAAAGTTTCCAATTAATAACTAAAAAATTACATTAATATGAACTGTAAAAACCCAAACCTCTCATAAATAAATAACATACCTTTTAAGATGAATATTAACCTCATTTCAAAAATACATGGCTATAGAAAATTATAGTTTTGTGTATTTGGATACTCTGTACACAATCTTATTATTTAACTAAATATCATCAAATCTTATACAAATATCTTCCCCTTAGGTACTCTTCCTAAAAATTCCCTACTTAAAACATTTTTCATAACCTAGGGAAATAAAACATAAGAAAGTGTGATCTCATATGATTAGTAAGGAAAAAATTAGAGATATAATTCTATTATCATATTAAATGATAATACAAACATATGGGTATGAGATCATGAAAAAAACTTATAACGTTCATAACCAACATATCATAGTTCATAATCATGAGTCATGACATAATGAATTATCATAAAAAAGTCATGACTCATAAGATTATGAAATAATCATAATTCATGAACCATATGCCCATGTCATGAATGTGTGGAACAAGAATAAGTATAAAAACCATTTCATTTCTCATGATTAACTACCATGAACATCAAGTGTAGTTCTTGAGGCCTCATCACCTTATTCCCATTATTGATCAATCCCATCAATCTGTTACCCATTGTGGATCAATCCCATGTCCCTATTTCCCATTCTAGAGAAATACCACCAACATATTTTGAATTATAGATCAATCTCATCATCTTGTTTCCCATTTTTATCTCATGATATATAATTATTTACACAATGAATTGGAGGGAGATATATGTCCCACCAGTTAGATAATGAAAATCATTCATTAATGTGACACAAGATCATAAAAAATCCATAATATCATAACCCAGGAAAAGAAATGGGTATCATAAAAATTTAATCATATAATAACCCGTGGAATAGAAATAGGATTCATAATCAATTCATCATTTCATCAAGCATAACTCTTGGAAAAATCAGATTTCATAAAAAATTTATCATGGTATAACTTCTAGAAGACAAATAGGTTTCATAAAAATCTTGAAATCCCAAAAAAAAACCACTCAGATAATTAATAACAATGGTATCCTTGAATCATACCCCAATTATAAGATAATTGACATCAAAGTATGTCATCATAGATGGAAAATTATATTGAAATATCACATGGAACAGTTATTTAGGAAAAAAACCATTACACTATTAAAATTGATATTAATAACAAAAAAAGGATAATCTATTACAGAAATACTTTTAATTTTTTTTAAAAATTGAAAACATATAAATAAAGATTCAAAGAAACTAATGGTTAGTACAGTGGGAAATTATATTCATGTTGTACAAGTTAAAATAAAAATTCCATTCACATTTTCTCTAAAAGACAAATAGGTATTGTTTGGAACGTGACATTATGATTCCGTTTAAAAAACTTTTTAAAAACAATCCTTGGATAAAAATTAGTTTAATAAATCCTTTGTAAAATGTTAATTTATTTTTGAAAATGTTTTTAGAAGTGATACACATGGAATAAAATGTATTTTGACCAAAGAGAGAAACAAATTCAGTTTTATTTCAAAAAATTATTTTGGAATATTGAGTGTATAAAGAGAGGAAAATAAATCGAAAAAATGTATTCTAAAGAAACAAATATAGGATAACAAAACTAATTATTTTATACAGGAATATATAATAATTTATTGTCATTAAAATCACAATCATAAACATTCAAAATAAATAATGAGATTTTAACATGAAACCCTTACCACTTGGTAACGATTGAATCATAAGAACCATTAAAGAATAACATAAAAATAAAATTTAAATGTAATTTATGGAATTATATTCATCATATGAAATTTAAAAGGGGATGTATATTCTCATGAAAAATAATACAGCTGTATAACACATCATATGTCTTAAAGAATGAAAATTAAGAAAAAATCCATTACCTTAAGTCTCAAATTCCATCATACACATTCAAACATCAGGTATAATAAATATAAGTTTATTATATATATTTATTAAGGACTATAATCACATTTTTCATACCATATATTATTTAATTATGATCTTTTAATACCTTCTTATTAATAATTCCGTGTTAAAATCACATTTCAGAAAATAATTGCTTTGTTTTTCTTGAATGATTTGCTTTTGAATTTTTGATAATTTTAATTGTATTAGGGATACATCATATCTATAATTTTAAACATGATATAAATATAATAAATATATATATTATATGTATTTATAATAATCAATAAAATTTAGAGATTGAAAATGAAATATACTGTTCATGGAGACGGTAGGTCATACGATCACATGATCATTGTTTCCATTTTCTCAATGGATGAAATGAAATAAAGGTAAAATATATATTAAAATTAAATAATCATTTATATTATATATATAACATATTTTCATTAAACTAATCCAAATTAATTTTCATGTAAATCATAAGTGAAGAATGAATCTCATCGTTCGTGAGGCGGTAGTCTATCGTACACATGAGCTATGTTATCGTATTCCCAAAAGATGAAAAGTAAGAAAAAATATGTGGTATTTTAAATACAAATGTATAATAATGTCATAAATATCAATTAATTATGTTAAAATAGATCATTATATCTAACCATGATAGGTTGTGAGGAAAAATTAACTGCATTGATTTGTGAGGTGGTAGTCCATAATACACATGATCGATAATTTTTTTTCGTTTTGATGGAAGAGGAGATGGGTATAGGTTATTTAAAAAAATAATAACTAAATATATAATATATAATGGTGTTATTATATTGTAATTTATATAATATTAATGAAGGAGTTAAGAGAATAATTAAAATGAAATAGGTTTGTGAAGACAATTACCTTATCTTAGAACAACCCTCTTTGAATATCTTATTAAAGACCCTAAGGTTGGAATATTTGGATGAATATAAGATGTATTTAATTTATAAGTATATTGGGGAGGTAATTTGTTTAGGGTTTGTTGAGAAAAATGTCTTAGGATTTGTGAAGAAATAAGGGGAGGATGTGACCTTTTATAACGAGAGAGGAGTGAATTTTTTTTAAATACCCAAAACTATTCAATAATGTAAAGTATATAACCCAAATATCATTAAAAATTTATAAATAACTTATTTTAGGTATGATATATTCTAGAAAAAAATACACCACAAAAAAATCAAATGTTTTGAACATTTTGTTCCTTAACAATGAAGTTTTCTTACTTTTCTATTTTAGCTTTCTATACAGACTTTTATCAAAGTTTTTTATCATTTAATACTAGAAATGAAATGAGGCTTATTATTTTTTTTACACAATGGTAATAAATATGAAATCCAATTTAAAAAAGAATATTACATTGTGTGTGGAAAATTAATTTTAACACCAACACATGGAATGTGTAAAACCTCATTTTTCTCTTTACCATGGTAACAGAGTTTTACAATTTCGGGATCAATATAAGTATTATAAAAGGGGAATTAGTCCATTAATGGACTATGAATGATATTTTTAATAATATAACCATAAATTTGAAGAATATAGTTTTTTATGAATTTTAAATTATTTAATAAAATATTTTTTATTATAAAGTGACATAAATGTCAATTTTGACACTCTTAATTTAATTTGACTTTAAAAAAATCAATAAAAAGGTGGAATTAGAATATATCATTTTCAAAACAGTATATATTGTTATATTTATATTAAAAATTCATTAAATACAATAATTAATTGTGTTTTTATTAATTTTAAAATTTGTAGTGTCATTTATTTTATTTTTCTTTTAATTAAATAATTGTTGTACTCGTGTTGCTTATGCATTTTGAGTAATTATATAATTACTAAAAATTAAAAATAATTTATCCTCATGCAAAAAAATATTTATGATCAAAATCAACATCAATATTAATTCACATATCATTTTTCCCTTTTTGAACTCATAATTAAAATTTAAAAGCAAGTGGGTGACATTTTTTCTTTTTTCTATACTTACAATATTACAATGGTACAATTCATGGAGAAGTGTAAAAAAAGTACATAAAACTATATTATAACATAATAAGGGTTTAAATATTTCCATCCAATAGGAATTAGAATATTTTTTAGGTCATTTTAACCCTTAACTTAATTTTTTAACCCTCGATGAACTTGTTTTAACCTTAACCGAAGTGATTAATTTTAATATTTTACTATTTATTTTGGAAAATTTTAATTTCAAAATATTATATAATATTAATTATTATGATTCAAAATATGGGATATATTTTTCCAAATTCCATTCATATTAGTGTAAAAAGTTAATTTAAAATTAATCCCACAGACGTGATGAAAAAGTGGTTTTCCAAATAGAAAATTTTCAAAAATATAGAACGTCTTAATATAAAATTCAGTATAAAATTGATTAAGAAGATATAAAAAGTATTAAAATATATATAATTTATCTAATTTTAAATTTAAATTTGTTTAAACAATATGAAACTTTTTAAATCCTTTAAAAAAGAATATTTATTAATGAGAATCAGTATTTTTACCATTAACCAAAAAATCAGTTTTTTGTGAAAAATTTAAAAAAATTACTAGAAGATAAATTTGAAATGATAAATTGAATAAATGAAGTTATTTTTGTTCAAATATATTTTATAAAAGTGTATAAAAATAATTTTATTACTTTTTCATGAAAACAATTATGATTTTTTTGAGAAAAATATATTTTTTGAAGCATATAAAGACATCACTAAATATTTATTACCTTTTATAAATATGATATATTTATATAAAACCATTATAATTACTTTTCAAAATGGTTTTACTAATATTAATTCCTCCATGTTTATTTTCCATGTAATAATGGTCACTTTTAAATAATAATATTAATAGTTTTTGTGGTTTGTTTAAACTCGATGTTGCATGTAATGCATGTTATTAATGAAATCAGATTTATTTGAAAATATATTTCATAAAATAATGGGGTGTATACTTCTGGGTGATTATAAATGAGAGAATTACTTTGTTAAACATTGATAGTATCCAGATAGACCTAGAAATCTCTTGATCTAGAACTCATTTCAAGGACATGATTATGAGATAACTACCATATCCTTCTATGGAATCACTAATATATCAGTCTCAAAAATCACATGACCCACTAATTTTAACTCCATAATCTTTAATTTACACTCTTAAATATTGGTGTAAAGTTTATGTGTATTATGTGTACTAAATACTAATGAGATGTAAAAAATGATGTTATGGGGTTGGTGAGTAGATCGGGATGTTCTTGATAGACACCTTGTTGGATGAGTCAAGATATGGGTGAAAGATATTTTTCATGAAACCCATGAACAAATTTGTGGAATTTTTTGTCAAAAATTTATCACCAATTACTCATATATATTACACCTTGTCTAAAATTACACCATCACAATTTATTCCTCTCTAACCTGTAACTAGGCATAGCTCAATTAATGATTAATCATAGAGAATCACTAGGCTCACATTAATTGATCCAATAGATCATCAATTCTAGGTATATGATACATATTCTTCACTATAACCTAATTTATATTCTGGTAATTTATACAGAGTTTAAGATTACCATATGCCTTCTTTGTGAGAAAAAATGGATTACCCCATAGTGACATACTTGGAATAATGAAGCCCTTATGATCCAAGTCCTCTAGTTTTAGCTTAATTCCCCTAAACATAATTAGTGTCATATGATAAGGGGTTTGTAAATGGGTTTTAAAACTAACATGGGTTATATCTCAAACTTAAATCCCCTACTAGGTGTGATTTCCTATGAATTCAAGTAGAATAATATAATAAAAGAGATATACAACTGGAGTAAAAGACAAAAGGTCTAAAAATGATCCTACTAAAAGATGAAAGACTTAAATCTACACTGTAATAATCCCATTCAGGCTTAAGTTTGGACCCAATCTACCTTATCCCAACTCCCACTCATCAATCATCAAGCAAACCCCTCTTTTAGATAATGTAAATGATATTTATCTCTGATAATAATCAATGTGATCTCAGAAACTATTCATCATGTCCATGATAATAATTAAATATAATATTATTATCTCAAAATCATGATGTCCAATATAATTCTATAATGAAGAAAGACTATAGAACTCTCTTGGTGTAACTAATGGTGGACCACATTCGTACTCAATGGTGCATCAAGGGAAAGTAACTGAAAAGTTAACTTGACTAATAAGTCAGGTTAAATAAAAAATTGTGTATTTTTGATGGAATGTGAGGCATCAGTATCAAAAAAATTAGTATAAAAAGTATAGGTGATTAATAATTTACCTCATATAATATATGATCCATCACCACCATCCACTAGAGTTTTATCCACTACATAAACATGGCCACCCTCATCTCTGTGATCCTGTCCCAAATGTATGTGACTTTATTGAGACAATCTTTTCTGATTCTAATACCGAGGAACTCCTATTGGTCCATGGTTCCATAACAATGTCTACCATTATACCTTATGGAAACTATACCTCAAATATTTGTGGTAAATTTGCTAAATATGTCATGTATTACCACGTTGTCAACACTTTCACTGAGGTCTTTTCAGGGCCCTAAGTTAATGTTCAAACATTCCAAAGTTTAAGAACTATGTATATCCTCAATAATGAGATGAATAATCCCAACATTGGTCCTCCAAAAACCACTACTCTATTTCACATCCTTGGTATTCCACTTCTTGTAACTAGAAGAGACACTCATCAATGTAGTAGGAGATCCACCCACATGAAAACTAAAGGGTGATTGAAAATTAACTACTCAATCTTTATACAGGACCTTCTCAAATTCAATGCCTTATATAGAACATCTGGATATGTCACATAGTCAAAACACTGAATAATTTACCTAATGTTGGAATGGATTCTGATCTCAAATTTTCAAGATTTTTGTGATTTTCTTCCAACCAAGAGAGGAAAAAATGAAGTAACTCAATGAATTAAGAAGAGTATAATGACACCATCAGGAACCCCTATTTTTCCTCTATGAGATCCTTCAATTAGAACATCTTTAGAGTTACAGGGAAAAATTCATGAATTACAGTTACTTGAATGAATCCTAAGTGAGACCCTCACACCTTTCATCATATCCCATCAAGTTACCCCACCTCCTCGAAGGTCCCTATAACAAGAATTATTCCCACATCACACTACTTTAAAAATGGCCTATAGCCACTGATCTATAGCCATGGTTTTTTTATCCGTTGATATATCTTAGTTTATAGCCACGATTTTAATTAAAATCATGGTTTTATAGTTTTGAAACTCTATCTCTCCCCAACCCAACACGAGACCCCAACTAGTGACCCCTACGCTTGTGACCTATCCCCTCATGACCTCTCCACTTGTAGGACCTATCGTCTCTTCATCGTCCCTCTCTTCTCAGTGGATCTACTCTCTCATAATCCCTCTCATCTCGACAACAGCCTTCTCTTATCAGCATCCCTCCTCTCTCGGCTGCATTTTTTATCGGTGGTGGCCCTCTCTTCTCGGCGACACTCTCTTCTCGACGACCCACCTCTCTTGGTGGACCTCTCTTCTCGGTGGCATCCCTCTCTTCTCGGCATCCCTCCCCTCTCGATAGCCTCTCCTCTCAGCATCCCTCTCCTCTCAGTGGCCCTCGCCTATCAGTGGCCTCTCCTACTGGCGATCATCTCTCGAGATATTTTTAACTCTTTTAACCCAACTTGCTGGCGAATCGAAGCACTAAATGAAGTCGCAAACCTCTCTTGGTAAGTCGATCTCCATTTTAACTGTGGATCACCTTCTTCTTTAATTTCCCCTTGTTTATCCCTATGGATTGATTTCATCGATGGTGGAAATTGTGGAATTCTATATTCTGGTCTTATTAATTATATATTTATTGTAGAAATGAGGGGTTTGGATTAGGATTTATATATTTTTGGTACATTGATTGGGAAATGTGGTGGTATATGTTCCTTATGTTTTTATTCATTCTAGAACATGTCAATTTGGAGATTTATGATTAGTAACTCTTAAACTAGGATCTCACCTTGATTATCAAGGTCCTTGAATCGACATGCCTTGTTTCGTACCATGTGTTTAATTATTTCAAGTGTTTTGGTGTAGGCGGTCTCATGACTCATCATTATTCTATGAACATTGTTTTTTATCTTTAAAATTGATTTCTAATGTTGGGTAAATACCTGAAAATGGATTCTATAAAATATGTTGGTCATGAAAATGGAATCAACCCTTGGTGTTTTTTATGGAAATTATTTTGAAGCATAATTTGTTTTGTTTTAAAGATGAAATTACCTTTAATAATATTATTGTGTGTATGTCGGAGTAGTGGATATATGGTTGGGATGTTGAACTTTTTCAGTAATAGGATATTCACAATGTAAAGGGACACCCACACCATAAATAGTATCCATGAAGACCTTTCTGGATATTAATGTGGATAATGAGGGTGGGGACCATTTTTCTTTTTTGTATTCAATTACATGTACCATTTATAAAATGTGAATTGGGTTTTTCTGGAGGGGAATGCCCTTGTCATAGGTCTCTCATGGAATGGACCTTCTTGTAACACCATGAATTGTGTATAGTGTGTGTTGTTTTAGTTAGGGAAGTTCCATTTTTTTATTGGGTTACTCAGGATTTAGAGTATATGGGTGCATATGAGTGGCCATTTATTATATGAATAATACATTGTATCACCCTCTTTTAACCCCCTTAATTTATAGATATCTTTGGGTGAGTTTCTTAAATGAAAAGATGTATATTCTTCTAGTTGTTTTCTCAATTCTACCATTAAATTGTTTTCAACTTATTCTAATTAAATTTCAATAAGGTTTTGGGGATGTTTTCTGTTGTATTATGGTGGAAATAATCAGATATGAGGGAGATATCTTATAGCATGGTGATGGGATTCCTTGACACATTACATGTAGTCCATCATGAGTCATTTTTATGATGGTATTCAATTGTATAAATTTAAATATATATTTTAAAAAAAATGGAAAAATATGATGGATTAATTATTAGTGAATGGTGACACAATTGAGTGTATTAGGATTTGATACGTGTTGAGAGTACACTGAACCTCATTGCTCATTTTTTAGAATGACATGGTAACCTAGTGGGATTTTTGAGAATTATTCCTATCTAGATTTCATTTTAAATATTAATTTTAATGATTTAATTCAATATAAATTGATTATAATTATATAATGTATATGTTTTAGATTGATTTATGGATCATATGGTTGGGAAAATTATTTTGGAATTGAATGGAATTGGGTGAAGTCTATCGAGATGAAAATTAAAAGGAATAAATCTGAATAGGTAGCATGAACCTCATTCATACCCCTTTGTTATTATAAATTATATTTATATGGAATAGTATGTGGGTTATATCCATGATGGGAATTTTATTCTTTTTAAATTAAGTGAATAGTTTTATTTAAAATGATTACAAGGAAATGGATACCATGTTAAGGCCATAAGAGATCTTAGACACTAAATTGATGCCTTAGATGATGATGGTCATGGCCTCCCCTATAAATGAATGCATTGGGATATATGAAAACAAAAGGGTGACTCTAAAATTATCATTGTGATTGTAGTAGATATGTATTGTTTCCTAATCTATTGGTTTCTTTCTCTCCCATGAACCCTTGAGGATTCTAGGATTTTATTTTATGTCTGAGGAGGTTTAACCATGGGGTATTGGCTTCCTAGGGTTTATAGAGGATTCCACATTAATGAATCTTTATTTATGACATACCAATGATTTATAAACATGTATTGTGTTATTATATAGTAGTTATTTAAGATTATGATTTATTCAGTATCCACATGAATTATTATATTGTAGATATTTTTGATTTATATTTGTTTAGGATCCCCTTCCAACTATGCTTTGTGTATAAATTTTCTCACATATGCATTTTGTTTTGTTTTCTCACATCTTAGCATATGCTTATGCTTATATCTAGTGATTTCATATTTATAAATTTGATTTCATCTCAAAGTATACTTCTTTACTTCTTCCAATATTATGGGATTCATTCTCGATGTGGATTTTAAACATACATAACGCATTAGAAAATAACATAGCACTCCTTTGACCGCATTTATTACAATTACAAAAGACGGTATTCATGTTTTCAAAATCCAAGAGTCTAGACTTCTCATAATGTCATCATGAATATAATAATCATTGAAAAGGTCTAATTCTTCTCTATTAATTCTTTTATAGTATGAAAGATATGAAGTATTTTATATATTTTTCTTAACTTACAGCAATCAAAGTGGGTTTCCACAAGAAAATTAAGTTTCTACAGAAAAATGCAACAGGCAGGAGATACAATTATTCACAAGAAATTGGTATTTTGTAGTTTAGTTTTTATTTTATTTTATTTATCTCATCATCCAATAAGTACTTTTACCACTTTATATGTATGGATGGTAGTTATATTCTATAAATGGGGGCAAAAGGGAACTGAAGGTGGCTACACAGTTTTTTTGTAGGGAAGGGAGATCGGGGTAGTGGAGAGACTAATTTTTGTGTTTCATTTTTGTCTGTTTTTTATACTGTGTTTCTTTTGTTTTGTTTTCCTTCGGTGTGGAAGTCCAATGTATAAATGAGTCATGATGAAATACTACTATTGAACCACCATTGCCTTTTTGATTCACACCTTTAGTTCAATATCACTTAGCTTTTCTGAGGCCACTCATTGTCCACTATCTGATAGAGATTCGAAGAGTATGGGAGAATTTAAGATTCAATATTTAGATATATACTTCAGAATTAATTTTCTAGATATTTATTTTAACCATAATACTCCAAGCCTCAAGCCTAAGGAAAGCCTTACCTTCTAGAATTTAAATAGTTGAATTCCCTCCCTCTAAAAAAAACTCATACTTATACTACATGTCTAACAACACCCTTACATATGAACAATAAGACACTTACATAGATATTACCATCATTGTACTCTCTTGAAAATCTATATTTCACTCAAGTTTATTTATATTGAAATCATTTAAACAAATTTTTCTTTGACCATTTATTCTTGGAGTTAATCCTTTGTTTTTTAGATTGAATCCTCTCTTGCCGCGTCTCCCTATATTCAATTTTTTCTTTTAATGTTCAAACCCTTAGCCTCACTCTTAATAGTGTCTTAATTATTAATTTTGTTGGAGAAAAATTATACTTACCCTCTTCTAGATTTAGAGAGTCCCTCCCATAAACCATTGAGCCCTTAATAGAAGTTAAATACGCATCCAATGATGTTAAAAGAATTATTTATTGATCACCATCCCCTATTTTAATTTATATGTTAGAAATATCTTATATAATTGAATTAAAATATCCAATTTGAGTCTTGAATATAGTTCAACGGTGAATATTGAAGTTTTGAAGTCTCATTTTATTAAAAAAAACTTTCAACTAAGGGCTTAGTCACATATTGGGATTTTAATATGAACTGAATACCAGTAGAATAAGACTCAATGTCTACTTCCCTAAAAACCTTATCACCTAAAGAAAAAAAAATTAATCTAAAGGATTTTATAAAAATATCAACAAACACATCAATTTAAGTATAAGCAGTCTATCCATTATGGTATAGAGTTTTATCTTTTTCCATAGAACCACTCTAGTAGGAACAACACTCCTTCCATATAAATTGTGAAAAGAGTTTGAATCTTGGGACTTGTATTTAGGGATCTCCATACTATCACATTTATTTCTAATGATGATATCATTAATGATAGATATCTGAAATTATTTTACTATATCATTAATAGATTATATAAGTTTGATCTAGAATAAAAATATCCCATGTCAATTTTAAGTTACTTCTAAATGTTTTTAACCATTGTAACATTAGCCACTATTCCTCTTTAGATTGTTACACCCTTTAACACAGGACTATCATTTTAAGAGAATGAACTATAGTGTTTCTAGTCTCATGTGTATATTGAATATCAAAATTGAATTATTCAAATTATTTACCCTAGTGAAATTTCCTCATATTTTGATTTATATAAGAAAATATGTACTTGGGAATCTTTTGATATGTTCATAACATGAACCAATCAAAAAATAAATAATTCCTATATAAAATTAAATCATAAACAATAGCGAGATTTTATTAATCATGGATTGGGTATTTTTAATACCATTATTAAAAATCAAATGAACATTTTTATAAACATAAAAAAATTCCAAAACAACCCAAAATATTTACCTGGTTAAGGTGAAAGAATAATAGATGTTATAGTATAGGGAGGGAAACTAGAAGGGGGCTGGTAGGAGCGTGGGAAAACTAGTAGGGGGTGGTCTGTAGGGGGGGTCTATAGGGAAGAGGGAGGGGGAGGGGAGGGGTGTCTATAAGTTATGGGAAAAGGGGGTGGTCTACAGGGGGTATACAGGGCATGGGGGAGGACAATAGGGTAGGGTAGGTGGAGGGGAGTGGGTATGGGGTAGGGGACAAGGGGAGGGGGGAGGTCTGCAGGGCAGGGGCAGAGGGGTGGTCTATAGGTGTAACATCCCTAGTAAATAAGGAATATAACTTTTTTATATTTAATAAAATTAATGAATTAAATATTAATTTTATCTTAAAGGGAATTCTATGTTCTATGGAATACCAAATACGCAACAACAGGTTACATTGAAAACTTACATTGCACACAACGCTGAGTTATACAGGAAAATAATATATTATTATTATTATTTTAAATGGTAGTTAAAACATAGTTGTTGTATTATCAGGAATGAATAAATCTAACTAACATAGGATTATATATGTTTTTTAAATGTTTTTACATTTATCCAATAAAATATAGAGGCTTAAAATATGAATGAATCCAATTTTAAGCATAAATACTCTAATATTCCTTAAAAGGTTGATTTGCTGCCTTCTGATGGAGAACCCTCATTAAATATATTTTTGGTCACTTTAATATATTATATTTTAAAAAATAAAATTCTTCTCTAGAATCGGGACATCAAAATTTACTTTAGAATAAATTTTGGTGTTTTTCTGATAAAATTCATTTATAAATGAATAGTGAAAAATACCGTATTTTAATTCAAAACTACATTTTAATATAATATATTTATAAGGATAGATTATATTTTTAATTGGGTTTAAAGTGTAATTATATTATTTTTTTACTATTTAATCCAATTTTGTTCATTTTAAGTAATTTCACTTTGAAATTGGACATAAATAAGTGTGAATCTTTTGATAGTTAATATTTCTTAAAAATACTCTTTTTTGTTTTAACAGCGGAAATTAATTTTAAATTAATTTCTGCCACTTATTTGTTTTGAATTTGTAAAAATGGATTCCATATTTGGAATCATGAGATAAAAATTATATAAATAGGTAACATTTATTTGTAGACAATATTAATATTTACATTAGTAAATATTTTATTTACCATGGTTAAAGGGTAAATCTGGTAAATAAGGGTAACAAAATATTATTATAATAATATAAAATTAACCTAACATGTCTCCTTATCCTATTTTTTATAAATTTCCTACGATGGGCATCCTTGGGTTGATTTTGGGACCTCATGGAGCAACATGGGAGTGATAATGACAATATATTAATTAATTTAATGTAAAGAAAAAAATGACATAAACATACATCTTTTAGTAAATAAATTTTTACATGGGGTTAAATAAGTTATCTCTTCGACTATAAATATTAATTTTAAAGCTAAAAATATTTCATACATCATGATTTTTTTTTATAATTTTTCGACATCAAATAAATAAATATATTTATGACACAATAATGATGCAATGTTTACCTCATTAATGAATGATTTAAATAAATAAAATTATAAAGATTAAAACAATATCCAAAACCTGTCTAATTCTTATTGGTTGATTTTATTTCAAACTTTAGTCATTTATCTTCGACTTTAATGAATTTTGGACATTTAGAAACCAAAAGTTATTATATAATAAAATAATATTTTCAAGCTTTCCTAAAGAGCCCCACCTCCCCCTTATAAAAATCCCTCATTTAAAACCAATTACACACACTTCTAAATCCCCTTTTCTCATCCAAAATCTACACAATTAAGCTCTCTACATCCATCTCCTCCTCCTAGAATCCTTTCCCTAGGCATAAGGAAATTTAATTAAACCTTTTAGTTCAAACCAAAGGGAGATACCCAACTTAAAGGCAACATCTTCTCTTAAGTTATTTTGTTTAATTTTACATCTTCAACCCCCCTAAACTCTTTTTATTAATTTATTTTATAAAAACACATGTATAATAAATATACTAGGTTGTTTTTATGAGATTGATTCTGTAACGACCCAAAGTTTTTAAATGGAAATTCCCTTCTTATATTTATGTCATAAAATCTCATGAAAGCACAACAGAATGAACTAATAAGTGATAAGTGACCTTTAAACATAATTTTGTCACTTCTGTGTTTGGAATTTTTAACATCCGGTATACACGGGTGTGTTCAAGATGTTTTTAGAGTCTAATAAAACAAAAATAATTTTTGGTGAATAGTAACCCACCCAATTGAATAGTAACATGCCCTTATGAATAGTGATATACCCTAATGAATAGTAACCTCACCTATGGAGGTATAAAAATAATATTCAATTTGGAAGTACGATATACGTATATTTTAGAATGAGTTAATGAATGTTTTAAAACTGGTTTTGATAAATAAAATTATTTTAATTAAATAAAAATATAATCATATTTATAAAATTATTTTTTAAAAATGGACTTCATTTTTTGATTCTACACGTCAAAAAATGGTAAGGGAGAATTTTTGGGATTTTTCTGAAATACTTGAAATTTTGATGAATAGTGAAATACAATAATTCAAAAAATAAGTAAAATACATTAAATATGATGTCATGATGATGTTCTGCTGATTTAAGCCCAATTGGTTCATATTCACATGCTAAATTTAACATTTTTTTCCAAGTAATCATCATTATTCCTTGTCTTGAGGGAAATTAATAAACTATTGAATAAAGAATTGGGAAAACCCTATCCTCCCTCAATATAAATACCCCCTCTCCTTACCTCTTTTCCTCACACCTCTCAAGTCTTTTTCGTTGACAAAATTCTGCCCAAATACCCTCCCAAGCTCCTTCCCCTCATCCAAGGCACTCTGGTTGTTACAAAAGACCAAAATGAGAAGTCTCAAAGAGAAGAGATCAAAGGGTAAGAACCCTCTTTCATTTTCACGTGTTTTTTTCATTTTCATTCTTTTCTTATACCCTCTTCCCCTTCCCTTATCCAAAAGGCATGAAAGCTCCAGAATCTTATATATTCGGCATTATAATCATGTTTATGGAAAATTTCATGCATCATTCTTCTCCTCCCCTCCCTCACATTCATGAATTAAAACATCATTCGTGATGTGTCAAATTAGAGGCATCATTGATAATGTGTTTTCAAATTCATTTATCATTTTGTTTCTGGTCATGAAACCATTTATGTTATTGTTGAACCAGATTATTATATAATTTATATGTCCTATTTAATGTTCTTTAATCCTCATACACTCATGATATAAAAAATTAATACAAAACAATTCAATTATGGGAAAAATCGTTAAAATTAATTCAAGTGTTTATCATTAATGTTTAATGTAAAGGTTTTCTTTAACTCTAATTAAACAAATGAATTTTGTAACCATGTAACCTACTGTATATCCAAAAATGTTATATAACTTCAATTCTTGACAACAACTTTCATCTTACAATTTATTTGAACCTAAATACAATTGAACCGACCATTAAAACAAATGAAAAAATGAACCCGAGTAATGAAATTAAACCTTGTAATCAATCAAAATGGGTATAAATGAACTTAAAAAGGTTATAATGAATCTATTACATTTATATAAGGTTATAAAACTATTGATTAATAAACCTAATTTGACTATTCTGGTCAATAATATCAAGTAGAGAACACCAACCGACCTAAGCTAAAGGATCCTCTCAATTTCACCCTTATTCAAGATTGTCCACTATGTTTGTACATGTTTTGTGTAATTATTAATTATGGGGTATGATTTATCACCTCCCCCACTATACCATTTTTATGTTATATTGATGATAATTCCCTTTACACTCTCACTAATCCCCCTCAAGTGCTCCCGATACCATGCTGATAATCCGTAAAGAATATTACCCGAACTTCTTTTATTCCATTGGGTTGTCTTATCTACCATTATACCAAAATGATGTTATCTTATCTTTTCTTGTGAATAATATAAATGTTTTTTACATGTTCCAAGTTTATTTATCAATACTATTTCATCACTCTCTTTTGGGGATATGCATGATTTTAAGTTATTCTCTCCTCATAAATTCCCGATAAGTGAACCCATTTTTAGGGAACTACCCGAATTCTTTCCCATTCACAAGTGTACTCTATAGTCTGTTTTAAGTAACCTCTATCATTAAAAAATCAGTTTTTTATTATTAAAACCCTCCTGGTTTACTTCTTGTTTTATAAACAAAATATTATGCCTCTTTTTGTTTTAAAAGATATTCGATGTTTTCTTAAACCGCACTAAAATGTTTTGACTCAAAGATTCATAAAAACAATTTTTACATGTTATAACTTTAGTTTCTTATCTATTGTCATGATTTATTACTTTATACATTTTTAATGTCTATTTATGATTTAATACCCTTCTTTCATGGATGCTTGTATATTATATCCCTTTTTTATTATGCTTCTTGACCTGATTGTGTGCCCATTTCTTTCCTTGGGTACTCTTATGTTTATGTATGATTGATTATGTGAGATTATTTATGTGGAAAGAATAAACATGAATTAGCTTATATGGGTTTTCCTAGATAGTGATCCAATGCATTGGGTAAAGTTAATGTCTTATGAGAAGATTATGGGAAAACGGTTCAGGCGATTAGCCTTGGCTTGTGCTACTATGGGAAACGAGATTGGAGGTTAGCCTTGACTCATACTAAAGTCATGTTTAAAGTTGTTGCCACCTCTCTATGGAACTATGATTATATAATATAATGCTTATATGATTCCATGATTATTTTATTCCATTTTTTTGATCCCAGGTTTATATGTTATTATTCCATATGTTCCATGCTTCCAATATCATTATGTCAAGTCTCCTAACTCATGTGCTTAAAGTATATTCTTATTTTCATTCCCTTACTGGGCTTTTTAGCTCATCCCATTGTTCATTTGTTCCCAGGGTACCCTATGTGGATGTAAGGGCTCAAAGGAAGGTAAGATCCCATTGTGATGATTAAATAAAGAAGTGTTTTTAGCCCCATGTTTGGTGATTTATGTACCTATTCATCCAAGACACTAGACTTAACGATACTTGGCTTGTACTCTATTGATAAATTATGTTTAAAATCATGAAATGTTATGTGTAAAAGTATACGGTCGCTATAGTTGGTATCATAGGATGGTCTAGTTATTTTTGGATATTAGGAATAGATCACCTTAGTGTGAACTTTAAGGATGAGACTAAGTATTAGAAAACATTCCCAAATTTTGGTGAGTATTGATTAAGTGGTTTATCAAGAAAATACATCCTTGTCTAGATACGAGAAGGTAGAGATGGCTTTGGAATAGATGTATCCTAGGGTTAAAACCCGAAAACACCACTTTGAGTTAGGCTCGAACGGGAACTGGTGCACGAAAATGGGCCTTTCTGAACTCTTCGTTATGACACTCCTGTTGGATATGATTTAGTAGATTCACAAGCTTAGTACAAACAATTATTAAGGGAAAATGACCATAAGAATATAAGTTAAGAAATAGATTGATGATAACCTAGATATTAACCTATGGAATAACAAGTTAGGATGTACTTCTTATTTATAAGTTTATCCTTTAATGTTCAAAGATTACTTTATTTTTTCAATAGATAAGTATTCAAGTCCTCTAATTATACATACATTTTCTTAGTTAATGGCGGGAAATAGAAGAACACGTTCCAACAACCAATGTGATAGGCAATGTAATGATTTCCCTTATGACATTTCTGATGTGACAAAATTGGGTGCTCAAAACTTCATTGCAGTACATGCTCAGCTGGAACAAGTAATGAATAATAACTTGAATCATGTAAAACGTCCCCCTCCTCCAAGGAAAGGTAAAGTTACCATAGAATCCTTCATCTGGTAATGGCCTCCCATGTTTAGCAAGTCTTCTAATCCCCTCCTCGTAGAACAATGGATTAACTCTATTGAAAAGATTTTCTATGTCCTCCAGTGCTCAGAAGAAGAGAAAGTTGTACTTGCAGTCTATCGTTTTGATGGGGAAGCTGATCAGTGGTGGACACTGATCAAGAATACAAATTCCCAAGAAGAAAATGATTCCATAGATTTGGAGGAATTCAAGAGGATGTTTTTCAAAAAATATTTTCAACTAACCCTCTGTCTCAAGATGGAAAGAGAGATCCTTAGACTCAAGTAGAAGAAAGATTAGTCCATCAGGGAGTATGAAGAAAACATTACAAGGCTTTCAAGGCATGCATCTGGTTTTGTCATGAACACTGAAAGAAAAGTGGATCGCTTCTTTAGCAGACTAAAGCCAAGTCTATGAAAAGTATTGGTGATTCGAGACTTAGACATTTATGAGGACATTGTCTATTGTGCCCTCAAGGTAGAAATAGAGATTGGAGAATCTTAGTGGTCTCATAGGCCCAGTGAGAAGAAGAGGAAAATGGAAAACATCATGGGTGCCCCATCAAAAAAATCCCATGATGGAAAGAATCCCAACTTCCCCCTTTGCAAAAATTGTGGGAAGAAGTATCTTGGTAACTATTTGAAGGGAACCAAGAATTGCTTCAAATGCGGAAAGTTTGGTCATCTGGCCAAGAACTGCTGAAGGGGTACAAAAAATCCTTCTAATGTTGAACAAGAAAGGAAGGTTTAGATCAACACTCAGCCTTCAGTGCAGTGTTATAACTGCAAGGAGCTTGGGCATTATGCGAACAATTTCCCTAAGCCAAGGGTTGTCGGATGCAATCAGCATCTACCTCCATGGAAACAAAGAAGGTCTTATTCTATTACAACTAATGAGGTGGAGCCAGAAAATGATGTGGTGACAGGTAGTCTTGTTATTCATTCAAGAATAGAGAATGTACTATTTTATTCTGGTTCTACGCATTCTTTCATATCTTTCATGTTTAGTAGAACTACTCAAACACCACCTCAAAATTTGGAGGAAAAGTTATCTGTGAGAATAGAGAATAGGGAAATTATTGCATGCATGGCTTATAACTCCTCCCCGGTTAATGTTTGTGGATTGAACCACCCCTAAAATCCTGTCATACATCCTTTAGTGGATGTTAACACTATCTTGGGCATGGATTGGCTATCTTTGTACAAGGCCAACATCAAATACTAAGAAAGGGAGATTACTCTCCATATCCCGAAGCATCCTCTGATTCCTTACATGTACAAGGAGGAAGGTGAATATCCATTAGAATCATCACCTCAAGAGTGGATATTTCTTCCTTATGAGCATGCATATCTAGCTCCAATGATTGAGATGATGGAGGGAATCATGCTTGAAGACATGCTCATCGTGAGGGATTACACTGATGTATTCCCTGAAGAGTTGTCTGGTCTTCCTCTTGACCAAGTGGTTGAGTTCTCAATTGATCATATACCTAGATCTCTGCCAATATCGAAGACACGTTACAGAATGGACACCATAGAGCTAGATGAGTTAAAGAAGAAGTTACAGGAAAATACAAAGAAGGGTTTTATATGCCTGAGTGCTTCACCATGGGGTGCTCTAGTCCTCTTCGTCAAGAAGAAGGATAGATCAATGTGCCTCTGCATTGATTATCATGAGCTCAATAAAATCACAATAAAGAACAATTATCCCCTTCCATGGATATATGACTTCTTCGATCAGCTACATGGTGCCAGTTATTTCTCTAAGGTGGACCTTCAGTCAGGCTATCACCAACTAATGGTGAGGAAGGAAGATATTCCCAAGACTAACTTTCAAACGAGGTATGGACACTATGTGTTCATAGTGATGCCCGTATGCCTCACTAATGCTCTAGTAATTTTCATGGATTTAATGAATATAGTCTTTAGATATTACCTGAACATATTTTTGGTAGTCCTTTTTTATGATATTCTGATATACTGCAAGAGCAAGGAGGAACATGAGGAGAATTTGGAAACTGTGTTAAAGAATTTGCAAAGGGAGAATTTGTATACAAAGTTCAGTAAATGTGAGTTCTGGATGGAGGAAGTATCATTATTGGGGCATGTTATCACCAGAAAAGGGATATCTATGGACCTTCTAAGACAAAGACAACTGAAGATTGGCCCAGACCAACTTTTGTAATGGATATCCACAACGTTTTGTGTCTAGCTGGGTATTATTGACGATTCATGAAGAAATTTTCATGATTTTCAAACCCAGTGACCAAGATGACATGGATGGGACTAATGTTTTTCTAGACACATGTGCATGGCGATTGTTTCAAGGAGTTGAAAAAGAGGCTTATCATTCATCCAGTACTCACACTCCCTACCAGTGGGGAACTCTTTGTGGTGTATAACGATGCTTATAAGAAGGGTTTTGGCTGTGTGCTGATGCAAAATGATAAAGTGATATCCAATTCTTCAAGGCAGCTGAAAATACTTGGGCAAAAATATCCAACACATGATCTAGAGTTAACGGCTGTTGTCTTTACCTTGAAAATCTGGTGGCATTATCTATATGGGGAAAATGTTAGATATATACGGAACATACCAGTATCAAATATATATTCACATAGAAAGAAATTAATATGTGCCAATGAATATGGATAGAGCTCATCAAATATTATGACTACTCAATCCACTACCATCCCTGTAAGGCAAACATGGTGGCAGATGCTCTAAGTAGAAAGGATCTTGCATCTTTATCAATGATGAGAATAGAAAAGGATCCGATTTTCATAGATTTGAAAAGGATGTACATGGGAATCATTAATGGAGGAACACCATCAATCCTTTATCAAATTATTGCTCAACCATCCCTCGTGGAGAAAAAAAAGTTTTCCCAAAGAAAGGATATAGAAATTCAGAAAAGGGTTGAAGCTGTTAAAAATGGGAAATCCTTTGATTTCAAACTTGATGAGGAAGGAGTTGAATGATTTGGGACACGATTATGTGTACCATCTGATCCAGAGATAAAAAAGGAGCTATTGAATGATGCACATAGCTCGACCTTCTCTATCCATCCTAGGAGTACCAAAATGTACCTTGATCTCTGATAACACTTCTGGTGGGATAACATGAAGAAGGAGGTTGAAGAATATATATTAAGGTTCTTGGTATGTCAGAAAGTTAATGATGAGTGAAAAAGTCCAAAGGCATGATGCATCCATTTCCAATACCCATGTGGAAATGGGAAAATGTTACTATGGACTTTGTCATGGGTCTCCCGAAGACTTCAAAGGAAAAAAATGTGATATGGGTTGTGGTTGACCGAATCTCCAAGACATCCCATTTCATCTCTATTTGGGAAGATATTTCCATTGAACAACTTGAAAAGTTATATGTGAAGGAAGTGGTGAGACTGCACAATGTTCCACTCTCAATTGTCTTTGAACGTGATCCAAGTTTCACATCTAAATTTTGGAGGAGCCTTCAAAATTATTTCAGTATTGAATTAAATTTCAGCATAGCCTATCACCCCCAAACTGATGGTCAGTCTAAAAAAACAATTCAGATTATTGAAGATATGCTTAGATCCAACTCTCTAGAATTTAAATGTTGATGGGATCAACATCTCCCATTGGTTGAGATCTCATACAAAAATAGCTTCCACTTGAGTATTCAAATGGTTCCATATGAAGCTCTGTATTGAAAACAATGTAGAACTCCAACCTATTGGGATGAAGTTGGAGAAATAAAAATACATGGACTCGATCTTGTTCAAGAGATGACATATAAGGTTCATGTCTTCCAGAAACACATCAAAGCTGCTCAAAGTTGGAAAGAGAGCTATGCTGACAACTGTCGAAGGGACTTGGATTTCGACGTTGGAGATAAAGTCTTCCCTCTAATATCTCCATGGAAGAGAGTCATGTGATTCTGGAAGAAAGGGAAGTAATGCCGAAGGTATATTGGCCCCTTTGAGATCCATGACTGCATAAGAGACGTGGCCTATCAGATTGCACTTTCAAAAAATATAGCTCTAGTTCATGATGTTTTCATGTATCACTCTTGAGGAAGCACATACCTCATCCCTCACATGTACTAAACTCAGAGGTTGTTTAGCTGGAAGATGATCTTTCCTATGAGGAGAATCCATTAAAGATTCTAGATCAGAGAGATAAGGTTCTACGCAACAAGACAACCCATCTTGTCAAAGTGTTGTGGAGGATCCATATGTTTGAGGAAGCAACATGGGAATTGGAGGAAGCACTGAAGGAAAAGTACCCACACCAGTTTTTGGATTAGTATGAAAAATGATATTTCATTGGAGAAATTTCATAAAGGGGGACGAATATAACAACCCAAAGTTTTTAAATGGAAATTACCTTATTATATTTATGTCATAAAATCTCATGAAAGCACAACATAATGATCTAATAAGTGATAATATACCTTTAAACACAATTTTTTCACTTCTGTGTTTGGAATTTCTAAAATTCGACATACACGGGTGCGTTCAAGATGTTTTTTGGAGTCTAATAAAACATAAATAATTTTTGGTTAATAGTAACCAACCCTAATGAATAGTAAAATACCTTTATGACTAGTGATATAACCTAATGAATATTAACATCACCTATGGTGGTATCAAAATAATATTCATGTTGGATGTACGATATACCTATATTTTAGAATGAGTTAATGAATGTTTTAAAACTGTTTTTGATAATAAATTATTATTTTAATTAAATATTAAAATTATAATATTTAGAATTTTTTTAAAAAAAATTGACTTCATTTTTGAATTCTACACATCGAAAAATGGTTAGCGTATTTTTTTTGTTATTTTTCTGAAATCCATGAAATTTTGGTGAAGAGTGAAATACAATAATTCATAAATTAAGGAAAATACATTAATTATGAAGTCATACTGATGTTCTGATGATGTAAGCCCAATTGGTTTGGATTCACATGATATATTTACTATTTTTTTCAAGGAATCATCATTATTCATTATCTTGAGGGAAATTAATATACTATTGAATAAACAATAGGAAAAACACTCTCCTCCGTCACTATAAATACCCCCTCTCCTTACCTCTTTTCCTCACACCTCTCAAGTCTTTTTCCTAGCCAACATTCTGCCAAAATACCCTCCCAAGCTCCTTACCCACGTCCAAGGCTTTCCTGTCATTCCAAAAGACCAAAATCAAATCCCCTAATAGGAGTCTCAAAGTGAAGCGATCAAAGGGTAATAACCCCCTTTTGTTTTCTAGTGTTTTGTTTTCTTTTTCTTTCTTTTCTTATACCCTCTTCCCATTACCTTATCCAAAAGGCATGGAAGCTCATGAATCTCATATATAATGGATTCTAATCATGTTTATAGAAAATTTCAAGCATCATAATTCTCCTCCTCTCCCTCACGTTCTAGAATTAAAACATCATCTGTGATGTGTCAAATTACCGGCATCATGGATAATGTGTTTTCAAATTCTTTTATAATTTTATGTCTGTTCGTGAAAACATTTATGTTATGGTTTAACCAGATTATTATATATTTTATATGTACTATTTTAGGTTCTGTAATCCTCATACACTCATGATATAAAACATTAATACAAAACAAGACAATTATGGGAAAAATCGTTAAAATTAATTCAATTGTTTATCATTAATGTTTAATGTAAAGGTTCTCTTTCACTCTAATTAACCAAATAAATATTGTAACAATGTAACCTACTGGATGTCCAATAATTTTATATAACATCAATTATGTACAACCACTTTCATCTTACAATTTATTTGAACATAAATACAACTGAACCGATCACTAAAACAATTGAAACAAACGGACCCGAACTATGAAATTGAACCCGGTAATCAATCAAAATGGGTATAAATGAACAAAAAAAGGTTATATGGAATATTTTAATTTTATATAAGGTTCTGGAACTGTTGATTAATAAACCTAATTTGACTATTCAGGTCATTAATATCAAGTAGAGAACACCAACGAACCTAAGGTAAGGGATTCTCTCAATTTCACCCTTATTCATGATTGTTCACAATGTTAAGACATGTTGTGTGTAATTATTAATTATGGGATATGATTTAACACCTCCAACATTCTAACCTTTTTAAGTATAAGTGATGATAATTCCCTTTCCACTCTCACTAATCCCCCTCAAGTTCTCCCGATACCATGCCGATAATCCGTAAAGAATTATAGCCGAACCTCTTTTATTTATTCGGGTTGTCTTATCTACCATTCTACCAAAATGATTTTATATTACCTTTTCTTGTAAATACTCTAAATTTTGTTTACATGTTACATATTTATTTATCAAGACTCTTTCATCTCTCTATTTTGGGGATATGCATGCATTTAAGTGATTCTATCCTCATAACTTCCCGATAAGTGAACCCGTTTTTAGGGAACTACCCGAATTTTTCCCTATTATCAAGTGTACTATATACTATATTTTAATTCACCTTTGTCTATATAAAATCAGTTTTTTTATTATGAAAACCCTCCTATTTTACTTCTGGTTTTATAAAAAAATATTATGCTGCTTTTCGTTTTAAGAGATATTCGAGGTTTTCTTAAACCGCACTAAAATGTTTTGACTCAAAGATTCCTAAAAACTATTTTTACATGTTATAAATTTAGTTTGTTATATCATGTCATGATTTATTCCATTATAAATTATTATTTTCTATTTATTATTTAATTCCATTCTTTCATGGATGCTTGTATGTTACGTCACTTTTTATTATGCTTCATGATGTGATTGTGTACCCATTTCTTTCCTTGGGTACTCTTATGTTTATGTATGATTCATTATGTGAGATTATTTATGTGGAGAGAATATACATGAATAATATTAGATGGGTGCGGCCAAATAGAACTCCAATGCATTGGGTAAAATTAATGTCTCATTAGAAGATTAAGGGAAAACGGTCCGGGCTGTTAGCCTTGCCTTGTCCTACTATGGGAAATGAGATTGGAAGTTAGCTTTAACTCGTACTAAAGTCAGGTTCAAAGTTTATGCACCTCTCTATAGAACTATGATTATCTAATTTCATTATTATATGATTCCATGATTATTTTATTCCATATTTTTATGATCCCATGTTTATATGTTATGATTCCATATGGTCCATGCTTCCAATATCATTATGTCAAGTCTCCTAACTCATATCCTTAAAGTTTATTCTTATGTTATTTCCCTTACTAGGCTATTTAGCTCATCCATTTGTTCATGTGTTCCTAGGGTACCCTATGCAGATGTAAGGGATCAAAGAAAGTTAGGATCTGATTATAAAGATTAAATAAAGAAGTGTTTTTTGCCCAATGTTTTGTGATATATGTACCTAGTCATCCATGATACTAGACTTAACGATCCTTAGCTTGTACTCTAATGATGAATTATGTTTAAAATCATGAAATGTAATGAGTAAAAGCTTAGGGTCTCTATATAATTTAACTACACTTACACACACCTCCATTTAATGAGTAATGGACATTCTATTTCTGTGGATGGCGAACTACTGTCTCACGAAACGATGATTGTTCAATCTTCTCCTACCACCTCTCATGGTGTCCATTATGATGGAACTGTATTTATATATGATATATATTAGGTTTTTTTCTCTATTCTTATGTACTTTTTATTTAAAAACATACCTTTTATGCTTTCCAATATGTGTGAATATAATAATTTCATTTGAGGAAGTACAGACTACCGCCCCCTCAGGGTGATATGATTTGTTCATGACATACGGGGAACCTATAAAGGATGGAGTTAATGAAATTATGTAACATATATTTCTTATTATATTATAATGGAATTATAATATACCTATTTATCATTATTTTTTCATTCTGTTAATTATGAAATAGAATTGAAAGTAGCGTCCATGCAAACGTACGACTTACCATCTCCATTAACGGTGCATTTCATTTATTATCTCCAAATGTTATGTAATATTAGAAATAAATACATATAATGGATATATATAATATCTATGATATCTAAATAATGAATATAAATCTTGATATAATATAATTTTTACCACATGAACATCTTTAAATTATAAGAAGTTCATTTTTGACTCAAGTGCCAAATGTCGACAAAACGACCATTATTAACTTAAATGATTTAATAATGTTTATAAAATGGTAATAAGTTATATAAAAGTAATAATAAACTTGAAAAGTGTTATTAATCAAATATAAATTATCTTTATCTTATTATTCAGGAAGAAAAAGGAATGAACGAGTCAAGTCAGACATGGGGTAAGGGGTTTCATATCCCACTTTTAATTCTGTGAGATTTCAATTGTTCGCAACTTATTTATTGAATGTAGTGTATTGTGTACTTCCATTTGATATATAATATCATTTTTCTATTTATATTCTTGTTATTATTTTATTCATTTGGTGGTAATTAACTTTTTGGTCTTGCGACTCAATTGATTACGATGTGGTAAGGGGTTTTTATCTCACTTTTTATTCCCGTGAGATTCATTCTATGTTTGCCACTATTTTCTTTTTGTGTGGTGTATATACATCCCATTATTGTAATAATTGAGTAATATAATTTCATTTAGGGGTAGTTAATTCTTCATTTTACGATCCTTCTTTCATGTGGTGTATGTTTTGTATGTTACCAAATTGGTAGGGGAACCATTCACCCTCCTATTTTTAAAAGAATTATTTTTTATGTCTTTTAATTTAGATATTATTATGTTGGGATATGTTCTTATATATACTTATTGATATAAATTTTATGTCCAAGTGATGAGATACCATTTTCTCTCTCATAAAATCATTTTTTAAAATTTAATGTGACGTCGTTATACTGTCGAATTTTTATAAGGGAACTTCTTGACCCAAATTCCATTTTTGGGGTTAATCTTACACATCTTGATTATTTCAGGATATTATTATGTGTAGAATCACACTTTATTTATTTTTGTAATAATTTCCACTCATATTTGTATGGAAATACTTTTTATACACATAATCACTCTATTGATAATTTCTCAAGTCTTTGATATGAACTTGATAAGGCTAATCATAACTGAATTTACATTAATTGATTTAAACATCCAAGTCATTGGTTTTGTTTTTAAGATAACATGGGTGAATTTTCTATGATTTATTTACACTAAATATCGAATAATATTGATTTTATTTGTATTTTTCACACATATTTATATAATTGATTTATCCTTAATCTAAGGATACCGTCTTTATAAGGGATTTCATTCTAATTTACACTCTATTGAGACTTCATTATTATTATGAACCAATTCACATTTATATGGTGTATATACATTCCTTTGGAATATTATAACATGAATACGTTTATTCTAATGATATTATAACTTTTTATTAAATTTTATTCCTCAGTCATTTGTTTTCAAGCATCTCTCATTTGGTTAGGAACTCCTTAACTAAAATATCATTTTAATGATATAAACATATAAATCTTTCTCATTAATTTTCATGTTTTAAATTTTTTTTAATGATTTATTTATATGGAAATTAATGTTTTAAAATGTTAATTCCTTTAAAATCCTAAAAGTGGTGTGGGAAAATTTGATTCAAAAATCTCTTTATTAAATGTTTTAAATGGTTTTGAAAATAGTTTGATAAAGAATTGTTTATTTCAAGATCTTGAATTGAAATATTGTGATTGGAATGTGGAAATGTTATATTTTATTTATGCATTTGTTATGTTTTATAATTATGTTATGGTGATTGGGCATTGTTTACGTATACAAGTGGTTCTGTAATAAAACTGGGGTGGGTGAGCCTGAGATATCCTTCCAATTCATTTGGTAACATGATGGAGGTAAACATTAATGTTTATCCTAATATATTTAGGGAATATAATGTTATGGGTATTCCAAACATAACTCCCTTTGTAGTTGTGAAAGCTGCAATGTAAGTATGTTATGTATGACATAAGTTGCCTTTTTTAATGATTTCTATGTGTTATTCATAAATCATATGATTTCATGAGGTGTGTTTTGATCAAAAACTATGGTTTCATTTATTTTAATTTATATATGGGTTAATTTTTCATTTACATATTTTATAACCCTTACTAAGATTTTTATACTCATTCCAAGTTTTTGAAATGTTTTCCTCAGGACTTAAATATGAATAGGGTCAAGGATGGGATCAAGGAAAATTCATGTTGTCTAAAACATGGAACAAAAGATGTGTCTTTTTAAGAGTTTTTATTTTATGAAAAAATGTATAATGAGTAGTAGTTTATACATGTAATTTTCAAGTTGATATGTAATATTTATGCCCTATTTCTCTAAAACTCTAAACCTCAAAATATCCACAATGTGAATTATTCATTTAATTCCTGATTATGTAATGTTTTAAGGTGGGTTCCTTATAGTTGGTATCGGTGGTAGGTGTAGATAAATTTAGAGGTTAGGGTGTTATTAAATCATAAGTGACATAACCATAATGTTTAGAATATAATAAAGAGCCATTGTTATTTTAGGCAAATTGAATGAGTTTAAGATAACATGAATATGTCTATATTAGTATTTACCCTACTTATAAGATATTATATGATGATTTCACTGATATACTCACACATACATTTTTGGTTTTAGTAAATGGATGGATCTAGTAGGCACCAAAGTAATAGTGGATGCGAAGAAAACTGTGTCAGTTTTATGAATGAGCAACTGAATGAAATGGGTGCTACATGGAGAACTATTATAGTTATTCTCAAACATCTATCTAGAGTCATGATTGACTACCTGAACCATGGTGATTTTTATAAGGCGTCGTATATGCGAGAAACAAATCTCTATAGAAGTTTAGGTAATATTCATAAAGTTATGTATGTTCAAAAACCTATGTGTCAAGGATGTGGAAAGAAAAACTTAGGAAAATTGTTCAAAGGGATGGGATAAAGATATAGAGGTGGGAATGAAGTTCATAAAGAAAGAACCTACCATGGAAAAAGGAATCATCCAGTTGACTCTAGGAAAGGGAAATCAGTTGTTTCTGAGGGATCAATTGAATGTTTTAAATGTATTGTGCATGGTCATTATATAAATAGATTTCCTATGAAGATGTTTTGGGAATGAGATCACTAGGATCGTACAAATATATGTTTACCAACACCTAATTACATTCCAATTGAGGATGAAGAAACAGACAATGACCAATGAATGGTATGGATTATTTCATAACATATGTTTTGATATTATTGAATCTTAGGATATGATTCATGATTTTGTTTGTAGGAATGAATTAATTCAGAATAAGATGGTAAGGGATAGTTAATGGATCATGGATAACTTTGAATGAGTAAGAAGTCAACATATAAGGGATTAAAGTGTTATGGTAGATTTAATATGATGAAATTATTAAAATTATTATGTCTCTTTTGAGGATGGGATTATATTGGATGAATTTTTATAGTATCTGTTACCCTAAAGTATGATATATGAATATGTTATTCAAGGAATAATTATCATTTCTTTTGATGAGTAATAGTGGAATTTTTTTTGGAGGAATCTATGTTTTTATTATGGGGATATGTTTATTTTGGTTTTTTATGGAAATGATTAACCTACCATAGATAATATGTGATTTGGTTAATTACACATCAGTTTGAGACTTTAAGAGTAGTTGATTTTATTTGGAGATAAATGTTAATATTTACTATAGAAGACTATGTGATTAAATCTTTCTGATTTTTGGGTTAAAATCTTTGTTTGGGTTACTTTGAAGAATTTTAAGGACATTTGTTTATTGAATGGTCTTTGTCGAACATTGGGTATTGTATTTCAATTTTTTGGGATTAAGAGTGGTATTTATTTTTATAAAGTATTAACCTTTTTTGGGGATTATCTGGTTTTGTACTAAACATTTTTGTTTTAGTTGATATCTAAAGACAAAATAAATATATAGTTCATCTTTTTTGGATTATCTGATAATATAAAAGTAGATTATAAAGCTTTAAATGTGACCATGTCATTTTAAATACTCATCATTTGGAGAAAAGATGAGTTTGTGGTAGAAATTTTGTAAAGGATGAAAGTCTACATGACAAGAAAGTATGTTTCCTTATGTTTTTAGTTAAGCTCATAAATAAATTCCTAAACTTTATGAAAAGTAACTGAAAACAAAAAACACTATCTATAAACTTTTCCTACTGGGGAATCAAAGACCATTTAACCCATCACAAGTTTGTGATTTTCTTATAGTTAACTTTCTCTTAATCATGTTTTATATCACTCTCCATCAAACCTTGATGGCTTGTTTCTCTTCCATATCCATGTTTTCCTACATGGAATACTAATATGGGCTATCTCAGGTGACCATTGGATTTCTCTTTCCCTATTTTAAAGTGATATTTTTGTTGACTCTTTTTCCAATGTGGGGATTTCAATGATGTTTCCAAGCCGAATTTTAAAATTGTGAGGACGCAATTCCCAAAAGGGGGAAGGATGTTACATCCCATGTAAATAAAGAATATAATTTTTTTATATTTATTAAAATTTGTGACTTAAATATTAATTTTACCATAAAGGGTATGCTATGTTAGATGGAACACCTAATACGCAACAACATGTTTCATTGAAAACTTGTGTTGCACACAACGTTGAGTTATACAGAAAAATAATAATATAATATTATTATTTTAAATGGTGGTTAACACATAGTGATTGTATTAGAATAAATGAAAATAACTAACTAAAATATGATTATATATGTTTCTTAAATGTTTTTAAATTTATCCAAGAAAATTTAGAGGCTTAAAATGTGAATGAATCTAATTTAAATCATAAATACTCTAATATTCATTAAAAGGTTGATTTACTACCTTTTGATGGAGAACCCTGTTTAAATCTAGTTTTGGTCACTTTAATATGTTATATTTGACAAAATAAAATTCTTATTTATAATCTGGACATAAAAATTTACCTAGGGTAATTTTTTGGTATTTTTTTTTATTAAATTCATTTTTTAATGAATAGGAAAAAATACTGTATTTTAATTCAAAATTGTCATTTAGTATAATATATTTATAAGGTTATATTATCACTTTAACTTGTTTTAATGTGTAATTATATGATTGTTTTTACCATTTAATACAATGTTGGTCATTGGAAGTAATTTCACTTCGAAATTGGACATAAATAAGTGTCAATCTTTAGATAGTTATTATTTCTTAAAAACACACTTTTTTTGTTTTGACAGTGGGAATTAATTTTAAATTAATTTATAACACTTCTGTGTTTGGAATTTGTAAAAATGGATTCCATATTTGGAATCAAGAGCTCCAAATTGTGTAAATAGGTAACTTTTATTTTTAGACAAGTTGAATATTTACTTTATTAAAAATATTATTTACCATGGTTAAAGGGTAAATATGGTAAATAAGGGTAACAAAATATTATTATAATAATATAAAATTACCCTAACAAGTGTCCTAATCCTGTTTTTTAATACACTTCCGACCATAGGCACCCTTGGGTTGATTTTGGGATCCCTTGAAGCCACTTGGGAGGGATAATGACACTTTATATTAATTAATTTAAAGTAAAGACAAAATTGACATAAACAAATATCTTTTAGTAAATCAATTTTTACATGCTGTTATATAAGTTATCTCTTCGACTATAAAAATTAATTTGAAATATAAAAAAATTTCTTACATCAATATATTTGTTTTATAATTTTTAGGCATTATATAAATAAAAATATTTATGACACAATAATGATGTAGTGTTTACCTCATTAATGAATGATTTAAATAATTAAGATAATAAAGATAAAAACAATATCCAAAACCTATAAAACACTTATCGAATGATTTTACTACTAAAATTAAACATCTTATATCCAAATTTAATGAGTTATTGACCTTTAGATAATGAAAATTATAATATAATAAAATAATATTTTCAAGCATTCCTAAAGAGCCCCTCCCCCCTTATAAAAAAACCTCATTTATAACCCATTCCACAGACATCTCAAACCCCTTGGATCATCCAAAATCTAGAAAATTAATCTCCATATATCCCTATCCTCCTTTTAGAATCCTCCCCCGAGGCATAAGGCAATTCAACTAAACCTTTTGGTTCAAACCAAAGGGAGATACCCGATTTAGGTAACGTCTTCTCTTATGTTCTTTTGTCTTATTTTTCTTATCCAACCCCCTAAACACTTTTTATTACTTTATTTTATAAGAAAACCAGTATAATAGATATAATATGTTGTTTTATGAGAATTATTTTAACTACACTTACACACACCTCTATCTAATGGGTAAAGAACATATTGTTTCTGTGGAAGGTGAACTACTGCCTCATGAAATGATGATTGTTCAATATTCTCCTACCACCTCTCAAGGTGGACATTATTATGGAAATTTATTTATATATGATATATATATTTTTTATGTTTTATATATGATTCTGTAATTTTTATTTAAAAACATACCTTTATGCTTTACAATATGTGTAAATATGATAATTTCATTTGAGGAAGTGCGAACTACCGCCCCTTCAAGGTGATATGATTCGTTCATGATATACATGGAATGTATAAAGGATGTTAGTAGTGAAATTATGTAACATATATATAATATGATATTATAATTTAATTATAATATACCTATGTATCATTAAGTTTTCATTCAGTTAAATAAGAATTGGAAATGAAAGTAGCGTTCATGTGTATTTACGACTTACCGTCTCCATAAACGGTGCTTTTCATTTCTTATATTCAAATGTTATGTAATATTATAAAAACATACATATACTAGATATATATTATATACATGATATCTAAATCATGAATATAATTCTATAGATAATGGAATTTTTACCACATGAACAACTTGTAATTATAAGAAGTTTATTTTTGACTCAAGTGTCAAATATCGACAAAACGACCATTATTAACTTAAATGATTGCATAATGTTTATAACATGGTAATAAGTGATATAAAAGGAATAATAAACTTGAAAAGGATTATTAAGAAATTATAAATTAACTTTATCTTATTATTCAGGAAGAACATGGAATGAACGAGTCAAGTCAGACACGGGGTAAGGGGTTTCTTATCTCACTTTTAATTTCGTGAGATTTCCATTGTTCGCCACTTATTTATTTCATGTGGTGTATTTTGTACATATATTTTATATATACTATCATTATTATATTTATATTCATGGTATTTTTTGATTCATTTGGAGGTTATTAACTTTTGGTCTTACGACTGGATTGAATACAACATGGTAAGGGGTTTTCATCACACTTTTTATTTCCATGAGATTCATGTTATGTTTGACACTATTTAATATTGTGTGGTGTATATACTACCCATTATTGTAGTATTTGTGTAATATAATTTCATTTATGTGTATTTACATCTTTATTTTTTGATACTTATTTCATGTGGTGTATGTTTCGTATGTTACAAAATTTCTAAGGGAACCATTTACCCTCCTATTTTTAAAAGAATTCTTTTTGTTATGTCTTTTAATTTACATATTCTTAAATTTGGATATATTATTATATATATTTATTATTGTAAATTTTATGTCCACGTGATGAGATACCCTTTTCCCTCTCATCAACTAATTTTTTGAATTTTAAAGTGATGACGTTAGGCTGTCGAATTTTGGTATGGGAACTTCTTAAAACAATTTCCAATTTTTGGGTTAATCTTACACTTCTTGATTATGTCATGATATGATTATGTGTAGAATAACTATTTATTTATATATGTAAAAATCTCTACTTCTATTTTTGTGGATATACTTTTGATACACATAATAACTCCATTTATAATTTCTCAAGTCATTGATATGAACTTGATAAGGGAAATCTTAAATCAACTTCCCTTCATTGAGTTAAACATCCAAGTCATTGATTTTGTTTTTAAAATAACATGTTTGAATGTCCTATTATTTATTTACACTGAATATCCAATCATAAAAAGTGTATTTATATTTGTCACACATAATTATATAATTGATTTATCCTTAATCTAAGGATATATTCTTTATAAGGGATTTCATCTCAATTTACACTCAATTGAGACTTCATTGTTGTTATGCACAAATTCACATTTATATGGTGTATATACTGTCCTATTGTATATTATCATGAATACCTTTATTCTCCTGATATTATAAAGTTATTATTATATTTAATTTCTCAATTATTTGTTTTTAAGAATCTATCATTTGGTTAGGATATCCATAACTAAAATATTGTTTTAATGATATAATCTTCTAAATCATTATCATTAATTTTCGTGTTTTAAAAATGGTTCTAAGGATTTATTTATGTGGATATTAATGTTTTAAAAATTAATTCATTTAAAAGATTCAAAGATGTATGGGACACTTTGATTTAAAAATAACTTTATTAAAGGTTTTAAATGGTATTGAAAATGGTTTGATAATGCATTGTTTATTTCAATATCTTGAATTGATATATTGTGATTGGAATGTGGAAATGATATATTTCCTTTATGCTTGTGTTGTGTATTATGATTATGTTATGGTTATTGGTAATTTTTTACGTATATGGGTGTTTCCGTGATAATCCTAGGGCAGGTGAGCCCAAGATAGATCACCAATGCATTGGGTAACGTGACAGAGGTAAACATTAATGTTTCTCCTAATAGATTTAGGGAATATACTGTGATGGGTATTCCAAATGTAATTCCCTACGTATCTGTGAAAGCTATAATGTAGGTATGATATATATTACATAGGCTACTTTTATGATTTATGATTTCTATGTGTTATTCAAAAATATTATGATTTCATGATGTATGTTATGATTGAAAAACGTGGTTTCATTGATTTGTATTTATTTATGGGTTAATGTTTCGTTTCCTTATTTTATAACCCTTATTGATATTTTTATGCTCATACTATGTTTTTGAAATGTTTTCCACATGACTTAAAAGTGAATAGGGTCAAGGATGGGATCAATGAAATGTCATGCTTTCTAAAGCATGGAACTAAACATGTTTCTTTTTAAGAGTTTTTATTTTATGAAAAAATGGATAATGAGTAGTAGTGTCTACATATAATTTTTAGGTTGCTATGTAATAGTTATGGCCTAATTCTCTAAAAATATAAACCTGAAAATATCGTTAATGTGAATTATTCATTTAATTCAAGATCTTGTTATGTTTTAAGACCAGGTCCTTATAACAAGGGGGTCTTCTGGGCAGGGGGTGGTCTTCAGAGAAGGGGGAGGGGCAGGGGTAGGGGGAGTGGGGAGGGGTCAAGGTGCAAGGTGGAGGGGGGAGGTTTACAGGGCATGGGGTTGGGGGGTGGTATGTAGGGGGTCTGCAGGGTAGGGGGAGGGTGTAGGAGGGGTGCAACGGGGAGGGGTGGGTAGTGGGGTATGGGGTATGGGGTGCAAGGGGGCATTGGGGGGAGGTAAAACTGGTAGAGGTGGGCCTAGTGTCTCCTACAAGTAGCTCCATGAAATGATCAATTTTCAATTTCACGTCCTCCCAGACATCAGTTATATAAGATATATCATCCAATATTATGTTGATTTTCTTGACCTCCTTTCTATCCATCACTTAGACCTGTAAGATGGATGTGTTGCAGTCACCCTCTTTAAGGCAGAGGTTCCTTGATTTTTCCTTCCATGTTTTTTCCATTTCTAGGATTCTTTCAGTTAAAGTAGTTGGTTTTCCACTAGGTTTGAAAACATTTCATCATCCTAGCTATCATGAAGCCTCTCCTCTAGACTTTATATGTATTTGTTGGTTACCTCCCAACTACTTAACTCCCAAGGGAATTGTGGTGTGATAAATATCCATTGCTATGTTACCTCTAAAACCATAACTCTTAAGGGGCATTTAATTTTCACGTCCAACTACTCTGTGACGTGATAACGAGTCAGTGCAATCATCTCTCCACGACCCAACTACCTTTTCCCATAATAATTGATTTTTATGTGGTGTGGAAAAACTGTGGTGTGATCAATGTCTTCCCTGCACAATTTCATTCCCTCACAATGCATCCTACTATCCCACACCAAACATAAAGATCTCAAAATTTCATGGCCAAACAATTTCAATGGGATCTTCATGTCATGAAGGACAGACTCAATCATCTTCAAATTGTAGAACCCAATCATGACATGATGGTATGAATTGTGGTGTGATATGTTTTGACTTCACCAAACATTAATCTTATGCAGGACTATCATGAATTCATGACTTTCTTTGAAACATGGTTGTCTCTTTAGCACCAAAACTTCTTCAAATCATTACCCTTAAAATCTTATCTTCATTGAATCCCTTATAAACATTAAAATGTTCTTTACCTCTTAAATTTTCAACTGCGACATATTATACAGTCACCCAAACAAGGGATGCATCCTCTTTCTCTTCATCATTGTAGATTCACAACACTGGAACCCCATGAAAAGCTCATTTTTTTGTTGACCTCGTCTTTCTCCATTGTTATTCAGCGTGTAGAGCACTCATCTAAATCCTTTAATTCTCTACATATTCTTTTAGAAATAAAAAACAATAGGGAATAAGGGGGGTTTCCATGAGGGTATGTAGAGGGAGAGTTTGGGGTGTGTGGGTGGAGTAAGGGGGACTATTGAGGGGAGGGGGTGAAAGGGGGTCATCAAGAGGGGTCTGTCCAGGGGGGGATTAGGGGTATAGGGGGGTGCAATTGGGGTATTCCGGGGAGGGGTACAAGGGTGTGCATGGGGTGTGCAGTGGTGCTCTGTCTAGGGATGGGGTGGGGTCTGTTTAGGGAGGGGGTTGTCTAGGGGGTGGAGGGGGGCTTTGTAGGGGGGGAGGGAGGGGATGCAGGGGTTGTGGGGGTCAAGGTGAAAATTGATTTGTTATTTTTTCTTAAACAAATTGGGAACCACGAGCATAGTAATCTTATTTATGTCCATTTTATGTTTAACCTTTACCTATCAAACATTGATTGCTAGACCAAAAGTGTGGTCCTTATACTTTTTCTGTTTTGATATGTTGCACCACATATCCACCATATACACCTTCTAAAACTAACATAATCATAGTGGGGTTGACCATTTCACACAGGTAGACTCAGTGAACACCATTGGGACCACCACAACTAATTTTTCCTTGATCCCAACAATTATATATATGTTTCTTGACCACATTAATCATCCCTGAGCAATCTTCTTTTTCATAAAATTCTTTTAACATCTACAATGTTCTTAAAATATCATTTTAGTATGAAAAACATATTTCTAATGTTTCTTTATTTAATTAAAACATGGTGAAACTCCCCCAAGTATTTTATATCACCCTAAAATACATTATATCATCTTTAATAATAAAGAAACATGGGATACGGTTACCTCAATCCTCTCCAAGATATGGACAGTGGCTGGTCATTTTAGACAAACCATTTCTTCTTAGTTTTCGTCCATGCTTTTGCAGTGATGTAATTTGATGTAACACCGCCTATAAATGATCCCTTTATAATGATTTATTGGGATCTCATATCAACATTTATCTTGGGTTTTTCATCAATAGTATAGCATGTCCCTCTAGTACAATTTTTTTTTCACTAAAGAATCATTTCAACACCTTATCCTAGAATTCTTTACTCTCTAAAAAAATTCAACATCACCTGTTTTTGTGGTTAATAAAATATCAAGGTAAAATGGGGTGTCTGTGGGCATCATCGGTGGCGTAGTGGATTCACCACTTGTCTAGTGATAGGAAAACTTATATAAATGGCCATAGGATAACAGTTGTTGAGGGAAAATGGGTAGGGGGAGGGAAAACTGGCAGTGAGGGAGGGAAAACTAGTAGTGGGGAAGGGGAAGAGTAGGAGTGGGGACCTGGAAGGGGGGAACTGGTAGGGGGATACTGGTGAATGGTAGGGAGGGTATAGGGGATGGGGGAGGGTATAGTGGGAGGGGGTATGGGTAGGGGGAGTGTGTAGGTGGGGTGTCTAGGAGGGGGTGTCTAGGGAGAGGGGGATCCAGGGGGTTTGGGTTCAGTGGGTCCAGTGGGCTATCTAGGAGGGAGGGGATGTCTAGGAGGTAGAGGTGGTTGTGGGGGTCCAAGAGGGGGGTGTAGGGGGTGAGGGGAGGGTGAAAGGGAAGGGGTTCTTTAGCGTATGGGAGGGTGTCGGTGGGATGGAAGGGGGGTTTCCAAGTGTGGTTGTCTATGAGGGGGTGTTTAGGATGGGGTTTCTAGGGGGGTGTTTAGGAGGGAGGTTGTCCAGGGGGAGGGGGTGTCCAGGAAGGGGGTTTCCAAGTGGGTGTCCGATAGGGGGGGGGGTGCAAGGATGTCTGCAGGGGGGAGGGGGTGTAAGGGGGAGTGGGGTGCAAGGGATAGTGGGGGTGTAGGGGTGGGGGTGTGCAGGGGGGTAAGGGGGTGTACATGGGGGGTCTATCCAAGATGTGGGTGTAGGGTGGGAGTCTGTCCAGGATTGGGGTCTATCCGAGGGGGGTGTCCATGGGGGAATGGAGGGGGGATTTATCGGGGGGAGGGGGCTGGAGGGGGGATGGGTGGGTATATGCAGGGTGGGATTGGAGGGGGAGGGATAGGGGTGTGTGTAGGTGTCCAGGGGTTGTGTGGGTGTAGGGGGAATGTGCAGGGGAAGGGGGAGGGGCTATCCAGGGGCTGTCTAAGAGTTATCCAGGGGCTATCTAGGGTTTGTCCAAGGTCTGTTCAGGGCTTGTCTAGGGTCTATCAAGGGGCTATCCAGGGGATGTCCACGGGCTATCCACGGGCTGTCCGGGGGCTGTCCAGTGTCTTTCCAGGGGGGAGTTGTCCATTTAGGGGGTGTTTTTTATGAAATTGGATGGCATATAGTCAAAGTTTTAAACTGTGGCTATATCCCAGTGTGGCTTAAGCTTCTTCCACTGTTTCAAACTGTGGATTTTGGGATTTAGCATTGGTTTGAACTGTGGATATATGTCTATTACTAGAGTTTAAAACCATAATTATAGTTCATTCCCTATTTCCATGCCAATACCATCCACAATTTATTAAACTATGACTATAACCTATAACCACAGTTTTTGGACATATAGCCACAATTCAAAACCATGTCTATAAAATTAATTTATAGTATTGTTACCTTTACATCATTAAGTATCTTATCGAGTTCAAAGAAACCCTTTATAATATCTAACCATTACTCAACATCTTATGGTCCACTAGTTCTTGGAAAGGCTGGTGGATGATGGAGTTGGAAGTCTCTGGAATAGTTAACCATGGACCTTGGTTCCCCTCTAACTTGGGTAGGAGCAAGCGGAAGGACATCCAACTAAGGTGGACCAACTACTTTTTCAAATAAAGATGGTTTTCAAGAATTCTCTATTTTACCGTCCTATACTATATGTGGTGAAACAGAGGAATCCTCCCTAGTGGGTGTATCTTGAATCACATTATTTGTTGGTCCCATTAATTTTTTTCATGGAAGCATTTTTTGAAACATGAATAAAAAAAAATTAAAACCAAAAGATGTTAGAGGATATCCTAATTAGTATATGAGATTGCACAATGATTCTATTACAATTTTAACCATTACCCAAGGTATGTATCTCTTATATATAACTATATTCCTACATCACTTTATGTTATTTACCATTATATATATATAAAAAGTAACAAAATGTCTAGGTTCAAAAAATTAATTCTACCATAGATATGTCACAACAACAATATATATATATATCACTAAGATAAATAATAAATGTATATCCCAAAATAATAGAAAAATTCAAGAATTTAAAATAAGTAAATAATATATAAAACAAAATATGTATATATATGGAATGTGATCCTACGCATCTAGTCATGATGCATGAACAAACAACAAATAACATTAAACAATAACAATAATCCCTTTGATGGCAACTCAGAGTTCAATTACATATAAGATAGCTAAGAATACAGAAACCTCCCTAACCAAGTCCCACAAATCCTTTATCTTTTCTATTATTTCCCAGGTTAGTAAACAATAAAGAAAGAAAATTGTCTTATGACACGATTATGTAATACCCTTACCAGAACCACCAGGACCATACTGGACTGCTACAAGAACTCATGCATTCCTCTCTATATGCAAGTGGATTCTAACAAGTAGTGAGGGTCTGGATGCTATAAATGGGGAGAATACATAATTAATATCACTTTCTCACACAAATAATATAAATAAAAATATAACAACTTAGAGTAACATGGTTAAAGTAAATAATATCACATGGCAAACATGTCATATAATAATTAAATGGAGTCTTGGTGTAGAAATAAAAGGTAGAGTGTATAGAGTAAAAAAACAAAAAAGTGTAATATAGAATCCATTGGAGTACGTACCGATCCAAAACATGATCTGTTCTCTTTGGATAAATCATTATCCATAGGTCCCTATCCCTTTCTTAGATCATTATACACGGAGACTTCATGAATATTGAGATAACCATGTAAGGTGTGAGTAATTAACCTAATAGAAAACCACCAATGCACCCTTAACAAGTATGCATAGGTATAATAGGTATATTCCATGATAATTAATGCACCATCAAATTATAACAACCAATGACCAAGTACTTTCATGCTATCCAAGACACTATAACCCTTAGTCAAAACCTCTTTGGCGCTATGATAGAAAGATATTCGTTATATTCCATTAGTGATAAGGAACTAGACACACGGATCATAATCCTATATCTCAATATTCATAAAACATTGAGACATATAAATCTAATATACTATCCTATCCCAACTTATTCAATGGCCAGGTCTTCGAGCTATTGTACACTATCACTACATCGAGTGAACCTCTAGGCCATTATACTCCCAATGTCGATACATTGGGATAAGCCTCAAGAAAATTAGGCCACTAACCTATGGTTAGGTCTATAAACATTATCATATCTAGTTGTACACACTCCACCTCTAAGTAACAATCATAACATGAGGGTCCACCTATTCCGACTACTAATAAAAACCTCCAAATTCCTAGTAACACACATAGCAGAGTAGACCGTAAAAGGAAATTCATAACATAACATCATGAGAAAAAATAGAATTATAGAATAAATGTTATCAACATGAAACATGGTAATTGAAGAAACAATAATACTCATTGAATCATGTATCATAAATGGGTCTCATTGGCTACACACACCCATCCACATGCGATTGTAATCAATCACAATCGTCTATTATTCCAACACAAGAAGAATATCAAGGAAACATGTGTGTAAAAGAGCCTTAAATGATAATAAAATTCCAAAATCTTGGGTTTTTTGTCAACATCAAGGGGTTTTCAAGGAATAATCACTTGAATCACTTATGTATATTAGTTGGTTCGAACCGCTCTTCAAAGACTCTTAAAACCAATTCTAATTATTTTATTTCAAAAATAAAAAAACAATAAATGTGTCTATGTCTAGGTTAATTTTCAAATTATAAATTAAATTTATAGTATGTTCTAACAATTTCATCCTTAAATAATAATTATTAAAATTATTGTGATAGTATTATATCTCTTTAGAATAATCTGAGATAACAATTTCCTAATTCATTATTATTCTTATTCTATGATAATTTTTGGTTACTACCATTTCATAATTCTTTGCTATTTTTTCCAGAAACCTTAAGAAAAACTAAATTAAAAATTACACAAAAAGGATACCTAGAAAATTATCCCCAAAATACCTCAACACTTAAGACATGAGGATAGTGAAATGGGTTCTCTTACACATGGTAAAAAGATAATGAACATCAAATTCACACAACAAGACTTTTTATATCATGGTTATAAAGTAGTTGGACAACTTGAACTCAGGAGTATTTAAGGATTGCAGGGAAGTGAGGTTCGATAATTTTCATGATGGAAAACCTCATACTAGCCTATTATATTACTAACCAAAAATTAAATTAACCATTTAATTTTTATTATACTCAAATATAGATTTCTTAGAATTAAATTCCATCCAAAATATTATTTACAACATTCAATAGAGTTAAAATAATTAATATCCATGATTTAAGGCTTTTAAAATCATCAAAAATGTGTTTTAGGATCATGATGGGGAAGAATATTTTAAAATAGGGGTTTAAAAACATTTTTTTACCAAAAAGAGTTTTGTGAAAGGTTGGCATGATTTTTACCTTATGAATCTCATAGTTATCACATAACGGTACTGGGATAACCTTAGGTAACCATTGAAAAGAAGGATTTACTTTTACGTAATTCAGTCATATACTTTCCCATACATTAGGAATTAAGAGTTAAATGTATTCACAATATAGGATACCGTTACACAATGATGGTTTACTGATAAGTAACCTTTATAAAAATCAAGGTTACCTTTGCTAATCACAGGGTTACCCTTACGAATTCTTTGAAAATATGGACTTACACTTACGTAACATATAAAAATTTCTATTTCCCTTACACAATAGCTAATTTTAATCTTACACAACTCATATAAATAAGGAGTTACCCTTATGAAACACCCAGAAACCACCCTACCTATATGTAGACAGAATTTACCTTCATGTAGGCCCTAATCCAAATGTAAGGGTAAAAATTAAATTTAAAATTATTATATTTTCTCAAAAATAACATTTAAATTATAAGAAAATGGGATTTTTAGAACATTTAATACTATGAATTTTATATAATTAATGCACATTTCATGTTTAAGAAGAACGTTTTGGAAACATATGCGCTAACAATGATCATGAAACTACCTCTCAACCACCCCCTCGCATGGTTGGTTCACAATGTTTGAAAAATGATGAACCTACTATGTTTTTTCCTATATTTCCATTTTCAGGACCACCTGCACTGTTTGGAAAAACCACATACTAGCCACATGCACCCTCATATCCACCTCAGCATTATTTCTTGGTTGCTTAAAACAAACCATAGGGTTTCCTTAATCGTTCTCAAACAATTCACCTCTAAAAACACTTCAAAAACACAAGAAAATCATCTAGAGACTCCCAAAACTCATCACAAGTGTTATATAACTTCAATGAACATAATAAAAATGGTGAAGTACCATAAAATCAGGGTGTTTCATGCCATCTAAAACTAATATGAATGTTATATCTACAATTTATCACAAAATTACACTTAGTTAAGTGTTACATCCCACTCCTTAAGCCTCATACTTATTTTATTTCAATCTTTACAAATATTACACATATTTATGTAACATGGTTTTGTATGTATATATTTCATTTACACATATTTCATACTTAATAATATAATCATTAATCAGAAACATACAGAATCATATTCCATACTAATAATACTATCACCTTGCTGCAGCAGGGAATTAAGAAATTCATCCTGAAAATATAGCCAATTAATAGAACAATATAAATGAAAACTACAATCACACACATTACTCAACATCACACATCAGTATAAATAATTCCATCAATGATAGTATAATAAGAGCCTTACTATTTTTCCACATTTCCGTTGAAAATTATACATGGTTACCATCTTTGACTTATTTGGCATTTTCATGTATAATTTCATCACAATCATGGGAATAGATATAATAAATATAAACAAATATAATGGCATAAATTAAAGATGTCATAATGTAAGTAATAATAAACAATATAAAATAATGATATATTGGTTTATATGAATAACTCCACTTTTCAATAATCATTCCCAGAATATCTTCTATACTGCATTGAAATTCACATAAGGTTCAATACATATATTATATATCCCACCATGGAATGAGAAAGAATCTATATTTATGTTCAATTTATACTTCCATTCTAGATTTTCCACTCTTTATTTTCATATTTATATTCCTATTTCTTATGGAATCACATTATTATAACAATAATCCCATCACTTCATTATCTTAGGAGTATAAAATATTTCTAATATAACTAATATTAACCACCCATAAGAAGAAATTCAATAAAATAAAGACATTAATTAACTATTTATTAAAAAATTAATGAATGATGTCCATTTAAGTACCCCTTACCCCAAACTAAACAAGGTTCCAAGAGATAAGTATGATAAAAAAAATTGAATCACAACCCCTCCCCCGAGACCAAATATCAAGTTCCAAGCCTAGGGAAAGGGGATAAGCTTACCATTCAATATATGTTTTGGGTCATGTTAGGTGAATGAATTATTAGGTAATTCAATAAATATTATATTAATTATAAAATAGCATGTCTCCATATAGTGAATATGAAAGTTTCCATTCACTCAGTACAAAAGGCCATCAAGAAAAGAGAATGTCATTAGTTCTATGCATTTCGTACTAGGGGATGATAATCGAAGGATTCAAGGACTGAATAAGGGATATTTGAAGAGTCATCAGTATATCAGGTATTTGATATTTCAAAAGATAAGAAATACATAAATCCATTAAATCCTAAAGAGAATATTAACATTTCCTTATGATACACCTATACTTTCTTCATGTTATCAACATCACACTGCAATATGCTTATAATGTGCTTTTGATCATCAAGGGTCATTAAAATCCAATCCCCAACTATTTATATAAGGAAATGTTCATTTTAAATTTCAGGGTTGAATCCAACACCTAGATAATGTCTTATTGAATAATTTTATAACTTTTTTTATTATTTAAAATGTTTTCCCTGCCATTTTACCTCTTTTCACATATTTTACCATTCTAATTATTTGTAATGATAATAATTTTTTCACTAAAAGTATTTGATGACCCCTCATAAATTATTTTATAGTGATTAATCTAGTTTTTAACACCATTTAATTTAATTAATTAATACATAATATTAATTTTACATTTTTAATTAAGGTATAAAAATGTTGTTTTTATAGAAAATGGGATTGGAAAACATTTCTTCTTATTCTTATTATTATTTAATATAAATCTATAATCATTAAATTGTTGTTAACCTATTTGGGTATTTTTATAAAAAATATATCTAAAAATTCATCCTTATTTAAGGATATATTTAGTTTTTAAAAATCAAAATACATAACACATTATATATATATTTTATAAATGTTACATTTTAAACAATAAATGAATTTAAATTATTTTTAAACAATCAATCATCAAATTATGAATGTTTTTTAATTTTTATTTCATTTAAAAATAAATTTCATTAAATTTAATTATCCAAATATGAGAAAATTAATTTTCATATATATATATATATATTTAATGAAAATTATGTTTTTAAATAATGAAATCTTCATTGAACATAAGGCAGGAAGGATCCCCTCATCGAACCGGCTCTCTCCTCGATGGAACCCTAGCGAGTACTGTGTGACCCACACTGTGTGGCGGTGATGGCTATGTCGACCTCCCTCCATTCTCCATGGAGGGGGTGGTCTCCTCCTTCCTTATCTCCCATTACCAACACTTCCTTTCTCCCCAATTTCCCCCACATCCTCCTTAGTTCAAAGGTACCCTCTATTCAACTCAGGGTCTCAATGCATTGACTCTCCCTCTATAAATTCTATAACACCACCAAGATTTCATAGTATGTACTTCTTCAAAAAAATTCAATAACTTGCACTACACATAACACTGAGTTCAAGCGCACCATGACTTACCAAACAAGCCGTTCAAAAGAGGTTATGAATAGTATTAACTAAAATTTGAACCTTATATAATCCTTATAATTTTATAATCCATATTATGAGCTTCGTAGACATAATGTAATAACAAATTCATTTTTTCGGATAAAAGAATTATTTTTCAAAAAGGCACTTTTACCGACATTAATAGTGAACCCTTTTCAAAGCCAATATTTTAAACATTTATATATTCAAATTGACTAAATAAATAAATTTTATAGAATGGGGACATCAAAAAATTACAATATAACCCCCAAGCTTCCACGGTACGCTTCTCTTTGACTAATGCAGTAGTGTGTGTTGTACGCAACTTCAAGTTCTAACACACACTACAACAAATCAAACTAGACATAATGAATAGTAATACCTAATTTTTAAAATTTTATAAATTTTATCTCTCAAAATGGACTTCATTTTTGGATTCAGAATATTGAATTTAGCCTAGGGTGAAATTTTGGTACTTTTCGGATAACTTTTATATTTTGATGAATAGTGAAAATTACTAAATTTTACTTAAAAACAAATTTTTTATTCAAAATAAATAGTAGTGATAAATTATGAATTTGAGTGGTTATAAAGTACATTTGGAATATATTTTTACCATTTAATACAATTTTGGTCATTGGAAATAATTTTACAATTAAACTGGACATAAAAAAGTGTCAATCTTTTGATAGTTATTAGATCTTAAAAACACGGTTTTTATTTTTACAGCGAGAATTAATTATAAATTAATTTCTGACACATCTGTGTTTGGAATTTGGATAATTATAATCCATATTTGTATTCAGGATGTCCAAATTTTGTAATTAGGTAACTTTTATTTTTAGACATTTTGAATAATTACTTCGGTAAATATTTTATTTACTATGGTTAAAGGGTAAATCTGGTAAATAAGGGTTAAAAATAATATTATAATAATAATAAATTACCCTAAAACGTGTCATAACATTATTGGTGGATACATTTCCGACCATGGGCATCTTGGGGTCGATTTTGGGACCCCATGGAACCACTTGTAAGTGATAATGACACTTTATATTAATTAATTCAAATTAAATACAAAAATAGCATAAGCATGTATATTTTAGAAAAAAAAAATTTTACATGGGGTTATATATATTGGATTTTAGACTATAAATATTAATTAGAAAGATAATAATCTTTCTTAAATAATGGTATTTTATTTATAATTTTTAGACATTTTATAATTTAATATAGTTATGACACAATTGTGATGAAGTATTTATCTAATTAATGAAAAATTTAAATAATTGATATTATAAGTAACCAAATAAATAAAATTTGAGACTTTTTATAAATAAAAATAATTTTATTAGATAATATGACATGTTAGGATTGATTTAATTAACTTTTTTCTAAGTAATAAATCTGTACTAATTTTTAAAAAAATCATTTATTGAATAGTGTCAAAATTGACATAAATTAGTTTTTAAAACAAATATTATATTATTAATAGATATTAAATTTTTAGAAATCTAAGGTTCGGCCAAGAGACTTATACCATGATAGTTGTATCATTAAGGGACCACTTGGTGGTCTCTTGGAGGTATATAGTACGTTTATTAACTATATAATATAAAAATACAAAGTGACATGGTAAGTGTCAAACTAATTAACTAAGAGTTAAAAATAAATGATAAGGTTAAAATAACGACCCAAACCTATCTAAATTATATTTTTTGAGTTGTATTCTACCCATCCCCACCTTAACCTTTAAATAATCCACTTTTGAGACATTATAAACTGAATATGAATTTATTATAAAATAATATTTCTAACTTTTCCAAAGGTGCCCCTAACCCCTCTTATAAAAGGGCACTCCTCCTTCTCATTAATTCACACTTTCAAAGACTTTTGGTTCGGCCAAACCCTGCCCAAATACTCTATAAACTTCCATTAATTAATCCTAGAGGCCTTCCTTTAGTCAGAAATCCATCCTAAGGAGCCCCTTTGATCAAATCAAATGGAAGAACCTGAAGAAGAGGTAATGATTTCACCACCCTTTTCCAAGTTCCTTTCTTCTTCCACTTCTTCTATCATTGTTATTACCATTCTAAAATAATAAGTCCAGTATATTATATATTCTATGAAGTTATTATATACATGGTACAACCATATTCAATATTCTATCCATCCTTTGAATGACATATCACCATTCATGCGTACGTACGGCTTACCGTCTCCACGTCGTGGTGTAATTGTTATTCAATAAATTAATTTTTGGATGGGTATAATAATGATGTGTGATTCATGTAAATAATAAATATAAAAGGATAATGATTCTGTATATATGATATACCATCCAATTAAATATAATTTTAATATCAAAAGAATGATATCGTCGCTCGTGCGTACGTACGAACTACAGTCTCCACGAACGCGATGAGATTCATTCTCCATATTATCCAATCAAGTATAATTCTCCTTTCATGATTAATAATAGTATCTAAGAACTTGATATCATTCTGGATATGAATAAGATACAACCTATCCATGAAAAACACAGCTTACATAACAAATCATATAAAAGAAAACGAGTAAGTTGACAACCAAAATGACGATAATTCTAAAATATTATTAACAAAGCAATGTTAAAAAATAATATATGATATCATATTAATATATATGATTATTTAATAATTTAATAACAATTATTTCACCATTATATAGGCTGTTAACCTACCCCACCCAAAGAAATGTACATGTTAAGGGTTAATTTTACAATCTATTTATTATCTGAGGTTGTTTATACGTAATTATCTACTGGGATCTCTTTATCATCCACATCAATGTTAATTAAAAATGTTTTTAAATTTTTTTAATATTTACTAGAAAATAGGTTATATTCATTTATACCCATATGTGTTTTGAAAGGAATATTTCCGTCGTTTTCCAAACAAGTTACTTTTTAACCATTTCGATAAATTTATGTTAAGAATGTCTTTTTAAAATTATACAGTGGGTGTGGTTATTATCCACCGTTATAAAATTGCTGAAGCTTCCCTTACAAGCTTATAAGAATATTTTCAAATTAAATGTTTTATCTTATAATTATGGGACTTTTAAATGATTTCAAAATGAATATTTTGAGAGTTTGTGAAAGTTACCCTTTATCAAGATCATATTTTTAAATGTTTTAAAGATTTATCTTTATAAATATTTTTAATTAATGTCCATGTTTTCAAAATGACTTTATGGATTTATTTATATGGTCATGAATGTTTTGAAATGATATTTCTTTTCAAATGTTTTAAAGTGGTATGGGACACATTGATTAAAATATATTTTTTAAAATACTTCCTTTATAAATGTGTGAGTTTTCAATGACTTCAAGAAAAGAGATATTTCTCTCAAATAGTTTTGATTTCATCTATGTCAATATCCTTTTATTGATTTTAAGCTTATTTGAAGTTCATTTATTATGATACAAAACTTTTGTATTGTATTGAAGTTTTTGTGATATGTTTTACTATGGATGTTTTATTTTTATACCATTCAGAGTTTATGGAGAATTTATTGACATTTCGTATGCTAGTTTTAATACAAATGTTTATGTTATGTTTAAAAATTTTCATATGGGAATGAATTAGACTTAGTAAGTGACGTGTGGAGCCTGCCATATCTCCTCGACGCATCGATATGTCTCATGAGACAAACTAGTGTCTTGGAATAAGGCCTTGGAAAAATCTTATTTGTAGTCTTGGAACGAGGCCTTGGCTATGTGGTTATGATAGTTTGGCATTATGGATTCCATCATTATGAAAGTGGTTATTGATATTTCATGTGATTATTCAATTAGTAGAATATCCATTTGAATAAGTAAATGGAATTATTTCATTTTATTTTTTCCATACTATGTTGATGTTCAAGTTTAAAAGGATTTTTTTAGTTATATATTGCCTTAAATGGTTATTCTTATTTATGAAAGTTTCCACTATATTTTTATCCTTACTGGGAATTTGAGCTCACCCCTTTTCTATGTTTTATTTTTCCCAGGATGTGAAGATTTAATTTATGAATGACCTGTAGGGATAGTTTGAGGGTATATGAGTGTGGACTATAGAGACTATATTGTTGTAGTTTTTATTTTATGATGTATTGTAAAATTTGTTAAGGTATCTAGTCATTCCAAGGTTACTAAACTAATCGGCCTTTCAAGATTTGATCTTTCTTGTGATCATGCCAATGTTATGTAATAATGCACCGACTCTGGGTAACTGTGGTTGGGGCACTATAGTTGGTATCAGAGGGAGGTTTAATACAGACCTTGGAAGTTAGATTTAGATAAAATCTGATTAGAGAACATAGATTTAAGATGGAATTTGAGGATTAGTATAGAGGAAATTCCTCGAATTTTGGTATTTTAGAGATTTTTTGAGTTTTCTGAGCAATACATCCCTGTCTGGATACGCACAGGTAGAAGCGGCTCTGGCACAGATGTACCTAGGGGTAAAACCCAGAAACACCAATTTGAGCTAGACTCTAATGAGAATTGGTGCACGTCAACAAGCCTTGCTGCACTCTTGGTTACGACACTCCCAAGGGATATGGTTAGGATAATTCTCATTCTCATTACAAACCATTATGAAGGGTTTATGAGTATATAATTCATCAAAGAAAACATTTTTATGATTATTGATTATATCCATAAACTATTTAATTTATGTTATGTGTTTTATAAGTTTGGGATTAGGTATTGTTATTCATACACTAATCAAGTGTATGTCATTGTTTAGAAATGGAACTTGGTAGATGGAATGAGAACTCTAGAAATGCACATGATCCAAAGTGAAAGAAGGTTCATATCTTTCATGGTCTTAAGACAATATTTATAAGAGAAATAGTCTCCCATATATTAGCGTCATATGAAGAAATAATATCATGTGTTTATAAGATAAGTAAAGAGTTTACTGAGTCTCATGGCTTTTCAAGGAAGAAAGAGAAGAAAAGGATGGAAGATAGAAAGATGGATAAAGGGAAAAGGGAAAAGAAGAGTTTTCCCATATGTGATAATTATTAGAAGAAACACCCTGGAAATTGCCTGAAAGGAATGGGAGTTTGTTATAAGTGTGGAGGAAAAGGGAACAAAGTACGTGACTACAAGGGTAAGAAAATGGTTTCAAATGTACAATGCTTCGTTCACAAGGAGTTTGGACACTACGCAAACCTATGTCCCAGTCATCAAGTTATGCCATAAATAATGCTATTGGTTAATAATCAAGTGATGATACTACCAAAGATGAAGATGAATGATTAGAGTTATTATGTCATTTGAGTTTTGTATAAACAATGTACTTGTTATAATAATTATGGAGCATATAAGGATTGTACTGCAGTACTATTTCATTAAGGACTTTAGATTTTGTGGAAAAACGAAAAGTGACTCAATATGAAGTTAAATTTTTGGAAAATATAAGGATGAGAGAACGATAAACCATTATATGGTTCTGATACCGAGGTAGTGATTGTATAATAACACATGATTGATTTGGATAAATTATATTGGATGTTCTTGAAAACCTTGAAACTGATTAATGATTTGTATATTCCATCACTGTTGGGGTTTAAAACATTTTTGGATTAAAGGAGTATATCCATTATTCTTTAAGTAATAGGGGATCATGAATGCAATCAATAAGGTTTTATGTTAATTTAGGATGTTGAAGTGTTTTAAAAGAATACAAGATGAAGGTGTTCACATGTTATTATGCAGAAAAAAGGATCTTCATTGTGTTTACCTTCCTTATAAATTTTGGACTAAAGTATTTTGGATAGTTCTAGTTTGGATTATTTTGTATTTCCATAAAAGGACAACCTAGAGGTTGGGTGGCAACCCATCGTGTCCGGTAAGGCCACGAGACTGGAACCCACAATCGAAGGGAGACAGGGGTGTATCACCTACCACTGACCCACGTGATGTCCTGGATTAAATAATTTCATTTTTTAATGGTTCTTCTAGATGAATTATAAATTCATTTTTTAACCCTATATGAATAGGATAAATAGAATATTATTTATATGTTCTATTATCTTTTATAGTGAAATATGAGTTTGTTGTAGAACACCGTTAAAGGATGAGACTCTACATGTCAATTATATATTTTTCTTCTTCTCTTATTCAATGAAGAAATTAATTCGTATACTTTAGTGAAGGGATATTAAACCAAAAAAATGTGTTATCCTAATACATTATGTTTTGATGAACCGATGGCATTTTAAATCCACATAGATTGCTGAATTTAAGGACCTCAATTTTAATCATTTTTATGATTGATGACCTCAATTACCACCGATAAATATTTACTTTTTTCCTCCAATTATATGTCTCTAATTTAAACAAATTTTATCCTAATAAAGATCATCATTTGGTGGTGACCCTTTCATTTCTCTTTCCTTCTTATTAAGACTAAATTTTATTAACCTAATTTCCAATGTGGGTTTTCCCATTAAGATATTTTCTATTTGCAACATTTATTTTTGAAGAAGAATATCAAATTGTGAGGACGCAACTTATTGATGGAGGGAAGAATGTAACACCCCAAGATTTCATAGTATGTACATCTTCAAAACAATTCAATAACTTTCACTACACGTAACACCGAGTTCAAGCACACCAAGGCTTACAAAACAAGCCGTTCAAAAGAGGTTATAAATATTATTAACTAAATTTTGAACCTTATATAATCCTCATAATTTTAAAATCCATATTATGAGCTTCTTAGACATATTGTAATAACAAATTCATTTTTTCAGCTAAAAGAAGTATTTTTCAAAAATGCATTTTTACCAACATTAATAGTGAACCCTTTTTAAATACAATATTTTAAAGTTTTATATGTTCTATTTGACTAAATAAATATATTCTTTAGAATTGGGACATAAAAAATATACAATGTAACACCCCTAGATTCCATGGTACGCTTCTCTTTTAATAATACAGTAGTGTGTGTTGTACGCAACTTCGAGTTCTAACACACACTACAACCAATCAATCCAGCCGTAATGAATAGTAATACATACTTTTTTAATATTTTATAAATTTTATCTCTCAAAATGGACTTTATTTTTGGATTCAGAATATCGAATTTAGCCTAGGGTGAAATTTTGGTACTTTTCAGATAAATTTTATATTTTGATGAATAGTGAAAATTACTAAATTTTAATTAAAAACAACTTTTTTAATAAAAATAAATAGTAGTGATAAATTACGAATTTGAGTTGTTTTAAAGTAAATTTATAATATATTTTTACCTTTTAATACAATTTTGGTCATTGGAAATAATTTTACAATTAAACCGGACATAAAAAAGTATCAATTTTTTTATAGTTATTATATCTTAAAAACACGCTTTTTGTTTTAACAACGGGAATTAATTTTAAATTAATTTATGCCACTTGTGTGTTTGGAATTTGGAAAAATGGATTCCATATTTGGAATCAGGATGTCCATATTTTTTAAATAGGTATCTTTTATTTTTAGTCATTTTGAATAATTACTTAGGTAAATATTTTAATTACCATGGTTAAAGTGTAAATCCGGTAAATAAGGGTTAAAAAATAATATAATAATAATAATAAATTACCATAAAACGTGTCCTACCCTTATTGGTGGATACTTGTCTGACCATGGGCATCTTTGGGTCGATTATGGGACAACATGGATCCACTTGTAAGTGATAATGACACTTTATATAAATTAAGTCAAAATAAATACAAAAACTGCACAAGCATATATCATTTAGAAATTTTTTTTACATGGGGTTATATATGTTGTATTTTAGACTATATATATTCATTATAAAGAAAAAATGATTTCCTACATAACGGTATTTTATTTATAATTCTTAGATGTTATATAATTTAATTTATTTATGACACAATGGTGATGCAGTAATTACCTAATTAATGACAATTAGTATAACTGATATTATAAATACACAAATAAACGTAATATGAGACTTTTTATAAATACCAATAATTTTATACGATAATATGACATGTTATTATTTATTTAATTACTTTTTTCGAAGAAATAATTCTGTAATGATTTTTACAAAAATCAATTATTGAACGGTGTCAAAATTGACAAAAAATGGTTTTTAAAACAAATATTATAAAATTATTTGATATAAAATTACTAAAAATATAATTTTCAGAAAAAAGACTTATATAATGATATGTATATCATTAATGGACCACTTTTGGGTTTCTTGGAGGTATATAGTAAGTTTATGAACTATATAATATAAAAATACAAAGTGACATGGTAAGTGTCAAACTAATTAAATATGAGTTAAAACTAAACGATAAGGTACAAATAATGACCCAAACCTATATAAATTCTATTGGTTGATTGGTTTTCGACCCATTACCACCTTAAACATTATATAAACCACTTTGGAGCCATGATACAGCGAATATGAATTTATTATAAAATAATATTTCTATCTTTTCCAAAGGTACCCCTCACCCATCTTATAAAAGGGCACCCCTCCTTCTCATTAATTGACACCTTAAAAGCCTTTTGGTTCTACCAACCCCTCACCAAATACTCTCTCAACTTCCCTCACTTCATCATAGTGGCCATACTTTAGTCATAAAGCCAACCTATGGAGCCCTTTTGATAAAATCAATAGGAAGAACCCGAAGAAGAGGTAATGATTTCACCACCACTTTTCAAGTTCTTTTCTTCTACCACCTATTCTATCTTTGTTATTACTATTATAAAATAATAACTCCATTATATTATATATACATTGATTTTATTATAAACATGGTACAACCATATTTATTATTCTATCTGTCCTTTGAATGACATGTCACCATACGTGCGTATGTATGACTTACCGTCTCCACGTCGTGGTGTAATTGGTATTCAATAAATTATTTTTGGGTGGATATAATAATGTTGTGTGATTCATGTCAATAATAAATATAACATGATAATGATTCATGTATATATTATATACCATCCAATTAAATATTATTTCAATATCAAAAGAATGATATTGTCACTTGTGCGTACGTACGGACTATCGTCTCCACGAACGTGATGAGATTCATTCTCCATCGTATCCATTCAAGTCTAATTCTCATTTGATGATTAATAATAGTATCTATGGACTTGATATCATTCTGGATATGAATATGATACAACCTATCCATGAAAAACACGGCTTATGTAACAAAACATATAAAAGAAAATGAGTATGTTAACTACCGAAACGAGGATAATTCTAAAATATTATTAACAAAGCAATGTTAAAAGATCATATATGATATCATATTAGTATATATGACTCTTGTATAATTTAATAAAAATTATTTCACCATTATACAGGAGTTTAGCCTACCCCAACCAAGGAAAATTTCAAGTTAAGGGTTAATTTTACAATCTCTTTATTATCCGAGATTATCTACTGGGATGTCTTTATAATACACATACATGTTCCTTATAAATGTATTTAAAAACATTTTTACTATTTACTAGACAATGGGTTAATGTCATTTATACCCTTATGTATTCTAAAAGGAATCTTTCCAAGGTTTTTCAAACAAGTTACTTTTTAACCTTTTTGAAAAATTTAAGTTAAGAATGACTTTTTAAACTTATACGGAGGGTGCGGTAATTTTCACCCATTATAAAATCACTGAAGCTTCACTTACAAGCTTATAAGAATATTTTCAAATTAAATGTTTTATTTTATAATTATGGGACATTTAAATGATTTCAAAATGAATATTTTAAGAATTTTTGAAAGGTACTCTTTATCAAGATCATAATTTTAAATGTTTTAAAGATTTATCTTTATAAATTTTTTAATAAATGTCCATGTTTTTAGAATGATTTTAAGGATTTATTTATATCGACATGAATGTTTTGAAATGATATTTATTTTTTAATGTTTCAAAGTGGTATGGGACACTTTGATTCAAAAATCTATATTAAATTACATCCTTTATAAATGTGTGACTTTTCAATGATTTTGAGAAAAGAGATATTTTTCTAAAATAGTTTTGATTTCATCTATTTCAACATCCTTTGATGGATTTTAAGCTTATTTGAAGTTGATTTATTATGATACAAAACTTTTGTATTTTATTGAATGTTTTGTGATATGTTTTATTGTGGATGTGTTATTTTTATACCATTCATGGTTTATGAAGAAAGTATTGACATTTAGTATGCTAGTTTTAATACGAATGTATATGTTATGTTTAAGCCGTTTCATAGGGGAATGCATTGGACTTAGTAAGTGACGGGTGTAGCCCTCTATAGCTCCTTGATGCATCGGTTGGTCTCATGAGACAAACTAGTGTCTTAGCACAAGGCCTTGGCAAAATCTTATTTGTAGTCTTAGCATGAGGCCTTGGCTATGTGGTTATGATAGTCTGGCATTATGCATTCCATCATTATGAAAGTGGTTAATGATATTTCATGTGATTATTCGATTAGTAGAATATCCATGTGAATAAGTAAATGGAATTATTTCATTTTATTGTTTTCCATACTTTGTTGAAGTTCATTTTTAAAATAATTTGTTTTACTTATACATTGCCTTAAATGTTTATTATTATTTATGAATGTTTCTACTATATTGTTATCCTTACTGGGAATTTAAGCTCACCCCTTTTCTATGTTTTATTTTTCACAGGATGTGAAGAAGTAATTTATGAATAACCTACAGGGATATTTTGAGGGGATAAGAGTGTGGTCTATAGAGACTATATTGTTGTAATTTTCATTTTATGATGTAATGTAAACATTGTTAAGGTATCTAGTCATTCCAAGGCTACTAAACTAATCTCTATTTCGGGATTTGACCTTTCTTTTGATCATGCCAATTTTATGTAATAATACACCGACTCTGGGTAACTAGGGTCGGGGCGTTACAAATTCTCTGTGGAATCGACACTCTTTGGCCTCTCCCTGGGGGATAGTTTTTTCTGATGGTGACCATCACTTGACTACATTGACAGATTCATCAATTTATCCTAGTCTATGAAGGAGAGAGTCACTATAGAGTTGTTGGATCCTCACCACTTCCTTCTGCATTGTGCTAATGAGGATGACCTCACCACTGCTTTGTGAAAGGGTCAGTGGTAATACGAGGGATCTCAGTTCTTTCTATTCAATTAGAGCTCTAAATTTAATTGGGATCTTTATCCTCTGACAATGGTGATTTGGGTAAGTTTCCCGATCTTACCCCTACCTTTCCAATACCCTTAAATCCTCCAAATGTTGGGAAATATTATCAGATATTTTATCCTTTTGATAACTTCTCGTAATCCCTCTATCATGCCATTATCCACAACATTTTCATGAAAATTGATGTTTAAAAGCCTCTTGTAGATTCCGTGTGGATTGAGGGGATACAGAACTCAGATACCATCAGGAAGTGGTGTTCAAGGCTTGGTTCAACTACTTATTGTCATGTTTTCATTTGGGACACTCACATCATGAGTTTTTAACTTTGTTCGAGGATGAAGGAGAAGACACATCATGACTTGGTGGTTAGTGGTAAGGGAAATGACCAAATTCTCTATATTCCATCTCCAGTTGTTAATGCCTTTTCTCATAAGCCTAAACAAAATTCCATTGATGCAGTTATCTCCTATGCTCAAACGGTGATGGGAAATGGATGTAAAAGTAAGGGCATGGGTATATAAGATACCTTTTTTTGTTATCATAATCTTATTAAGTTCATGATTATTAATTTTCAGAGGCATTGATATTTTCATCTTTTTAATAAATAGGACCGATACACACAATGGTGAAGCACAAGGGTATATAAAACCCTTCTCCAGATTATATTAATGTCACTTTTTAAAATAATCATATTCAATTGGGTCCAACCAATATGTAGTCATTGGTATACTCATAGCACATGGTATGAGTTCAATGGAAATCATAACCACACATTTTGGGGCGAAGATAAGGAAAATTTTTAGGAAAAAATAAATATTTTCTTATAAAATTATAGTATATTGAATATTTATTTTTACATAATAAAATTGAGCTAAATACCCTTAATTATTGGGTAAAAATTCTCATATAATCAAAGTAACATCAAAATTTAGTTCAATTTTATCCCTTTACTAATATATGACTATAGATATATTTAAGATAAATAACTTGATTTCCTTCTAATCTTGGTGGTGAATTAATTATTTTATATATCCTTTTATAAAATAAATATTTGGTTGAACTTGAATCCGATAATTTTTTTTGGTTCTTAATTGGGTAATAAGTTTACCTTCTTCCTTGTAATTTTAATTAATGACCCACTACACAATGAGTTATTACAGGGGATTTCAATTTCTTCCTTATGTTTTGAGGTTGTTGATGTAAATTTTCCTCATTAACCATTGGGTAGGTTTATTAGTTTGTATAATGTGAAAAATACTTACAAATATACCATCAAAGAGTGGGAGGTCCATTATGTTTGACATTCATATCATCTATTATGTTTATAATTCTATTCATCTCTCTTTGGAATTCATGTTCCTAATTGAATTATTTTCCCAAATTGAATAAATTTCATGTTTCATTGAGGAAATTACCGAGTGTCTACCAGCTTCACCATCTAATGATAAAAATTTAAATATCCTTTTCATAATACAATCACTAGATAATGAAAAATATATTTATTATTGTGATGATCTATTACACCACAATTATTTTTTAAAAGTATCACCAAAAAAAGATTTTGGAATCCATATAAAGGAATTATAAGGCCCCGACCGTAAACCTTAATTAATATTGAATTAAATGAAGAATTGACATTGAGGATATTTTCAGGTTTAGAGTTTTAGAGAATTAGGACATAACTATTACATGTCCAAAGATTACAAAGTAGACACTTCTACTAAGTTTCAATAAAATTAAAACTGTTAAAAAGAAACATGTCTAGTTCCATGTTTTAGATAGCATGAAATTCCCTTGATCCCATCCTTGACCCTATTCCACATTAATTCCTATGAAAAAACATTTCAAAAAAAACTTGGGGTGAGCATAAAAAGCTCAGTAAGGGATACACAATGAATGAAAACTGTTAGTTTTTCAAACAACAAGTAACCCATGTATAATTTATCAAAGTAATAAGTTCACCATCATGAAGTAGTAAAAACTCTTCAAAGAATAAAATATCATTACTTACCCTTTTGTAACCAAAAGATTACTATAAACCCAATATAAAGAACACATAACATATAAAGGTAACTTGGGACATAAACATACTTAAGTAGAATAACCATACAGTCGACTTCCACAAATATCACTAAATGTAATAGCCATACGGCCGACTTCCATACCCAATGCATTGGAGGTTATAATGTAACCACGCGTCCTAGTTTTCACGGCACCACCCGTCATATGGTTTATCACGTAACCACCCGTCAAATGTCCAAGTACCATTATAAAATCAGAAGACATAAAACAAATATAATGGAAAGAAAACATTTCCACACTATGATCACAATATATCACTTAAATATATTGACATAACAAATCCATTATAAAAACCATTTTCAATACCAAAATACATAAAATAGTATATGGTATTTAATTCATTTTAAATAGATTATGGCTTGTTGAGGAAGCCAAAGTCCAAATAATACTCGCGGTGGCGAAAAAGGTCATTGTCACCGCGTACATTAAAGAAACATTCCTTTTTTTCATTTTGTAAAACATTTCATAGAAAAAGATTCCTTTTTTATAAAATTAAAAGACAAAGGGGTTTATACACCGTATAAAATAAATCCTCGTATTATAACAAAATGTGCCTCAATGAAAGGAGATTGAGAAGAAGTCCCTTAGCTCGGGTCCGACTTGACTCGATCATTCTTTAACATCCTGAATAATAAAATTGAATTAATTTATACTTGAATAAGAACCTTTTTCAAGTCCATTATTTCTTTTATATCACTTATTACCTTGTCATGAACACTATGTAATTATTTAGGATAATAATGGTCATTTTGTCGATATTTGGTACTTGAGTGGAAAGTGAACTCCTTATATTTACAAGTTGTTCACATAGTAAAATATCCATTATCTAATGAATTAAATACATGATTTAGATGCCATATATATCATATATATCCAGTATATACTTGCATTTATAATATTACATAGTCATTTAGAGGTATGAAATGAAATGCACCATTCATGGAGACGGTAAGCCGTCCGTACGCATGAACGGTACTTCCATTTCTATTTCATATTTAATGGATTTAAAACATAATGATACATAATAGTATTATAATTCTAGTATGGTATCATATATAATATAATTAAATTTATCCTGTATACGTACCACATATGGTGTTGACGAATCAAATCACTTTGAGGGGGTGGTAGTCCGCACCTCCTAAAATGAAGATATAGCATTTACCCATAATGGAAACCATGAAGGTATGACATAAATGAAAAATAAAGAAGTTTAAGTAAAACATAAACATATTATATATCATATATAAATAATAGTGACATCTTAATGTCCAACTTTGAAGGTGTTATATGAGTGTTGAACAATCATCGTTTCGTGAGGCATAAATTCGTCATCCACAGAAATGGTATGTTCTTTAACCATTAGATGAATGTGTTTGTATGTGAAGCTTGAATCCTTATTATAACAACATCCTAGTATATTGGAGATAATGTTGTTGTTACAAAAGAAATGAATAAAAATATTTTAGGGGGTTGGAGAAACAAAATAAAACAAAAGAACACAAGAGAAGACACTACCTTTATATCAGGTAACTCTTTTTGATTTGAGCTCAAAGGCTTCCTAGGGAAGACTTATGCCCCAATTAAGGCTTCTAGGAGTAAGATAGGGATGTGGAGAGAAAAAGTGGGTAGGTTTTGGCCGATCCAAAGGCTTGAGTGGTGTGGGTAAGGAGGTAGAGGTGGGGGCTTTTTATAAGAGGAGAGGAGGGGCACTCTTGGAAAGTAAGGAAATGTTATATTATTTTAGATTTAGTTTCAGATTTTAGTGGTCCCACATTGATGTTTTTCGAGGATAAGGTGATAAGGGTTCGAAATCCACCCATCCATTAGGGTTTTCACATGTGTAGGTCTTAGATTTTACATTATCATTCCATTTTATTTAAATCGTTAAATAATGAGGCAATCGATGCATCATCATGATATCATAAATAATTAAATTTATTTAATTTATATAAATTATTAAAATATACTATGATGTATGAAATATTTGTATGGTTCCAATGATTATTTATATTCAAAAATCTGACTATTATAATCCTAGGTAAAAATTGTTTTAGTAAAACAACTCATGATTTTGACATTTTTTTAACTTTAAATAAAAAGTTATTTATGTCATTTTCCTACCAAAGTGGCTCCATGGGGTCCCCAATTTGACACATGGATTTCCTTTGTCGGCCATGACAAATCCAATAATGGTAGGACATGTGTCCAGTTCATTTAATATTATTAAAACATTATTTTTATCTTAAATTACACTAATTACCTCTAATCGCGATTAAAAACTTAAAGTTACTATTCACAAAAATTTATTTTAATCCCATTGAACCACATTTTACTTCTTATTGAAAACCATGTATGTTGTATTATTGAAATTCAAATAAAAAGGTGGTAAAATTTCATTTAAATGAAAAATCAGTTTTTTAAGTACCACTTAGTGGTTTCACTGTTCATCAAAAATTGAACTTTTTCAGAAAGATACAAAAAATTCACCCCAATCTATATTTTATATTCCGAATTCAAAAATGATGTACATTTTAAAAAAATTCAAAACATATAAGTTGGATCAATTAATTTAATAATTAATTCCCGCTGTTAGAGCAAATAGCGTGTTTTTATGAAACAAAATGTATCAGAATATTGACACTAGTTTAAGTCCAATTTCAAAGTGAAATTAATTCCAACGACCACTATTGGATTAAATGGTAAAAATATATTCTAATTTAACTTTAAAACCACTTAAAAAGATAATCTAATCATATTAATAAATTAGATTAAAAAGAGGTTTTGAATTAAAATATAACATTTTCACTATTCATTAAAAAAATGAACTTTATCGGAAAAATACCAAAAATTAACACAAAGTAAATTTTGATGCCCCAATTCTAAAGAAGAATTTTATTTTGTCCAATGGAATGTAAAAGAGTGACCAAAACTATATCTAATGACGGTTTTCCTTCAAAAGGCAATAAGTGGACCTTTAGTGAAAATTAGAGTATATATGCATAAAAATGAAATCTTTTCGTATGTCAATCCTTTATCCTTTATTGGATAAATGTAAAAACATTTAAAAAACATATATAATCATATATTAGTTATTTATATTCATTCTCACCAATACAATGGCTACGTGTTAACTACCATTTAAAATAATATTATTATATTACTAGTGTGCAACGTAAGATTTCAAGGAAACTCTTTGTTGCGTATCAGGTATGCTATCGAACATAGCCACCCATTTAAAGTAAAATTAATATTTAATTCAAAAATATTAATAAATATGAAAATGTATTATTATTTATTTACCTGGGATGTTACATCCTTCCCCCCTTTTGGGAATTGCATCCTCACAATTTTATTAACTTATCAAAATAAGTGGGGGTATTTATCCATCATAGATTTTTCAGATTCCCATGTTGCCTCTTCAACCATATGGGTTTTCCACAAAACCTTTACCTAGTTAATTACCTTATTCCACAACACTTGCTCTCTTTGGTCAAGAATTTGGACTGGTTGTTCTTCATAAGAGAGATTCTCTTCCAACTAAATTACCTCTGGGCTCAAAACATGAGATGGATCTGGCATATACATTCTCAACATAGAAACATGAAAAACATTGTGTACCTGAGATAAACTAGGAGGTAAAGCCACATGGTATGCAACTGATCCAACTCTCTCTAAAATTTCATATGGTCCAATGAACCTTGGACTCATCTTTCCATTCATACCAAACCACATCACAATTTTCCATGGTGAGACTTTGAGGAAGACATGATCACCTACCTCAAAAGAGAGATCATTCCTCCTATTGTCTGCATAACTCTTCTGCCTTCTCTGAGCTGTTCTCATGTGTTTCTGTATCAACTGAACTTTTTCAGCCAACTCTTCTACCAATTCTGGTCCCATCAACTTCCTTTCACCCACTTTATCCCAGAAAGCTAGTGTTCATCACAACTTCCCATATAATGCCTAAAATGGTGCCATCTGTATACTGGAATGAAAACTGTTATTATAAGAAAACTCAACCAAAGAAAGATGTTGGTCCCAACTTCCTTGATAATCCATTGAACAAGCACGTATCATATCTTCCAAAGTTTGAATCGTTCTTTCTAACTGCCCATCTGATTGTGGATGAATAGTTTTACTAAAATTTAATTCAGTACCCAATTACTTTTGAAGGCCTTTCCAAAAGATAGAAGTGAACCTGGTATCACGGTCAGATACTATGGAGAGTGGAACTCCATGCAACTTGACTATATCATTAAGATACAATCGAGAAAGTTTATCTAGAGATAAGGTATCTCGAATAGGAAGGAAATGAGAAGATTTAGTCAAGCGATCAAAAATAACACAGATTTCATTATTACCTCTAGATGTCTTCGGTAATCCCACAACAAAGTCCATGGATATATTTTACCATTTCCACTGTGGAACTGGTCAAGGATGAAGCATCCCTTTGGGTAACTACTGCTCTACTTTAACCTGCTGACAAGTCAAACACTTCACAGTAAAATCAGCAATATCCCTTTTCATTCCATCCCATGAGTAATACTCCCGCAGATCTCTGTACATCGTAGTACTGCCAGGATAAACTGAAAACGGCGAACTATGAGCCTCACATAACAACTCATTCTTTAGCTGTGAATCACAAGGCACACATAATCTCTTAACAAATCTCAAAACACATTCATTATCAATGTTGAATTTAGGCAACATACCCTTCTGAACCAGCTCTACATTTTTCTACAACTCACTGTCTTGCTTCTATGATTGCTTTATTCTGTCTGATAGGGATGATATCACTGATACCTGAAACAAAATAGAATAACATCCTAAAACAAAAAATTCCATGCCAAAGTTCATCAAATCAAAAAACAAAGGATCTTGTTCCAAACGTAGCATGGTTAATGAATCATTACTTTTTCAACTCAAAGCATCTGCCACTTTAATTTCTTTTCCCGGATGGTATTGAATTGTACAATCATAATCCTTGATTAATTTTATCCATCCCCTTTGTCTCATGTTCAATTCCTTCTGAGTGAATATATACTTTAAAATATTGTGATTAGTGTATATTTCACACTTTACTCCATACAAATGATGCATCCAAATTTTTAGAGAAAAAATAACTGAATCTAATTCAAAATCATGTGTAGGGTAATTTACTTCATGAGTTTTCAACTAACGTGAAGCATAAGCAATTACCTGATCATTATGCATAAGGACATAGCCAAGTCCTTTCAATGAAGCATCACTGTATATAACGAACTCACAATTCCGGGAATGAAGTGCCAAGACTGGAGCATTGATCAATTTCTTTTGAACTCCTGAAAACAATCATCACATTCTTTTGTCCTGATAAACATAACACCCTTCCGAGTTTGCTTAGTCATTGGACTAGATAACTATGAAATATTCTAAACAAACCTTCAGTAGTAACCTGCCAAACCAAGGAAACTACACATCTCATTTATATTTGTGGGTCTTGGACATTCTTCAACAACTTTTGTTTTAGCAGGATCAACGGTTATGCCTTTTTTTGAAACAATGTGACCAAGGAAAGAAATTTGTTGTAACAAAAACGCACACTTGCCGAATTTTCCATAAAGTTTATTTTCTTTTATGGTTTGCAAGATAACCCTTAAATGACTTTCATTCTCCTATTTACTTTTAGAAAACACCAAAATATCATCAATGAAAACAACCACAAACTTATCCAAGAACTCATGTAAAATTCTATTCATAAGGTCCATGAATACAGCAGGTGCATTGGATAACCCAAAAGGCATAACTACAAATCCATAATGGCCATATCTAGTACAGAAAAGCAGTCTTCAAAACGTCTGATTCTTTTAATTTCAACTAATGGTACCCCGACCTCAAGTCAATCTTTGAAAAATACTGATCTCCCTTGAGCTGATCAAACAAATCATCAATATGAGGCAAAAGATACTTGTTCTTAATAGTGATATTATTCAAGGCTCTATAATCTAAGAAAAGTCTCATTGAACCATCTTTCTTTTTAACAAACAAGACTAGAGCACCCCACGGGGATGTGCTAGGTCAATTGAAACCTTTATCTAATAACTCCTGCAATTGCTTCTTTAACTCTAAAAGTTCAACTTGAGCCATTCGATAAGGGGGTTTTGAAATTGACTTAGAATCTGGAATTAAGTCAACAGTAAATTCATATTCCTGATCATGAATAATACTAGACAACTCATCAGTAAAAACATCAACATACTCATTTACCACTGGAAAATCATTAATCTGAACAGTTCCCTTGTTTTCAACGATACAAGCAAGATAACATTAACTTCCATATTTTACTAGTTTCTCACCTTCCTGATATGTTATCAAAATCTAGGGTTCATTATTGTACACAAACTGAAAATCTTTTAGAAAAGAAACCATTTTAGCTCTGCAGTCAATCTTAGCAGGATAAACATAAAGCCAATCCATGCCCAAAATAACATCAAAATGTACTAGAGGCAAAATAATAGGGTTTGTAGGAAGATTCTTTCATCACACAAGGATAAGTAGGTTATTATAATTTCTTTTTGTCTCAACATTTCCTCTGGGTGTTTTTACCATAAGTTCAGGATTCATATCTTGAGATGGAATTCCCAATTTACTAGAAAACTTCTTAGAAATGAAAGAATGTGTAGACCCTGAATCAAACATCACATTGGCATAGTCTGAACAAAAAACAGTGTACCTAATACTACTTAATTCGACGGCCCATCATCTGCTGAAGTAGTTGCAAAGGATTTAACCACCCCTTTCTGATTGTAGTCTGGATACTTTCCCCCAGTTGAGTTTTTCGTTAGACACTCATTTTCATAATGACCGATTTCATTACACTTAAAACATCCTACTGCTGGATTTTTATTGCCTACCTGATCATCTTCCTTACAGTTACGAGCAATATGACCAGTATTACCACACCGAAAGCACTTTACGTACTTGGATAAACATTCTCTAGGATGAATTTTACCACACTTGTCATAGGATAGATATTTGGTTTTCATACCTCCTTGCTTATTTGAGGAATTCTTGCCCTTTCCCTACCAACTGGACGACTTATTCTGTTGTTTGTCAAAGAACACATGATCATCGGCAAACACCATTTCCACCTTCTCTGTACATTGAACATGTTTTTAATAACTTTTGAACTCACAAGAAGCTAAAGCCCTTCGATACTTTGGCTTTAACCCTGAGTAAAAATAGTTGATTTTACGATCAAGATCTCGTATGATGTTTGGAGCATACCATTCTAGTTGAGTGAACTTTGTTTCATAAGCAGCCATTGAGTCATCCTCCTACCTCAATTGTAGAAATTGTTTTTCCATCCTAAGACGAACCACCTTAGGAAAATATTTCTCAAGAAACATACCTTTGAATTCATACTAGTGAAGATCATCAATCTCATCACTATCCATGATATTTTTTATCATCGACCACCACTGATCTTCTTCACCTTCAAAACAGTAAACAGAAAGGCAAACCTTTTGATTTTCTGAACACCCCATGACATCAAAAATATTCTCCAATTCTTTAATACACCCTTTAGCTAGAACATGGTCAGATGATCCTCTGAATGATGGGGGATGTTGCCTCATGAAATTTTCTACCACTGTCATGTTCCTATGCAGTTGATCTAGCTAATCTCGTGCATGAATACCACCACCATTTAAAGCCTGAGTCAACTGTGCCATCACTGTAACAAACTATTTAGTTCCAATTCCGACCATCTCAAGTTGCTGATTTGGAAGGTTGTCTTCCTCCTGATGTCGTCTCAACATAGCTACCTTGTTTCCTCTGCGGAAAAGCATTCTGAACACAGAAATATCATCGACAAAGCAACATGGTAATCCGTAAATGCTATATCATTTAAATCATACCATAAATTAATTTATAATTGAACACTTTTCTAACTCCTAAAGTTATCTAAACCGACCTCTGATACCAACTATACGACCCCAGCCTTAAACCTTACTTAATATTGAATTAAATGAATAATTCACATTGAGGGTCTTTTCAGGTTTAGAGTTTTAGAGAATTAAGACATAACTATTACATCTCAAAAGATTAAAAAGTAGACACTTCTTCTATGTTTCCATAAAATAAAATCACTTAAAAAGAAACATGTCTAGTTCAATGTTTTAGGTAGCATGACTTTCCCTTGATCCCATCCTTGACACTATTCCACATTAAGTCCTGTGAAAAACATTTCCAAAAAACTTGGGGTGAGCATTAAAACTCAGTAAGGAAGACACAAAGAATGAAAACTGTTAGTTTTTCAAACATCAAGTAAACCATGTATACTTTATCAAAGTAATACCTTCACCTTCATGAATTAGTAAAAACTATTCAACGAGTAAAATATCATTACTTACCATTTTGTAACCAAAATATTACCATAAAACCCATATAAAGAACACATAACATATAAAGGTAACATGGGACATAAACATACTTAAGTAGAATAACAATACCGTCGACTTCCACACATATCACTTAATGGAATAGCCATACGACCGACTTCCATACCCAATGCATTGGAGGTTATAACGTAACCACCCATCCTGGTATTCATGGCACCACCCGTCATATGGTTTATCACGTAACCACCCATCAAATGTCCACGTACCATTATAAAATCATAAGACATAAAACAAATATAATGGATAGAAAACATTTCCACACTTTGATGACAGTATATCACATAAATATATTGACATAAAAAATTCATTATAAAAACCATTTTCAATACCAAATTACATAGAACAGTATATGGTATTTAATTCATTTTAAAAAGATTACGTCTTGTTGAGGAAACCAAAGTCCAAATAATACTTGAGGCGGCGGAAAAGGTCTTTGTCACTGCGTACATTAAAGAAACATTCCTTTTTGTCATTTTGTAAAACCCTTCATAGAAAAAGATTAATTTTGAATAAAATTACAAGTAAAAGGGGTTTATACACCGTATAATAGAAATCCTTGTATTAGAACAAAATGTGCCTCAATGAAAGGAGATTGAGATGAAGTCCCTTACCTTAGGTCCGACTTGACTCGATCATTCTTTAACCTCTGAAATAATAAACTTGAGTTAATTTCTACTTGCTTAAAAACCTTTTTCATGTTCATAATTCCTTTTATATCAACTATTACCTTGTCATTAACACTGTGTAATTATTTAGGATAATAATGGGGTTTTGTTGATATTTGGTACATGAGTCAAAAGTGAACTTCTTATATTTACAAGTTGTTCATGTGGTCAAATATCCATTATCAAAAGAATGATATACATGATGTAGATTCCATATATATAATATATATATATTATATACATGCATTTATAATATTACATAATCATTTAGAGGTAAGAAATGAAATGCACCGTTCATGGAGACAGTAAGCCGTACGTACGCATGAATGCTACTTCCATTTCTATTTCATATTTAATGGAATTAAAACATAATGATACATAATAGTATTATAATTCAAGTATTGTATCATATATAATATCATTAAATTTATCCTTTACATTTACCACATATGGTGTTAACGAATCAAATCACTTTGAGGGGGTGGTAGTCCACACTTCCTAAAATGAAGATATCGTGTTTACCCATAATGAAAACCATAAATGTATGCCATAAATAAATAATACAAAAGCTTAAGTAAAACATAAAAATATTATATATCATATATAAATATAGTGTAACACCTCGAGCTTCCACGGTACGCTTTTCTTTTAATAATGCAATAGCTTGCATTGTACGCAAATTCACGTTCTAACACACTGCGACCAATCAAAGTATACATTATGAATAGTAATATGTACTTTTTGAAAAGTTTTATATATTCTATATTTCAAAATGGATATCATTTGTCGATTCAGAATATCAAAATTAGCCTATATTGAATTTTGGTTATTTTTTTGAGAACTTCCATTTTTTATGAATAGTGAAAAATACTTAAAAAAACATTTTTAATCAAAATAAATTATAGTGATAATTATAATATTGAGTGGTTTTAAATTATAATTAGAATATATATTTACAATTTATCCAATGGTGGTCATTAGAGTTAATTTAACTTTGAAATTGTACATAAACAATTGTCAATCTTTTGATATATATTGTTTCTTAAAAACACGCTATTTGTTGTGACAGTGGGAATTAATTATAAAATTAATTAATGCAACTTATATGTTTGGAATTTTTTAAAATAGAAAACATTTTTTAATTCGGAATATCAATTATAGATTAGGGTGAAATTTTGGCATTGTTCCGAAAAACTTCAAGTTTTGATGAATAGTGAAACCACTATGTGGTAGTTAAAAACTGATTTTTCGTTTAAATGAAACATTACCACTTCTGTTTTTTGATTTTCAAAAATCCTACAAACATGGTTGTCATTAGGATGTAAAATTTAGTTCAATGGGATTAAATTAATTTTTTGGTGAATAGTAATTTTTAAGTTTAATTAATCGCGATTAAAGGTAATTAGTGAAATGTAAGGTAAAAATGATATTATAAAAATATGAAAATACCTTTACACTTGTCCTAACACTATTGGATGAGTCTTGGCCGACCAAGAAAATCAATGGGTCAACTTAGGGACCCCATGGAGCCACTTTGGTAGGAAAATGACATTAAAAATGTTTTATTTAATGTTAAAATAAAAATGTCACAAAAATGAGTTGTTTTACTAAAACAATTTTTACATGGGGTTATAAAAGTCATATTTTTTACTATAAATATTCATTAGAAATATAACAATATTTCCTAAATAATGAATTTTTTTTTACAATTTTTAGACATTAAATAAATTAAATTATTTATGACACCATGATGATGTTGCGATTACCTCATTAATTAATGATTTAAATAAAATAAAAAGATAATGTAAAATCTAATACATACACTTGTCAAAAACCTATTGAATGTGTATATTTAAAAACCTTATCACCTTATCCTTGAAATATATATGTGTGGGGCCTCTAAAATTTGAAACTCATTATATAATAAAGTAACATTTCATGACATACCAAGAGTGCCCCTCCTCTCCTCTTATAAAAGGCCCCCACCACTACCACCTTATTCACACCTTCCAAGCCATTTGTCCCAGCAAAACTCTGACCAAATACTCTCTCCACTTTCCTCTCTTACTCTTTGAAGCCTCACATTGGGCATAATTCATCTCATGGAAGCCTATGGCTCAAATCAACAAGAGTTACCCGTGTTAAAGGTAGTGTTTTCTCTTGTGTTCTTATGTTTTATTTTGCTTATCCAACCCCCTAAACTCATTTTATTAATTTCTTTTATAACAAAACCAGTATCCTAAATATACTAGGATGTTTTTATAAGAAGGATTAGAGATAAACTCACACACACCTACATCTAATGGTTAATGAACATACTGTTTCTGTGGATGGTGAATTTCTACCTCATGAAACAATGATTGTTCAACACTCGTATAACACCTCTCATGGTGGCCATTATGATGACACTATTTTTATATATGATATATATAATGTTTTTGTTTTCCTTATGATTCTGTATTTTTCATTTATGCCATACCTTTACGATTTCCATTATGGGTAAACGCGATAATTTCATTTTAGGAAGTGCGGACTACCGCCGTCTCAAAGTGATTTGAATCGTTAATGCCCTATGTGGGATGTATAAAAGATGTATTAAATGTTATTATACCATATATTATACAGGAATTATATTATAACTTTATATAATTATAATTTTAATCCATTAAATACGAAATAGAAATGAAAGTAGTTTTCATGCGTACCTACGGCTTACCGTCTCCATGAACGGTGCATTTCATTTCTTACCTCAAAATGTTATGTAATATTAAAAATGCATGTATATACTGGATATATATGATATATATGATATCTACATCATTAAAATAATTCTGGATATAATGGATATTTCGCCACATGAACAACTTGTTATTATAAGAAGTTTTTTTTTGACTCACGTACCAAAGATCGACAAAACGACCGTTATTAACTAAAATAATTACATAATGTTCATAACATGGTAATAAGTGATGTAAAAGGAATAATGAACTTGAAAAAGGTTCTTAATCATGTAGAAATTAACTATATTGTATTATTCTGGAGGTTAAAGAATGGTCGAGTCAAGTCGGACACAAGGTAAGGGAACTTCTTAACCCAATTTCTGTTCATTGGGTTAATATCCTACTTTAAAATTATGTCATGATATTTTTATGTCTTATCTTGTATTTGTACTTTCATTATGTGTACTTATATTGAATACATATAATAGATCAATTTTATTTAAAAAAATTATCTTTGTAAGGGACTTCGTCTCAATCTCCTTTCATTGAGGCATATTAGGTTTTATACACAACATTCCTTTATACGGTGTATAAACCCCTTTGAATTTTAGTTTTATTCATAAGGAATATTTTTATATCAAGTTATTTTACTAAATGACAAAAGGAATGATTTTTCTTACATATGTGGCGACAAATACTTCTCTGCTGTCATGACAGTTATTTCAGTTTCGGCTTCCCTTATAAGCCATAAATTTTTTTAAATGAAAAATAAATACCAATTTTTAATTTTCTTTCACTTTGGTATTGAAAATTGTATGTATCAAACATTGTTTTTGGGTCTTAATATATGAAAACCTAGTGCAAATGTATATGTATTTAATGCAAAGCTTAAAAAGGTTTTTAGAAAACCTGACTCTTGAGTGTGGAAGACAGGAAGGGATTGGGCGTGGACCCATCATGGCTTGTAATTAGTTGAGTAGTCTCAGAATTAGTTATTTTGTTTTCATAATCTTGCATAATGTTTTTAGAAAAACAGTGGAGTATATTTGAGAAATTTTATATGTAAGTATATTTTAAAAATTGAACTGGTATTTTGATGCCGCAATTATTTTCAAACGGTATTTTTAAAAATGGTATTCGTAAATGTTTATATCATTTTTGATATGAGGAATGCATTGGACTTAATAAGTGACGGGTGGAGCTCGCTATAGATCCTCGATACATCAGCAGGTCTCATGATACAAACTGGTGTCTTGGCATGAGGCCTTGACAAAATCTTATTTGTGGTCTTGGCACGAGGCCTTGGCTACGTGGTTATGATAGTCTGGAATTATGCATTCCATCATTATGAAAGTGGTTATTGATATTGCATGTGATTATTCGACCAGTAGAATATCCATGTGAATAAGTAAATGGCATTATTTCATTTTACTTTTTCCATATTATGTTGAAGTTCAAGTTTAAAAGGCTTTTGTTTTGGTTATACATTGCCTTAAATGTTAATGTTTATATATGAAAGCATCCGCTATATTGTTATCCTTTCTGAGCATCTAAGCTCACCTCTTCCAATGTTTTAATTTTTCCAGGATGTGAAGAAGTATATTATGAATGATCTGCAAGGATAGTATGATGGGATATGAAGACATGATGTTGTTGTAGTTTTGTTTTACTTTATGATGTAATGTAAGACTTATGAATGTTTCTAGTGTTTACAAGGAAACTAAACTAATCGATCTTTCGAGACATGATCTTTGTAATCATTAAAATGTTATGCAGTAACACACTGGATCTGGGTAACTGGGGTCGGGGAGTTAAAGTTGTTTTCAGAGGCAGTTTAGTACTAACCTTGGAAGCTATATTTAGATAAACTCTTATTAGAGCACATAGCCCGAAGACAGACTTTGAGGATTTGTATAGCAGAACTTACTATAATTTTGGTATTATCGAGATTTTGTGAGTTTTCTGAGAAATACATCCATGTCTGGATACGAGCAGGTAGAGGCGGCTCAGACACAGATGTACCTAGGGGTAAAACCCGAAAACACTGCTTTGAGCTAGACTCGAAGGGTAACTGGTGCACGACAACGAGCCTTGCTGCACTCTTGGTTACGACACTCCTGGGGGATATGCTTAGGATAATTATCATTTTCCTTACAGACCATTATGAAGGGTTTATGAGTATATACTTCCTCATAGAAAACATTTTTTATGATTATGGATTATTTCCATAAATCGTTCAATTTACATTAAGTATTTTAAAAGTTTGGAATTATTCATTGCAATTCATAAACTAACCTAGTTTATGGCATTGTATATAAATGGCGCCCAGTAGAAAGAATGTGAAATCCATCAATACGTATGATCCAAAGATTTAGAAGGATCATATCTATCATGGTATTAAGACAACATTTAGAAGGGAAATAGTGTCCCATGTGTTCTCCACATATGAAGAAATAGTATCATGTGTTAATAAGATATGTAAAGAATTCTCTGAGTCTTATGGCTTCGAAGGGAAGCAAGATAAGAAAAGCATGGAAGAGAGAATGATGGATAAAGGGGCGAGGGAAAAGTAGAATTTTCCAATATGTGATAATTGTGGGAAGAAACACCTTGGAACTTGCCTAAAGGGAATGGGATTTTGTTATAAGTGTGTAGAAAAAGGACACCATGTGCATGACTGCAAGGGTAAGAAAAAGGTTTCAAATGTACAATGCTTCATCCGCAAGTAGTGGGGACACTATGCAAACCAATGTCCAAATCATCAGAGTATGCTCCAAATGATGTTATTGGATAATAATCAAGTTTTGATACTACCACAGATGAGGAGGAATGATTAGAGTTCTTATGATGTCATTAAAGAATTTTGTCATTTGAGTGTTGTATCAATGATGTACTGGTTATAATAATTATGGAGTATATAAGGATTGTACTGTAGTACTATTTCATCAAGGACATGAGATTGTGTGGAAGCAAGAAAAGTGACTCCATAACAGATTAAATATTTGGAAAATGTATGGTTGAGAGATAGATAAACCAAAATATGGTTCTGATACCAAGATAGCGATTTTGGAATAATACATGATTGATTTGGATAAATTATATAGGATATTTTTTACTTCCTTGGAACTGATTAATGATTTGTATTCATTTTTGGATAAAAGGAGTATATCTAGTATTCTATAAAGTGTAAGGGATCATGAATGTAATCAATAAGGATTTCTGGTAATTTAGGATGCTGCAATGTTTTAAAAGAATAAATGATGAAGGTGTTCACATGTTATTATGCGGAAAAAAGGATCTTCATTGTGTTTACCTTCTTAAAAAACCTGGACTGTGAGTTGGACAGAAATATTTTGGATAACTATAAAGGTTGGAATGTATTAAGTTTAACTTCAGATAGTATTGTTTATGGTTAAAAAATTTATGAAGATTATTTTTGGAATAATATAATACTACATTTTTAGGAAAAGGACAACCTGCAGGTTGGGGGATAGCCCGTCGCGTCGGACAAAGCTGCAGGAATCGAACCCACAACCATAGTGCGACAGGCCTTTATTACCTACCACTAGCCTACAGTAAGTCCCTAGTTATTACAAAATAGTTTTCCTAATCTAAATGGTATGTGTTAATATTTGGAACCTTGTACGAATAGGATAAATATAATATTTTGAGTTCTAATATCTTTTTGAGTGAATGATGGGTTTGTGGTAAACATTAATTAAAGAATGAAATTCTACATGACAATTATGTATATTTCCTTACATTCTTAGAAAATCTGTTAAATAAATTCCTCAACTTTATGAAAGGTAACATTAAAAAAAATGTTGCCAGTTTACTTTTCCAATTGTTGATTCAATGACTACTTAACCAATCAGAAGTTTGTGAATTACTTATGGTTAACTTTATCCTAATCCTGTTTTCTATAACTCTCCATCATACCATGATGGTTTGTTTCTCCTCCATATCCATACATTCAGAGAATCCTAGTATGGGCAATCTCGGGTGACCTTTGTACTTCTCTCTCATTCTTTTAAAGTTATATTTTTATTAACCTTATTTCCGATGTGGGTTTTCTACAAAGGCATTTTCTATTTTAAACCTTTTATTTTCAAAGAACAATTTCAAATTACGAGGACGCAATTTATTGAATGAGGGGAGAATGTAACACCTCGAGCATCCATGATACACTTCTCTATCAATAAAGCAATAGCTTGCATTGTATGCAACTTCGAGTTCTAACACACTGCGACCAATCAAAGTAGACGTTATGAATAGTAATACCTACCTTTTTAAATTATATATATTTATTATATTTCAAAATAGACTTAATTTTTCGATTCGGAATATCAAAATTAGCCTATGTTGAATTTTCGGTATTTTTCTGAGAACTTCCAATTTTTTATGAATAGTGATAAATACTTAAAAACAACATTTTTAATCGAAATAAATTATATTGATAAATTATACTATTGAGTTGTTTTAAAGTATAATTATAATATATTTATACCATTTTATGCAATGGTGGTCATTAGAATTAATTTCACTTTGAAATTGGATATAAACAATTGTCAATCTTTTGATATTTATTGTTTCTTAAAAACACGCTATTTGTTGTGACAGCGGGAATTAATTATAAAATTAATTAATGCAACTTATATGATTGTAATTTTATAAAATAGAAAACATTTTTTAATTCTTAATATCAATTATAGAATAGGGTGAAATTTTGGCATTGTTCTGAAAAACTTCAATTTTTGATGAATAGTGAAACCACTAAGTGGTAGTTAAAAAACTGATTTTTCGTTTAAATGAAAAATTTCCACTTCTGTGTTTTGATTTTCGAAAATCCGACATACATGGTTGTCATTATGAAGTAAAATGTGGTTCAATGGGATTAAACTAATTTTTTGGTGAATAGTAACTTTTAAGTTTAATTAATCGCGATTATAGGTAATTAGTGAAATTTAAGGTAAAAATGACATTATAAAAATATGAAAATACCTTTACACTTGTCCAAACCCTATTGTATGGGTCATGGAAGACCCATAAAATAAATGGGTCAACTTGGGGACCACATGGAGCCACTTTGGTTGGAAAATGACATTAAAACGTTTTATTTAATGTTAAAATAAAAATGTCACAAACATGAGATGTTTTACTAAAACAATTTTTAAATGGGGTTATAAAAGTAATATTTTTAACTATAAATATTCATTAGAAAGTTAAAAAGATTTCCTAAATCATGATAATTTTTTTATAATTTTTAGACATTAAATAAATTAAATTATTTTTGACACCATGATGATGCCGCGATTACCTCATTAATTAACGATTTAAATAAAATAAAACGATAATGTAAAATCTAAGATTTAAACTTGTCCAAAACCGATTGGATGAGTATATTTCGAATCCTTATTACCTTATCCTAGAAATATATATGTGTCGGACCTTTAAAATCTGAAACTCATTATATAATAAAGTAACATTTCATGACTTACGAAGAGTTCCCCTCCTCTCCTTTTATAAAAGGCCCCCACCACTACCACCTTATTCACACCCTCCAAGCCATTTGGCTCGGACAACATCTACCCAAATACTCTCTCCACTTCTCTCTATTACTCCTAGATGCCTCACTTTGGGCAGAATTCTTCCCAAGGATGCCTATGGCTCAAATCAAAAAGAGTTTCCTGTTTTAAAGGTAGTGTTTTCTCTTTTCTTCTTATGTTTTATTTTGCTTCTACAACCCACTAAACTCTTTTTATTCATTTATTATGTAAAAACAACAGTATAATCAATATAATAGGATATTGTTATAATAAATATTCGAGCTACACTTACACACACCTACATCTAATTGTTAAAGAACATAATGTTTCTGTGGATGATGAATTTCTTCCTCACGAAACGATGATTGTTCAACACTCATATAAAACCTATCATGTTGGACATTATGATGAAACTATTTTTATATATGATATATATTATGTTTTTTTTTCCTTATGATTCTTTATTTTTCATTTATGTCATACCTTTAGGATTTCCATTATGGGTAAACACGATAATTTCATTTTATGAAGTGCGGACTACCTCCCCCTCAAAGTGATTTGAATCGATAATGCCTTATGTGGGATGTATAAAGGATGGAGTAAATGGTATTATACATTATATTATACTGGAATTATATTATACCTTTATATAATTATAATTTTAATCCATTATATACCAAATTTAAATGGAAGTATCGTTCATGCGTACGTACGGCTTACAGTCTCCATGAACGGTGCATTTCATTTCTTACCTCTAAATGTTATGTAATATTATAAATGCATGTATATAATGGATATATATGATATATATTATATCTACATCATGAACATAATTATGGATATAATGGATCTTTTTCCTCATGAACTACTTGTAATTATAAGAAGTTTATTTTTGACTCAAGTACCAAAGATCGACAAAACGACCATCATTAACATAAATAATTACATAATTTTAATAACATGGTAATAAGTGATGTAAAATTAATAATTAAGTTGAAAAAGGTTCTTAAGAAAGTCGAAATTAACTCTAGTTTATTATTCATGAGGTTAAATAATGATCGAGTCATGTCGGACACGAGGTAAGGGAACATCTTAACCCAATTTCTGTTCTTTGGGTTAATATCCTACATTAAAATTATGTCATGATATTATTATGTCCTATATTGTATCTGTACTTTCATTATGTGTACATATAGTGAATACACATAATATATCTATTTTATTTAAAAAATGATCTTTGTAAGAGACTTCATCTCAATCTCCTTTCATTGATTCATATTTGGTTTTATACACAACTTTCCTTTATACGGTGTATAAACCCCTATGACTTTTACATTTATTCAAAATGAATATTTTTACATGAAGCGTTTTTACGAAATTACAAAAGGAATGTTTTTTTCTGACGTATGCGGAGACAAAGACTTCCCCGCCGCCATGACTGTTATTTGAGTTTTGGTTTCCTCTATAAGCCATAACTTCTTTTAAATGAAAAATAAATACCAATTTTTAATTTTCATTCATTTTGGTATTGAAAATGGTATGTATCAAAAATTGTTTATGGGTCTTAATATATGAAAACCCAGTGCAAATGTATATGTATTTAACACATGCTTAAAAATGTTTTTAGAAAACCCGACTCTCGAGTGTAGAAGACAAGAAGGGATTGGGCGTTGACCCATCATGGCCTGTTATTTGTCGAGTAGTCTCAGAATTTGTTATTTTGTTTCCGGATGCTTGAATAATGTTTTTAGAAAAACACTAGAGTATATTTGAGCAATTTTATATGTAAGTATCTTTTAAAAATTGAACTGGTATTTTGATGCCGTAATTAATTTCAAACGGTATTTTTAAAAATGGTATTCCTAAATGTTTATATCATTTTTGATATAAGGAATGCATTGGACTTAATAAGTGATGGGTGGAGCCCGCTATAGCTCCTCGATGCATCGGCAGGTCTCATGAGACAAACTAGTGTCTTGGCAGGAGGCCTTGACAAAATCATATTTGTGGTCTTGGCACGAGGCCTTGGCTACGTGGTTATGACAGTCTTGTATTATGCATTCCATCATTATGAAAGTTGTTATTGATATTGAATGTGATTATTAGACCAGCAGAATATCCATGTGAATAAGTAAATGGCATTATTTCATTTTACTTTTTCCATATTATGTTGAAGTTCAAGTATAAAAGTCTTTTGTTTTGGTTATACATTGCCTTAAATGTTAATGTTTATTTATGAAAGCATCCGCTATATTGTATTCCATACTGAGCATCTGAGCTCACCCCTTCCAATGTTTTAATTTTTTCAGGATGTGGAGAAGTATATTATGAATGATCTGCAAGGATTCTATAAGGGGATATGAAGACAAGATGTTGTTGTAGTTTTGTTTTACTTTATTATGTAATGTAAGAATTATGAATGTATCTAGTGTTTCTAAGGCTACTAACCTAATCGGTCTTTCGAGACTTGATCATTGTGATCATGCCAATGTTACACAGTAACGCACTAGCTCTCGGTAGCTGGGGTCAGGGTGTTACATATAGTGAAATCTTAATGGCCACCTTTGAATGTGTTATATGAGTGTTGAACAATCATCGTTTTGTGAGGCAGAAATTCGCCATCCAGAGAAACAATATGTTCATTATAAATTAGACAAAGGTGTGTGTATGTGTAGCTCGAATCCTTATTATAAAAACATCCTAGTTTATTGATTATACTGGAGTTGTTACAAAAGAAATTAATAAAAAGAGTTTAGGGGGTTGGAGAATCAAACTAAAACAAAACAACACAAGAGAAGACACTGCCTTCAAATTGGGTAACTCATTTTGATTTGAGCTCAAAGGCTTCATTGGGAAGACTTATGCCCAATGTGAAGATTCTAAGAGTAAGAGAGGGATGTGGAGAGACAAAATGTGTAGGGTTTGGCTGAGTGAAAGGCTTGAGAGGTTTGAGAATGGAGGTAGAGGTGGGGGCCTTTTATAAGAGGAGAGGAGGGGCACTCTTGGAATGTAAGGAAATGTTACTTTATTTTAGAATGAGTTTCGGATTTTAATGGTCCCACATTGATGTGTTTTGTAGATAAGGTGATAAGGGTTCTAAATCCACCAATCCAATAGGTTTTTGACATGTGTAGGTCTTAGATCTTACATTATTGTTCCATTTTATTTAAATCGTTAAATAATGAGGTAATCACTACATCATCATGATGTCAAAAATAATTAAATTTATTTAATGTATAAAAATAAAAAAAAATACTATGATGTAATAAATATTTTTAGCTTTCCAATGTATATTTATAGTAAAAAATATGACATGTATAACCCCATATAAAAATTGTTTTAGTAAAATAACTCATGTTTGTGACATTTTTATTTTAACTTTAAATAAGAAGTTATTTTTGTCATTTTCCTACCAAATTGGCTCAATGGGGTCGTCACTTTGACCCATGGATTTTCTTGGTCAGCAATGACACATCCAATAAGGGTAGGACATGTGTCAAGTTCATTTCAAAATATTAAAACAATATTTTTATCCTAAATTACACTAATTACCTCTAATCGTGATAAAAATATTAAAAGTTACTATTCACCAAAAAAATATTTTAATTCCATTGAACCACATTTTACTTCTTAATGAAAACCATGTAAGTCAGATTTTCGAAATTCAAAACAAAAATATGGTAAAATTTCATTTAAATGAAAAATCAGTTTTTTAAGTACCACTTAGTGGTTTCACTATTCATCAAAAATTGATGTTTTTCAGAAAAATACCAAAAATTCACCCGAAGCTATATTTGATATTCCGAATTCAAAAATGATGTCCATTTTACAAAATTCAAAACATATAAGTTTCATTAATTAATTTAATAATTAATTCCCGCTGTCAGAGCAAATAGCGTGTTTTTATGAAACAAAATGTATCAAAAGATTGACACTAGTTTAAGTCCGATTTCAAAGTGAAATTAATTCCAGTGACAAATATTGGATTAAATGGTAAAAATATATTCTAATTTTACATTAAAACTACTTCAAAAGTTAATCTAATTTTATTAATAAATTAGATTAAAAAGAGGTTTTGAATTAAAATATAACATTTTTCACTATTCATTAAAAAATGAACTTTATCAGAAAAATACCAAAAATTTACACAATGTAAATTTTGATGTCCCGATTCTAAAGAAGAATTTTATTTGGTCTAATGGAATGTATAAGAGTGACCAAAACTATATTTAATGACGGTTTTCCATCGAAAGTTGATAAGTGGACCTTTAGTGAAAATTAGAGTATATATGCCTAAAATTGAATTCTTTTCGTATTTCAATCCTTTATCCTTTATTGGATAAATGTAAACAAATTTAAAAACATATATAATCATATATTAGTTATTTATATTCATTCCCACCAATACAATGACTACGTGTTAACTACCATTTAAAATAATATTATTATATTACTAGTGTGCAACGTAAGATTTCAAAGAAACTCTTTGTTGCGTATCAGGTATGCTATTGAACATAGCAACCCATTTAAAGTAAAATTAATACATAACTCACAAATATTAATAAATATGAATATGTATTATTCTTTATTTACCTGGGATGTTACATGAATTTATTGGGAGGTGTTCCATTCATGACATGTTTTTGAGTTCAACATGGTTTGTGCTACTTCTCATAGCATTAAACAGTTGGGATATAATATCAAAATGATTTTTTACTCCATCTCTCACCCCATGTGGTTAATCCCTGGGAAAATAATTGCATGCTCCATCACAATTATTTTCCCCTTAAATACTCATTATTTAAATGATTAATTAAAACCAAAAAGTTTATTTTTTGTTAAACAATCATATACATATTAAAAATCATATGAAAATAAATATTATCATGTCAAAAAGTATGACACCGCCATCTCTAATAATGACATATCTGGTTTAGCTTTTGACATTGTTGGTTAAATCAATAAAACATTGAGTTCGTGATTGGTTTTATTAGGTTCCAAGACCATATTATTCCTATAATAATCCCCAAAATTAACTATACACTACTCTGTAACCAAATTAGATAACTGAAACATAACATAAATACATAACACATCATTTTTATAAATATCAATTACCTCTCACAATAAATCATACCCAAAAACGTGTAGGATTAGTGTGTTTGGGTATTAGATACCTAAATAACTTATTTATAAATAATGTGAAAATTTCTCTATAATCAAATAACACAAAATACCATATTAGACATAATGTATGTTATAATCTTGTTCATAAGGTAAATAATTTGATTAAAAAGGGGTGAGCTCATAAGCTTAGTATGTGTAAACATAAGAGATATCTATTGATTCAACATAGATGGACAACATGGATATCCTTAGTGATCATAATATGAATATGTATTTATGGTAATGTTATAAAGGTATATTATCATAATATAGTAAAATTATTTCTAATAAAACATATAACATAAAACAAAAATGACGGAAACAAGATTATAGAATAACATTTGAAACCTTAGAATTAAAAAAAATGAGATAATAATCATGATTCATGGAAACATATCATAGGAATGTGGAATAACATATAAATTTGGGGAAAAGATAAGAATATAAATTCCTTTTTTATATCACATATCACTACCAAAACAATTATCATATAGTGTATGGAGTCCCATTGTGGATTGGGATCAATTTCCATTCTCATAAACATAGTGGATTTTCTTCACTCCACAGTCTCATACATATCATCTCATGAGATATATAATTATTCGAAATGACATTTTGTGCAATATAATCTTAGATGAGATGCCACATAATGATAACAATACATATGCATGCCACATTAACATGAAAACAATTATAAATCTATCATATTATATTTGTCATATGATAATGAAACATGATTCATATAAATTTCCATAATACCTAAATATAATCTAACTATATAAAAAGGTGGACAATATCATCAAACCATATTCCCATTTATTCTTAAGAAATTTTAATTTATTATAAATTGATATTGGTGAATATCCATTAAAAAATGGAAAAATATATGTAATTATTAAAATGAAATGAAATTTTATATTTCAAACATTTATCATTTTGTCACGACCCGTCCTCGGGGCCCGTGCCGTGACTACCCCAAGCCCGCCTTCCATAGGCCAGGGGCTGGCGACTAGCACCAAGGCGTAAAATCCCAGTAAACAGGGAAGGCATTGCCTTTATAAGTAACAACCACACAGAGTCAGCAAGCGGAAAGTAAAGTGCAGAAAAGTAAAGGGGGCCGGAATACAAGCCCAACTGTAAAGTACAACTGAAAAGTAAAGTACAGCAACTGAAGAAAAGACGACGGCCTCGTGTCTTCCACTGGCGATCCCACCTGAAGGGTGGGTACAGATAGCCTCCAGGCTCCTCGGGTCCCACGTCCGCTCCGAGTACGTCCCGCCCAGTGGTCCACCTCCAGGTACCGTCCTGCTCCACGCCCCAACCGTGATCAGCGCTGTCCGTCGTCTGCAACCAACACAACAAGGTGCGGGCATAGCCCGTGCAGGGGTGAGTACAAGCTACTCAGTAAGGACATCGAGACCCCCGAAGGTCTCCCGAAATCCACAAAGGATATAGCACAAAAGAAAGATTCAATCACGAAGTAACATCTGACTTGACTTAGGTATATGCCCATACATATACCTAAGTCCCCAATTCTAGCTCTGCTCACGAGCTCAAGAACAACTCAATCCACAAAGGAAAGCAAGACTCAAATCCACAAGGAGAGTAAATCGTAAATCCACATAGGATAGTCCAACACAATCCACAAAGGAGAGTAACATAAGATTCAGCTCAACCAGGTATACTTCTTCAGATGACGTCAAAGATGATCACCGATCCATCTAAGTCGTCGGACCCACGAAGGATCGATAGGTACTAACCCCCGCAAAAGACCCACACAGGATCGGGCTCACACAGAACCTGTAGGCAGTGGCTCACACAGAACCGGTAGTAAGGACCCACACAGGATCGGGCTCACACAGAACCTGTAGGCAGAGGCTCACACAGAACCGGTAGCACTGATCCACGTAGGATCGCTGAGTGCAGTAGTCGACGCAGTCCACTGAGGATCTCTGCACAGTCGTCGCCGCAGTCCACGAAGGATCTCTGCTCTGCCGTCGTCGCAGTCCACGGAGGATCTCTGCTCTGCCGTCGTCGCAGTCCACGGAGGATCTCTGCTCTGCCGTCGTCGCAGTCCACGGAGGATCTCTGCTCTGTCGTCGAAGTCACAGCCAGCGCTAGGGTTCCCGCACATAGCGAGCTCGTTTAGGAGGGTCCGCTCCACGAGCCGAGAGGCTGATACATCAACTGACACTTAGTCCGAAGTTGATGTATCCAAAAGTTCCGTATCGACAACAGGATCTCAACGCAACAGACGGCGAGTCAATCGGACGCCCGGTCTGAGAGTTATTGACATTTTCGTCCCAGGGGCCCGGTTGGTTTTAGGGCAAAACCAACCCGACCGTACTCCGCCTGTGTCCGATCCTCGGGCGGAGTATGCCAAAAGTTCCGTCTCACTTAGAGGAAACTAACACAGCTGACGGTACGTCGATCGGACGTCCGTAGCTCAAGTTATGAGCGTTTCCGCTCCGAGGGCCCGGTTGGTTTCGTGTACGAACCAACCCGGCCGAACCCAAAGTCTTCCGAAACCTTGAGTATAATATACCGAAACGACCGTCTCGATCCAAGGATCGCGTAGCCGCTGACGGTTCGTCAATCAGAGGTCCCAGGCCCAAGATATGGGCGAAAGACCGAAGAGGGCCCGTAACGGGGGTTCTGGGCCCGGGGCGACCCGGCCCGAACCCCCCCCTGGGGTCGGCCGAACCGGGTCAACCCGAACCGGGTCGGCCCGACCCGGCCCGAACCGGCTAGGCCGGGTCCGGTCCGGCCTGGGCGCGGCCCGACCGGCCGGACCGGCCGGCTCGGCTTCGGCCGAGCGGCCGAAGGAGCCGCCGCCGCGGGGTTGACCCGCGACTTTGAAGGAGACGCGACCCCGCGGGGGGCCGCCTGTCACGCGGACGCGGCCGGGCCGCCGCGGCTTCAGCCGCGGCGGATCTTCTCCACGGCGGCGCCCCGGGCGCCGCCGCCTCCGGTCGCCGGCGCCACCTTGCCGGCGACCCGCGCCGCCGCCGCCTTCCGCGGGCCGCCGGAGTTGCTCCGGTGGCCCGTTTTGCCTCCCGTCTGCGCCATGATTCCTCCCGGGACGCGTCCTTCACTGCGGAATCAACAATTGGCCCTTGCGTCGTGCTTTTGCCGTCGCCCGCCAAATCCGCACAAAAAGGAAGATCGGCGGAGGGTTGCCGGGTCTTGTTTGTTAGACCCGCACCCTCCGCGTTAGTCATAAAATCATCGGGAGGAAAAGAATTAACCAAATCAACAATTTTAAATAAATTAAAATTGTTCCGATCGGGTTCTTTATTTGAAAAGAATAAACACGGGAAAAGAAATAAAATATTCCAATCAACCCTTACCTCGCAGCTGTCGTTGCCGAACGAGGGATCGTCGCGGGATTGCTCGTCGCGGAAGAAGGGGGATCGTCGCGTCGTCGCGGTATCCGGCGTCGCGTCGCCAATCTCCGGATCAAGATCAAACGGATTAATTTATATCCGTTGATATTGAATTATAAAAAGGGGAGAAATAAACGATTCGTTTCTCACCTTAATTGCCGAACGAGGATCGGCCGCGGAAGAAGAGGCGTCGCCGAAGAACGTCGCGGGTAAAGCTCGTCGACGTCGCAGATCTCGGTGTGCGTCGTCGAATTCCGGTCGCCGGCGTTCTTCGCGTTCTTCGCATTCTTCGCGTTCTTCGCGGAGAGGGTGGAGGCTCATAGGAATTGCACAACGATAGCAATCCTCCAAAATAGACAAGTTTGTCTATTTTATTATTTTGCCAACAAACGTAAAACGCATAAGTAACGACCCATTTAATTCGTTGAATTAATTCAACGAATGAAACAGCCCATTTAATTCACGAAAGAAACAGCCCATTTAATTCACGAAATAAACCGCCCAATTAAATGGTCTGTTAAGAATTAAAGAAAACGCGTCGGTTGACTTTTCAGTTACTTTGACGGGTTTTCGCGGTTGCGTTACTTAGCGAAAGAAACGGCGGGGCTCGTGTGGGCCCCACCTCACAAATATCCTACCAAGGGGGTTAGGATATTTCCAGATAGCATCCTATCCAGTTCAACTCAGTTCAAGCCGCCTTTAAGTGGCTTCAAGTGGCTTCCAAGCAGCTTAAGTGAAATAAAATAAAGTTGTCGCACAAACTTTATTTTATTTCTGACTTTAAGCCGCAAAATTTAAAAACCACGTCTGAGCAAACGCAACTCCGGAAGAGGCGTTTCTAAGCAAATACCGGCGCTGCGATTTCATCGGTGCCCTCAGAATTTGATTCCGGGCACCGGTTCAAAAGATAGAAAAACCCGATCGTCCGTTCACTGAACGTACCCGAGCCAAACTTCGGAAATTGATTCCGGGCACACCGGGCCTCGGAATCAGGTGCCGTCTGAAGCTGCGCTCTTGTAAAATTCCAAAGAAAATTAAGAAAAAAATTTCCTTGGAATTTGCGGGTCTTTACATTACTCCCACCTCAGGGCTTTACATCCCCGTAAAGATACATCAAAAACTAGGGGAACAAATGGGGGTACTGAGCACGCATCTGAGCCTCCCGCTCCCAAGTGCTCTCCTGGAGGTTCCCGTGCTGCCATCTGATGCGCACAAGGGGAATCGACCGCCCACGTAGGACCCGCTCCTGTCGATCCTCGATCTCCACCGGGACCTCCGCAAAAGTCGCCCCATCGTCCACGTCCAGCTCCCCAAAGTCGATGATGTGCGTCGGGTCGTGCACGTATCTCCTCAGCTGAGACACGTGGAAGACGTCGTGCACCCGGTGCAAATGAGGTGGTAGAGCCAGGCGATAAGCCACCTCTCCTATCCTGCTGAGGACCTGGAAACGCCCGATGAAGCGTGGAGACAACTTGCCGCCTCGGCCAAATCTCCGTAAACCACGTCGAGGTGAGACACGCAAAAAGACGTGGTCGCCATCCTCGAACTCTAGTGGCCTCCGCCTCCTGTCAGCATATGACTTCTGCCGGCTCTGAGCTGTCCTCATCCTCTCCTGGATGATCTGGACCTTCTCTGTCGTGGCTCGGACCATCTCTGGTCCCACGAGTGCTGACTCCCCAGGGTCTGTCCAGCACAACGGTGATCTGCAGGGTCTGCCGTACAACGCCTCGTATGGTGCCATCCCGATGGTGGAGTTGTAGCTGTTGTTGTACGCGAACTCCACCAAGGGTAGGTGGTCCTCCCAGCTGCGACCAAAGTCGAGAACACATGCACGGAGCATGTCCTCGAGTGTCTGTATGGTCCTCTCAGTCTGACCATCCGTCTGAGGGTGGAAGGCTGTGCTCAGATGGAGCCGCGTCCCGAACGCCTCCTGCAACCCCTTCCAAAGCCGGGAAGTTAAATGAGCATCTCGATCGGAGACGATAGACGATGGCACACCGTGAAGCCGTACGATCTCCTGGACGTAAAGACTTCCCAAGCTCTCCACTGAGCCATGCTCTCTGATGGGTAAGAAGTGTGCCGACTTGGTGAGTCGGTCGAAAATCACCCAAATGGAGTCGTGACCTCTGGAAGTGCGTGGAAGTCCAGTCACGAAGTCCATAGATATGTCGTCCCACTTCCACTCCGGGACCTCCAAGGGCTGTACCAAGCCTGCTGGTACCTGATGCTCTGCCTTCACCTGCTGGCAGGTGAGGCATCGCGAAACGAACTCTGCCACAGCTTTCTTCATGCCCGGCCACCAGTGCTGTCGTCTGAGATCCTGGTACATCTTCGCCACTCCGGGATGCACCGCCAAGGGAGAAGTGTGAAACTCTCTCAGCACCTCCTCTCATAAAGCGACTGGTACGAAGGTACGTCCTCTGAAAAGGATGTCGTGCTCTGCTCCAAGGGAGAAACCATCAGGCGCCTGACCTGAGGATATCAGTGCACGCCGGGTCTCACAGTCAGCGTCCCCACGCTGAGCCTCTCTGACCCGCTGTAGAAGTGGAGGAGAGACTGTGAGAGACTGAAGAAAGGCTGCCCCGTCCCTATCCACAAAGGATATCTGCAAGGAGGCTAGCTGCTATGTCGCCTCCTCAAGTAGCTGAATGCCCGTCCTCCTGCTGAGGGCATCGGCTACCACGTTCCCCTTCCCAGGAGTATAGACTATCTCAAAGTCATAGTCCTGGAGGAACTCAAGCCATCTCCGCTGTCTCAGGTTCAGGTCCTTCTGAGAGAAGATATACCTGAGACTCTGGTGATCAGAAAAGACTGTGAAGCGCTCGCCCATCAGATAGTGCCGCCTTGTCTTCAGAGCGAATACCACTGCTGCTAACTCCAGGTCATGAGTGGCGTAGTTCTGCTCATGCGGCCTCAACTGACGTGATCCGTAGGCGATCACGGCCCGCTCCTGCATCAGGACGCACCCGAGTCCAGTCCCTGATGCATCGCAGTAAACTACATACCCAACTCCCTCCTCAGGCAACCTCAAGATAGGTGCGCTGGTCAATCTCTGTCTCAGCTCCTGGAAGCTCTGCTGAGATCTGTCTGACCACACGAAGGGTTTCCCCTTTTTCGTCAACGCTGAGAGTGGTGCCGCAACTCTGGAGAAGTCTGGCACGAATCTCCGATAGTATCCCGCTAGGCCCAAGAAGCTCCGCACCTCTGTCACGCTCCTGGGTGGCTCCCAAGCTAGCACTGCCTCGATCTTCGCGGGATCCACTGTAACTCCCACCTCAGAGATGACGTGCCCCAAGAAATGGACCTCACGTAACCAGAACTGGCATTTTGAGAGCTTGCCATAAAGCTGGTGCTCTCGGAGTGTGTCTAGCACAACTCGCAGGTGGTAGGCATGCTCCTCCTCAGTCGTCGAGTATACCAAAATGTCGTCAATGAAGACAACGACAAATCGGTCGAGGTATGGCTGGAAGATCCTGTTCATGAGGCTCATGAACACTGCTGGAGCATTGGTTACGCCGAACGGCATAACCAAGAACTCATAATGGCCATACCGACACCTGAAGGCCGTCTTCTGCACGTCCTCGTCTCGAACTCTGAGCTGATGATAGCCTGACCGGAGGTCTATCTTCGAGAACCACCTCGCTCCCTTGAGCTGATCGAAGAGGTCATCAATCCGTGGCAGCGGATACTTGTTCCTCACTGTCACCTGGTTCAGGCGACGATAGTCGACACATAGTCGCAAGCTCCCGTCCGCCTTCTTGGCGAACAAAATCGGGGAAGCCCAGGGTGAAACACTGGGTCGGATAAACCCCTTGCTCTGCAAGTCCTCCAACTGTACCCGCAGCTCCCGAAGCTCGGCGGGGGCCATCCGATATGCTGGAGTAGATATCGGGGCTGTCCCGGGGTACAAGTCGATGTAAAAGTCTACCTCTCTACGAGGAGGTAGCCCTGGAACGTCGTCGGGAAAGATGTCCACGTACTGGTCCACCACTGCAGGAAAAGCTGGACTCCGCACGTCCACTGCTCCTAGGATGAGGCTAGCCAACTGATGAGAGATGGGCTGCACTCTCCTCCGCGGAAGACCATCCTGTGCTGCAAAGGTTCCCTTCTCGCCGGTGAAGGTAAACCTGCTCCCGTCGGTGCGAACACATCGCACCTTGCGCCTAAAACAGTCGATCTGGGCATGAACCGTGGATAGCCAATCCATGCCCAAGATGACGTCGTAAGGCCTCGACGCCGCTACAAGGAGATCCCAGCCGAAGCTCTCGCCTCCTAGAGTAAGCTCACACTGCCGGCACAAGTGCGTAATCGTCGAGTCCGCTCCCGTAGGAGTCTCTAGCCGTAAGGATCGAGCCAACGGCTCAGTCGGAATCTCCGAGCTCCGAACAAGGGCAGAGGCTATGAAAGAGTGACTCGCTCCTGTGTCTATAAGTACTGCAGCAAGGGTGGAATAGACACAGATCGTACCTCGAATCATTTCTGGCAAGTCGGGGTCGTAGGCCTCCACTGCCTGGAGCTGGGCCTATCCCTGCCCGCCAGCTCCCTGTGGTCGAGGTGGCCCTCCTTGTGGTGGTGGGGGTAGAGCCTGGAAGCGTCGCCCACCACCCGCTGCTCGGCCAGCTCCTCTGCCTCGTCCGCCTCCTCCCTGCGGACCGCCACGGTCGACCCTCTGCCTCTGCCTGGGTGGCCCCTCCACCGTCTGCTGCTCCTCTGGTCGGCGAGTCGGGCAGTCACGAGCCATGTGACCCTGCCCGCCGCAGGTGTAGCACAGCCTACCTCTCGGAAGGCTGGCACTCCGCTGTGTGCCCCGTACTGCTGAGCCGGTGTCCTGAGGCCGTCTGCGTGGGGGTCTGGTCTGCCTGGACCCGAGAGTCTCCGTCGGCTACCTGCTGCCGAAGACTCAGCTACCTGCCGCCCTGCGCTAGGTCTCGCCGCTGAAGAAGGCTCTGCCAGGAAGCTCTCGATCAGGAGGGCTCGCTCTAGCACTCCCGCCTGGGTCGGAATGATGAGGGAGATCAGCGACGCCCGAATCTCCTGTCGCAAGCCCTGCTCGAAGGTCCGGGCCCGGAAGAAGGGGTCCCGTACCATGTCGGTCGAGTAGCGAGATAGGTCAGTGAACCTCGCCGCGTACTGGGCGACCGTCATGCTACCCTGGCGCAGCTGGAGAAGCTCCTGGATGCGCACCGCTCGGAGGGTGGCCGGGACGAACTCAGAGCGGAAGAGGCTCTCGAAGTCCGTCCAGAGAAAGGATGCCTCATCGTGAACCTGGAGCATCAGGCTCCACCATCGTCCTGCCGCCGCCTGCAGGAGGCTCGCTGCGAGAATCACCATGAGATCCGCTGGTGTCCTCACTAGCCTAAAGGTCCGTACCACCGCCTCTAGCCAGTCCTCGGCGGCCTGGGGGTCCGCCTCACCGCGAAACCTGGGCGGTCGCTGGCTCTGAAACTCATGCAGTGCCCTGAGGCGACGTGCATCGTCAGCGTCTGGTACTGGCAGCATCGGTGGCTCGGCGGGAAAAGCTACCGCCGGTGCCACTGCTGGCAAAGGGCCCTGCACCGAGGCCTCGTCGCTCGGTGGGCTGCCGTCGCGCCCTACACTCGGAACCCTAGCTGGCTGTCGTCGCGGGGCCATCCTGAAAAGGAGAACAAGAGCACCACAGTCAGAACAGTATACCTGGTGAGCTGGCACAAGTAATCACAAGAAAAACTTGAGACTTTCATAAAGCAGATCAGTATACCCGGTGAGCTGACACAAGAAATCACAAAGAAACTTGAAACACACACGCAATAAATGTTTTCATGCATTAAGTCGGAAATCAGGAGTCAGGGTCCTTGTGTACGGATACGTCGGCCGCCGCACCAACACTGGGCTCCCTGAACTGATAACCACACTCAATACACTAAACACTATTGCTTCATATAGAAGGAAAGGACGATCAGAGTCTGCGGTAGAACCGACCACCTCTGATACCAATTTGTCACGACCCGTCCTCGGGGCCCGTGCCGTGACTACCCCAAGCCTGCCTTCCATAGGCCAGGGGCTGGCGACTAGCACCAAGGCGTAAAATCCCAGTAAACAGGGAAGGCATTGCCTTTATAAGTAACAACCACACAGAGTCAGCAAGCAAAAAGTAAAGTGCAGAAAAGTAAAGGGGGCAGGAATACAAGCCCAACTGTAAAGTACAACTGAAAAGTAAAGTACAGCAACTGAAGAAAAGACGGCGGCCTCGTGTCTTCCACTGGCGATCCCACCTGAAGGGTGGGTACAGATAGCCTCCAGGCTCCTTGGGTCCCACGTCTGCTCCGAGCACGTCCCGCCCAGTGGTCCACCTCCAGGTACCGTCCTGCTCCACGCCCCAACCGTGATCAGCGCTGTCCGTCGTCTGCAACCAACACAACAAGGTGCGGGCATAGCCCGTGCAGGGGTGAGAACAAGCTACTCAGTAAGGACCCCGAGACCCCCGAAGGTCTCCCGAAATCCACAAAGGATATAGCACAAAAGAAAGATGCAATCACGAAGTAACATCTGACTTGACTTAGGTATATGCCCATACATATACCTAAGTCCCCAATTCTAGCTCTGCTCACGAGCTCAAGAACAACTCAATCCACAAAGGAAAGCAAGACTCAAATCCACAAGGAGAGTAAATAGTAAATCCACATAGGATAGTTCAACACAATCCACAAAGGAGAGTTACATAAGATTCAGCTCAACCAGGTATACTTCTTCAGATGACGTCAAAGATGATCACTGATCCATCTAAGTCGTCGGACCCACGACGGATCGATAGGTACTAACCCCCGCAAAAGACCCACACAGGATCGGGCTCACACAGAACCTGTAGGCAGTGGCTCACACAGAACCGGTAGTAAGGACCCACACAGGATCGGGCTCACACAGAACCTGTAGGCAGAGGCTCACACAGAACCGGTAGCACTGATCCACGTAGGATCGCTGAGTGCAGTAGTCGACGCAGTCCACTGAGGATCTCTGCACAGTCGTCGCCGCAGTCCACGAAGGATCTCTGCTCTGCCGTCGTCGCAGCCCACGGAGGATCTCTGCTCTGCCGTCGTCGCAGTCCACGGAGGATCTCTGCTCTGCCGTCGTCGCAGTCCACGGAGGATCTCTGCTCTGTCGTCGAAGTCACAGCCAGCGCTAGGGTTCCCGCACATAGCGAGCTCGTTTAGGAGGGTCCGCTCCACGAGCCGAGAGGCTGATACATCAACTGACACTTAGTCCGAAGTTGATGTATCCAAAAGTTCCGTATCGACAACAGGATCTCAACGCAACAGACGGCGCGTCAATCGGACGCCCGGTCTGAGAGTTATTGGCATTTTCGTCCCAGGGGCCCGGTTGGATTTTATGGCAAAACCAACCCGACCGTACTCCGCCTGTGTCCGATCCTCGGGCGTAGTATGCCAAAAGTTCCGTCTCACTTAGAGGAAACTACCACAGCTGACGGTACGTCGATCGGACGTCCGTAGCTCAAGTTATGAGCGTTTCCGCTCCGAGGGCCCGGTTGGTTTCGTGTACGAACCAACCCGGCCGAACCCAAAGTCTTCCGAAACCTTGAGTATAATATACCGAAACGACCATCTCGATCCAAGGATCGCGTAGCCGCTGACGGTTCGTCAATCGGAGGTCCCAGGCCCAAGATATGGGCGAAAGACCGAAGAGGGCCCGTAACGGGGGTTCTGGGCCCGGGGCGACCCGGCCCGAACCCCCCCTGGGGTCGGCCGAACCGGGTCGACCCGAACCGGGTCGGCCCGACCCGGCCCGAACCGGCTAGGCCGGGTCCGGTCCGGCCTGGGCGCGGCCCGGCCGGCCGGCCCGGCTTCGGCCGAGCGGCCGAAGGTGCCGCCGCCGCGGGGTTGACCGGCGGCTTTGAAGGAGACGCGACCCCGCGGGGGGCCGCCTGTCACGCGGACGCGGCCGGGCCGCCGCGTCCCTTCCCGGTTACGCGCGGCCGCGGAACCGGCCGCCGCCGCCGCGGCTGAAGCCGCGGCGGATCTTCTCCACGGCGGCGCGCCGGGCGCCGCCGCCTCCGGTCGCCGGCGCCACCTTGCCGGCGACCCGCGCCGCCGCCGCCTTCCGCGGGCCGCCGGAGTTGCTCCGGTGGCCCGTTTTGCCTCCCGTCTGCGCCATGATTCCTCCCGGGATGCGTTCTTCACTGCGGAATCAACAATTGGCCCTTGCGTCGTGCTTTTGCCGTCGCCCGCCAAATCCGCACAAAAAGGAAGATCGGTGGAGGGTTGCCGGGTCTTGTTCGTTAGACCCGCACCCTCCGCGTTAGTCATAAAATCATCGGGAGGAAAAGAATTAACCAAATCAACAATTTTAAATAAATTAAAATTGTTCCGATCGGGTTCTTTATTTGAAAAGAATAAACACGGGAAAAGAAATAAAATATTCCAATCAACCCTTACCTCGCAGCTGTCATTGTCGAACGAGGGATCGTCGCGGGATTGCTCGTCGCGGAAGAAGGGGGATCGTCGCGTCGTCGCGGTATCCGGCGTCGCGTCGCCAATCTCCGGATCAAGATCAAACGGATTAATTTAAATCCGTTGATATTGAATTATAAAAAGGGGAGAAATAAACGATTCGTTTCTCACCTTAATTGCCGAACGAGGATCGGCCGCGGAAGAAGAGGCGTCGCCGAAGAACGTCGCGGGTAAAGCTCGTCGACGTCGCAGATCTCGGTGTGCGTCGTCGAATTCCGGTCGCCTGCGTTCTTCGCGTTCTTCGCGTTCTTCGCATTCTTCGCGGAGAGGGTGGAGGCTCAGAGGAATTGCACAACGATAGCAATCCTCCAAAATAGACAAGTTTGTCTATTTTATTATTTTGCCAACAAACGTAAAACGCATAAGTAACGACCCATTTAATTCGTTGAATTAATTCAACAAATGAAACAGCCCATTTAATTCACGAAAGAAACAACCCATTTAATTCACGAAATAAACCGCCCAATTAAATGGTCTGTTAAGAATTAAAGAAAACGCGTCGGTTGACTTTTCAGTTACTTTGACGGGTTTTCGCGGGTGCGTTACTTAGCGAAAGAAACGGCGGGGCTCGTGTGGGCCCCACCTCACAAATATCCTACCAAGGGGGTTAGGATATTTCCAGATAGCATCCTATCCAGTTCAACTCAGTTCAAGCCGCCTTTAAGTGGCTTCAAGTGGCTTCCAAGCAGCTTAAGTGAAATAAAATAAAGTTGTCGCACAAACTTTATTTTATTTCTGACTTTAAGACGCAAAATTTAAAAACCACGTCTGAGCAAACGCAACTCCGGAAGAGGCGTTTCTAAGCAAATACCGGCGTTTCGATTTCATCGGTGCCCTCAGAATTTGATTCCGGGCACCGGTTCAAAAGATAGAAAAACCCGCTCGTCCGTTCACTGAACGTACCCGAGCCAAACTTCGGAAATTGATTCCGGGCACACCGGGCCTCGGAATCAGGTGCCGTCTGAAGCTGCGCTCTTGTAAAATTCCAAAGAAAATTAAGAAAAAAATTTCCTTGAAATTTTCGGGTCATTACACATCTATAATCAATTATTATGAGAACATTCTTATAAAAGGTGAACGTAAAAAATATTTTTAGAACATCATTGAATTTAAGAAAATGAAAAATTTAATCCTATTAAAGAACATAGATGAATTGATTGTAATAAAGTAACAACATATAAAATACTGAAAAAGGGAGTTTAAATAATATTTTCTAAATTTTGTAAAAATATAGTTAAATTTAACAGAATATTAACTTAATAATTCTTTGAAGTGGTGATAAGGACATTTAAAAAACAATATGAAAAAATAAATATGGAGGATAATTATTTTTGACTGAGTAGAAGAGATATGGTTGTCCTGACTTACAATATTCACTTGGATTGAATTATAAACCAACAAGAGAGTAAATTATGAGAATATATATATAAGAAACAAATATTTATAATATAATAAAATATATTTGGTATTAGATTTAGAAATCAAGAAATTCCCATAATGAAAATTTTGACACTGGCAATCTCTATTTCAAAGTGATGTTGGAAAGTAAGCTTTCTATTACCCTTAACATATTAAAACATGTTATAAAACCTATATAATAAACATATATATCATAATAAACTAATTAATAACATAGTTTAAATCTATTTACTTCTATAAAATTCTACTATAATAATTTATTACATATGAAATAGTGAGTTTTAATGGTAGTGGAATTACTATGTTTTAATGAATTAGTGAGTCCCATGTTCATTTAATGGATGATATGTGTATGATTTAAGAGAATATAATTCATGATGAGCATGTTTGAGGAAGTTTACCATTAATCAAGAGTTACATTACAATGGACAATCATGTTTCAGGAAGTTTACCATTAATCAAGAGTTACATCATTTATTTCTTTATACTCACCCATGTTTAAAATAGTTAAGATAGTAAAACATCATTTATATATGTTGTTAAATATCTGATAACATGATTATGTAATACAAAAGAAAGAGTAAGCGTAAAGAGGTATGTTATACTAATATCATTTATAAGGAAGAATAATGTTGTTAATTGAATATCAATATATTGTCTAATGATATTTATAATCATTTTAGTTGGGATGATAATTGAAAATTATGGTGAAGAACTAGATACCCACTTTTATTGAATCACTCATTCTTGAAACTAATTCATTTAGAACGAAATATTTATAATTACCTCTTAGGTGAAGATGTTAATAATTATGAAAGTTGAATTTAGGGATGAGAATTTGGGAAGGTAATAAAGAGAAAGCTAAAAAATTTATATTTTTTGGAGTGGGTAGAAAAGTTCTACTTTATTGGTGAAAATGAGGAACATTACCTTGAAAACATGGGTTATGCGAAGGGTAAAGATGTAAACACATGGAATTTAGGTGTGTTATATAAGGAAATATTTTTTGGAATTATATGATATACTACCACACCTAAAAATGTTCTTATATAATGATATTATATCAATTTAATTTATTAAAACATGATCAATGGTGTTTAACCAATTTTAACTATATTAAATTGTATAATTATTTTCCATGATAATTATCTTTTTCGAAAAATATAAGATGCCACATTTTACCCAATTTTTACTTGGTAATTAAAAATTTAAACCACTTTTTATATAATTAAATATATATAATATAAATTTATCTTTTTAATGAAAATAGAAAATAAATAAATTTTTTTTTATAAAAACGAATTCTTAAAACTTATGAGTTATTATTAAAATATAATATCAATTAATAATAATTAAATGGAATCTAGCATGATTCTTATTCTTATAACCATTAGATTTCCATAAAATCATCTTTAAACAATGTTATATTTAGTTTTTTTTAATAAAAATTCATAATGCATAATAATTTGTTTAGAAAAGTTTATATTTAAACATTAAAAGACTATATATAATTTACAACCAATTAATAATAAATGTATGAATGTTTATTCATTTTTTAAATAAAAAATGTATATTTCATTTACATTCATAATTATATTATATTAAATATAAATTTAATATATATATATATTTGTGTTTGTGTGTGTATATATATATAATTTTTTAAATTTTTTTTTTCATTAACTATGAATAATTAAATTTATAATTCTTAAAAATCCTTAATTAATTAATTAATTACTTATTTTTCCTTTAAATAATTATAAATTTTTAGAATAATTTATTGAAATGATTTTCTAATTAAATTAATTTATATAAATTAATTTTTTTAAAATAAAATATATTTTAAAAATATGATATATATATATATTATTCCTAAATCATTTAATTTAACATAATTACAAGTCAAATATTTTATGTATAACACATAATTTACATTTAACTATAAAATAATTAATATACCTTTTGGATACATGTATTCCTAACCACCACATATCCAATAACCATTTGTTCAATAACCATATATCCAATGAATATATATATATATAATAGTGAGGAGGGTACTTCTTAATACAGGAGGCCAGAATGAAGAAGGTGAGGGTTCGCGTGGGAGCTTCCTTTATTCAAATAGATGATGAACATATCTCACTCTAATTTTGATCTTGTTTACCTATGGAATTGTTTAACCTAGATTGGGAAAGATCATCCAAGCCTCTTTATAATGATCTCTCTATAAGATCAGACTCTTCTTTTCTTCCTTGTAAGGTGAATTACATCATTGAAATGTTTGCAGGTTATGAAAACTTATCGTCTAATCAGAGCAAGTCCCCTATCATAAAGTGTTCTATAGAGGGTGACATCACAGTGGTTTTTGACCCATATACGATAAAAAAATGATTGAGATATTCAATTATTCGGTACTTGGCCGCATTTCTTATGAAAAAGGGGTTAAAACCTAGTCCTATACTAATCTAAAATAATGAATTTCTCATAGTTGGAATCTATCTAAATGGACAATGATTCTGATCAGGAAAGGTTACATTAATGCCATACTAGAGAAACATGCAAAGGTCAACATGACTTAGTGCTCAAGAACCCTCAACCTGAAACTAGGGATCTTTCGACTTTTAGAATGGGATTGGAATTTTAATCCATTCACTCAAAAGCATTCCCCTGCACCGATATGGACAAGGATTCATGGGATTCCATGGATTTACTGACATCCTAATATATTTATGGATGTATCCTTTAGAATTGGTACTCCACTAAATATCGACCAACGTACAATCAATGGAAACCTCGGCCTTTATATATATGTTTTTTATTGAGATCAACATAGAATCACCACCCCAATTCCCGGTTTCTATAGATGTTAATGATCAACTAATTGAGGTTATCTTGCAATTTGAAAATAACCCATTATACTATGAGAATTGCATAATGGTGGGTCATATCATCAAGAATTGTCGTGTGGTTAAAAAAAATGTCAAACTAGTAAATTGAAACTTGGATTTGAAGGAGGTATCAAGAGGCAAGAATCCAAACATAATAGAATTTGTTAGGAAGGATTCACCTAAACCATCCAAAGGGATGATGGAAAAATCTGTGAGCATAAGCATGACATGGGATGATTTGGTTAAAGGGGAAGAGAAATAGTAGTCCTCCTCAATTGAAAATTTTGAGTCTCAAAGTACTTAAATTGAGGCAGAATATAAATGTTCTGATGTTGAGGAATATTTCACTCATTTATTGGACTTATCAATAGATGTTCTATCAATTTAAATCACTTTGAAATATGAGGTATTCTTGCTTGACATAATCAACTCTATCATAAATGATTCAATCAAAAGGCCTATGATAGAGGATAATCTGCAGTTTCCACCTTAAAAATAAAATGTTGGTACATTCCAGGACAAGAAAACTTCTAATTTTTTGGTGGAGGACACCCCTAAAAAAAATATAAGGGATGATGGAAATGATTTTAATTAGGTGCAGATTGATAATGCCCCAAAGGAGACACAGTCTTCTGGAACCTATAAAAAGGTAGAGCCTAGAAAAAATGAGAGAAGGAAGAAATTGTAATTAAAATAAAAAGAGTGATTCACCTGTAAAAAATAAAAACAAAAACAAGGATTCTATTTTGTAACTATCATGGGTTATCCAACCTTAACACGATACGTTCCCTCATGATCTTTACAGGTAGATATAAACCTTAAATAATTTGTATTTTAGAACCATGGAAAAATTCCAATAATAAAGCGTCTCCCCCAGATAGTAAGGGTTACTCAATACTAGTTATAGCTTAGAACTCTAACACCTCTGATAGGATATGGATTATTGTTCACAATATTATGGATAATCTTTCTCTTGTTCGAGTAGATGACCAAATCAACACATAGAGATTTTTAGATCTAGTTAAAATACATTCTTCTTAATGGTCTATGATTCTATCAACTATATTGATATAAGACATCTATGGATGAACCTTAAGGATTTTGTAGTTCTATCTTAGTTCCCAGGGCTATAATAAGGGAATGTAACTCTATCCTTCATGTTGAGGAGATGCTTGGACCTATTTCCAACACTATCTTACTAAAGGAATTATGATCTTGTATTAAGGAGGCCAAACTAACTAAGATCAATATGATTAGGGAAAAATATACTTGGTATAGAAGGTATTATAATGGCATGAGGGAAATCATAAATGACCGAGATTTGTTCAATGATGTTTTTCTTGGAAATTGGAAAGTAGTCTCATGTGTCATTTTAGAAAAGCACAAATCAGACCATCATACCATTATGGATAATTATATTGAAAAGGAAGAAAAGAAGGTAATTCTTTTTAGGTTAAACAATGCATGAAAGTATATCCCAAATTGCACTCAATTTGTTAATAAAACATGGGTAGTGGATGATCCCAATGGAAACCCCTTGTCTTGTATTATGAAACATAAAATACTCATGGTTAAGTTGAATGAATGGAGCAAAAAAATTCTAGCTTCTTCAATGAGGAGATAGACACCTTAGAATACTCTCTCCACGAACCTAAATAATTAATAAAAAAAATTCTCTAGAGATATTAGTCAAGAAGCTATGATGTCCTCTAAATTGAATCATCTTATCATTCTAGGAGGAAATATTCGAAGGGAACATTTCAAGGCCAGATAGCTCACTGATGGGGATATAAACAACATGTTCTTTAATTCTCTTCAAAGGGTAAGAAAATATAATAGACCATTATCATTGATAAAGGATGGTGTCACAATTCTGGATGATAGATATACCATATCAAATCACATTTTATCATTTTACATGATCTTTTCAATGGTTTGAAAAGGAATGTGGAAATCATGGAAGGTGTTATTCCAAAACTGATTACTGAGACTGATAATAACTTACTCACCTATAATCCAATGGAATTTGAGACCAAAGATAATGTTTTTGACCTCAATAAGGGGAGTTCATCAGGTCTGGATGGATTCAATAACCATTTCATTCAATTCTATTGGGGTACCATTCAAAATTCTGTTTGGAGTCTTGTTAACTAATTCTTCATAGGTGGAACTTTATCTCAAAGCATTAATTCCCAATTCATAGCTTTAATTCCAAATGTGGATAATGCAAGTGAGATCATCCAATTCAGGACAACTTTTATTGTCAACACCATCCACAAAGTCATCCCCGCAATCCTTTCCAATCAATATGTTCATGTTTCAGGAAAAAAATATTTACTTAGAATCAATTTAGCTTTGTTAATGGGAAGAAATTACTGGACTTCCTGATCACTGCTTCTGAATGTGTGAACCTTCTTCAAAAGTCCACATAGGGAGTAAATATATCACTTTAATAGAATGGACTTAAGGCCTTAATTTTTTTTATTTTTATAGTCCACCTTTCAAGGGGTGAGGTGGAACCCTTATAAGTCCCAAAGGCTTAGAGACAATTACATGACCCGTAGGTCATAGAGGGAATCACACAGACAAGACAACTTGTAACTCCTCGTCCCTTGTATATGTTGTGATATCAGTACTCCACCTTCGCATGGCTGGTTGGCTAGGTATCTTGTTGAAAGATGCATAGGCCTGGTACCAATGGAAATTCCATACAGGGAGACCCCTCCACTTATATCTTCTTTTCCATTGTTGAGGACTATCTAAGGAGGCTTCTTCTATATATAGATTGCAAGGGTGACCTTAAATCAAATAGAGTGGCACAAGGTATCTATGCTTCTTCTCATATTTTCTTCATGGATGACATTATTATTTTTACCCAGGGAGACAAGAGGAATATCAATAATATCAATAATATCTTAATACACTATGAATGTTTATCTGGTTAGGAAATCAATTAGAGTAAGTCATTCATCTATTTTAAAAGGAACATCTCAACCTACAGGAAATACTAATTGATGAATGATCTGGGTATATGGGAAGGATATATTCCCTTCATTTATCTTGGAGTTCCAATGTTTTGGGGAAGACATCAAGATTCTAAATTTACTGATATCATTCGAAAAATTATAAGAACTCTCTCATCCTATAAGGGAATGTCTCTCTTAGTGGTAGGAATATTATTCTTAGTTAATCATGTGGTGGTTCCAATAATGGTATATTACTTAATTGTTTACTCTTGGCATGTCACTATCATTAAAACCACCATCTCCATGATGAGAAAATTTGTGTAGTGTTGTAGTATCCTTGGAATGAAAAATTATCAAAGGTCTTTGGATGTTGTGTTCTATGTCATAATACTTAAGAGGCCTTGGTATAAAAAACCTAGATATTTTAAATCAATCCATCCCAGACTATTTTATATGGAGACTCATCAATGAAAAGTATTAATCTTTGGGATTCCTCAAATCGAGATTTTTAAACACAATAATTTCAGTAAAATGGAGCTATATTCAATCCTCAATTTTGACTGGTATTAGAATAAGTTTTTAGAAGATCAATATGAACTATCATTAGTTGGTCAGTGTAAATTCTTACCTTAGATTTTGGAAACATAATTGGAGTGGAGTTCCTTTAATTGAAGGTTTCAACACCCTTGATCTATAAATATACCACAACATCTCTATAAAATACAAGTTGGATAGTATGAACTCACTTCAACTTGATGTTGCACATACTATCTCTTTATGCAAGTTATTAAACAATGAGGACATGCTAATATAGGAACCAAGACGAAATGGTATGCTTAAATATAAGAGTTTTCAGAAGAATTTGATTCAAGGTAAATGCAAATGGAATATAAAAATCAATAAAAACTAGTATTCTCCATCAGGATTCATGCTGCTATGGTTTCTTTCCCTAAAAAAGCTGTTGATTGACACTAATTTTCAGCATGTTGGTGTTTCACTATGCTCAAGGTGTGCATTATGTCATAAACATCATGAGGATGTTGACCATTTATTACTATGCTGCAAGACTGCTACATCTTTTTGGAGATAGGTTTTGGAGTTATTTGATTTACACCCCTAGCGAACTAACAACCTCAAATATTTTCTACTTGATTTGATGGATATTCAAATGTTCAAAGAGATCATGATCTTATTCAGAGTGGTGTGTGTCGAGGTTATTCAAATTATATATAGAGGAAGAAATAAGTGAATCCATTAAATTATTGCTTTCAATTTCTAGCACTACACGTTTAGAGTTTATGAGGGCCATCCACTACTCTAACATGTGACATGGGGTGAAATTCATCAACTCAGTGTGAGACTTATCTGTTATAAGAAATATACAAACCCATGGTAATTTTCCAAAACACATCAACATGATTGAGGTCCTTTGGACTCACTCTATCATAGATTCAATCAAATGTAACTTAGATGGTCCTTTAGGGGGAACCCAATCATGACCATTTATGGAATAGTTTTCATGGACTATAACCGTGATGTTATGGAATGTATTCATGGTCCTTGTGGTCATTCCACTACTCTTCAAGTAGAGATGATGGGTTTCAATAATGCTTCTTTAGTTTCATTCCAAATAAATTAGAATAATGTCTTGTTTGAGAGTGACTCCACTACTATTTTCCAGGCAGTCAGGACGGGAAAGATTCATGTTTCATGGAAATTGATAGAACAATGGGTGAACTATCATGAAACACATTCTTCAATGCACTACCTTATCCCACACATATTTCATGAAGATAATCACATTGAAAGAAGTCTTGAAGAAAAGGGATTATCTGATGAGGTTTGCAGATACTCTTCTAATATTACCCATCACATGCTTCTATTATTCAACATAACAAATGTAAATTTCCTTCCTTCAGACTCTTGTAGGATTTTTTATATATATCATGACCCACGATGCTCACCTTTCCCCAAAAAAATTATATAATAGTGATATTATATTCAAATATAAAATTTACACTACCCACTAAAATTAATTTAAGTTTTTATATAATTCCCTCCCTGATTTATGTCATATTTATAATCTTTTCCTTCTTTTTATAATTATAGTTGATGGTATGATATTCAAGGAAAATCATAAGGATAAATATTTTATTTTCATAGTTTTTTTTAAATTATGGATCTAACCTTATAATTTTAATAATGTTATTTCATATTAAATTCCTATAATGTTTTAATATTTATCTTGTATTTCATTATTTTATCTCCATAATTTATATCATCATTATTTATTTGTTTAGTTTTTCATATGAAAAATGCTATTAAAGAAGATAATGAAATTAAAATATAGTGTGCTAAAAAACCATAAAACCATGAAATGTTTATTTTTTAAATGTGTAACCCAAAACACATAAAACAAAAATAAATTAATAAATATCAAAATAAAGGAACATAATTTACATCATGTTTTTCATAATTCTAATCACCATTTAACAATTTACCCCATTAAGATCATTATAGGACATTGGAAATGAATGAGAGATAATAAAACTTCTACTTTGTATTGAAATTATACTTCCAATGATCCATAATAACATCAAAATTTGAATAAAATGATCATTAGATTATGTAAAATATTTTGAACCAAAGTCTATCTTTAAAATATCATTTATATCATTTCGTTCAGTTTATGGAAAAAATCTGAATTCCAATAATGAAATTTTAATATACTCAGTTCATTATTTAAGCAGTCAGAATGAATAATTTTTAAAAAATTCAAATGATCAATTTTAAATTATTTTTTATAAATATAATGTAATAAAATAAACACCATATGATTGTTTTTTCTAGTGATTATTTATTTAATTGGATTATGTTATACCCAATATACAGTCATTTGATTTCCAACCATCAATTCTTGAAAAATGAGGCTGTGAGTAATGTACTTAGAAATAAAACACATCATCATAGGGAATGAATGCTAATTCATTAATAATTATAACACCCTGGTCAAACCTGAATAATTCAATGTATGAATATATAAATCCATTCTCATGAACAATAAAATCCATATATCTCTTCTTGATAAGAGATACTTAAAAAAACCCACTCTATTTTCATTACCTTTAGGATAATGAAATCAAGGAAGATGTTAGATTTATTTATTTAAGAAAAACTACATAAAATAATCAAATATAATAATGAATTAAAATTTAAAAATTTAGAACTAGAATTCATGTAATTAAATTACGTTAAATTCGCCTGAAAAAATGTTGTGACAATCACCAAAAATACCCTCTCGTCCATATGTAAATTAAGATGTTTCAAACAAAAAAAATATAACAAAACTAAAATTTAAAAAAACTTATTAATTTTTAAAGATAATAATTAAATGATAATTTAAACTAGATGGATTAATAACCATAAATTATACAATGAAGACGACACATAAAACTAAATCTAGTTATATTAAAATTACAACATGAATATTCTCTATTGAAAACAACTATCCATAAACAGTTTTCATTTGAGAATCATAAAAAAATTGTGGCTAATTATGAATTTGTGTACATATTATAGTTTTATTAGAATGGGTAATTATTCTGTTAATCATTCTAGACTACCCATAATATATTTTTATAATAATATAGTTCTCTCTACCCATCTGTTGAGGGTTCCATGAATATAAATTTTCATAATAACCTAGAGAATGTAAAAAATTAAAACCCTTAGGATCTTATTGACTTGAATTATTATATTTCACAGTCTTTCCTCCTTAAAAACATAGTAGAGCTTTATTAACTACAAATTACACAAATGTTTAAAGGGATTATTATAAAACCCCAAACTAGTTTTCCTAAATGTCACATGAGTGGAGGTGATACAAGACGACATTCAAGACTATATTTACAAAAGAGGATATAAAATAGAGGTGATGGTCTAGAGTAACATGATAGAATATACCCTCTAAAATTCATATCCATTATTAGAAATACAAAACATAAAAATAACCCAGATAAACAATATATTAGAAGATAATAAAATAATATTAACAAAAGATAGAATAGAATGTATCATAAGTAATAAAAAATAGTAATCCAAAGACCCCCAAAGTAGATAATGAAACCGGAGTATGATAGACATATGTTACCAAATAAAACACAATGGAATCCATCCAAAGTATCTCTCGGTACTACTTTTGAGCACTATGATCTATATCATAGCTCCATGTCATATGTGAATTCCCTTTGGATGTATCCCATATCATAAAGTCTTTATGCTCATCGATATTACCATGTATAGTGTGATTATAAACCCAGTAGGACATCCCAAATATGTTCTTAATGAGTGTGTGCAAGTATAAAAGCGTCTTCCACATTAATAAATAAGTTCACAAGTAAACAATATAAAATCATATAATGGGTGGTCGTTTACTAACAAAGATGCCACAATCCCCTGACTGTACCTACTTAAATTTCACACTAGAAGTAAAATAATAATAATTTTCAAGAATAAGAGTTGACCATAAGGTCACCATATGTATTCCACAATATCCAAAAGGATAATGAGTCTCAGTTCAGGATATAAGGTTATAATTACCCATCTATCTCTCAGGTCAGGCTATAATATCCTGGGATTCCCGCACCACCTCATGTTAGGATACAAGTCCATTCTATTTTGAAAACTTGTCTCAGTTCAGGTCACCAATGTAACACCCCCAAATGTTAAAGGGTTAAATGAATAAATGATATGACACATGTCAACAAGGTGCACCTTCCTTTTCGGGAGCCTGTCTGATTAGTACTCGACAGTTAAGCGTGCTTGGCCTGGAGTAGTGATCAGGATGGGTGACCTCCTGGGATGTTTCTTGGGATGTGTGTGAGTGAGGATAAAGCACACCGGAAAGGAAAAGTGTGGGCCTGTGGGGATTGTCATTAGTCAAATGACCCGTTCAGGCATGTGGGTGGACCCTGGGGTGGGCCCCACATGTCTGCGGGGAAACTGGTGCTACCTTGTGGGTCAGGACCCGATGACCATGTTAAGGCGGGGTGGTTGTGCTGCCACCAGCACCTGGTTGTCACATTTGGTTTCAGAGGAAGAACCCAGCCTTAAGTGTGGTGCACTGCCTGGGTTGAGATGTAGGGCCCACAACGAGGGCGTTATGCTCTAAAGGGGGGTGATTGTGACACCACAAAATGTTAAAGGGTTAAATAACTAAATGATATGACTCATGTCAACAAGGTGCATCTTCCATTTTTGGAGCCTGTCTGATTAGAACTCCATAGTTATGTGTTCTTGGCCTGGAGTAGTGATTAGGATAGGTGACCTTCTGGGAAGTTTCCTAGGATGTATGTGACTGGGGAAAAAGCACACTGGAAAGGACAAGTATTGGCCTGTGGGGACTATCATTATTCAAATGACCCGTTCAGGCATGTGGGTGGACCCTGGGGTGGGCTCCACATGTCGGCGGGGCAACTGGTGGTACCTGGTGGGTCCGGACCTGATGACCATGTTAAGGCAGGTTGGTTGTGCTGCCACCAGGACCCGGTTGTCACAACCAATGACCACCATATCCTTGTTCAATACACAAAAGTCCATCATACCTCATAAAGTGACTCAATGTTGTCATCATTTCATATGAAATGTCTATATATGATCCACCTCTAGGGCCAACAAGCCACGATGGGTCCCCTTGTCACATTAGAAACATTCATAGAATAAAAAACATAGAATATTTGAGATAAATCACATGAAAATAGTTTATATCATAAATATGGATAACAAATTATATCAAAAGTGTGACACTGTATCCAAACACACTCATATGTTATCAAACTGAAACATAGGTCTCATGGGCTATGCAAGCACAGATACACTTGTTGAAGAACTAAATCATAGTTTAAAGAATATAAGTGCACAATTTAATATAATGTGAAAAATAATATATATGGCCTCTACATGGTAATGAACTTCCTGCATCAATCATGTCGAATTTAACGTCAATATTTTCTGACATCTTTGATACTAAAATCACGCATACACACCAATCAGATCATGGCCATATACGAAGAATCATTAAAACCAATCCCTATTCATCAAATAAGATATTATAGAATATTTTTTGGAATAATATAGTGAAATAGTCATAGATTTGTGATTTATCCCATGAGAAGGAATGGAAACCATGTACAACATAAGGGAAACTCACCTAGAAATTATTTGAGTTATCCTCTATTGTTTGGGTTAAAACCAATGGATTAATAGATAAAAGTTATTTTAATGAATACCTATAGTTTCCCATGAATGTATATATGAAATTATAAGAGAAGGTTGGGATAAATGGAACTTAAATATTTATAAGAAAACTAGTCAAATTGTTTTCATAGTGTAACGTATGGGTCTACAACAAAATGATGAAAAAAACAAAAATGACTATAGAATAAGGATGTTTTCCACACCAAAAGGGTGTCTTGTGAAAATAACACCCATAATCAGTGTTTTGTCTAATGGGTAGATCATATTAACTAGATATAGTACCACATTTCAATGGTTATCACAACATCAAATCCTCGGAGCCCTCATATAGACACTACATCACAACCACCATTCCCATACATAGTTACGATGAAATTGGAAGAACCATTCAAAATACACCATCCAAGATCTATGCTATAGCTAATGATCTATTTTGTAGCTATTAAAAAATAACCAGAACCACCAAAACCATCTTCTACACCATAGTTCCCAAACCATTCCATATCTATAGCCTCCATGACAAAAAAAAATCACCACTATAATGGAACAGGTTCCAACTGAAAAATCAGGTCAAATTCTCTCTTACACCACTAGAACCAACCATAGGTTATTACTTAAAACCTTACAGTGTGATAAATAACTTCTCTAATGGATTATCATAATAAATAAGTGTATCCAGGATTATTCCACAAACAAATCAGTCCAATGGTCCCGTGACATTAGAACCCCTCTTCAAAATTTTCTCCTGGATCACCCATTATTCGATAATACTCAAAAAAGTGGCACTATATTCTCTATAAACACCTTGTATCTAGGGTCTATAATCTATATTTGTAATTCAAAAAATTGTGAATACAGTTTCATGTAAATATCTTCATAATTTATCACATGCATAGTATTGGGATTGTACCTTTGGAGTTGAGAATCATGGACCACTTCATATATTCCACCGTAATTTTAAAGAAGGTATAGTTAGGTAGATGCTTCTATGATATTTTTTAAAAAATGTCCCATAACCATGGAAGAATATTATCTTGAATATGAAAATGATGATTCCCTAACCAAGGTGATACTAACAAGAAAACCTAGGCACCGACAATAAACTTTGAAGGTCTTAACCTTTGGTTGACATATGATAACTACCTATGATGAGTGTTAAACAATAATTTCATAATCAAATTAAAACTCTTACAGGTATAATTTACCAGAATAATCTCAACAAAAACTACCTCACATGCCTCATTCCAACACAATAGTGAGAAGAACAACCAACTATTGATATCCCAGAAAGGTTCAATCTGAATTGAAGATTAGAAAATATTATTGCAACTAAAATCTTCCAGTGTCTATATTTTCATAAAATGTTCCATCAATGTCTACGAAAAATTTATAAATCATATCATCATCTATATGGATATTCCTATTCGATCTTCCATAATTATGTGGATGATATGTTGTTCTCAGCTTTAATTGAGTCCCTAAATCCTTCTAAAATAATTTCCAAAACCATTTTTTAAAACAAGTATTTTCATATAATATGATATTGGTAAGAACCCCATGGGGATATAAAATCTCCTAGAAATAATGATTTATAAACTCATCTACATAATGAGTCTGTTGAAATGGCAGGATGTGTGCTACTTTCATCAATCAGTCAACTACAACCCAAACAATATCACATCTCCTTTGGGTAGGGGTGCCCCTATCTTGATGTCCATCATCACATCATCTCAATTATACATCTATAATAGAAGTTACTGAAGAAAAATAAAAGGACAGTAGTGCTTGAACTTTATCCTATGGAAGGTAAGGTACCATAATAAAAAAGCAATAAACTATCTCTTTATACCTAAACACAAAAACTAATGTATAATGTTGTTACATATCACCAAAGAACATAGATTCATTACCCACTTTGAAGCATGTGTGTATATAATCAACTAGTCCCTCTATAAATCCAGCATAACCACCCTCACTGGGAATTAGATCACTTCATCATCACGCAAGGAATACCCATGAGCTAAATTATACCCCTCTATGTGTTCCCACACCATTACGTACATGAGGTATAAATCCTGGATTTCTTGTTCATGGTCCATGACTGATGATGTGATTACCAAGGGAACACATGTAATCGCACAATGATCCTATGATGAATCCACTAGCCATATTTCCATTAAAATCATAAGATTACATTCGTTATATGAAGGTCACTCTCAAATATCTTGTATCTTTGGTGTTTTCTTACTAAGAGAATATGAAATGACATTACCTTTCCCTAGAGGATAATACATCTCAAAGTAAAGTGTCTATAGATAATACACCGAATTTCTATACCTTAGATTGATATTCAACTGAGAGAAGATATTTCTTTTGCTCTTATGGTCCATGTAGAGGATATAAATCTCTTCGAAGAGGTAGTTACACCAACACATATAGGCATTGACCATATCTACCAACAATAAGTCGTTTTTCTACAAGTATCACTCATGGTATTTCTATTGAAATGACCCATAAGAACCCACCCCATCTCTCTACTTAAATATAGCTCAGAAATGAATACCCAAGGAATCAAAATACACAATGTATCAAATACTGGGCTCTAGAAGGTTCAAAAGAGTTATTTTTCATCAATCTTCTTCTTTTTCTTTAGGAATAACTCTTCACATTGATTGGACCACTCAAACATCACCCCTATCATGGTCAACATATTTATTTTTGATATCAAATTGGAGAATTATTGGAAGAAATATAGATTCTAAAACATAATAACATAGAATCTAATGACATAAACATATTAACGGGTCATTCCCAATACATTAAGGCATCTACCATCTTTGAGTTTTCTAAAACCCCTACCTTATAAATTACACTCACAAAAAACCGTAACTCCGAAATCCAAAAGTGATCATTTTAAAATTTGATATATAACTTATGTACTTGAAGTGTATATAATAAAAACATAAGGTGACTATCATGCATATATAAGCTGTTAGAGTATATTAATATATAATCTATAATCACAACAATGAAATAGTCAATATATGGATGGAATGTACTATTCATGAGATCCTTGAAGACTACTGAATAATTTTTCAACCCAAAAGGAATGAAAAGATACTCATAAAGTTCATAACTACTCTTAAATTCTTTATTTGGAATATTATCTTATCTGACTCATAGATGATGGTATCCTAAATGAATATCGATCTTAGAGGACCATTAGGTTCCCCATAACTAATCAAACAGATCATCGATCACGTGTAATGTGTACCTGTTATTTACTATTACCTGGTTCAGATTCCCATAGTCCAAAAAGACATTTATAATACCATCTACCATATTTGAAAACAACACCAAATAACCCTATGAAGTTATTCTTTCCCTAAAAAATCCTTTAACCTCAAAATCATCAATAAAAAACTTTTACTCACTTAGATAAGTTTTTTCCATACGATTATGAGTGATCAATATCTATTGTGCTCTAAAAATAAGATCAATCTAAAAATAAATTCATATATATTGAGGTAATACTATGAAATAATCTACAAAAACATACTAATAGTAATCAATTACTTGTGCTAATATAGAGGGATCAACTTTTTATTCTACTTTAAGAGCCAAACACACAACATTTTCCATGTTTGGAAAAACCTTATTCATCATGTCATTGGGATAAATTTTAAATTAATAAATTACAATCATGTGAATTATATTCAGTAAGATAGATTCCATATTTGGAATCATAATAATTAACATTATATAATATGGTTAACCTAATTCTTGATCATAATAAATAGTAAAGGAGTAAAAATTAATTACCATAGTTATGGTAAAAATGGGGTTTATTAATAGGTTAAACAAAATAATAAGGGTGAAGAGGACCTAAAAAAGTATCCAAATCCTATTGGATATAAATATTTAAACCTTATATCATATATGTTTTGATAATGATCTATTTTGGAGCCTTGTGTAATGTGTAAAGTGTGGGTATACCTTTTTATTTTAAAAAATTCAAAGTGTGTTGTCTCTCCAACTTATAAAAGAAACCCCACATCCTCTCCTATTCACACATCTGAAGCCTTTTTGACAAAAAAATGTAAAGACCCAAAAATTCATTAATGAAAATTACATTTGGTCTATTTAATTGTCTTCTTATGGTTATGCAAAACTCATGCACTTATTTGGTTTTATGTTTTGGATTTTAAAAATCCATTAAGAATTGTGACCATTGCTAATATAGCCGTTGAACAGTAATCACATGATTAGTATAAATATAAGGCTTTAACAAATCCAATTTCTTCAGATAAAGTAGTCGATGACCTCATCTAGTAGAATTTCCCCGTTCAAAGCCCATTTTCAAGAGCTTGGAATGGAGGTGGCATCTTTGGGATTATCTGTTGACGAAGACCAAGATGATCATGGATATTTTATTCTTGAGGGGAACCGCCTATGGGAGAAGTGGAAATTGATAGATATTACCACTTGAGCAATGTTATCCGAGACACCCCAAGAGTCTGTCACCATCACACACCTTACCCTAAGGTCTTACACAAATGTTTTAAGGGGTTTTGTAACAATACCCGAGCATTATGATTATGTACATTATTTTTTTATATAATAAAGAATATTATTTAATTTTATTATTGTTACTTTTTAAAATGTTTTTAATGCACAAATAGTATTCTTTTTTGTTAATGTTCATCTAAGTAATCTATTTTAATAAATTAATGGATTCTTGAATTAAATAATATTTTAATAAAATATTATTATTAAATTAATTTTATTAAGGATAAATGATCAAATAATATTTATGAATACAATTGTAATTTTTATTAATGGTTGAAAGCTATTTTGGTCGAAACCCATGAATTTTCAATAAATATCAGTTTTTATTTTAAAAGTGAAAATTCACATATTTAGAAAATTATTTGGATAAAATGAATATTATTTTGGGAATTCTAACATTGAAATTATCCTTCGATGAATTTTTTATAATTTTCCGAGACAATTCAATTTTTAGGTAAAAATTCAATACCGTTTTAATATATAATGTGTTTTATGACATCCTAATGACCCAATAGTGATTTAATAAAGTACTATAAAAATCATGTTATGAAAATATATGTTTTACGACTAAAATAATGGGATTTTAGGTTTGTTTGATTTATTTTTCAAAGACATAGTGGACCCTTCAAGACTTATAAAACATTTTAGCTTTTTAAATTGATTTCCTTGACAGTGTGACTCACCTACACATAAGAAACCCTATTATTTTAAGATGTTTGTTCATTGGCCTTATAAAAAAATTTCTTTTCCACTTCCCTTCGGCAAACAACATGGGCAAAAACCATGGTTTGTTTATGGTTTTGATTAGTTTAATGTGTGGTGTCCCAAACCTAAATAATAATGAATTCCCTCTCCATTCCTATATAAAACCACCCAACATCCCACTTCCTCTTCACTAAAATCCTTTGTAGTTCAGAAAAACCCTGCCATACCCTCTCTTGAATCCTCAAAAGGCGTCCCAAGAACTCAAGAAGCCTCTATCAAGCTCCTTCCAAGCATTTGGGATCACACTTCCAAGTAAGGGATTCCTTGCCCGAATGTCCTGAAGGACTTCATTTTGTTATTTTATTACGGATGACACCCCTTTTAAAGGTTGAAGAGGAACCCATACATGACTCATTGGCCCAAGGCACAATGACCTATATGACCTGCAATACATGACCCGAAGGCCTAGAGCCATACCATGCCCAATACATGACCCGTAGACCCAACCCACTAGAACTGTCCCTCCCCAGCTTCTGCGTCAGTGATCACCAAGCTCTCCACCATGAATTGATGATCATCTAGAATTATATCGTACAACGATACATGATGCTTGGTCCCGATGGTGGTTTCCATACCCTCTCATTCTTCTTATCTGGTTAGCTCTGCTTCTGGTGACTGCTACTCTTGTTGCTCTGATCCACATTTGGGGCCTACTCTATGTGAACTGGGATACTCCATAGTCTCTGTGGCCTGATGGCCCTATGGCCCGAAGACCTTTGATTGCCCAAAGGCCCTTGAGACCCGTAAGCCGAAAATGGTGGCCCAAAGGCCCAAATCGGGTGAATAGTTTCGGGTGCTATAGTATCGAACAGTACCTGCTACAATACTGCTATAGTAACTTCTATTGTTCTAGAAATTTTCCTCCACCCGGTTTTGAACCTAGGACTCTTGGATGCCAAGAAGGATCCCTTACCACTCGGGTATGAGATCATTGAAAAGTATGGGATTCATTCCTTTCTCATTTTATCCAAGTTTCTTAATATTGTTATTCCCTTTTATTTTCAATTATAAATGATGGGGTATGATTTCTCACCTCCCCCATACTTCCCTCCTTATGTTTGAATGTATAGGTACCCATTTCTCTCTCATTAATTCCTATCAAGTACATCCGTTACCATGTCGAAATTCCGTAATGGATTTCTCTATCCTCATTTACATTCAAGCAATCCATTTGTATTAAAAATCTAAATTCCATTAAATATGTTGGGACATGTATCTATATGAACCCCTTACTATCCATTTCATGTAAATAGGATGAGACACCCCTTTCACTCTCATCAACCATTTTATTGAACTCTAATATCATGCCATTATGCTGCTGAAATTGTACCTCGATTTTCCAAGACAATATCATTGTGTAGTGAATACCATGACAATTTATCTATCAAGGGCATTTACCTTTGTGTACATTTACTTATTGATTATAGAGTTTTATGTATGAACTCCAAATTCCTTTATCGCAGAATAAATTATGATGTTTTACGAATACATGTTATATGATCCATGTGACCCACTTATGAATGAAAAGAGATGTTTAGGAAGGGTGAGCCATGATAGCACTCCAATGCATTGGGTAAATTTTAGTATCATGATACGTCAAGTGCAATGAGGGTTTACTCATGATAATTCAAGTTCAATGAGGTTTTACTCATTCTCCATGTGCAATGAGCCTTGTCTCATGCTAATACCATGTTAAGTGTTGTTGCCGCATTTCCTTGTTATCATGCCTTTATGTTCATGTTTCTTTTATGCTCGATTGATATGACTATTTCTTAACAGGTATTGTATTTTTCATGTTATGCCTTGTTTACTCTCTTAATGGGATTTATAGGTCACCCTTTTATTATGCATGTTCCAGGTTACTAAATGCAATGCTTAGTAGGAGGGAATGTAGTGGTCATGTGAATGATGTTTTCAATAAAGATGTCGGGTTTCATGTTTTAAGTCGTTATGTAATGTTCCTAATCCCCAAATACACTAGACCTATCGATCTTCTATATCGTTTCAAGTGAATATTTTATGTAATAAATCATGTCTATGTGTGTAATAAAGAGTTGGGTTGTCATTGAAAATTCCAAAAAAATATATTAATTACTTCTCTCACCAAATACTAGAGTAAGTTTTTTATCATTAATACCTCCTATGTAGGATTTTGGTCCAAACATAAGGAGGTTGTCCAAGGAAGATGAATCATTCTTAATAGAGCCTTTTTATGTTATTTCTTCTTAAAAATCCTTAAAATATTCTCCCAATATGATGATATAATAAAATAATCTTCTCTTATATACTTATATATTGTTATATTGATGGAATAATCCATATCCATATCATCTTCCATCAAGTGAGAAACAATCATCAATTGTGTGTATGGAGGGCTACCACCTCACCAACATATATAATTCATTTTTCATCCCCACCTCTAAGAAATGGATATAATGATGGATTTCTCATATTTGTAAGATATTTATGACATGATTATAAAACTATAATTATAATTTTACATCTAACTTCTTACCTTCTAATTCATTGTAAAACAATATCATCGCTTGTGTGTACATGTGGACACCACCTCCATGAAGTAGTGCATTATGTTTTTTCATTTTATTTTGACATAAATGGTATTAATGGTAGATGTAATGAATATATATGATATATATGATATAAAAAATATTTTAAAATTTTAAATTAATATTTAAATTTCTTTTATTCCAGCTGTAAAGAAAATGGAAACAATGTTCATGTGTAAGTATGACATACCATTCCCATGAGTGATGCCATCGATTTTCTATATATAAATTGATTGGATTAGTCTAAATAAAAATTCAGTGAATATATAATATATTTATATAATTTTTAACATTATGTATATTATAAAACCATGATCAATTTAAAAGGACTAAAAATACCATACCCAAACATACAAGAAAAAAGAAGTAGTTATTTCCCAAAACATGATTTTAATAAGGAATTGTTAATAAACATGTAATAAAATGTCATAATTAAATTATACTTGTTATTATATATATTATTATGGTTATATAATATATTTATAATAAAACTATATTAATTAGAGAGTATTTTATAATGGGTGTGAAGAAAGTCAGGACACGATGTTAGGGATTTCTAGTCTCTCATTTATTTTCAAGATATATTTGAAATATTCACCACTTATTAATTTTTTTAAGTGTATATAATTCCCCTTAGACATGTTATATCATGAATATTTTTATTTTCATGGTATTTAAATTTTCATTTCATGTTATTATTTAATGGGTCTCGTGATTCAAATATTTCCAATGTGGTATGAGATTTCCATCTTACTTATATTTCAATGAGACACATGCCATATTCACAACATATTTCTTTTATGTGGTGTATAAAATATCCATTAATGTATTTTAAGATTCTTATTAAAAATTTTATGGGGATATACATTTCCATCTAGGTTTCTTTCATACATTGGTCTTATGATTCCAAAGTTACCAAAGATGAAATTGTTTTATGGCACAATCTTATTATTTATTGAGATTTTCTATAGTTATTCTTTTTTGGATGTAATATTATGATATATATCTCAATAAACTGATGAAATTTATTCTAATATTATTATTTATTGAAATTAAATATTTTTCTTTTAATTTTAGTCTCTTTAGTAATCTCATAGACGAAAATAATGTTTTCAAGGAAAAATGTCTTTATTTATTTCTTTTGTAAAAAATACTTTTCTTACATATCCATATTTAATAAAAATGGTTTAAATAAATTTATAACATTTATATATGAATTTTTAAATTCAATTTTACCAATTTTTTACTTCTATCAAACTATTTTAAAAGAAATATTTTCTTCATTTTCCAAACGAGGAACTTTATATCGAAAGTGTGAACGAAATATTTTTTTAACATGTACAAAACGAATGGTGATTCTTACCATCAATAAATCCAAATTATTTAAATATAATTATAAATTTACAATGAATATTTCAATGAAAATTTTGTCTTTAATATTTTTTATATTTTTAGATTTTAAATATGTTCTTTTACAATGTAAAGATATATTTTTCAAGAATATTTTAATAATATTTTTATGGAATTTATATTGGTCAAAGACATTAAAATTTGGGGATTCTTATATTTTAATATGGATATGATCTAATGGTACCATAATTATTATTTATCAGGATATTTTATGTTTACGATTATGATGAATATATGTTTATGAATCTTGTTTCTTTCCCATAAGATATATTATGATGAAATATTTATAAAACCATTTTCTTTTCCACGAGTTATGATATGATGAGTATTATATGATATTACGAAATAAAAATGTATAGATTATGTGATGGGGGGACCTATATAACCCTCCTATATAGTGGATAATGATTTATATCTAATGAGATAATAATGAGAAACCAGATAATGTGTTTGATCCACTATGGAAAATAGAGAGATGTTCTTGATCCACTATGAGAGAGAAGTGAATGTTCATGATATAGTATGGGAATTATGTGATAATACCTGATATGATATGTTATGGGAAACATGTAGGAATGCCGAATCCACTATGATTTTATGGTATTAGTAGTTAATCTTGACATATGTAATGGTTTCATTTTTTATGGTGGTTCCACACTTATATGACATGAACTTATGGTTTATAATTATTTATCACTCTTATGATGAATTCCTTTGAAATGAAAATGTTTTATGACATGGATCATGTTTATTATATTTGAATGTTTTTGTTTGAACCTCGTAAGTTATGTTCATGATCTCATTCCCTTATGCTTATATTATACCATATTATGATCATTAATTGATATCTGCCATGTTTACCTCTACTGGATAGCTGAGCTCACCTTTTCTTATGCTTCATTTACTAAGGTCTTAGAGAATGTTTTAGGAAAGTTATTCTTATAAGCTTTACTAAATGTGAAGATATATATGGGAGATGATGAATGTGATTCATGAAATAATAATATTGTTTATCAAGTCTCCAAAGACACTAAACCTTTACGATCCTCAGGTGTGTTTATGTTAAATGAATATAATATTTATCTTAAAGGATGTAATATTTATGTATAATAATATTGAGTCACAATATGATAATTGGGTGAATTACTGATCTTATAGTTTAATGTTTTTATAGATTATGAAATAGCCTTCAACTAATGTTAGAGAGGAATAAATCTGCTGGAAAATAAGAAAATAAGCACCACTATGGGAACTAATGTACTTGAAATATTCATTACAATATTATATTAGAGAGTCCTTGGAATGGATTGGAAGTAATCCAAGACCCCACGAACCACTAGAAAACATTCCTTTGAACTTGGTTATAGAAATTATGGAGTTTTATTCACATTTAACGAACTATAGTCAATTGACAGTGCATGTGATCCTCACATAGATAAATGATATAAAAATGTTTTTGTAAAAAATGCAGGAACCATCACTAACACGATTTTGTATTTATTCCCTGTGATTATTTAACTTTATTCACAGATTTATTTCTTTTAAGTACGTTTTTTCTTCATTTTCCTACGCAGTTATGGGAAAGAAAATTATTTTATCATATAGATGTCTGTATGATGGTTTCATTTAGTATACTCTGCTTGATATCAATTCAATATACTTTGTTTAGTGACATATTGTTGACTGGTACCATTTTTATCATGTTGTTCATCTGATCACCTCAACACACTGTCCATCTGACACAAGCTGATCTGAAACACATCATAGTATATTACCAACTGATTTCACTTTATCATATTCATCTTATTTATTCTTCACATAATCCATTAGATACCCACTGATGGAAAGACTTTTCCAATATTTTTTGATCAATTTCACTTAATAATGTTTGTCTAATAAACATTCCATTTCTACATCACTTCACCTTACGTCCATAAATTTCAACATTCACCTCAGCGCATAGGCCTCCTTTATATTGGATTAACACATATAATTTTTTAGAAAAAAGGGTTAAATTAATTTAAACAGTAACAATAAAAGCATTTGAGCATCTTTCTCATAGACTTACAACCGTTGACCCCATTCAATTATCCTAAAAGATAATATCTCCCTTTAATAATTGGTTATAACATAATTCTTCAAACATCCTTAAGACTCAGTGAGAATGATGATATCCCTCTATGATTTTAAGAATATTGAATTAATAGGTCATATTAATCACATTTTATATATTTTTGAATGATTTGTATAGTATTTTTTACAAGTACAACATTATACCACCCGTCAATCCGTTAAAAGATCATGAAATCATTTCCCAACAATGAAATTCTATATAGTAATCGTTAAAAACATTATGTGTTCCTATGAAAATTCATATTAACATATTAATTATATTCCCTTATAAAATTACATCATTCAATGAATTTCATCGGAACTATTTGACAGTTTACTACACATGTTAACCTCTGTCCAATGAACGTCATAGAGAAACATCTTCCTAATGAAGTCAACAAAAACCAATATTCTGATGAATCAATGAATTCTATATGATCATAGTGTAATAACTTCACCTCATAACCATGAATGTCCTAAAGGACTTTTATTTATTAAATTTTTGGATAATTCTCATATTTTAAGGGTTCAAGGAGATTCCTTGCACGACTCGTAGGCCAAAGACACACGGAACATTTACGACCCAATACACAACTTTAAAGGCCCAAGACCTAACAAAATTAAAATATCTCATCCCCAACATATGCATCTTAAATTAAAAAAGCTCCCCACCCTGCATAGATAATCAGATAGAATTTCCCCGTGCATAGTTGCACAATGCCTGGTCCTGATAGAAGTTACAATATCCTATCATTCTTCCAATCTGGTTATCTCTGATCTGGTGGTTTATATATTTTTATTTGAATCCTTATATGGGCCTACTCTTATGTGGTCTACCCGAGTTGCTTCTTGGTCCTTTATATGGACTGAAATCCATGTTGCTCGAAGTCCATTAGTGGCCTAAATGCCCTTACAACCCGAAGACCTTTTGGCTCAATGGTCTTTGGTGGACAGAAGGCCCTGATACCAGTAGGCCCAAACCGGTGGATCAAAGGCCCAAATTTAATGAATAGATTTGTTTGTCACAGTACTAAAGAGTACCCACTATAGTAGCATATCTATTAATTCTACAATACCTAAAAATTCACCCCCAAATGGATTTGATATTAGGTCTCTTGGATTCTAAGTAGGAGCCTCTACCACTAAGTTACATGCTCGTTGGCACAACTTCACCTCATGAATTAATATAATTGAATCCAAAATACATTGTTGAAAAAAATACATTATTATGAAAACTTTTCAAATGGTTCATCTAATGGACTCTGAACAACATAATTATAAGAGATCATCTAATTGTTTTCATCTAATGACATTCACTAGTGCCTTCCCTTTTAATTTTGACATAATTATTCTGATTGATAGTATTTAGAAATTATTGACCGATATAAGTTGGTACTAAAATATTTTTTTGACTAAAATCTTAGCTAAAAACATCTATATGATGAACTCTATAGATATTCATAGCATGAAGTTTATACACATGAATGTTTTTATTCCACATTTGACTTGAGATAGAATCATGAGATACCTTAGTACTCATTATATTTTGATCATAGTAATAAAAAATAATTATCTTGTCTATTCATAGAAAAATATGTCTCATAGAACTTATAAGCATGATAAAACAAAAATTCTACACAAAATTGAGGCCAATAACCAAAGACCGGTAAAATATGTAACATGGATTCATTCTATTAAAATCCATATAACAGAAATTATTGGAAAAAATAACACACTTTTTATGAAACCATATTTTTTCTTATCAAGACTATCCAGCACCTTTTTAATACCTTATAGCTTATTTAGAACACCTCTGAACTTCTGGGCCTCAACGATATCACCCCTTCAATTTATTTTCTACCAAGGAATATAAATCAATAGAACATTGTGTCCCAAGAAATGGATTACTTATCCAAACATTTTTATCCTATGTGAGAAAAATAAGTGTAGGAAAGAAGAATCATTCAAAAAATACCACATTTTCCATAATAAGTTATTTTAGAAACTATACATAAAACTAATAGGAAAATTTTCATATAAATTCATAAACGTAAGAAACATTCCTTAGAATAAATTGAATATTACTCTTCCATTGGGAACTTTCATAAAAAAAGAAAACACTATACTAAAAAACTATTCCTACATCTACTTCAACAAATTACTAAAAATAGTTCACTACTATTGAAATAATAATGTCAATTTTTTTAAAAATTCCCCAAAATATATACTTTCCCTATAATGGAAAAACATATACGAATGAATAGATTTATTTTTTTTCATTTTTCTCCCCCATTAAAAACACTATCTAAAGAAAAGATGGATATGGGACTCTTAGGATTTCCGGGGCCCACAGCGGAAGCCGGTTGGCCGGGGATTTTAAACTTTTTGTCGGTACAACGATGGTACTTGTCGTTGCCGACGGTCCAAACCCTTGAGAGGTCCGAGGGTCTCACATAGATTTTTAAGAGAACAAAAATAAAACGAAAACATACTCATTGCATATCTGAATCCGTTGTCGACCGCTACATGTAGATGGCGATCGTTGCATGAAGGATCCATAGCAAGATCCCTCAATATCGTCCACACGTGCCTCAAAAATCAGCGTGAACGCCGATCGTCGAACTTTGGGTGTTAGCGCGATGATTGAACGATGTCTTTGATGTCCCGACGATGTCCACATTGCTGATCTTGTGATGCGTGAGGAGAAACTTCATCCAAAATCTTGGATAGAGTGGTTCTCTCTCTAAGAAGTGGGAGGAGAGAGAGGCTCCCAACTCTCATTCCATGCAGATGTGTGAATAGTGAATTGCACACCAAAGGGAGAGAGCCTCCTCTTTTATTTATAAACATGTTGAAAAATACCCAGTAGGGATCCTTGGCTCCTGTTAATATCAACGTTCTCTAATTAAATAATTACGATGACTTATAACTGCATCAACATTATTTATTTATTTTATCACATACTTGTAATACATAAAATATATTACGTGATAAAACTAAGCCTTTTTACCTGACTCGCTTGTCCCACTTAAGATTAAGCGAACCTTGAATATTAAAATAATATTCGTTTGATTAATATTTTCTTGTATTTACTATACTCATAAAAACATTAAATAAATTCAACGCCAAATATTCATAACTAGAATATTAATGAATTTATTTAATTCATTTGGTGATCGAAAACATGGACAATGCTCGGACCCCCGTGGCGGGGCCCACTATGTCCATATTCATATTCCACTGAATTGGTGCGGATTCTTGAATATGCTATTGTGTGTGACCCTCTAGTCACTTATCTCGATAGTAGTGAATAAAATCCACAGACCAAGAGTAGAGTCTAGAAACACATCATGGCCCCTAAAGAGATAAGTATTGTCATAGCAATGACTACCATCCTACAAACACTGACTGTGTATTATAGTCTCTTTGTCATTTGATATCTAATAAAGCAGGACACACTCTTATGTCATCATCCTTATCTTGCTTTATTATTTGTTGATCTAAAAGGATGGATTTTCCTTTATACTGCTTTGGACAAAGACTAATGAAGGAGACACCATCCTGATCAACCAGGCCTAAGATATACAACGTCCTAAACTTGGAAGAGACAAATCCTTTCTTGAACCTTCAACCAACATCATACCACTAACGACGCACCCGGCACAAACTACCTCGCCACTACATTACTGCCAGGGTTTTCTCCTTGCATCAAAGTTCATAATTAAATGATATACATTGGTAATGGTCTCTTGTCAGGAGACCAATACACATATCCATAGATAAGAACAAACAATGACACCCAAAACATGTGGTATTCCTATTGGCAGGTTTGTCCTCATGATCTCACTACTAGAGATCACCAAGTGTGAACTTCATGAGAAGACGTCTCAATGCTTATGAGCCCCCAGCACCTGATAGTCAGACATCTACTGTGTCTAGGTAGTAAGATGTATCTAGAGTATAGAACATATATTTAATATCAATGTCATTGTATCTCGAGGTTCTTATTATAGCCAGGGATCTGCTATAACCTCTCGACATGACAATTAAACTTTGGACATTACCATTATTATATTGGACGCAGAAAAGTTTGCACTATTATGGTGAGATATCATCATGCATATCTAACAGTACACATGATATGGAAATCAAATGTACTACATAGTTGGGTCTAGGGCACACACTATCTCAACACTCCCACTTGCACTAGAGACAACTTACTAACTAAACATGTAAGCTACTCACATGATAAATATCATGCTTCTGCTGAGTAATGGATTTAACTGCTCGGTCTGCCATGTTTTTGCCATGTGGCATATCGTCTATATGAAACCTCATCGACCTGAGTAAAACATCTGAAGATAAGGTATCCCCAATCATATTACTTTTTTCCATTATCATAACTTTACAACTTTGCTAGTAAGAATATCATCATTCTCAATATGATAATACTTTTCTCACTAGGTAAGAATCCAAGAATTAGAACAAATCGTTGCAATTTATAACTGCTTCTTAGCTGCTTTAGAAGCTACAATGTACTCGGTTTTTGTAGGTATGACTACCACAAACTTTTATGAACTTGACTCGCTCATCTCCTTTTCCTAGCTGTGATACTAGATTGAATTGATCTAAGGACAACTAGTATGTGTCCCACCATAACTAGTATACCTTCCTCTCCATATTCCAAGTACATATCATTTTTACTCATTGATGTACATGATGATAATTCATTGATACTAGATAGAATTGATCTAAGGACTACTAGTATGTGTCCCACCATAACTACTATACCTTCCATTTGTTGCCAAACAGAATTCACATGCAAAACATTGGTGCTCCCACTAAACTTTGGTAGACACAAGGCAAAGATTCATTTAAAATGAATGCTCTAAGATCTTGTCACTTACTTTAATCCAGAATTGGATTTCAGTAACTTTTAACCCTTATTGGCATCATTTGATGTCATCAGCTCTTTCGGGTTGTGTCTTATAGACACCTTCTTCGAAAAATGATCTTGACATCCATGAAGAATAAAAATATCATAGAAGTTTATCTATGACAGGTAAAATTCTAATATATTTAGGTGTATTGACTTTGAATAACGAATCAAGCCTTATTGGTTCCATACATGTACCATCAATGTATCATTTTATTTGAATACCCACCAAAATATTTCAATTTATAAGCCCCATTTCAATTTTATACATGGAATCTATTATTGAATTTTTGTTGAACTTGTCAATCCTAGCTTGTTTCCTTATACTGATTACTTATAGGATTTTGTATTCTCAGTGAATAATTTATCACCGACCGAGGTGAATATAAAACCATCACCATTGTTTCATTCTTCATACGCAGTATGGGTCTCTGGAACATGCCTATTCCACATGTACTTGTGGAACTTGTTCCCTATTCCAACCATTTGTGCATCTCGAGAATTGACTAAGTCCAAGAAAATTCAGCTCCCACTATCTCTAATAGAGATGTGCATCCTATTATAGAAATGTATTCTAATACTTGACTACATCTTTTCTATCTTAGAGATTTAGGTAATATCTTAATCAACTGTTAGGATAATTACCTTAGATGCACAACGTCATTAACTTGATGCATGTTTGTTTAAATCCAAACAAAAGCTTTGCATCTAAACATGTCCTATGACACTATGACTCATATGATATCTATTTGTCATTTAAGTTGGCATATTGGTTATGGGTTTAAGCTGTTATTTTCAAATCACATTTTGAAATATGATGGAAGTTTCCAAAAGTTTCAACATTGATACAACTTACATAATAACTTTTATGTATAACATATGTGTTTTGGAATTTCTCCACACTAAATGTTTTTTGACCAATGTTAATATGTAAGACTTTTCATCGATCATCCTTATGAACATAAATGTGGTGATGTAGATAAGTTAACATGTGTTTATGAATTGCTCCATGCAACATTATCATGATCGATGATTGTTTGGTCAAGATATTCTTCAGCCTGCTGATCCGAAGCAACTCATATATTCGGACCAAAATTATACTTCATGAGAACATTCCTTAATGACTTAAAGGAATCGTATGAAGTATATTTAAATCTATATTTCATTGGAACAACTCACACTCTCTTGTTGAACTAACCTAAGATGCTTTGTGGCATACCTTTATTTATAACGGATTCTTTGGCTAAACTAAGGGTGTCAATAATACCATAGGTGTTTAGCTATGCCGAGCCTAAATACCATTCTGGGTATACAGTTGACGTCTGCTTTTAGTTTTACTTGGCAACGAATCACATTTCCATAACTGGGTAGGTCTTACATTTTATATTCATCATGTATTGCCATTGATTCAAATGGTAGTGAACTATTTGTTGAGTATGTCACCTCAATCAACATTCATTCAAAAATATGGAATAATGTCTCATCATGTCTAAATGGGCATATGAGATAAATGTTTTTGGTTATAATCCACAACTTGTTCAATTTGAATCAGTCACTTGGCAATTAGAAGTTATGTGTTTCTCCCCACTGACTTAAGAATCACCCTTTCTTAGATGCTTGAAGAGGACACTTTACTTCTAGTAATGTTTCTCTACTTACTTGGTTATTGTATTTCAATACACATATGTGAAAAGCATATTGTATTTTAATACCCAAGAAGTATTTGAGAAAACAATACTTTTTATTTAATAAATATAAACTGAATGATAAGCAGATACCTGCTTCTTGTATTTCAGTTATTAATCTTCCATGAATTTATTTCATTATGTGATGCAAATAACCTCCTTTAAATAACCAACCACTTTCCATTGAAGGACATGAGGAATTTTCCTTTGGCGTAACTTGACATTAGCCTTTTCATCTTTTCATTCGATTTATTCTCCATAAGAATAAAAGATGGTGTCATCTCCAATATTCTTATTACATGGAGAATGTTACATTGACTATAATGAAGCGCTTACTCTATATGGTTCATTTATACCTTTAAAAGAAACTAGAGTAATTGGTGGTAAAGGTATAAGAATGGGATGACATGAACGATTGTGAACTGTCTTTCACATTACACAATCCAAGTGCAATCATCACATTCAAATATTGCTTCGCTTTCTCCTCAAAAGGATCTTGGAGATGAGACTACATGTAACATCATCCATGTCATGATGTGAAGACTGCAACTAACATCAGACTTTGATGATAGGATTATGACTGAACCATAATATTCTTTATTCATGAGTCTCTTGAAAGCAATTTTACAACCTTGCTTCCTTAAGGTGGCTTAACAGGTTGGGACACAAGCACCCTGAATTTCCATTATGGTAGTAATGTGCGCAAGCGCTTATACTACATTTGGAATTTCATTCTTGGTTTAGACATTACCTTTGTCTAATGTTTATTGCAGTTATATTATAGTATTGCTTGCTATTATCTATAAAAATACTTCAGCTGATTGTACTTTTATGTGATTACCTAATCTGACATTACTGATTATTTAATCATTAAATGTCTCCAACTAATTTTTTCAAATTCTAGGAACCCTCTATACTAGAATCAGAATATTCTTGAGTATTCTAGTAGAAAGGATCCCTGAACCTCCCTCATAGTCTACAAGCTAGGGCTACGCCACAACTTGAAAGGTCCAAGGAAGGCTTTTGGCTGGCCAACCGCATTATCTTGCAGTTCCTTGATCTATTGAGTGAAGTCCTAGCTTCATAAATCATTTAATGATTTACTCAACGCTTGCCTCTAAAATTAAAACAAACTAGCTAAGGCTATATATTTGCTGCAATTTTAGTTAAGTCAACCAACCACACAAATAAGAACTCCCCGGTAGTAAAAGGCACCCTCAACTGAGGCATGAACCGACACCTCGAACACACATTTTTGTTTAAACTTTAATGATGGAAGGATGTTTGTGACTTAATATTTTCTTTGAGGGTTTTATGTTTTTCTATCGACAAATGTGATCCATTTCTATTAAACATGTTCTTCTATGTTGTCGTGCTCACAACTGAACTTTTAATAGAAAAACATACGCCGATTCTTTATTCATTTTATTATCTATTATTTTATGTGTTTTTACCATTTTTCTAAAAATGCATAAAATAATAAATAAATGCATAAAGGTAAAACTAATACCCGACTGGTCTTGAGCATCTGAAAGTCCTACGGGGAATCATACCTGTGTTGAAACTTGACAGTACATGAATCTCAACCCGTGTTGTATGTCTTCTTCTCATTTGGAGCATCACCTCATCTTGGAGAAGTCCACATCACATCTCAGATTACCGCCTTGTCTTGTCGTAGTCCACATGTCGACATTCAATGTCTAGATCAACGTGCTCCATCTCATCTTGGGAGGTTCGACGTCACTCGTCGTCTTCATCGGAAGTAGAAAGATACTCACACGCTGGCGAGGGGGACTCAGGTATAAATGTACATCATATAAATTGGGCGCGCATGCCCTTATACATTTTAACCAAAAAATAGACGATGCCCAGATTGTCTTTAATTAATTACAATCATCGCATGCATTTAAATAATTAAATAAATAAATAATATAAAGCAGACATTCAAAGGTTGATGGTCAAGACCAGATGGCGGGTAATTTAAAGCGTGATAAAATTTAAATGCAATAATTAAGAACGAGGGTTTATTTAATTAAATTTAATGAATTAAAAATTCTAATATTTTAATTAATTATCGGTCCATCAATTAATTTAATTTTAATGCCAAAAATAAATTAATTTAAATTAATTCAATTTAATATTTAAATTGAATTATTTTTATTCAGGTATTAAAATTTATTTCACTACAATTAATATATTAATTAATTAAATAATTAAATTAAATAATTAAATTATTTGATTTATCTTAACCCGAGGGGTTACCTACCCGCTAGGAGGAACGGGCGACTACTGGGTATGCTTGGCCAGGGTTCTCCCGGGGAGGAACTGCTGCATGGTCTACCACTGTTGGAGGTGGCACCTCTCTCGGTAGAGCGCGGGGGCTGTGCGCTAGGGAACCGGCTGAACGGGGTGGTCTGACAAGGCCTGGCGTGGAAGAAAAGGTTCAACCTCCTGATTTTGTGCTTGGGGCCACCGCGTGAAGGCGACAGGGGGCTGTCCGTGCGCCAACGGGAGGTGGAGCAGGTGAGATGGTCCAGGGTGGCTGCGCCGGCTTGGGGATGGCTGGAGCAGGTCCCTTAGGTGGCCGGGACATGGTCCCTCGGCTGTCTGCATACGCCAGCGGCTGGAGTCCAGCGACTGGCTGGTAGGAGGCCGCTACAGGGGTGCGGGCAGGCGACAAGGTCAGGGAAGGATGCACATGCAGGTGCGGGGCGACCTATGCGGTGGTGCACAATCTGAGAGAATTCCCATGCAGCACTGCAAGGAGGGCTGACGATCCATGACTATGGTCACTGGGCGGTTCACTGCCTTCGTCGCATGGGAGAGGGAGCAGCATGTTGCTGGCGTGCGGAGGAGAGGGGTGTGGTTGTGCAAGGTGGACAGTTCCAGTGGAGGAGAGGCAGGAAGGCAGGGGAAGAGCTGGAGGCCAGGAGGATGCAGGTGGAGGCCGTGCAGTGGCCCCTGGCCTTCTGCATCCTGAGTGGGAGAGGGCAGCGTGGAGCTACATGCGCCGCGCATGAGATTCCTCTTTTTTTTTGTTTTCTTCCTGTTTTCCACACGCAAGGACAACCTCTATTTTTTTGCTGTGCTATGCTTGACCACATAGCTAGCCTCCCCCTTCCCATTTTTTGTGCTTTTATAATGACATTGTTTAAGTCTTGGTTTCACCCCCTTTTTTATAAACTTTAAGACTTAGATTAAAGTATTTTCATTATTATTCTTAAGGCTAAAGATAGCCTTTTGAATTAAATAATAATATAATTATTATATTGAAATAAGAATTTATTATTATTACATTATTATAATAATAATAATATAATTATTATAATAATAATAAAATTATTGTGCAAATTATATTATTTATAAAATTATAATTTTCATAATTAATTTTATTTCTAATGAACAAATTGAATTTTAATCCGTTCAAGAAGATGAAGTAAAATTATAACCCGAGATCAAACCACACCTTTGATCCAATCTGAAAAATTAAACTGGCTATAACATGGCTGTTTGAAATCGGATCGGCCCACGGTTTGAATGGTCATGACCGATTTTAAACCCTCTACTTAGTTTATTGAAAATTAATTTCATTTGGCTCAGAGAATTTACTCATTCACTCGGATACCATTGTTAGGTTTTATGGGGCCCGCAGCAGAAGCTGGTGGGCCGGGGATTTTAAAATTTTCATCGGCGCAACGACGGTACTTGTCGTTGCCGACAATCTGAGCCCTGAAGAGGTCTGAGGATCTCGCATAGATTGTTAAGAGAACAAAAATAAAAGGAAAACATACCTGTTGCATATCCAAAGCCATTGTCGACCGCTACATGTCAACGACAATCGTTGCACTAAGGATCCATAGCAGGATACCTCTAGATTTTCTGCACGCGCCTCAAAAATCCACGAGAACGCTGATCATCAAACTCCAAGTGCTAGCGCGGTGATTCAATGATGTCTTCGATGTCCCGATGATCACTGCATCAATGATCTTGTGATGCGTGGGGAGAAACATGATAGGAACTCTTGGATCGAGTGCTTCTCTCTCTATGAAGCAAGAGGAGAGAGAGGCTCTCAACTCTCATTCCATGAAAATGTGTGAATAGTGAATTTCACACCAAAGAGAGAGATCCTCCTATCTTATTTATAAAATTTTGATAAATTCCTGGTAGGGTTCCCCATCCCCCGTTAATATCAACATTCTCTAATTAAATAATTATGATTACTTATAACTGCGTTAATATTATTTATTTATTTTATCACATACTTGTAATATATAAAATATATTACGTGATAATACTGAGCCTTTTAACTCGACTCACTTGTCCCTCTTAATATTAAGAGAACCTTGAATATTAAAATAATATTCGTTCGATTAATATTTTGTTATATTTACTTAACTCATAAACACATTAAATATATTCAATCCCAAATATTCATAACTTGAATATTAATGAATTTATTTAATTCATTTGGTGATTGACAACTTGGACAACGCTCGGACCCCCGTGGTGGGGCTCACTATGTCCATATTTTTATTCCCCTGAATAGGTGCAGATTCTTGAATACGTTGTTGTGTGTAACCCTCTAGGCCCTTATCTTGATAGCAGTGAATAAAATCTACATAAAAAGAGTGGAGACTAGAAACTCATCATGACCCCTAAAGAGATAAGGATAGTCACAGCAATGACTACCATCCTACGAACACTGACTGTGTACTATAGTCTCTTTGTCATTTGATATCTCATAAAGTCAGATGCACTCTTGTGTCATCGTCCGTATCTTGATTTGTTATTTTTTGATCTAACTGGATGGATTTGCCTTTCTACTACTTTGGCCAAAGACTTATGAAGGCGACACCATCCTGATCAACCAGGCCTGAGATATACAACTTCCTAAACTTGTATGTGACAAATCCTTTCTTGACCATTCAACCAATGTCATACCACTAAAGACGCAACAGACACAAACTTACTCGCCATGTCATTACTGACATGGTTTTTAACTTGCATCAAAGAACGTAATTAAATGATATACATTGGCAATGGTCTCAAGTCAGGAGACCAATACACATGTCCGTAGATATGAACAACCAATGACACCCAAACCATGTGGTGTTCCTATTGGAAAGTCTGTCCTCATGATCTCACTACTAGAGATCACCAAGTGAGAACTTCATGAAAAGATGTATCAATGCTTATGAGCCCCCAACACCTTATAGACATACATCTATTGTGTCCAGTAAGTAAGATGTATCTAGACTATAGAACATATTTTTAAGATCAATGACATTGTATCACGAGGTTCTCATTATAGCCAGGGATCTGCTATAACCTCTCGACATGACAATTCACCTTTGGACATTAACATTATTATAGTGGACGCAAAAAAGACTACACTATAATTGTAATATATCATCATGCATATCTAACGGTACACATGATATGGAAATCAAAAGTACTACATAGTTGGGTCTAGGGCACCCACTATTTCAATAGGTATCACATAACATAGACTTAAAGAGAGAGAGGTAGGCTACCCATTATCAACTTCAGCTTATAAAATTTATCCGTCAATAATGGTTTAGTGAAGATATCTACAACATGCTTTGATCTGAGAACTACCTCCAACTTTAGTTCATTCCACTCTACATGATCTTTTATGATGTAATATTTGATATCTATGTCCTTGGAATGATAATATCACATGTGATTCTTAATAATATTTATATTACTTTGATAAAAAACCTAATATTAGGGAAAAAATTACCTCAAAAAACTAATCTTCTTAACGTGTCTTCATGGATACAAGTTCTGTTTTATCTTGTGTGAAAACTACATGATAAAATTCTAAAGAAACGAGGGTTACAAAACTTTTATTCTTATATTCCATCTCACACATATTTCTCAAAAATGGAAAACTCAACTAGATGTAGATCTTTTACTATCAATACAACTTAATAAATCTATATCTGTATAACCAATCAGAATAATATTCCCCAAGATGTATTATTTTATTCCAAAATAAATTATATCATTGATATATATAGGAATTATTTTTCCATATATAATATGATATTACATTAGAGTAAATGTATAATAATAACATAATGTAACAACAAACACTATATCTGGTCATGAATCCATTAGATATAAGAATCTTCCAACCATATGCCTAAACATTTTATGGAGAAAATTATTTCATTATCCATCTTTTTACAAATTAGTTCCTAATAAAATAGGTGTGAAAAATATATTTGAATACTCCATTCCAAACTTCCTAAAAAGTTCCTTAGAATACATCTCATAAGATAGGAAAATTTATTTAATATTTTGAGATATTTGTAATCTAATAAAATACTTCTTTTCTCATACATGGAATTTTTAAATAACTTATTTATATCCTTAGTAAAATTTTCACATGTTTCTTCAACATTATCTATGAATATAATATCATCAACTTAAAATATCACAATGAAGGAATCCTATTTATTTTCATTTATGTAGAGGTTAGTACCAACTCTTCATTTATTTAAGCTTAACATACTTAGGAAAGTAACCAATTTAGAATACCTATCTCTCAAAGATTACTTAAACCCATAAAAAGATTTGTTTAACTTGAACACATATCTTTTATCATTCCTAGGAATTAAGCTGCATATTTGTTCAATATATACTTCTTCATTGATATCTATATTAAGAAAATATGACTTGATATCTATATGGGATGTATTATATTTCAAATTTTCAATGATATCAAGAATGATTTTGATTGTTTCTATCTTTCAACAGGATCAAAGGTATTATCTAAGTCAATGCCTTCAATTATTGAGTATCCTTCACAAACCATTCAAGCCTTATTTCGTGTCACATCTTCTTTCTCATTAAATTTTTTTTTCAGAATACCCAATTTGTGTCAATCACATTCTTTTTTTGGTATATATTTCCATGTATCATAATTTTTAATCTAATATAACACTTCATTCATATAATCTAACCAATAATGGTTCTCCATAGCTTCATCAATATATTTTGGCTCAAAATGGGAATATAAGGATGTTTCTGAAAATATCATTGATGTTCTTCTAGTTTGAACACGTTTTAGTAAATATCCAATGATTTTATTGAATTTCAATTGTTTCCTCATCCTTGGATGAGAATAGCAAAACTCTTCCTCATCAATTAAGACAGCTGAGTTAGAATATTTATCTCAATCAACTTGATCATTATTACTATCTTTAATAACTTTATCATGTTGTTCAAATGAAACCATTTCATATTTAATTCCTCTTTTATCCCAACTTGTTTAAATACCCTTAGGGGGGGTGAATCAGGTTATGATAGATTTAAACAACTACCCATTCAGATTTTGTTTTGGTGTTAGAAAACACACACATCTCTACCATTCCTATAGAAATGTATAAATTTAAATGAAATCATTCATGAGAAACATCAATTTTACTTAGTTCACCCTCATTAGGATATGTCTAAGGAGCACACAATGGTAATGTTTTGGTGTAACAAATACACTAATGATAACTTTTAGAATAATTTTCAGGTTAGATCACTTCTCTTCAAAGGATCACTATATTTACAATGTTTGGGGAGGAATCATTATCCCTCATGTTTGACAACCAATCAGAATCTGAATGTTCACTACTCTCTCAACTGAAGTGTACTAACTAATACTTCATAAGAATATTATTCTAATCATTTGAATCAATATTCTTGACACCTAATTTAGTGAATCATTAAGCTACAATTTCATCCACTTTATGAATACCAATTCACCATATATTTAATGGTAAATTCATTTTAGTTTATATAACATTGTATTTAATTCAACCATTGAATTTCTTGTGTGAAACTATACCAACATACATGAAAAAATAGTTTTTTCCATGAAACTAAAAAATTTCATGAAACTTTGGGATTTTTGTGGAACTTCCTATCACATGAAAATTATAAACATTGTGAAAAACTCCCTTGTTCATGCAAACCCAATTCATTTTCTGCAGACAACTAATAAATGAGTCATTGTTTCACATAAGTCTTTTTGTACTCAATTTTTATTATTTTTGTGTAACCCTTACGCAATTTAGAGCCTTGATTTTCTATAATTGATGTGCTTATAAACTGAGTGGTTTTCCACTTATTTATGGACCTTCATGTCCTAACACACAAAATCCCCACGTGCCTTCCTATGTGCATGAAAATTTTACTTGAGCACAAAAATTCTTGTTTTAACATTGTATTTGGCACATAACTTTCTTTTATAGGCACAGAAAACTCTATATATATTTTCATACTAAACCATATTTCGTGGACTTTTAAAAATTGTGTGCAATAATTTCCTTTACTAAATTTTTCCATTATGTCCCAAAATCTCCACATGTGCACAACTTTGTGAAAAATCGTCACCCTTGCATAAATTTTTTTGTATTTACATAGAAATACTTCATTTTCAAAAAAAAATCCATCATCCAAATTTTGGACTCAAAATTTTGTAAAACACAATGAAATGATGTTACATTGTATATAAAATTTTATGTACCACCACCAGATCATTCATTCCTTTATATTGGACCTTTTAAGAATTACTTTTAAAAAATATCTTCTGATCTCCACAACTAACCATAGAAACATTCTCTGTTAACAAACACAATCAACCAAAAAACAGTACAATGTTACCTATATGGATTTTTTCCATGCATCTTCTCATATGTATAATTTACTATGAATCTTACTTACCAGAACATTTAAGAATTTTCACATTAGAAGAGTAAAAAATAATTCTTATTTCATTATTATATAATATGTAACCTCTTCTTTTAAGTGTTTATCCATGAAGTACTCCATAAAATCCTTACTGATAAAACATTCCAAAATTGTCACCTTTATGTTTAATAATTCAGGTACTAAAAAATACCCTTAGGATATTGAAAATTTTGGTTTCTTTATAACACATATCATAAGGATCTACATGAGTTTTTTCCTATATAAATATTGAATTGGAATTAGAAATGCTGATCCAATAGATTGCCTCCAAAAGTATCAATATGTGTTAGGTTTGGTCAACATTGTTTGTTACATCTCAACAAAACTTCTTTTTCTTCTTTCAGAATCATTACACAATTGTTGTGTGTATAGATCACTGAATTCAGGATGAATGCCATAATTTTCAAGATAATATCTAAAATTATCATTTTTGAAATCAAAAAAATTATTAGTATGAATATTTTTAATAGATTATATAAATTATATATTTGTAATTCACTTGTAACACTAATTTTTTTTAGAACCACTAATTTATGTTTTAAAAACAATTATATAATGTGAGTAAACTCATCAATAAAATTAATGAATTTATTATCTCTATTTTTTTAATATTTCATTAACCCACATATATTGGACTGTATTTTTTCCAATGGATGAGTTAAATCTATAAAAAACATATCATGATTTGAGTTTATAATCGTCCCATTCTAGCATATAGATCAAACCATTTTCTTCTTCTTATCATTTCCAGAATATCAAAAATACATTCCCTCTTTATTAAATTTCTCATATTCCTCAAATACATATTCCCTAACCTTTTTTGCCATTGTATATTTTTTCCATCATACCCAAATAGAATAAAATATCTACACCAAAAAATTGAAAAATGTTTCTAATGGTTCATTTTAATTTCATAAAATCATTCCCATATTTATGTTGTTTAATAATTAAACCATCTCTTCAATTTTTTTACTTCATCACATATTTTTGAAAGACTAAATTTTTTTTTTCATCCCATAAACAAACAATGCTTTTTTATATTGGAAATTTTCTTCCCCAATGATAGAATATCCAATGCATTTAATTCCGAGGGACTTATAATTTCTTAATTTCACTATCCCTTACATGAAATCTTTCAGATTCTATAATAAAAATAATATTCTCAATCACTTGTTTAGAACACCCACTATCCAATATCCACAATATTTCCCCTTCTGTAGCTTTCAGAGAAATTTCAAAAACTAAGGCATTTCCCCCATTTTTATTCCTTCTCATATAAATTTTTATATTTATTTATAAACTTATTTGTGATAGAATAATTACAAGATTTTTTTTGATATTCATGAAAATCGCATAGTTCATAGGTAGTTTCCAAGGGTTGGAATCTATTTTCAATATTCAAAATGAATTTTTTATGTTATATTATTTAAGTGGGATGACTCACGCAAAACATATACCTCTAATTTCTTCAGGATTAATTATATTGATGATGATTAAACAAAAAATTATTCTAAATAAGCCCAAACCCACCTTAGTTCCAACAATATCTATATAAATCATAATTTACGTTAACTTTCATGCCCTCCATAATACTGAACATGCATTCCATTGTTTTTTTGGAATCCATGTTTTCATTTTTTGATTACAAATGTTTTGGTAACCTCATGAAATATTCTTCTTTTTCTTATATTTCTTCTTATCTTTATCATGATCTCCTATAGTATAATGGTTTTGTTCAAAATTTAAAATGTTATCCATTTTAGTATTTTCAACTCATCTTATTCTAGTTACATAAATGGTATTCAGGATTTATATTTTCTTAAAAAAATATTTAACTTTGTTTTAAACATTTGAGGATGATTTTTATTAATAATTATAAGTGTTAATACTCTTAGGACTGTCACCAACATTTGAAATTGTGTTTTTGGATTTTTTTGGTCCCCACTCAACATCAACATGTTATTAGTTGAAAAGAATTAATTCCTTCTAGTTCACATTCATATTTTCTTCAAGATTTATTTTATGGTTTTTATATTCATCAATTAACTTCATTAGATCATAAATATATTCTATAAAATGGGATTTAGCTTAATGAAATGGTTATTTTATATTTTCTGAAAGATCCTCTTTATTCCACCCCTTATTGTTATAATCAAGATTAACAATCATTTTAAGACATTATTTCAATTATCTCATAATTATAAACTCAAAATGGGTCTCTTAATATTATTTTTGAAAGATAATTATTTTTTCACTGGTGAAATTTTCATCATTGACTTTTTCAAGAAGATATTTTTATAAAATATCATTACAGTAGTTTTCAACTATTTGTTGAATATCATCATCTTCTACATACTTAGATAAAAGTTTCTATTTTTATATTTAGAGAATTTATTATCCTTTAAATCTGAATAGAACATAAATTTTACACCTTACTTGAGACAACCCTAGTTTTTAAAAGGGAACACTATGTTTGATAGAATATGTGACACACTATGCTAAGTTTATATATAATGTGACATAATAATAAAAAATTATTACTTAAATGTGATTAATATAATCTAGACATTAAATTGTTGTGTATAAATAATATTAAATTCATTATTTAAAATATATAAATGTAATACTAACAATAAATTTATTTACAAATTCTTAATAAATGGGAACTCAATTAAAATAAAGATATTTTATTCTACAAAAAAGAGTGTTTCCTTCAAATATAATTTTTATTTGTTTTTGTGAGAAAATATTATAATTAATTTTGGAACATTTTAAAATGATTTTTATAAAATAAAATTTATTTTTTAAATAATAATATCAATATTAAATTTTGTTAAAATGTTTGGATTTTTAAGAAAATATTGTTTTTTTAATGAATAGTGAAAAATATCGCTTTTAATAAAATTATCATTTTTTTATAAATTAATTGCCATTATTATTTTAAAATGATTTAAAATTATCAAAAGTATTATTTATTTATATTAAATATAATTAATTACATCTAAACCCTTTTTATACTAGATTTTATTATAAGTTTATGTATAGGCTTTGAAATACTTTTTTTTTCTGAAATCCATTTTAAATTTTTTAATATTAATCCATTTTATATTCTTTAAATAACCCATAATTAAGAATTATTTAAATTAAATGTATAGATTATATATTTATAAATATTAATATAAATTAGTTTAATTATTCTTACTTTTCATACATTTAAGATGATATCATCTTTTCCTTAAAAATGTATATTTTGAAAAACAGTTGTTTTCGACATGTCTGCAGGTTTAATTTTAAACTAAATTCATTCACATAAGTGCCTTTAATATAAAAAAATTGAATAAATATTTGATATAATAATAATTTATATTATATAATGTGTTTAAATAAAACTTTTTCCATAATGAATAGAAATAAACAATAAAATTTATTTACCACGGTTATGATAAAAACAAGTATTTCGGGAGTTTAATATAAAATGAAAATGGTTATAAATGAACCAAAACTTGTATAATTACTATTTTTTAGTTATATTTAAACCTTAATTATTATAAATTTAAAAATTTTTCCATTTTTTATCCCTTTATCATGAGAATGTGGGTGAAATTCTTTTGATACAAAAATTCCAAGTTTGTCCACTCCCCTACTTATAATATACCACCCCTCTTCTTTTCATTACATATTTCAAAAACCCATTGACTTGGAAAATACCTAAAATAAATAAATTTATCACTTACTTACCATAATCCACGGATCCATGGTTTGATTAGAAATCTAACCTATGAATATATTTTGTGAAATCTCAAAGATGTTGTTCGAAGAAGAGGAAACATAATTAAGGAAGCATTTTATTTTATTTCATATTATACGCACAAAAAACAATATTATAAAATAATTATATAATGAAAACATTATATTAACTATAATTATATATATATATTGTTTTAATTCCTCAAACTACAATCATATCCTCCTCCCTCAAATAGAAATAAATGGTTGATCATGTGTACAAAGGACTACCACCTCATACACCGACATACTTTATTCTCTATCACCGCTTGTCATAGATGGATATAATGATTGATATAATGATGTATATAATAATATATTCAATGATTATATATGAAATTTATGATATAATTATACTTCAAAAAAATTATATCACATGCACCTTCTTACTTTCTATTCCTTATTGAATATGATAATGTCTCTTATGTGTGTGGAAAACTATCGCCCCATGAAGAGATGTTATTTTTTTCACCAATGATTTGCATGGAAGGAAATAAGTATTAATTTAATGATTATATATGATAATAATGTAATATTAAAGGTTATATAAAATTAATATATCATATAATTTCTTACCTTACAATCCGTTAAAAAATGATAATGTCATTCATGTGTACAACAAAATACCACATCAAGAAGTGATGTGATTTATTTTCTTTAATTTTATTATTAAAAAATTATGTGGATGGAATATTTAAGGGTATTTAAATATAAAATATGATATTTATGATATAATTATAATTATATAAATATAAAATAACAATTACATTTATCTATCATGATCCTTAAAAAAAGAAAATGCAACGCAAGCGTACATACGACTTACCTTCTCCAAGACTGTAACATATTTAATATTTCATAACAACATTTCATAGTTGTGTTTTAAAGAATAACTTATATATAAAAATTATAATTATTTCATTATTAACATTCTATATATTTTAAAATAAGAATATTATTGGCTTGATTCAATTTACTGAAGTGAGTTTAGACATATGAAAACATTATCATTAAACATATGACGTGAAATTAATTTATTAAGTAATTGAATACGAAGTGATAAAAAATAAAATAAAATAAAAAATAAAATTTAAAAAGGTACTTAATAATTTAAATAATTAACATAATTTTATTATTCATGAAGATAAAGAATGTACCTGACAAACTATGCTCAATGTAAGGGATCTTTCTAACCCATACTTTTCTTTAGATTATGACCATTCTCTCTCTAATTAACTTTATATCTCTTTAAAGTTATAGAATGCTTATAATTTTTTGTTTATAGTTCTCTCATATATATACATATCTCATTCTCTCTTCCTTTTATAGGGTAATACCGACCTTATGACCATTTCTCAAATTCCTTATTTAAAGATATAACTTTTGATTATGTGTTGAGAAAATATCATGAAACCCATTTCATTCCATTAGTAATCATTATGTTTATGTATTATGATTGATATCATTATTTTCTAAACAAATTCTTTTACAATAAATTAATTTTATGGGTGGGCCTAAAATTATATAGTCCTCTAATGCATTGGATATTGTTTTTGTCACATGAGATATCATATATGGGATTAAGAGGTGAACCTAATCTATATTGAGACTCTGCCCACCATGTGATGTTGTATTGATAGTTAGCCTTAACTTTTATTTATTCCATGAATTATGTTTTTTTTTCCAATTTCCTATGTTTCTATGATCATATAATACCATCCTCTTGATTTTATTATACCATTGATTTCTCTTGGGTGTTATCTTTTATGATATAATGTTATTCCTTTGACTCACATGTTATTCCTCCTAATCATTTTCATTACATTACTGATATTTTTATCTCACCCCTTTCAGTCATGTATTATCTAGGTTATTCAATTTAGATTTAGGATATTAAATGGGTTTCAGGATCTCACTATAGAAAATGAAATAAGGATTCGTTGTTTTAATTCCATTGATCTATTATGATCATATTCTTCTAAAGACACTAGGCCTCCCAATCATTGGGTTATAATTAATGGATGTTTACATTAAAAATCATTTAATCACATGTCAAAATACATGGGTCACTATATTATTTTTTAGATATATTCTTAACTTTCTATACTCTTGATAAATATCTTTTTCTACCTTAAGTCTTAGATAATTTCTATAAAAATTTCCAATATATCCACAACCAATGAACTTTACAGTTAACATTACGTTATAATTTATGGTTCCTATTTTCACCATTTTTTTAAAAAATATAGAAATTCATAATTTTTTAACTAACCCCATCTTCAATTACCACATCTTCAATTTTAGAGTCAATATATTCTTCCTCAATTAATTTATTAGATATTACATTATGACCTTTTTGATATAATTTTCTTTATCAAGAGATTTTTCTTCACAAACTTTTTTCTTTTCATTTTATAAGTGATGAGAATGCTATGAAGGTCATCTAAAAATATAATTTTTAGGATCGCAATTTTCCAATGATGATACATTGACATCAAATTTTTCGTGAATAACTATAAGAATCATTTCAATAATAGTGGAATCTTATAACTTCTCACTAAAATATATTATGGTGCTTAAAATTCCATTAACTCTTATAAGTAAGTCACCAAAAATTTCTTCTTCACCCATTTTAATACCTTTGTATGTTAATCTCGAAACATTTGAATTCACTTTTTATTCCTTTATATTTCCTTGATAGATGTTATTAAACTTTTAATGTATACCTTTATTCATTCTGATTCCTTTAACTCTAATGAAATCACTTTTAAATAGTGAGGGAATTATAGAATTATGGGCTCTACTATAATTCTCCAAATTAATCCTATAAAAACCAAGTAGGTGGACATACTCAGTATAAGGTATAAAATTATCCATAAAATTCTCAAGAAATTAAAAACTATGGGATATAAAATAAGCTAACAGTATATATTGGTAGATATGATAGTTCTTTCAATCAAAAATATGAATCCCCTTACTCTTAATAGAGTTAAGAGAATCCATCGTGACCTTTATTTTCATACAAATTCTATAAAGAGTCAATGAAGGGAACATCACTCTGATACAACTTGAAAGGACTAATCCATAACTATGTGATCACTGATATGGGGAGGGGGAATTAATGATCTTATATATTTTTATTCTAACTTATGAAATAACATTTTCCTCCAGTTATTGAGAAATAAATCTTCTGAATGAAGAAGACAATCATAAACATATGAAAAGAGGTATTTTTATAGGTCACTACTCAATAATAGTAGATATTCTTTGGCATGGTTTGAAAGTAATACAAGACCACATAAACAACTTGAATAAAATCCATTGAATGTGGTAACAAAAATCAAGGAGAATACTTTCACTTAAAAAGAAATATAGTAAATCTATAGTGAATGTGATCCTTACATAGATGAATGATACATTAACATTTTTTTAATAACTATGATAAACTTCATCAACCGGCCCCAGTATATGGTCACTTTGATACTTGAACTTTATTTTAAAGAAGGTTGGGTGTCAGGCCCCCTAAATTGATCATGAATAAAAAGATGGACCTATTGAAGAATGGGAAAGAGGAAACCCATAACATGAAGAGCACATTGCCTTGAATCACATGCCAAAAAGATCCTACAAGTCTAAATGAAATAGATTTCTAAGAAGACACCAGAAAATTTCATCTCCCCCTCGCCAAACAGTGAACTAGTTAGAGTAGTCCAAAAAATGTTTCGCCCCCTCTATAAAGAAGTGGAACTGTTCTCGTGGAACAACATGTTAGAGAACCTTTGAAGTCAAAAAATGCTATAGAGAGCCAGATGAAAGGTGTTAGCACACCTTTCTCTCTTTCGGGCTACCCATCTGACAAAGCATGTGAAGAGTCTCCACAGTGTCAACCCGATGCAACACAATGAGAGACTGAAAAACACTGAGCAACTGTCACGAAAAAGAACCCATATGTCCATCAGGAGATGATGCATGGCTGATGATGGGTGTCACTTTAGAACACTGTTTGTATGATACAACATGATATGAAGACTATCCAATATCATTTCTAATGATTCCTCTTCATTCTATTTTTATGTTCTCTTATGCACATATTTAGTTTCATACCATCTAATGGGAATAATTTTTTATATATTCATTAGAACAATGTCACATTATAATGATTATCTGATCGACTTTCCCATTATATGACACTTTTCATAACCTCTAAAAAATCAAAGAGTCACCTTAGAAGACATACCCCCTTTATATAGGCATTGCACCTATGACATTTTAGAGAAACAAGTGAACTTAATTTCAACTTTCCTACTAAAAACATTTGAGCATCCCACTAGGAGACATCCTACCATTGACCACATTCAATTATCCAAAATTATGGGACCTATTATCAGGACTCAGTGATAACATAATTCCTGAAACATCCTTAGTTATTGGTGATAATCACGTTCTTAAAATTTTATTTTAGGAATGTTGAAAGAATGTATCAATGTAATCACATTTGATATCATTATAAAATCTTTGTAAAATATTTTGAACATGTAAAAATTTATACCACTCATCCTTCTGAATAAACTTCATCACAACACTTATAATTAATGAAACTATATCTAGTATTCCTAAGAAACATTGTGTATTCCAGAACAACATCATAGGTATTTCTCATAAGTCATCTTTACACTATGATATGACTTCTATTATAACTATTTCACTATTAATTTCACATTCCATCATCTAAGCAATGAGTTTCATATAGAAAAACGTGTTTAATTACATTATCTATAACCATGAATTTGAATCCTTGGAGACTTATGTCTAATAAACCTATAACATTTTCACATCATTAATTCATTTAATTCCATAAAATAGACATTATCAAAATTCATACATCCTTATTTTTGAAAACTATGAAAATGGTTCATCTATTAGACTCAGACTGATTACATTTTAAGAGATCGCATGATTGTATTCATCTGATGACATTCCCTGAAAAATTATATTTATCACATAAAAAATTTTCTTTTGATTGCTAATATTAACAAATTATTGATTAATAAAACATTATACTACTAAATTTTTCTAGTCATACCTTTGGAAGAAACATATATCTAGTGAAATCCATAGATCATCATAGCATAAACAATGTACACATGAACATTTTCTCACCCTTTTGAATTAATATAGAATCATAAGACACCTCAGTACACATGATTTTTAGATCTTAGTAATAGAAAATTATCATCTATGTTATTCATAAAACACTCTTTGTGATTGAACTTTTAAGCATAATAGGATAACATCCCATATAAAAAACATGTTGATAACTACTGACTGGTAACATCTATTAAATAGGATTGAGCTATTTCACTTAATCTGATCACACTTATTATAAAGATAAACAATTTAAAATTATTTACCCTAGGAAAAAAAGAAAACACTTTTTAGAAAACCTTGTTCTTCATAACAATCCTAGACATATCTTCTTAATATATTCCATCTTCTCTAAAACACATACAAACATCTTAGTCTCAATAAGAAATAGGGTTATAGAGTTGAAAGTCCAAATCATAATCAACCCTTTTCTTGAAATGTAATCCGCTTTAAATAGGTACTAAGTGGAAGAATAATTGCTAAAGTGGAACTTCCTATTAAACCCATAGAGCAGGTGTTTAAGCATCCACCAATACACATAGTGGGAGAACTTGAACATCCTTACTCAAGAGAGCATATTTTCTTACTTCACCAAGAGTTCTAGTCAATAATTTTTGATGTGAAATTTTTAAAAATGATAAAAAATCATTTACAATGACTTTTTTTATACTAGGAAACCCAGTCTCCCATACATACAAATTAGTCAAGGATCGAACCTAGTATCCCATGCCTACAAATTAGTCAAAATAATATATATGAAAAACATAAAATAATTTATATGTTCTACTAACTAATGCTAACGGATATATCACAATATAAGTGAATATAGATATATCCATTAAAAAGTAGAACACATCATGTAATTAAATTAAAGAAATAGTATTCAAATATCAATAGGTGTATATATATAATTTGATCATATGTGTGTACTCATGATGCATGGACATTCCAAAATCCCATTAAATTTTGACATTAATGCCATCGGGACTACATGAAGGTACATCAAACATGATATGGCTAGGCATATGATAACTTTTTTACTTGAGTTCTACACAACCTATCTTCTTTCAAACATAACATCAAAATAATATAAATAAATGAACCCTTTTCCTTTAATATAATTTTTTAATGCTACATCCTATATTTATTGAATAAAAACAGGTGGAGATACTAGAAGGCCTCATGAGCACCTCTTTATATGTATGATTTTACCGACTAGCAGTGAGGGTCTCAAGTAACGTCGGGATACTATAGCCTATATAATTCATATTTTTCAATAATAAATAACAAAATAAATATAATAATGTTAAATATCATAGGAAAAGTAGTTGAATAATGATTAAAATATATGGCATGGAAGGTATCTCAAGTCATTCAAAATAGTAAATAAATAAACCCAAAAGTGGTCGGTCAAACTAGAGTTTGATAACAACATGTATGTAAATAAAAAATTATGAAACCCTATAAATACATTCCCAATAATACTTTAGAACACCATGAACAATCTCCTATCTCCTTATCGTTGGTTTCATCCCATTTCTTGTATCCCTAATCAAGATGTTTTTACGTGCATCATGATTCTCATGATGTGTGTAAGTATAAACTTATTAGAGCACCACCAATGTGGCCTTAACATAACATTACATGTATAAGAGTGTATGCTGTTATAATAAATAAGAGAGGAAGAAAACAATGTACAATAATAAACTGAGTATTTTTAAACTAAAAATCCACTAAAAGCCCCTGGTTATACCATCTCAAGCTCCATGTTGGAAGGACAATCATCATGGAAGCCTTGAACTAGATTTGATCCTAAGGTCACAAAATGTATCCCAAAATAACCAAAATGACAATGTGTCTCATGTTAGGATACCAGGTTTTCATGGCCCATATCTCTCATGGTTCAGGCCATATGGCTAACATATCCTGGAACTACCTTGGGTAAGGCTAGAAGGTCATTATATCTTGACATTGTGCCTTAGGTCTAGTAATTGAAGATCATAATATCCCCATTTCAGGCCACATAAGCCTATCATTTCTTGTCTAATAACTCATTTATCTCATCATGTCATGTAACGTGTATTTATGTAATCCATCTCTAATTCCACTGATCCATGATGGGTCCACCTGTTAGATTGGTAACATGAATACAACAATAATAATATTGCATATACCATATACATAATATGGAAATAGGGAATACCATACTGAGGAAAAATATAGTATATCAAGATTTAGAAATAGTTTCTAAACTCACTCACTTGTGATCAAACTCAAACATGTGTCTCACAGGCTATGCACACTAAAAAATTTGATCAAACAATATCATGGTCTAATGAATATAAGAAGTAAACATCATATTATACAAATATTTTTATAAAAATAATTTATATGGTATGGAAATTATTTAATTAATAACATTGATGTAAAAGTCATTATTTTCTAAGAGTTTCAATACTTAAATCTTGCTCATGCACCATCATGATCAATCGTACATGAAAATAACAAATAAAAACAATCTCAATTTCTCATAAATATTTATTATATATGAATTTCGTAGAATAAAATAGATATATATTCTTAGATATGTGATGTATACAAAGTAAGGGGAGGAAAACCAAGTAGAATATAAGGTAAACACACCCATAAATTCTAAGAGTTGATCCTCAATCATTGGTGATGAATCCAGGAGAATAAAGATATGAAGTTCTCTTGAAGAATATATATAGTGGACCAATATTGGAGAGGAATTTATATAATATGGTTGGGTTCAAGGGGACTTATTAATTTCAAGGAAAATTAGGTAAACATACCACATGATGCAATACATGGTGGGGCACTTTAATGAGTCATAAAATTAAAATTACTTTAGTTAAATAGAGTTTGTCAAACCACAATAGAACCAGGTCAAAAGAACATCCAAAATATACACCATGTTCAATAGAGAGATCCTATAAACCTGGTAAATGAACATAATGAAATGGAAATCATTAAGCCATATACACAGATCCTTTATATGAAAAATATACCGCAACCACAATTCTACAACATAGTGTCCCAGAAATTGGAAGATCCTTATAAACTCCACTATCCAACCTCCACACTGAAGCTGATTATCCCCATTAAAACTATGAAAAAATAACTAGAATCACTAAAGCAAATTTCTAAAATAATGTTCCCCATCTATATTGTATCCACAAAATATATAGTAAAAAACAAGCACAACACCATAGAAATAGATTATAGCTGAGAAACATCTCAAATTCCTTCTTACTCCTTTATAAAAAATCATAGAATATTCCCCAAAACCCAAGGGTTTTACAATGTATTATTTCCATCATCAAGACATCTTATTCTCCACTTATAACTTTCCATATTCTCACTAAACACCCCACTATTCTCACTATCAAACACGGAGAAAATATCAAATGTTATAATTCTTTTAAAGATCACATATACTATTAGATCTTATTTCAAAACATCTACATTTTATGTAAATATGTTTGATAAAAAATTTTATCCATGGTTTATATGAATAAACCTCTTGAAAAAAAATCTATTTTTAAAAGAGTTATTGTCCATTGGCTTATATGAAAAAGAAAAAAACTCAATGGAATGATTTTCATACCCCACATTCATCTAATATCCAAATTTAATAATAATAATATCCATCGTCTTCCACACCATCATAGTCCATGGGTGATACTATTGAATGAACATTGTTTTGAAATATTCTTGGATAGGTCTTTAATATTTATATATTGAATTGTTTACTCCCACAATTCCAAACTAGATTCTCAATGAAAAACTATGGTGAATTTTACCTTATAGGATTGAGGGGTTTCTGAAAAAATGAAAATACTCTACATCCTTTGAAATAATATATATAGTTTTTAAGGAACCTGATCACCCATTAAAGTATTTGGGCTCTGCATTTTTTTTTAACATTATCCATAAATAATTTTAGGTTCCATACTACTAATATATAAAAGATATGAGTACGATCAATGAATGGACCAATTATATTAGGAACATTAAAAATATTATAGGGCTGAGAATCATACATAACATTCTCTAGAAAATTCATGAACACCATTCTAGGTGGAACATTTCATTATAATATATTAAAATATCTCAATAAAAAAGTAACATAAAATATTAAAATATATAATATCAAGTTTAACTCAAAAAACTGAAAAAAATCAGTTATTAATTAAAATAATTCAAAAAAATAATAAATATCAATTCATTTGAAACATAATTAATGAATGGTAAATTATTATAAAATAAAATAGGTTTCAAAATTCATTATTTGATATATAGAATTTAAAAATCCTTTCCCTTGAAATTAATTTCATACTATAAGTATATAGTGTGTTCTGTATGGTCTATGCATGGATAGTCAAACCAGGTTTTAACTATTAATCCTCTACATGACTATTCAATGTGTGGTGTATATTTACAATTCATGGTTTTCTCCCAAAATAGTTTAATAATTTAGGAAAAAAATTAATCAACTTTTTTTCCAAGACATGTAATTTATTATATTTCATCATGGTACATCCTTATATATATATATCATAATATCCTTGAGTTAGATTAATCTATCCAATAAATAAATAAAAACAATTTGCCAAAAAAATACACTAACTCAAAATTGTACAGTACTATAAGGATAATTACTAAATGTTTGGTCTAAACACTTTTTCATAACCACCCAATGTGATCAAATGATCTTATGACCTATTTACTATTTTTTGAAAAAAAATACAGTGTGAGTGATTTGATACACTTTTATATTAAAATATTACAAGAAAACTTATCACATCACTCTAGTTGATTCGTGGCATGGCCTAAATAATGATCCAAATAATTATTGGCTAGGAACAATTTCCTAGGTCATCAAACATACACATATAAAATGATTTCATCCTTACATTATGAAATATGTAAAACACACTAATTTATACTAGAAATTTGTAAGGAATAATCTATATATTGGACATGCAATGAAAACGTAATATATTTAATTTAGATAAATATTCAAATCATATAGTTCAATAAGAAAACCTATACAAAATTCATGTGAAAATACATAATACAAAACACAAATAATGGAATTACTTCAATATCTAAAAAATCTATTCATGATATCCCAGTTACAAAAATAACCCAAAAGTGAACATGATTGGTCGATGAAGCCTATATGATATATATCTTACAAAATATATAAAATATAAAAAATACTATATCGATGTCTCACAAAATCACTTCCAAATCCCATCATCATAAATATAACATAATTGAATATAGAACCACATAAAAGAAGGAAAATATTATTGCATTGTCCTCTTCAATACTAATTAAACTATAGACACACCAATACAGGTATATAGGGTGTGAAAATTCCCATTAGTATACTACCAACATTTTAAAAAATTTATTCTAGATGAAAATAATTATGGATTTAAATAGATATTGAAAATAATAAATTTTTAAAATTAGAAAGTTCTATGTTGAATTTAAAATAAAATTATAATTATTCCATTGAAAATAGATACCACACATTACTATAATAGATTAGGTGTTATGTAAATGTATTAAAATATTACATAATTTATTTATGGAAATAGTTTTGATTTACATAAAAAATCTACATTCATTATATCTTATTTTTGAAACATTTACTTCAATTAAAACATAAAAAATATAAATAACTATGAACACATATAAGAAAATCATTATAATAGATATATAAAAATTATTTATATTGAACAATATTAAAACAATACACCATGAGATTTAAAAGTCAACAAAATTAAAAATAAGAAAAATTCACAAAACAAAAAATAAGAATATATAATAATTAATTCAATATAATAATAATTGAATAATACACTTTTCTTAATCATACAATTTTTAAAAGGCTTAGATAGAACTATCTATTAGTCTCTAATGAGATCTTATGGTATAAACCCTGAAATTCTCCCAATAACCCAATGAAACCATGTAGAAAGGTTTAATACCATATTGGGGATACCAGTGAGTCTGGAATCTCAAATATCATGTAACTCATCAGTTGATACTTATTCTGTAATCTATTGATTGACATACATTTCAATCTATGAGGTAAATTTACTCCAAAAGTTTTAGAACACACTCTACTAACATACTTAACTGAACATGAAATAGGTCTCCCACAATTGATTTATAGAGGTGATGTGGATGTCATAAAATCTAAGTAACTTTAGTGTTATGAATCTTATGATGTATTTAGTTATACTATTACCTTTGATATATAATTTATTCTAGGTTATGGACGATCAAATTATTTACAATAATTGGTGTATGAAATAGTATATCATATATAGATTTTTTATTAGTTAATTCATGTTACATCTTAGGTATTGAGCTAACATAAAATTTCCATCTACTCTAATTTTTTTCAAGGAATAACACATGGTATATTTTTAATCACCCTTTAATGGCCATTATTACACACATGTGTTATGTTTATATTTTTGATGCATAGTTTTAAAGTGACTTCAGTGAATCTATATCTATTAGTGATAGTTATTAGTGTCACTCAATGTTGTTGTAGTGACAAATTATCTCATAGATGGCACCCATTTTACTTATACAAAGGTTACAATTTCTCTTGTCAAATGTATATATTATTTAAGGACATTATGATATAGTATTTAACTTTTTTAGAGTTTATTTTATAAAATTTTCACTAATATAAAAGTTTATGAAATTCATATTACTCAACAATTTGATTATTCATAATGTATTAGTGTTTTTAAATTATTTAGTTTGTTTAGATGCATGTTTATGAATTTTATTAAATAGGTTAAGACCAACCAATTATGATATGTCTTTTTTCATTAGTCAATATCCCCTGACTAATAAGATCCAGTCTTGGGGTTGAAAAATTAGTGTAGATACTTCTCTAGGTGGCCCTATGATATGTTAGCTTATATAAGGTTTTATTGTATGAGGATTTTCATAATTAAAAATACCATTTTAATGAGCCTTGTGAGTTTTTTATTTGAAAACAAATGGAAAAAGTTTAATGGGTCATTTGTTATTTTATAGACTAGAAACATCTATGTAGGTATCACTGCTTAGTATACACTTTTCATATATTTTTGATAATCTGAAAGTCAACTTATGAATCTAAGTTATTATTAGTATGGAACAAACAAGATGGTATAATGATTATATATTATTTATTTTTTTATTTTACCAATTTTATTATTAATTATATTTATATATAAATGCATTATAAAGTATGGGTTTATTTTGTTATCTATTGATTTCAAACCCATGAACATCCAACTAGGATTTAATGGTAGGTTCGTGATAATATATTACTAGTGAAATATGCATTTCACCCAAAGTAGTAGATATGTGAATCTTCAATAAATAATCATGATTGAGAGGTATACCCACACTAAAAGAAGTGGTATTATCCTCTAATAGATGTAAATATAGAATATACTACACTATTTTAGTAGTTCTTAGTTCCCATTGATTTAGATGGGACTACATGAATGAATTATATTCTATAATTTTTTTTGTTTTAGGGGCATCATATTTTTCATGAAGAGATATATCCTTAGGAAGTAAAGGAAATTATGGTGCAAGTGACTCCAATATTATTTATAGTTTAGGAAACTACTGATCATATAGTGATTCATGTATTATGTATCCTTTATAGAATTACAAGACCATCATTGATGCTGACTACACAGAATGATGATGAGGATACCGTACTATATTCAATGTCTTTTTTTTGTATTAGAGATGAGTATAATCAGATTTCACTAAGAAAATTATATGTTTTTTAGTTTTTTTTACCTTACGTAGGATAGAAATATAGAGTTTGGGTAAGGGTAAAAGTTCATAGACCTCATGTGGTACTAACCAGACATGGTGCACAATGAATTTTTTAGAGATCAAATATTCAATTGAGGCCTATATAGAGAGATTCAAGATTGGGTCATGTCTTTACTCATCCAGACCTATGTCAATGTTTTCAAGATATTCCATTATATATAGTTTTTCCATGAGTGACATAATAATTTACGAAATTATGACTTTGATTCTATAGAAAAAATTAATCAATATCCATAATATGGTGGTAATCGTTGTATTATCATCATTATAAGAATTCATATTAAACTTTTTAGTCTATGGGATAGACCATAAATAGATACCACAGAGGGTTTAGTTTGCATATATATATATATATATATACTAGTGTATCTAGAGGACATATGTCTTGAAATTTTTAGATAAAGTGAGTAGTTAAGGGAAAACAAGTGTTTCAATGGATGGAAATACCCATCTAAGTTAATTTCATGTTTAGGAAAGTTCTCACGGTTGAGTAGGTGAACATCCTTTAGGGAATTTCCTAGGAAAACTTCTGGAATAATATACGGAACAAATGATGGATGATGTATTGATTAACATCCACTATCCCTACCTCTAGGAGGATTATGTTAGTCAAATGAATCTGTATCTAGTAGTCATGTCTATAAATAGATGCATACTATGGAGAGGTATTATTAGACCATATAATACATGGTTTGAAGCACGATCTATTTATTTTCTATGCACTGTAACTCAAATTTATTGACACTAGTGCATTCTATTATTTTAATCCCAAATCATTAGTTTTAGTGTTTTTTATAAGTAGAGCCCCTTTAACAATGTCATCTTCTAAAGAATATTAATAGATTGGATTACCCAATTAACCACATATTTCATTAGAGTGATATTTCTCAAGGTAGAGATATTTTTCCCAGGATCTCATCATGGAAGATATGATAAATGATGATTCAAACCTCATTATATACTAGTTATCATTAGTATAGGATTATGGTTGTTTATAATCATCACATGGTGATATGAAATTGATTAGTTTGTTTTAGATACAAATTATCATGTGAGTGGGATATTTTTGTCTAATTTTAATGTACAACCTATGAGAAGTTTTAATCTATTTCTCAATGGCTAGTGATCAAGTATTTTTAACAGTGAATGAATTAACGGGTGAACAACCTTCTATATTAGTGTAGTATATTAAAATATTTTAGAGCACATACTAGAGTTTCATGTTGATTTATAGACCAATTAATTTATAGTTACACATATTAGGAAAACATTATTATATTTTATTGATTATTTGGTCTCTTTAGATTATCATAGGGTACTAAAGGTCAAATTGGAAAAAATTCATTTGAAATAATTTACTTTGACTAGATTTTTACTCGGGAAACATCCAATTTTAATAATAATGTTGATAAGAATTTAAGTACTAGGATTGATTATCACATAGTAAATTAGGTAATAATCAAGAATAAAACCAACATTTGAGAGTTAATGACTTCTTTTACAAAATGAAATAAGTAAAGTGGTTATGAAATTTCATCATCTTATTTGGATATCACCTTCTTCATGTTTGCAATAATGACATCCCAGAGATGACATCGTAGGGTTTCTATGACCATTATGATTCAATGATATTTTTACTAATGAAATAGATCTTCAAGATATTCCTGGACCAATCAAAGTGGTATTCATCAGTGAGATCATAATTTATTCTACATTAGAGGATGAGATTTAATGAATATGAGAATATTTAAAGGCATGATCCAATAGTACCAAATGAAAAGTAGAATCTTGATATTGAATTTATTTTTTTGGGATGATAATATATAGGGTAATTCCATATCGTTGGGAAGGATTGTATTTTATCCCACAAATGATCAAGTTTATCAGGATTTTAAGTGTTTAAAGAATATATTCACGGTGAACAACATTTTTTAGATGTAAGGATATTAATAAAGCTTCAAGGAAACATTATCAGGTGTTATAGTTTCTAGTAAATCCGTTAATTAAAAAAAATCCATTCATACAAACTAACATATTTTATAGATATTTTATAGATAAAGTGATGTTTATCCAATATAACTGATCAATATTTTCTAGGGAAAGGAATCATGTATGTTGTGTTTTACGATCCCTCTAAATCAAGTATTGGTTTTGTGATGATTCAAAAGATAGTTATGATTAGATATTTATAGGTATTATAATACCATAATAGAGGAACTATATGACCGATGACCTATATCTCACAAAAGTATTTATCACTATGATAATATGGGTACACTTTCTTCTTTAATGATAATATCATGTTTAGTATAGGTCAATGGAGTATCATATATATTTTATATCAATAAGATCTCAATATAAGGTAGAAGGGATGGATAGATTACACATATTACTTTTTATTAGTGACATTTATTTTGATAGATGATCTATTTAGATGCAAATCATGTTATTAGATAGTCTTATATTCATCTAAGAAGTTAGTGATGATGTAACTTGTTTTTTTGGAAGAAGTAGAAATATTATGATATAGATTTACAGTATGGTGCCACATACTCCTTAACCTATTTTCGGTGTCCTATATTAGATAAATATATTTTTATTCTTTCATTAATATATTTTCTAATTTGATACACCTAAATGACTTATTGAATGTGGTTATTACTTCATCAACTCACCAGAACAACACACTGCATGATCTACATGAATTTTAAATTCTCCATACTATTACTCCAACTCTGGTGAGACCTCCTTGGAATCATCCTCTTAACCAATTAGAGTCAAGGGCTAGTAATGTTTCACTAGTTTTTATGGTGATTTCTCTTGATCTAGATCTATCTAAATCTGCCTCCTTCAAATCTATTCTTCTTCTCACTACACCACCTTGACCTCCTCAGGTACCAGTTTTCTCATTAATTACTTTAGAGCCTTAGAATTCTATCTTAGAGGGTGTGACATAGATCCTATATATTCTATCTTTATCCTTTAAGAATGTGTCACTTCATAGTTCATGGTATAAGGCCCCAGCCTAAAACCTTACTTAATCTTGAGTTATTACAAGATTACGCATTGAGGATCTTTTCGGGTTTAGAGTTTTAGAGAATTAGATCATAAAACATGCATTACATTCCACATATAAAAAAAAGTGGTTACATAAAGATAGTATTCTTCATTCCCATTAATGGAAAAATATTTAAGATAAAACATGGATTATTTCTTGACAGTTCTTTTACACTACCATCATATCATGTACCTTTCCCTTGACCTGGGAAAATCATTTCAATAAAAACTTGGGATGAGCATAAAAAGATCAGTATGGGTTATAAAAACATGGAAAGGAAACATGGGTACATATATACATAAGAATGAAATCATAATTTATCCATAAAACATAAGCACTTTAACATACCTCATCAAATCATGAGTAAATCATAGAAATCATAAGACATAAAGGTAACTTGAGGCATTCATAACATTCTTACGTAGGGAGTAACCCTCTTGGTTACGTTTGGAATACCCATCACAGTATATTCCCTAAATCTCTTCGGAGAAACCTTAACTTTTCACTCCTTCGCATTACCCAATGCTTTGGAGAGCTATATCGGGCTCACACACCCTTAGTTTATCACAGAACCACCGGTCTTCATAATAAAGCCAAAGAACCTCAACATAATTGTATCACATAAAACATGCATAAAGGAAACATAACATTTCCACCTTTCAATAAAAAGATATCAATACAACACATTGATATAAAAACATTATGAAAACCATTTTCAATACCAAAATAAAAGAAATGTAAAACATGGTATTTATTTTTCTTTTAAAAAGGTATGGCTTGTAGAGGAAGCCGAAACTCAAATAATTTTCACGGCGGCGGAGAAGTCATTGTCGCCGCATACGTACGACAAAAACATTCCCTTTTGTCGTTTAGTAAACTCTTCGTACAAAAAAGATTCCTTTTGAATAAACGTAAAAGTCAAAGGGTTTTATACACCGTATAAAAGAAAGTTGTGTATAAAATAAAATATGCCTCAATGAAAGGAGATTGAGACGAAGTCCCATACCTCGTATCCGACTTGACCCGACTGTTCTTTAATCTCCTGAATAATAAACTTGAGTTAATATCTACTTTCTTATGAACCATTTTCAAGTTCATTATTCCTTTTATAACATGTTATGAACATCATGTAATCATTTAAGTTAAAAATGTTCATTTTGTCGGTATTTGGATCTTAAGTCAAAAAGAAACTTCTTACACTTACATGTTGTTAATTTGGTCAAAGGTTTGTTATATCCAGAATGATATTAATGATTTGGATAACATATATATCATATATATTCATCATATACATGTATTTATAATATTACATCACATTTAGAGGTAAGAAATGAAATGCACCGTTCATGGAGACTGTAAGCCGTACGTACGCATGAACGCTACTTCCATTTCTATTTTGTATTTTTTGGAATGGAATCATAATGATATAAGATAAAATTATAATTCCAGTATAATAACATATATAATATCATTAACTTGATCCTTTACACATCCCACATATGGTATTAACGAATCAAATCACTTTTAGGGGGCGGTAGTCCGCACTTCCTAAAATGAAGATATCGTGTTTACCCATAATGGAAACCATAAAGGTATGCCCAAAATGAAAAAAAAACATAAGCTTAAGGAAAAAATAAACATATTATATATCATATATAAAAATAGTTACATCATAATGGCCACCTTCGAAGGTGTTAAATGAGTATTGAACAATCATCGTTTCGGGAGGCATAATTTCGCCATCCACGGAAACCGTATGTTCTTTAACCATTTGATGTAGTTGTCTAAGAGTGTAGCTCAAATAAATCTTATAAAACATCCTAGTATATTGATGATACTGTTGTTGTTACAAAAGAAGTAAATAAAAAGAGTTTAGGGGGTTGGAGAAGCAAAATAAAACAAATGAACATGAGATAATGAATTACCTTTAAAAGTGTAACTCCTTTTGATTTGAGCCTAAAGGCTTCCTTTGAATGGATTCTTCCCAAAGGGAATCCTCTAGGATGAGAAGAGGGATGTGGAGAGAGTAAATGGGCAGGTTTTGGCCGATCCAAAGGCTTGAGGAGTGTGTGAAATGAGGTAGAGGTGAGGGCCTTTTATAAGAGGAGAGGAGGGGCACTTTTGGAAACCATGAAACTATTAATTTATTTGAAAATGTGTTTCGGTTTTAAAAGGTCCCACATTGATATAATTTGTGGATAAGGTGATAAGGGTTCGAAATCGACCTATACAATAAGTTTTGGACATGTGTAGTTCATAGATTTTACATTATCTTTATATTTTATTTAAATCGTCAAATAATGATTTCATCGCTGCATCATTATTATGTCATAAATAATTTAATTTATTTAATGTCTAAAAATTATAAAAAAATTACTATGTTGTAGAAAATCTTATTATCTTTCCAATGACTATTTATAATAAAAAAGCTGATCTTTATAACCCCATGTAAAAAATGTTTTCGTAAAACATATTATGTTTGTGTCATTTTTACTTTTACATTAAATAAAAGGTTATTTATGTCATTTCCCAACCAAATTGGATCCATGGGGTCCCCAAGTTAACCCATGGCTTGTCATGGTCGGCCATTACACAACCAATGAGGGTAGGACATGTTTCAAGCTCATCTTATTTTATTAATGCATTATTTCTACCTTAAACTACACTAATTACCACTAATCGCGATTAAAAACATACTAAGTTACTATTCACCAAAAAATTAGTATAATCTCATTGAAACACATTTTACTTCTTAATGAAAACCATGTATGTCAGATTTTTGAAATTAAAAAGAAAAAGATTGAAAAATTTCATTTAAACAAAAAAATCAGTTTTTATAAGTACCACTTAGTCGTTTCCCTATTCATCAAAAATTGAAGTTTTTCAGAAAATTACCAAAAATTCACCCCAAGCTATATTTGATATTCCGAATTCAAAAATGAAGTCAATTTTACAAAATTCAAAACATTTAAGTCACATTAATTAATTTAATAATTAATTCCCGCTGTCATAGCAAATAGCATGTTTTTAGGAAACAATAAGTATCAAAAGATTAACACCAGTTTATGTCCAATTTCAATGTGAAATTGATTCCAACAACCACTATTGGATTTAATGGTAAAAATATTTTCTAATTTGACTTTAAAACCAATTCAAAAGATAATCTAATCATAGAAATAAATTACATTAAAAAGAACTTTTGATGTAAAATGCAGTATTTTTCACTATTCATTAAAAAATGAACATTGTCAGAAAAATACCAAAAATTCACACAAAGTAAATTTTGAAGTCCCAATCATAAAGAATAAGTTTATTTTGAAAAACATAGTTTATAAAATTGTCAAAAGATAGATTTAAAAAGTGTTTTTATCAAAAGGCAGTAAAACAATCTTTTAAGAATATTAGTGTATTCCATGCATAAGATTGGATTTATTTTCATTTTAAGCCTCTAAAACACTATCTAATTAATTAATAGACATAGATAAAATATCCATTATTCATTACTTGGGATGTTACATCCTTCCCCCATTTAGAAAATTGCATCCCCGCAATTTATTTACGTATCGAATAAATGGGGGTACTTATCCCTCATTTCATTTTCAGATTCCCATGGTGCCTCTTCAATCACATGGTTTTTCCACAAAACATTTACCTGATGAATCACCTTATTCCGTAACACCTGCTCCCTGTAGTCAAGAATCTGGACTGGTTGTTCTTCATAAGATAGGTTCTCTTCCAGCTGAACTACCTCTGGACTCAAAACATGAGATGGATCTGGCATATACTTCCTCAACATTGAAACATGAAAAACATTGTGTACCTGAGATAAAATCGGAGGTAAAGCCGCTCGGTATGAAACTGATCCAACTCTCTCCAGAATTTCGTATGGTCCAATGAAACTTGGACTCAACTTTCCTTTCTTACCAAATCTCATCACACTTTTCCAAGGAGAAACCTTTAGAATAACATGATCACCTACCTCGAAAGATAGATCCTTCATTCAGTTATCCGCATAACTCTTCTACCTGCTCTGAGCTGTTCTCATGTGTTTCTGAATCAGCTGAACTTTTTCTGCCATCACTTCTACCAATTCTGTCCCCATCAACTTCCTTTCACCCACTTCATCCCAGAAAGCTGGAGTTCAACACCGCTTCCCATATAATGCCTGAAATGGTGCCATCTGTATACTGGAATGAAAACTATTTTTATATGAAAATTCAACCAAAGAAAGATATTGGTCCCAACTTCCCTGATAATCCATAGAACAAGCTCGTAACATATCCTCCAATGTATGAATTGTTCGTTCTGACTGCCCATCTGATTGGGGATGAAAAGTTGTACTAAAATTTAATTCAGTACCCAACGACTTCTGAAGGCCTTTCCAAAAGTTAAATGTAAACCTAGGATCACAATCCGATACAATTGAGAGAGTAACTCCATGTAACCTGACTATCTCTTTAAGATACAAACGGGAAAGTTGATCAAGAGAGAATGTATCTCGTATAGAAAGGAAATGAGCAGATTTGGTCAAGTGATCAACAATAACCCAGATTGCATTATTATCTCGAGATGTCTTCGGTAATCCAACAACAAAGTCCATGGATATATTCTCCCATTTCCACTCTGGCACTGGTAATGGCTGAAGCATCCCTTTCGGTAACTACTACTCTGCTATAACCTACTGACATGTCAAACACTTCACAGTAAAATCAGAAATATCTCTTTTCATTACATCCCACCAGAAATACTCCCGCAGATCTCTATACATTTTAGTACTGCCCGGATGAACTGAAAACGGAGATCTATGAGCTTCACATAACAACTCTCTCTTCAACTGTGAATCACCAGGCACACACAATCTCTTCCCAAATCTCAAAACACAATCATTTTCAATGTTGAATTCAGGCAACATACCTTTCTGAACCCGCTCTACCTTTATCTGCAACTCACTGTCTTGCTTCTGTGCTTTCTTGATTCTATCTGATAGAGAAGATCTCACTGATACCTGAAACAAAACAGAAGGACTTCCTGCACCAACAACTTCTATGCCAAATTTCATCAAATCCTTAACTAAAGGATCACGTTCCAAATGTAACATTGTTAATGAAGCATTACTTTTTCGACTCAATGCATCAACCACTTCATTTGATTTTCCCGGATGGTAATGAATTGTACAATCATAATCCTTGATTAATTATAGCCATATCCTTTGTCTCATGTTTAAATCTTTCTGAGTGAATATATACTTAAAAATTTTGTGATCAGTATATATTTCACACATTACTCCATACAAATGATGCCTCAAAATTTTTAAAGCAAAAACAACAGCAGCAAATTCCAAATAATGTTTAGGGTAATTTATCTCATGATTTTTCAACTATAGTGAAGCGTAAGCAATTACCAGATCATTCTGCATTAGGACACAACCAAGTCCTTTCAATGAAGCATCACTATATATAACAAACTCACCATTCCTGGAAGGTAGTGCCAAAACTGGAGCATTCACCAATCTTCTTTTCAATTTCCTGAAAACAATCATCACATTCTTTTGTCCAGATAAACTTAACACCCTTCCGAGTTAGCTTATTCATTAGACTAGATAACCGTGAAAAATTTCTAACAAACCTTCGGTAATAGCCTGCCAAACCATGGAAGCTACAAATCTCAGTTACATTTGGGGTATTGGCCAGTCTTCAACAACTTTTGTTTTTGCAGGATCAACAGTAATCCCATCTTTAGAAACAATGTGACCAAGGAAAGAAATTTGTTGCAACCAAAACTCACACTTGCTGAATTTCCCATAGAGTTTCTTTTCTTTTAAGGTTTGCAAGATAACCCTTAAATGTCTTTCTTTCTCCTATTTACTTTTAGAAAAAAACCAAAATATCATCAATGAAAACCACCACAAACTTATCCAAGAACTCATGTAAAATTCTATTCATTAAGTCCATGAATACAGCAGGTGCATTAGTTAACCCAAAAGGCATTACTACAAATTAATGATGGCCATATCTCATACGGAACGCAGTCTTCGGAATATCTGCCTCCTCTACCTTCAGCTGATGGTACCCCGATCTCAGGTCAATCTTTGAAAAAAACTGAGCTCCCTAGAGCTGATCAAACAAATCATCGATATGAGGCAAAGTATATTTGTTCTTAACAGTGATGTTATTCAAGGATCTATAATCAATTCAAAGTCTCAAAGAACCATCTTTTATTTTAACGAATAAAACAGGAGCACCCCACGGTGATGTGCTAGGTCTAATGAAACCTTTCTCTAATAAATCCAGCAATTGCTCCTTCAACTCTAAAAGTTCAATTTGTGTCATTCGATAAGGGGGTTTTGAAATTGGCTTAGCATCAGTAACTATGTCAACAGTAAACTCAACTTCATGATCTGGTATTATTCCATGCAACTAATCAGGAAAAACATCAGGATACTCATTTACCACTGGCACATCATTAATCTGAACAGTTCCTTTATTTTCAACAATGTGTGCAAGTTAACATTCATTTCCATCTTTTACAAGTTTCTCGGCCTCTTGATATGTTATCAACAGTAAGGGTTCATTCTTATACACAAACTGAAAGTCTTACTAAAAAGAAACTTCTTTAGCTCTACAGTCAATCTTAGCATGGTAAATAGAGAGCCAATCCATACCCAGGATAACATCAAACTCTACTAGAGGTAGAACAATAAGGTGTTCAAGTAGGTTCTTTCCACAGATAAGGATAGGAAGATTCTTATAAATTCTTTTTACCTCAACATTTCCCCCAGGTGTTTTTACCAAAAGTTCAGGAGTCATTTCTTGAGATGGTATTCCCATTTTACTAGAAAAGGTTTCAGAGATGAAAGAATGTGTAGACCCCGAATCAAACAACACACTGGCATAATCCAAAAAAAAAAAGTACCTGATACAACTTCATTTGATGGCCCGACATCTGCTGAAGTAGTTGGAAAGGATTTCACCACCCCTTTCTTCTTGTAGTCTAACTGCTTCCCATCACCCAAGCTTGTTGTCGGACAATCGTTTGCATAGTGACCCATCTCATTACGCTTATAACATTTCACTAAATGTAAATCAAATTTGTTCTTACCTTCACCTTGATCCTTTTCAGTGCAATCACGAGCCTTATGCCCCATCTTACCACATCGGTAGCACTTTCCAAAATTCAGAAGACATTCCCCAGCATGCCTTTTGCCACATTTATCACAAACTGGAAACTTAGTTCTCTTACCATCAGACTTTTTTGAAGAATTCTTACCTTTCTCCTGCCACCTCAGTCTCTTCTTTTGTTGGTTGTTATAGAACACTTGGTCATCAGAAAACTCCATTTCCACCTTCTCAGCACATCGAACAATCTTTTCATAACTTTTAACTCACGAGAAGCTAATGCCCTTCAATATTTTGGCTTTAATTCTGAGTAAAAACGATTGATTTTACTATCAAGGTCTCGGAAAAAATTTGGAGTATACCTTTCCAATCGAGTGAACCTTTCTTCATAGGCAGCCACTGAGTCTTCCTCTTGCCTCAATTACAAGAATTGTTTTTCCATCCTATGTCGAACAACCTTATGAAAATACTTCTCAAGAAACATACCTTTTAATTCATCCCAGTCAAGAGCATCAATCTCATCGGTGTCCTTGATATTTTTAACCATAGACCACCACTGATCTGCTTCACCCTCCAAATGGTAAATAGAAAGACTAACCTTTTGATTGTCTAAACACCCCATGACATCAAAAATCTTCTCCAGTTCTTTAATCCACCCTTCAGCTAGCTTAAGGTCGGATGATCCTTTAAATTATGGGGGATTTTGCCTCATGAAATGTTCCACCACTGACATGTTCCTCTACGGTTGATCTGGCTGATCTCGTGCATGGATACCACCACCATTTATAGCCTGAGTCAACTGTGCCATCACTGCAACAAACTGTTCAGTTCCAATTCTGACCATCTCAGGATGCTGATTTGGAAGGTTATTTCCTTCTGTATGCCTTCCTAGCACTGCTTCCCTATTTCCTCTGCAGAAAACCATTCTGAACAAACATCTCTTAGATGAAGCAACATGGTAATCTTCAGATTCTATATCATTTCAATTTGACCATAAAAAAATATTTTTGGATAATAATTTAATAGAATTCTAACTCCTAAAGTTATCTAAACCGACCTCTGATACCAAATATAAGGCCCCAGCATTAAACCTTACTTAATCTTGAGTTATTACAAGATTACGCATTGAGGATCTTTTCGGGTTTAGAGTTTTAGAGAATTAGATCATAAAACATGCATTACATTCCACATATAAACAAAGTGGTTACATAAAGATAGTCTTCTTCATTCCCATTAATGGAAACATATTAAAGATAAAACATGGATTCTTTCTTGACATTTCCTTAACACTATCATCATATCATGTAACTTTCCCTTGACATGTGAAAATCATTTCAAAAAAACATGGGATGAGCATAAAAAGCTCAGTATGGGTTATAAAGACATGGAAAGGAAACATGGGTACATATATACATAAGAATGAAATCATACTTTTCCCATAAACCATAATCACTTTAACATACCTCATCAAATCATGAGTAAATCAAAGAAATCATAAGACATAAAGGTAACTTGAGGCATTCATAACATTATTACGTAGGGAGTAACCCTCTTGGTTATGTTTGGAATACCCATCACAGTATATTCCCTAAATCTCTTCGGAGAAACCTTAAAGTTTCACTTCTTCGCATTACCCAATGCATTGGAGAGCTATATCGGGCTCACCCACCCTTAGTTTATCACGGAACCACCCGTATTCATAATAATGCCCAAGAACCTCAACATAATCATATCACATAAAACATGCATAAAGGAAACATAACATTTCCACCATTCAATCACAATATATCAATACAAAACATTGATATAAAAACATTATGAAAACCATTTTCAATACCAAAATAAAAGAAAAGTAAAACATGGTATTTATTTTTCTTTTAAAAAAAGGTATGGCTTGTAGAGGAAGCCGAAACTCAAATAATGGTCACGGCGGCGGAGAAGTCGTTGTCGCCGCATACGTACGAAAAAAACATTCCCTTTTGTCATTTAGTAAATGCTTCATATAAAAAATATTTCTTTTGAATAAATGAAAAATTCAAAGGGGTTTATACACCGTATCAAAGAAAGTTTTGTATAAAATAAAATATGCCTCAATGAAAGGAGATTGAGACGAAGTCCCATACCTCGTATCCGACGTGACCCGAACGTTCTTTAATATCCTGAATAATAAACTTGAGTTGATCTCTACTTGATTATGAACCTTTTTCAAGTTCATTATTCTTTTTATACCATGTTATGAACATCATGTAATCATTTAAGTTAATAATGTTCATTTTGTCGGTATTTGGTTCTTAAGTCAAAAATAGACTTCTTACACTTACATGTTGTTAATTTGGTCAAAGGTTCGTTATATCCAGAATGATATTAATGATTTGGATAACATATATATCATATATATTCATCATATACATGTATTTATAATATTACATCACATTTAGAGGTATGAAATGAAATGCACCGTTCATGGAGATGGTAAGCCGTACGTACGCATGAACGCTACTTCCATTTCTATTTTGTATTTTATGGAATGGAATCATAATGATATAAGAGTATATTATAATTCCAGTATAATAAGATATATAATATCTTTATCATTATCCTTTACACATCCCACATATGGTATTAACGAATCAAATCACTTTCAGGGGGCGGTAGTCCGCACTTCCTAAAATGAAGATATCATGTTTACCCATAATGGAAACCATAAAGGTATGCCCAAAATGAAAAAAAATAATCTTAAGGAAAAAATAAACATATTATATATCATATATAAAAATAGTGACATCATAATGGCCACCTTTGAAGAGTTAAATGATTATTGAACAATCATCGTTTCGGGAGGCAGAATTTCGCCATCCACGGAAACCGTATGTTATTTAACCATTTGATGTAGTTGTGTAAGAGTGTAGCGCAAATAAATCTTATAAAGACATCCTATTTTATTGAAGATACTGTTGTTGTTACAAAATAAGTAAATAAAACGAGTTTAGGGGGTTGGAGAAGCAAAATAAAACAAATTAACATGAGAGAATGAATTGCCTTTAAAAGTGTAACTCCTTTTGATTTGAGCCTAAAGGCTTCCTTGGAAGGATTTCACCCAAATGGAATCCTCTAGGATGAGGAGAGGGATGTGGAGAGAGTAAATGGGTAGGGTTTGGCCGACTCAAAGGCTTGAGGAGTGTGTGAAATGAGGTAGAGGTGGGGGCCTTTTATAAGAGGAGAGGAGGGGCACTTTTGGAAACCATGAAACTATTATTTTATTTGAAAATGTTTTTCGGTTTTAAAAGGTCCCACATTGATATAATTCGTGGCTACGGTGATAAGGGTTCTAAATCCACCCATCCAATAAGTATTTGACATGGGTAGTTCATAGATTTTACATTATCTTTCTATTTTATTTAAATCGTCAAATAATGATGTCATCACTACATCATTATTATGTCTACATAATTTAATTTATGTAATGTCTAAAAATTATAAAAAAAATACTATGATGTAGGAAATCTGTTTATCTTTCCAATGACTATTTATAATTACAAATCTGATCTTTATAACCCCATGTAAAAATTGTTTTCGTAAAACATATTATGTTTGTGTCATTTTTACTTTTACATTAAATAAAAAGTTATTTATGTCATTTCCCAACCAAAGTAGATCCATGGGGTCCCCAAGTCGACCCATGGCTTTTCGTGGTCGGCCATGACACAACCAATGAGGGTAGGACATGTGTTAAGCTCATCTTATTTTATTAAAGCATTATTTTTACCTTAAACTACACTAATTACCACTAATCGCGATTAAAAACTTAATAAGTTACTATTCACAAAAAATTATTATAATCTTATTGAACAAAATTTTACATCTTAATGAAAACCATGTATGTCGGATTTTTGAAATTCAAAACACAAAGATGGAAAAATTTCATTTAAATGAAAAAATCAGTTTTTATAAGTACCACTTAGTGGTTTCACTATTCATCAAAAATTGAAGTTTTTCAGAAAATTACCAAAAATTCACCATAAGCTATATTTGATATTCAAAATTCAAAAATGAAGTCTATTTTAAAAAACTCAAAACCTATAAGTCACATTAATTAATTTAATAATTAATTCCCGCTGTCATAGCAAATAGCTTGTTTTTAGGAAACAATAAGTATCAAAAGATTGACACCAGTTTAAGTCCAATTTCAAAGTGAAATTGATTCCAACGACCACTATTGGATTTATTGGTAAAAATATTTTCTAATTTGACTCTAAAACCAATTCAAAAGATAATATAATCATACAAATAAATTAGATTAAAAAGTAGTTGTGATGTAAAATGCAGTATTTTTCACTATTCATTAAAAAAGGAACATTGTCAGAAAAATACCAAAAAATAACACAAAGTAAACATTGAAGTCTCAATCATAAAGAATAATTTTATTTTGAAAAACATAGTTTATAAAATTGTCAAAAGATAGTTTTAAAAAGGGTTTTCCATCAAATGGCAGTAAATTAATCTTTTAAGAATATTAGTGTACTCCATGCATAAGATTGGATTTATTTTCATTTTAAGCCTCTAAAACACTATCTAATTAATTATTAGACATAGATAAAATATCTATTATTCATTACTTACTTGGGATGTTACACATGGACCATGGTGAAATATTTTGGTATGGATAAAACCCCTATAACTGTCTTCTAGAGTTCTTTTTGACTCATGAGGTCTCTCACACCTGTCAAGGGTTTCAATTTTGAATCATAAGTATTTTTATGTGGTTTAAATCTCCTTTGAAGATCTGGTAATGGAGCAGTGTTTTATCTCTAGATCCATCGGCCGTAAGAGATTTAACCTATTTAGATGGACCATGGATGTTCACCGTGGTAGGTATCCATTGTGGGTGGTTATGTGGGTCACCCTTCTTGGAATCCCCCTACCATCCCAAAAAATATCCTTCCTATGGGGAATTGGGAACTGACTGGGGAGTTCTTATGCACATATCAGTGTACCTCTCAGATAGAGGTGTACTCATCAGAATTTATTTTCATGGCCATGGATCCAATTAAACCTTGATTGGAGAGCATCCTATTTAGGGTTGGAGAAATGGAATATTGGAATCAGAATATACTATTTGCATCACCTCCTCACTTATCCACATGATTTTATATCCATCATTATTCATTGCATGTTTTTTAACATAGTTGGAATAAGGGTAGCACCTTCTATCAACACTATTAACCATTGGAATTCAGGATCCCCAACCAACTATTATGGGTGCCTCCTATCTTCCCAGATATATACCACAAGATATATTATGCTCTATCAAGAATCTTTCTTAGTCTTTCCTATTTTCCGACCCAAGCACCGAAGGTCCAGTGGCCACTTCTTGCATGGACCTGGTTCCTTACAAGACACATGTCCTCTACAACCCCTCTTTCGGTCCTATGTTGGTGTCTTTATGTTTCTTTTAAACCACAATTATTAAATATAAGGGGATTATCATAGCCCCATCGACACCTAGTGGCCTCCACAGGGATCCAATTCCATCCAATTTCTCATCATAACCATTAAAAAATAGTGAATTATCATATAAACGGCATGAATAGGTGCCTTGAATTTATTGAAGACCAATCTAGATGGTTTCCAAATTTCATATCTAGGGAATCTCTACTTCAGAATTTATTCACTGTTTATATCTTATTAATCCAATGGAACCTTCTAAATATCATCCTCCATAAACCCATTCTATCAAGGAGTTTCTACCAGTGTTTCTTTCAGAATCCCCTAACCTCCCTCTCAGGTGAAGCATCAAACATTGGTGAATTCCAATCCTTTTTGGAATGATGGACAGATTTGCATAATCCCCTATGGATTCAAAGCACCACCATTAATGGGAATTAGGTCACTAATTAATCTATCTATAGAAAACATCAATCATCCTTATTTTGAATCCACCCTTCCTTAGAAAAATACTGGGCACAACATTCTCTAATGATATTTGTCATCCTGTGGAATGCTTAAGACTTAAGTGACTAGGATAAATCTATTTTTCTCATGTCTTAACTTCATGTAGGTAATATATACTTGGAAACTATTTTTTAACCAAAACATAACACATCAAGGATGTATGTTTTTTCTCACATGATTAAGTTTCATGATTTCTAAAATATACACTCTCAAAAAACCCACATTTGGATATTTTGGAAGCATTGAATCAAGATGAGCTTGTGGTAGAAGATTCCTAGTTGGAGACTATTAAGATCATATCAGGAATTATTTATTTTTTCCTCTTAGTGGTTTATGCTATCTTTGATGGGCAAGAGAGGTGATACCTATGGCAGGATTTAGGGTCCTTTAACCTGGGAGCAGAACCATGGCTTGTTGGTGGAAATTTAATATTGTGCTTAATCCAAAGGATAAAAAAGGGGAGAAATTTTTTTTCATTAGGATTGAAGTGACTTCACAACCTTCTTGGCTCAGATTGTCTCTTAGATTTATGTTATATAGGGGATCAGTTCACCTAGTGAAACAACTAATGAGGGGGGTAATTAACCTGGTACAAACTTCATCAGTGCCCCCCACATCTTTTAGTGATCTCATCCTTCCCAAATGTGAGGGTCATTACCATTCCCCAAATCTCTATAATCACTACACCCTTAGAGTTACTATAACCTACTATAATACATTTGGGGATCAGTTCCACTTGTCCCACTTATGGGCATGTAACCCATACTATCATCAGGTTTTTAATGATTCGGGGATCAGGCCTCCCCATTGGAGTCCTTGGGTGCACTTTCAAAAAAATTCAGATGTCTCAGGTATGATCCCAAGATCCGTCTCCATAATTTTTCCTCCTCGTATTAGGATTTCGAGGTGATTAGCTTAGAGTTAGCATGACTAATATTCATCTTGGAGTCTTAGTGGAATGAAATCATCCTTGATGATTTAGATAACTATAAGAGATAATATGTGGATTCACATCTGATGAGTGAATGACTGGATCACGATAAATCTAGGTTCCATTGGATAAGGGAGGGGGACCATAATACAATTTTTTTCACATTTTTACCAAGTAGAAACACTGCCACTCCAGGACCGACATCCTCCTCGATAATGGAGCATACATAGATGATCGAGAGGTGGTCAGAGATATGGTTGAGACATATTTCAAATCCCCTCCTAGAGGTCACAATACTAGTTGGAGTGGTAGATTTCCAAATGATCGAGAGAAGATATTTGATCTCATCCCAACATCTATCTCAAAGAATGACAATGAGTTCATTGAAGCCATTCTAGATGAGAATGAAATTTGTGAGGAATTCTGGAACCTCAACCTAGAGAGATGAACCTAGTCCCAATGGGTTTCTAAGTCCCTTCTATATCGGACCATGGGACATAATTAAACACTACCAGGTGGTTGTTATCCAAGAATTAAACCATGGAAGAAAATTTCCACATGTTTCTAGTTCCACCAAGTTGGTTCTCATCTACAATATCACCTGACTAGTATTTATAAATTCCTGTATAATGTTTTGGAATGTGTGATCAACAAGTGGAATTCAGAGCACGTCATGTGCTAGATCTCAGAAGAAAAACGAAGGTTTTTAAGGGGAGATCCATCCAAGGGGTAGCTGGCCTTTCTTAGGAAATGATCTTTGATATTAATATAAGGACCCCATGATCCAATATGGTATCAAAATCAACATGGAAATAACTTATTAACTATTTGAATAGAACATTATCCTTAAAGTTATCACATTCATCTGTTTTTATATCTAAGTTAGGGATCTCATGTTCAGATGCTTTTGATCTCCATGGTTATCCATCTTCTTCATTGTTAGGAGTTGTCTTTCTTTAAGATAGTCCTAGGTCCCAAACAGAGTGACCCAATCCCCCTAGCCCTTCCATTCTCTCTCAAGACTTCCTTATCCACCTTATCAAGAAGTGTATCTCTTATTGATTCATCGGCCCATACTGTTGAAAATATAATATATTAGGGATTTCATAGCTCATGTTTTTATACAATACCCTCAAATTTTCTAATTCCAATTGGAAATAAATTGGTATCATCAAAAAGATTATTTTAACCCCCAATAAGTGGTGTGTGAATGTAGTTAATAAAGGAAAGTGATGTCTTTATATTTAATCATAGTGCTCGGTTAGGAACATTCACTACCTTGAGGAAATTTTGGGGAACATAAAGAGAAAATTCCCAATGAACGATATTAGAGCCATGATATCCCCAGGGTGTTAACATATCCAACACTTTATCAATTTGGTCAGTAGGAACACTACTCCGATTTTGGATTGGAAGAATAACTTACATTACTTTTGAGGAAGAATCACATTGGTTGATAGTGTCCGTACATCCATTCCCATGTATGTCATGTCATCTATCATGGTTTCAAATGAGAGTGATCATAGGATTTGAAAAGACTCTGGCTACCTTCTCTTGAGATGTACAGTTAGATGGGAGACATCATTAGATCTCTTGGAATAGAAAGGAGTGACCATTGAGGGAGTAATAAATTTTAGGAATTTCTCAGCCTCTATACAAGGGTTTACAGCTACTATGGCATGGGAAATTATTGAGAAGTGAATTTTATAGGGTAATTACATGGTGGGGAAGTATGGTAGTGACCTGGGATTGACTATAGATCACTCTTCCTTCCTCTCTCGCAAGCTCAGAACTTACTTCTATGACCTACATCCCCACTCTTGTTGGCTTGTTGGTAGGAGTAAGATAAATTTTTTGTTTTATAATTAGGCGAGTATAATTTTTTTTCTTGTATGTATTACTATAAGAATGACCTTCAAAAAAGATACAATGTAACCATGTTTCATTCATGTGGTGTTGGATACCAAATATTGTAACACATTTGACCTAATTGAGCTCAACTCAAAACTAGAACAGTGTTTGTTTAAATGTTCTTTACCATGAAAATTCATAGAAATGGAGTATAGGAGTCTGACAATAGATTATATTAAAGTGTATTATTCGAGTATGTCTTATGGCGCTAATAGATTCCTCAAAGGTAAAACTTCCTCATAGATGAGTTGGAAAATAGAATCTTCCCATAGATGACAACATCAAGAGAATTGGAATTACCATGGTGTCATAGTGCTTTTACTATAATAATACTATTAAAGAAACTATGTCTCATATATTTTTTAGATGTTATTAGGCAAAGATAGTTTAGATATCACTTTTCACTTCTACTCACATGACTTCAAAATCCTCTTTGGGGAGTACATTTCCATATCACTAACTCCATGTATCAGGTGTCAACAGTCATGAAATGAAGGCTCGAGCATTGATTCTAACTATTTTATGTTGGAGTACAAGTCAGGAAAGGAAAAATGTACTCTATGATGGTATTGCCTACATTAATACAACTCCTGTTTTCAGATCAAAAAATATCTTGGTTGATCTTTCCTGACATCTTCCAAACTAGTGGGATGCCCCAACCCTTAGTAATGACTTTGACAAGAGAATCTATTATTCTATAGGTTTCGGTGATAACCCAATATAGTGGGTATAGTGGTTCCCTCAGGCAACTGGTATTAAAAATAATTCTGATGGAACATGCATCTTAGTCATCATGTACGGAGCCAGGGTGGTTCGGGACACTCATGGATCATTCATATTGTCTTTCATGGAAAATTTTCGTAGTGGGGAATCTCTCTAAGGGGAATATCATGGGATGATTACTGGTCGTCACATGTTTCATGAGGATAATGTTATTCTTATTATATTGGAAATAGATTTCCCCATCATTCATAGCTCCCTACTCCAGTCAATGAGTACCCATTTTCATCACTTATCTCATTCATATATGGAGAGGTTTAATCAAATCTCATACCAAAGTTCTCCATGTATGGCATGAGGGTAATAAAGATGTAGAATTTATCACCTATTTTTCTACTCTAAATATGATGTTTACTATATTTTATATCCTTAGGACACTCCCTATTGTCTGAGTGAACATTGTAAGAGGTGATGCCCCCAATTTCTACTATTTTAATCCTCAATTGTTCCCTATGACCTCTCCTTTCTCTCACATCCTATATCTTCCACTCTTCTTTAATTATTCTTATCCCTTCAATTATCTTGAATGGAAAATTATAACTGTGGTCATATAAGGGAAGATAATTCTCCAATTTGGGATTTCTGATGAGGTTCTAATATTTTTTCTCCCCAACCACTAAGTGGTATATCCGGAAATTATACAAATATACTATTATATAATGATCTATTATTGGATTGCAATACTGAAGATATCTAAATCTGATTTCCTATCACGATTCACCCATTTTTAATATATAAAGGATAATTAATAGTTTTTGGTACACTTTCGATAACCCAATAAGGTTTTATAGTTGGAGTGGGATAGTATATTAGTGAATTGGGTAGCTGGTCTTCTATAATTTGTGAAATGTCTAGGCACTGTATTTTTGATCATTAACCAACTGACCATGTTAGATCAAATACTCTCTATATAAGAGTACGGTTTAAGGAAGTGAATATGAATCTTGTTTGTTATTGATATTATATGGTTTCATAAAGTTCCATCAATGATTATTTTTGACCAAGATGATCGATCCACATTCCATTTATAAAATGGATTTTTAAAGGATGTTGGGAATGAATTTTAGAAAATTATAACATTGCATAATCAATAGATGTTTATACAGAGAGTAATTTTAATTTCTTAAATGACATTTTTTGGGTATTCATGTTTGATTTTTTAAGGAACAAGGCAAGTCATCTTTCATTAGTTAGGTTTTCAAAAAATTATAGCTAACAAAATACTTTTGATACGGAACCATTACATAAATTATATACAAGACCAAATTGGTAAACACTATATTGGTATGAGACTTGAGAGTCGTCAATTTTAGGGATTTACATAGTATGGCTCCAAATAGAGAGGGTTTGGGTGATTTAAAACTGGATGAGGAAAGATCAATGTTATTAGATTCCCAATAGATATCAAATATGGAGACCTTGGGAGTTTGAGGAAGGAGACCATTTGTTTTAGATAGTTTTAATATGACTCAATATAAGGATATTTTTTTACAGAATCATGTTATCCATAAGATTCATTGCTCTATTTAATATAAAAAATAAGTTATATGAGGTATATAACCACTAGATTATTCCCTTGTTACTATATTGGGACCATAATATCCTATATTTTCTATAAAATTTGAGGTATATGCATGATTTATTTCACATTATAAACCTGGGAATGATATATATAAAGGATTAAACCACCATTATTTAATACTAGTGGGTTTAGGATCATCTTACCAAGACCCTTTGAGGGTGGTTGATAAAATAAGTGTGCATCCTGTGTCATCATTGGAATCATTCAAAGAGATAATGGGAGAGATAAAATCAGATATAAGACCAAAACCATCCCATTCTTGATGTATTTTGTAATTTTTTGGATGAAAAACATGAAGGTGGGGAGGATGTCGAGACCTTATTTTTTATATTTAAATTAATATTATTTTAAGAAGTTATAAAACAATAGATTATTTTTCTATAAAATAAGGATTAATAAATATTAAATATGTTAAATATATTATTTTTCCCCAACTGCGTGTGATCAATTCTGATCAGTAATATATATCAAATAGTGTTTTGGATGGAAAATATGTCAATATATCCATTAAAATAGACCTTATATCATTGGATGATTGAGTATCCAATCTCTATAAAGGTGGTGACATGAACTAATAGAAAATCATCCAATGCCCAAGTTTTTATATACATGGTTTTATAACTATAGACAAAGGTCACCTTAAAACAACATTCAACCATGATGTTTGGATATCAATGCTTCTAAAACCATGGTTGAAAAAGACCATGGTTATAGGCCCATCCATTATAGACCTACGAGTGAAATCCATGTGGTCTATTGTGGTAGGATGATGGGTTATGTCCATTTTCTATGTGAACTATTGTTGTATGTAACCCATATGAAAATAGTTGAGTTTGGTTATGGTCATTGAGTCACCTATAACCCATGTTCAAATGTATGGGAGAATTATAATTATATATAATGATGGTGAATATTGACCATGGATATAGATATGACCTATAATAACATATGATAATGATCAATGTGAACAATGGCTTCAATGGGGATGTAAAACTACCTATGGACATGATCCACGTGAACCAAGGCTACATGTTCCACCTACGACCATTTCCCACATGGACCATGACAAAAAAACCCTATAGAATAAATATGTTTATAAATATTTAATTAATAAAACACACAAACATACATAGACATATTATTTGATATATATAATATGTTTTATATTAGTGGAAAAGACTCAATAGAATTACAAATAAGTTACATGATAAAACATGTATGGTAGAATTTTTTTATAATTTTATCAACCAATGGCCAAAATTTATGAATTTTGTAATATATTACCTATGACCATAGCCATGATAAGAATTTGACCATAGGTAATGTAAATAGAAATAAAACATGAGTGCACAAAACTGTGGTGATATCATATATCCCCTATCTTTGGATGATGTTTACGTGACATGAGATTATTATTTTTACTCATCCAATGGACATATTCAATCCCTAATTGGGGACATCAACTATTATAATAAATATATAACCCATCAGAACATGAACTATAGAAATGGGAAATTTCCATAACTTTAGAGAATATTTCCAAAGTTTTAGATCATTGAAATGGAATGTTTTTGTACATGTGGGGGATGGGTGAGGCATTTGGAGTTGGTATAATATATTATAACCCCTTGAAGAATCCAATTTTTGGGTTTCTATTTGAGGCATGAGGTTGGTTCTCCCTTTATCTTGAAAGTTTATGAGTCCCCAACATGACTGATGGAGTGGATAACTCCCCTTATATTGGGTACTAGTCCAAGATCCATAGATTAAGTACCCTTTTTATTGATATACATTTCCCTCAATGAGGAATGGATCCTCTATAATATGTAGTAACCCCTTGATAGACATACATACTTTGATGAGATGAGGTTCCTCCACTATTGTTATAGATTGTAGATATGCATGTTATGTAATATAGATTATTAAAATATTATGGAACATATAGAATGTTTTTTTATGTTGGCCTATTTGAGATAAAATTTACAATTAGGATATATAAATGGAAATTCATTATAGAATTTTATAACAAACTTATTACTGAATAATTATTCTATCTATCATGATGTTACTCTTTATTGAGATAACATGTTATTTATATAATATCTCTTATTTTGGGATTCTGTATTATGTATTTTATAGTCACACTAAACAGAATAAATTTTACAAAAAATGTGTTCTATCTATGAAAATGATGTGTAGTTTGAGTATTATCTAAGTGGTTTTGAAGATTGTAGTGCTAGTGTTTAGTGGAAATCAAATATGTGGTAAAACTTTATGGGGATAATTAGTAGCTTATCATCAATTGGAGGAGTGTCTCGTGTGGTATAGTTAGTATGGATACCGATACTTTTTATTATTTGATAAAATAGTTCAAGTTAAATAAAATATAAAAATTCTATAATAAATAATTGTTAGATGACATCAGTTACCAAACCATTCCAAAACTATGAATATTACACAAAAATATAACTCCAACCATTTCATGATTTTACTATAGGGTTTAAAAAATCAAGCATAAATAGTGTAACTAAGAAATGTTCCAAGTTTAGGGAAACAATTTACAACTCAAAATCCCATAAAATACAATCAAATTATTATATAAAAAATTAAATAAAAAATATAACATTGTGATTGTTAAAAAAATCTACTTAATGGGTTTAATGTTACGATAATAAGTAAAAATATACTCATATTTACGAGGATAATTTCAATTTTTTTATTTCATTGGTGGAAATGAGTTTTATAGAATCATTGATAATTTTATTATTAATGATTTATGAGACACATGTGCTGATTAATATGAATAAATTTTTAATGTTATAAGATATTTTTAAAAAATTATATTACTCAATGTGTTACCTTTAAGATGAAAACTAATGAATATATTTTAAAAATTTACTATATATATAATTTATTAATCAAAACTATGATTTTTATTTCCTAGATAAGGAAATTAGAGAATATTTTTATTATTTTTAATAAGATACATTAAAAAAATTACAATTATGAAATTTACATTTCAGAGTCCTATGATTTTAAATATTTATAGAAAAGATATTATATTAGTAAAATATGATGATGTAGAATTGATATTAAAAACGATCACATTAAAGGACTCCATAAAATAAAATAATGTTATAAAATTTCCTAAAAATATTAAAATTAAAATTCAAATGAGATGGCTTGATTAACTATAACAAAAATTAAGTTTTTCCACTACAGGATAACATGAAAGAGTTAATTAAATTTATAAAGGATTTAGGATTAGAGGTTATATTTCAATAAGAATAATAAATTTATTGATGTTTCCTACTAATATCACCAAAAAGAATTTCTATCAAAGTAGACATAACAAACATGAAATGAAACAAAAAATATATTAAAACATAAGTATCTAAAGAAGTCACTGAATTATAATAGATAGTATGACATCAATCATGGAACTAAAAATTATGAAAAAAATTACTGTGATGTATAACTTGGGTAGGAAGATACATACTTTATATATTCTAATGGTGAGGTACTTTATAAACTAATTTCATTAAGATCCAAATTGAATTATTTTTTTTCATTATGATGAATTATAATAGCAATACTTCTTTTTTGATTAATCTGTCAATGTGATTATGTATTATTTGATATTTCTTGACAAGACACATTATTTTTTTATCATGTAAAATATTTTTTTCATTACTAAGAAATATACTATACATTCATTGAAAAAAGTGAATCATATTATCAATTATATGAATGAAAATATTGAAAATAATTTCTAGAAATTAATTTATTTTTAAAATACCATGAAATATTTTTTGAATCCTAGAGAATTAAACAAAATCAAAATATGTACTTTTATATTTAAAAAGTTACAAGATAATATTTTATATAGACTATTTTGGGAATTTATTTAGATATGTTAGTATAAATTTGTCATTTCTTTGAAATCAATGTATAATTTTAGCTGTATATATTGGAATAATGAAAATTTTCACTTTTATAAAACTTTTATCGATTTAGTGTATAAATGTATGATTCTATTTTTTTTATTGTACTATAAAAAAATGTGTATAGATTATAGAATATTCAAAAAATTAAAATATATATTGAAAAAGATAAAAGGATTCAATTTTCTATGTTCTTCAAAAAAATAAAATTCATTATCATAAATAGAAACCATTTGTTAGAGAATATACATGATATTTTTACAATAACATTCATTTTTATTTTAAAACCAACATTTAATTTTTAATAACAATTTGTTTATGTCCATAAATATGTTCTTGGCGGAGAATAATTTTGAAAATATGCATCAAATTAATTATAAGTGTTAATTATTTTTAAATAATTATAGAATACGGAAAGAATCTTAATGTAGAATTCTCATTCCAGAATATTGGAACAAAATATTTTCATTGAATTCAATTATTTTTTATCTACACTTAGTTTTCTAGTGTAATTAAATAGTAAATAAATAATTAAAATGGTGGATTAATTTATAAATATAATTTTTAACCCTTATTTATATAGATGTATAGTATAAATAATAAATTTAAAACTTTTATTTTGTAATCTATAATATAAAATTTATATTTTTAATATACATATATAATATAAAATTACACATTTATTGACACACACACACAAGGAAATACATTCCTCCATGTGGGATAAGATTCAATCTCTCAAGTATAACAAATATATATCATATGTAAATTGTGACGTCCTGGACCCTGCTGCCCCTCAACCCGAGCCTCGAGCCCGGTTGGCCACATGACCCCTGGCTTGTCTCCCCATAGGTCGGGGGCTGTTGACTAGCAGTGGGGGTGTAATGGTAAGTCAGTGTGGAGACTGTACCCCCATGTCAGATTACACAGTTTAAATAGCTGCAAAGTAATACAAATAGCAGAAACACAACCAATGGACAAACAGAAGAAAAGGGGAAATGTACAAACCAAACAACAGAAGTAAGAAAAACTGTAATAATTATACAAAATCCACATATGCAGTGTCTGATACACAATGGATTCATGGCATACTGATAATATGGAAATAGAAAACAGGAATGCTATACAATAATACAAAAAGAGAAAAAAATTAGTCCACAAGCATCTCTAGCCAAGCTCGATCCTCTGCACTGGATCTCCAGCTAGACATACATGTATCAAAAAACTGAAGCTAGGCCCTTTACCCTACTAGTATATACAGTAGTAGAGTCTACACGGGAGCCTAAGAGGCCGCCCGGGTAGGGTGTGAGACAAGTCTCATTAGGACACCACCAATGATGTCTACATGTAATCCAAATAGGTGTTCACAAGAACAGTGAGTAATAGACTGCATGTATGGATAGAAAAGTAAATAGGAAACCATCCTGATCAGGTTCTGGATGGACACCTAGTGGGTCCATCTACTTCATCTTAGGGCTAGGATTCTGAACAATCCCCATAGGTATAAGTAAATAGATATAGGTTATCATTGTCATGAGGAAAACATGACTCACATCAATACTTCTCACATCTGTAATAATTATCTCTGGCTCGAGGTATAAATGCCTCTCATCCACAAGAACTGTAACTGGTGTGGGGTTTAAATGCCTCCCATCCATAAAGGTTATATGGGAACAATGTATAAATTCCTCTTGTAACACCCCGACCCCAGTTACCTAGACTCGGTGCATTATTGCGTAACATTGGCATGATCACAAAAGATCAAGTCTAGAAAGACTGATTAGTTTAGTATCCTTAGAAACACTGTATACATTCATAAATGTTACATTACATCATAAAGTGAAAAAATACAATAACAAGGTCTCTATAGTCCACACTCATATCCTCTTCTGACTATTTCCTACAGGTCATTCATAAAATACTTCTTCACATCCTAGAAAATATTAAAACATTGAAAGGGGTGAGATCAGATGCTCATTAAGGATAACAATATTGTGGAAGCTTTCATAAATAAACATTAACATTTACGGAAATTTATAACTAAATCAAATGCCTTCTTAAACATTAAATTCAGAATAATGTGAAAAAAAATTTAAATAATGCCATTTATATACTGACATGGATATTCTACTAGTTGAATAATCACATTCAATATCAATAACCACTTTCATAATGATGGAATGCATAATGCCAGAATATCATAACCACTTAGCCAAGGCCTCGTGCCAAAAATACCAAGAAGATTTTGTCAAGGCCTCATGCCAAGACATTAGTTTGTCTTATGATACCTACCGATGCATCGAGGAGCTATAGCGGGCTCCACCCATCACTTATTAAGTCCAATGCATTCCACATATGAACAGATTTAAACATATCATAAACCATAACATAATCGTATCACATAAAACATGCATAAAGGAAACATAACATTTCCACATTTCAATCACACGATATCAATACAACACATTGATATAATAATAACATTATCAAAACCATTTTCCATACCAAAATAAAAGAAAATTAAAACTTGGTATTTATTTTTCATTTAAAAAAAAGTTATGGCTTGTAGAGGAAGCCAAAACTCAAATAATTGTCACGGCGGTGGAGAAGTCGTTTTCTCCACATACGTACGAACAGAAAAACATTCCTTTTTTCATTTAGTAAAATGCTTCGTATAAAAAGATTTCTTTTTGAATAAACGTAAAAGTCAAAGGGGTTTATACACCGTATAAAATAAATTTGTGTATAAAACAAAATATGCCTCAATGAATGGAGATTGAGACAAAGTACCTTACAAAGATCATTTTTAAATAGAATAGATATATTAGGTGTATTCACTATATGTACACATAAATAAAGTATAAATACAAGATAGGACATAATAATATCATGAAAAATTTAAAGTAGGAGATTAACCCAAAGAATGGAAATTGGGTTAAGAAGTTCCCTTACCTCGTGTCCGACTTGACTCAACCATTATTTAACCTCCTGAATAATAAACTAGAGTTAATCTCTATTTTATTAAGAAGAACTTTCAAGTTAATTATTCCTTTTATATCACTTATTACCATGTTATGAACATTATGTAATTATTTAAGTTAATAACGGTCATTTTGTCGATCTTAGGTACTTGAGTCAAAAATAAACTTCTTATAATTACACATTGTTCATGTAGTAAAATATCCATTATATCCATAATTATATTCATGATGTAGATATAATATACATCATATATATCCAGTATATACATTTATTTATAATATTACAAAACATTTAGAGGTAAGAAATGAAATGCACTGTTCATGGAGACGGTAAATCGTACGTACGCATGAACGCTACTTTCATTTATATTTTCTATTTAATGGAATGAAGTTATAATTATATAATGGTATAATATAATTCTAGTATAATATAATGTACAATACCATTTACTCCATCCTTTATACATCCCACATATGGCATTAACGATTCAAATCACTTTGAGGGGGCGGTAGTCCGCACTTCCTAAAATGAAATTATCGCATTTACCCATAATGGAAATCATAAAGGTATGCCATAAATGAATAATACAGAATCATAAGCAAATAAAAAACATAATATATATCATATATATAAATAGTTTCATCATAATGGCCACCATTAGAGGTGTTAAAAGAGTATTGAACAATCATCGTTTCGTGAGGCAGAAATTTGCCATCCACAAAAACAGTATGTTATTTTACCATTAGATGTAGGCGTGTGTAAGTGTAGCTAGAATAATTCTTATAACAACATCCTAGTATATTTAGGATACTGGTTTTGTTAGAAAAGAAATGTATAAAGAGATTTTATGGGGTTGGAGAATCAAAATAATTCAAAATAACATAAGAGAAGACATTACCTTAAAATCGGGTAACTCTTTTTGATTTGAGACAAAGGCTTCCTTGCGAAGAATTATGCCCAAAGTGAGGCTTGTAGGAGAAAGAGAGGGAATTTTAGAGAGTATTGTGGCAGATTTTGGCCGAGCCAAAAGGCTTTGAAGGTGTTAATAAGGTGGTAGAGGTGGTGGCCTTTTAAAAGAGGAGAGAAGGGGCACTCTTGGAAAGATTGAAATGTTACATTATTATGAAATGCTTTTCAGATTCTAAAAGTCCCAAAAAGATATATTTAGAGTATAAGGTGATAAGGGCTCGAACTATACTCATCCAGTTGGTTTTTTTACAAATGTAAGCCTTATATGTTACATTATCTTTTCATTTCATTTAAATCGTTAATTAATGAGGTAATCGCTGCATCATCATGGTGTCATAAATAATATAATTTATTTAATGTTTAAAAATTATAAAAAAATCTCATCATGTAGGAACTTTTTTTATATTTCTGATGAATATTTATAGTCAAAAATATGACTTGTATAACCCCATTTAAAAATTATTTTAGTAAAACAACTCATGTTTGTGACATTTTTATTTTAACATTAAATAAAAATTTTTTAAGGCCATTTTCATACCTAAGTGGCTCCATGGGGTCCCCAAGTTGACCCATGGATTTTCATGGTCGGCCATGACTCATCCAATAGGGGTACGACAAGTGTAATGGTATTTTCATATTTTTATAATATAATTTTTACCATAAATTTCACTAATTACCTTTAATCGCGAATAATTAAACTTAAAAGTTACTATTCACCGAAAAATTATTTTTATCCCATTGAACAAAATTTTACTCCCTAATGATGACCATGTATGTCAGTTTTTTGAAAATCAAAACAAAGAAGTGGTAATGTTTCATTTAAACGAAAAAATCAGTTTTTTAACTACCACTTAGTGGTTTCACTATTCATCAAAAATTGAAGTTTTTCAGAACAATGCCAAAATTTCACCCTAAGATATAATTGATATTCCGAATTCAAAAATGATGTCTATTTTACGAAATTCCAAACATATAAGTTGCATTAATTAATTTTATAATTAATTCTCGCAATCACAACAAATAGCGTGTTTTTATGAAACAATATATATAAAAAGATTGACAATTGTTTATGTCACATTTCAAAGTGAAATTAATTATAATTACCACCATTGGATAAATTGGTAAAAATATATTCTAATTATACTTTAAAACCAATAAATATTATAATTTATCACTATAAATTATTTTGATTAAAAAAGTTGTTTTTAAGTATTTTTCCCTATTAAAAAAAAATTGGAAGTTCTCAGAAAAATACCAAAAATTCAACATAGGCTAATTTCGATATTCCGAATCCAAAAACGAAGTCCATTTAGAAAAATAAATTTTATAAAATTTAAAAAATTAGGTATTACTATTCATAATGGCTACTTTGATTGGTTGTGGTGTGTGTTAGAACTCGAAGTTGTGTACAACACATGCTACTTTATTATTCAAAGAGATGTGTACCGTGGATGAATGGGGTGTTACATTCTCCCCTCCTTCAATTAATTGCATCCTCGCAATTTGAAATTATTCTTTGAAAATAAAGGTTGAAAATATAAAATACCTTTGTGGAAAACCCACATCAAAAATAAGGTTAATGAAAATATAACTTTAAAATAAAGAGAGAGAAGTACAATGGTCACCCGAGATAACCCATACTAGGATTCTATGAAAATATGGATATGGAGGAGAGAAAAACCATCACGGTCTGATGGAGGGTAATAGAAAACAGGATTAGTAGAAATTTAACCATATGAAAATCACAAACTTGTGATTGGTTAAATAGTCATTGAATCCACAGTTGGAAAAGTTAACCGAAAACATTTTTGCTTTAAGTTACCTTTCATAATGTTGAGGAATTTATTTAAGGGATTTACTAAGAATGTAAGGATATATACTTACTTGTCATGTAGACTTTCATTCTTTAATAAATGTTTACCACAAACCCATATTTCACTCAAAAAGATATTAGAACCCCAAAATATTATATTTATCTTAGTCGTACAAGGTTCCAAATATTAACACTTACCATTTAGATTAGAAAAACTATTTTGTAATAACCAGGGACTTACTGTAGGCTAATGGTAGGTAATAAAGGCATGTCGCACTATGGTTTTGGGTTCGATTCCTATTGCTTTTTCCGACGTGAGGGGTTATCCCCCAACCTACAGGTTGTCCTTTTCCTAAAACATTAGTATTATAATATTTCAAAAATAATCTTCAGAAATGTTTTAACCATAAACAATACTATTAATTGTTCAACTTAATCCATTCCAACCTTTATAGTTATCCAAAATACCTCTATCTAGACTTTATCTAAAAGTTCTCTAAATTCCAAAATCAATTGTAACATCAGATTCCCCAAACAAAGTAAAGTTTCTCTTATTGTCACAAACTAAAAATATGATTAACTTCATCATATTAAAACAAAAAGTACTGCAATACAATATTTTTATATATCACATTATTCTTATAACCAGAATATAATCCTTGAGTCCAGAAGCACTAGTACATTAATTATTCCTCTTCAACTATAGTAACAGCATAAGATTGGCCTTGATCCCTTGGCCTTTTATGAGGTAAGTTTCCTTGACCCTTTGTACATTCATTTGCATAATGCCCCATTTCTCTACAATTGTAGCACTCAACATTGATAGCCTCTTTCTTTCCCTTGCTATCATGAGCCTGGTGACCTTTTTCTCCACATTTATAACAAACTTCCATTCCTTTTAGGCATGTACCAGGGTGATTCTTCCCCCAATTATTGCATAATGGAAAATCCTTCTTTCCCTTTTTCCCTTTATCTGTCTCTTATTCCACCGTTCTCTTCTTCTCTTGCATTAATTTGTTGTCATAAGACTTAGAGAACTCCTTTTCTGTCTTGATAGCACACGAGACTATATCTTCATATGTTGAGAATGATTGTGATAGTAATTCTCGTCGGAGAAAAGGTTTTAACCCATCAATGAAACTGTCAATATTACTTCTTGGGTTACGTATATAATCTGCTGCATGCCTCGCTAACCTTGTAAAGTTAGCTTCATACTTTGCGACATTCTCATCCTCCTTTTGTCTCAGACTCATAAATTGACATTCCATATCTGCTCGATGGTCATGGAGAAAGTATTTTTCTAAGAAAAGCTCTTTGAACTCCCTCCATTCCATAGTTGATACCTCATCATCTTCCATTGTGTTTTGAATCAATGACCACCGCTGATCAACATCTCCAGTGAGGCAGTAAAATGCCATGATAACCTTTTCCCTTTCACTACTCCCCAAGATGTGGAATATTTTCTCTATGGAATTTATCCATTTCTCAGCTACTAATGGATTTTTACCCACATTAAATTTTGGTGTTTGTTGCCTCATGAAGCGGTCTAACATTGATCCTCCATGTTGCGGATCAGGGTGACCCATATGAGTAAGGTTATTATTCATAACCTGAGTGAGTTGTCCCAGTATGGTAATAAGTTGATCAGCACCAGTTGTATCTCCAGCTCCACAATAATTATCTTGAGCAGGAGGGAAATCCTTACATGGAGTGCGTGCATTGATACAGTTTCCATTCATTCCACTAGGCACCATTTCTAAACAATGGCATGAACTAGATTAGTTTATGAATCAAAATACAAATTTCTATACTTGTAAAATACTTAACATAAATTGAACTATTGATGTATATAATCCATAAACATAAAAATGTTTTCTTTGAGGAAGTATATACTCATAGCCCTTCATAGTGGTTTGTAAAGAAAATGATAATTATCCAAAGCATATCCCCCAAGAGTGTCGTAACCAAGAGTGCAGCAAGGCCCGTTGTCATGCACCAGTTCCTGTTCGAGTCTAGCTCAAAGTGGTGTTTTCAGGTTTTACCCCTAGGTACATCTGTGTCAGAGCCGCCTATACCTTCTCCTATCCAAATAGGGATGTATTGCTCGGAAAACTCACAAAATCTTTATAATACCATAAATCTAGGAAGTTCTTCTATAATAATCCTCAAAGTATATCTTTGGGCTATGTGCTCTAATCAGAGTTTATCTAAATATACCCTCCAAGGTTATTACTAAAATTCCTCTAATACCAACTGTAACGCCCCGACCCCAGTTACCCAGAGTCAGTACATTATTGAAAAACATTGGCATGATCACAATAGATCAAGTCTTGAAAGACCGATTAGTTTAGTCGCCTTAGAAACACTAGATACATTCATAAATGTTACATTACATCATAAAGTGAAAAACTACAATAACAAGGTCTCCATAGTCCACACTCATATCCTCTTTTGACTATCCCTATAGGTCATTCATAAAATACTTCTTCACATCCTGGAAAATATTAAAACATTGAAAGGGGTGAGCCCAGATGCTCAATAAGGATAACAATATTGCGGAAGCATTCATAAATAAACATTAACATTTAAGGAAATGTATAACTAAAACAAAATCCTTTTAAAACATGAACTTCAGCATAATATGGAAAAAATAAAATTAAATAATGCCATTTACTTACTCACATGGATATTCTAATAGTTGAATAAACACATGAAATATCAATAACCACTTTCATAATGATGGAATGCATAATGCCATACTATTATAACCACGTATCCAAGGCCTCGTTCCAAGACTACAAATAATATTTTGTCAAGGCCTCATTCCAAGACACTAGTTTGTCTCATGAGACCTACTGATGCATCGAGGAGCTATAGCGGGCTCCACCCTTCAATTATTAAGTCTAATGCATTCATCATATGAACATGTTTAAACATATCATAAACCATAATATAATCGTATCACATAAAACATGCATAAAAGAAACATAACATTTCCACATTTCAATCACAAGATATCAATACAATACACTGATATAATAATAACATTATCAAAACCATTTTCAATACAAAAATAAAAGAAAATTAAAACTTGGTATTTATTTTTCATTTAAAAAAAAGTTATGGCTTGTAGAGGAATCCGAAACTCAAATAATGGTCACGACGGTTGAGAAGTCGTTTTCGCTGCATACGTACGACTAGAAAAACATTCTTTTTTGTCGTTTAGTAAAATTCTTCGTATAAAAATATTCCTTTTGAATAAACGTGAAAGTAAAATGGGTTTAAACACCGTAAAAAAATTTGTGTAAAAAAAAATATGCCTCAATGAATGGAGATTGAGACAAAGTACCTTACAAAGATCATTTTTAAATAGAATAGATATATTATGTGTATTCACTATATGTACACATAAATAATGTATAAATACAAGATAGGACATAATAATATCAGGACAAATTTTAAAGTAGGAGATTAACCCAAAGAATGGAAATTGGGTTAAGAAGTTCCCTTACCTCATGTCCGACTTGACTCGACCGTTATTTATCCTCCTGAATAATAAAATTGAGTTAATCTATATTTTCTTAAGAAATATTTTCAAGTTAATTATTCCTTTTATATCACTTATTACCATGTTATGAACATTATGTAATTATTTAATTTAATAATGATCATTTTGTCGATCTTAGGTACTTGAGTCAAAAATAAACTTCTTATAATTACACTTTGTTCATGTGGTAAAATATACATTATATACATAATTATATTCATGAAGTAGATATCATATAAATCATATATATCCAGTATATACATTCATTTATAATATTACTTAACATTTAGTGGTAAGAAATGAAATGCACCGTTCATGGAGAGGGTAAGCCATACGTACGCATGAACGCTACTTTCATTTCTATTTAATATTTAGTGGAATGAAGAAATAATTATATAAAGGTATAATATAATTCCAGTATAATATAATGTAAAATACCATTTACTCCATCCTTTATACATCCCACATATGGCATTAATGATTCAAATCACTTTGAGGGGACGGTAGTCCGCACTTCCTAAAATGAAATTATCGCATTTACCCATAATTGAAGTCGTAAAGGTATGACATAAATGAAAAATACAGAATCATAAGGAAAACAAAAACATAATATATAGCATATATAAAAATATTTTCATCATAATGTCCACCATTAGAGGTGTTAAAAGAGTATTGAACAATCATCGTTTCGTGAGGCAGAAATTCACCATCCACATAAACAGTTTGTTCTATAACCATTAGATGTAGGTGTGTGTAAGTGTAGCTCGAATACTTCTTATAAAAACATCCTAGTATATTGAGGATACTGGTGTTGTTACAAAATAAATTTATAAAAAGAGTTTAGGGGGTTGGAGAAGCAAAAGAAAACAAAATAACAAAAGAGAAGACATTACCTTAAAATCGGGTAACTCTTTTTGATTTGAGCAAAAGACTTCCTTGGGAAGAATTATTCCCAAAGTGAGGCTTGTAGGAGTAATAGAAGGAATTTGAGAGAGTATTTGGGCCGAGGTTTCCTGAGCCAAAAGGCTTTGAAGGTGTGAATAAGGTGGTAGTGGTGGGGGCCTTTTATAAGAGGAGAGGAGGGGCACTCTTGGAAAGATTGAAATGTAACATTATTATGAAATGATTTTCGGATTCTAAAGGTCCCAAAATGATATATTTCAAGGATAAGGTGATAAGGGTTCTAAATAGACTCATCCAATAGGTTTTTTACAAGTTAAAGCCTTATATGTTACATTATCTTTTCATTTTTTTAAATCGTTAAATAATGAGTTAATCGATGCATCATCATGGTGTCATAAATAATTTAATTTATTTAATGTCTAAAAATTATAAAAAAAAATCTTATTATGTAGGAAATATTTTTATATTTATAATGAATATTTATAGTAAAAAATATGACTTGTATAACCCAATTTAAAAATTGATTTAGTAAAACAACTCATGTTTGTGACATTTTTATTTTAACATTAAATAAAAAGTTTTTAATGTCATTTTCCTACCAAAGTTGCTCCATGAGATCCCCATGTTGACCAATGGATTGTATTGGTCGGAAATGACTCATAAAATAGGGGTAGGACAAGTGTAACTGTATTTTCAAATTTTTATAATATCATTTTTACATTAAATTTCACTAATTACCTTTAATCGCGATTAATTAAACTTAAACGTTACTATTCACCAACAAAATTATTTTTATCCCATTGAACCAACTTTTACTTCCTAATGACAACCATGTATGTCAGATTTTTGAAAATCAAAACACAATACTGGTAATGTTTCATTTAAACAAAAAATCAGTTTTTTAACTACCACTTAGTGGTTTCACTATTCATCAAAAATGGAAGTTTTTCAGAACAATGCCAAAATTTCACCCTAAGATATAATTGATATTACAAATTAAAAAATGTTGTCTATTTTAAAAAATTCCAGACATATAAGTTTCATTAATTAATTTTATAATTAATTCTCGCTATCACAACATATAGCGTGTTTTTAAGAAACAATATATATCAAAAGATTGGCAATTGTTTATGTCTAATTTCAAAGTGAAATTAATTCTAATGACCACCATTGGGTAAAATCGTAAAAATATTTTCTAGTTTTACTTTAGAACCACTCAATTTTATAATTTATCACTATAAATTATTTTGACTAAAAAAGTTGTTTTTAGGTATTTTTCACTATTCAAAAAAATTGGAAGTTCTCAGAAAAATACCAAAAATTCAATATAGGCTAATTTTGATATTCTGAATCCAAAAACAAAGTCCATTTGGCAAGATAAAATTTATAAAATTTCAAAAATTAGGTATTACTATTCATAATGGCTACTTTGATTGGTTGTGGTGTGTGTTAGAACTCGAAGTTGCGTACAGCACATGCTACTATATTATTCAAAGAGATGTGTACCGTGGATGCTTGGGATGTTACACCTCTCATCCTCAAACCTTGATATTTATCTGGCACGAGGTTAGAATTCCTCCCACCCAACACATGGAGATTCATCTATAATGGGATAAGAATGCCTCCTGCCGAACACACTAGTTATCACATGGTTCTCAACACAGCAAGGAATAACCATTCACATCACAATATATAATTCAAACCATCTTATATCATACCAAATTAATATTTTCAAGGCATATACATCTTACAATATAACATAATAAAAGAATGAAATACATACATTCATATAATTCATTAAAGGGGTTCAAGCTATCTCATCCTAGCCAACCTCTAACCAAGACAATCTCATTTTCCTAACATGGAAAATGCTTTTCAAGACATATTATTAATGTTAAAAGGTGAAAAGGGCCAATTATCAAGGTATAACACCTATGGTTGACCACTCCTAGTCCATACCAAATATAAACACCCTAACAAGGTTAGATTCGTCAATCTCATACCACACAGATCATTTAGATATGAAGTAGTCATTATAAATATAGGGTTTGGCGAAAGAAAAACCATGGGACGCCAACAAGAAGTCAAAATGGAGAAACCAAAAATGGATACCACGTAACCACCTACCTTAGAGATATAATTGTAGGCTCTCTTGATATCGACCTCATATTGGTAGTACATTGGAAGAGATCAGAGTTCCTGTCCAATTCCCTGAAAATAGGGCATACGAGCTTGCATAAAAATAACAAGATGGAAGGCAATATATTCAAAAGAAGGAAGGGTGCGTGAGGTTATCCTTATCATGGCCCTTCCAATTCTTCTGATAGATCAAGAATCGGACTCCATAGTAAGGCTCAACCACAAAAAGAGTGAAGAGAGGGGTTTGGAGCTCAAAGGAGGCTCCCCTCTAGTTCTGTCCGTGGGTAGGAGGAAGAGAAAGTTATTTAGACTTAAATAGAATTAAGGAAAAATGGTAATTTTTACCCTGACCAGGGTCACACGGTTTGAGCACACGATTTACCAAACTATGCACAAACTGTTCACATATCACAGCCTTCAGTTAAAGGGTCACATAATTCAGGCGCACGGTTTACCAAAACCATGTGCAAACCTTGCGCACCTCCCTGCTTCCAGACCAAAGGCTGCATGGTTTACCCAAACCAAGTGCATGCTGTGTGCAGGCCTTGCGCCCTTTTCTGCAAGTCCATTTCCCAAACTCTCAGGCTTCAAACAAACCCCGGAAACTCCCCGGACCTTCTTGGAACATTACAGACACTAAAAAATCTTAAGGGAAATATTCTAAAGAAAAACTAATGATCCTTACCTATTCCAATGAGTCGGGTCGTTACAACCTACCCTCCTTAAAGAAAATTGTCCCCGAGTTGGAATTCCGAGTGTACTGAGGTTTCAGCAAAGATAATCTCTATCCATTGAGAAAATATATCAGCCTCTCTCTCCTAGGTCACAACCTGTACCCAGCCACGCTGACATAGCACCCGTACAAGAGGAACAGACCTGCCACAGAGTGTCATCACACTCCAGTCAACAATTCACATCAGATACTCCTTGAAGGATGCATCCATATCCAGTTGAACCTCACCAGGCTAAAAAACATGAGCCAGATCTGAAAATAATCTGCGTAGCTGAGATACATGAAAATAATCATGCATGACTTGGAATCTCTGTTGATGTTCAAGCTCGTAAGCTACTGGCCCGATCCTCTTCATCACCTCAAAGGGTCCTACGAACCTCGGTGAGAGATTACCCTACTTCTATATATGTCTCTTCCCCAACCTAGGTGAGACCTTCAAGAAAACCCGGTCCCCAACCTTGAACTCAAGAGGTCACCGCTGCATGTTAGCATAGGAATACTGCCTAGACTGAGCTGTCTGCATACGCTTCCTAATAATCTGTATCTACTCTATAGTTTCATGCACAAGACGTGGTCCTAGAAGAGCTTCCTCCTCTACTTCAAGCCAGCACAAAGGTGAGTGATAAGGCCTACTATATAAGGCTTTATGGGGATCCATATCAATGGTAGACTTGAAGCTATTTTTATAACTGAACTCAATAAGAGGAATGTGTTTCTACCATGAACCTCCAAAATCAAGAACACAGGCACGTAACATATCCTCTAATACCTGTATAGTCTGTTCGGTCTGTCCGTCAGTCTGCGGGCGATAGGCTGTGCTCAAAAGCACCTGCGTACTCAAGGCCTTCTATAAACCCTAACAGAAAAAAGATGTAAAACAAGGATCTCAATCTAAGACAACAGATAACGGTTCTCCATGAAGGTGCACTATCTCCTTGAAATACATTATTCCCAAGTCATTAACCATGAAGGTATCCTGTAATGGTAAGAAATATGCGACCTTCATCAGACGGTCGATGATAACCCATACTGCATCATTTCCACGAGGTGACCTGGGTAAACCAGTTACAAAGTCCATAGAAACATCATTTCACTTCCACTTCGGAATGGAAAACGGCTGCAAAAACCCTACCTGACACTGATGTTCTACCTTCACCTTTTGACAGGTAGAACAACATGTGATAAAATCGGATATCTCCTGCTTCATGCTGGGCCACCAGTACTGTCGTCGCAAATCACGATACATTTTGGTGATGCTTGGTTGAACTGCCCATGCTGAGGCGTGGAAATCCCTCATCAGTTCCTCTCTGATGTCTGATGGGACCCATTCACACCCACAGAACAATAAATTATCACCCTCATCCATGTTCTAGTATGTAGTGGCATCATCAGCGACACTCTCTCATAGAACAAGGCCTTTTGGATCTGACAATTGTCTTACCCTGACCTGTCCCAATAGAGTATATGTCACCGCTATGTTTGAGAGGACAGTCTGACCCCGACCCTCCTAAACCTCAATGTGCATCTCTATAAATTGGTCCATCAGCTTCCACTCCTCATCAGATTCCTGAACCACTTGCGACAATGTTTTCCAATGTAGAACATCTACTACTAAATTTCCATTCCTAGGAGTGTAGGCCAGTTTGAAATCAATGGATTGCAGGTACTCGACCCACTCATGTTGCCTGATATTTAGATCCTGCTAAGTGAAGATATATTTGAGGCTTTTGTGGTTAATGAATACAACAAAATTCTCTCCCAAAATATTGAATCTCCAACAGTGTCAGGCATGTACAATAGCTACGAGCTCAAGTTTTTGCATCGAATAATTCCGTTCATGAGCCTTTAACTGACAATATACATACACAATGTCTCGCTCGTCCTGAATCACGAAATCTCTTAGCCTAATAATTGACGCATCACAAAAGACCCTATAAGCTTTTCCTGGCACCTCAAGATCAGTATCAATGCGAAAGTTAGTCTGCCCTTCAGTTCTTAAAAAGATACTTCACAAGGTTCTGACCAATAGAATCTCACCACCTTTTGGTCAATTATGTAAGCGGTGCTTCTAGGTGTGAAAAGTCATGAATGAACCACCTATAATATCCAGCAGGTCTCAAGAAACTCATGATATCAAAGACATTCTTGGGATACTCCCATGAAACTACAACACTCACCTTCTCAGGGTCAACTGAAACTCTAGACTCTAAAATAATGTTACCCAGGAAGTGAACCTTATTTATCCAAAAGTGGAATTTACTGAGCATATCATAAAGTTGATTCTTCCTTAGTGTATTCAACACGATCTCAAGATGGGTTGCATGGTCGTGTCTCGAACATGAATAGGAAAAACTATCATCCAAAAATACAACAACAAAATAATCAAGGTAAGGGTCAAAAATATGATTTATAAGAGCCATAAACATTTTAGGTGCATTCGTAATCCCAAACAACATGACTAGGTACTTATAGAGACCATACCTACTCCTGAACACCGTGAGAGGTATGTCTGAAGTCCTAACAAGCATCTGGTGATAGCCTGACCTCAAATCTATCTTTGAAAACACCTCCACTCCTCGGAGATGATCGAATAGGTCATCAATTCAGTGTGAAGGAGACCGAGTCTTAATAGTCAGTTGATTTATCTTACGATAATCCACGCAAAGATAAAGGGTGCCATATTCCTTCTTGGAAAAAAGAACCAGTGATTCCCAAGGAGAAGTACTGGGTCGTATAAAGCCTTTTTCTTCCATGTCCCCCAGCTGACTCTTGAGCTCCATGAGTTCCTTACGTTCCATCCTATAAGGAGGAATGGTCACTGGTGCTTCTTCTAGAATATGCTCAATAGTAAAATCCACCTCTCACACTGGAGGTATACTAGAGGAATCATCAAGAAAGACATCACTAAAATGATCCACCACTGGAGGATAAATAGAGGGTTGTAACCCTTGGTCGTCGAGATAAAGTCTGGCAACCTGTTCCATGAAACCACCTAAGCTTTGGTGCGCTGGTCCTACTCATGTCGCACTAAGATCCCATTCTCCCTTATGCATATGCATTCTGCCCTCTGGTTATGTAAATTCCACCCTCCAATGATAGTAGTCAGTTCGTTCTCTATAGCGAACTAACCAGTCCATACCGATTATTACATAAAAACTTGTCATATACAGAACATACAGGTTCCACATGAAAGGGTAACTTCCCACCTTGAGGGGACAATTCTGACAATGACAAACTCCCTCTGAACGAATACCCAACTGGGTATCTAACATGATCATACCATGATATGACTCAACGTCAAGACCCAAACATCTGATAATTGCCTCTGATATAAAAGTCTGAGAAGTGCCTATATAAAAAAAAGCGGATACTAATATAGAGGAAAAATGAATCATACCTCGTACAGTAGATGGTCCGACATGCTACTCCTGTGGTGTAGGCTCGACTGCATACACCTGGCCGGTACCATAGCCCTGAGTCATAGCTGGGCTACACTGAGCAGACCCGCCCTACTGGTGCTGAGAGTAATAAGCCTGATTACCTCTACCTTGACTGCCACCACAGCCTGATCCACTGGTTGTATTCCAGCCACCTAACTGACGTGATCCTACCTATCCAGCACTAGATCATGGAGTAGGAAAAGATCCCTACTCGCTGGACCCTGGGGGAAAAGTCTTGCGGATGCAGTGGAGATGACCCAACCTACCACAGCCTATACACTCCACTGGGATTTGTGTACACTACCTCATCATATGTCCTGTAACCCCACATTAGTGACAAATAGGAGTACCACCTAAGAAAATGGTCTGACCACCACTAACACTGCGAGAGTCCTCAAAACACCGCTACTTCCTAGAAGCAGATGCACAAGAACCCTTCAGTGCCGAACATCCCTGGTTCACACTGTCCGCTTCTATAAAGTTCCCCTATATGATCAAAGCCTTATTGATGATCTTTAAAACGGTCTTCATCCTGAACACATTAAACTATCATCATATAGTGTAACATAACCCATCCTCAAAATGCCTAGCATCTATGAGATCATCAGCAGCAAGTATAGGAGAAAAACGCTGTAACTCAGTGAAACAGGATGAATATTCCATGACAATCATGGTCCCTTGTTGTAGATTCATAAACTCCCTAGCTCTGTCAGCCCTCAAAGTCTGGGGAGAGGAGTAATTGTAGAATATGGTATGGAAATCAGTCAAGATCATATCTCTCTGCTCTCCTGACTAGGTGATGACATCTGAACACCTCCTGGCTGAACCATGTAGCACATACGCTGCGAGATTGAGCCTTTGCTCCGGAGGCATCTCATGGTGATAAAAGATGGTCAAAATAGCTTCCAACTTGGACTCTACAGCAAGTGGTCTGCCATCTCCTACAAAAGTAGGAGGATGCTGCGACTGAAACTCGCGGGTCAACTTTTCCATACTCAGGGCAGGTCTCACTCCACCTTGCATACTCTGCATCATACACAAGAAGCTCTCACGGAACTGGGCATCAACACCCATCCCAGGAATAGCTCGAGGAGCAATGGGTGTCTTGATAGGAAGATCAACTGGAGGATCAGGGCTAGCCACCTCAGGAACGTGATCATCACCACCATCAACATGCGTTACTCAAAGAAGTCTCAAAGGCATAATACTACAATGAAAGACGAATGAATCAAAAGAAGAAACAAAAAATATTAATTGTTGAACTCTAGAAGCATGGATAGGTACAAAGCCTTCCAACCCCTAATATCACCTATCCACACCCAAAGGGACTCTTAGTAAACCCTGTAACTTTTCCAATTTAACTCTGTACGGTGATATGGAATTTCTCAGCCCATAAGGGACCATACTCCTCATGAATTAAAAGATGACACACACTTGGATGTCATTTATCACTTACTAGCACCAATCAATCATTTAAAGTTCCTTTTAAGCAAAATATTTGTTTAGTTTGAATGTAATTTATCGATCCATAAGGGCCCATACACCTTATGAACCAAAGAGTGACACCCACTAAAACCACATCAATCCCCAATCCACAACAAGAATGTAGGGCTAGCACAAAGGCACACATATAACAATGTCATGGAAATAAACAACAAGAAATTCTCACTGAAAATCTAAACGTGACCTGGAAAGATGCATTGCCTTGTCATATTGTGCCTATCGTGATGAATTTTATAATGCATAACACTCATTCCATCAGGTCGAACCCTGAAATCCAAATTCCAACATTGCAAATCTCAATAACATCACAAAACATGTGAAGAACCCAATGGTGAAACGATATAAATAGTAAATATAAGAATCAATAACAATATAAAATAGGAAACATGGTCTTTTCCCCATACATGGGTTTGCAAAGCCCAAGAACAGCTTATAACTAAGTCCCTAAGCGTTCCCAGTGTCCAAGTCTATCGTCTCCAAATAGTAAAGAAAAAAAGAAAGAAAACCCTCATATACCACTTTGTGACGTCCTAGACCCAGCTGCCCCACAACCAGAGCCCCGAGCCTGGTTGGCCACATGACCCCTGGTTCGTCTCCCCATAGGCCAAGGGATGCCGACTAGCAGCAGGGGTGTAATGGTAAGTCAGTGGGGAGACTGTACCCCCATGTCAGAGTACACAACATAAATAGAAGCAAATTAATACAAATAGAGGAAACACAATCAATGGAAAAATAGGATAAAAGGGGAAACATACAAACCAAACAACAAAATTAAAGAATCCCCTAATAATTATAAAAAAGCCACATAGGTAGTGTCTGATACAAAATGGATGCATGGAATGCTTATAAAATGGAAATAGAAAACAAGAATGCTATACAATAATACAAAAAGAGAACAAAATTAGTGCACGAGCATCTCTGGCCAAGTCGACTCTCTGCTCTGGATTTCCATCTAGACATATATATATCAACAACCTGAAGCTGTGACCCTGCCCCTACTAGTACCTGTAGCAGTAGAGTTTAAACGGGTTCCCAAGAGGCCGCTTGGGTAGGCTGTGAGACAAGTCTCAGTAGGCCACCACCAATGATGTCTACATGTAATAAAAATAGGTTTTCTCAAGAAAAGTGAGTAATATACTGGACGTATGTAAAGCAAAGTAAATATGAAACCCTCCTACTCAGGTTTTAGACGGACACCTAGCGGGTGTACCTGCTTTATCTCCTGGCAGGGATTCTGAAAAATCACTAGAGGTTTAAGTATATAGATATAGGTTGTCAATGGAATGAGGTAAGCATGCCTCTCATCCATACTTCTCACATATGTAATAATTATCTCTGGCCCGAGGTATGAATTCCTATCATCCACAAGCACTGTAACTGGCATGGGGTAGAAATGCCTCGCACCCATAAAGGTTATATGGCAATGAGGTATAAATTCCTCTCATCCTCAAACATTGAGATTTATCTGGCCCGGGGTAAGAATGCCTACCTCCAAACATACAGAGATTCATCTAGCATAGGTTAACAATGCCTCCTGCCAAACAAATGGGTTATCACATTGTTGTCAACACAGCAAGACATAACCATTCACATCACAATATATAAGGAAAACCAACTTATATCATAGCACATTAACATTTTCAAGGAATATCCATCTTACAATATCACATAAACAAAGCATGGAATACATACATGCATCTCAGTTCATTAAATGGATTCAGGCTATCTCATTCTAGCCAAACTCTAACCAAGTCATCTCATATTTCTAACATGGAAATTTTTTTTTCAAAAAATATCATTAAGTATTAAAGGTGAAAAAGGGCCAATTCTCATGGCGTAAAACCTATGGTTGACCACTCCCAATCCATACCAAATATAAACATCCTAACAAGGTTAGATTCATCAATATCATACCACACATGTCATTTAGATATGAATCTGTCATTATAAATATGGGGTTTGGTGAAAGAAAAACCATGGCACGACAACAATAACACAAAAAGGAGAAACCCAAAATAGAGACCACGTGACCACCTACCTTAGAGCTATAGGCATAGGCTCTCTTGATATCGTCCTCAGATTCACTGTAGGTTAGAAGTGATCTGAGTTCTAGTCCAATGCTCTGATAATAGGTCATACGATCCTACATCAAAATAACAAGACAGAAGGAATGATTTGATGATGAAGGAAGGGTGAGTGATGTTAGCCTTACCTTGGCCCTTCCAATGCTTCCGACGGATCAAGAATCAGACTTCAGACGAAGGATCCACCAAGAAAAGAGTGAGGAGAGGGTATTGGTGCTCAAAGGAGGCTCCCCTCTCGTTCATTCCATGGGTAGGATGAAGAGAAAGTTATTTAGGCTTAAATAGAATTAGGGGAAAATGGTAATGTAAAGACCCAGAAATTTCAAGGAAATATTTTTTCTTAATTCATTTTGAATTTTACAAGTACGCAGTTTCTGACGGCACCTGATTCTGAGGCCCGGTGTGCCCGAAATAATTTTCTGAAGTTTTGTTAAGCTTAAATTAACACGCGTAAGCAGTTTTACTGATAAAGTGTAATAACTCTTAAATGATTACTCAGACCAGAACTCTGATGGTACCATTGTGCTCAGGATGGCAGGATTACCCTAGGCGCGACTTAAGTTTAGTCGGTGTGGGCCTCCTGTGAGAATTTCCAAAAATGGCATAACCATAAATAAATAATTAAATAAATTATTTTATTTTTCAAATGATTATAAATCAGAAACAGTATCCCAGATTAAAAATATGAGACAACCGCTGAACTCGTGAGGGCATGGTTTATTTAAGAAGATACTAACTTTGGCCGGCACGGGCCACCAGAAAAAGTTACTTTTTGGCCACAAATAAAATAATTAAATGACAATTATTTTATTTTAAAATTTGTATCTATTAAACGGTTACTCAGATTGAAAATCCGAGAGTACCGTTTGATTCATTGGGGCGTGTTTCACTTAGGCAAAGCCTGATCATGACCGGCATGGGTCGAGGGTGACTAATAATAACTTTTTGAACTTTCTTTCGAGTATGTTCAGTAAATGTAAGAGTGGGGTTTTCTAACTTTTGAACTGTTGCTCAGAATCGAATTCTGAGGGCACTAATGGGATCGTAGCACCGATACTTACTTAGAAACGCCTCTTCCGGAGTTTCATTTGCTCGGTTGTGGTTTTTAATTTTTGGGTTTTATGTTATGAAATAAAATAATGTTGTACGACAATTTTATTTTTATTTCACTTAAAGCCTCTTAAAGGCCACTATGAGCTGCTTAAGATCAGTTGAAATGGATAGGGTGCAATCCAAAATATCCAACCCACTTGGTAGGATATTTGTGGGGTGGGGCCCACACGAGCCCCTCCGTTTCTTTTCCCTTAAGTAACGCACCCGCGAAAACACTTTTTAAATAAATTCAACTGGGGCCTTTTCTTAAATTCTTAAACGCTCCTATTAATTGGGCGGTTTATTCATTGAAATTAATTCTATTAATTAATGGGTCATTACTTAGTTTGTTTTACTTTTGTTGGCAAGTAATAAAATACAACCAAAACCTTTTCTTTTTGAGTGTTATTCATTGAGAGGATTTGAAATAACTTAAATCCTTTAACCTCCAATGCGAAGAACGTGAAGAACGTGAAGAACGCCGGCCTCTGACAAAGAACGTCGAACCCGCGGAGATCGACGATGCGATGCCATGTACCGCGACGCCGACGATTCTCCCTCCACGACGCTTCTTCCGATATGATCCAACCCCGAGACAACCTTCGATCAAAAATGACAAGGTATGGGTTTTATTTGAAAGAAATGTTTATTCCCATGGTTGTTCATCTAAAATAATGAAACCGGACCAAAGTTCAATTTTAATTTTATTAAAATTGTTCCTTGTTTGTTTTTCATGGGTTGAATATTTTAATCCCGATTGTTATCACCTAACGCGGAGGGTGCGGGCCAAACAAACACGGCCCAAAAACCCTCTGTAGTTCTTCGTTGATGTGAGGATTTGGCGGGTGATGACAAAACGTTCCGCAGAGGCGATTTGATGATATCGCAGTGAAGAACGGGACCTGGGAGGAGTAGCGGCATAGACAGAAGTGGAATCGGACCACCGGAGCAACTCTGGTGGCCCGCAGAACCCACCAGAGTTGCTGGCGGTGCCAGCGAACCCGCGACCGTGCAAGTCCGGCGCACACGGGACGTGGCAGATCCGCGCCCGCTGATCAAGGGCGGCCCCCGTAGGGGCCGCAGTGTTGTCATGCGGGGGCAGCGCGCCCCCCGTGATGCCCGGCTGCTCGGCCGAGCCGAGCCGGGCAGGGCCACGCCCTGGCCGGGCCGGACCGGGTCCTGCCGGGTCGGACCCGGGTCGGGACGACCCGGTTCAGGCTGACCCAGGGGGGGTCGGGCCGGGTCGGTCCGGGCCCAGACCCCCCGTTTCCGGACCTTTTTAGTCTTTTTATCATAACTTGAGCTATAGGCCTCCAAACCACACGCCGTCAGCGGAAACATGATCCTTGGATTGAGACGGTCGTTTAGGTATATCGCAATAAAGGTTTTACAATACTTTGGGTTCGACTGGTTTGGTTCGTACACGAAACCAACCGGGCCCTCGGAGCGGAAACACTCATATCTTGAGCTCCGGACGTCCGATTGACTTGGCGTCGGCTTTGATGGAATCCTCTAAGTTAGATGGATAATTTGTCTTACTCTGCCCGAGGTTTGGACATAGGTAGAGTATGGTCAGGTTGGTTCGCTCATGAAACCAACCGGGCCCCTGGAACGAAAAAGCCAATAACTCACAGATCGGGCATCCGATTGACGCGCTGTCTGTCTCGTTGATTCCCTTTTGATGAGAGGATACTTTTGGCATACATATCTTGAGTTTTCGATACAGTTGGATAGTGGTTGGGTTGGATTTCACCCAAAATCCTACCGGGCCCCTGGAACGGACAAGCTGATATCTTTCAGATAGGACGTCCATTCGACGAACCGTCAGCTGAATTGATGATCACGTTGAGAAACTGTCCCTAAGTGTATACCCTATGAGAGTTTGGGGTACAGTTGATATACAGCTGGGATTGGTTTGTTCACGAAACAAACCGGGCCCCTGGGAGGAAAAGGCTAAGAACTCACAGACCGGGCATCAGATTCACGTGTCGTCTGTTGCGTTGAGACCCCTATGACGAGGCGGTTCATTGAGATACTTCTTAGTGGGACATTGTTATACATGTAGTATTGACTAGTATCTCGTGGAGTGGACCCTCTTGGAGATGAGAATGTGGAGTATGGAGACCGTATAGCCAGCTGAGACCTGGGGACTTCTTGACTGATCGACTCGGTGTGTTTCAGATAGCCTAGTGGGGAGCGCTTGGTTGTAGCAGCAGACCCACGACGAATGAGTTCTTGGTTGTATCGGGAGACCCGCGATACTCAATAGAAGGAGTACCTCTAGAGGCTATGAGGGGGAGTGTTTGGTTGTAGCTGCAGACCCATGGCGGAGGAGTGCTTGGTTGTAGCGGCAGACTCGTGGTACTCAACAGAAGGAGTACCTCTGGAGGTTATGAGGGGGAGTGCTGGGTTGTAGCAGCAGACCCACGGCGGATGAGCGCTTGGTTGTAGCGGCAGACCCGCGGTACTCAACAGAAGCAGTACCTCTAGAGGCTATGAGGGAGAGCACTTGGTTGTAGCAGTAGAACAATGGTAGAGGAGCGCTTGGTTGTAGAAGCAGACCAACAGTACTCAATAGAAGGAGTATATCTGGAGGCTATAAGGGGGAGTGCTTTCTTGTAGCGGTAGACCCATGGTGGGAAGTGCTTGGTTGTAGCAGAAGTCCCACTGTACTCGACAGGAGAGTACCTCAGCAGTCTTAGGTTAGTGAGCAGTACCTCGGAGTCATGACAGGACCACTGTACACTCCAGAGACGGAGCTCTTCAGCAGTTACGGTTTCGATAATGAAAATCCTGGTTTGAGCTGAATATTTGATCTTTGTGTTTGCCTCATGAATGATATTGGTCACTTGATAACATAGGTATATGTATGGGAATATACCTAATTAGAGTTTATCTATTGAGATCTTCGTTGTGGTTATCCTTGTTGGTTTAGTGAGACCTCGAGGGTCTCAGGGTCCCTACTGAGTATCGTTATACTCACCACTGCATGGACTATGCCCGCACCACACTGTGTTGGTTGCAGACGACAGACAGTGATGACAGAGGGTGAGTGTTCGAGGACTGGACGATACCTTGGGGTGGACTACATGACAAGTTAGTATCCAGAGGTGGAATTCACGGCGAGACGACACTCGGAGGAGGTTGGCGGGCGAGCGCGTTGGGGAGGCTATCTGTACCTACCCTTCAGGTAGGATCTGTGGTGGACGATCTAGGAGCTGCGCCATCTATACCTACCCTTCAAGTTGGATCCGAGGAGGACGACCCAGGAGCCGCTTCCGTCCTTCCAGCTATTTCCTTTTTCTGTTGTACGTGTCTAGCTGTAGTTGTACTTTCTTTTGGGTTTGTATTCTGGCCCATTTACCTTTCAGCACTTCTCTTTGTACTTAGTGTTTTAATTTCTCATGTACTATGAGGTGTTTTGTTTAATTTTATAAAGGCAATGCCTTCCCTTTTATTGGGATTTACGCCTTTGGTGCTAGTCTCTATCCCCTGGACTATGGAAGGCGGGCTTGGGGTAGTCACGACACGGGCCCCGAGGACGGGTCGTGACAAATTGGTATCAGAGGAGTTCGGTTCTACCACAGACTCTGATCTTTCATCTATGTTAAGCAATAGTGTTAAGTGTATTGAGTGTGGTTATCAGTCCAGGGAGCCCAGTATTGGTGCGGTGGCCGACGTATCTGTACACCATGACCCTGAATTCTGATTTCCGACTTAATGAATGAAAACATTAATTGCATGTGTGTTTCAAGTTTTCTGTATGGTTACTTTGTATCAGCTTACCAGTTATATTGTTCTGACCATGGAACATCTGTTTCCTTTTCAGGATGGGCCCACGATGGCAGCCAGCTAGGGTTCCAAGAATTGTTCGTGACGACATCCCACCGAGCAACGAGGCCTCTGTATAGGGCCCTTTGACAGCTGAGGCACTGGCAGTACCTCTACCCACAGAGCCACCGATGCTTCCAGCCCTAGCCGCTGACGATGCATGTCTCCTCAAAGCTCTGCATGAGTTTCAGCGCCAGCAACCGCCTAGGTTCCATGGGCAGACGAACCCCCAGGTAGCCGAGGACTGGCTGGAGGCAGTTGTACGAGTTTTCAGGCTAGTGAGGACACCGGCAGACATCATGGTGATCCTCACAGTGAGCCTACTGCACGCAGCAGTGGGCCGATGGTGGAGCTTGATTCTGCAGGTGCATGACACGACATCTCTCATCTGTACGGACTTTGAGAGCCTCTTCCGCTCGGAGTTCGTCCCAGCCACCCTCCGAACGGTGCACATTCGGGAGCTTCTATAGCTGCAGTAGGGCAGCATGTCAGTAGCCTAGTACGTGGAGAGGTTTACCGATCTCTCGTGCTATTCCACAGACATGGTACGAGACCCTTTCTTCAGGGCCCGAACCTTCGATCAGGGGCTCAAGCGAGAGATTAGATCCTCTGTAGTTCCACTCAGCATTCCGACGCAGATAGGGGTGTTGGAGCAAGACCTTTTAGTGGAGAGTTTCCTTGCTGAGTAGTCTCCAGCAGCAGGACCCACCACTAGCTGGCATGCGCCAGAATCTTCTACATCAGGTAGTAGACATATGACGCAGTGGTCCAAGAGGACCAAACATACAGGTGGTCGACCGCATGACTCATGGTCGGTAGTGAGAGGCACCAAGGGAAGTGATAGAGCCAGACCTGCCATGCAGTGTTACTCCTGCGGCGGGATTGGTCACATAGCACGTGACTGTATGACCCGCCATACAGATGACCAGAAGTTAAATGAAGAACCTCCTAGGCAGATGTAGAGGTTCGATCAAGGTAGAACACTAGGAGTAGTCGACCATGGCAGAGGAGCAGGCAGTGTAGATGGAGGTGGACGACGCTTCGCGGTGTTGCCACCACCACCACCAGGAGGTCCACCCCGACAGTAGGGAACTAGTGGACATGGGAGAGCTCAGCTTCAAGTAGCTGAGGCCTTCGATCATGGAGCTATGGGAGCAGATGAACAGGAGCGGGACTAGCTCCAGACCTGGAGACTTTTGTTTATGCTGCTTCAAGCTTTGTTGATGTCTGTTGTAGATGCTTCGTTTCTTTTTATTATTAGATGCAATAATAAAAATACTCCTATCTTTATGATTTTTGCTTCCCTGTCATTTTGTTGGGTTGATACAAAGAGTTCCCAGCTAAAACTGTTTTCTTGACCCTCACATTCGAGATTCCTACTGGAGGAAACCCAGTGACCATACACTGATGCCGACAGTGTGAATCAACCCTTGGAGGCGAGAGTAACGGTTAGATCTCTTGGTAGTAGAATCGAGGCCTTACGACGTCATCCTTGGTATGGATTAGTATCATCCATGTAGGGGTTTACTGTATTAGGCAACAAATGTGGTTCATCCAAGGGATGAGACCAGATTTCTCTTATCGGAAAAGAAGAAATCATAGAAACTCTTGTGGGACCAATGATGGTCATGGCCACAACAGAGAAGGTCCAGGTCATCCAAGATTGGATGAGGATAGCTCAAAGCTGATAGAAGCCTTATGCTGACAGGAGGCAGAGACCACTGGAGTTCAAGGATGGGGACCACGTTTCCCTACGGGTCTCACCTCGATGAGGTTTATAGGGATGTGGCAGAGGCGACATGTTATCTTTGAGGTTCTTTGGACCATTCCAGGTCCTCAATAGGATTAGTGAGCTGGATTATTGCCTGGTTCTTCCACCTCAGTTGCACCAGGTGCACGACGTCTTCCACATGTCTCAGCTGAGGAGCTGGTTTTGGCGATGGGGTGACTTTTGTGGGGTTCTGATAGAGGTTGAGGATCGACAGGAGTGGGTCCTACGAGGATGGTCGATTCCTCTTTTGCGCTTTCGTAGGCAGCACGATAACCTCCAGGAGAGTACATGGGAGTAGAAGGCTCAGATGCGTGCTCAGTACCACTTTTGTTTCCATAGTTTGTGTTATAGCTTTACAGGGACGTAAAGCCCTGAGGTGGGAGTAATGTAAAGACTCATAAATTTCAAGTAAATTTTTTTCCTAATTTTTTTGTAATTTTATGAGTACACAGTTTCTGACGGCACCTGATTCGGAGGCCCGGTGTGCCTAGAATAATTTTCTGAAGTTTTGTTAACCTTAAATTAACGCGCGTAAGCAGTTTTACTGAAAAATTGTAATAACTCTTAAATGGTTACTCAGATCAGAACTCTGATGGTACCATTGTGCTCAGGATGGTGGGATTACCCTAGGCGTGACTTATGTTTAGTCGGCGCGGGCCTCCTGTGAGAATTTCCAAAAATGGAATAACTGTAAATAAAATAATTAAATAAATTATTTTATTTATCAAATGATTATAAATCACAAACAGTAGCTCAGATTAAAAATCTGAGAAAACCGCTGAGCTCGTGAGGGCCTGGTTTATTTAAGAAGATACTAACATAGGCCTGCACGGGCCTCCAGAAAAAGTTAGTTTTTGGCCACAAATAAAATAATTAAATGAAAATTATTTTATTTTTAAATTTTTATCTTTTAAACGGTAACTTGGAGTGAAAATCCGAGAGTACCGTTGGATTTGTTGGGGTGTGTTTCACTTATGCAGAACCTGACCTTGACCATCACGGGTTGAGGGTGACTAATAATAACATTCCAAACTTTCTTTCGGGTACGTTCAGTAAACGTACGAGCAGGGTTTTATAACTTTTGAACTGTTTCTCGGAATCAAATTCCGAGGGCACCGATGGAATCGCAGCACCAGTACTTGCTTAGAAACGCCTCTTCTGGATTTGTGTTAGCTCGGTTGTGGTTTTTAATTTTTGGGTTTTAAGTTATGAAATAAAATAATGTTGTACGACAATTTTATTTTTATTTCACTTAAAGCTGCTTAAAAACCACATTAAGCTGCTTAATCTCAGTTGAAACGGATAGGGTGCAATTGAAAATATCCTTCCCACATGGTAGGATATTTTTGGGGTGGGGCCCACATGAGCCCCGCCGTTTCTTTTCCCCTAAGTAACACACCCCTGAAAGCCCTTTTTAAATAAAGTCAACTGGGGCGTTTTCTTAAATTCTTAAATGCTCCTATTAATTGGGTGGTTTATTCATTGAAATTAATTCTATGAATTAATGGGTTGTTACTTAGTTTTACGTTTATTGTCATGTAATAAAATAAGACCAACACTTTTTCTTTTTGAGTGTTATTAGTTGAAGGGATTTTAAAGAACTTAAATCCTTCATGCTCCAACGTGAAGAACGCGAAGAACGCGAAGAACATGAAGAACGCGAAGAACGCCAGCCTCCGACAAAGAACGCCGAACCCACGGAGATCGACGACGCGACACCATATACCACTACACCAACGATTCTCCCAACGTGACGCTTCTTCCATGACGATCCAACCCCATGACACCCTTTAATCGACAACGACAAGGTAGGGGTTTTATTTGAAAGAAATGTTTATTCCCATGGTTGTTCACCTAAAATAATGAAACTGGACCAATGTTCAATTATAATTTTATTAAAATTGTGCCTTGTTTGTTTTTCATGGGTTGAATATTTTATTCCTGATTGTTATCACCTAACGCGAAGAGTGTGGGAAAAACAAACACGGCCCGACAACCCTCCGCAGTTCTTCGGTGATGTGCGGATTTGGCGGGTGACGAAAAAACGTGCCGCAGAGGCGATTTGATGATACTGCAGTGAAGAACGTGACCCGAGAGGAGCAGCGGTGCAGACAGAAGTGGAATCGGACCACCAGAGCAACTACGGTGGCCCGCAGAACCCACCAGGGGTGTGGGTCGCCGGCGCGGCGGCGCCAGTGGACCCGCGTCCGCGGGGGTCCGGCGCACACGGGACGCGGAAGAGCCGCGTCCGCTGATCAAGGGCAGCCCCCGCAGGGGCCATAGTGTTGTTACATGGGGGAAGCGTGTCCCCCGCGTCGCTCGGCCACCCGGACGAGCTGAGCCGGGCCGGGCCGCGCACTGGCCGGGCCGGACCGGGTCCAGCTGGGTCGGACCCGGGTCGGGCCCACCCAGGGGGGTTGGGCTGGGTCGGTCCGGGCCCAGACCCCCCGTTTCCGGACCATTTCGGTCTTTTTCTCATAACATGAGCTACGAGCCTCCAAATGACACACCGTCAACGGAAACATGATCCTTGGAACATGACGGTTGTTTTGGTATATCGCAATAAAGGTTTAGGAATACTTTGGGTTCAGCCGGTTTGGTTCGTACACGAAACCAACCGGGCCCTCGGAGCGGAAACACTCATATCTTGAGCTTCTGATGTCCTATTGACGTGCAATCGACTTTGATGGATTCCTCTAAGTGAGACATATCTTTTCGCTTACTCTGCCCGAGGTTTGGATGCAGGTGGAGTACTGTCGGCTTGGTTCTCTCACGAAACCAACCGGGCCCCTGGAACGAAAAAGCCAATAACTCACAGACTAGGCATCTGATTGACGCGACGTCTGTCTTGTAGATTTCCTTTTGACCAAAATAAACTTTTGGCATATTTTGATTGACTTGTGGATGCAATTGAATAGTGGCCGGGTTGGATTGCACCCGAAATCCAACCGGGCCCCTGGAATGGACATGCTGATATCTTTCAGACAGGACGTCCATTTGACGAACCGTCAGCGGCGTTGATGATCACTTTGAGAAATGGACCCAAAGTGTATACCCTATGAGAGTTCAGGGTACAGTTGAGATATGTCCGGGATTGGTTCGCTCACGAAACCAACTGGGCCCCTGGGACGAAAAGGCTAATAACTCCCAGACCGGGCGTCTGATTCACGCGCCGTCTGTTGCATTGAGACCCCTATGATGAGGCGGTTCGTTGAGATACTTCTTCGGGGGACTTTGTGATACTTGGAGTATCAACCAATAGCTAGTGGAGCGGACCCTCCTGGAGACAAGCGTGCGGAGTACGGAGACCGTATAGCCAGCTGAGACCTGACGACTGCTTGACCGATCGACTCTGTGTGTTTCAGATAGCCCAGTGGGGAGCGCTTGGTTGTAGCAGCAGACCCACGGAGGATGAGCGCTTGGTTGTAACGGCAAACCCGCGGTACTCAACATAAAGAGTACCTCTGGAGGCTATGAGGGAGAGAACTTGGTTGTAGCAGCAGACCCATGGTGGAGGAGTGCTTGGTTGTTGCGGCAGACCCATGGTACTCAACAAAAGGAGTACCTATGGAGGATATGAGGGGGAGTGCTTGGTTGTAGCAGTAGACCCCCGGCGGATGAGTGCATGGTTGTAACGGCAGACCCGCGGTACTCAACAGAATGAGTACCTCTGGAGGCTATGAGGGGGAGCACTTGGTTGTAGCAGTAGACCCACGGTAGAGGAGTGCTTGGTTGTAGCGGCAGACCCGCGGTAATCAATAGAAGGAGTGCCTCTGGAGGCTATAACTGGGAGCGCTTGGTTGTAGTGGCAGACCCATGGTAGGAAGCTCTTGGTTGTAGCAGCATGCCCACAGTACTCGACAGGAGGAGTACCTCAACAGTCTTAGGTTAGTGAGCAGTATCTCGGAGTCGTGACATGACCACTATACACTCCAGAGATGGAGCACTTCAGTAGTTACGTTTTCGATAATGAAAATCCTGGTTTGAGCTGAATATGTGATCTTTGTGTTTACCTCATGAATGAGATTGGTCACTTGATAACTTAGGTATATGTATGGGCATATACCTAAGTAGAGGTTATCTGTTGAGATCTTCTTTGTGGTTATCCTTGTTGGTTTAGTGAGACCATGAGGGTCTCAGGGTCTCTACTAAGTATCGTTATACTCCCTCTGCACGAGCTATTCCCGCACCTCGTTGTGTTGGTTGCAGACGACAGGCAGTGCTAACAGAGGGCGAGTGTTTGAGGTCTGGACGGTACCTAGAGGTCGACTACACGACGAGTCAGTATCCGGAGGTGGACTTCCTAGCGAGATGACACTCGGAGGAGGTTGGCGGGTGAGAGCGTTGTGGAGGCTATCTATACCTACCCTTCAAGTAGGATCCATGGTGGACGATCCAGGAGCTGCGTCATCTGTACCTACCCTTTAGGTAGGATCTGAGGAGGATGACCCAGGAGCTGCTTCTGTCCTTCGAGCTGTTTCCTTTGTCTGTTATACTTTTCCTGTTGTAGTTATACCTTCTTTTGGGTTTGTATTCTGGCCCATTTTTCTTTCAACACTTCTCTTTGTACTTAGTGTTTTACTTCCGCTTGTACTATGAGGTGTTTTGTTTACTTTTATAAAGGCAATGCCTTCCCAGTTATCAGGATTTACGGCTTTGGTGCTTGTCACCAGCCCCTAGCCTATGGAAGGCGGGCTTGGGGTAGTCACGGCACGGGCCCCGAGGACGGGTCGTGACAGGTAATTTTTACCCAGACCAGGGTCACATGGTTTAGGCGCACGGTTTACCAAACATTACACAAACCTTGTGCATCTCACTGCCTTCAGATAAAGGGTCGCACAGTTTAGGCGCACGGTTTACCCAAACCTTGCAAACCTCCATGCTTCCAGACCAAAGGCCGCATGGTTTACCCAAACCATGTGAAAGTCGTGCATAGGCCGTGCGCCCTTGTTTTCATGTCCATTTCTCAAACTCCCAGGCTCCAAACAAACCCCAAACACTCCTCGAACCTTCCATTGAACATTACACACACTAAACAACCTTAAAGGAAAGATTCAAAAGAAAAACTAACGATCCTTACCTTTTCCAAAGAGTCGGGTTGTTACATTAATTTTTATAGTATATCATACAAAGAGATTATACATTGGCCTTCTGATTTAATTATGTATTAGTTAGAATATCTACTATATGTATCATCTTGAAAATAAATAAATATTAAAATTAATAATTTTAAAAATAAGAAGAAATCATCCAAGGATCAAATTATATTACTTATGAGATTGATGTTTCAAAGCTTTTGTGTCAATAAATTGATCCATAACATATCAAAAACAATTTGAAGTTCATATTGAATATCAAAATCCAATATCTCTATTTTTTATATCATATGAATAAATATATTTATTTTTGATCATTGAATAATAAATTATTTTTTGTTAGAACATTTAAAACTAATAAAAACTCTATTAGGAATAATAATAGCTTTGGTCATGATTTAAAATAAAATAATTTTCTAGAAACATGAATCATTATATCCCTTAAAAATATTCCTATACACATATACTAAAACATATTCCTAGTACAAAATATATATCATATAATTCTTTTATATAAATCTGTTGACCTTTTCTATGTTTGGATTGTTATCCACTCATCATGATTAATGAATATGATATATTCTGGAATGTTCAAAACAAAATGTAATTCCTTTAATTATATCAATTAAATTTTTCAATAAATTTTAACAGTGTATTGATATCAAAATATGATATGTCACATTAATCCATTAATATATATTATTATAAACTAAAATAATGATACAAGTCTTTTATTTCATTTATTAAATATCTTTTCTAATAACAATAATCCCACAAACTCATATATAAACACAAAGAACCCCCAAAATAAAAAATCAATCATTATTCTATAAATTGATAATTGTACCATACATACCTTTTTAATGACCTTCAGATTAAAAAAATATAGTTATATGATATATATATCATTTAGTAAATTCTAATTACGAGACATTGTTTTTACATTAAATATAAAAAATTTATTGTCATAAAATATTGTATTTTTAAAAATTAGATTGATGTAAATTTTCATCATAAAGGGAAATTATGTTTTTTTCCTATTGATTTCGATTATTTTTCTTCAATAATTTTATAAGAAATTGTGCTTTATTACTATACACTTTACTATCCATGTTAGCCTTTTTCCTAATGTTACATTTTCACAATATAGATTTTTACTAACCATGTAAATAAAACTAACTGAAAACATAATATATTTATATATGTGTATTATATATCATATTTCATGTTTCAAAAATAATACATAGAATCTTAACTACTAATGTATTTATTATAAGAGTCCATATCATCATCAGTGACTATAAACACATCACCATTCTTCTAATAAAGTAAAAAATCTCATGATTATGATGGGGCATAATCAAAATTAATTGTTTATATCTATTAAGAGTCAATTATTTAAGAATAAACAATTTTGATAAAACATCATCTACCATAGTCATAAAATTATATTGGATTATAACATTTATATTTTTTATTTTACTCATAATATTTTTCATTTAAAGAATATGAATTACAAGGTAAAATGAATTTCAAGGAATCAATTTTTTTTTCTATGTAGGATTATAGAAATAAAAACAATTTATATTATTTTTATAACCACTATTGATTTAGGTTTATATTTATATGGAATATTAATATAATAAATACCAATTTCCAATACAAATAATTAGAATATCAAAATAATAACATCTAATATTATATATCACATTTACTCTTTTTTGTATCATTAGACAAATTTCAGTTTATTTTAATGATCATTATTTTCCAAATATTATAAAATAAAAAAATTTGTTGATTAGTGTTAATCATTATTAGAAAAAATACATATTAAATAATTAGTTACCATTAAAAGCACACCATCTCATTATGTCAATCTTGAAGAATATATTTGTGGGAAGTCTCATGAACACATTGAGGTATTTATAGTTTATTTTTCTTAATAAATGATTTCCTTGATCTAATAAATGGGTTATTATACTACATTACCAGTTAACCACTTTTATGTTAATGAAAAAAATTTAGATCTAACAAAATTTGATCATTAACAAAAAAATAAAATAATAACAAATTAGCATTGACCCATGAAAAAATATAAAATATTTCATAATAAATAATGAAATGAAATCATATATATATTAATTTTTTGTGCATAGAAATGTTTATCCAACATGAAAAAATATGGTAAAAAGTAATATACCATAAATTATTAAAAAATGTTGTAACTTGAAAACTATTACCAATATGGATGTCTCTATATCCCATTACTAAATTATTACTAATTTATATCAATTTAATATTCATAAATACAAGGCAATTATCACTAATATCAAAAACCAATGAAGTACACAATGATATATCAAACTCTACAATATATATTTATAAATAAGAATATTATATCATTTAATTATTTTACTTCAAATAAATTAATTTCAGTATATTAGAGGAACATTTTTACTTTCTAGATTAATAATCTAATATATTTCTTATTGGACACTATTGAATAGTGATATAACTATAAAGACCCGACCTTATAACCTAACATAATCATGAATTTTAGCCAAGAACCCACTTCCTTTAACATTAAGGATATTTTAAATTTTAGATTTTTAGATATTTGGGACATAAAATATATATATAATTCCACATTAATATAGAGTGGATACCACAAAAATAATATCCATTTCTTCCAAAATAAAAAACATTTCAAATAAAACATGATTCCATTGAGAAATCATCAAAATATTTAACTTGGATTCCTTCTTTTTCTTACACATCCTTATAACCTATGAAATAATTTAAAAACATGGGATGGGAATAAAAATCTTTTTAAGGGATATAAAAATAAGAAAAGAAAACATTAGTCTATGAATACTTGTAAATGTATAAAATCATTTTTATAAATACATACTTGTCACCCATATATACTTACTTTTTGAAACTTGAGATTTACATGAGATTCCCAAAAAACATATAGAAAAAATAGAACCATAATGGTATCTTGGGGAATTAATTAAAAAATGATGTAACCCTCTTGACTACCTTACAATTTGTAACCCTCCTGACTACTATACAATGTATCCCTCATTGCCACCTTATTGTGTAACCATCGTAGTTACACATGGAGTAACAATATAGCCAAAATCTAACATACACATACCCGATGAATTGGAGGGAAATATAGGTCCTAAAATTCATCATAATAAATTCCCAATAACCATAACATAATCATAGAACATAAATAATCACATAAAAACATTGTTTTTGAATTTTGTAAAATAGGATTTTAAAATAGGATATTTAAAAGAAAATCCCCTTAAAAATATCATATAATTGTAGTGATACCTAATAGAGTGGATATAATATGTATACAAAGTGAAATTATACATTATATAAACAAAATTCATCACATGAAAAATTTCAATACCACATACTTAATGATGTAGAAGGTTAACCCAATGAATGGAAATCGGGATAAGAATTCCCTTACCTCGGGTTTGTCTTACTTAAAAATTGTTTAAACCTCATATATAATGGTTAAAAAAGTGTTATTAGTATTTTATAGAAACATGCATATGTTTATAACACCTTATATGATCATTTTATAACATTATTTCACCCTTTAGTTATTAGTATTTTTTCCTTCCATTGTTTCAGGTGCGTTATTTACATGATTTCCTTGGATGGTTTGAGTTTGATTTTATTTTTGTATAGAAATGAAATTATAGAAGTGAAATGAAATGATATTAATGTGTTTCCAAAATATATAATGATACCATAAATCATTTTTTTGTCAAATATGATGATGAATCATTGGATAAAACACTAATGATATTTGTTTAGATCATTTTTGGTGGTTACTCGATAATCATAAACACGTTTCATTATATACATTAATTTCATGCATAGATGTTCATTATAGAACATAAAATAGGTTAAATAATACAATTTGAATTATTTTTCAACCATAAAAAGTGTTTCATGCTCATATTTTAAGTAATAGAAATTTAAATGACATCATCCAGAATTTTGGTACATGACACATCACGAAAGGTGTTTTAAATTTTTTAGAATAAGATAAAGAGGAGAGGAATAAAGATGATGATTTTTTACATGATCATGATAACATATAGAATATATGATAATATAAAGATTTCATACCTCATACAAAAGGATAGGGAATGAGAGTATAAGAAAATTATTGAATTGAAAAGAAAACACATGAAAATGAAATAGGATACTTACCACTTGATCTCTTCTCCTTGAGGTCCTCCTTAAGTCCTTTGGTTTTTCCATTTTTTTGAGACTAGTAGGTCTTGGAAATGTGAGAGATCATTGGGGAGGATATTAGGAAGAAATTATCCAATAATAACAGATTGAGAGGTGTGAGAGGAGGAGAGGAATGCATGTTGAATTTATAGAGTATGAGAGGAGGGATTTTACATTATTTTAATAATTATTTTAATATGTTTCTCCAAGACTATGAATAGTCTTCATTATTGTTAAAAAAATAGTAAATAGGTAATGTGAGTTTGAAAAAAGTGGGATTAAATAATCCATGATTTCGAAACAGTGTATTTAACTCATAATTTGAATATACGGCATTTTCCCATATTTCAATATTCATAAAAAATTCAAGAATTTTAGAAAAATACAAAAAAAAATTGCACAATTTTTTTTCGACATGTATAATTGAAAAATAGACTCCATTTTTTGAAAATAATTTTATAAATATGATCAATTTAATTTTTAAATAAAACTATAATTTATTCAATACATACAAATTTTTAAACAATAACTCATTTTATATTACCTTGAAAAATTAATCAAGAGGTCATTATATTAATGCCTTAAGAAACTAAAATAATAATACAATTTACTATTCATCAGAGTCGTATTACTATTCATATTACTATTCATAAGGGTATGTTACTATTGACCAAAAATCAAGTTGGTTCAATCAGAATCCAAACAACTTACTGATCACAATTACAGATGACTGTTTTTGGAAATTTAAAACATAGATGCAGAAAAAATATGTTTTAATAGCTACTTTATAATTACCTCCTTAAAATAAAGTTCTCTTTCATTGAGTCTTAGTATTTCATTCATTTCATTTATTTGTAAAACATTAGGTTGTTACATTCTCCCTATATTCTAAAAATTTCATCACAACAATTATTTATTTATTTATTTACTTATTAAATAAGTGGGGGTACCTTTACCTCAAAGCATTTTCAGACTCCCATGTTGCTTCTTCAAACATGTGGTTTCTCCAAAAAACGTTTACCTGGTATATTACCTTATTCATCAATACTTGTTCCCTTTGATCAACAATCTGACTTGGTTTCTCTTCATAAGAAATATTCTCTTCCAGCTGAACTACTTTTGGGCTCAAGACATGAGATGAATCTGGAGCATACATTCTCAACATCAAAACATGAAATAAATTATGTACCTCAGATAAAATTAGAGAAAAATATATTTGGTTGGCGACTGATCCAACTTTATATAGGATTTCATAAGGGCCAATGAACCCTGGACTTAACTTTACTTTATTATGAAAATGAATAATAATTTTCAATGGTGAGATTTTAAGAAAAACATGATCAACTACCTCAAAAGAAAAGTCTTTCCTTCTGTTGTTTTCATAACTTTTTTTCCTATTATGAGCTATCCTCTTGTGTTACTGTACCATATTAACTTTCTCAACCACTTCATCTACTAATTATGGTCCCATAAACTTTCTTTCCCCATCTTCATCATAAAATGATTGAGTTAAACAACACTTCCCATGCAATTCCTAAAAAGGCGCCATCTAAATATTAAAATGCAAACTTTTATTATAAGAAAACTCAAATAAAGAAATATGCTGATATAGAATTCCATAGTAGTCCATTGAATAATCTATAAGAATATCCTCCAATGAATGAATTGCGAATTATGATTGCCCATCTGATTGAGGATGAAAAGATGTACTGAAAATAAATTCTGTGGCCAATGACTTCTGAATTCCCTTAAAAAAATTTGAAGTGATCCTGGGATCCTATTCAGATATAATGGAAAGAGGAACTCCATGTGACCTGAAAATATCATTGAGGTATAACAGAGAATGCTGATCCAAATAAATTTTATCTTGAATAGAAGGAAAATGTGAATATTTAGTCAACTGATCAATAAGAACCCAAATCGCATTGTCACATCAATAACTCTTCGGTAGTCCCACAACAATGTCTATAGATATATTTTCCCATTTCCAATATGGCACTCGAAAAGGTTGAAACATCCCCATTGGTAACTACCACTCTACATTAACCTGTTGACATGTCAAACATTTCATGGTAAAATCAGAAATATCCATTTTCATTCAATCCAATTAGTAATAATCCCATAGGTCTCTATACATCTTAGTACTTCCAGGATGAACTGAAAATGGTAAACTATGATCTTTACAATTTTTTTTATTAAACTGGGAAACTCAAGGCACACACAAACATTTTCAAAATCGTAAAACATAATCTTTCTCAAGGTTAAATTATAGAAACATACGTATTTTAACCAATTATACCTTTTTCTATAGCTCATCGTCCTCCATCAGTACTTTTTTAATTTTGTATGATAATGATGACTGCACTGAAACTTAAAAAAATAGATGTATTTTCTCCACCAAAATATTCTATGCCAAAATTCATCAAATCATTAATCAAGGGATACTGTTCCAAATATAATATGGTTAATGATTCATGATGTTTTTGACTCAAGGCATCCAACACATTGTTTTATTTTACCGGATGGTAATTGATTGTGCAATCATAATCCATTATCAGTTCATGACAACTTCTCTAACTCATTTTTAGTTTCTTCTGAGTATATATATACGTTAGAATTTTACGGCCAGTATATGTTTGACAAATGTTTTTGTACAAATGGCGCCTCTTAATTTTCAATGAAAAACCACATCTGTTAATTCAAAATCATGTTTGGGATAATTTAACTCATTAGTCATTACTTATCTTAAAGAATAAGAAATTAACTGATTATTTTTCATAAAAAAAACAAGTCTATTTAATAATGCTTCACAATAGATAAAAAATCACTATTTTATGAAGGTAAAAACAAAACTAGATTATTCACCAATATCCTCTTCATTTCCTGAAAAAAACATCAAATTCTTCTCTCCAACAAAATTTTAACCCTCTTACTGTTAACACAGTTAGAATGATAGATAACCATGAAACATTTTTAATAAAATGTCGATAATAACCTGCTAATACAAGAAAACTATGAATCTTCGTAACATTTTTTGGTCTTCGACATTCTTCAACCACTTTTGTTTTAGTAGGATCAACTATTATTCCATCCTTATTTCCAGTGTAGCCAAGAAAAAAAATTGGTTGCAACTGAAAAATCACACTTTAGGAATTTTCTATACAGATTATTTTACTTTAATGTATGAAAAACAACCCTTAGATGTTTTTTAAGCTCTACTTTACTCTTAGAAAATAATATAATGTCATTAGTAAACCCAACCATAAAATTATCAAATAATTCATGAAATATTATATTCATATGATCCATGAATTCAAGAGTTGAATTAGATAATCCAAAAAGTATAACAAAAAATTCATAATTCCCATATCTAGTATAATAATCTGTTTTTGAGATGTCATCCCCCTTCACCTTTAGCTGATGGTATCTGGATTTCAAGTCAATCTTGGAAAAGTTCTGATCTCCATGAAGCTGATAAAACAAGTCATCCATATGAGTCAAAGGATACTTATTTTTAACAGTTATATTATTCAGGACTCTATAATCAATGAAAAGTATCATTGAACCATCTTTCTTTTTAAAAAATAAAATAGGACAACATCATGGTGACGTTCTAGGATGAATGAAGCCTTTATCAAGAATATCCTACAACATATTTTTCAACTATAAATGTTCCATTTGATCCATTCGGTTTGGGGGTTTTCAAACTGACGTAGAATTAGGAACTAAGTCAATTGTGAATTCAACTTCCCGATTAGGTATAACACAAGGTAACTCTTCAGGAAACACATCATGATATTTATTAACCACTGGAACTTCATTAATCTGAATAGTTCCCTTGTTTTTAACATTCTGAGAAAGATAAATTTCATTTCCATCTTTCAATAGTTTCTCATATTCCTAATATATTATTAATTTTATGGGTTTATTCTATAATACAAACTGAAACTATTTATAAAATACAAATTTCTTATCTCTACAATCAATCATAACATGACTAATATAAATCCAATCCATCCGCAGAATGATATAAAAATCTAATAAGGAAAAAACATCAATATTTATAGGTAATTTATTTCCACAAATAATAATAAGAAGATTCTTAAAATTCCTTTTTTTCTGTAAAATATTCTCCTAGTATTTTAATAATTATTTCTAGTCTCATTTTTTAGTTAATATTTATAATTTACCAAAAAATATCTCATAATTAAAGGAATTTATAGACACTGTATCAAAAAAAATATTAGAAAAATATGATTAAACAAACCAGGTATCTAATACAACTTCATTATATGGCCTGACATTTAATGATGTAGTTGAAAAGGATCTTACTAGAAAATTATTCTTATAGTTTGGATTCTTTTCATCATTTAGATCTTTATTTGGGAAAGTATTTTTATAATGACGCATCTCACAACATTTATGAAAAATAATATTTTTCCTTTCATGATTTGTGCTTGGATCATTTTAATTAAAATCTCGTTCGATATGTCCTAACTAAACACATAAAAAACACTTCCTAGTTTTGGTAAGGCATTCCCTAGGTTGTTTTTCCACACTTTTCACAAACTAGAAACTAGAATTTCATACCATTAGATTTATTTGATTGATTCTTAATTCTCTCCTGCTATATGGACCTCTTATTATATTTATATTCAAATTGCATGTGATCATCAAAAAACCCCATTTCTATCATCTCAGCTCATCTAAAAATTTTATCATAACTTTTGAATTCATGGGAGGAAAATTCCTTTCGATACCTTGGCCTCAATCAGGAGTAAAAAATGGTTGATTTTTCTATTAAAATATAGAATAATATTTGATGTATACCTCGCTAGTCAGGTGAAGTTATCTTCATAAATTACAAATTAATATTCCTCCTTTTTCTTTAATTCAAGGAATTGATTCTCTATCCTAAGCCACATCACCTTTGGAAAATATTTTTTAAGGAAAATACTTTTAAATTCACCACACTGTAAGGATTCAATATACTTTATATCCCTAATATTCCTGACCATTGAGCACCACTGATCAGCTTCACCATAAAATTGATAAATGGAAAGAATTATCTTTTGATTATCTGAACATCCCATAACATCGAATATCTTTTCAAGGGATTTAATCCATTCTTCATCCACTACTGAGTTATAATATCATTTGAAATATGGAGGGTGTTTCCTCATAAAATGTTCCACTATCATCATGTTTCATTATATTAACTCTAGTTATTATCCTTCATGGATTCCACCACCATTTATTACTTGTGTCTGCTAATCCATTACATTCACAAACTTCTCTGTTCCAATGCCTACCATTCTGGGCCATAGATTTAGAAGGATATCGTTCTTTTGGTGCCTCTCTACTTCAGCTTCCCTATTTCTTCTACCGAAAACCATTCTAAACAAACATATCTTAGTCAATGAAACATGTAAATAATTAAATGATATATAATTTAAAATTGAAAATATAGTAAAAATCATTTATCATATTCTATTAATATAATCATAACCCCTAATGTTATCTAATCCATCCTCTCATACAAACTATAAGGACTTGACCTTATAACATTACATAATACTGGGTTTTAGTCCAAGAACTCACTTACTTTTACATTGAGTATCCTTTAAAGTTTTTAATTTGAGAGATTTGTGACATAAAACATACCTAACATTCCAAATTAATATAGAGTGGATACCATAAAAATAGTATCCATTTCTTCTAAAATATAAAACTTTTAAAATAAAACATGATTTCTTTGACAAATAATTATAACATTTTACATGGATTCCTTATTTGTATCAAACATCCTTATAACATGTAAAAATCATTTAAAAACATAGGATGAGCACATAAATATCAGTATGAGATATAAAAACAAGAAAACAAAACATTATTTTATGAACACTTATAAACATATGAAATAATTTTCAAAAAGATATGTTGGTCACCCATATATACTTAATTTGTGAATCATGAGGTTTCCACGAGATTTTCACTAAACATAAAGAACATAGATAGAACCATAAAAGTATCATGGGTAATTACTTACATAATATTGTAACCCCCTCATCTACCATATAATTTGTAACCCTCATGGTAACCTTACAATGTAACCCTCACAACTACCTTATTGTGCATCCCTTGTTGTTACACATGGAGTAACCATACATCCGACCTCCAACTTACATATACCCAATGAATTAGAGGGAAATATAGGTCCCAATATTCATCATATAAAATTACCAAGAACTATAACATAATATACAACATGAATACTTACATAAAATTATTACTTTTGAATTTTATAAAACAGAATTTTTAAAGTGGATTTTTAAAATAAAATACACTTAAAAATATCATATAATTTAAGTGATACCTAATAGAGTGGATGAAATATATTAATAAAAAATTAATACACATAATATACACAATATTAATCACATATAATAACTAAAGTAGAAGGTTAACCCAAAGAATGAAAATCAGGTAAAGAATTCCCTTACATAAGGTTTTTCTTACTTAAAAATTGTTTAAAAATCCTATTTAATGATTAAAAGAGTGTTATTGTTATTTTAAAGAAACATTTTCATGTTTATAACACATTATATTATAATTTTATAACATCATTTCACACATTAGTTATTAGTATTTGGTTCCTTCTGTTATCTCGGGTGCGTTCTTTACATGATTTCCATGGCCAATTGGTATTTGATTTTCTTATTATATGAAAATGAAATTAGAGAAGTGAAATGAAATTTAATTAATTTTTTAACGTAATATATAATTATACCATAAATAATTTGTTTTATCATATATGATGATGAATCCTTAGAAAAAATATTAATGATATTTGTTTAGATCATTTTTGGCGGTTCCCCAATAATCATGAAGTTATTTCATTATATAATTTAATGACATGAATAAAAGTTCATTATAGAATATAAAATAGGTTACATCATAGAGTTCACAATTTTTCAGCCATTAAAAGGTTTTTATTATAATATTTTAAGTATGTAATGAAAATTGAAATCACATCGTCCACAATTTTTGTAAACGATACATCACATAAGGTGTTTTTATTTAATTTTAGAATAAGAAGAAGAGGAGAGGAAGAAAGATGATTATTTTTTACATTTACATGATAAAAAATAAAATATATAAGATTTTGGAGAATTCATACCTTTTTGATAAGGGTAGGGGAAGATATTATATGAAATTAAAGTAATTAAAAAGAAAACACCTAAAAATGAAAGAGGATTCTTACCTCTTTATCTCTTCTTCTTAAGATCCTATTTAAGGCCTCCAGGTTTGGACTTTTGGTGAGACTAGATAATCTTGGAGGTGGTTAATATACATGGGGATAATATTTGGCTAAAATTAGACAATGTTTAAGGGTTTATAGGCATAAGAGGAAGAGGGGAATGAGGGTGATATTTATAGTAAATGATAGAAGGGATTTTGCATTATTTTAATCATTATTTAAATATTTTTGTCCAGGAATATGCATTGTATTAATTATTGGGATAAAATACTAAAGATATCATGTGAGATTGAAACAAGTGGGATTAAATCATCCATGATGTCAAAAATAGTGTATTTAACTGATAATTTGAATAAATGGTATTTTACCATATTTCACTATTCATCAAGAATTTCGGAAAAATACCAAAATTTCACCCTAAAAATATTTCAGCATGTAGAATTTAAAAATAAACGCCATTTTTTGAAAATATTTTTCTAAATATAATTTAGTTAATTTTATATAAAATCACACTTTATTCAAAACTTAACAATTTTAAATCTATAACCCATTTTATATCACCTTGAAAAATAAATGAAGATGTCATCATCTTAAAGCCCTAATAAATTAAATAATAATAATATTTAGTATTCATTAGGTTTATATTGATATTCATATTAATATTAACCATATATAATGTTGGTTCAATTAGACACCAAATAACTTACTGATCACAATTGTAGATGACCAATTTTCAAAATTCAAAACATAGAAGTGGCAAAAAAATGTTATAACAGATAGTTTATAACTATCTACATAGAAAATTTTTTGTTTCATTGATTCTTAGTATTTTATGCATTTCATTTATTTGTAAAATCTTGGGGTGTTACAAGAATATTTCCCATTAAATTTATTATTCCCAAGTCATTAAAAATCAATAATCTTTAAAGAAATACATTCATGAATATACTAATATTAACAATTGTATCACAAACTAGAAGGTGTTTGATTTTTGGTATAATTGTTAAACATCAAAGGAATCACAACTGATATTTTGAATCATGAAACTCTTGTATGGAAAAATTATAAACTGCGAATGGGAATATTTAGTGTCAGAATTGTAAAATATTACAACGCTGTACTACTCCATGTTATTAATTTAATGTCTTCCTTAATTGATAAATATTAGTTGGGTATAGGCTTACTATATAAATTTAATAGTACTCATACAACCCCATGGATTATAAAAACTATAAATACAATAGGATTATAGTTCAATTGCTAGTGACATATGAGAAAGACTTGCTATCTGTCATTCTCTTCGACAAGGACGTCATGTAATTCATAATAAAAACAACTTATCAATTGAGAGATTATATGATACAATTAAGCTTATTGAACTATTTTATCTTATTTATGTGTATGATGTTATTTTTAAACTCACAGTTCTATTTCATTACATAATAGGACTAGGATGAGTTTGGTTTTCCCCTAGATATAAACATTTTCAAAACAAAAATGTATTGTTGGCACTAGATGTCCCATGTTACTGCATTCAGAATAAAAAATGTTCTTCAGTACTGAACACTTACATAGTTCTATTTATCAGTGATAATGGAAATTATATTTTCACCTATCATCATAGTTTTGTGTATAGTGAGGTAAATAGAGTAATTCCTCCCAAAAAATTTAATTATGATCCTTACGAATTTCATGTTACAACATTCTCAGTAGCGTTACTATGACTTAGTATTTTATTCTTGCTTATTTATATTTCTTATTATTTATAAATCTTTTAGTGCATACCAGTAATATTCATTTCATTCATTTTTTAGGAAAATCACCGCACTAGATCTTTAGGAGTTAGCAGCAACAATGATGCCGGATTTGATACAACACGTACAACTATATCTTCGAATCATGTATAGTTTCTCCATCTTCATTTTATGTTGTTTTCAATGTGTATATATTGTAGATAATACTATTTTTTCCTTTATTTTGTTTTATTTTTAAATTTTATTACAAAATAACTACATCTATTCTTCTGATATGCCAACTGTAAAATATTATACTGTTGCTTCAGTGGTGTTTCTTATAAGTGTTGACTGCTACTCATTTGTTACAATGACATCTTCATGTAGGAAAATATATCGAATGACTTTGATGTTGAAGATATGGTCATACTCAAGGACTCACTATCTATATCCTTCACACCAACATCAACTAATTCCAATGAAAATCATCTCTATATAAGGGATAACAAAAAACAAAAAATCTAACAAACTAGACTAACTTTTTTCCATGCATTTCCAAGGTAATGGAAGCATGTTTAAAAATCAATAAGTTTCAAATTTCCATTTTCAAATTTAAAAATATACACATATCATGTGATGTCTCTTCATTGTGTCAAGGTTGCATCTATAAAGGAGGTGTGAATTAAGGACATTTCTCTGTCAGTTTAGTTTTGTTTAAAGAAAAAAATAGATGTTTACTAACATCTGTAATTTTTAATTAATTTAATTATGTTTAGTTTTTCTATTTCCATAGCCTTTCTGTGTGATTTAGAAGATTGTTTATGGTATTGGGTTTCCTTTCTTTCTTTATGAAATATCATTATAAACTGATGGTCATGCTTTTAACTTTCTATAAAATAACAGTATAATACGACGTTAATATTCTAGTTTTGAGCTGAAAATAAGTATACTGTGAAAAATATTCACGTCACTTGTTGTTTTTTCATTATAATATATGTCATTTACTCACAATGAAAAATAATTTCCTATTATAGAGATCAATGTAACTATATAAAAACATGATGAAATGCTACGTCTCTATATAGACAGATCATGGTAGTACTTGGAGGCTATTTAATGATGCTTATTCGTATTTCAGAACTATGATCAGAATTGTAGTTTTACTATATATCACTTCTGATATATGTTTCTAAAAACATGGATCATGTACTATGTTTTAGCAATCGATGTTGTTTTTAATTTGACCATTGGATGTTTTTTATGATCATTAGAACATGATTTATATGAGGGCATTGGATTACTATTTCCCTTAAGTCACTTCATTTTTGCATTATTTGTTTCTACACTAGCAGGTCTTCCCAACTCAAAATAGTTTAATTTATGCTATTTAACTTAGTCATACCTGCATAATAATCTCTAGTTTGATTATTAGATTATCCCTTGTATATTTTCAATCATATAATGAATGAAATAGTATTGATTATATCACTCCATATCGACATAATATTTCAAATGATATGAACTGTAACAAGTGAATTATTCATCCAACATGGATTTATTCATGTTTGTTTCATATTCATGGGCTATTTATTATCATTTTTATCATTGGAAAATTTTCCCTACCTCATATAACTAGAATGACTTAGAACTCTCATGTACATAATGCTTCAACACTCAACACTAGATGGGATACATGTATTGGATTCCAGGAATCTACATCCTAAGGTTTAGTGCTCTCATGTGGTCTCTCCCAAGTTAATACTACTTCCAATTCACAACCAACTTTGAGTAGTGGTACATGCTAATAATTATACCCAAAAAACAATTATATTATCCATCCTATAGTCTCAAATTTATAGTATCCACTCCTAGGACAGAGCAGTGACATCCTAGAGTTGATGAGGTCCAGACATATTCCCTCCAACAACTAATGTATGACATTCACATACGAATATCATTATAGTATGTACTATAAAATTTCACTTTTCGTGATAAATATAATGACTTTTAATAATACTAGGGTATAAATTGTGAGTTATCCTTCTATTTTGTGAAGTTATATCTTACTCACTATATGAATTATGTGATATTTAGCAATTTTTTGTCCATAATCAATTATGATTTATAATCCTTTATTAGATATATTTCCCCTGTATCGATCCACTACTGTTTTAAAACCATGGAATTTTTTTACATCCTAATCTCTACACTGTTATAGTTCTGGGATGATTACATATTTACTACAAATTTATTTATTTTTGATGTGCATACACATATATTATTAACCAATCAGTAGTTCTTACATAAATAATATATCAGTTTTAACACTAAACGACATGCTTCAATGGTATTTACAGTATACTACTGTGATAAATTATCATGAAAACTGGATGATGTATTATGTTTACATTGTGAATAATTGATACTTTGTTTCCATTAGAAGAAAATGTATGATGTTTACTATAGTCTATAGTCATTAATTGGTTTATTTTTTTTCTTCAGTTGGTCTATTTTCAAAGCATCGTTATATGATGTTGTTTCATGTTTACTGTCATTGTTTGAGTTTATTTCGTTATGAAATAATTATATCATATGTTCATCAATATATATTTTGTTTTTATCTATAGTTCTATTTAATTATCATTGAAATTTTTGTGGGTTTATTTTGTTACCTCATGGGGTGTTTACATTGCAATGTTTTTTTTCTATTGGAACAGAAGACTACAATAATGTATTCTCATGGAAGGAGCTTGTGGCATCGTCAATTCATGAATGAGAGATCACAATACAAAAAACTGATATGGTAGTGAAGTCCACATTCACTGGTGGATCCTTTCATGGTATCATTTTTGAAGCAACCCATCCCTTTCTCTCTCCATTGTCATCTATCATTTGAAAGTTAAATTCATTAATTTCATTATTTATTAGCATGCACTGTTAATTTCAAACATTCCTTGTATTGGAAGATAAATATGTTTTCTAATTCCTTAGGCTGTGAGCTCCTAGACTATTACCTATTATTCCATTGTAAAAAACTCCAAATAAATTTAAGTTGAGGTTAAACAATAGATGTATTTTCTTGAACTATTTTTAATTTGGTATTTAACATTTTTACATCTATATGTCACACATTTTTATACTATACATAAACTCATAAATAGAAAATCAGTGAACCATTCCACCGGTTCATCATTGATGTTGTTCGGATCTTCTCCATACGTCAAGATGATCGAGATCACCTCTATACTTTTTTTGTCAAAATAAGGTACTCTTTCTTTTCCATAGTTGTTAAGGTATTGTTATATATAGGGTACCCAATAAGAGGATACAATGGCTGCTAGACTCTTGAATCTAAGGACTATTCCAGGTGTAGGGAATCATAAACCAATTTAATTTAGAACGATCCACTAGTTTAGATTCCAGCATCCTTCTGGGTTGCAGAAGGATCCTTTGACAGTATTGCTAGTAGAGGAATACACTATTTCATATTCCCCAAACCTTCCAACATCATCATTGTCCTAGTGTGACACACAATATACAACTGATATCCTTCATGTACTACCAATATCCTTTATAGAAGCATCATATTTATCTTTTCCCGTAGCTGATACTTCAATTGTCCGAGCACCAAAATTAATACCTTCACTAGATGTATTGATACCCGAATCAATGTGTATATGATGGTGAGGGTGCAATCCATCATGTAATTGAACATGCTAGATTTCTTTCCAGTAATTTGTCAAGGCTATAATTTCTCCTGCATGAACTCATTATGTGCACCTTTTCATCCAATTATAATTTTCATCAAGGATTTCTAATCAATATACTCAACTTTATTAGCGTTTAAAGTGAGTTGGCTTGCAATAAATATTTTTTTTCATTATTTTTATTACTATTTTCAATATTTTTTTTACAGTTTTATGTGATCTATTATTATTATATGATAATATGTTTTTAAATCTAATCAATTATTCGATTATTTATTGTTTACATTACAATATCATCAATGACAACATTATTTATCATAATTATCAGAATTGAAAATGTCAATTTAAATGATCTTTTTATTCATTACTTTAAATATCCATGTTGAAAATAATTTTTTATTTCTTATAGATTCTTATTCATCTTTTAAATTTTATTTATCCAAAAGTCATTCTACTTTCAAAATGATGTCTTTATATTTTTTCCGATTGTATTTGAATAATAAGTATCATTATTTAGTGATTTAAAATTATTGAATTTTCATGTTAATTATTTACATTGAAATGTAGTATTGTCTTCTTAAACAAAAATAATTGAACCATATCATCATGTGAACCCATAATATAATAATTTAGTTATATCCCCATGCGAATTATTGGGAAAATACTTGTATCATAAAAAAATTACTATTGAATTTTGTATAACATAATTTTAAATGAGGATTTTTGAAAGAAAATCCACTTACAAATATAATATAATTTAAGTGATACCTAATAGAGTGGATAGAATATGTATATACTATAAAAATACACATAATATAAGAATAATTCATCACATAAACAATTTTAATACCATATAATAAATGAAGTATATGGTTAACCCAAAGAATGGAAATCGGGTTTAGAATTCACGTACCTCAGGTTTGTCTTACATAAAACTTGATTAAACCTCTTATAAAATGGTTAAAAGAGTGTTGTTATAATTTTGAAGAAATATTTTCATTTTAATAGCACATTATATTATCATTTTATATCATAATTTCACCTTTTAGTTATTAGTATTTTGTTCCTTTTATTGTTTCAGGTGCGTTCTTTACATGATATCCATGGACGGTTTGTATTTGATTTTCTTATCATATGGAAATAAAATTCCAAAAGTAGAATGAAATGGTATTAATGTGTTTTCATAATATCTAATGAAACCATAATTCATTTTTTATCATATATGATTACGAATCATTATATAAAATATTAATGATATTTGTTTAGATCATTTTTGGCGGTTCCTCAATAATCATGAAGTTGTTTCATTATATGATTTAATGTTAGGAATAAAATTTCAACCTAGAACATAAAAGAAGTTAAATCATACACATTAAATTTTTCTTCATCCATTTAAATGGTTTTATGATAATATTGGAAGAATGTAATAAAAATTGAAAGCACGTCATCCATAATTTTGCTAAACAACACATAACAAATCATGTTTTTATTTTTTTTCAGAATAAGGGGAAGAGGAGAGGAAAAAAGATGATTATTTTTTTACATGAACAAGATAAAATACATAATATATAAGATTTTGGAGATTTCATACCTTCTTGATAAGTGAAGTGGAATATAGTATATGAAAATAATGTAATTAAAAAGAAAACACGTGGAAATGAAAGAGGATTCTAACCTCTATCTTATCTCTTTGAGATCCTCCTTAAGGCCTTTGGTTTTGGAAATGTGGTGAGACCAGAAGTTCTTATGAAGTTATGAATATACATAGGGAGAATATTTGGTATAACATAGATAATGTTAAATATTTTAGAGGCATGTGAGGAAGATGGGAATGAGGGTGATATTTACAGTGGTGTAGAGGAGGGATTTTACATTATTTTAATCATTATTTTAATATTTTTGTCCAAGACTATGAATTGTCTTCATTATTGTGATAAGAGTTGTAAAGAGATCATGTGATTTCGAAACAAGTGGGATTACATCATCCATGATGTCAAAAATTGTTTATTTAACTGATAATTTAAACATACAATATTTTACTATATTATACTATTCATCAATAATTCAAGAATTTTAGAAAAATACCAAAATTTCACCCTAACAATATTTCAACATGTAGAATTTAAAAATGAACTTAATTTTTTGAAAATAATTTTTTAAATTTGATTAATTTAATTTTTAAATTAAATCATACCTTATTCAAAACTTAATAATTTTAAAACTATAACTCATTTTATATTACCTTGAAAAATTAATGAAGATGTCATTATCTTAAAGCCTTAAGAAAATAAAATAATAATAACATTTACTATTCATTATGTATATATTTATATTCATATTACTATTCACCAAAAATCGATTTGGTTCCATTATACTCCAAATAATTACATGATCACAATTGTAGGTGATCGTTTTTCGAAATTCAAAACACGAAAGCGACAAAAAAAGGTTTTAACCTAAATTTATAACTATGTAGTTATTTTTTGTTTTATAGAGTATTATTATTTTATGCATTTCATTTATTTTTAAAATCGTGGGGTGTTTCAACAACATTTCCCATTAAATGTATTATTCCTAAGTCATAAAAAATTGATAAATTTGGGAAATCTAATATTAATTATATTCATATTAAATTTATTAATAAATATATTAAATAATCTCTATAACAACTATAAAATCCTAAAAGTGGAAAATTAACTAATCAATGGGACCCTATTGTATCTATTATAAAATAATGAATTTTATACTTTTTAAATTACACCCCCATTAAAAATATTGATAAAGATTCATTGGATATATTTTCATTTTGGACGATTCCATGTATTTCTATTTTTCTATTAAAAAATCATGGAATCCATCATATAGTATTAATTACTCAATGTATCAATTTAATTATAATTGTAAACAATATTATATATAAATTAAATTGATACTAAAATATTATTAAAATTGAATTAGTCTAGAAAATAATTTTTTCGATCATATTTTTATGCAATCCTTATTTTATTATATGTAAAGAGAAAATTTTGTTATACAAATTTTGATTTATAAAGGGAAAAATAAAAATTCATTTTTATATTAATGTTAAATTTTTTTATATAGATGAAATATTAACATTTTTTATGTATGATTTTTATAATATTTAATATTCCCTTTTGTAAAATACATTACCAAATTTATTACCGACTATATTTTTAATCTATACGAATTATTTCATTTTACTTTATATTGGATTTAATATTTCTCTTAATTAATTATTATTTATGTAAAAAATATTTATCAATTTGAGTTTATTAGAGTCCTAGATAATTGAAAAAGTAATACCCTTTCTTATATTAATCTTATGAAATGTTTGCTAATAACTTTAGATAATAATCTTTTTGGGCCACCTATTAAATAGGAAACATAATTTATTATGAAAATAAATAACATCCAACAAGACTTATATGAGATATATCATGGATTCTCAATTTTATCATGACCCACTCATTTAAATTATTGAAATAATGATCTTTATAAACATTTGAAGACATCCTTTTATTTATATTTTTATAGATATATTTTCTAAATTTATTTTTTCATATCAATTTATAAATCTCATATAAATTATAATATTTTTGATTATATATATATATATATTAATTAATTAAATTCATATAAAAATTCTCATATGTATGATATGCATTTTATATAAAAACCTCCTATATATTATTATTTATAATTTTATGTCATTTTGATACATTTAAAACAAACATAAAAAAATTATTCAAGTAGAATTGGTAATGTTGGCACTAGGTGTTTTATTATATGTTACAAATCATTGGATAATATTATGTTAATTTGGTAAATTGAAATCGTACTTGCATAATATCTCATTCCAAGCTGGAATTTTAATAACACATAACAAAATAATTAGTTAAAAGAGTAATTATCAAATTTTCATCTTTGGTTAAAAGTTTATATAATACACCACTGAGGAACCTAAACCTTGAGACCTATTTTGGGGTGACACATTCCCTAATTCATATCACCCAATTTATAGAAGTTATAAAAAAACATAAAAAGATAGGGTAAATAATGGGGATATATTTTCCCTTAAGAACATTATAAAAAAATGCATGTAAATATACAATACCATTAAAATAAAAAAATATAAACCATATTTTGTATTATAATTAAATATCATTTACATACTAACAAATTCTAATATATGAAATAAAAAATGGGGGTGGGAGATATAAACATGTGAAGGGATTAAAAACAAATCCACAAATTATTCTCATATGTAACCAATGTGTATTTATGGATCATCACTAATGAATAATGGCATATTATCTTATCCTATGTCATATAAATTCATGTTTATATATCGACCAAAGTGAACACATATGGGATTAGTATAAACTGAGTTGGATTTACCCAATGAATCTAATACACCTCTATGCATGAGAATCTTCAATATGTAATTCTAATAAATAATAATGAATCATAAATATTTTTAAATAAAAATAGTTCATTTATGATAATCCATATAAAATGAAAGCATTATTTTATAAATAATTGTATAATAGGATAAAAATATAAAATCAATTCACAATTATTAAATAATATTTAAAATTATATTTTATCTATATATATATACATATTTAAAAAACAATTTCAACCAATTTAATTAAACACCATGTTTCCTCAGGACAATAGAAAAATCATATCTTGAAAATTAACAATGAAAATAATAATTTTTTTGTAAAATCATATCAAAACTCTTTATTTCTCTAAAATAAATTCTAATTAATTTATAACTAGATTTATGATGATATATAGTCACATTAAAACATCTAAAACTCACACCATAATTAGTTTACCCTTTCAGTCTGAATTATCCCAACCATTTCTCTCTATAACATACACACTCTATGTAATAACATCTTGTGAATGAAACATAGTGGTTTTAAAAAAATAGGGCCCAGTTAATTCATTTTATGAAAAGACATAGAAATTATGTAACAAATATAGAAAATAAAAAAAAAAACAATATCATCCCATTCAATAGAATTTCCTAGGAAATAATTATATGTAAATTTTAACATAATGTGCATAATATAGAATTCACATAAACATCCACATAATTTTCATTTATAATACATGAAATCCATAAATAAAAAATAATCTATTATGTATTTGAAATAATTTCAAAAAATGATTTCTTTAAAAACCAAAAAATTATAATTATGAATCCTCATTTTAAATTCCTATTTTTATTAAAAAACATTATATGAAAATCTTATTTTTTATAACATATTATTTTCTAAAATACCTATTTCTATATAAGTAAATAATTTAACAAAAATAACTGAATTTAATAAATCTATAATTTCTATCATTAAAAAATATACATCAATAAAAAAATAATAAGAAATTATCTAATCTCATAAATGGTGTCAGAGAAACATACCTCATCATATAATATATTAAAATTCTCTTAACATTATGCCCCAAATCCTATAGTTAACATAATACATCAAATACTAATTAGTGATAATTTTTTAATCAATATCTATATATAAAATTTTCAAACACTATCATTTCAAATAGAAGTGAGAAAAAAACATAAATAAGAGAGATATTTGAGTTCGATGTATTTCATATGATTCCTTTACAAATCCATGATATATATGAGTATGAAAATCTATATTAATCTTACTAGGATGACTAAATAATTTATAGTTGATGTTTTATAAAAAAATGAGTTGTATTAGAGTGTATTTTTGAAAAATATAATGCAATAGTGAATGATAAACTCACCTGAACGATAATCATACATGGTTTGAAAGGATATAAAGATAATATTTAATTCCATACAATATTTGGAAATCCAAAATGTCGGGTTATTGTTTATACTTTTTATAACCATATAGAGGGTCTTTTAAAATAAAATTTACAATGGTATAGATTTTTATAGACTGTTACTTTTTGAGTTATACCTGTTGGAGGTGTCATAATAAATTTAGAATGAACAAGTATGACTTTAGAGAAGGAATTTGTCTTTTATGTATCCAATTTATTATGGGTTAGTGTGTTTTAAAATTTTGAGTTTGATGGGGGTCAAGATTTTTCATTAGTTTGATGTGTCACATCATTAAACATTATTATGTGGTGTGGTTCTAGAGTTTGATACATGAGGTGTGAGCTATATAGAATTTGTGTACTTCTATTTTGAGGTGGAAGTATGGTCCTGATATGAATGTTTATGGTTATGCTATAGGAGACCATGACTTATTATTACATTATATAGTCTCTAGGTTAATTTTTCATGATTTATATTGAGTTAATAATTAATGATCATGGATTCAATATAATATTTAGAGTTATAGTCTGATGTTCTTGAGTTATTTTGAGTTTAACTCATTTGAGCTGTTTTTCATATTGGCTCATTATAAATAATTATTATGTCAGCCCTACTATTTATATTTCTAAAAATAAATTATTTAATAGTTATACCATTTTCATCTTGTAGTGTTAGGTGGTCAATTTCATAAAACATATATATTGAAGTATATTCCACCATAATGAAATCCCTTACACTGGGGTTTATATTAGAGTTATTCAAGTAAAATGAAAAATTATACGATTCTACTAGTGATTCATGAGGGTTTTATAATTTTTATTCTCCTCAATTGTGTCCCAGTAACCTTTATTAAATTTGTCAACATTATTTCACTTTGACTCCAATATTTGAATATGTGATGTTTTGTAGTTATCTGAATAGTGATGAATTAATATCTAATTACCATGTGATGTTGAAATTATTGAATTTTCATTGTTGATTATAAATTTTTGACTTTTATTTAAATATCTCAAACATCTGAGACATCCTTCAAAACCAATTAAATTGATGGAGTGGTTTTAGAGATAATCATAAATCTACTAATTATTTCCCACCATTTAATTTAAATATAAACTTTTTTTATGAAAGGTACCTTCCTATTACCTTCTCTTTTATTCTCTCTTTGTGACTTATTTAATGTAGTGTGAATGTAATAATTCACATTTACTGTTTTTACATTATGGTTTTGGTTGGGAATAATTATAAATAGGACCTCTTATTATTACTCATGTGTTTGGTGGTGGTTGATAGTAGTCTAATTCTCGTTATTTTGCAATGATTGTTAAAGATTTAATTGATGTTGGGGATTTAAATATTCTATTTATTTATCAAGTGTAAAACATTAAATTATAAATTTTTTCATTTTATGAATGGTGTATATTATCATATGAAGATAATGAATTATACTAACACAATTTACAAGGGTGTGGGCGATTCACTTGTGATTTATTATTTTTTTGGGCATTTCTTATATGATAAATGTTTTGATGACTTTTATCCTAAAATATTTACGTTTATAGTTATAATATAAAATTTATAATACTAATGATTTTATAGAGTCACCATTTATAGTGTGATAATATCATAATGTTTAAAATGTTTTTGTTTTTGTGGAGATCTAGAACCGAAGTGTGTATGTTTGAACAAAAAATTCTATATTAATATGAAAATATGAATAAAGGTTAAGTTATAAATATTGTATCACAAATATGATTTCGAATAATATTTTTGTTTAAGTTCACTTCTTTAATATAATTATATAATATTTGGTTAGTTGGGGTGGATGAATGTAATTTTATAGTGTTCTTTTTGATGTTGTAGTAATTGATTGGATGTTGTGTAGATTTAGTAGTGCAGGAATGCCAAATTTTATTGAAAGTAATTATTTTTATTTCGTTTTTTTGTGGTTGTCTATATGTGTTGTTGTTAGGCATATGTAGTGATGGGTTTTACCATTATAGGGATGCGTTAGAGTTACATGGTGTCATGGAATATTATTGGGATTAATGAAAATGGGAATGGGTGATGGGATAAAATCAGTAAATAAAGGGATATTAATAATAATTTATTATAGATGTTATAAATTTAAATAAGGAATGAAGTTTATAGTATAAATGTGATTAATGTTTAATGAATGAATTTAAGTGAGAAGATGTATAATGACTATATTGAGTTGTAATTTTCCTGTTGAATGGAATAATGATATTAATGATGTTGGAAAATAATAAATATAGAATTTAATGAATGATGTGACGAAACATGAAATAATATTATTATTTTAGTTTTTTTGTGTAGATAGATGGGGCTAGATATGGTGTACATATTTCTATGGTTAGTTGTGTGTTGTAGTAGTGAGGATGCAAACATTATCTGTGATAGTTGTGTTGGTTTTAAGTAAACCCCAAGGTTAGGATTTTTTTGTAAAATATGATTGAATTATATTTTAATATTTTTTAAAATGAAAAAATACTAAATTTGTAACTTAACCAATTCCTGTAGTGAGAAATGGTATTTAGTTATTTTACAAATATTTAAGTTATAGATGGGACAAATTTCTAATTTCTCCCTATTCCCTACTCTCCCTTCACATATAACATGATCTGTGATGGTTGAAGGCATGTATATATATATATATGAACTATAATGGCTAATTTTTTCATATATATATCCCGACTGATGTGGGTGGTTTGTGATTATGATGTGGGTTTATGGTGGGGGTCATGCATGGTTGGATGAGTGAACAAGGTTTATATCCTTCATGTTCATAAGAACATACTATGGTGGGAATTTCATATGAACTTATAATGTAGTGGTGTTGTATGTGGATATGTATGCATTTTTATGACTATGATATGATATATGGTTATGAAAATTGGTCAAATGTGGAAGGTATTGTAACCTAACTAGAATATCATTGGGGAATGAGAGAATCTAAATTATTGGGGAAGAGTATATGTGGTATCATCATGATCTAGATTCATTTTATACTAATTTACTATACATGGATGTATTTTTGGGCATTTGAGACTTGTAATGGGTGGGTTATAGTTGAAATAATATTGTTGATAGTTGGTTATGTTTTTTATTCTTATATATATATTATTATTTATATTCGATATCTTTAGAAGAAGTTCTTGGGTTGGTCATACCAAGTATAATTTTAATCTCAAACCTATATATATATAATATGTCATTTCAGGTTTTTAGGGGACATTTAGTGATCAGGATGGTTATTTCTAGCTTTAGTCTTAGACATAAATTCAGAGTATCTATCATAGGATTTTTCTTATAGTAGTATTTTTAGAGACCTTGGTAATATATGATTGTTACATGAATTTTAGTTCTGGTTTTATGTTTAATTAGATAGAGTATATTGGTGTTATATATATATTTTTTGGATTTATGATGTTACTTATTCACATTTTAGGGTTCTATAACCTAAATTATAATAAAAAAATATTGATTATTGGATATGGGATTTTGGGGTTACACTTATCTTCATTTTCATACAAGGAAGAGTTCATAGTGGGGGTAGGTAATGATAGTATGGTATCATAACATATGATGTGAGATAAGACGAAAAGTTTCATTCAGAATTAGTTAATATTGCATGAGTTATGAGGGAAATAATATCATTCAAACTTAACCTTTGATGTGCAGAGGGTGATTGACTTGGAGACATGTTTTTTGGGTCCCCTATTATTTGATATGGTGAAATTATTATTTTTTATTTACTATGTCAGATTATCTTTAATATAGTGTAGAGAATTAGGAAAAATATTATCATCATGATATAAATTGGGTTGATTCTGTAGAAAATAAAATGAATTTATTTAAGAGATGAATAATGAATTCTACATTATTATTATTAAAAAGAAACATTAATCTATTAAAATGAATAATTCTAGTTTTCATCCATGTGTGATTATTATTGATGTGGTGCATAAGAATTATCCAGTTGAACATAATATTGTCTACATGATATGAGAGGACGAGTCTTATAGGATAAAACTATATGATTTTTAGTTTTGATCTTAATGATTTATAAGTGGAGTGTCTTTGATCTAGTGATAAAGATATTATTAGATGACCTAGAGATCTCCTTCTTTGTATTTCGTTCTCAGAAGGTGAATAGGATCCTAGTGTATTTTAGTCAAATAAGAGGAGTTCCGTGTCAGGATTTTTTTATTCACTATGGATCAAGAGGTGTTGAAAATTTCATGCGATGATTATGAAAAGTACATCTAAGTGGATTTTTTACTTGATGTTAAAGGTTGTTTAGATACATGGGTTTATTTATATTCAATAGGGTATCATGATCATATGGGAGCTAATGATTTAATCAAGGACCTTCTTTTCATTACCAATGATTATTCCTCATATTAGGTGAAAGGAGTGCTATGTTTTAAGAAGGAATTTTGGAACATTACATAACATCGGGTTATTCTTATATTTTATATGTATCACGAGATTTTATCTATGGAATATGTGATTGAGAGGATGTATAACTAGTATTATTTATCTCAATAGGGTAGTAATCATAACTCTATATAGAGTAGATATATTGATTGAGAATATCAAATATTAGGGTAATATATATTTAAACTATTAGGAATATGTTCACTATAGTTTTCTTCACATTTCTCTAGGACATTAGAACATATGTATTTACTAAGAGCTCTATTCAAGTGTTCTTTGATTATGGAGTTTGTATTAATTAATAGTTCTATCTTCCAACCATCATTGGTGTCCAATGTAGATTAGGAAGTCATATTATTATCCAAACCAAACATTATTTACAACTACGTACTTAATAGTAGTAATTCTAATATGATATTATATAACCGAGTGATGGTGGAGAAGGAATATGATTAAATTTTCATGCCCATCAACCGTAGAGACATAATGTTGAGTGTGGTGATGGAGGTGGTCATACTCATGGATAGGATGGTATAAGTTCAATGTATTTCATGTTTCACATTATAGAGATATTAGTGGTAGCCTAGACAAAGATCTTCCATGACACCAACTATTTTTATAAAAAAATGAATTTCCAATTTTTGTATTATATATATTTTTATTCAATTATTTCACCCAAAATTTTCCATGCAATTAGAGTAAATGAGGACATGCATTATGTGCCCCTAACATTTACTACTCTATTCTAATGATAGTGGAGTTACTTGATGTTTTCCTAGGTCGTGATCCAATGATAGGGAACCGCATTTTATTAGAGTATTTCTTTATACTATTGATATTACGATATAATTTCATTATTTGTATAGAGTTGTTTTTCTCATATTATGCTATAATAGAATTATTATCTAGGATAATCATGATTATAGATATGGAAGGGTATCATTTAGATATCACTAGGTTTTAGTACCATAATAAGTTGTGTAGGTGTTTGTATCCCATATATTCATAGATAGTGAAGTTTATATTATACCTATTAGAGGTTTAAGAAGTATTTTTCCCTATAATTTATGAGGGTTTTTATATGTTTTTCTTATAGAGGTTATGATACCACACCTCTATGATTTATTGAGTTTGTGATATAGTTTAATCCTAATATATATCTCATATCAATGTATTTTTATCATATGTAACATTATATAATATTTGATTTGATGATTTATATAAATAATTTGATGCAAATGGGTTTCATCCAATTTAATTTGCCTCTAGGAAGAGTATCTATGTTATTGAATATTGAAGTATTTGGTAGTATAAGGATTTACATATACGATAAACAATTCAACTTGGTGATAGTCAATAATTTTTATCCTCATCTATAGAGAGGTTATTTGTTCAATTATTTGAAGAGAGACAACTAGTTTTCAAAGATCAATCTCAGTTTGAGCATCATCAGATGATCTATAAGGTAGATGATTTCTCAAAGATTACATTTAGGTGAAGTTATAAGAAATATATGCTCTTATTCTTTTTATTAAGTTTCTTGAATACCCTAGATATTTTCATGACACTTAAGAATATTATTTCTCGTGATTACGAAGATCATTTTGTGATTGGTTTCATTGATGAAATTGTCATATAAACGATATTGTTTATGATGAGGATCTAAAAACTATTTTTAAATTCAATTTTCACTAAAGGATTTATTAAAATACATTCAAGTGTATATTTTTGATATGTGAGGTTCATTTTTTATCCATTATGTGTGTTAAACGGGAGTTTTCATCGATCATTCAATTATAAAAGTAGTAGTTTATTTAGGAGAACAAAAGAATGTTACAAAGTTTTGTAGTTTCCTTATACTCAGAATATATTATAAGAGTTTCATTTAATATTTATTCAAATTGTGTCTCCATTGATAGCCTCAACCATTTAAGAATCATAATTAATTTTATTTTCAGCTACCAGTTGGAGAAGATGATCAAATATGCTATTGTTTAGTTTCCATTAAAAGAAGTTATGTTCGTCATTTTATATGAATTTTATTATGTTGGATTTTTGTGATCATTGATTCAGTAATGAGGTGTTATATAATTTTGTTCTATGAAGTTATGTATTCAAAAGTGTGACTATGATCCCCAAGAAAATGAGTTTGTATAATTGGTTTTTCTCTCATATTGTTGTTCGATTTTATCATCGGTGAATGCTTTTCGGTCATCACAGACCACAAGGTTTTCTTGTATATTTTTATTAGTGTTTTTTGAATCTTCATTAAAATCATTTTATTTAGTTTCTATAGGATTATGGATTTAGGATATTTTACACCCCAAGGAAAGTGAGTGTTTTTTTGATTTGTTGGGTAGTAAGGTAAAGGGACATGTTTAATGAGAGTCTATAGATTCAAAGAGACTAGTTGAGGAATATGAATTGCTAAATAATTATATAAAAAAGTTTCATTGTATATTTTCTTGTATCATATGACAGTGTAGTTATCCTTATTACATCCGGATGTGTAGTATAATTTTTTAAATCTCTAGATGGTGGTTTTGTGTGATTATACAAATTTGTGTGATTTATTTTTGGAATGGAGATAGGATGATCACTGTCAAGTACTTTTATGAGGTAAGATTCCTATCCCATTGGATATGAGAGAGGAGGTTCCTTTTGATTTTCATTTCACTACCTTAGATATAGATTTGGGTATATAATAGATGTATCACAACTTGAATGTTCAGATCTATTTTCCATAGATGAAGTGGTTTGTAGTGGAGATTGTTCCATGGTGCTTAGTCTTTTTAGAAGGTGATAGTTGGACATCATGTTTCTAGAGGTCCATTTCTTCTATTTTATGTTATCAAGGGAAGTATGAGGGCATTTGAATGAATTTTTAAACTGATAATACTTGATTTCAAGGAGGATGTGGCACTATATGGGTGATCATGGATTAACAGAAATAGTCTATTACTTTCTTGGTGATTATGGGTTCAAGTGAAATGGATATTTTGGAAGGGGTGATATGTGTATGAGGTAGTAAAGAATCATGGGGTTTTTAGGATTATTATCTATGTTCCAGATCCTTGTTTTACAACATTCTCTATCACATATTCCTTATTAGATCTCCCCATCATTGGATGTTAAGATGTTTAAAAATATTTAGATGATTGATGATATGTTTTTTGCATGCTTTTTTTAATTTCAGAGATTCCTAGGTGTTTCAATATTTTTCTGACTTTTATTATTATAATATCTTCCATTAATCCATTGAAATGGATTCATTTGAGGATTTTCATTGGAACCCAAAAAGAACCCTATTATGCTATACCGGGATTTGAGAGTTGGAATTCCTTCTTCCAAACATCATTATAAGAAAGATTAATAGAGTTAGATGACTCAATAGAGAATGAAGGGGGAACATGATTATCAAAAGACTTATATATATCGAATAAAGATACCTATAGAGTTTTAGGATAGAGATCTGGTGTTCTTGATGGTTTCACTATGACATATATAATAGTTGTTTGGACATGGTAGTATGATTTCCCCTCAGTTTTTTTGATCATGAAAGGTAGTGTAGAATTTCAGTAGTGTTACATAATATTCAATAGTTTTACCACAACTAGAAAAAGTATAAGATTTTATCCATTAATTTTATATTCATCAATATAAACATTCCGAGTCCGTCATTAGTGATTGGAATGAGTTTTATGTGAAGTATGAAACTACATTCATGGAGTGGATATATGAGATATATGATATTTGATAGAATGGTATTTGGAGGGACCTTATTCCCTTGGATCATCTCTGGTGGATGAATAGTGTATTTGAAGAGTGTCTATATGAATGCAAGTCATAAATTTATTCTCGATACCTTGATTAATTCTAAATTATATATCAAAATCATTATGATATGCTTGATTAGGTGTTTATTAGATTGATAATATTTATATATTTTTTCTAAATTCTGTTTTTATTATCTTATTCATATTATTTGGGAGGTATTTCTCAGTGATTTCTTGGTTTTGTGGCATGCGTTTTCTTTTTTTGGTTAGTTTTTATTCTCAATGTGTAAAATAATTTGATAGGTATCAAATGTGATAATAAATGTTTTCTCATATCATTACCTTATATGTCCTAATTAATGGAGGCATTAAGACATTATTAGAGGAAAAAATATGGAATTAAAGATAAAATTTCATCTATAAGTTTACTTTATTGCATGCTATTGTATGTTTCACCATGTGGAGATGGAAATGGGGGAATTATTTTATATATTCTGATTTGGTACATGATGAATTATTGGGATACAATATAGTTCTTATCATTTATCATGAGGTGTGATCAATGAGTATTTGGTGTCTAGATGATTTGGGGAGGAACTATGGATATGGATTGAAAGGGTAAGGTTACATCATAGAGGTTCCAATGTTATTATTATGTGGTTTATTATTAAAGTTAATCTTATGTGATTCCTCTTGAGTAAAACCTATGTAATATTAGTTTCACTATAAAATGTTTCATTGTGATGTGATGGTATTAGGTAATTTAAATATCACTATATGTGGGCATATTATAATGTGGGGTCATTGAGATGGAATGTTTTATGATACCAATAGTTAATCATCAATGAGGTACATTATGGCATTGTTATATCCATTTTGTAATTAAGTATTAGGGGTATATTTCTTGTCTCCTTTTATTGGAGTTCTATTGGACTATGGTGTTATCTTTTTCACAATGGTTTGGTTTGGTATTTTTCAGTCTAACGAGACGAGGACAAGGATCACACTATGATTCTTCATAGATTTGGAGATAAAAAATTATCTTCTAGGATTCACCATAATCTTTGATAAACTCATTAGTTGTAATATGAATTGAATCCATTTTGTGATGTGTTAACCGATGTGGTTTTCAGATAAGATTTACATTGCTTTATAGTGACCCCTAACATATTGTTGTTCAATAATTATCTATAATGATTATAAATTTATTCATGATATTTAATTTTTTTAATGTATTTTCTAAATTATTCAAAACCTAGGAAAATACAGATTTATATTTGAAGGTATTTAGTGATCCACTGATCGGTTATGGATCTCAACTTCAATATATTAACTCATTCCAATCTATGTTGAATACATAATCTCTTATCCTCGAATTGTTTCTTTCACTTTATTTTATAGGGTTTTGGGATAATAGTTTTGAATTTATTTTTGTATATCTTAGTTATGGTGTTTATGGGGGATGGTCAAGCATAGACCTTGTGTTTGATCATTACATGTTTTATGGTGTTTTATTTGAGTCTTATTATTCTTTTTATGGTGAAATTGTTAACGCATCGCTTGATATTTTCTATTCAAATCTACACATTTTTTTATCTTAAGTATATTATGAAATTTTGAGTTTTTTTTTATTTTAGATAATTATATTGATTAATTGAATAAGATTTTGAATGGGACAAATATAAATTTATGGAGAGATAGAGATTTATATGTGACTGATGAAATTACATATTATTTATTATATATTAAAGGTTTTGTTGAGGTTTCTACCAAAATATATTTTCTTCCATAATATAAAATATTTAATGATAATAATTTTTTATAATCACATTTTATAAGGATATAATAATGTAATTTTGATAATTAATTAGTTGTGTGGATATGTATAATTAAAGTGATAATGTTTGAAATTGAATCGATACTTTAATATGAATAAATATATAAAGGCGAATTTCATTGATGTGTTTGTCTATTGTGTTTCCCATGATTGTAATAGTATATGGGGGTTTTCTAGCATTAAATAGATAGGATTTGGTTGATTGTTGTGGATAATGGAAGGATTTAGTTAGGTTTTTGGTGAAATTGTGATAAATGGTTCGTTTTTCATATATGGAAGAGGAATCATGGATGGGAGTGTAGAAATATTAATTTTTTGACTATAGTGATTGATGTTGGCATGTGTTGTGTAGTGATTTATATGGTCATGGGGTTAGGTGTTGTGAAATTTTCTTAGGGGTTATCAGTATTATGGAATAGGGATTATATTAAATAAAATGGTAATGGTTGATTGGATGAAATTAATGAATGATGGGATCATAAATTGTAATTCATTACAGTTAGATTAAAAGTAACATATTAATAAAGAAACTAGAATAAATGTGATTAATGTTTAATGAATGACATAAAGAATGAGGCTTTTCAATGAATGTTTTAAAATTATATATATAAAGAATAATGGAATAATGAATTTAATGGTGGTGTTAAATGGAAAATATAAAATTTAATGATTTTTTAAGAAATATGAAATTATGAACATTTTTATAGATGTCTTGTATTGATAGATGAAGACAGAATTGGGGTAGTGATTAATGTGGTTGTATCCATGTGGACTAATGATACAATGGCCATTGTGTGTGATGGTTATCTTAAATTGATGTAAAATTTTAGATTAGGATTGTCTGGATATATGAAATTAATTATATTTTATTTTTGTTTCATTAATACCACCACATGAGTACGAGATCCTAACTAACAACCATATGAAGATATAAGTTCCAAGTATTATTTCTAGCATCTCGATTGCAGAGGGATCACATGGTTGACAGCTCCACCACCCTTTATCTCCATTTTGTAATATTATTTTCTTTGATAGATCGAGGAAGGTGTATATATGACTACAATGGTTACTATTAATACTACTTATATCCTCATTGATATGTTTTCTGATTATGATTAGGATTAAAAGTGGTTATTGTTCATGGATGGAGGATGAAATGAGATTAATGCACGTCATGTACATGATACCCTACTATTATGAGACTATGATATGTGGTTATGACACAATGATGTGGTAAGTGGTTAGGGATTTGTGATTATAGAAGTGATATGATAAGTGATAATGGAATATTGATCACATATTTAAATGTGTTATTTCTCTATGGATAATGGTATCATTCATGGGAAATTCCTATGGTTTCCTCAAGGATACTCGTGGCTTGAGGAAAGGTTATCTGATATCTCTGAGAATCTTTATCCTGGTTCAAGATGTCATCAGCCATCTCATTTATAGGAGCATCAACAAAAGAGAGATTATAGCCTACCAATGGAGTATGAGAGATTAGTCTATCTCTCACCTGATATTTGTGGATGACACACTCATTTTTATTAATGGTGGGAGATCCTCTCTTAGAGGCCTGAACAACCTATTGGAGTAACACTGCCCCTATAGTGGTAAATTCATTAATAAAGATATGATCTTTTATTACATTTCAAAAAAATGCACCCCAAACAAAGCTTTGAGGTCCAGCAGTCTCTTACTATGCAAGGAGGGAGATTCCACATGGATTACCTTGGAGACCCTATTTCCCCTAGTAGAGTGCGGATCTGAGACACTGATTTTCTCTTCAGCAAGATTTCAGATCGCATCCACAATTGGAAAAATATGTACTTGTATTTTGGTGGTCATATTGTCCTCATCAATAGTGTCCTGTTGGCCACCCCTATCCATGCCCTCTCTGTTGTTCAATCCCCAAAGGGTTTCCTATCCAATATTTATAAGCTTCTTACTAACTTAATATGGGATCCTCTTATAGAAGGGAAATTGCATTGGACTTCATGGAAGAGGATGTCTAGGCTGACAAGGGAAGGAGGCATCAAGGATCATATCATTGAGTACACTATAGCATGTATGCACTTGAATTTATCATAGGAAGCCTTAGAATGATTCTCACTATGGAGGAAAACCATACATGTGCAGTATGGTATCCAACTTATGTTGTAAAGTCACATATATCCTTTATGGTCTAAAATTTCTCAACTCTCCTATAGTCTTTTATGGCTTTCTAAATATATTATTGTTAGGTAAGACATCTCATTTTCGCATCACAACTGGGCGATTGAGGTTATTGGCTTCTTGTGCTATCTTGATTATTCTCTTACCTTTAGGGAGACTAGAGCAAACATGGCTCTCACCAATTCCATGATGGAAAAAGAGAAGTGGAATACTTTCAACCTCGTCGAGTTGCCATCAGATCTGGACCACTGTGTGTTCACTCTTTCCCAGTCGGGGGTCTTCACCCTGCGTGATTACCACCGAACCCAAGAATCACTGGATAATGAAGATTACTAGAATGAAACCCTTGTGGTATACTTCCATACCCTAAAAATAGAGCCTTTTTTATTGCAGATCTAGAGTAGAACCATTCCCATGGATAATAATGTTAAGCGATGCCAAATTATGAATGTGTCTAGATATACTTCATGCAGAGCTTGCCAGGAGGAAAGTTAAAATAACCTATTATTTTAGGGTGATGGGGCATATGCTGTATGGAGATAATTCTGGGAGTTCAATGGTTTACTGTATATCAACATGGAAGACCTCCCATTTATTTACTGGTGGTTTCACATCTTAGGTGATAGGGTCCTGGAAAAGGTGGCTCATACCTTGATCATACAGGCTGGTTGTTAGAGTATCTGGTAGGCCATGAATAATCGAAGGAATGATGGGGTCCAATACTTTGGTATATATAATATCATCCGCAGAGAGGACCTTTTTCTTGACCTGGGATGTAACTCTAGTAAGTAGAGAGAGGCTCCTTCTCTTCATTGGATGCATGCGAGGAAGTAAGGCACGCAGACGGTGGACACCAGTGAAAAAGGCCACTGGGTCTTATGGAACCCACCATCCTAGGGTCTCTAGATGAACAAAGATGGGTATTGTAGTATGGGGGTCTTGTGAGGGGGTGGGGCTATCCGAGACGCACAGGGCTCAGTCTAGTTGGCCTTCTCCTCTCACCACTGCCGAGGTTTCTCTCTTTAGGACGAAGTCAAGGCTCATCTCCTCCGTCTTTCACTCTTCCACTAGGAAGGAATTACCATTTTATAGATTTATCTAGAATCCAAAATTCTCCATGATTATTTAATTAATCTTTACCCCACTCCTTGGACTATTACCCATTTCATCAAAAAAATGTAGAGGTATTATCACCAACACTACTAAAGTGATGCCCTCCTCGAGGGAAGGAAACCAGGTTGCGGACTATCTTGCATCATTAGAGGTCATTGGACCAGACCTGTTTTTTGTCCATAATATCTATACACTGAAATGCAAGAGGTGAACTTTATCATGGGTATTCCCTTGGCCTGCACCATTTTAGACCTCCTTATACTCTTTCATTGAGGGGTTGTGGGGTTGTTTTTCAACCCTTTTCTTTTATAAAAATTGAAATGACGATGATGATGATGTATATATTTTGGATCTTAAAGAGGCTAGATCAGTGATGTAGGTGATTCCGGGTACCTTTTGGACATATATTCTTTTGATACTAAGTTATTATTAATGGATGAGATATTTAATGAGTGATCCTTATAGAGGTTGTATGATTTTTTTCTAATTTAGGTTTGATTTTTCCTTTTTTTAACTGAATAATTAGTATTTTCTTTTGACATTTCCATAGTAGGTTTTGGGGAGGAAATTACAGAGTATACATGTATTTTCATATATATATATATATATATATAATCTTTCATTAAGGATTCTATGAGGATGTTGTAGGTTTAGAATAAAATTTTTGGATAGAGGCTTCGAGTTTATATTAGAGTAGCTTTGATAGAATTTTTTTATTTGGAATTAAATTTTAGACGCAGAGGTTATATATGAAAATATATTTATTTTGGATAGGGTTTTATATTATACTATATAATGTTTATTTGGGATTTATCACATTTTACTGGGATTTACATGGTTAACACCCCCCATTTGTGTGTTTTATACTCTTGTTTATAGTCTCCAAGCTGTGGCATCTTGTTTGTCAGATTTGGGGCTCATAATATTTACTTGTGGGCTATGAGGGATTAAAATATGGGGATGTTCATAACACAATATATTCACAAATAATTAATTTAGAATAACCCAAAATGATATTTGGGACCATAAAGGAAACTGTACATCTGGATTCAACCTCATTAAAATTCACGCTTGAATCTGGACTACCATGAACCATTACCACTATGGTAAAATGTACTTGTTGGATTATATGATTTAATAAATATTCATTTTTATGAATAAATTGGGATCTATTTTATAAAGTGAAACATAAATAATGACTTAAAATCCCTTAAAACATCAAGAATATATTCATTAGTATTAAAAAAGAGAATATGAAAATTCTCCAAAAAAAAACCCGAGTGTTATAATTATCATCACTCTTGATGGAAATAAGGGAAAATATTAATAGATTTCATGGTCATATTTTCATGAAAACTGATGGTGATAATTTTATTCACATCATTGTTAATCAATTAACCAAATATGTTCATTATCATTATATTTGAGATACTATGTCTTTTGATCATCTTTTTAGACTCATTCTTAAAGATATATATAAATTAAATGGATTCCATGTATCTATAGTATAAAATTGGGATACTCGATATACAATTAATTTTTGGGAATGATATAAAATTTTATTGGGCATTGAATTAAATTTCTATACATCATTTCATCCACAATATGATAGATTTTCAGAGTGAACACTTCAGAATTTGGGGGACATTATTCATGATTTGTAATTAGTTTTTTAGGGAAATTGGCATCAATATATAACTTTAATTGAATTTTTTTATAATAATTTGTTTCATTCCCATATATAGATGAACCCTTTTGAGGAATTATATATAAATTATTTCTAGAAACTAGCATGTTTGGAGGAATATGGTGAAACAAAATTTTTTGGACCACAACTGGTAGATGAATTAGTTGAGAAGGTAATGATGATCTAACAACACATGTGAGAGGATTAGAATATGAAAAAGAGTTATTCATATTACCAGAGGGAAGATATTTTGTTTAAGGTAGAAAAAAATTTTATCCTCAAAATATCTTCTTTGAAGGGTGTTATGCAATTTTAAAAAAATGGAAAGTGGATAATATAATATCCCAGTTTGAAGGCCACTCACTATTGTCCTAGACTAGTTAAATAAAAAGAACATAAGAGTACCAATCAAAATGCTATAGACTACCAACCGTGAGTGGGGTTCTATGGTGGTATCATGGGGAGGATATACACCATTAATCAAAGTGTATTGTAGAATATATAATAAAAAATATAAAACATTATGATAAATAGAATATAGAAATAATAAATATAAGAAATGAATATAATAAGTTAAATGTTTTAAAGGCTTGAGCATCATTTCTATACAATTTATGGATGTCCATTGGGATGGTCACATTAATATACTTGTACTAAAGAAATAAATTTCATTACTTTAATAAATACACCAAGCCTCACCTCATACCGATCACCATCCTCATTCAAGATGTCTGCTTGATCTGAAAATCTTGGGCCTCAACCGAAACTAACCCATAAAATAACCAAGTGAGAGCCACTTCGGGACCCATGTGAAACGGTTTCATGAGTATGTTAGGAGTAAAAAACACAGAAGGTCACCACTAACATTGTACCATACCAACCAGCATATGTAGTGGTATGTGCATGTGAAAAGGTCAATATGAATAAAAAAATGTTGAAAATTAATTAAATTAAACCAAAAATAAATACTTTGATATTATTTCATAATAACCATGTACAAATAATGATATCATGAATACCATATAAAACTAGATGCTAGAGTGTAACCTAGGAATCCTTAAAGTCCATGATGAAGTGGACAAGTATAAAGAATTGATTAAAGATGTTTCCTTGGAATCCCAGGAAATCATTGAATTAAAATCATCTCCATGTCAACAAGAAAAATATGTATATCCTAGGAACCCTAAGCATCATAATTAAGAACATGAAATATTAACAAGATCAACAAGCCAGATCATAAGGAGGACATATAAATATCATAATCATCATAATCATAATAAAAATAATTCCCCAAGACCACACAATAAGATCCCAGTTAGGATAAAAATTCTAGGGTCTCATGGTGTCCATGGTGTCCCATATAGAATTGAGGTCAAATCTATGAATTTTCAGAATTCTTCATGTGGCTAAATATTTGGATCTTAGGATACATATTATCTATCTATAGTGTTGTCAACATATCCAAATAATATCACTCGACAACACATGAGGCCCAAAGTTGTATCCTAGGAAGAACATTTAGGAATCCACCATATAATCATCACATTAGGCCCATAGGATGGGTTCTAGGAATCACATATGGGCTCCATAACTATATTCACAATGAATATATAAAGGAATAAATAAAATTTAGGGGTTATATGAATAACCAAAACCATCATTATAATCTATATCCCTATGGGTTCACACATTAAGGTTGGGTTTTATGGTGAAACCCAGAACCATATCTACCTAATCTATAAGCATCCTATCAGGGCCAGTCAGTCATTGAGGAACCCAATGGGGTCCCCAAGGTCACAATGTAGTAGAGGAACCCTCATATGGGTCCTTCATCTCAAACTTAGTATTGGTTCATCACTTAAATCCTGAGGGATATTATGTACCTCAAAATCATCGTTATGATAGGGGTTCCTCACTGATTACATGGGACTAATCTCTTTAAAAACACTCAAGAGATGGTACACAACCAATGTTAGTCCTTAAGGTCTTATAATGTTGTACGGATCCCCAAACTATCATTCATAGAATATGGTATACTCAACAGGCTTGGAAAATAACTAGTTTAATTGGGACATACAGAGCCTAGTCCATCCTCTTCAGCTCTCTAACTATCTCAAGGAAAATTAAAATAACCCTTTAATACAACATCCATTACTGGTTGAGGAAAATGGAAGATTTAAATGGCATACATTGGCCCTGGACACCTTCTACATTCCATGAATAACTAATTAATTTTTGTATACTATCAACATAATTAGATACGAAATTATAATATCACTTAATTTCTATAACGATTTATTTAAATCCAAGGTAAATCAACCCAAGGTGGCATGAACACATGCTATAATGCATATAATCAAATACATAAACTATATGGTGTTTATGTGAGAAAACATACCACAATTTAAAGCTTCTAATTTTATTTTAAATCGATTGAAGTATCTGTGATGATCCATACAGACACTTCCATGATTAACCAAGCTTGTGGAAAAAATTTGAGTTCCAAAATATATATAAACACATATAATTAATGAAAATAAAATCCTTAATCAATTAATCAATTTAAAAGAAAATAAATATAAATCGGATAACACACTATTTCATTGCACTGCACTATAAATACACCCAAAAAACACACGAAGATTCTGTCTCACACCCCTTTTCGTATTTTGAGTGGAATCCCCAACAAGTAATACCACAAAAAAATTCAATTTAATTTCGAACGAAATCCTAAAATAAATTGGTGGCCTAATTCACCACATTAAAAAAACAAATATACTACATGCATATGGAATCCCATGTCACCCTTTTTATTGTTAGAATTAAATCCACTTTACTATGTTTTTATTCAACAATACTTTGGTGCAATCAGAATAAAAAACCTCAACTAGTGAAGGTGAAATTAAAGCATAATGGAAAGTGCAATCAATATATTCCACCATATTATAAAATTCACCTCAAATAATTTAATAATATAATTGATAAATCATTACTTGATTAATTTATAAGAAAATGATGCAGGGGATTGATCACATGGGTCATGTGATAGGTAAAAGAGAAGAAAATAGGCTCCCCATTATAATTATCACTTGGGGAAAAATGAAAAAACCCACTTTTAATAGGAAATTTGGTTTTCCCTAATGGTGTTCCAAACCACAAAAAAAAACAATTCCCCCTTCACATTTTAAGGATACACACATCACATGGTTGGCCTCCATGGTTTTCTAAACCATTAAATGAAGATTAAAAACACCTTTGCAACATTGTGCATGGTTTTTCTATGAGCATGTGAAAACCACATGCCATCTATCCCAAACTAAACCAAATAATTTTACTCTATAACATCATATAGTTTTCTTTTAACCATGTTCTTACCATGCATGAAATTCATTATGAATAAAAAAATAACTTGATAATCCATAATCCCTTGGGTTATGCATGATTTATTCTAAACAATGCACCCTAAAATTCTCACAGGAAAAACCACTTCTAAAAACTCAAACAATAGACCAAAGTATATAATACTATTTTGATCACCCAAGTTACCTTATGGTATATATTATATGTAAAACACCTCACATTAATTTATTATAACCATCCAAAGTTTGTTATAAACCATGGTTTATAATATTTACCATCCACTAGTTAAAAAAATTCAAATACATTCAAAAATTTTCAACCCATAATGACATAGAATCTTATGATCTCCCCAAAATTACACTTCTTTTACATTTGAAGTAACTATGGTAATATATTCATATCTCTCAAACTATTTTGGTTGAAAACACATCACCAAAAATCCATGTCCCAGCTTTTTCTTCCAAAAGAGCTTCTGATGAAAAACATATAAGATATGGAGGTTGATCCACAAAACCATGATCCAGAAATAAAAAACATTTTGAAGCACTAGAATAACACTTGGAAAATACCTTCCATCTTGAGATCAGAAAACATCATTTTAAAAACTATTATTAGGTTCATAGGGATCCCCACTATAGGTATTAACCAATATGTACTAATTCCATGCATTGCAGATTATTCCAATGTCATTGGATATAATTACTATATACGAGCATTTTAAATTTTTTCCTTACATGGTTACTAACACACTACACTGAAAAACAAATGAAAATTCATAATAGGGACCAATGACATCAAATGAATCTAATAATGTTTTGAAGTCAAATCTAAGCTATCCATTAATTCTTCACGTGGCTCAACAAATACATCTAAGGATACACATAAGTTATCCACAAAAATATCAATACATTTATGATGTATCACTCACTACCATATAGGGCCCAAATTTAAATCCCAGAAATCACATATTGTTATCCACCATATCTTAATCATATCAGTCCCTTATACATGGTTTTAGGAAGCACATATGGGAACCATACCAATGTCCACAATGAATACCTGAAGGTATAAGTAAAAATAATGGGTTGTATGAATTCCCAAACCCTACAATATAATGTACATCACCATAATATTACTCATTCAATTTGGGTTCTGAGGTGACACATTAAAACATATTTACCCAATCCATAGACACTCGTTGAGGTTCAGTGTGTAACTAGTGCACCCACTGGGGTCCCGAAGGTTATATCCTAGAATCAGAATCATCAAATTGGTCCCCATTCTAAAACTAGGTCTTGGGTTAACCCCTGATACCTGGGGAATATTATATCCCTAGGTATCATCATTGAGATAGTGATACATTTATCCCTATATGATCTATGTAATTTTGGAAATATTTAATATATTAAACATGGTGTATCTTTTTCTTGAAGGTATCATGAGGTTGTTCTACTCCCCAAACCATCATACATAGAATATGTTCTACCCACTAAGGATGTGCATATTTACAGGGTAACTAGACTATTCTGAGAATATTCCCTCCTATTTAATGGTCTAAATATCTGAGATCACCATAAATTATCTATTTAATCCTTCAATCATTGGTGGTTGATGAAACTATCTAGTGCTAAAGGCCTACAGTGTCCCTGGATATGTTATGTAGTCCTCCACTTTCCACTTAATTTAATTTTACAAAAAAAATTAATTGTTTAACAAATTATAAAATGATTTTATTTATCTAAAATTTTATTTATCTCATTGGTTGATCACCCAATGTTTTTAATGGAACATACCATAATGAATATAATCAAATGCATAAACCATGGTGTTTTAATGTGAGACCACCTATAACAATTAAAAGATTTTAAATTTCATTCTACAGGTGGAAAATATCTATCATGGATCACCCAAGCCTATCCAGCTTCATCCATGATCAGCCTAGATAATTTTAAATACTAGAGCTCCTAACATGATCAAAAAATAGATAATAAAATAATTATATCATTTATAATTAATTAATTATTTTCAACCAAATTTGGAATAAAGTTGGATAACCCATCAGGTGACTGTGCTAACTAGAACTACACCCAATAACACAGAAAGGGCCCATCTCATACCCCCAGCCTTACACTGAGTTGAATCCCAAATAATAAAAATCCCAAATGGTATTTCTAATTAATTCTAAAAAAATAATGGTTTAATTTACCACAACAAAAAATGATGACCCACCATGTACATACTACTTCCCGAGTTACCCTATGCCTAGGAATAATCAAAGCCCCAATTATAAGTTTCAAATCCAGCATACTCTGGTGGGGTCTATATCAAAAACCATAACTAGATATGGTTAAATTAGATATAATAGGTGGCAGAGATCAATAGAGGCCACCATAGTCGAGGAGGTACCTCAAATCATTTAATAATGACCCCAAAAATTATTCCATGGTCAAGGGAGAATAAAATAGGGTGACCTCTTGGTTGGATGTGTCACACATGAGGAGGTGGAGAAGAATAAGGGGCTATAACATTTTAATTCTTGCATGGGTAAAAAGTTAAAAAACTACCATTAATAGGTTTCTTGTTTTGGCTGATTGTTTTAAACAAAATATGTGATAACCATATGAAATCACTACCCAAGGAAAAAAACATCACATAGTTGTTCTACAGTGTTTGGAAAACAATACACTGGTTGATCAAAACACAATTTCAACATTACACTTGGTTTCATAGGAACTGTGTACAAAATGTTCACCATGAATGCATCAATAACTAATCTACACAATTTACTCTACAAAAACACATGGTATTACATTAAAATTTCTCTAAAAATCAATTAATGTTTTAATTAATGGAGAAATAACAATAAATACCCAAAACAATAGTGTATCACATGGTTTAATCTAAACTATATATCCCAAACCATGCACTAGAAAAGCCACTGACAAAAATGAAAACTATATAATAAATCCTTTGATACTAGCTCAAGTAGCTATAATTTATTTTTATACCCATTAAGATTCCAAAAAACATTACCTAAGGAAGCTATTTCTCTCTAAATTATATTTTGAATCCCAGTTCCAAGTACAACCTATTAACTAGTTCAAACAAATCATGAAATATTAGAAATTGCCAACCAATACAGAAATGGTATCATATAAATACCTAGATTTATTAGCCCATATTTAATTTTGGAAATGGTAAGATACGTTTTTTACTAAGTAGCTCCACCAAAATGTTTATCTTGGGTTTATAATGTGTTTCATGTTCTACTGTTAAGGAAATATTCCCCTAATCTGTATCATGATTGGAGTCTTGGAATGGTATAGTTGGAATAGACTATTTCTTATTAGGAAAATCCCCTACAGGTTATATATCACAAGGATAAGGTGTTATTTTACAATGCAACTCATCTTTTTATGTTTTTATGGAAGAATCATATGATAGATTAATAAATAAGAGAACCTAAAAGAATATTAAGTAAAAATATCCCTATGTTTATGTGAGAAATGAAATTATGAAGAAGAAATTTCAATAAGGATAGATAAATGTGACCACCCACGTCATTTTAATAATAAATAAATTTAATTAATTATTAATATTTATGATTTTATTTTATGGATTCACATTCATTACAAAAATTTTATATAACTTTTCAAATTGATATAATAATATTTTTTGAACTAATGTGTTTTCAATATATTATATAATTTTCTTTAAAATATTAAATTATAAATATTAGAAATTGAATTTGATAAAATTGATTTTATTTTATCTCATCATATCAAATATGTTTTAAGGACCAATTTTTTGAATTTTTCTGAAAGGACTGATTTATGGGTGAACACTGAAAAATTCTAATTTTTTTAAAAAAAATCATTTAATTTCATGTTTTGAAAAAGTAACATTATAATTCAGATAAATTTTGTAGTAAAATTATCATAATTTAACTTAAAAATAAAACTAATTTAATATTATCAAAACTATATTTTATTTTGATATAAATTCATTTTTAATCATAAAACAAATTTTGTTAAAAAAAACGGTTTTATTATTAATTTCATAGATTGTATTAAAATTATATTAAAACACTTGTAAAAAGGAATATTGAAAAATTGGTTTAATATTTTTAATCAATAGGATAAATTTATTAATTATTTCAATTTCATTTTTTCTCATAATAAATAGTAAATATGGTAAAGAGTTATCATCATAGTAAATGCTATGTCAAAATAATTAATCTTAGAACTAAGTGATAAGGTCACAAAATGAAATTTTAAATATTATAGGATAAGATGATTTCAAAAAATATCCTATTATATTTCAAATTTTATAGATTTAGGTTATTATCACATGAATAATATTATATATTATTTAAATTCTTAAAAAAATTACAAGAGTTCCACTTTCCTTACTTATAAAAGGTCTTCCCCTATATAAATATTTTTACAAACTTTGATCAATTTATTTAAAATAATATATAAGACAATACAAAAAATGAATCAATACCCATGTTCTAAATGTCTTGGTCAGACAAAAATATAAACCTATGTGGATTAATTTCTAATCTAAATGGGGTTTTCTAAAGAATATATATAATTAATAACCAAATTCTATCTTGTTTATTTATTCTTCCACCTCATTAAAAACTTCTATAAACATGAAAATATGATAAAATAATTATATGAAATATAATTAAATGTTATTATTTTTATGAAACAACCCTTTTTTCTCATTTAATATCTAATCGGAAATGAAAACATCGCTCGTGGGTACGTGTGGATTACCATCCCCACAAAGAAATATGATTCATTTTTCATGTCTTAAAATTGTAAATAGTTATAAAATATTATTAAATATTTATGAATGAAAATATTTATAGTATTAATATTCTAGTTATGTTGTAAAATGACCCCTCTTATCATTGTCAACCAATTTTATTTTTTACAATTATAATCAAAATATCATCAAAATATCAAACATTGACTTAACTGATTTAATAACTGTATATGGAATGGTAAAAAATAAAATAAAATAGTTAATAATAATGGAATAAACCTAATTTTTTTAATAATGTAAATGTTTACTCTATTTTTATTATATAGGAATGAAATTTTGTACATGGTGTGTCAAACGTGAGGTTGGGGATTTTTCATTAAAAAATTATTTTTAATCCTTTAACATCTTTTTTCAATTTTTACTTCATATAAATTTTAATTAATTGGTAAAATCATATTATTACTATAATAAATTGTATGTTAAAATTATTTTTAAAACATATTTATTTTTATTTATGACTGTTATACAAGAATTGTTGACAAATTATTCCAAATATGTTATTTTGACATTTTTACAAAAGTGATAGAGGGATATTTTTTAACATATACAAACTGATTGGGATTTTTCCCTCATCATGATTATTAATTAATTATCATACTATGTATGTTATAATGGGTTTTAAGAGAAAATAACATTTCCCATTTGTTAGTGGAATTTTCATTTAAAGAGTTTTCAATGACGAAGAATTTTTATCCCCATTTTTATGTAATGCTTGAAAGTGGTTCTAAATATTTGTTAAATTGTATAATTTATGATATTTGATGGTGGAAATGAAATAGTATACATGATTTATATGTTTTAAAATACACTTAAATTGTTCAGGATTATTCGTGAGACTGATATTCCTCTCTAATGCATTGGGTAATGATTTCTTTATTTAAGGAAAATATGTTCCAATTAACTGGGTATGTTATACTATTTGTTTGATTTCATGTAATAGTTTTTTTAATAATCATATAAATATGATGGAAAAAGGCACCTACATTAATTTAAAATGTTTTCAAATTATTTTCATGTAGGTATTTTTATTTTTAATGGGATGATAATAAAAATATTTTTAAATGAATTTTATTCAACTTTTTGGGGTGGAAATTATATTTTTCAAAAAAAAAATTTGATGACATGTCATGTTTTACATGAAACACTAATGATTATTATATTACCTTTATGATTAATTAATTATTTTGAAGGATGAAATGGGGTAAGGGTTGATAATTATTAGAGTAGGTAAATGAATATTTGAGGTTAATATTATTTATATAAAAGGAAAATTTTCAATTGGATTTCATAAATTTAATAATAAAATAATAGTTTTCTTTATTTTTGTATCCCTTACTATGGTTTTTAGGATCATACTATGTTTTAAAATATATATCACATTGACAAAATGTGATTAAGAAATATATAAAATTACATCATTCCTTTACGAAGATTCATCTTACAAGAAGAGAACATTTTTTTGATGAGATAAGAGTTTAAATTTATTTGGAATTTTTATAGAAAATTGATATGTAGTTGATGTTTACAAATTATATATAAGATATTTTAAGTAAAATTTTATCCTAATTCTCTAAAAATATAATCTAAAAAGTTTCTATAAATGTAAAATAGTGTAACCCATGTAATAAATAATGTTTTATGGGTTATTTAAATTACATGTCCTTATAATTTAGCATTTTATCAGGGGTCATCTAGAGAAACAATAAAAATAAATTATATAAAAAAACCACATTTCACGTCCACCTTGAATCATCTCTTAGACTGTATAGGTGTGAATGAATCCTACTACAAGGTAATAACCCACTCACAACAATGTTAACACTCTTCAACCATCAAGTAAATAAAAGATATTAAGAATCCAAAGTACAACCACTAGTAGGTATTAGGTTGTTTTCTATCATAGATGGTTTAATGAAAGCTATGAATTTCAGAGAAACCCTAAATATAAAATTATGATTAAAATATATGATAAAATAACCACCATGAAACTCAATCATATAAAATAAATAGGTAAAAAAACATCCCAAAATGTGTGTGGAAAACTAGTTGAATAAAAACAAATGTCTTTAATAAAGGTTCCAAGTGATAGTCTTATGCCATTAAATCCACAAGAAAACGAATTACCATGATAGAATGATCCATGGATTCATCTCAGAAACATGGAATGAGGTTTATAAATATATATACATAGGGTTATAATAACATGTATACTTATTAGGATAATTCCCACGTTATCTCATTTATATGTGAAATGATAACACTAAAGAACTAGTAAAAAAAGTGGAACCAAAAAGTGAATAAACAGTTAATTTATCCATTCCAAACCTCACCATGACACTTTCACCAAATAACATGTCCATTTATAATAATTTATTATTGTTTCCGATGATTTCACCGGGGCGCGCACAACCGTCTATGGAGGATGCACAACTGGTACCCCACATTCTTGCTTTCCAAAGGTGGGCGGCATCCACTCCCTATTTAGGGATTTCTACACCATGATCAAAATAGGATGATGAGATGTCAGTTCTTCCATCCATGGATTCCTCCGCAGAGCTCATCACCTAGTCCGGCTCTCCCTTATAGACTTAAGATGTTTTTCTTGAAACTCTTCCCAGTGCCATATCTTCATGGACACTAGTTAATTACACTGCTTCTGTTAGGACATTCCAAGGGGTATGGTCAGAGCAGCAACCTTCGGTTAGGGGAGTAGTCACATTGGGAATCACTGGAATGTCTGGATGCTGTGATATTGGAATGTATGTCTTCTATCCCTTATTATAGGGCTTCTTGAGGGCACAGAAGCCCGAGGAATCCCATATCAAATGCGGGGAATCATATGCCATGGGAATGTATCTGAGGTTTTCCTTAGCTTCCCATGTCTAACATAGGGTATACCACAAGTTTAACATTCAGGGTAGATGAATCAGACTGATTGGAACACTAATTAGAGTGGATCAGATGGAGGAACCCTTGGAGGGAACGACGATATTTGGCCAACATGTGGGCGGCTTCTGGAATACTGTTAGTGGGAATAGGGAATGGGGTGAAATGATCCCACCGAGATGTGGTGGCCTAGGTGAGGATCAAGATGTGTGATAGAAGGTTCTATGAATTGGATGGTGAATGGGATGGAACCATCATCGGGTGACGACAGTTTTGGGATTGAGCCTTGAAGATGCTTCATACGTATCCCTGTGGTGGGGAATCAAAGTCCACGTAGTTTGATGAGGTGATGGGACACCTGAGGAGGTGACCTGTGAGAATGGAGGCATAGATGGGCCCCAAAAGAAGTGAAACCTCGGGGTTGGGGTATGAGATTTTCAAGACACATAGGCTTAAGGGAATGATCAGGATGAGACAAGAGTGGTGGGGTCAAACCTCATGGAGGCTTCCTACGTACCATTCCATGACATGAATCAAAGTCCTTGTTGTTTTGATGGGTGTTGGTATTACACTGTGAGGCGGCCTAGTGTTGGGAATGAACCTCATGGTGGATTCCTATGTACCATGCATTGACATGGATCAAAGTCCTCATAGTTCGGGAATGGGTTGAGGCTTACACTCGGAGGCGGCCCAATGTGTTAGTGAACTGACGTGGAGATGGTCAAAATGACTAGGTGTTGGGATTGAACCTCATGGAGACTTCCTATGTACCATGCCTTGACATGGATCAAATTCCTCATAGTTCTGGATGGGTGCGGGACTTACACACTGCGGCAGTCCAAGGTGTTGCCGAATCGATGTCAAGATGGTAGGAATGACTGGGTGGTGGGATCAAACCTCGTGGAGGATTCCTACATACCAGCCTTGACATTGATCAAATTCCTTGTAGTTTGGGTTTGTGTGAGTCTTACACTCTAAGGCTTCCTAGTGTTGGGCTTGAACCTCATGGAGGCTTCCTATGAACCATGCCTTGACACGAATCAAATTCCTCATAGTTCAGGAATGGGTTGGTGCTTACACTCTGAGGCTGCCCAATGTGTTGGCTAACCGACGTGGAGATGGTCGGAATGACCAGGTGTTGGGCTTGACCCTCGTTGAGGCTTCCAATTTACCATTCCTTAGCAGGGATCAAAGTCCACATAGTTTATATGGGTTTTGGGGATTACACTCTGAGGTGGCCCAATGTGTTTTTCATGGTCGGTGTTCGCTCTAAGCTCACGTGAGTTATGCTCGGTGAGAGAAAAAAGAGATTGTAGAGACCTGACGATCACGTCATGAATGGTGCGTCCATAGGAAGTAAAGAGGGGATTACACATGGTTCGTAGCCCAAGATGTCAGGACTTACTCCAGGATGGAGGCCTGAGGCGACAATGTTCAGCGGGAGAGGGATTTGGGACCAGTGAAAGGAAGAGCTTGGTTCCCTATCACACCCTTTGCTGGCCCTGGGGACTGAAGATGAAAGGAGGAGTAGGAATGCTACCTCTGATAAAAGTTTAGGGGCTTGCACTGATATGGCCACCCTTTCCTCGATGACAAACGCCACTCCGATAAGGGGGATATAATCCCCTATGAGGGGTGATCCCATCCCCTTGGAGACAAGTGGGCATGGAAAATGTCCAAGGTGGGGGGACCCTGCATGCGTGGCATAGGGAGAGGTCACAGTTTAACGTCATGTGATGAGGATGAATGTGCTTGGTAGTTTAACGTCCTGCATCTTGAACGAGTTGGGTTTTCTCCACACCCCTAGGATATACATAACTGGAACCCTCTGCTCCTTGTGGAAGGGAAGGCATCGGCAACGCCATAGTGAGGGGGTGTCATAGATCCAACCATTGAGGGGTTCACGTTACCATGGATATGCAAAGAAGCAATATCCATTAGCATTCCTACGCAAAGAAGAATGAGGCAATGTAATGTAGTGGGCGGTATTGCCCAGGGGGCTTTGAAGTTACTTTGTACGAGCCTAGAAGGTTGTACTGGAAAACATTTCATGATGTGGATGCCTAGGGCATGAGAGACGCCCGTGATTGGAATCCATAAGAAGAGCATCAGGCACTTGCACAAAGGTATGCCCTGGGAGAACCGAGGTGAGGGGTCCTAGGGAGTTTCATGCAACCTTTGAGGCTTGCGCGTGAAATAAATATCCATGTGCAAAGAACACCGGGCTTACGCGAAATCAGTGATGATTGCGTGTTAATAGAACCAAGGAATTACGTGCAATTAGAAAGGATTTCCCACAAGGAGTATAAATTGCACGCAATTGGGAGAGGATGCAGGCAATGACTGGGGTGCGCGTAATTGATGGGGATTGCGCGAAATGAATGGGGTGCACACAATTGATGGGGAATGCGCACAATTGTCCGGGGTGTGTGCAATTGAAGGGGATTATGCCCGATTGTCCAGCCTGTGCACAAGTGGAAGGGATTTTGCATAGGGGGAAGACCCCAAAGGGATTGTAATTCAGTCTAAACCAAGGGGATCTCACACATTGGCGGACCCCAGGGTGACTTGGCTTAAAAATAACTACACCTGAAAGCCATCTTTGCGCACGTGGAAGGCGAATTTAGTGCAAGAGAGCTGGTCCCGATTCATCAGCCCAGAATTCGAAGGGGATCTCCTTCTATTTATTAGCATTCATGGGTGCTAAAAATAGGTCGGCGCGAAATAATTGTGCACCGATGTCGGCGGAGAGAAATTTGAACCATGCGGGGCGTGGGCTCGAAATTTTTCACTCCCACACCGCAGAAGTCTCGTGAATCCTAGTGCATTCCATGCAAGACATATTTATTTCGGACACTTAGGTATTTTTTTCATGACACCTCCACACCCCAGACTGGGTCCCAGGATCCAAATATGACTTCGATATATTTTTTTGAATCCTCCTTTAGCCCTTGATCCTTTTTCGGCGTCTACAATTATCGAAAGAGAATTATAAATGGCATCCTACTTCCTTTCCCCACCAATTTGAAACTCTCAAACCCCAACATCAAAAATTCTATACTGCTATACCATCCATGTCATTTCATTACATATTTATCCATCTATGATGTCGATAAGGAAGCATCTCCACCAACCCTAGCCTATTGCAGGGCCCAACATCCCATATTGGCATCAATTTTATCATGCACATATCTTGTGACTCTACCAAGTCATCATCTGAATCTTAAAAAAGCCATATATTTATTTTAGTATGTTTTTATATACATTAAAGGAATCAAACTCATTCCCTCCTCCAACTATAAATGACCCGCCACATATCATATCATAATCATCATCACTAGGAAGATCCAACCCCAAATTTCATCATCCAAACTGATTAATGAATAGTGGGGAACAAGGGGTTGGTAACAATACATTACACCAATATCCTAGATGGTGGTTAGAACACACATAACACAATTTTTTTTGGTGTTGGTATGGTTACCCAACCTGGGTGGGGCGTTTATAAAAATACCATGAAAATAAAAGACAATAAATAAAAAAAATTACCCACCAAAGTATCAACTATAAGAGAACTAATTTAATTAATAATAATATTAATACATCCATTAAAATATTATAATAATTGTATCCATCATTAATTAAACACACCACAATAAAAAAGAACAAGTCACAATTCTTCATTCTTTCTATCCTTAACCAATTTTCAAAGTTACTAATTATCAAACAACTACCTACTATTTATCAATTTAATTTCATATTATAATCTATCCCATTAACTGTCAATTACATCGATTAATTTAGTTACCACAAATTAATTTCTACCCACTTTCATCCCTATTTCATTATCTATTAAATTTATTAAATTAAAAATTTTATATTCCATCCCGCACATATCCAATTTAGTTTTATAATTAAAAAGTCATTCCTTGGATAACCAGGAAACTAACACAAAAAATCTTCCCAAAATATAATACACCAATCATTACCAACATCAAAAAACAACTTAATCCAATACATCCCCATAAACCATACATTTTACTGCCACAACCTCCTAAAAGAAACCTAATTTTTTTTACCATAAATCATCCCTAATCACAACACTATGAAACTAGGAATATTACCATATCAACTTAATTCTAAATCAAAACTAGTAACCAACATCACTAATAAAATCTCCCCAATATCCCCAAAAAACACATAATATGAAACAACAAGCACATTATATTTTTTAACCATTATTTGATCCTGTAAATTTACGTCAAATTCAGCTTCAAGGGGAATTCAATACATCACATCATTTATTTTCTTTTATCAATATTATTAAATAAATGATGATTTATATGGGGAAAAATTATTTATTAATATATAATTTGTTATTATTTTAATAATTGTGAGGTTAATTAATTAATAAAATATGTTTTCATAAATCACATTTTCCACAACAAAAACACGTCTCTCTTCTGATGTGATTTTCAACAATAACAGTACAAATGGATAACACATAAGTAATATCACAAAACAAGTAAAACCATGTGAATAATACCATCCTATTACATTTTAGTTGAATACATTTATTTATATGGTTATGTTAACCTATACATTCTACCCAATGAATGAAAAAAACATGTGATTTCCATAGATGGGCATAAAATAAATAGAGAATGGGGATACCGTTCCTCAAATAAGGATTTATAACTCTTATACTAGTATGAAGTAATAAGAAGAAAACCACCAAGAACCCAAATGTATGGACACACATTAATTAATATATAAGTAATAATTTTTTTATATTTGGAAACCAAGGATAAAATCCTATAAAAGGGGGCGAATAATCTCTAAAAAAACATATAGGATTCACCGAAGGGTTGGGGAAAATTTTGTAGAAAGATAGGGTTAGAAGGGGGTGGGGTATATAATTTATATCTAAAATATTTTTAATTTGACCAAATCATATCATATATTTATACACCATGGTCACCCCTTTCCAATTGGTCCCCAAATTAAATATTGAAATCACAACTAGATCTAAGTGATAATGATATGGTGCATTAAAGATATCTTGCCATAGCCACCCTCAAAATAGTAGAAACATAAAAAATAGATCATTAGAGAAATTGAACTACAAAAAACTCTACTCTACTTTATGATGAATACCTAAGTATCCATAAACCACAATCCCCTAGCCATTCCACAAATACATCAAAAGAATAGAGGCACAAACAATCTGACCCATCAGACCTCCACACCATAGACTGCCTATATGATCCTCCAACACGCTTCTATAAGGATATATTCTTCAATTTTCATCACAAACTTAATGAATACTTCCCCATATGAAACCATAGCTGCAATCCTCTCTTTATAGTTCATATCCCTCAATAATTACTCATACAAATCCATTTCTTGAAACATCATAATGTTTAAGGACCGACTGTTATTTCTTGATATATTAGTTACCTCTCAAACAATTCTCACCATCAATAATCAAAACAAAACCTATTATAGAAGTGGGAAAAGTAAAGGTTTTGAATAGTCATCCCATGAGATAACTCTTAGAGATTGTGTTACAACCCAAACTCAACCCCCATATAATCATGAGTAGTAAGAAGAAAAAATCATAAAGGATAAATAATTTTGAAGGTGTGTTGAAAAAAACCATCAAACAGCAATAACCACACCCTATGTAATAGTACCTCTCTACAAAGAACAAAGCATTACTAACATTCTCTATGGATTGTTTGAGTCAAAATCCAACTCACTCATCCTAATAACAGAGACACCAGAAACACATCCTCTACTATGGAAATATCTTAAACTATACTATCACTTATAAAATAAACTTCTCTTCAAATTTTGGTGAGTAAAACCCACTCAAGTGGAATATTTATTCATCACTTATCAAATTTAATTTAGGTATCCTTTATATTACATCCTATTCCAATAAGAAAAATCCTTAAAACTAGAAACCATGAGAGATAACTCTCAAACACATCATCCATTAACGAGGGATCAAACAAGTGAATAATTAAGTAGAACTACCCCAAAAAATCCCTCTCACCCTACTATCACATAGAACAACAAAATGTACCCATATACTACTCTCCCTAACCACCACATATGAACAACAACCACACAACACTATTTTACACCACACAACCATCCAAACAATCAATATCACACTAATATCACAATTTCACTTGACTACCATGATAATAATCTTTATAAATGACTAATTACCACATAAATATTTTAAAAACTATTCAAAATAATTATTATTTAAGGGAGTATATATTAAAATAAAAAAAACAACCGACCACAACATACATGTAAAAAAACACATAATTTGATCACTTTTTTTCAATCATCTTTATCTCAAGAAATATTTGGGGAAAGAGGGTATCATTATTACTCTCTTTATTTATAAATAACCAAATTAGTTTATCATTTAAATTATAAAAACTAAAATTGTGGTGTTTTTATAGCAATATATTTTTTTAGAATCAGGAATCTTTATAGAAAACAATCACTCCCTACTGATATAATAAAAAAAATCATAATTACAAGAAAAAAGTATATTATGGAATCAATTCAGGTTAATCAACATTTAGTGTATCAATATACAATTAAATAAAAAATATTGTCCATAAAATATAACATCACTTCAAGAAAAAATTCATAAAAAATATTTCAAAAAAACATTATACTTATATGAGTTATATTTCTAGAAAGTCAACATTTATTTTTCAATTTAGTCAAAATAAATAGATAGTATTTAAAACTAGGGATAAATATATACACATTCTAAGTTCATTTTCATTATATTTGAAAAGATTAATTAAGTATTCCTAAAAAAATCTAATGTAGGGGTGACATGATTTTATATTAATAAAATGTAAATATACTGGGTTTATTTTCATGGTTTACATCACAAATATCATGTTTAAGGTTTTATAATAAATTAAAATTATTTCATTTTATTGGATGGTGTCATGCTATCACAACCATATTTAAGTTTAACATGATCAACATGCAATATGCTTATAAAAATAGTTGTTATGATTCCATAACAATTCACTAAACCATAACTAGAAATTAATCATACTTCCACATTGAACGATTCATGCATTACCCTTACAAATTATTACCTATATACTGATAATTATTATGGTACTAAAACCATGTTCCATGAAATAACTCAAATTCATAAAACTGTAGAGATGATTAAGAAAACGAAAAAATTTTATTTAGGTAAAGGCTTCCATGTTTGAAAAGGATTGTTACTATAAATTCTTCTATTCATTTAAAAAACTATATAATAAATAATATATTTACCTCATTTAAATATTTTACTAACTTAGGAATAAAATACATAATTTATGGGAGGTTACTCATAGTATAACAAATTGGGTATAAATTAATGTACTTATGATCATGGCCCCTGAAATAGTTTATTTTTGCATATAAAGTTAGAATATACAAAACGCAACACATTTTATAATGTTTTAAAGAGTCATAAAACAAAGAAAATTTAATCATACATTACTATGATAGAATAAGTTAAAAAGGTTATGAGTTTCAATAGTAATAATGGAATTCATTTTAAGAGGAAACAGTTTTTGTGAAGGATGGTATCAATAATTGATACAAGGAATTAAAACAACATCATATAAAAAGCATTCCTTTCATATTTTATGTACCAAACATGTATTATAATATCATGATTATTATTTTTCAATATAATTTTAATTGTTTTCCGTTCATGTTTTTACTTAATCAAAACATTTTATAAAGAATTATTAAGGAAATTTAATTCATAAATTCACGAAGTTTTCGTGTTTAACGTAAAATAATAAATATGTTTCAAAAATTAGATATCTTTCATAATATTATTTCTTTTGGTATTCCATATTAATATCTAATACACCATTCCTCAACATAAATCACAAATCATTAAATTCATTTTTAATTATTATATGAATTACACATGCATCACACAAGATAATCAATATTGATTCCCAATAATAAGAATGATATTTAAATAAATTATTCTTAATTAAAACTTAAAATTAGTCAAAATCAATTTTTCATGAAATTTGGAATGAAATGTTATGTTAATTAATTTCAAATTTTAATGAATGTTTCATAAATATTACTTTTATATCAAATTTTTTCATGAAGGAACAAAAAATCAAGAAGGGCTCTACGGAATGTATTTTAGGTAAATTTGGATCTCTTGGAAATTATTATTTTTCAATGAATAATCATTAACATACCACATATATAAAATTTTAATTCCTATCATGCATTTAGATGTTTGTAAATAAACATTTATATATTTTATAGCTAATATTACAATTTAATGAAAACTAGTCATCCCATCGTTTCATAACTAGTAATGAAGAATATTTTAACTAGTGTTAAACAATTTAAAACAGATGAGTCATAATTACAAATAACACTCCATATAAATACATTTATTAAATCTAAGAAAGAACATGAAATAAATTCACAATTTTAGTCCTAAATACCATTATGGTGATAATCCATGTATCCTATTAAGAAACCATAATTCACCATACATAAATATTTTTATTTACCTAATGCATGTTTCAAATACATTAAAAAAAATACCATTGTTAAAACATGATTGTTTATCCTTGAAATCAATGAATTTAAAACTAAATGATTAAAAAATGTAATTTAGAAAAGGAAGATTTAAATCATTCCTCAAGATTGTTTTAATAAAATCTCTTAAATATTACTTTATTTAAAGAGGACAAATAACCTTTTTAAAGTCACCATAAACCAATTACAAGATAAATTATTTTCATCATAACCATTATTAAAAGGGAACCAATAATTTATTGATAAATAAGGCACATATTGATTTTAATTAAGTAAAGCAGTAATTACAAAATATTTTAACCATGTTGACTAATCATGAAATGAAATTTAATAATAGTTTATCCATCACAACATCAAGACATTAATTATTACATAAAATATATGGTTGAAACAATATGATTTTTCAAATTTAAGGATCCTCTAGGTTATTAAAATATCATTAAATACTATGAACACATAAAATAAAACACTCCAAATTAAATGGTTTCACCTACGTTTTACTACAGATGAGTATGATTAGTTTTTATATCTCTAAATTATCACTGAATTATATTCCCCTAATAAACTACAAATAATATATATAAGTATAATAGAGACGCCACAAACACAAAAATCAAGGGAACCTATCAATTTTACCATGATATTGTCCACTATAAGTTGCCCTATATCATCCGCATATCTTTAAAATGCAATATGAAATAGTTGTCCATGATAGGAGAAGTGTTTTTCCCTCATAATATGGATGAATCCATAAAAAAAATTACTAGAAATAATAAACCCCTAAGCCTGTAAGTAAATAATTCTTTCAAACGTATATAATTAGGATCATTTAATTCTAAATATCACCGTAAATCAATCACAAGAGGAAATTGCAAAAATTCATGAACCTTTAATAGGTCTCTACCCTACAAGAGAAACTAATTTACATGGTTTTTTGATAGTCTTAGAGTCCTTGCATTAGATCAGGGGGTGGGGTGGAGGGGGGGGAATCCCATGTCACAACCATTCTCTTAGGCCTATATCATCCACCAAGATCAATTGGCATTATTTCCCTACCACCCCATGCAATCCTCATGGTGTGTAACTATGAAATATACCCTCTCTCCCAAAAATCACCTTTTATTCCACTCATTCACTACCCCATACCTACAATGTTCCCTATCCTGTCCTAAAAATGAAGGAAGAGAGATAATTCCCCTTAGTCTTGTCTTCAGTAGGTTCTGGGTTGGAAACTATTAGTAAGTAATAAATAAAGTCACAAATATGGGAGTCACTAAGCATAATAAAAAATTATTATTTAGAGATAAGATAAAATATCCACAAAGAATCTACATCATATAAAATAAATGAGGATATGTAATATCTAAAAATGAATGAACAAAACAATATGAATGCACATAAAATTATCCAAATATGTTTTTAAAAGTTAGTCCTGTGATAAAAAATCAACAACAGCTCCAATTCCCCATCCAAAAATACCCAGAACAACCCTTGAAGTCCTACATGAAACATGAAAATCATTTAGTATTTATAATTAGGGTGATTAAAATATGTATACTTATTAGGATCATACCCAAACTCTCTCATTCTTATGTAAAAATCATATACTAATGCCCAATGAAAAAACAACATAACTAAGGAGAACATAAATATTCTATCTATAAATTCCTAATCTCACCATGTCACTCTCACTAAATTACAAATCAACTCATAATAACATATTATTGAATCTATATAAGAAAAGGCACCCCACAACCGCTTCCCAACTAAGTATCCCTAGTCACACCCTGATTCCAAATGTCATATTCTTCCATAAGTTCCATGTCTTCACATCATATATCCATCCATATATGATGTGGTTTGTGATGAATCCCCACCAAGTCCAACCTCTAGTAAGGCCCCAAATCCCATGTTAGAATCAATTTTATTCATAACCTCTCTTTTTCTTCTGTCGAATCATCATCTACATCATCAGATAACCACATATCCAGAGGTGTAGGGTAATTTGAATTTGAACGAAATATACCTCATTACTTCCTATTACCACGCAACAACTCCAACACATATCATATCCTTATAATTATTATATATCTTAAACACTATCCATCATCATAAAATAATTCATAGAAAGTTTAGTGAAAATGGTAGTATCCAACAATCAATTTCACCACCATCATGTTTACCTTTTCAACACTTAGAACCCAAAATATTTAGGAATTTTAATGGTTATCCAACTCATGTGGGGAACATATATAAATAAATTGTAAATAAATGATAGATAAATATTACACAAGAGAAAAATTTGGGTAAAAAACATGTGCACTAACATTTCCTATAATATTATAACAATAACCCATGACATCTACCACTAACCATTGCTTCCACTAATGCAACATACCATAAAAACCCAAATGAAAAAGAAAAAATTCACCTTTATTTTTTGTCATGTTAACCAATTTCTTAGATTAATAATTATATATCGTCTTCCTATTATTTAGATATTTCATTTAATATTTAATTTTATACCATTAATTTTCCATTCCATACCTTACTTCATTTACCAAATATAATTTCCACTCATGTTCATTCCCACATCATCATCTCATTTATTTAATCCATTACTATACTTATATTTCATCCCATACACATTTATTTTAGTTTCATCATTACATGTTTAGTTCATATATAATTAGGGAACTAACACAACCATGTTATATAAAGGCAATCCACCCACAACAAAAAACATAAAAAAACAACTTAATAAAATCCACACCACAACCCAACAATTTTATCACCAAAAACTCATAACAATAACCCGAATACATTTAACATAAATTAGCTATCATCACAACCTAGGTCAAATATCCATAGACACTATGCTAAACATTTCATCATTAAACCCCATCACAACCATTAGATGTACAATCCCCACATGATCCCAGAAACACACAGAAAAAGGTACAAAAGGCACACTATACCTTATAAAAATTATTTCAAATTATATATTTACCACAAATTCAGTTCCAAGATGATTTAGTACATCATATTTTTTCATTTACTTAATGGGTATTCTCAAAAAATTCCTCGTTATAATGGGAAACTAATCATTATCCAAAAATATTTTATTAGCGTTTTAAGTATAGCGAGTTCAGTCAATCAATACAATAAGGTTTCAAATATAAAATTATCCACAACACATTTATGTTTCCCAACAACCATGATTTTATAAAATATAAGTGTACATGGATAAATTCTATAATATTATAAAAAAACTACAAACTGTGAAAACTCCATTACCATTAAATGTAGGTTAAATTCATTATTTATCTAATTATGTCCACATATACTATCTACAGAATGGAATACAAAAGCAATAAATTTCAATATGTGCACATAAAATAATGATATAATACGTACCATACCTCAAAAAATACCTATGATTCAGTATGATAGGATAAAAATAGATGTATAAAACTAATAAGAAACATTATTAAAAAAATACATGAAAAAAAATAAAATCACTTATGTTACATCTCTGAATTCCAAGCAGTAAATTCCACATGAAGGGGGCGAGTTACCTCTCAAAACAAAAATCAAGGAGACTCTCATGGGCTGATAGAAAACATTAGATTAATATAGGGGGCAAAGGGGATTCTAAATTTAATATCCAATTTTTTTATTTAGTCCATGGTTCAATACATGTGTCTATATTGTAACCACCATTAGTGAACTAGACCCCAAATTTTATGCCATAGATCACAACTAGATCATATATTCCTAGAGACAAGGATATGGAATAACCACAACACCACTTAGTAGACACCCTAAAAAAATAATGGCATTAAAAACTATCCAACTATGAATATACACTAAAAAATAGTTATATGTCACAAGTAGACCACCCTATGAGTAAAAAGCAACAATCAACTGGGCATGAAAAATTTACCCTCAAAACAATAGGGGAACCAAAAATCAAACCCCTAAAATATCTATTATATAGCCTGAATCCATGTCCCAATTGTGATGAAAATAGTAGAAATCCAAAACCATTCTCCCCAATCTCATATAGGATACTACACAACATCCCTCATCTACACTACTAATAAAAAAACAAAACCATAAATGTCCACCTCTATCCACTGCAGGGTTCCATGCCACAATCTACATAACCACAACACAGAATCAATCCCATGCGAATCATTATCTTTTACTCATCAAATTCCTCCTTATCTACATTATTATTTACCTAGAAACCTCCACTATAAGAATCTTTATAGAATAATGGGCCGTTTAATCAAAACTATTGCATGAAACCTCTCTTTTATTTGATTTAAACATAAATTCCATTAAATTATGCACTCCATGGTAGTCATTTTAATGTGGATATAACGGTTAAGTACCCACCTAATTTTAAAACCTTATAAATATCAAAATTAGAAAATTATAAATATATAAACAATTAAAATATATTTAATCATTATTATTACCTTTAATTTTTATCTATAAATAACAACCGATACACCCCCCAAAACATAAGTGTTATAGTTTCAATGATTGTATTAATTATGAATCATATTCTATTAATTAATTATAATGTTTTAATATTTTTTATTTATTATATTTTATAATTTAGTTTATTAAAAAAATATTTAATTTCACCATTGATGTTCCCTAAAAAACATTATGTTTTTAATTTTATAGAAACTATAATAATAAAATTATAGAAAATTAAAAACCTCATTAAATGAGTGATATATTTTAAGGAACACCATATATCGTTTACATGTATAAAATATTCATTTGAAAATATAATATATAATAAAATATTATATAAAAATTCCCCTCCACTAGTGCCCCTCATGGGAGAAAAATATAGGGAAATAATGATCCCCAAACCCTATCTCTAATAGGCCCCCAATTGGGGATGAACACAGAGGGTATAAAACATACCATGACAAGAAATAATAGAAATAATAATAATAACAGAAAGATATAAGATTAGAACCACTAATAAAGACAATACCATATAAATTAAATAGTACCAAAACCTAAAAACCAATGTAAAGAGTATAAAAAATATCTAACATAAAACAATACTAAGGGAAAATATTAAGTCAGTAACACAAAAAAATCCAACATCCATGGTAGTTTTTTCTACATTAGGAGATAAATATTTCATAGAAACATGATTAAAAATTCATATACATGTAGGGGGAGTATAAATTTTATACTAATTATGATCACATGTAAGGACTCTTTTTTATATGTGATAATAGTTAAATAATTCTCTATTGAATGAATAAAATAACTAACATGCACCTAAATAGGTCACGTAATCCTCCCAAACCTCAACAAGGCCCAATCACCATTTAATATAAGAAATTTATTAACATAATACTAAAATATAATTTTATGTTCCACCCAAATACCTTCCTACATATCACATATTCATAAATACATTGTTATATAAGTGTTTTATATCCAAGGCATAAGTGTATTATGAACATTAAAAATATAAACTTTGTGAGAACCACCTATAATGCATGAACCCCACTAAAAATAAATTTTTAACACCAACTGTTGAAATTAATCACCACTGGTCATTAGTATAAAATGAACCATAAAAACTCATCATTATAACCAACTTAGTCATGATCTATATGATTACCAACCTACTAATCCAACATCGCTAGGAATTTACAATGACTGATATATTATTCCTAAGCATTATGACCAATGGATCAATCTTCTATAGAAATCACCACTAACTACTCCACTATCTCTTAGAATAACAAAAAATTTGGCTAGCATCACACGGAATCACTGATTACAAATCAAATAAGGTAATAGATAGACCCAAACCACTATGAATAATTTAAGGGTGTCTCATAAAGTCGTGCATGCCTCCCAATGAAAAATGGTTGTCAAATATTGGAGAGGGCCTTAGAAAAGTCATGGGTTGAATATTACCACAGTACTAGGTGAACATTAGAATTTAAACAGGAAAGATAATCAATAAATCAATAATTAGTAAGTGTTGAATAAACATTAGAGTTGTATTAATTTCATTAAATCCTTACCATATTGTAAAAATATGATTTTTTAGGTAAATTAACATAAAATATAAAGGATCCAATATATGATAAGACAATAATAAATATAGTATCATTCCGTCTGATGTCTATCCAAAATATTCAGCATCCTTTTACTAACCTACATAGATATCTATCATATGTCCCTTTACTTTTGTCAGATCACTAAACCTAAAATTATCATGAAAAACAAAATTCACTTGTAGGGTATGAGTAAAAGACTCCATAAGACACCACCAACAACCCTTAAAAATGTTCATAATATATAAATGTGATTTCCATTAATGCAATAAGGACACATGAAAAATATATCACATAAGTTCTAAGACATGCTGGGTCTTCTAAGGCCAGCTCTACCTGCTTCATAACTATGATGGAAGGAAAAAAAATCATCATTCTATCACATTAAAAATTATTGTATAACATAATATTTGACTGAAATATCCTTCTTGATGAGATATCTAAAGGAATTCTGACTAAGAATATGGCACATCCCACACAGGGGAATAGTCCATGAGGATCAACTAATATAATCTGCTGCAATATAGAATAAAATTATAATGTTAGTCCTGATACAAATGATAGATAAAACATAGAATCCAATAAACATGTAATATAAAAAAACTACCCACATAAATGAAAAAATAATATGTTTAATAGGACAATGAACACACAACATTTGTGATCAAATATCAACATGGGTCTCTAGATCCGCACATTCACCTCAATAATCATGCCAATAACCCATATAAAATATGTTCTATTGTCAAGTGATTTCTATACATTGGGAAACAATGAAAATTAGGAAAATGGACACATTCATAGAGAAGAAATACCAGGGGATCCAAGAACAATCAACAGTTTGACATTTTTAGAAATCTAGGATTGAGGTAGAAGAATATCCACACACACAAAAGTTAGAATATAGTCAACTTTCAAAAGAAGATCCAATACCAAGAATGGTCTTTTTCCACAAATTTTATAGAAGAAAAATCCCCGGTGCAAGATGCTAATTCTATAAATTATCATAAAAAACCACATTAGATCAAGACAAAACCCAAATATCCAACCCCAAATAGAATATCTAATTGATTTAGATTAAGGAGATGATGATATAGTTGATCATGAACAATGACAATCTTACTGGATAAGCTGTGTAGGATTAAAAGTGCATTTGGGTATCGAAGAGAGGAGTTAAAAGTGGAGAGGAGAGTCCAAAATAACATGTAAAGATCCTAGGGGTTGGGGAGGAAGGAAATAGGTTAATGATAAAAGAAAAAAAGAATGTTATCTCACTTAATTTGATGTAACTTTCCAAATTCACAATTTGAATTATAGATTCATGTCATGATATTTACAAAAAAATGATAAATTGATAAAATAATCACCTTTTCATAAAATCACTAGGCCCATTAATGTAATTAATTAATATTAATTGGGTTATCTAAGAATTAATTTATGTTATGAATATCTATTCATGGTGTAAACTTCTCTTGTAGAAATATTTTCAATCCTTTGAGCCATTTCATTCCCCAGACACCCATATCAAGCCTCAAATTGATTAATTACATCATTATATTGTGAAAAAAATGAAAAATAGGAATAAATTGAGTTTTAAGATGTTAAAAATATCCCCTCTAATAGATTATCATCCTCTAGAAGTGTCTTTAGTTGTCTACTTGAACCACTTGGTGCACTATTCCATAATGTATGCCTCCATCTTGAAAAAAAATTATTGATAATTATCTTGGTTCTATAGGACCTATATAAAAGTAATGGGATTAAATCATAGAACCTAATTACTTTACCCACCTATGAAATTTTTTTTCTCTATAAATGATTCATTAGACGCTAGCTCAACGTCCTAACTAATGAGCACATGTACAAGAATATGTTATACTTCTAAATTTGTGACACATGGAATACATTGTGAATACCTTGATAACATGTAGGAAGGTTCAACCAATTGACTACCATCTCTATGTAATTAAAGATCACGAATATACCAATGTACAATAACCCAACTTTCCCTACCTCCTCAAACTCCTATTTCCCAACCGAGTAAACACCCACCACAAAATGTTGTTTCTAGAACGATCTCTACTATGGTATCCATTAGTCGAAATAAGTAATATATATGTTCTGAGATTTAAAATATATTTCTAAATCAACTACAGATTCTTGTAGTTCTCCTATACTATACTAATCCAAAATAATTAAGGCTCACTTGCCACATGCTAAAAGATAAGTGAATGTTTAGGCCTCCTATACAGATCCTCAAATGGGGAAATTTGAATCGATCAATGGATGTTATTATTATAGGAGAAATATATCACAAATAATTGACCATCCTGTGATACTATAAAATCCAAAATACAATCTCAATGAATGTCCCCTAAATTTGGGATCATAATATCTGACTTCCTATCAGTGCATTGTTGAAAGGTCATACTCATCTTCAACTGAATACCCACCAGCTTATCTAAGGATTCATAGAATTCTGAAGTGAACTGGGAATATTTTCTAGATACTACACTCAATGTCACACCTTGAATTTTTAAAATATATTAAACATATAGGTTTCATAGCTCATCCACTAAGTTATTTTCCTAGATTAGTATGAAGTGATTCACCTTTGTCAACCAATCCACTATAACCCTAATGGTGTAATGACCTCTTGGGGTTTTAGGAAACCCTTTCTTGAAGTATATAATCACCTCATCCCATTTACACACAATAATTTGAATTGGATTGAGTAAACCTTTAAGTGTTTGATGATTATATTTTATTCTTTCACATGTTAGAAAATGAGATAAAAAACCTACGTTGTTTCTATATATATCATACCTCCGAAACTAATGATTAATATCATGATAAAAATTGGTTGACACTGGGTTCATTTTCAACTAGGAAGTATGAGAGCCCCTCATCATCTCATATTTTATAAGGGATTGAACCATCACAATTTCATTACATAGTAGCACTCCATATCTTTCTATATAACTACATGAAATAGAGCCATATGCTTCCAGCCTATAATTTATCATGATACACTATGGATCAATATGCTAATTGGAAATTACTCATTCTACCAATAATGTTGTGGTCACTAATGGTAGAAAAAAACTCACCCATAAATCATTTCATATACCCATATACTAGTATTCCAAAAAAATCTATAAGCTTTCATCCAGCTTCTAACATCCATTTTCTTACATTTTTTTTCTGCACAGCTCATATGCCACCAAATTTCGATTTCTGGATGAATACCCCCACCGGATGTTAAACATCCAGAAATAATTTTCCCAATGCCTCTGATAGAGATACAGTTCATGTTGAGAGCGGATATATCATATAATCTTATAGTCCATGAACATAAAAAATGTCTCACAAAATATGTAGGATTTCTAACATTTTAATGTTTGGACCATAACTACTAACAATAAGTTGTGAGTAGGGTATATACACTCATGGTGCTGTAGCTAACAAGACCCGTAATCAACTACATTATCACCCAACATTAATATATCTCCAAAGATAACTCCAAAGAGTTATAGTACATATATAACCAACATTAGGCTTCATTATGGTCATGATCAGATTTGAAATCAAAATTTTCATTGTCACAAATAAATATTCTTCACATTCATTTATCCATTCAAAAATTACTGAATTATTAGTAAGCGCGATCATGGTCACTACCATGAAAGAGAATTCTTTAAGGGATAACCTATAATATCCATATAATCTGATAAAACTTAAAATCTAGAACACATTCCTTAGTCATTCAAAAGACATAACTATTCCAATTTTATTTGGAATGACTAATATCCCTACTTGAGAGACCACATACCCATGAAAGATCACCTCATATATCCAAATGTAAAACATCAAGTAATAAGTTTAAATATGATGTGCCTAAATTGTACTAAAGAAGATATTAAGGTGTATATCATGCAATTATAATGTCTTGGAATATATAAGTATGACATGAATAAATAAAATGATGAAATAACCAATGTTTAGGTGAAAAATATTTTTCACAAGAGCTGCGAACAATTTTAGAGAATTTTTTAGTCCAAATTCCCCAACATGAAACTTATACAACCTATAAGTGCTCATAAACACTATATTTGGGATGAATTCCTATTTGAACTGATGTTTTTGGAATCTATAATAAAAATAAATAATATAATACCAATTGTTTAAACATAACTGATCAAATATTTTATTTATTCTTGGAAATATGTTCCTATTATTCATAGTGATCTAATTAAGCTTCATATAGTCCACACAAATTTAATAAAAACCATATTCATTCTTGTAAAATATCACTAAATCATCCCAAAGAGAAGTTATTGGTTTGGTGAATCCTTTTGACACATGATTATCCAGCTAAATCTTGATCTCTATTAACATAGTTGGTGCCATGCGACATTGGTGGAATTGATAATGGGTGCACACCAGAGACAATATGGATCAAAAATTATACTATCTATTGTAGAGTTAACCTTGCGATATACACTATAAAGACATCATGATACAAGTCCACCATCTGATAAAAAGAGGAGGTAATCACTATCTAATCTACTGTAAGGATCATTCAAGACACACATACAAAAAATACTTCTCTATGATGAGGATATAGTACAAGTCTTCCTACCTCACCATTCTTATGTCTATCCATCACAAACTTGTCCCCATTAGGTGAAGAAAAGTTCACTCATATCTGATAACGATTGATGTACACATGTAAACTGACCAACTAGTCCTTGCCATAAATCACAAAAAAATCTATCATCTAATGAACTGTGAATATCAAATCAATATTTAATATATAAACTAATATTGTACATTTTGGATAAATTTAAAGAAAAAATTCTTTTTCTATTCGGGGCATATCGATTAATAATACCTCAGAATATAATATAAGTAGTAATTTTAACCCAACAACCACTTGTGATGAAATAAATTATTGAGAAGACATTTTATCAATAAAAGTAAAAAATATAGTAAAAGAGATCAAGAAAATACATTGAACAATGGAGGTTCCACCTCCATCATTATATAAGACCCAATATACCACATAAGCCCTACTAGCAACCATATAACGTTTCCCTAGAGGCTCGGGAGTCACTAGGTTCACTGACCCTTATAGGGTATTCACCTGATTTGAGGGGGTGTGATGAAAACATGGTTTGAATTAACTTTTTTAAACTATGAATAATTGGAATAGAACCACTTTATAAAACCATTCATTCCACATTAGTGATATGATTTTTTGTGAAACATGAATCTATTTTAGAATGTTATCTTTCCTCTAAAAATTTTATAATCTAAGAGAGTGTATCCCCATAGAAGAAGTTAAAAAAGACCATATTTACTATGAATTATTACCCTTAACATATTTTATATCATCTAAATTCTTTTTCATTCTCTAATAATGAAAAATGGGACTATGATAGAAAAGACACGTATCAGTCTGCTAGTAATGTATATATTATTAGAAACACTCTCCTCCATGGCGTCCTTAACAATTGATAGTGATTTACGATGAAATATGAAATATGTTGATAGATCAATGTTCTTGAGGAGTCATGAAAAATATGGGTGAAGGAAAATATCAAACTTCCATACATTATGATCTTTTTTCCCTCTAGGAGAGATGAAAAATTAATTCATCTATGTAATGTGCGGTGAGTAGGAAGACACTATAATCACCCCTAATTGAGTTTTATAAACTCATAATCATGGTAAAATATTAGATAATATAGAAATAACTAATTGAAAAAGAGGCCTATGAATCTCTCCCTAATAATTAATTCCTATCTACCAACATATAATATTAAATCCCACCATAGTTCAGTTTTCACTTGAAGAATATAGTTTACAAGAATAACCTTCTCATAATCTAGGGTCTCTATTATTTATAAAATTATCTATATGATTATTATATATTCCTGTATTTTATATGGACCTATCATTCCCAATAAGGATGGGGGTTATAGATGTGAATGTCTCTTACATATTTGATCATAGTCAATTCACCTTTATGGGATCCTCCACCCTGAACATGTATCAGACGAAAGGGTCATGGTTTGTCAAGTTCAATTTGTTGTCATACCAGAAAAATTATTGGAGTATGAATGGTGAAATCATCCTTTTCAAGAGATGGTGAAACTGGATATGTGAGACATCAACAAGGTAGAATTTCCTAAAAATCAAGAAATATCCATATATAAATAAAATAGCATAAACACGAAAACTATAAATAATTAATAGGAATACACAAGTTCTTACAACAAGGTTAAACCAAAATGGATACCCATAAGAATAAGAAATAAACCCACTATGAAGCTCCCAAACTAGATGTTAAGACTCTATTACCAACATGTTAGTCATAGTCACAAATATATGCTCAATAATAAAATATAACCCGATCAAATAAAATAATGAAAGAAATATTTCACCAAAATCACATCTAAAAATTTCAATATGAATTTAATTATTTAGTCACTACTAATGTAAGAAGAATTTATATCTTTCATATGAATATATGTTCCTATAATGATGAATGAATATACACCCACTCCCATAAATTAACATATCAGCATCATGTACATCATTTAAGGTGAATTTAATCAATGATAACATTAAAAAGAAAAAATATAAATTCACACATTATTAAAACTCAAAGGTACACTATAAAATGTTGTCTATGAAATTATGTATTTACCTCACCCTAGTCCCAACCATAATATATCCAATATATAATGTACCAAATCAAGGGAAAGAGAATAAAAAAGATCAAAAACTTGGTTCTTTGACCCTATTTTGTATCACGCTTACCCAAAACTTTGGGTTGGAGCTAGGGGTGCCACACAACCTCATCTGCACCTCCCTATAAACAAGAGGTTTCTAACTATCATAAAAGGCATAATGAATAGATTGGGAGAGTACTTCCTTAATACCTGGTGAAAATCAGAGTATTATAAGGAATGATAAAAAATAAATTGGAATATATTGCGTAATGTATAGCCATCATAGTACATAAGATTTCAATAACTATTAATGTAAAATTTTAGGTAAACGAACTAAAAAATAAATAAAGGGATCCAATATATTGTAAGACAATATTAAGAGAAGCAACATCATGTTTGATGTTAATCTTATATCATATGAATCCGTTAGTTAACACGGTGAAACTTCAATCATAGGGACATTGATAATCACTGAATCCCTAAGACTAAAATCTATAAGTGAATCAATATTCTTGAGTAGTGTCCGAGTATAAGACTCAGTAATATATCTCATTCTTTCATCAACATAAGTTCATTAGATATAAATTTTTCAACATGAAGGTAAATAAGACACATATATAAATAAAAATATATCTCAAAAGTACTAACACATATCATGTTCTTAGAGATTGTCTCTTATTGTATAAATACCATGTTCGATGGATAAAACATATGTAGTATAACACATTCTCCTTGATTGGATAACCAAAAAACGTGACTAAAATACCCATATTGAAGGGATTTTGTAAATAATATTGATTAGGCATCTAGAACACTCCCTAAAAGGGAATAGTCTACGAGGCTCAACCTATAAACTCAAGTGTAATAAAAATGAGTAGTATAATATGATACAAGATACAAATCATAGATCAAAAATAATGTAAAATAAAATTGTATCATAATATGAACAAGCTACATATAAGAAAAATAGGATTAAGTTTCTCAGGTATATTAATCAACACCACATGTGATAAAGAATCATCTTAGGTATCTTTAGATACATGAACATGCCAACAATCATGAAAATAAACCATATAAAACATGTGATTAAGTAAAGGGATTCCTACCTTGGCTGAAACAACGATGATCAAGGAAATAATCACTATCAAAGTCTTAATGAACCACTTAATCCTGAAACCTTTCCGAGGTTGATGTGTTTAGAGATATAGGAAATAGGTAGAACAAAAATCAAACCCAAAAGGCTGGGTAAATATCAATTTACCAAATATGATTCACTGTTTAAAACATTATAGGTCAATGAATTGTGCAGAAGACAAATCTATGGATATGCATGCTGATTTCATCAAATATCATCAAAAACCTCATTCGATGAAGAAAAAACCCTGAGATCTCAAAGATAATTGAAGACAGAATTTATTTGGATGACTTATAGGAGGAATTATATGATTTTTATCAATAAATAACTTACCATATTAGATGTACAAGATCAAATTAGCATTTAGGCATTGAAGAGTGGAGGTAGAAGGGAAGTTGAGAGCCCAAAATCATATATATAGAGCCTAGAGTTTAGCGTGTAAGGAAAGAGGTGAATGAGAAAGTAAAAAGGTATTATGAGTAACTTATTCTATTGGATTCATATATATTACCATTGTGATATATTGGTATAGTTGATACTACAAAATACACATTACCTTGCTTTAAAATCCAATGCTCATTCACGTTGTCAATTTTTATCTAAGACAGTGATTTTTGTCACATCTTAAATGATGATTTATGGGGTTTATCCTAGAATTAATTCACATCAGGAATATATATTGATGGAATGAACCAATCATATAGCCAAAATTACCTTCCTTTGAGACATTTCTTTCTCTAAAAACCCCTAACAAACCTCCACTTATTTAATGACACCCTTAAGATGTGAAAAAATTTAAAAAGAATCATACATTTAGATTGAGGTTGTATAATAATTTATAGGAATCACCACCAAACAATTTATCATCAAAATGAATTGACATAAACTAATCCATCATCACAAGGATTACCTACGAACTGATATATCATCACTAGGTATCACTAAAAACCGAGCCATTATTTTTAATACTAAAAATGAGAGGGTGGGGGATAATAGAAATCTAAAACCAATGGGAGATGACACGAAATGATCAAATGATGTAGTGATTACATATACTGCACATGAATATAGAATAATAATTTTAACACACAATACCATATCACCCAATGAAATCCTCCACAAAATACTACCACTACAAAATAAAACTCACCACATAAAACAACTAAACAAAACTCACAATTCATTCATTATTTATAGATTAAAATAGTTTATATATTGAAATAAATACTAATTTAATTAATAATTTAAACACATGTTTAATGAATAAATATTCTAAATAACACCCTATATATCATTTCATATACTTCCCCTTTCATTCGAACCCATTTTATAAATTTAATTCATTAATAAATTACAACCTAATTAATTTAAAACAAAATATATTTATGTTTATCCTATTAGATTACCATTTCATTAATAAAAACCACAAATCATTGAAACAAAGAAACTAGAACACATTACACAACATAATATCCCATCTATCTCCCAAAAAAAATGAAATATTTAGCTCCAAGGACAACATTTTAGCTCAATAATTTAACATTAAAAACTATCTACCAACCAACACAAAGTAAAACCCAAAATAACCCTTTACAGACTAACCATAATCTCAATTTATTTACATATTACCCCCTTCCAAAATTCATCAACCAGAATCACTGCACAAACCTCACAATATTCCCAAAACAGTAAGGGAAATTCAATTAAAACATCAACATAAATAGAAGTAAAGTTACGTTTTTGTAATTACCAAAAACTAAAGTAATGTATATATTTTATAACATTAAATATATATTTCTTGTGTTCATTAAAAACATTACTTGATTTACATAATTATTGATCATTTCAATATTTACATCCATATTCAATTATGAATGGTTATATTAAGAAATAATTCACAAAAATGGTTCTTAATTTATAATAGCCATATCAAACATAATGATCATAAATAATAGTGGTTTTCAGTAATTGAATAATATATGAAAAATATAATAAGTAATTTCAAGAAATAAATAAACAATAATACAATACACCAATTAAATCTTTTTTCTTAGTTCTAGATTACTATGTTCTTTATTATGACCATAGCATCAACCAAAAGAAAAAGAAAAAACATTATATTATGAGATATGCAAAAAATAATGATAGAAAATGGATCTCATATCTCAATGAATACTTTCATAGTAACTATACAATAACAAATAAAAATAACAATGATCATCTTATCACACCACCCAAAGAAAAACCCTGATAAAACAAAACCACAAAATTCCTCATTAATCTCCCTCCAAAACTTCACAGAACTAAACATCTCCAAAACCACAACCTATCCCTAAAAAATAGGGAAGTAACAAGGAGGTAATGGGAGGGAAATCACATATAAAAAAATTATTTACTCAAAAAATATTAAAATTGTATTCTATAGCATATGTGATATGAAACACAGACTTTAAAGAACCCACAAAATATATTTCATTAAATTAAATCTATTCAATAGCTTACAGAACATGAAACCCTAATTTAAATGAAATATAATATAGTATACCAAAATAACCTATCCATAAAATTGGATGGTACCAATAGTAATAACGAATTTATGAAACTCCTGGTTATTTATTGATATAAATAAAATAATAATCATTTGAAAAAAAAAATTTTAAGAAAAATTTTATTTTTTCTTAAAGGTAGTTTAGTCGTGCCCTGCACACATAATTTAATTCTAATATTTCAAATTTTTGAAAATTTATTGGAAAAAATATAATTTTTTTTGGAAACATCATATCAGAATTATCTTAGGTTTCAAATTTAGTATTTTTTTGAAAACATTCATATTTTGATGAATATTGAAAAGTAATGAATTTTAATTGAAAATTACCTTTTAATTTAAATTATTTATAAAGGTAAATTATATTTTAAATTTTATTAATGTAAAATTAGTTTACTTAAATATTTATTAATCATTTTTTTCATTAGAATGAAATAAATATTGAATTTTTATATAAAAACATTAGAAACATCTAAACATTTTCTCTCTGAAAACCTGCTTTCTCATTATGTATGTATGATTAATTTAATTTTTTTTTCCACTTATAAAAAAGAAATTTTCAAAAATAGTTTATATATTTTTATTCATCATAATTTATAATATATAATAATGTTAATTTAAAATTTGACCAATATGAATAGTGAAACATTAAAAATTATTTACGGTGGTTATTGTAAAAATGGGTTTACCGGAGGATTAAACAAAAATGATAAGGGTTAAAATAAAAAAACATTTATAAAATATATTTTATAGACTTATTAAAACCTCATAATGTATAATTCTCTATAACAATTCATTTCATATCCTTTTGTCATGTGTAAAACATTGGTACACATTCTTATTTTTTAAAATTACAATTGTGCCCCCCACTTCCCTTATAAAAGGCCACCCCTTTCCTCTATTATTGACACACTAAAACAATTTTTGTTTGTCCAAGACCATCCAAAATAAATTTTAAACTTCAATATAATAATAATATTATAATTTCTTGGTATGAAATTCATTATATTAATACTTTATTTATATTCCTAAAGAGGTGGCCTAAGAAGATGTAAAATTTTTAACTATGAATTTTTGTTTTATTAATTCTTCCAACTCTATTAAATATTTTTCATTTATTCATATATAATAAATAAATTATATCACATATAATGATATGTTATTATGTTTAGGTAATTATATATATCCATCTCCTCTTCTCTAAAATGAGAAATGATAATGTCGCTCATGTGTATGGTGGTCTACTGCCTCATGAACTGATTTGACACGTTTTCCATAAAAACCATCCATGGTTGCGTATAATAATGGATATAAAGTATATATAAGATATTTATAAATTAACTATATTACTCGATTCAATATATCATATATACCATTTTTTACATTCAATTACATAGGTGATATGATAACCTCACTAATGTGTACAGTGAACTACCACCTTATAAAGCGATGTGATTTGTTTTTCACTAACAGTTTAATTAGAATATAATAAGGATAATGTTAATGAATATATTTGATGTTAATGAAATAATTATGATATTAATATAATATTTATAATTCTTAAAATATAATATATAATTTCATTTTTACCTTTTCACTCATTTAATTATGATAACATCGTCCGTGTACGTGTGATCTACTGCCTTCACGAAGTGAAGTGATTCTATTTTCATCACCACACAACATAGATACTATATATAAGTATATTTAAATTAATAACATTTTATTTATGATATTATTATAATTATATAAAGATATGATATTATTTACCTCATTTCTAAAATGGTCATTGAAAAATTGAAACATTACTCAAGAGTACACACGGTCTACCACCTCCATGATTATTACATAATTCATTTAAAAAAGAAACTATCATGATTGGTAATAAAAGTATAATTGATTTATATATATTATAATTATGTCATTACTATTATTCTAGTTATTATAAAACTACTTAATATGCACAATAACCATAACATTCAAGAAAAATTATGAATGAGAAACATTAGGCAATTAACACACGTATTAATGAAAATAAGGAATCATTTTTAATGAAAGGATGATAATATGTAATAAATGGATCATATATGATATTATAAATATTAATATGTTTTATGGATAAGTTAATAAAATTATTAAATTACTAAACAGGAGGTTAAATCATGTTCAACCAAAAGTAATTGTGAGGTAAGAGACTTCATCACAATTTCCCTTCGTTGAGGTATATTTTATTATTATTCCCATAAATTATTATATGTGGTGTAAATAATACCCATTTTACATGTAATATCATTAATAATTTATATTTAATTTTATATTATGTTTAAAATTAATTTATTTCATCTAATGGAGTTTTTTGAATCTTACCAAGCTATAAGGGACATTATCTCTATCTCCCTTCACTTAGGTTAATATTTTTTTGTGAACCAAATTTCGTATATTTAGTGTGAAATCATAAAAAATTAATTGTAATTTCTTGAATCCTTTAGAATGAATTTTATTTTATATTTATACTTTAATTATTTCATGTAGTAGGGATTTACTTGAATGTTACCAAGTGGTAAGGGACTTTATCTCAATCTCCCTTCATCGAGGGATATTTTCTTATTGTTCACCTAATTTCTTTTATATGGGGTACATAATAACATATTGATATTCAATATTAGTAATACATAAAAATTAATTATACTGTATTTTTTAATTTTAATTATTTCATCATAGTGGATTTGACTTTAATATTACCAAGTGGTTATGATTTTCAAAAACCAATTTGATTTTGTTTGGTTATATTACTTATTTACTATCTTTGTTAATAAAATATTTTTCTTGAAATAAATTTTGATTATATTTTGTTGTATTTAAAATTATATTTGGTTGATTTACTTATGAAATAGACAAATTATTAATTGAGTAATTTTTACATCAAATTTATTATCTTTGTATGGGGTTATTTTACAATCTCATTCTAATTGCCATTGTTTTTTCTTAAATTTTAGTCAAAAGAAATTATTTGATCATTTTATAAAAAATTGTTTTAATTTTATTTTCATTTGTTTATTCATGAAATTTTTATGTAATATTACCAATTTTCCACTCTTAATTACTTAAAATAATTGATAAAATGAATTTAAGATAATCCGACTTCATTTAATATACAGTAAGAAATTGGTTTTTTATAAAGACATGGTTTATTAAATTGTTTTGAAAAATATTTTTAAACATTTTATAATTATTTATGAAAAAAATTCATCCATTTTTACTTTTTAAAAAATAATTTGAAACGAATCTTTAGGTCCTTTTCCAAACATGGTCTATTTGGATAATTCCAAAAAAATGAATGGAATATTTATTTTAACGTACATGATATGAATGAAATTTCCAACCATCATTAACAATGAAATTTTTAAAGAACCTTGTATAATATTCAAAGGATATTTTAAGAGAAAATAATTTTCAATATTTTTTGTGATGTTTTAGTTTTAAATCATTATTTTTAAAATCATAAGGTTATTTTACACATAATGTTTTTAAAGGATATTTTCATTTAATTTATATTCATCAATAAAAACAAACCACATTCAATATATGTTCAAATAGATATTTTTTATGTCGATACCATCCATATTATTTCTATGGATGGTTTACAATCATTATTACTAAGTAATGAACTAAAATTCACTTTATTGATTCATTTTTATAATTATAAACTATCCATTAAAATATTCACATTCATATGACCATTTGCAATTAAATTTACCCTAAATATCAATATTTTTTGTCATGTATATATTTATTTAATAAAAAATATTTAATTTTTAAATAATCTATTATAAATTTTAAGTTATTTTTTATCTTGGAAAATACTGATATATCCATACTCTTTACTCAAGTCAAATATTTATGGATAAGGCACATTATTTGTGAATTAAAATAATTTTTATATATATGAGGAAGGATTTGGACATATTTTAATGTCTGGGCCATAGAATTATATTACCCACAATACATCGATAGTATTGTAAGGGAAATAATTGAGTTATCTTTAAATGGGTTTCAACCAGTATTTTTCAACCATCTTATGAAAGTCTCGATTTTAGAGGTATTATGATGCTTGATATCACAATGTTCAATGATTAAGATTTTTACTCATTAATAATTTTTGTATTATTATCCATGATATTTTCATAATGTTTTTATATGTGGATGCATTTAATTATTATTTTATTAATTAAATGTACTTTTTTAACTATTTACCATTCCATATTTATTATTCATTATTTGATTTAGATGTCCAAGTTACTGATTAAATATAATCTTTGTTCAGTTATTTAAATTAACATATTGATTATTTTAGATTGATTAATTAAAGCTTCCAGTGTACATAACCCTTAGTGAGAATTTGTGAACCCCCTTATTTTATCATGTTACCTAGTATTCTATGAGGTGTAACGTGACTGAAGTGTAATGTTATTCTATATGTAATAATGTTATTCTTGAAAGAAAATATGTTTTAATTTTTGTTTTCAAATGTAATATAGAAATCATGAATGTATCTAAGTTACCAAGTCTACTAAAATATTTAGTCATTCGGGATGTGATTCTTAATATCTTATTCCAATGTAGTAAAGTGAGACATCAGCTCTAGGTAGTTAGGGATAATTTCATTAAATTTGGAATAATAAAAAGATTAATTTATGCATTTTGAACTAGATTTAGGAAAATGAATATTAGGATAATAACCCTTTGATATAATCTAATCATAAGAATAAAAGAATATCTGAAAGGTTTGATAAGGTAGATATTATTCCATTTCTGATAGAAATATATCCCATAATGGATAATAAAAGTTATCGTGGTTCTAGAACAAATATACCTATGGGTAATAACTCTAAAAATGACACATTTAGCTTAACTTTATCATCAACTAGTGCATGAAGAATGGTTTTACTATACATCTAGTTTAATAATATCAGAGGATATGATTTGAAAACATAACATTTTCATTACAAAAACTTATAATGGATTGAAATATATGATGATAATGAATTAAATTTGTTTAGATAAAAGTGTCTTATTTTAAAATAATATGTTTCAAAGGAATGATAAAATGTTTTATGTGTGAAAAATAAGGGTATATAGTAATGAATTCCTAAGAAAAAATAAAGAGTATGATGGAAGGAAATAAATATCTTCCTAGGGAACTATTTATAGTTCATTTTCTTAAATGTGGGGAACCTTGGAATTTTCCATGTCAAATATCTCTTCAAAAGGAAAAACCCTATTCCAAGTAAGGTCCTATGTTGAAATGAAATAGAATAAGTATTAATTATTTGGGATTCAAGAAATAAATTTTAGAAGTATATTTCAATGGTATTTTGGATGTACGAATCCCGAATAATCCAAGTATTTTTTAAGATTTCAGAAGGAAATATTTCTACACTAACATAAGAGTTATGGATACCATAATTTTCTATGAGTTTAATGTTGATTAAAAGTTTAAGTCTAAAGTACACCCTTTTATGTTTTATTTGATGGGGATTTACAATGATTAAGAATATTTTTGGAAAACATTTATGGAAATACAATCTGGTGGTTTAGTATATGTTTTTGGTAAAAAAGTTATTTAACAAAGAATTCCCTTACTTTTTATAGGCATAAGTTTAAATTTATTGGTAAATTTTAGGGTCTATATTATCATTTATAATGTTCTTATTCTGGGTTATTACACATTCGGGAATGTTATAGGAATTATATTAATATAGTTTTAGAAAAATGAAAGCACACATACCAGATGACAATTGCATTTTTCAATTCCATGAGGTCTGAACCAATGAATGAAGCTTGATGAGGGTTAAACCTACCACTAGCCTATGTGATTTCTTAGTCAATATTCAATATTTTTAGTAGATCAATTTAATTAATATATATATTAATAAACTATTTGTGTTACTTTTTGTGGTTTAGATATTAATGTATCATTTTGAAAACCTGTTCTAACAATATTTGTCTTACACTAAGAACATATATCATAAAATCCTTTAAAAGTGAAATTTATTTCCAAAGGAATAAAAAAAATTATATTTTAAATATACATTTCCTGGATTAATTGATGAATTTGAAATTGATTGTTTCATATGAAAATGATGAAATTATTCTTATGAAATAACCATATATCAAGTAAGTATATTTAATTATATAAATATATATTAAAATAAATTATCATCTTTCAGGAAAGGATATTGTTAGAAAATTTTTATCTAATTATCTTCATATCTAATTAATTAATTTTTCATTTAAATCATCAAAAATTTATGGTTTCTAAAGTTATTAACATTCCATTGATAATTCACTATTTTTTGAACAATGATCTCTATCATTATCTATAATTATATAAACCTTTATTCTATTTCCATATCTACAATTTCATACAATTTTATCCAATATATGAACCTATTTATGTGTTTTTATACATGAACTTTTTACTTTCCTTTACCTCTAATTAAGTGGATATTTATTAACCACTTTTATAATGTTGGTTTTCAACAAGAGATTTTTCTAATATCAGACCTTTGATTTATGATCGTAAGATCAAATTATGAATATAAAATTTAATTAATTTTGGGAGAATGTAACACCCTAAAATTTGAAAATAATAACATTTTATTTGATATCATTTGTGACTTGTAACATAGAGCATAAACAAGCTACACATATTTAGTAGATATAATCTTGGGGATAGAATGTAAAATATGAAATCCCACGTCTAAATAAAAATTAATATTTTTTAACATTATAACATATCCATGAAATTTAAATTTATGAATATTAATAACTAAATTTTGAATATTATTGATACTTATAGATTTTATATAAAATAATAACCATTTAAAATAATTTTGTTTGAAAATCGTATTTTTTCCTAAAATACGCTTTAGTCACACATTGCACACATAATTTAAAGGCATATTTTAAATATTTTATAAAATATATTTGATAAAAAATTAATATTTTAATAAGAATATAAAACTTGTGTTGGGCTGAATTTGTGGGATTTTAGAGAAATTTTTAATTTTTTAAGTACAATAAAAGATAATGGATTTTAGTTGAAAATTGCATTTTCATTTAAATAATTTATAACATTATATTATAAATTATTTTTTAAAAATAAAAGTATTTTAATTATATATCTATTAATCCAATTTATGTCATTTTCACCATTTCAATATTGAATTTTTATATAAAAACATTGTAAAAATTAAAATTTTCTCTTTGAAAACCCGCTTTCTCATCATGTCTACGTGATTATTTTTAAATTAAAATATGGTACTTATATGAATTGAATTTTGAAAAATAGATTCCATATTTGGAATCAAATTAATTTATGTTATATAATATAGTCAACATATTTTTTTCCAAAATAAATAGTGAAAATAGTAAAAATTATTTACCATAGTTAAGGTAAAAATTGGTTTACCAGGGGGATAAAATAAAGGGATAAGGATTAAAATTAAATAGAAACTTTCCAATAAAATATTTGATGTCTATATTCATACATCAACATTTATATTTATTTAAATACTCCATTTTTTTTCTTTTTACTGGCTAAAAAGTTCTTTTTTTATGTGCTAGGGGAGGACAAATCTTTTAAAAACAACAACCATCAAGGAGAGCGAAAATATTGTAATCCAAAAGAATATTTTTCCACAAACATTTGACCCTCCTGTGGGAGTGACCAAAAATTATAAAAATTTATTAGCCCCTCTATTGAAGATCTGATGCTTGCAAAAATATATGAGATAGAGTTAGTCTCCCTCCAACTATGATGAATTCTTTGACCAGATGCGGTTTCCATAGCACACCTTCTGATTATATAAGCCAGATCCCAAGGAGTCTCATGTCTATATGGACCATCTTTACCAAGGAATCAGAATCTAACTCCACTTTTGACACCTGCATGCCACGCTCTCAGTAGGCATGGAGCCCGGTATACAGAGCATGTGCCTCTGCCCCTAGGTAGTTACCCGGACCGTAGAAAGTGTTGAAGGGCACAAGAACATAACCACATGCATTGAGAAGGACTCCTACGCCTCTCATGAGTCCATATCTATGAGTGAAGTCTACATTGAGCTTCAACCTGCGGGAATGGGAATTCCATATGAACCATATATCTCCCAAACTCCCATGTGAAATAGGCATATGGAGTAAGTTACAAATGAGGGAAGTTTATTGATTCACTTTCAGTTGCGAAAGTTGTTCAATGATTAATGACTTAGCCCTCATATGAAGGAGAAAAATAGAAGCCCAAGAACCCCGTCATTTACAGTTCATTACATACGAAATAGTACAGTAGAAGAATGAAAATATGATATCTCACACTCTATATTCCACACTCATTCTCACCAAAACATGAAGCCATTAGGATATGAGGCCATGAAATGAGGGTTTCTGAAGACTAGCCCTTGGATTTGGGAAGCAAAGAGAACAGAGTTCCACTGCCCAGTCACTATGCACAAAAAGATGATTAGTAGACTCCCTCTTTGAGATTGTACAATAGAAGTAGCAAGATTCTAATGGTATACCCCTCCAATGAATGCAATCATTCGTTGGTAAAGCCTTATTCTTAATACTCCAAACAAGGAAGATAATTTTGGGGGGGATGTTTTACACTAGTACTTCTCAGCCCACTCCTCCGAGGTGATCCCCAGTTGCTTGCTCCTCCTAAACTCCCGGGTGGAGAAGATTCCTAGATTCAAACTCGTGAAACAAAATATATCCTCCTCATAAACTAAGACAATAATATCAAGCACCGCATGCTTTTCCTCATCAAGTATTGCCTCGAGTAACATTGGATATTTTCTTTCTTCTTTGAAAGAAATATCGGGGGAACAACATCCCAGGAAGAAGAGCCTTTCCTCGACCCAGTTTTCCTTCCAAAAACCAATGTCTCCTCTTCCATCAATCCAGCTAGGAAATTCTCAAATATCATCAATATGGAAACAATGCACCATTCTAGCCTACTGTGGCTTGATCTTCTACCTTATCCAAATCTCCAAGTATCATCATATGTTCCTTTGAAGAGGGAGGCCCACATCGATCTTCCCATGATGATGTCCCATTCATGACATGATTGCATGCCCTGCATGCTTTTAGAATAATGACATAACCCCATGTCGCCTTCCTCCACTGGTCATGTCATACTCTCCTAAGATGCCCAATGGCAGCATCCAGTCTAGTTGGAATCCCACAATAAAGAAAACATAACAGTATCCATCATATTAAAAGTTACCTTAGTTGGTTGGATGATCGAAAGAACATGCAGAGGAATGGAGGCAAGAATGATGTTGATTAGCATGACACGTCCCTTGAAAGATATAAACCTACTCTACTAGTTCAGTATTCTTTCCACGATAAGATTTAGGATGTATTCAAAATAACTTTTCATAACAAGCCCTAGAGGGAGAGGAACCCCAAGGAACAACATAGGAAGTTACTTTCATTGGTAGACCAGGATCACTTGAATGGACCTGTATCGCCTCCCCAAGCACCAGTTGAATATGTAGACATGGATCATCTCTGAATTGATATTCTTCCTGCTCAAGGAACAATACATCAATAAGATACCCATGATTTTATCCAAGGATCTATGTCTTTCATTCGTGAAAACCGAAATGTCATATGCAATCATCAAGTGGGAAATGACCTCCCTTCCATTCCTCCCAAAGAATAGTTTAAGCTTCCCATTTACCATTACCATGTAGAGATTATGTGGGAGGGAATCCTATGCCAAAATTAATAGAAAAGAGGCAGAGGGTCTCCTTGCTGAACACCCCTCACCGATTTTAAAAATCCAAAGCACTTCCCCATATGGAAATTGACAACCACGGGGATGCGTAACACCAAAAGAAAAGATCATAGACCCTTTCCTGAAACCCCAACCTGGAATCACCTGGATGATAAAGCTCCATTACACCTTGTCATAAGCTTAGTCCATATCCACTTTAAGGATGACCTTAAATCCAACCACTATTCTATTAATTTTGTTCATAAGTTATCTAGCAATTCTAACCACCCCCTATATGCTTCCTCCCTTTGATGGACCCGTGTTTCTGACCAAAAACTAATCTCTGTATGATCCCACTAATATATATAGTAATCAGACTTTCCAGTATCTTTTAAGACACATTACAAGGACTTAGGGGTATGAACATCCCAATATAAGAGGGGTCTTTCACCTTCGATATGAGTACCACCATGGAAGTACTCAATAACCTTCTAAAATCAACTCCTAGGAAAAAGTCATTAATGGCCTCCGCCACCTATTTTTCACACTAAATCCCATGAATCCACATAAAATTCTCTAGGGAATCCATCTAGGCTGGGTAGACTTCCATGAGGCATGGAAAGGACTGAACCCTTAATCCCCTCTTCATTTGGCATAGCCGACATAAGCTCATTATAAGAGACGCTCACCATTTGTGGATTCCCTTTCTAGAAAGACTCCTCTTAAACTATGGTTTTATTTACCTCATATCATGAATGCACTTCCCTAGCCAAGAGGATTTTGATGTACTCCATATCCAAGCATCTAGTAGCCTCCACATCCGATGTATAGACCCCATTTCCCAAATGAAGATTAATCCTCATGCCACTCTTCTCTTTAAGACATGAATGGAAGTAATTGATATTTTTTTCCCCATCATTCATCCATATAACATGAGATCCTTATTTTTAGACTTTCTCTATTTCAAGTAGCTTCTCATCAAGGTAGGTGTCTGTATCCCAGAGTAAAGGAAACTTTCTCTCATCCCAGTTATATTGTAAATCTTCCTCAGGCCTTCCAATATCAGCCTGAACATTTTACACTCTCAATCCGTCGATGGGTCTATGAGAAATACCTTCTAGATGATCATTTTTAAGACTCTAGAGTTTATTAGTAAGACCAAGCCATGCCTATAGCATCCCGCCATTTTATAACATAAACTTTCATTACATTACACACAACTGAGGATCTTTAAGGTTTAGTGTCTTGGAAACCAGGAACATAATACATGAAAACAACATAAAGCATTCTTCTTAAACACTTGCAAGGCGTCTCCTTAAGTTCATTCTAGGTTCATTACTGCATCTCATAACCTGGGGACATACATCAAAAGAAAGGGTGAGCAGAAGTCCCAGTAAGGGAAACAAGAGGAACATTTTACATGTGAACTTGAGATACTTCAATAAGGACATGAAAAGAACTTTAAGGCATGAGAAAGAAATCATGAGGCATTTCATAATAAAAATAACATTTTTCATAACTTGAAGATGTGGCTACATCATTTAACATAGACAATCATGAACATATCACCAAGGTCCATCCCCAAGGTGTCATTTGAAAATTACCAAGGTTATTCACCAAGGTATCGTGAAAATTGTAATCTCTAGTGGTTACATCATTACCCAATGCATTGGAGCGCTATCAGGGCGCACCCTTAAATTTGCCTTTATTATCATGTGAGCCACATATATCATCATCAAACATTTCATAAATAATCCACATAGCATAAAATAAATGGGTTTCATTTCATAATCATAACGTTTTAAAAACTGCTTTAAAGAGATGATCTTTATGTCACTTTAAACCCACGGAAAGGGAAAGCGGGTCTCATGTATGTAAATCCCAGAATTTAAAATGGAACATTTTGATATATATGTGAATACCCTTGTAGAAATAAGATCTTTGAGTATTCACTTTATAACATAAAACAATTTTTGAGAAAAGAGAGAGGCATTTTGAGGGGAAAATTCTGCAGCATAACGGCTAAATTTCGGGGTTTTAGAAAACATTGAAATGAGAGGGGACATGGGTCACCCACTCATAAATGATCCATAAAACAGTAGGGTGAAAGAATAAGAAGGACATATGGACATGGTAACGAAATTTTAGGGACATACCATTTGAAATGAAAAACATGGAAGGAAAAAGATTAGATTTCTCTTATGAAAATTCGGCAGCCTTACGGCGTCACTTAACTTCAAAAGAAAATGATTTTACAAGATCAAAAAGGGTCCCTCATCATATGATAATAAGAGATCAGTATGATTGATATAGAGATCATACCTCAACATAATAAAAATGAACTTCAAAGACTTGACATGAAAATCGAACTTGAAAAATGAGAAGGGTGAAAGAATCCCTTAAAATATTCGGCAGCCTAACGGCGTCACTTAAACTTTCATAAAACGAAATGATGAGAGTAAGAGGGGATGTCTCATCATATAAACATGAAAGGGCAGTAAGTGGAATATAAAAGAACATCCTCTCACATAAAAACATGGAGCATAATAGGAATGACATAAAAGAGATTTCATGAAAAGAAAGAGAGGGGTCGGATCCCTTACCTTAAAATGTGACTCTTGAAACTCAAAGGATTGGACCTTGAGGGCTTGGGGGAACCTTGGGAGGACTCTTTGGAAGTTAAGAAGACCAGAACTTCGTTGGGGGAGAGTTGGGAGTGAAAACTAAGGGAGGAAAGGGTGGGTATTTATAGGGAAAGTGAGGGGACAAAGCATTAATGGCCAAGGGACACCTCACTAGTGGTTTTGGCAAAACCATGGGCTTGCCCATGGTATTTTCCCATGGTATTGGCCACTTGGGACACCTCACACATTATCTTACTATTCATAATTCGACCATATTGAATATATACTTAATACATCATTAAATGATGTCATTAAACACCCGTAACTTAAAAACTGTATTTTCACTATTCATCAAAAATTCAACTTTCTCAGAATAATCCCAAAATTTCACCTTAACCAAATATCAACGCTCTGATTACAAATATGAACTCCATTTTATAAAAATAATTTTCTAAATATTTTTAATTTTATTTTTAAATAAAAACACTATTCATCGAAAATTCATTTTTTCTGAAAAAACCCCAAAAATTACCATAACATAATATCGATGCTCTGAGTTCAAAAATAAAGTCATTTTTATAAAAGTAATTTTCTAATTATTTTTAATTAAATTTTTAATTAAAAAACACTATTCACCCGAAAAAAACTAATACTTGAATTATAATTAATGAAACCGTTATTTAACTATTTTATTGAATCACATTACTTAATCAAGGTGCCTAGATTATTTTAAAACTTTCTTTAAGTGAGATTACTAATCCATTTGGTCATATTATTAATCCTAATCATAAAATCACTATTCATAATATACTATTCATCAAAAATCAAGTTGATCTTATTAGAATCTAAATTTCGTACTGAACATAATTGTAGAAGACCATTTTTCGAAAATCATTACACATTTTTAGTTATTTAAGGTTTAAACAACCATTTTTAAAATATCCTTTTTCTAAAATTCATCAAAAATATGCATACAATATTTATCCAGTCATTTGAAAATTCATTAACATCATCATAAGAAGAAATCCAAATTTTTATTTAAAAAAAGGATTACACAAGGCAATTAAGTTCTCGTTACATAACCCCTTATAATACCAGCATAGGACCTAAGAGTAAGGTGTGCTAGGGTGATAGAATTTTGGGGCGGCTCAGTCAACATTGCCCGAGTAGTAATTTCGATCAGTTTGAACTTCTCGCGAAGGCGATTCCGTTCTAGCTTCACATGATGAAGTTCGGCTTGGATTTGGTCCAGAGCAAAGCCCAATGGTGCTACCTCCTTCCCAATCTCTGTTAGATGGGCTTCGATCGGCCGAAGGCTACTAGGTGAGGCCATCAAATCTTCATTCTATAATAATTAACCAAGATTACTTAAATTTAGAGACAATAATCAAAACATTTTGTTCACGGTGGTCATATTGACCGATGGTCATATAACACTCAAAAACCAATGGTCTCATTTTATTTATAATCATGTTTATCAAATAAAACATTTTTTTTGAGTATAAAAAAATAACACATGAAATTAGGAAACAAGATTTATTCAAAATTTCGGGTCGTTACAATCTTCCCCCCTTAAGAAATTGCGTCCTCGCAATTTTTTTTAAATTGGGTTTTGAAATTGTATTGAAAGTCCCACATCGGAAAAAGAGTCAGTAACACCATTACTTTAAAAGAAAGAAAAGGAAGTACAAAGGACACCCGAGTTAACCCACACTCGGGTTCCATGTAGGAAAACATGGACATGGAGGAAAAAACAAAGGGTCAGTTCTGAGAGAGAGTGATAGAGAACATGATTAGGAGAAAGTTAACCATGAGAAAATCCCAAACTTATGATGTGTGTAAACGGTCTTTGATTACCTAGTAGGAAACGTAAACCAACAACATTTTTGTTTTACGTTTCTTTTCATAATTTTGAGGATTTCATTTACTACATAGAACAAAAAAATAAGAAAATATACCTACCTTCAAGTAGAGTTTCATCCTTTAACAAGTCCCTACCAACACTAATCTTTTCGCCAAATGATGAGAATTCAAAAACACTTGGTCTCATAAAAGCACAAGAATCATCTTCTATAGAATCACATAATCTACAAAAGATTAACTATCTATTTCTTCTATCTTTAAACATTATCCCAAAAACAGAAAGGTTAAGGTAAAACAACTCTTCAAAAAGAAAGAATCCCATAGGAATAGAACCTACTTTTAAATCTTCAAAGTTCCATGGTACTACCCAACGTTCATCATAGACCACTCCATAAATAACAGTCCTTAAAATTCCTCAAAATAAACCAAACTAAGATTGAAACCCAAATACAAGAAGGATTTGATAACATGGTCTTCCAAAATAACTTCATTGTTCATCTCCAGACAACATCAACCACTCCTAACATCTTATAACAAAAGTAGCTAACCTAAACATATTTTACCCAAGATAGGTTAATCATTCCCAAAAGTAACCTAAATTACTATAAGTCCACCTTAAATTCACCAATTCTTCAAAATATAAGTCAACCTTACTCCTCAATGAAAATACTATAGTAATCTATTTACCTCGATCATATAGGGTCCCCAAAATAGTGAACGCCTTCCAAAATAATAATCATCTTTTAATCCCCTAATCATCTCTGACATATTAATACGGAAATTGTCGCATTTCCTATCACATTGGTTGTTGGGACACGTTATTCCATTTCCCACCATTAACTAAGATGATAAAGTATAATTAGAGGCTTAAATACTTAACCAATAATCATGAAAACGAACTTAAAGCATATAAGGATAACTTGTAGAAGAAAAGTATACCATAACTTGTGATCCCCTAGGTTCCCATCTAGGTTATCCATGATCATATATTCTTATTTGAATCTTTATTTTATTTTATCTTTGTTCCTTTAATAATGGTTCATATCAAGCTTATGAATTTACCAAAGCATATCCCCCGGGAGTGTCGTAACCAAGAGTGCAGCAGGGCCCGTTGTCGTGTACCAGTTCCCGTTCGAGTCTAGCTCAAAGTGGTGTTTTCGGGTTTTACCCCTATGTACGTCTGTGCCAGAGCCACCTCTACCTGCTCGTATCCAGACAGGGATGTATTTTCTTGGCAACCCCTTACTCAATACTCACCAAAATACCAGGAAGATTTCCTATATTAAACTTTTCTATAGGGTTCCTCCTAGAGTTTTCATATCCTAATTTCCACAAATAACTAAACCATCCTTTGATACCAACTATAGCATCCCGCCATTTTATAACATAAACTTTCATTACATTACACACAACTGAGGATCTTTAAGGTTTAGTGTCTTGGAAACCAGGAACATAATACATGAAAACAACATAAAGCATTCTTCTTAAACACTTGCAAGGCGTCTCCTTAAGTTCATTCTAGGTTCATTACTGCATCTCATAACCTGGGGACATACATCAAAAGAAAGGGTGAGCAGAAGTCCCAGTAAGGGAAACAAGAGGAACATTTTACATGTGAACTTGAGATACTTCAATAAGGACATGAAAAGAACTTTAAGGCATGAGAAAGAAATCATGAGGCATTTCATAATAAAAATAACATTTTTCATAACTTGAAGATGTGGCTACATCATTTAACATAGACAATCATGAACATATCACCAAGGTCCATCCCCAAGGTGTCATTTGAAAATTACCAAGGTTATTCACCAAGGTATCGTGAAAATTGTAATCTCTAGTGGTTACATCATTACCCAATGCATTGGAGCGCTATCAGGGCGCACCCTTAAATTTGCCTTTATTATCATGTGAGCCACATATATCATCATCAAACATTTCATAAATAACCCACATAGCATAAAATAAATGGGTTTCATTTCATAATCATAACGTTTTAAAAACTGCTTTAAAGAGATGATCTTTACGTCACTTTAAACCCACAGAAAGGGAAAGCGGGTCTCATGTATGTAAATCCCAGAATTTAAAATGGAACATTTTGATATATATGTGAATACCCTTGTAGAAATAAGATCTTTGAGTATTCACGTTATAACATAAAACAATTTTTGAGAAAAGAGAGAGGCATTTTGAGGGGAAAATTCTGCAGCATAACGACTAAATTTCGGGGTTTTAGAAAACATTGAAATGAGAGGGGACGTGGGTCACCCACTCATAAATGATCCATAAAACACTAGGGTGAAAGAATAAGAAGGACATATGGACATGGTAACGAAATTTTAGGGACATACCATTTGAAATGAAAAACATGGAAGGAAAAAGATTAGATTTCTCTTATGAAAATTCGGCAGCCTTACGGCGTCACTTAACTTCAAAAGAAAATGATTTTACAAGATCAAAAAGGGTCCCTCATCATATGATAATAAGAGATCAGTATTATTGATATAGAGATCATTCCTCAACATAATAAAAATGAACTTCAAAGACTTGACATGAAAATCGAACTTGAAAAATGAGAAGGGTGAAAGAATCCCTTAAAATATTCGGCAGCCTAACGGCGTCACTTAAACTTTCATAAAACGAAATGATGAGAGTAAGAGGGGATCTCTCATCATATAAACATGAAAGGGCAGTAAGTGGAATATAAAAGAACATCCTCTCACATAAAAACATGGAGCATAATAGGAATGACATAAAAGAGATTTCATGAAAAGAAAGAGAGGGGTCGGATCCCTTACCTTAAAATGTGACTCTTGAAACTCAAAGGATTGGACCTTGAGGGCTTGGGGGAACCTTGGGAGGACTCTTTGGAAGGTAAGAAGACCAGAACTTTGTTGGGGGAGAGTTGGGAGTGAAAACTAAGGGAGGAAAGGGTGGGTATTTATAGGGAAAGTGAGGGGACAAAGCATTAATGGCCAAGGGACACCTCACTAGTGGTTTTGGCAAAACCATGGGCTTGCCCATGGTATTTTCCCATGGTATTGGCCACATGGGACACCTCACACCTTATCTTACTATTCATAATTCGACCATATTGAATATATACTTAATACATCATTAAATGATGTCATTAAACACCCGTAACTTAAAAACTGTATTTTCACTATTCATCAAAAATTCAACTTTCTCAGAATAATCCCAAAATTTCACCTTAACCAAATATCAACGCTCTGATTACAAATATGAACTCCATTTTATATAAATAATTTTCTAAATATTTTTAATTTCATTTTTAAATAAAAACACTATTCATCGAAAATTCATTTTTTCAGAAAAAACCCCAAAAATTACCATAACATAATATCGATGCTCTGAGTTCAAAAATAAAGTCATTTTTATAAAAGTAATTTTCTAATTCTTTTTAATTAAATTTTTAATTAAAAAACACTATTCACCCGAAAAAAACTAATACTTGAATAATAATTAATGAAACCGTTATTTAACTATTTTATTGAATCACATTACTTAATCAAGGTGCCTAGATTATTTTAAAACTTTCTTTAAGTGAGATTACTAATCCATTTGGTCATATTATTAATCCTAATCATAAAATCACTTTTCATAATATACTATTCATCAAAAATCAAGTTGATCTTATTAGAATCTAAATTTCGTACTGAACATAATTGTAGAAGACCATTTTTCGAAAATCATTACACATTTTTAATTATTTAAGGTTTACACAACCATTTTTAAAATATCCTTTTTCTAAAATTCATCAAAAATATGCATACAATATTTATCCAGTCATTTGAAAATTCATTAACATCATCATAAGAAGAAATCCAAATTTTTATTTAAAAAAAGGATTACACAAGGCAATTACGGTCTCGTTACATAACCCCTTATAATACCAGCATTGGACCTAAGAGTAAGGTGTGCTAGGGTGATAGAATTTTGGGGCGGCTCAGTCAACATTGCCCGAGTAGTAATTTCTATCAGTTTGAACTTCTCGCGAAGGAGATTCCGTTCTAGCTTCACATGATGAAGTTCGGCTTGGATTTGGTCCAGAGCAAAGCCCAATGGTGCTACCTCCTTCCCAATCTCTGTTAGATGGGCTTCGATCGGCCCAAGGCTACTAGGTGAGGCCATCAAATCTTCTTTCTATAATAATTAACCAATATTACTTAAATTTAGAGACAATAATCAAAACATTTTGTTCACGGTGGTCATATTGACCGATGGTCATATAACACTCAAAAACCAATGGTCTCATTTTATTTATAATCATGTTTATCAAATAAAACATTTTTTTTGAGTATAAAAAAATAACACATGAAATTAGGAAACAAGATTTATTAAAAATTTCGGGTCGTTACAATGCCATTCCCCCTCTATGCCTCCCCACGAGCTTCAGGCCATCAACATGAAGTCTCCCTCCTGGTGCCAATTTCTAGAATAGTGGAAAGCCCTGTGATCAGAAATGTTGCTTTGGATCTACACAAGAAGTGAAGAGTGATCAGATAATGTTCGAGGGAGATGGGTGGCTGTCATCTGCCCAAAAAATCCAAGACCTTAGAGATTTGTGAAGAATATGTTGAACCGACTCCATATTCGACTAGTTCCCATGCAGTTGTTGCACCAGGTGAGGTAGTTACCTTTAAAGCCAAGTTCAATGGACCGACTAACGAGATAAATTCACCGATGTCATGCATGACAGTATTGAAACCGGAAGAGCCCCTATTATTTTTTGAAGGGTCTGTTATCGTGTTAATGTATCCACCCATGAACCATGGAAGAGAATCCATCTAGAAGGATCTAAAAAGCGCCATAGATCAAATCTCTCAGAACTATCATTACAGAAATAAATAATAGAAAACATTATCTCACCCCCAAAAAAAGATCATAGTATTGATGTAGTATACTATAAGGCTGAAAAGCTCCACCTTTATCAATTGTTTCTAGAAAATCCAAATAAAAGTGTTAACAGGAAAGAAATTCATACAAAAAGTGAACCCTATCTTTCTCACAATCTTAGGGAACTTTGAGGCACCCTGATTTGGTTCATGTATGACCACGATAGCCGCTTGGGACTTCTGATATTTTGATGCCATAAAAGCACTATTTATAGGAGCTAAATCCCTCTCACATTCCAAAAGATCATCAACACCATTATAATTTGACACTCCTGGTCTTATAACTAGCAACTTCAAATGGGGAAAAGGAGATGGCCATACTAGCCTCCTTTGATTTATATCGCGTTACTGGACCAGGAAGCCTCTCACCTGAGGTTCCTTTCATGTGAGATATGTTCCTAATATTGACCCCTTTCGAGTCTTCAAGAAGAGAAATCATTGCCAAAGATGTGGTAGGTGTAGAAAGAACCTCTATTTCCCCATTAAGAAGGGAAACTAAAATAAAATGTTGAGGGGACCCCTGAGATGACTCAATGTCATTCAAAACACCTACCAGAAAGGATTCTCTCTAAGGACACCCAATGGAGGATGGTGACCAGGTTTGGATCAAAGAATTTTGGAATAAAGTCGGGGATGGTTGAGAATATATCCAAAATGGGGGGGTGATAAAAATTATGGAGGGTGATGCAGGAAAAAACCTGGTAATCACACCCCTTACAATCTCATAAAGCATCTGAAGTCCGATCGACCATGTTGGATCCCCCAAAGATCAAAGGTGATAGTTAAATCAAAGTTTATTTTGGGGAACCGGGCCTGAGAGGCACCAAAGTAGACAGAACGGATGGATCTGAGGATGACAGGTGTCGGGAGGGGCCACTATATGAATTTGAACTAGCTTCCGCAATGATCGGAAGCTTTGGAATCTCTAATGGTGGTCTCAACAAACCCAAATACACCAAACCATTGCACTGGGAACCTGGTCACGCTAAGATAGATCATGCACGGAACCAACGATTTCTACAGACCGCCAACGAATTCCCTTGAAGACTGCATGCCGGATAGAATTTTGGAGGAGATTTATAAATAAGCCTCTTCCACTACGGACGGCCCTCACCGAACTGTAAAATAAAATGCTCCAGAAGCTTTGATGAGAGGTCTATTTCTACACAAATCCTCATGAAATATGTAAAATGATAGCCAGTTGTATCATCATCCGAGACGAGAAACAAATCCAAGAAATCAACCACCAATTTCAAAATTTCCGGATTAAGGAAAGGAAGCGGGAGTCCCATCATGCTGACCCAGATGTCCCTTGAGGAGGTTTCTCTGCCAAAATAGTGGTCCTGAGACTAATGAAAAAAGGATAAACTCTAAGATGCACACCAATGATCCTCCCTGGCCTAAGAATTTTCTAAAGCGACAAAATTGGAACAATAGATACTGAAAGCAACCCTAAAAAATTCAGACCCAACCACGAGTCTTCGAAGCCCCCAGGAGTCAACAAAGGATATAAACACACTCAGTGGGGGTTTGTTGAAGCCGAACTGAGCTACCAAGATGAGATCATGGAAGGAATATGCATCCTAGAGTTCTTTTACAGAAGGCTCCACCATAGGAAGGTCGTCCACCTTACAAGAAGGCCTGGTACCAATCTGAATCGGAGGAGCAAAAATAAGACAAGGAGAGGGTCCACCCCCATCCTGAGTTAGAAGGACCAATATTCCACATAGAGATTCTTAGAAGGACAACCCCTTGAGGCCACCCACCATAACCCCAACCTATAAACCTTTAAAAAAATAAAATTTACAGGTAGTGTTTCTTGGTCTTGGACCTTTATCCTTTTTGTATTGTGAACAAATGTGTCTATAACTTCAAAAACTACATGTGTGACACTCACCTCACTTATAAAAGAAAACCACATCTAATATTTTATTAACACTTTAAAACACTTTTGGTTTGTCCAATACCTAATAAATAACATAAAAAATAATAAAAAATAATAATATAATACTTTGGTTGGTCAGAAATCAAATCTAGGAACACTTTTGGTATAATCGTAAAGTGGTGGTTTGAGAAGAGATAAAATTCATAACGGTGCATTAGTTATTTATGTCTTCTTCCACCTCTATCAAATCTTCTTCTTTTAAGATTATATAGAAAAAAATTTAAATTAAACAAAATGAGATGTTATTAATTTAATTTTAGGACCTATATCTATATCATATTCTCTTAAATGGGAAATGATAATGTCACATATGTGTATAGTAGATTACTGCCTCATGAACTGATGTGCATGTTTCCATCAACACCTCTCACTGCTGGGTACACTGATGGATATAAATTAATTACAAGATATTTATAACATAATATACCTCTAGAGTCATTATATCGTATATAAGTTTTTTAATTTCCATTACATAGGAAATACAATAACATCTCTCATGTATACAGAGGACTACCGCCTTGGGAAATGATGTGATTAGTTTTTTCACTAATATTTTACATGGTAGGTAATATGAATAATGTTAATGAATATATATTGTATAAATGAAATAATTATGATATTAATGAAATATTTATAATTATTAAAATATAATATATCATTTTATTTTTTACATTTTCACTCACTTAATATGATAACATCATTCATGTATGTGTGGACTATAGCCTTTACAAAGTGATGTTACTCTCTTCTTATTACCAAATCACATGGGCTATATATATAAGTATTTTTATAGATATAATATTATATTTATTATATTATTATAATTATTTAATGATAAAATATTACATACAACCTTTAGATACAAATCATTGATAAATTGAAACATTACTCATACATATGTATAACATACCGTCTCCATGATCACAACATAATTCATTTCTAAAACCATATTTAATGATTGGTATTAAAAGTATAATTGTTGTAAAAATATAGTAAATATTTAATTATTATTATTTTTTAGATTATGGAACTACAAAATATTTATAATAACTAAAACTTTCATGAAAAAATATGAATGAAAAAACAAGGAAATTTAATACCAATGCATTGAAATTAATGAAATATTATTAATGAACAGATGATAAGATGTTCAAAAAGTATAATATATGATATTATAAATATTAAAATGGTTAATTTATAAGTATATAGCATGTTTAAAACCTCTATACATTATGTTAAATCATGTTCAATGAAAAAGGAAGAATGAGGTATGGGACACCATCTCAATCACCCGTTATTGAGTAATATTGTATTATAGTGAACCTAATTTCTTATACATAGTGTGTATACTTCACCTTATTTTTTTAATATAATTAATACTTTATATTTAATGTTTTCTTATGTATTAAATTTAATAATTTCATTCTATGGGGTTTTACTATGAAGTTACCAAGTAGTAAAGTACTTCATCTCAATCTCCCTTCATTGAGGTATATTTTATTATTATGGACATAAGTTCATATATATAGTGTAAAAAATACCCATTTTACATGTAATATAATGAATACATCATAATTTATTATATTTTAAGTTTCAACTTGAATTATTTCATCCAATGGAGTTCTATATTAAAGATACCAAGTGCGAATGGACTTCATCTCAATTTCCATTCATCTAATAACATTCTATTGTTGTGTACCTAATTTATTTTATATGGTGTAAATACTTCCAAATTTACATTTAATATCATTAATAATTCGTAATTCATCTTATTATAATTTTAAATTTGAATTATTTCTTCCATGGGGGTTTGATTTGAAAATAACCAAGTGGTAATTAATTTTATAACTTCATTTCCTTTCATTGAGTTATATAACTTATTCGTTGTCTTAAATAATATAATATTATTTGCGTAGTTAATTTTTTTTATTATATGTTGTATTTAATCTTTTTTTAGGTGTATTGAAATTTGAAACACAATATTTTTTAATTAATTATTTATCACATAAACATTATGATCCTTGTAAGGATTTATTTCACAATCTCATTCTTATTGAGATTATTTATTCTTCAATGTTAATAAAAGGTTATTTTTTATCATTGTATAATAAAACAATTTCATAATATTATCTTATGGATATTAATTATATTTTCAAGTAATAGTATAATTTTTTTAATCTTTGTTACATAACATAATTGATAATTGTTTTTAATTAAATTCGACTTCATTTCCCTCTTTGGTTGGAAATTTGTTTTCTTTGAAAACAATGTTTTCTAAAAATGATTTAAAAATGCTTTTATTCTTCATAAAATTATTTATTAATGAATTTTTACCCAATTTTACTTGTTATAAATTGTTTCTATAGAAATATTCATGTCATTTTCCAAAACAAGGCTCATTTTTCATTTACAAAAAATATGAAATGTGTTTTTTTAAAGTACATGACATGAATAAAATTGACAGATTTCCCAAAAAAAATATTTTAAACATTATTTTATATGTTTTAAAGGTTATTTTAAAATAAAAGTATTTTCAATTTTTTTAGATTTTTTTTAATAAAAATTGATTTTTAAAGTCAAAATTGTATTTTCATTAAGAATGTTTTAAAGGTTATTTTCATAAAGATTCAATTAATCAATGGAAAAAAGCCTTATTCTACATATATTACACTAGGGATATGTTTCATTGAAACCATCAGTATTAATTCTATGTATCATTTATGATCATTTTTACTATGTCTATTATTGAAATTCACTTTCTTGATTCTTTTTTTAGTTATTAGCTTTCCATTGAAATAGTCACTTTCACGTGATCATTGGACCTTAAATTTACCCTAAATATCTATATTATTCAACATGGATATGTTTATTCTTTAAACCATATATCATTTTTTTCATACGATGTTATATAGGAAAAGTTATTTATTTATTTCTGTAGATATTAATAAATTTTTATTTTCTACCCAATGCATATATTTAATCATAATTCAAATTTTTCATGAATTAAATAAATTATTTAATATATGAGGAATTATTTGGACATAAAGTTATGGATGGGGACTAGAAATATATATAACCTCAATTTATAGGCACTATCATGAGTCTAATCCATAATCTGTCATTACAAATGATTCTACATGTAGTTTTAAACCACATTTTAAAAGGTCTTGATGGTAGAGGTATCATGAATCTTGAGATCATGATGTCTATTGATCAATAATTTACATCATTAAAATTATGTTATTATCATACATGATATTTTCATAATAATATTATCTATAGAAGCACTTTATTCTCATTTAATCGATTAAATTTATTGTGTTTTTAGTTATTTACCATTCAATATTGATTCTGCATTATATAATTCTGATATAAAGTTATTGAATAAATAGAATGTGTGTTCACATATTAACCCTTCCATATTGATTATTACTGATTAATTCATGATCAATTCAAATGTACTTAACCATTAAAGAATATTATATATCAACCTTATTTTTTTCATTTCCCCAAGATTCCATGAAGTGTATTATGATTGATGTTCAACTATTTTATAGAGGGAATAATGTTATTCTAAATAAAAATTATGTTTTGATTAATTTTTTCAAATGTAATTTGTGAATCATGTCTGTATCCATTTTACCAAGACTATAATTTTTTTTTCATTTAAGATGTGATTCATTGTTTCTTAATCCAATTTAATAATGTAAGGCATCAGATCTAGGTTACTAGTATCAAGGGAATTAGATAGAATCATTGATATTTGTTATCCTTATAGTATGGATATAAATAAATCCAATTCTATTGAATTTCCTTCTAATATCACATAGAATCCACCTAAGGGTTGTGGGAAACAACGGATGAATAATGGGAATCATAGGGTATAAAAAATTTATACTAGGTTTGGTAAACACCAATTCACAATGTGACTTACTACATTACACCATGAAAGACCAAAAGATCAACCAAGTCATGGTGTTGTAAGATTCTTCATCTTTTCAACATTTCAAGTCAATGATTTACTAAAAATAATGTCATTAGATCCTAAAAAATTGGGATGTACTCACTCTGCGAAATTTACCATTCCTAATGTAAACCACCCTAACATAAAACCACCCAAAAATAATATAAAAAAATTCATTCCATTAATCATGGGATGGAACCATGAACTACACCTTGAAAATATATAGAAATAAAACCCCAAAAACATCATGTCAAAAAAACAATCATTTCTGGAACAAAAAATTTAAATCTCTCTTGGCCTCATTCATGCTGTGAATCAAACTATTACATTGTTATGCACTATACCAGCATAATTTTCATCTCTATCTTCACTAGTTTATACTCTGACATACTACTGACATATTAAACTCATTAAACATTCTATGTAATAGTTTGGGAATCTATGATATATTATAATATATACCTATAAAATTATTACAATCCTAGAGAATATAATCCAAAATCTAAAATTTGGGGAGAATGTGAAGGTTTTAATAATATTATATACCTCTTAGGAATCTCATCATCATATAAAAGGCCACCAAAAAAGAGTAATAGGACGATCAAAAAGGGAAACACAGGAATCCAAAACAACACTTTGTGATGATACCTTTTAAATACAATTAAACCACAATAAATACATAAATAATATTTTAAGATCGACGATTACATGACTTCAAGATTTCCTAAATAAATTCAATAAAATAGTATATGGTCAAATAGCCCACATTCACCTAGGAAACCAGTCAGATCCTAAAAACCCAAAACATAAAATTGAGAAACGCACCACAAATGGCAACACATATATCCATAACATAACCAACTTATAGTTAATGTTAATTAATAAAATATCTATTATTCTTATCACTTGAATTATGTGTTCCTAATATAGATGACATCCACAAATATAATATTATTTAAAAAATATTTTCAATACTATATTGAAATGGTTAACCTTTTACATAATGTGACTTCATCCATAAAATCATATAAGAAACATGAATACTACAATTAGAAACACATTTAATAAATAATAACTCCACACTAATTTCAAATAGATGAAATAACACTTACACACATGAATTCTATTAATGAAATAGGACATATAGTGAGTCTATTTCTCATATAGAAAATAAATTTACAATAATAACATATAAACAATCCAAGGAAATAATTAACTAAACAATAAAACATATACCATTATTAATTTAACTAAATACATAAAAAATAAATAATTATATTTGTCCATTCTATAATTTTACTTAGGAATGGTATGAAATGAAAATATACACTTGCTTTACCCTTCTCTAAAATGATTTAAATTCAAGAAATAAACATCAACAGAAAATTATAATACTAATGAAACATGCTATAAATTTTCATTTAAGGGAACATAAATTTTCTAAAATATTCTTGAATGACAAAAACAATGTAAAACATCACTCAAAAATTTCATTCTTGATCCCTTGAAATACATAATATAAATACACTGTATCTTTAAAATTTATTCTCTGAATAAATAAATTTTACCGAAACCTTAAGGATGATCATCTATTTTCAAACAAATATATATGAGATGGGGTTAATAATTAAATTTATATTATTTAAATACACAAACTCCATAAATCTTTATCGATGATTAGAAATAAAAGGTGGTATAATTCAATAAGTTTACTCGAATATTTGATGTGTTAAAACTAATCATGTTGGTATTATTTTTTGAATTAACAAATTTATCTGAAGCCATGATTCGTAATCAATAATATAAAAATGTATGTAACACATATTTTGGGTATGTACACACATAATTTTTTTATAAAAATAAATATACATGTAAAAATGGTTTAAATAATTTTTTTAATCTAATAAAATGTAACTTATATTATAGAAACCTTATTTTATGAAGGATTCCAATATTAGAAAACAAGGTCACTTAGAGCATGATTTAACATTATAGAATTATTTCAACATTCTATAAATTTTAAAAATAATAATACAATTCAATTTATGAGGAAATATGTTATCAACATCTTGATATCAATAACGTGTTCATGATATTATATCCATTTCTAGTGGGAGGCACTTCTATCTTGTTTCATGTCTAGTGCTTGTATAAGTATAAATTATTATAATTAGAATATAAAAATAATCACACCATACTATGTAATTTATTAATTCCTCATTATCATTTTAATTTAATCCACAATTCCAACATGGTCCCTTTTATTGATTTATAATTAGTAAAAAAATGCATTATGGATCATAAAATTATTGAATTCATAACATCTGGAACCTATGATGCTAAACATGGCATAAGAAATATATCCTATAAATTAGCATGCATTTGTAAATTTTTTAACATAATTTTTATTAATATGTTTAGAACATCCTTTCCCATCATAAATTGAGAACCATTAACTTAAAGTTAAAGTAAATATACCTTAGGAGTGTGTTACAACTCATTTATAAGTCACAAATGGTATTACATAAGTATTCCTAACTTTTAGAATTCCCTATAATTAATTAAATCATACTTAAAACCAGTAGTTTGTTTTAATAACTTTTTCCGAGATCATGGAATTACATTTCATATTAATGTGTTAAAATATAAAAAAATTTGTTTAAAAATTATAATCAAAGTAAAAAAATCAACCATCAAGGAATATTTAATTATGAAAAAGATCTTAGAAATGTATTTCATGAAAATCATGATCTTATGGGAATGATTCATCATTATTGAAACCACATTTATATACAACTCATATCACCCTCAAATAATTTTTTCAATTCCTCAAATTTTCATATAATGTTTTTAATCTACATTTCTAAATTATAAATCTAAAATTTCAGTTTATTAATGATAACTAAACATCATATCATTTCCTAAACTGTAATGAAGCATGTTTTTAATGAGTATGAATTTTTTAAAATGAATACACTTTTATTATAATGAAAATATCTTATTAATAAACATTATAATAATTAAAAACTATAAAAATATTCAAAAATCATATTCTAAATTGAACTATCATAATGGTTCAGACACCCTATATAATTCTAATCACTTAGATCATGCATTAAAATACCTTAAATCAAAATGTTATTTTTAAAATATAAAATGTTTTCCTTGAATCCAAAAAAATTGAAACATTTCAAATCTATTAAAACATACAATCCTCTTTAAAACCATTTGAAACATAAACATTTAAATCATTATTTAGAATAATGTGTTAAAAAAAATGTTTTTTAGAACACCATCAATCCATTTTCGAAGACTAAATTTTTAAATTAACAAAAATAAAAAATAATTCTTCCATTTTTTAAAGATAAATGTATTACTACAAAAATAATATCATTTAATTAAAACAAGTTGGAATTATTAAAAAAACATATATATATTATTACATAGTTTGAGAAGTTATTCTTAATATCACTATAATCAAATAGACGAATTAATTTTATAAACATATCATTACAAATTAAATTGACTTATATTTTATATTAATTATCCATTTTAACAAATCATTGATGTTTGGGTACTTAATATTTCATTGAATTATACAACAAAACATTATTCATTTTTTTGTCATACTTTCCCTGACTAACCAGTACAGTCATATCATTATATTTTTTAGAATAATATTAACAGGTATAATATTAGGACTACCAAATAAAATTAGATATATAATAGTCTTCATAAAATAAGATGTTAATAAATTTACATTATCAATTTTAAATATATTCCAAGTCTTTATCTATTGATAATTACTTAAAATTATTAAATATTATCACTCAAAACTATATATTTCCATTTTATATTTAATTAAGGTTAATTTAATTACTCCTAAAAATTTTAATATAACAAAATATTATATTACTAAAACAATCACATGCATCATCATAAATAATGTTTCTCCTAGTATAAAATCAAATTAACACATTTATAACACTTTTATATTGTCTTATATGGGTGGCCCTAACTCATCATTATTGTTTTAAATTTTGTCATGAAATTATCTTGATGGAGGAAGCATCAAACATCTTAAAACAATTGTAGAGAATAAATATTTTACTAGCACAATATAATTACCTAATCTCTATATATCATTCATATTCACATAATTAGGTTTTATTAATTACCAAAAACACCCCCATGTAATCAAAAATGAAAAAAACTATGATGCTTGTACCTTTTGTTGGTATTTACCCAACATGCAGTGTCCATCTACTTAGCATGTTCTGAAACCTTATGGTATTTGAATCGGATCCTGGGGGGAATATGATTTCCTAGATGATATCTCATGCTTAAATCATGTACTAATCGGAACTAACACATTTTCCTTAAAAAACAATGGAATCATGACAAGTACCTGACCAAATATTTATATTATCTATTAAAAAAAATATCTAATACGACTCTTTTATTACCCCACACTCTAATGGTAACCCTCACAGGTAGATAATGAAGAGAAGCAGTGATTCCCGAAGCCCTCCTCCATTAGGCCCTGAGTTAGAAAATATAACCAAGGGTATAACTCATATTATAGCAGGCATTATGATCTATAATGGAACTATGTACAATTGATAAAATAATAACCAATAATCAACACCATACAAGATAAATTAAAAATATCCATGATATCATAATGCATGTCAAGAGTTAAAAATAAAAACCTTAGAATAAAAATATAATATGGGGAAATAGTAAGTCAAAAATTCCACAATAACTCTAACATCATCGTTTATAGTTTCCTAATAAGTCTCTAATATCCTCTTGAGAACAAGAAAACGGTTTATATATATTTTGAGTGATTATAACATATATACAAAATAGTAAAATACCCAATTTCTCTCATTGAAATGTGAGAATAACATATTAATGCACCATAAAATGAAAATTAAAACTATCATACACCTAACAAGTAAAATAATACACCGAACCTCACCATGGATAAATCACCATGAAACACAAGAAATGTATAAAGATAATATAAAAAATATATAAATTTATGAAACCATAAATTTCTTCCATACTGATCATATATCCAAACATCATCAATATCCTAACTTATCATACCTATGGTAGTAATGTGTCATGAAATTATAGAAACCAACATTAATCTATCTTACTTCAATGCAAGATCCCCACCAAAAAAACATTGTTCACTACCTATAACCAAAATCCATCGTCAATAGGAATTTCCATAGAATAAACCTAAAAAAATATTCATTTCCACCCTCTATAACATCATCACTAGGAAACCCCATAAACTAATATAAAATTTCTAGGAATCACATATCACTGAGATATCATCACTAGGTATCTCCAAATATTTGGACATCATTACAAATCCACTCCACCAACTTACCCGTAATCATAAGTCATCACCACTATCATATCCATAATTTCTATTTATCACCACCAATTAATCGATCATCTCTAGGAATCACCCTTAACTGATCCCTCATCACCAGAAATATCCACCAAAAGGGCCATCATTACTAGGATTCATCTCTAATTAGGCCATAATCACTAGAAATACCAACTAATGAATCCATTAGAAATAGGGTTCCCTAAAAACTGATCCATCATCCTTACCAAAAAAATAAATAGGTAAAATAATTTTAACATAAATCTTATTGGTTGTGGGCAAGAAATTCTCAACTCAGGTTAAGTAAAAATTGAAATCAGATGAAATAAAAGGGAATTTTTTTTACATAGTATCCAACATATGGTTACACAAAAAAACAATACTAGCCTCACTCACAACAGTAACCCAATATCCCCTCACATCTAAAAAAATTTTCTACCGCTACCAAATGAAACTAACAATATGAAATAGCGACACAAACATCAAAAAAATATCAACTTTATTTATAGATTAAACTAGTTAACATATTTCCAAAAAATAAAAATTTAATTAAACTTTAAGACCATATTTAATAAAAAACCATTCTCAAGCACACCCAATTATTAATTTATTCTATTTACCATTTCATTTTATCCCAATTATCAATATTATGTTCATTAATTGTGTAATACATAATTAATTATAGTGAACACATATTTCTTTTAAACCAACACCATTATCATATAATCATTTTGAAAATCATCCAATAATTATCTTGAAACTATAATGTATTCTAAAAAATATCATATCATATATATCATATAGAAAACCTTACATCTCACTCCATTCTAATTATAATAGGACAACCATATCATATCAATAGCTATCAACAAACTAGCCAAATATATTCATCAATATAAGTCACTCTAAGAAAAATAAATCCCCACTTCCTTAACATATTTTACTATTGTGCTGGTGGTCTCACTCAATTTTAACCATGTTTATAGGGTTTAGAGGTCTCTATTAGTTTATCTTGGGTTGTCGAGTCCTCAGAGATCTAATAAGTAACCTACAGACTCATAAATTCTATGGATTGTTTTGGATATAAAGTGTCAAACGTTTTTTGATTTTATATGGGTTTATGTGAATATTAAAATTCTTTTGTTAATTCAATTAAAAAGAATTAGTTGATCCTAGGTTATCACTTGCGGTAGATTAGATGAATTCCTTTTACAACTATTTCATTTTCTTATATTTGAGATGGGGTTATTTACGAACATCAAACAAAATAATCATTTACTCGTTTAATACATACACACATTAATAATAATCACCAATACACGTGAAGGATCAATGTTTTGATGACTTCAAGGTAAATTTTAGTATTATCACTTGAAGTGTGTGGACTTAAATTCAACAAGGATGAAAGAGTTTAAAGAACATCAAATAAAATTATCAATTAAAAGAAGTGATTAGAAATTAATGGAGTAAACAATAAAATCTATCCCAGCCCCATGATTATACCTTGGATCAACCCAAAAGTGTGTTATCCCTCCACTGATGCCATGTTTTCAATGGAATCAGCAAGTAGACACATGTGGGGGGAATTGAAGATGTAAAAAATAAAATAAAAATAAAACGATCACTCCAACGTTGTGTGAAGATTTTCACAAGGTTTGGTGTGAATAAATTCACACCTTAAGGAATAGTATCAACATGATATGGATAAGATCATAATAAAAGGAAAGGAATCACTTTTATTATGAAACTAAGGTGAATTGAACAACTTACATGATAAATAAATGTGATTAAAAACACAAAGAGATAGCATAACACTATAATGAAACCAAGAAAAAAAGAACAATAAATACTCCAACACCACTCCCTTAAATAGAACTTCTTGGAGCCTTTGTTCGAACCTAAAATAATTAAATTCAACATCCATGAGTATGGTAGTCTTAGGGTGGTGGAAATGTTTTGAAACATACAATTTTACACTCTTGACCCGAAGTGGCAACCAACATGCATCCAACGAACAGAGGAATCAAAATGAACTTCTAGATGGAAGAATTAGAGTGGGGACATATAAGAAGATAATGTAGACCCATAGGTCTCCTAACCTCCAGTAAAATATCATCCCAATGGAATTTGTGTTTCGGAAGATATTATTAAATCAGTGCATTGTTTTTTTGGTCCACATAATCTGGCATATAATTTTATCAACAAATTGTCCCACCTAGAACTCCCTTAAAACATAGGAATTAGCTCTTTTGAATATTTTATGAATTGTTAAAAATGTTTTCCTCTATCTTTAATTAAATTTTTATAATCATTGGTCTTGGATCCGATCATCTACATTCTCTTTATTAGGCTTCTGTCCAATTTACTTTTCCTAGAATGTGTTTCCATGAGATCCCATTTGGGTGATCTTCCAATGTGAATATTCAAGTACTCCTAATGTATGAATTGTTACCAATGTAATGAGAAACCTGAAAATTAAATATTAAAATAAAATCAATACCATTTTTTATTTTATATGGTGTTAAAAAATGCGCCTTGTAATTGTTCATTTTAAGGACTTACAATCATAATGTAAAATAATGTTTAAAGTGAAAAATAAACTAAAATTGTATTTATGGAAAATTAATCACATGAATATTTAATATATTAATAATTAATATTAGCCTCATTAAGTGGATAATCACACCCGCAACTTGAGTTTTTATAGTCCTAAGAAAAATATATCTCAGAAATGTGAAATTTGAATTCCCTTTTCCAAAAACATTTTACTACTAAATGATCACCAAAAAACCGTAAATCAAATAATCATAGATCCCATAAAAATATTTTAATACAAAATACTTTTTTTTGAATATCCCAATCCCAAGCCCATTCCTTTGTTAAAACTCATCTCTATATTTAATCCAATATCAATTAAGTGTGATGATGTGTTGTACATCACAATAGACATGGGGGTTCATCTTTATTCAAGGGGGAAATGATGGAAGTGCTAGTTAGAATCAAATTTAAATATTAAGATGAGTATTCATTTTTTTGTATATTTTTTTATTTAAATTTTTCTATGGTAATTGAAATTGCACTCAATAGAGTCAACCCATGTAGAAAGCAATTGTTAATGACTCCATGGATCAAAGACCTTAGGGTATCAAGTGAAGACCACATACTCATCATCTCATGTTAAGATATTAAAAAAATTCAAATTACCACAAATAAAGATAAAATTACTATCTCTTGTCCAAACAACTATTGAGTCATGATCCCAAGTTTGGAAATCCATGCATTAGGTCATTTCATTTATCCATTTGAAAATTTATTGTTTTTTTTGTTTTTTAATGAATACTCATATTAAAACTAAAATAATAACCAAAAATATGTTATTTATTTGGGGGAACACATTAAGCCAAACAAATACCCCACTATCCAAAGGATGTTTGTTGTATTTTTTTATTAAATGGATTGAAATATAAACAGTAAAAAATAACATTAGACAACTACACTATACAAAATCTATTCTCAAAAAATTATACATGGATTAAAATTAGATTCAGGGAATGCTAAATTATTTGATATTCATTTTCAAAGTGTGTAACATGTATTATATTATTAAAGGTTAAATAATTTTTTTCCTTTCACATATTTTTTAATACACAAAAAATAATAATTTTTTTCATTCTCTTAACCCCCAACATAGAATAACACAATCCCCAGTGTTTAAAGAAAATAAATTTATAAGTTGGTAAATGTAGATGAGAGGATTTCTAAAAGGAATTTTAAATATGAAATATAGAACAAATAAACCTTGTTTTTTGAAGTTGAAATTCCCGACACTCCTAATTACTTCTTTGATCTCCATGTCACTCGGAGAGTTCCCTGGTAGAAAAAGGAATATATATATATATATTTATATAATAAAAAAATATAAATATAATTATATATAAAAATACTATAGAATGAGAAATCACTGTAATCTATAGGTTAGTGGTAAGTGCATGCCCCCAACACCCTTTGGTCCTAGTTTCGAGTCCCTACGGATTTTACGGTTGTGATGGGGTTTTCCCCATGACCTACGATGTGTCCTTTTATATTTTTTTAAATTATTATTATATATATATATATTATTTTTACTTTATCCTAAAAATCCATAAAAATAACATTTAACAAACTAATGATACATTGAATTATTTTTAAATATCTAGGTAAGGTAATGCTCAGGGATCACACCATGTGATACAGATGAATATGATGCTCCCCATTCATACCCAAACATACTTTTAAAAGAAGAACATGTCAACAGTCTAAGGTATTATCGTATTAGAGTTTATATATAAAGTAATTTTTTTAAATATCAAAACGATTCATTATTCCTATTTTAAATAAAATATTATTCAGAAAGATTGGAAACATGGAAACCACAGGTTGCCTCCCATGCATCACATTTTTTTTTAACATTTCTAGCTCAACATAGACCCCTAATTGGTTAAGTATTATCCTAATCTATGGTTGGTTCACACAAGGCTTCATTATATTCATGTTTTTAGAATGATTCAATGAATTTTTTGACTGTATGACCATTAGATTTAAAGGTTTGACCATTGGTGGGATCTCTAATTTCTATAGCCCCACGGGGGTACACCTTATGCACTATGTATAGACCTAACCATCTAGACCTCATCTTTCCTAGGGTTAAATTAAGTTTATATCTATAAAAAAGAATAGGTTTACCCGATACAATGTGTTGGGATTTAATCTTTAGATATTGGTAGGATTTAAATCTAGATTTATTTTTCCGTGAATTTTCATAAGCCTCCATATTAAGTTACTAATGTTCATTGAGATCTAATTTAATTTTTATTCCATCCAATGAGAGGTCATATTTCATTTTCTCAATTTCCCAAAAATCCTTATGTTCAATTTTAACTGGTAAATGGAATGATTTTACATAAACCAACCTATATGGGGACATTCCTAAAATGGTTTTATATGAGATTCAATAGGCTTGAAGAGAATCTAAGATTTTTCTCAACCAATCTTTCCTAGATGGATTAACATTTTTCTAAAGAATGTTTTTGATTTCTTTATTGGATATCTCAGCTTGACCATTGGTTATTGGGTGGTACGTAGTGGACATTTTGTGAGAAATTCCATACTTATCCATGAGTGTTGAGAATGGATGATTTCAAAAATGAGTTCCATGATCACTAATGATAGCCCTATGAATTCCAAATCTAGAGTGTATTTTTTACATGATAAATCTAACCATATATTGATGATCAATGGATTTTGTAGGAACATAATCAACCCATTTTGAGTCATAATAAAAAAATAAATGTATGTACAGATATCCCCCAGAGTTATTGAAGGGACTCATGAAATTGATTCCCCAGCAGTCAGAGATTTCAATCAATATGATGGAAATAAGTGTCATTTGATTCTTTTTCGTGATGGGCCCTACTTGATGACACCTAGGAAAACATTGATAAAATTTTTAGGTGTCACTTTAGAGGGTGATTTAGAAGATACCACACTAGAGAACTGTATAAGAAGTTTTCCTAGAGGAAAAGTGACCTCCATATTCCTCACTATGACAGAATTTATGGATGGAATCTTGTTCGGATTTTTGGACACACCTCCTAATGACATGGTCAGGGTAGAATATATATAGGTATATATCATAAAACACATGGTGCCTAACAACATAAAAGAATTTCCTTTGACCTTGAGTCCCTAAGAATTTTGGAATGAATCCAGTAACTAAGAAGTTGACTATGTCATCATACCAAGGGATGTCACTCAAAGAGTATAGGTGTTCATCAGGGAGTGATCAAACTCAAAAAGGTGAGATAATTTTTCATTAAATTATATCTTAGATAGATGATAAGCTAGAAAATTTTCAACACCCTTTTTTCATTGATTGTGAGGTCATGTTATTGTAAGATAAGGACCCACCTAATTAGTCTAGCCTTGGCATATTGTTTTTGGAAAAGGTACTTCAGGGTTGAATGGTCAGTGAAGATACTGATGAGTGATCCTAAGAGATAAGACCTAAATTCATCTAAGGAAAATACAAAAACAAGAAACTCCTTCTCAGTGGTGGTGTAGTTGATTTGTGAATCATTTAATGTATTTCTATCATAATTAATGACACATGGAGTTTTCTCACATCATTTTCATAAGAATGATCCTACAGTGAAGTCACTTGTATCACACAAGAGCTCAAAAGGAAGTTTCCAATTTGGATATTTCATGATTGGTGGAGAGATAAGAGCTGACTTGATTGTATAGAATGATTCCTCAAAATTTTATGTTCATAAAAATAGAGCCTTTCACCAATAGAGCAGAAATTGGTCGACAAATAGAGCTGTATGTCCTAATGAACCTTCTATAGAAACCATCATGTCATATAAAGGACCTCACTTACCTAACAGTTTTAAGAGAGGGAAGGTGACGAATGATTTCAACCATAGATTTATCAACATAAATCCGTCTACCAGATACAAGATGTCCTTCAACAAGTCCTTCTATTACCATGAAATATAATTTTTTCACAATTTATAATGATATTATTATCCTCAAATATTGATAAAACCGTTTCAGCATTCATAATTCATCCATAAAAATTATCCCCAAATATGGTGAAGTCATCTATGAATACTTCTAAACAATCCCCCATCATGTTATAGAAGATTCCCATCATGAACATCTAGACGGTACATGGAGCATTACATAACCCAAAGGGCATGCACTTGAATGCAAAAGTACCAAATGTATAAGTGAATGTTATTTTTCATTAATCCTCTAAGAAGACTTAGATTTGATTATACCATGAGAATCCATTTAGGATGAAATATAATTGATTACCTACCAATCACTTGAGGACTTGATCAATAAAGGGAAAGGTGAAATGGTCTTTCTTAGTACAAGAGTTGATCTTCCAATAGTCAATACATACTCTCCATCCAATACCGACCCTTATCAAGAGTAGGTCACCATCCTCATTGGTTATCATAATGATTCTATCTTTCTTTTGGATAACTTTTATTTTGAATACCCACTCACTCTCAACAATGGGGTAGATGATAACCTCTTTCAACAACTTAAGATGTCCTTTCCTTACCACATCCATAATATTTGGATTGAGTCTCCACTGAGGTTGACGACATGGTTTGAATTCCGATTCAAGAACAATCGTATGAGTTCCAATGAGTGGGTTAATACCATGAATATCAGAAAGTGTTCATCTAATTGCTTTCTAATGATTTATTAGTACATCCGAAAGCATCATCTCTTTATTGGATTCAAGATAGGATGAAAAGAAAACAGGGAAGGCTCGATTGTCCCCTAATAATGCATACTTGAGTCATGATGGTAGGACATTAAGTTCAAGATCAGATTGGTTATCACTTTCCATGAAAGGATGAGACTTTGTATTGATATCAGATCCTTTGTTCAGATTTTATGACAGAATTGGTTCCTTGTGAACATAATTGTTATCCACTAATTTACCTAGAGTAGTGTCATGAATGGGTATGGACTCAATGTTATTGATTTTACCATGGTTTAATTGATTTGTGATTGTTGAAATTCATCAATAGAGCTATCTGAAATAGATTCAATCTATAGAGATAAATTTACCTCATGTGAGAAGTGAAAAACAATCTCTTCTTTACTTAAACATTATTTAGTAATTCCTTGATGTTACTTAAGTTCACTATCAACACTACCAATCCAATTATCCTCATGTATTTCTTTATCATCCCCAATTTGAGATTTCATTGTTTATGTTCAATACTATACTCATGTTCCCAAAGGTGATGGTCATGCTCACATTTCAGACTCAGATAATAGAGTTTTTTGTTTCAAGGAAGGGATAACCAAGGATAATTGGGGATTTTTATTGTTTCCTATGTTAGGATTGTTGTCAAATAAAATGAAGTCAGTTGGTTAGATGTCATTTTCTACTTCTACTAGAACATTATTTAAAATCCGCTTTGGAACACTAATGTTATGATCAACAATTTGAAGTGTGACAGATGTGGTTTGGAGCTCTTCTAGGCCTAACTGGAAGTACACAACATAGGTAATGAGATTCAAATTGGTACTTAAATCACACAGGTCTTTTTAAAACTTTTTTCCCTCTTACTTCAACATTGATGTAAGGAAATCCTGGGTCATTCATCTTTTGTGGAAGGGTTCCTTGGATTATTGTGATAACATTTGATGCTAGAAGGATATAGTTTTTATGTGAGAATTTTCTTTTAAATTTGCATAGGTCCTTAAGGTATTTTGAGTATGCATGAATGGTTTGAATGTAATTAGGGAGTGGAATTTTCAACATGACATTTGTGAATATTTCCCTCAATTCTTCACTCAATTCAGGCCTGGTTCCCCCTTCATGCATTGAGAAAATGGTGTAGGTTTTGGGATTGTTTGTTGAAGAGTTGTTTCTTTCACATTATTATCAGGTTTTTCAGTTTGATCATGTGTTTCATTTGAATTTTCATTAGAGTTTTATTCCTTAGATTGTTTTTGAATTATTTTTTCAGGTTTCTCAATTGATTTTCCACTTGTTAAAACTGTCACAACCTTTAGTTGTTCATGAGTTGTTTGAGTGAAACTTGACTCTCCCCTTAAAGTTGAGGAAGTTCTCTCCTGAGTAGGAATGGGTACCTTACTAGTTTTTATTGTTTTTAGTTCATGTTTAAGGGATGAGACTTCTGAGTTCATTTTCTATATTTTTTTACATAGCTGTTTAAGGATTGGTAGAGGGATAGATTAGGTAGGGGCTTGTGATGGTTAGATTATCCTAGGAGGATGCTATGGTTGTTGGATTGGTTATTTAATGTGTCATTGGATGGGATGTTGGTATTGGAGAGTAGAGTGTTGGTATTGAACTAGTTGTTGTTTGAATTGTTTATGGTTTTAAAAATATTGTAGAGGGTAGGGGATTGGCCCTTATGGCTGACTGGGTTGTTTTCTGGGTTGTTGGTTATCTTTCCAATGGAATCCTAGATGTTCATTGTACCTTTGGGTTGACTGTGTTTTGATATTAGGTCTTCTGAAATTAAATATAATTGACCTCCAATGGTATTCATCCTAGATGAACATATTTAATAAAAGGGATGGATGTATAGTTGTCACTCTTGTGGTCATGTTTGTCACAAATTGTGAAAATAGGTTAATGAATTTGAATTTCATATACCTTCCTAAGATTGACTTCCTCAACCTTCCTAGTGAGTGTATAATGCTTTTCACTAAGGATTTACTCCTACCTAATTGTTTTAATTTTACCAAATTTGGGTGGATACTCATAGTAAGGTGATGTTCCCCATGTTTGACTATGTTCATCAATGATTTCTAGGTACTCATAAGAATCATTTGGGGATTTGTTTTTGAAAGATCCATTGCACATAAATTTAATGAATTGTTTGTTTCCAAGACCTAAACCATCCTAGAATATTCTCACTTGTTCAGGAATATAAAAACCATGTCGTGGAACCATTTTTAGGGTGTCCTATAACCTTTACCATGTTTCATAGAATGACTCCCCTTATTTTTTGAAAAAGTTTTGGATGCTCTTTTTAGGTGCAATTATTTTGTGAAGAGGGAAGTACTTTTGTAGAATTCTCTTTTCAATTGGTCCTTGAAGATTATGGAATATGGTCTCAAATTTTTTAGCCAATTTATAGATTTTTCCTTTAATAAAAAAGGAAATATCATCATCTTATCTTTTTGTATTTGATGTGGGGGACACTAGTTTCTACAATGTCATTAAACTCCTTAATGTGAAGGTAGGGAATATCGAATTTCATTCCATAGAATGTGGGAAGGTGGCTTAAGACATGGGGTTTAATTATGTAGTAGGAATCTCGTAGGTAATTGGGTCTAATTCATGATGGGGCATTGGTCTAGGTAGGTATGAGGTATTCATTCATGGTTTGATCGATTTTAATTCCCCAAGTTGTGGGTGCCTCGTTTGGATTTTCATTTTGCCTCCCACATGGGATTATGGGTTGGTTTCGTTGAAGACCATCCATTGAAATGGGATCAATTTTTGACTCTGGAGTATTAGTAAGATTAGGATTTGATGTAAAGATTTCCCTTGGTGTAGTTGAATACCCAACCCTTGGACTATCTACCATAACTAGACAGTTTGATTGGTCAATGTTGTAAGCAGACATGCACCAAAAGAAAACAAATGAGAAAAGAAAAAGATAAGATCATTTGTGTGAGAATTGAAGAAACATAAGAGAATATAATGGGTGTTGAGATGAATTACATGGTATTATGGAAACAATGCAAAAAATTTGGTATCTTCCAAATTTAACGATGTTTTTAGGGTTAAGCGGTCGCTTGTAGTTTTGTTTTGGTTGTCGAATCCTCAGAGACCTAAGAAGTAACCTATAGACACATACATTCTATGGGATGTTTTGATATTAATTAAACGACATGGTTTGATTTTATATGGGTTTAAGTGAACTCTATGAGACTTAAGTGAATTCAATTTAAAATAATGAGTTGATCATAGGTTATCACTTGGGGTGGATTAGATGCATTCCGTTTTTAAAGTATTTCAATTTCTTATATTTGAGATGTGTTCATTTAAGAAGATCAAACAACATAATAAATTACTTATTTAGTACCTATACGCCATATTACTTATAACCTATAAATTTGAAGTATCAATGTGGTGATAACTTCAAGGTAATGCTTCAAATTAGCACTTGAAGTATGTGGACTCAAATTCAACAAGGATAAAAGAGTTTAAAGATCATCAAACAAAATTACCAATTAAAATATGTGATTAGACATTAATCAAGTAACAAATAACATCTAATCCAGCCTCTAGATACTCTCTTTATATCATCCCATAAGCCATTATCCCTCCATTTAGGACATTTTTTCAATGGATGCTTGAATTAGACTCATAAGGGAGGAATTGTATAAGTAAAAAAATAAGAATAAAAAGATCACTCCACCGTTGTGGGAATAATTTCACAAGGTTTGTTGTGAATAAATTCACACCTTAAGGAAAAATTATCAAAATGATTTGGATAATAAAAAATTAAAATTAATGGAATAACTTTCATTAAGAAGATAAGCTAAATTGAACAAATTACATGAGAAATAAATGCAATTACAAACAAAAAGTAGCAGCATAACACTATAGTGAAAACCAGAAAAAATATATCAATAAATCCACCAGAACCACTACATTAAATAGAAATTTATGATCCTTGGGTCGAGCCTCCATTAGTGATATTCATTCCATTTGAGTATGGTAGGCTTAGGGTGGTTAGAAGCATGTAGAACTTATACTTTTCCACTCTGGACCCAAAGTGGAAGCCAATTTGCATCCACCAAAAAGAGGAGTCAAAATGACCTTCTAGATGTATGAATTATAGTGGTCCACATAAGGAGAAAATTAATCAGCAGATGTCTCCGAAACTCCTGTAAATTTATTCTTAAAAGAATTTGTGTTTGTCGAGATATGATTAAATTGGTGGGATTTTTTTCTTGGCCTCAGAATCTGTCCCAGAATTTTATCTTCAACTTTGGCCACCAGGATCTCCATTAAAACATCATAATTATCACTTTTCACTATTAGATGAAATTTTAAAAATTATTTCCTATATATTCAGTTGATTTTTTAGAATCATTGGGCTTGTATCCTAGCCGCTACAGTCATGTTATTGGGATGTTTTCCAGTTTACTTTTCCCAAAATGTGTTGCCATGAAATCCCATTTTGGTGGTCTTCCAATGTGAATATTCAAGTACTCAAAAAGAATGAATTGTTCCCAATGTAATGAGAAATTGGAAAATTAAAAATTAATATAAAATCAAGAACATTGGGTATGTTATATGGTGTTTAAAAATGTACAATGTAATAGTTAATTTTAATAAGGACTTACAATAATAATGTGAAATGAATGTCAAAGTGTAAAATCCACTAAAATGTTGTTTAAGAATAATAAATAACATGAATATTATATATATTAAAAATGAATATTATCTTCATTTAGTGGATAATCCACTGGTCATCATCATTACTGCACAAACTCAAAAATGATTCAAAACATATCAATGGAAATTAAAAAAGAAAAACAACACACATTTCAGTAAATTACATCTCTTGTAAATAAATAATATTCAATCAAAATTTTTATTTCATAATATTTCCTTATCATATACATTGGTTCACCTAAAAAATATAAATATTTATAACAAACTAGTTTATTTTCATATTTCTATTCTTACCCTTTCATGAATGGTGTGAATAAAAAATCATTCATAGTAAAGGTTCTCAATTCACCATTGTTACATCACATATAAGGATCAATAAAAACATTGGTATTCATTAATAATATAAAATATTAATAATCTTATAAGAACTATCACAAATGAATGTTTACACATTAAAATACACCCTTCCACTTCAATATAATTAGTTAAATTTGATTACCATGTTCAGTTATTCCACACCATTCAACTAATGAAAAAAAAATTTAAAATCACATATGAATTGAATTAGGATATAAGAAAAATCTCAAAATCCAATCAAGTATTTCCCAATTATTGTTCAAAAATTAATCAAAGGAATGATGAATATAAGGCCAAATTATGAAAATATTCTATCTGATCAAATTAATCCATTGAAATCCCATTCAACCTCCCTCTATAATATCAACCTAACAAAAAAATTCATAATAAAAGAATATTTATAATGATAAATTTTGAGGAAATAAAGATGAAAATGGGATGAAACTCACATGGAATCACTGTTATTTGATCTCTTGATTCCAACGAAGAAATAAAATAGTATTTATTTAAAAGGTCTACTGAAATCACCAGGGATCTTACAAAGGCTCGAGAAAAATAAGGTAATAATGAATGAATTTAGAGGGTCCCAAATATTTATACTAGGTATGAATAACACCTATTCATAGTGTGATATAATTATTTAAACCATAATGATCCATGGAACCACAAATTCAATATGGTATAGGATTCTTTATGTTATCATATTTTTTATTCAAACCTCTAAAGAAAATAATTTCATCAAGTTCTATAAAACTAGGAAGCATACATTACATGAACAAGGTCATTCATGCTATGATCTAACATGGGATAGAACCACCGATAAAGCATCTTAAAAACTGTACAATTCAAATCATGTGTTAACCTTGTGAACTACAATTGGGAAACCTCCCTAAATCCATATATGAAAAAATCATTTCAAGAAACATCTTCTAGAATTCATTTCCTATATGAAAAATATATTCACATCATGAAAAACTATCCTAGATAATGTCAAAACACAATATTCACTAGTTTATCATTAAACATCCTCCAAGATCTTCCCTATCCCAAAACATTCTAAACCGAGTATAGGAATGTCCAAACAGTTACAAATTATATCATTTATTTTCAGATTATTTTTATCCTTTAAATAATATTTATATCATTTATTCACTTAACATCAAGTATACAATAGTAAAAAATACACAATTGTCTCCTATGGTTCTCTAGGAACATAGGTAGATTTATTATTTGGATTTTTCTAATTAACATATAAATAAAATCCCCTTCAACATAATTCATTCAGTTTGTTCTTGTATATTTATAATTTAAAAATTACATTATTAAATTTATAATATGTTAACACATAAAATATTTTTTTGAAATCATATTTTTATAATATATTAATGTTTTTATAATGATCATGATTTTTATACTGTAATTATTTTTATAATAGGTCTGAATTACGTATTTATCATTAGTATTTTATAACAACTCATTAAATATGGTTTAAAGATTTATATCAATAAATATATTGATGCTTTTTCTATATTATCTATCAATATATTATTTAAAGTTAAATGTTTAGGTTGTAGGTATCTAAAACTTAATATTGAGTATTATAATACTCTAATCATTAATATGAACACTGAATATAATAAAAGGATTTTATTTACCAGCATCAACCCAAATATGGAATTTATAAACATTAATAAAAACAAATATTTTAAATATGATGGAATTAAATTAATCTATTTTTTTTTAATTTTAAATATTATTTTATTGGAAATTATTCATTGTATACATAAATTTTTTTGTAGAGGGAATATATATACAGATCATCATTAAGATAACCACATTTTCTAACTAATATAGTATAATAGTATCATTTATTAATCTTTATAATGTCATCAAAAGCAAATGTGTTGGGTTATATTAATACAATCGAATAAAAAACATTATTAAATAAATAATTTATTGAGGTTAATTTTCTATTCAACACACACATATAATAGTTGACTAATTTAGAACTACATATGTTTAACATCTAGGAAATCATTTTTTATTAGGTATATGATGGATAAGAATATTTCATTATTGAATTTATTTTAGTGAATTTATATATTTAAATTTGTTATTATGGAATAGGTAATGAATAATTTTTAATGAATTAAACTATTGAGAGATCTTCAAGGTTAATATAGCCTGAAACTGGTATTCAAGTGGAAACCAAAGGGAATATATTGTTCGAGAAAGAAAAAGGATAGATTTTGGTAGCAACACAATGGATGGTGGTAATATGTAATTAACTTATTAAACCAACAAGACTTTAATTATCCTAGTGTGTAAGCCTGATCACATTTTAAGAATAAAAGTTTTATAATTCTTCAGTCATTTAATGTGATATTAAAAATTATTTTGATCATTTTAAATAAATAATATTGGAAATTTTTCTTCACAAATTTCCCAACACCCCTTTGATTCAATTTTTATAAATACACTTTGTATTCATGATTGGAATAATTTAGGTTCCTTTCAATATGGCCATAAATGTAAGATGATCATTTTATTAATGATTTATTTATAAAATAACTATTATTTTATAATATTTTTAATTTTCTCCATCTTTTTTGACTGGAAAACATTCCAATAGCATGAAACTGAGAATGGAATTCAACTGTATTCATTGAAGTAATTATTAATTAATTTAATTGTATGTTGTATCATCCTTCCATATCAATTTTATTACATTATTTACCATTTCACTATGTGTATATTATATAAGAATTTTTCACATAGTGAGAAAATTTTATTGGACAATGACATTCAATCTAACATGAAATTTACATATAAAATTAATAAAATTGAATTGAGTGCATTGTAAATATAAAATCAGTATGATAATTCATTATGTCTATAATAAATTAGTTGTAATATTTTTTAATAACTATTAGGTTTTAATTTATTTATTAGATTATATTTTATTTAGATTGATGCTATGTGTTTTTAATTTAATTATTATTTTTAGGTAAAAAAGATTTTACATGATTTATAATTGTTATTTGTTCTATTTTTGATGTGTACATGTTCAAATATGAATAGTGTGATAAAAAATTATTTTTTATATTTTTGAATAATAATTTTTTAAATGGAATGGGCAATGTGTTGAGATGTAATGGTGATATTTTAAGGGATATCAGTTAAACAAACTATAGGTGTACTAGAAAATATTAAATTTCAAAATAATATTTATGTTTTGAATTAGTTGGAATAATTTAATATTTATAATAATATTTTTTTGAATATTTTAATAAGGGATTTATATGATTTAAAAAATATTTTGGTTTGAAATAAAATTAACGGTATATAAGAGAGAGATTGTGTAATAATGTAATGGTATTTATTTAGTTATTATTTTTTAGGGAATAATTATATTAAATGATGAATGAAAATGTAAAAATCGATTATTTGTAAAGGTACTTTTTTTATATGAAAAAATATTATAAAATGTTTTTTTAATTATTTTTTTTATTATTTTTTTTTAAAAATTGATTATTTGTTAATCCAATAATGTGTTAAGGTCACTTGAATGAATTTTTAAAAACTTAAATTGATTTTTTAATGTAAGAAATACTATTAAATATTTATCAGTAATATGAATTATATCATATTAAATTATATCATATCATTTTAAACAAATTTTTAATAAATATTTTTGGATGATATTTAAAGGGGTGATATGTAAGATAAATGATTATGTTTTATATATGAGATAAAATAGTTCTGAATAATTTTTCTCATGTATAATTTTGATGTCAAAAATATTATTTTATGGGTTAAAATATTTGGAATAATGGTTGAATTTATATAATGATAATAAAAGAAATTAGTTGATAAGAATGATATATTGATAAATAATGCTAGATATTTTTCCAAAGGGGTTCCAATTGATGTAAAATAGTTTAAGGATTTATTATTAATTGAATGATATAGTTAGATTCATGTTTGGATTTATTATATTGTGAAATAAATAATAAATAATATCTAATATCATTATCTATATATTTATATAAAACATTAGGTGAATCATGAGTTAGGATGTGGTGGGATATAATCATAGGGACAGTTTATGTTATATGACAAGACTTGTGATAATTTATGATTCATTATGATATTTTGTTAGAGAAACACGCATGTTTTATAGTACTAATGTAAATTTCATAAGCTCCTTAAAATAAAGCAGCTAACCTAATGAATATAGAATATGTAAAACCATATATTACATTAGGAAGAATCTATTAAATATTTATTTTCAATTATTCATTTATATATAAATTAATATTATATTAGAAATAAAGCTTTCATGCAATAATTTTTATAATTTTTAATAAATGGGATAAATTAAAACATTATTTAAAAATAAATTCAATAAAAAAATAACTAAAAATCCTCTAAATATATCATGCCCAATCATCTAATAGTTCCATAGTGATTTATTACCCCACATTCTAATTGCTCTGTTTAATTATGAAATGTATATCCATAAGATCATTAATTTCCTCTATTTATAATATATAATTGACTATTCATAAAAAACATCAATACAAATATTGTATTCTTACCATTAATATATGTGAGGACTAAAAAAACATTATAATGATTCATGTTAATCAGATTTGGTGTTAATTCCATGATATAGGATAAAAAAAATAAGATTGTTGATGAATTTATAATAATGTGTTTATAAGAGAATGATCATTTACTACTTGTATATAAATAAATATTGTTATCTAAAATAAATATTTGATTTGGTATATGGTGATACATATTAAAAATGAATAAATTTTATTGTTTTAGAAACATATTAAAAATAATTTTTTTAAATGGGTAAGACCTTTACAATCCATTATCAAAATGTAAGTTAAGGTGAGGTCTCTACTTTATGGAGAAATAATTTTATCATTATTTAAAATGATAATGTGTGAAAGAAAAACCTAGTGGTGGTGTATATGTTTGAATATGTGTCCCAGATACAACATGCTTGTGAACATACATGTTTTTAGATCACGTTCGACTTAATTGCTGGTCTAGTTGCAGCCTATTTGGTGAAGAGGGCCAATCCACTGGATATAGCACTTTGGGAATGATGCAGAACCAATGTGAAAAATTGAAACATATTGAATTTTATGGCACCACTAAGAACCTTTCACCAATATGGTATACAAAGTCTAATTTCCACCATCTATGCACCACATTGCATGAATTTTTATGAGTGTGGATAGTTTGGTTCTCTATCCCCATATGATTTTTCTTCCCAAATTATTCATTTAATATAACATTACAAGAGTTTCTTTAATATAATTTAATAAATATATACCAAATATCATGGGTTCGGATAAATTATGTGAAGTGGTTTTGCAAAGATAAAAAATTGACTAACCATGGAAAATAAAATTACATTAGTTACATTGTGTTTAATATACTACATTAAATATTAAATATTGATATTCATCTCAAGTATTATATGAGAAAAAATTATATTTCGTAGTGAAAAATATTATTTTATGTTTTGTACAAGAAAAATTATCCATCTAGGATCAGAACCGAATAGTGGAATGACCTGAAGGGCATTCTAGATCCTCACAAGTATGTGAAAATCACTGAGAATCAAACAATTACCAAAGAAAATGATTTATTCCAATCTAAAATGAGATACATATAATATATAAATTAATAAAAATAATCATAAATTTAATATTACGTAAAAAAGACTGAAAATAGAAGAGTGATAAAAAATATCCAAAATAAAATAATGGAATCCAAAAAACTATCCCCTGGTTATCCATGTGATACGTGCGAAAAATCCCACCACCCCACCATTGGATACCTATGTATAGATAAATTAAAACCTCACCACCTCAGATGGACACCTTTCTATTTACCAAATCAAATAAAACAAGGAATACACAACCATGGGTAGTGTTTTGGGTGAGATCTAAATTGGATTAGTAGGATCCCACCCAGGAGTTCCATATCATGATTTTTTATAGTAATCCAAATAAGATCAAAATAAATTATAAAATGGAATTATATGAAATTAAGCATATTTATTTTAAAATCATAGTAAACAATTCCACCCATTCCAAATATTACTCAAAATGAGGTTATATAATTTTGATGCATAATTTAAGTAAAAACTTTACATTTATCAAATCAACCATCATATATTATCAAATATAAACTATTAAAAATATATAATGTTGGTAAATACCCATAGGATAATAAATTTAGGGATAACTAGGGAACTCAAACCTCAATAAAAATTCATAAACTAGTGTGAACTCACATCCCAAGAAATAATACACCCATTAAGAAAAGATTGATTAAAAATCCATATTGTGAATCCCCTAAAATTTTAATCAAGCACCTAGATGTAAAATTTCAATGATCAAGAAATTAAAGAACACCCCTGAAAGTTAATACCATTCCATCTCAAAGGAAAATGATGAATACTAAACCCTCCACCTAGGTACCCGAGGATCCAATGTGTCCCATATATCATGTCAAATTCAAATACAATATCAAATTTCTATAAATATTATAAAAAATTAATTTTTCGTCCAAAACATGCTTTCAAAAATCAATTTCCAAATCCATTTTCCAATTATTTTAAAAACCACCTTCCTCTTACCAAAACATGGGAAACCCATATTTACTCAAAAAACATTTACACATAGATATAAATAAATTTTCAAATCAAAAAAATACATTTAGAAAACCATTCTAAAAAATAAATATCATTTAATGATTATAGAACATATGATTGAGATGGAACCACCTACCCCATACTTGGGTCACATACAAAATATGATGGGATACACTCACATAGGAAAGAAATAATGGAATGAAAAATGAATGAAAGAAATAGAATCAATTATCACATCCTAAAAATGAGTTTCCAAATAGATATGGGTTTTAAGTTAAGCTAGATCAATATATACCTCATCAATTAGATGTATGACACCACAATAGATAAGAGAACTGACCCATGGATGATAATATTACATGGTTTCTAGAAGATATTGGAAAAGGATCAAAACATGATTAATATATCCAAGCCAGAAAATATAGGATCCGAGTGAACTCTATCTTAAAAATTTATTAATAAAAGAATAAATAAGAAAACAATTTCTGACATTATAAGGGAGTTTGAAAATATGGGTGTGAAAAACCCCTCTCATGTCATCATTCAATTGTGGGGGGAAAATTTTAGGTTCTTTGATATCCCAAATTGTTCTTACTTTATTGAAAAACCTCTTTGAAAATAGACTCACCACTGGATCTAATTATCTATATGTTTGTGAAGTAAGAAGATTAAGTTGATTAACATGATTATTATAATAAATCCTATAGGGAAGATACTTCCATGGAACATTCTTGGTTCTTGTCTTCAGAGCCATAATATCATTTTTAGAATCAGATTCAATCTAGGGCATACAACTTATGACAGAAAAATGTTATCATGCATCATTTCCCATAGTCTATCTTTAAAGTAGTCCTTATTCTAATATAATAAAAAACCACTTGAAAAATACATTATGGATTTGGAAAATAAATCCACAACCTGGTCGAGATGGAATTCCAAGGGCCACACCATTAACGTTCACATTAACCCAGATGCTGATAAAAGGTATCCATCTTAGAGATTTGAGGACAAGAGGCTACATTGGCTTATCAGTACTCCCCATAGCCTTAGGATTTTCTGATCATCCATGTCATTATTTATTTATCTAACATAAACATTTATAGAAACAAGGACATCAATATTCATAACTATAAATACATCATGAATTGAGGATGCCTGATCATAAAATGGATTCACATTTAGATCCCTCATGATGGAAAAAAGAATGAATGATGTAACATCTAGTAGTAGATTGGACATGCTTTATCAGTTTGGTTTTACTGAGAAAGGCCAGATCCTCCTTAAATTTTCTACCTATATTAATGTCTAGGACAAAGATACTCCCTACATAATTCCATATATACCTTGAATATGTACATTCAGTAAACCGATGAAGTGTGCTTGCACCATATCTTAGAAAAAGAAGGAATTACGAGATATTACATTCCTAACTCTCCCTATTAATTTATATACGGTTAGTTTCTTTCTCTATATTATCTATATGAGAATAAATTTGAAGGTATTTATGAAAATGACTTTGAATTCAGAAATCTTGGAGGGAATTCTAATGGAACTATCAGTTTTAATCATTTAGTGTTCCAGGGTTGTGAACTATCCCTTTCGACCTGGTATCCACACTAGTATGCCAACATATATGAAACAAATATTTTGAACTTCCATGAAATCATATTGGGGAACAAACTTGAGTGTACTAATTTTTTTTATAAAATCATAGATTGTCAACTACATTCTGTCAGAAGGGATGATTAGCCTACTCCTGAGGGGATGGTCAAGCCAATATGTGTTCTAGTGGTTGAGATCAGAATGCCTATTTTCTTTTAATTTGGCATTCTTCATGATTTCATTAAAGGAATACTTAATTATGGTCCAGAACTATGATCCAAGATTATGTGAGTACCCATCCACCTACCTTCCCTTGAATATTATTGTTACAAAATCACTAGAGGGAACATTAGTGGTTAACTCATTCCATGTGAATTTTCCAATCATTCCATCATTGATTATTTTCAGGTCCTTGATACTATGCCCTCCCATATCTATGTGTTTTATGAAATCCTTCAAAAAATTGTAATTAACTTTCATTCATGTACAGAACAAATCCAGATGAAATTCTAAACAATGCATTGTAACTACTTAATGAGTCCTATTGGACACCTATAAATTGGTAAAGAGTAGACAACCATTGAGGTAATCAGTGATTTAAACATGGAAAATATCCATGATTAATACATGGACTTCCCTTTCCATTTGGAAAAATTATTTATGATACCAGTGCATAATTCCTTCGAGGAATTATCTCTTCTCTTTTCCCCAAGAATTTCGAACACAAATATATTTAAAAAGAATGGAACCCCTCATCACCCCAATATTTCTCACTAAGTTGTTATGTTTCTCCATAGAAAAGAAATCACAAAAAATAATAATCAATTTTCCCCAGATGATCACCTATGCTGAAACTTCTTTATAGTTATAAAAAAGAGTCTTAATATTTCATATAGTTATATTTTTTTCTTTCCCAAATTAAATTATTTCATCTATATATTGATAGTGTGAATGGTTTCATACATTCCTCCAAACATTAATTTGTTTTAATAGGAGAACCTGAGCATGGTAAGTAATGAAACTACTCAGGTAGTCTTCAACAATTTAATAGAGAATAGCTTAGAGTAGATCTCCTTGGATTTTTCCCTCGTGCATTAAAAATATCTTCTTAGGGTCCCATTAATTAAGATGTGTAGCCTTTTAGATAAAAGTATACTACTAATAAATCTCATAGAGGTTTTTAAGAAACCATACCAACTAAGGATGGTGTAATGAAAATTCTATTTGAGTCTGTCAAAGGCTTTAGAAATTTCAATCTTGGGGGAAGAAATCCGTTATTTCTATTTCCTCCCCATTATGTTAACACACTCTAAAGATTTGAAAAGGTAGTAATGTATGCATATTTCCGGAACAAATCCATATTGGTTTGGAGTGATTTGATCATTAATAATTCCCCCAACATGGACATTTAATGTAACTAATGATTTTAAGGATAGTTTTCCCAAGGGACATTGGTTTTATGTCCTTGATGTCAAAGGAATTTTCCTTCTTGGAGATCAAGGTGATGAAGTTTGAATTGATTCTATAAGGAATAAAATATTAATAAAAAATTCCCTAACTACATTTTCCAAATCTTCCTCCAGTATATCCCAATAAAATAGTAAAATTTTATTGGTGAATCCATCAGTTCTTGTAGCACTCACATTGGTGAGAGATAAATGGGATTTCATGATTTCATCATTGTTTGGTTCCATGAAAAGATCTGAGTTTTGTTTGTCATAATTACAAGGAAGTTTATTTCTAATAATATTTGATGTATTTTTCATCCCCATAATTACTATAATGTAAACTAAAATAGTCAACCACTTCCTTGGAGACATCATTTTTAGAAGTTTTCAGCAACCCATTGAAGATGAAGGCATGATTCTTAGCCTTATCTATCCCTCTATGATGTCTGTGGAATAATTTTGAGTTTACATCTTCTTTATTCAACCATTTAACATTCATGTGACTCTTTTCTATCCATTATTTTATGTCTATAAGGTCATCAAACTAGGTGTGAACTTACAGTTCCTCCTTAGATGTATATGTTGATTTTGTTCTCTATTTTGGATGCTTTCAAGGTGATGTTCATCATTATGGATGTCATGATTAAGCTTTAAAATTTAGTTTTTACTCTATTAAAATTGAATAATTTTCCTGTGATTTAACTTCTAATGAAACTTCTAAAGAGGGATTCATATTGGCCTAATATTACTAGCCTCCAAAATAGTTTCTCTACATCATGGGATAAAAAAACAACAATTATTAAAATTTAAATTGAGCGGGTCCACCCAATACATGGTGGATAGTTTCCTAACTTTAGGGTTATGATCAGAGTGATTATTAAGGAGTGTGTGTCCTGAGGTTCTGTTGTTGAAAATTCTCTCATCCATTTGTATAAAGCATCTATCAAGATTTATTTCATACCTTCTATTTTATGTGATCCTACTCCAAGTGAAATCATCTCTCGAAATTGGAACCTCGGTATGATTTCACTACCCAATTTAATATGATAATTCACTATATACATTCTTATTGAAGTTATAACCATTATTTTAATCAAGTGTAAGTAAAATATTGAACTCATCTATCACCACCCACTTATTGACTAAATTCATAGATATTTCCTCTTTCTCCCTCCATAGGACCCTTTTCTAATATAGTATAGTGATTCATACACAAAAGAGTAATTTGAAGTATTTCCCCATATGTTTAGAGTAAAATCAGGCCTTGATTTTTCTAGTTACATGTCTAAATTTTATGATAATCATGTTTTAGCATCCATAAGTTGTCTATGCCACTATTATAGTGATTCTGAGTGACGTAGTGATATCCCATAGAAGACCACTTAAATTCACTCCAATTCTCCAAAAAATTGTTAATATTGTAATACCAATGAGAAATGGTTTATTTTATAGAATTAAGTGCGTAACATATTTAGAATTCAAGGGGTTCCATACCCTTTACAAATTATAAAAAAATACTCATTGACTGGGGATCTGACCATAGTCATAAACCCTTCATTCTGTGCCATCCATCCATGACCTTTTAACCTTTTCTTTATGCCTTTCTTAATCCCACATTCTAAGTATACATCTGTTTTCGATCCCTCCATATTTGCAATATCCCCTATATATCCCTTATTAGTCTGCATAGGGGGTTGTTGGTCCTCAACATCATTAGTTCATAATGTTACACATAGTGGTTTGAACAAATTCCTAGAATGTATGGGTTCAGGTGTTTTCTCTATGTGTGTCTATCTTTAAGATCTTTTAGCATTAGGTAAAAATGAAAAGGGATCTTACACACTATTCATGTCAATATGATAAGCTTCATGAGTTTGATATTGCTTCTTATAATGTTTTTTCATTATTGGGGACTCTTTACTTTCTCTAGAACCAATAGGTTCCTTGATGCCATACCTACCCATTTTATTTTTGGATACTCTATTAAATAAGTCATGCTGAACTATCTATCCTCTAAACATTGTACTAAATAAACCCCATCCAATCCCTCTTGGTAAGTATGCACATTGTAAAACTCTAATTGCTCAGAAATTAGGGCTGGGAATTACAGCGGGGTATCTACCTGAGATGGTGGGGCTTTATATGGTGTGTTTTTATCCCATGGGAATAATTGGATGTCCCATATTGAGATACCACAGCATGATTCCTATAGCGGAATTATATTGGGTATTCTCATTTAGAGTACCAGGGTTCTGGAGATCAAGGGTTTAAGACTACAGACTACCAGTATCCACTTCAATGAAGGGAACATATTGTTTTCCCTACCTTTCACATTACTTTCATGTTGTTTCATCATGGTGTTCAATTCCTCTTTAGCTATATTTATTGAAATGAGAGCGTTACATGAATAACAGCCTCCTAAAAATTAAAAAGATTGTGTACCTGAACTGGCATATTAAAAATGTCACCAACATATTAAATTCATCCCCAAAAAGTAATGTGGACGAAGGGTAATCTATAATGATGTGACTCCACTACTCCCTCACTGATGATTCACACTCCCATGTCTTGTGATAATTTGATTCGATTTTTCATTACACTTTGACCAAAAAATTGAATCCAAACACAAGTATTTCATATGAAAATCAACAATATGTACTCGTTTTTTCAAAATAGAAACATATGTATCCAATATAATCACCTCATATCTAAAAACATGGGATGTTTATTGGTGGTATTTCATATGATGAGACATATTTAAAATATTAGTAATTATGGTCAACTGATATTATAATACAATCCAATAAGAAACTAGAAAAATATGTTTAGTGATCTAAAAGGTATGAATGTATCTTTAATACATATTTACATTTTTATTTAGATGTTGGTGATACAACCATGTAGAAACTTTCATGAAGACCTAAAAACCAAAGTAAATTTATAATGGATTATGCTAACAAACAATATATGATTTCTTCAAAATATAAGCTATAAAAAAGAATAAATGCATATACTAAATCCTCATCCAAGTGTCATGAATAATAATTAGTCCCACAAGAGAGACCTCACCTTAACCATACCAAGAAATAGGTGACATTAATGTGTGTTGAAAGTAATCCTCAAAGGGTTCCATTCTAATATTCAAATGTTAATTGTTATTGTCTGTGAACTGGAACAGTCCCAAATTATTATCCCATGATAAACCAAAATTCAAGACATAGACATGATGATGATCATATATGATATGAATAACACACTATATTTCCCATCCATATATTGATGGTTGTATATACTCAATATTAATTGAGTTCCCATCACCTCTTGGAAATTATTTCAGAATATGGAGGTAAAATGGGGATCCATTTCCAAAAAATGGTAGATGGGACCCGATAAAACAACAAAACCCCCTAAAAATATAAATCAACCAGATCTTCAACCATTATGGGGTACCTAATTGGAATAATAGGATCTTGTTTCTTCAACTGGTCAATAATAACCTAGATATAATTGTTTAATTCTGAAATCCATGTAAATCTAATAATGAAGTCTATAGGCACCTCATCAAATTTCAATAGTTAAACTAAAAGAATATGGAGTATACTTGAAGGCTTTAGGTTCTCTTCCTTTATTTTTTAGAAGGAGTAATAATAGGACACATAATTATCCATGTTTCACTTCATGTTTTAGTACCCAAAAGAACATCTCATTTCTTAATACATCTTAATTGTTCCTAGGTGACATGATTGTGGAGAAATATGAAAATAATTAAATAAATAATTCCAAATAGATGATGGGATGAAAAATTAATCCTCAAAGGGAAGAATACTATAAGAAATGAGATACAAACTAGAATCATATTTGACACAATATAAGAATTATCTGATTCCCTTAAACTCATCATCCTATTATTGGCCTAATATAATTAACATAAGAAGATAGGATGACAACTAAAAACTAGTCAAAGAAATACCTGAGTCATCCCCATGTGCATCCAAATGAAACCAATTTTAAATACGTATTATGTTCCATTCCTCCATTGATCATAAGATAACATAATATGGAACATTCCTATTAATAATATACACAATGACATTCACCTCCCCCATAATGTAGGATATGTCAAAGATAAATTTTTTGATGGATTCCACCCACATCCTATAACTATGATTCAAGTCATTTTGAGAAAATATATACCTCAAACTATTATGATAATAATATAACATGAAACTCACACAAAAAAGATAGCTCTATAAAATTTAAGAACATGTATAATACTAGATTTATCCAAATAATGATTGGGGTTATTTTTTCCACATGGTCAAAGATGATGACATTTATAGACCACAATGTGATCATATTACATAATCATAAAACATATAATAAAAATTTAAGTATCACAATACAAAAAATATCCCTAAACATATTCTTATAATATCTTAATAGGATACAACATTATAAACTTTTTTGATTCATTAATAATGACTGAAATTTTGGGTCTCATAAGAATTTCACCTCTTTCTTGGAAAGAATAGTCAAAGATGATTCTATAATTAAAAAATCCTTGTGTAAATATTGATATTATTAAGAAAAACCGAAGAAGGTTTGTTTCTATATGTTATTCCATAAATATGTCCAAGAAAATATTACCTTTATCTCTAAGGATCGATAAAAATGTGAATTTTTAAAATCACATTCCCCATGAACATCACTTCATAGTTCCATAAATTTCTTTTTTATAACTTCCCATATAAAAGTTTATTTTTTGGATATCCAAACCTACATTTAGATGATTCTCATATTAAAACATAAATATAAAATAAACTAGAATATCATCAAAACATTCCATGAAATTGATGTTTATATAGAGAATGAATATCTAGTTCATTAGAGACATAAACATCACATGAGTGTTAGTTAAACCAAAAAGAATAACAAGATATTCATAATGGTATAATCTACTATTGTAAGAAGACTTAATGATATTTGACTCTGAATGCCCGAGTTTATGATAACCTAACAAAAGATATATCTTGAAAAAAATTTCCCCTTTAACTGATCAAATATGTTATCCATATGGGAACAATTTATTTATTCATAATAGTAAAAACGTTAAAAATTCAATAGTATAGAAAGAGATTCAAAGAAAAATTAGTCTTCTTGGAATATAAGACAGGGGATTCCCATAGTGTAACACTAAGGATAATGAATCCATTCTCTCTTAGGCCATACAAATAGATATTGATATCCTTCAAATAAATGGGTGCCTTACGGTAATAGGGTATAAAAATAGATTGTGTGCTTGAAATGAGATCAATCATTAACTCCACATTTATTTTTGGAGGAAGACCATAAAATTTTTCTTTGAAAACAATATGTAATACCCTCTCAACTAAGGAATTTTCTCTAAGAGAGGGAAAATCATTAGAGTTAACTGAAATGGAAAATAAGGAAATCTATATCTCAGGGCAGGAAGGTCCAACACAATCAAACATTAAGAACCACTCCCCCTAAAACACCTGATATATCCCATCACCAATAGAGAACTACAAAAACTAATCGTAACAGTTAGTATTAGTATGATGAGCTACTATATGACCCATCCCATTCATAAAATCGAATATATCTAAATCAAGAACTAGGAAATACTATACAAACTTATAATTATCTATCGATGGAGAACATGATGGATATAAAATCCCTACTCCTTGATCATTTCAATAATTTTTTCATCTCCATAACAAATGACATGAGATCCATTGATTTTCCAATCCTAAAAAAAAGGGGAAATATAAATGAGTGAGAGGGACCAATTTTAGAAAGAGGATTTTTTTATAGAAGATGCAATAAGGATGATACTTATCAATATAGATGGGACTACATAAAAATCAAGTGAATACCCATGCACTGCATGAAACTGATTCAATTATGAGGCTTATGGAAAGACCCATCTAGAGATTGAAGTTGCTGAATTCACATTAATAAAATTTTTAGATAAATATCCTAGACCATAATGGGGTGGAGACATACCCTATAGGAACCTATGAAAATTGTCTCATTGGAAAAAAAACACTACATATATTTGTAGTTTAGGGATGATAACATAAGGTGTGCTCCACCTAGATACAATGATAGGTTGGTTAGGGGAACACTTCTGTCTACTAATGATTGTTTAGAGGAGGTCTACTACTAATAACGACCCCCACCAACCTTGATATTATCATACCAAATTATTTTCTTTTCATGTGTTCCATTAAAACTACGAGTAGGTTTAAGAGAATATGTATATAATACAATATTTAACAACATATTATTTTCATCCAAAATCATACTTTCAACCATTTTAGAATTCGTGATATGATTTAGCATATATAAATATTATCAAAAGCCTATCCATAAACCCTATATGTATTTCTGATCCCATAGAGGATCATTCATCAACACCACTAGAGAAAAATAAAAAATATATGTAATATAGTTGATGTACTCTGAAATAGAGTGATATCCCTAATTAATATATATTAAATTCATGTAATTATATATTATTAGAGATTCTAGGGAGAACTATTGAAAAAGCGTTATGAATCCCTTCCACTCCAAGCATAAATTCATGTTCTATGGATCTATTGAATACCACTAATGATTCCTAGGACACTAGATCTTGATCATTGTATATTGAAGTTCTCAGAATTAAGTTTCTCAAAAAAATTTAATAAATGACCAATCTTATCAATCCATCCTTATTCCTCTTGGGGTTAATTTTTACCATTAATACATGAGGGATTCTCATATAAAATATCTAGCTTGAAATATATTTACTTGAGTTCCATGATGTGCCTCAATAGATTTCTTCTGAACCTGAGGTACATTTCAATCCACTATATGAACTTTCCATATGAAATCATCTAAATGATTTTGATCTATATGGGGTATTCATTGTGGTACCTCTCTCAGTGGATCCTACTAAGGTAATTGTGGTAGATATCTCAAAGGTATGTTACTATAGCCCAGAATAAAAGAAAATGATTAGACAATAGGATAATATTTTTTTGAACCAGAATATCATAATCATAAACTAATATTAATGTATATAATCAATGCATGGGAGACACATCCCAAGATACCATGTTAAATATATGATTTTCATGATAAGAGCTAATAAAGAACTCACCACAACCTACCTGTGAAGTTTGACAATCCTATCTTCTTTCACTGAACATCTCTAGACAACAAATAACCATTATATGATACCAAACATTACTAACCCATCCTAGATAACCTATCAATATAGGATCTAAACATGGCCATGAGAATACCTGTAGGGTGTTCCTAATCCTCATGGGATAACAATTAACACCTAGGAATTAAAATAACAAGATATGATGATTTATCCCAAACTAAAATAAGGAACATAGAGTATATAAATAAACAACTAGTGAATAAATATTCTATAAATAAAATAGTGAAAAATGCAGAGAGATAAAAATTAGGTAACATGTCTATAAAACAACCAAAAAAAAGTGTACCAAAAAACTATCTCCTTCAACTCCATGTGATACATTGTAAACATCCCAATGCCTCACCACTAGCTACCCACAACCTGCTAAAAAACATCAAAACCTTACTATGACACCGTTCCATTTCCTACATCAGAAAAAAAAGTTATACACCCCACTAAAAAAGTGTACAGGGTGGAGATAAACAAGTTCAGCAGGATACTGCCCATATGCTCCATATCACATCTCTATAAAATAATCAAAATATTCCCAATTTAAAAGAAAACATGGTATGAGGATATGTTACATTATTTTAGTTAAAAATCATGTCATATAGTTCCTATGACAACCCTTCTCTTTATTAGACACTTAGACATGATTTATTACATAAAACCTTCACTTGTTACAACATAGAATATCGTGTGGTCTAGTGTATTTGGAGATTAGGATAATTACATAAAAACTCAAAACAAGAAATACAACATCTCTATTGAAAACATCCTTTACATGACTACTATATTCCCTTGTACTTATCATTGCATGGGATAACCAGAGGACATGCATAAAAAAGGGTGAGATATATATCCCAGTAAGGGACTAAAAAAATAATAACATGAGAAATGAAATAAATGTTAGAAAATAGGCCTATCAGTGGATCACAAGAGAAACATGAATATAATGTCATGATAAATCATGATATTCATAACATGGTAATGTGTCAACAACACTTAAAATGGAATTAGTATGTTCCAAATCTCATTGCACAAGGAGCATGAGTAAACTCCCAATGCACAGAATGCATGAGAAACCCTCATTTCACATGAATTATCATGAGTAAACACTTATTGCACTTGAACTTTCATGCTACTATACTTTACCCAATGCATTGGAGTGCTACTAGGGAACACCCTTTCTTAAACATTTCATTTCATGCATATGTGTACCACATGGATCATACAACATGGAATCAATCATCATAATTTATCCCACAATAAAGGGATGTGAAATACATACATGAATTTTTATAATCAATAATTAAATGTTCATAGAGGTGAATACCCTTGATAGATAAATGGGCATGGTATTCACTACATAATGACACTGGCTTGGAAAATCATATTGCAATTTCTGCAGCAAAACGACGTGAAATAAGAACTCATAAAAAAGGTTTGATGAGAGAGAAATGGGTTTATCATCATATTTACATGAGATAGAGAGTAACTGTGTAATATAGATACATTTCCCATCAAATGTAATGGAATTTATATGAATAATAAAAAATAATTATTTGGATGTAAAAGAGAAGAGAGAAATCCCTTAAGGAATTTCAGTATTGTAACGGGTGTACATGGGACACATTAATGAAAGAGAAAGGGGTCTCTCCTTATCAAAACATAAATAGGGGAGTATGGGGGAGGTGTGAAGTCATATCCCAACATTTGTAATTGAATAAAAATGGCATAAAAACTTAAATAGTATTTGAAAAAAATGAGAAAGGAAGAAATCCCTTACTTGGAAGTGTGATCCCAAAAGCTTGGGAAAGGCGTTAGAGAGGCTTATTGGGAGCATTGGGTGCCATAGGAGGATTCTAGAGAGAGTAGGGATGATTTTGGAGTACCTCCAAAGGCTTTTAGTGAAGTGGAACTGGGAGTTTGGGTTGTTTTATATATGAAAAGAGATTTAATTCTTTACTATTTAGATTTGGGTCACCACACAATAAACTAATAAATAACACAAACCATACCAAGGTTTTTTGCCCATGATTTTTTCCAATTAGAAGTGAAAGTAAATATTTTATATGTAAAATGGCCTAAAGTCTTAATATAATTTGTGTATTATGTGATGTTGAGTAACACTCTTAAAGAAATTCATATAAAAAGGGAAAATGGTTTATAACGATTGGAGGCTCAACTAAAGTTTTGTAAAATAATTCAAACAAACCTAAAATCACATTATTTTAATGGTAACACTTATATTGGCCAAATATATCATTTATTTAATTTATTACATCACTATTATGTCATTATGATTTCATAAAAACCATTATATATTTAAATGGTATTTAATTTTTACCCAAAAATTTGACTTTCATAGAAAATTATGAAAAATTCACTATTGAATAATTTTGACATTCAGATTAAAAAAATAATATTCATTTTATATAATAATTTTCTAAATATGTGAATATTTACATTTAAAATAAAAAATTGAAATTTATCGAAAAATCATGTGTTTTGATAAAAATAGCATTCAAACCTTAGTAAAAATTACAATTGCATTCGTAAAAATTACCCGACCATTTATATTTAATAAAAATTTATTTAATTATATTTTATTAAAATATTATTTAAATAAAAAATCCATTAATTCATTAAAATATATTTCATAGTTGAATATTAAATAAAAGTATTATTTGTGTTTTAAAAACTATTTACGAAGTAATAATAATAAAATGTATGTATATTGATTATTATAGGCAAAAATAATTCACATATTCCTAGTGCTAAGGTATTATTACATAAGCCCTTATAAAACACTTATAAGACTGAATGGTAAGGTTTGATATGGTGACAGACTCTTAGGCTGGCTTTGAAAATATCACTTAGGAGGTAATCTCTATTAACATCCACTTATCCCATAGTCAGTTCTGCTCAAGCTAAACATGTTCAAACTCAGCTTGGCCTTGGTGAAGTGTGAAGCCCAATGACACCACAAAATTTTCAAGATCCATAAAATGGGATTTGTATGAGGCATGTCTACTGGATGAGGCAATCACTTCCTTTTTCTAAGTAAATTGGATTTGTTAAATCCCCATATTTAAACTAATCATGTGGTCACTGTTCAACAAATATATTAGCAACAATCACAATTCTTATTAGTATTATAAAATCCTGAAACATACAACCAATGATGTTCACATTTTATATAACCATAATAAGTGATTTAATTAGATCAAGAATAATTTCCATCAATGAAAGTTTGGGTCGTTACAATCATCCCCCCTTAAGAAATTTTTCCCTTTAAATTTCCTCTTCCCACACTAAACAAATGAAGGTAACTCTATTTAATCACTTCCTCCGATTCCCACATCGCTTCATCAAACTTTTGGTTTCTCTGTAACACCTTGACGGGGGACATTGTCTTATTTTATAGAACCTTTTCTCTATTATCTAAGATCTTCATTGGTCGCTCCCCTTATGAAAGATCATCCTCTGTCTATACCACCTCTGAAGAGAGTATATGTGAATGGTTGGGTATGTACTTCCTTAATAAAGATACATGGTAGACATTATGTACTTTGGCTAGGGTAGGTGGATGTTCTAGTTGATAGGACACAACCCTGACATGATCAAGAATCTCGATGGGGATAATGTACCTTGGACATAACTTCCCTTTCTTTCTAAAGAAGATGATCTTATTCCATGGGGTTATTCATAGAAATACCGTGTCTCCATCTTTAAAATCAAGGTCTCATCGATGATTATCTGCATAACTCTTCTGTCGACTCTAGGCTGCATTCATATGATGCTGAATGGTTTTCACCTTCTACACTATTTCTTCGACCATTTCTGGTCCTAGAAGCTTATGCTCACCAACTACATCCCAACATGCTGGTGTTCTACACCTTTTCCCATAAAGGGATTCATATAGTGTCATTTGGATGAACGAGTGGAAACTATTATTATAGGAGCATTCAAGAAGAAGAAGTGTTGATCCCATACTCCTTTAAATTACATTGAGGATTCTCTTAACATATCCTCAAGTGTTTGGATAGTCTTGTCATATTAGCCATCAGTTTGAGGATGATAAGATATACTGGAGTTCAGTTCAGTATCCAGAGCATGTTGAAGAATCTTCCAAAACATTGAGGTGAATCTTGGTTCATGATTAGATACAATAGATAATGGTTCTCCATACAGCCTTACCACTTCCCTAATATATATCTACACCAGTTAATCCAATTACAAATCCTCCCAAATTTAAAAAAAGTGTGCATATTCTGTAAGAGGATCCAAAAAACCCAAATTGCATTGTTGCCTTTGGATGTCTTTGGAAGTCCCATGACAAAGTCTGTGGTGATGTTCTCCCATTTCCATGCTAGTATGGGCAATGGTTGCATCATCCCCTTAGACTTCTGCCTCTCTTCCTTCACTTGCTAACACTCTAGGAACCTTGATGTAAATTCAGTGATCTCCGTCTTCATATTATCCCACCAATAATGCTGTCGAATATATTGATACATCTTTGTGTTTTCGGGGTGAATAGAGAAATTTGAACTATGTGCATCATCTAAAAGTTCTTTATTCAGCTCTGAACATGATAGAACACAGATTCTTTCCCCAAATATCATAATTTCTTCTTCATTAACATATAAATATGAGGATTTCCCTTTTCTGATAGCTTCCACTTTCTTCTGAATTCCCACAACATCCTTTTGAGCATCCATTAACCTTTCCAAAAGAGATGGTTGAGCAATAATATGTGAAATGATTATTGACATTACAATATTTATGATTTCCATGTCCATCTTCATCAAATATAAGAAGATTGGATCCTTCTCAATTCTAATCAGTGATAAAATCACATGGTCATTTCTACTTGGAGAATTCACCACCTTTTTTGATTTCTTATGTTGGTAATGGATGGAACAGTCATAGTGTGTGATCAACTTTAACCATCATTGTTGGTGCATGTTCAACTATTTCTGTGTGAATATATTCTAGAGGATTTTGTGGTCCATATATATTTCACACTTCTCCCCAAAGAGATAATTCCACCAAACTTTTAAAGAGAAGATCACCGCAGCCAACTCCAAATCATGTGTTGGATAATTATGCTCATGAACATTCAATTGACTTGAATAATAGGAAATGAATTTTTCATTTTCCAACAACACATATCTAAAGTCCATCTTCGAAGCATCACCAAATACCACAAAATGTTCTCCACTTGTGGTTAAAGAGAGAATGGGCATAGTGATAAGCCTCATTTCTAACTCCTTAAATTTTTCTTCACATTCATCACTCTAAGAAAACATTACCCCCTTTTGAGTTATCTTGGTAAGAGGGTTGGACAATCATGATAAATTTATCACAAATCATCGATAATATCCAGCTAACCCCAAGAACATACGGATATCCACTATCGATGTTGTCCTCAACCATCCCTCTATTATAGTTGTCTTGGAGGGATCCACAGATATCTCATTGCTTATGATGATATGGTCCAAGAATGATACCTCATTCAACCAGAACTCACACTTGCTATACTTTGCATAGAACTTCTCCTTTTTCAAGGTCTGTAGTATTATTCTTAGATTCCCCTAAAGATCCTCCTTTGTTATGGAGTATATTATAATATCATCTATAAAGACTACCACAAATTTGTTGAGGTAATCTCTAAAGACTCTATTCATCGTGTCCATGAATATTGTTGGATCATGAGTGAGTCCGAAAGGCATTACTATGAATTCATAGTTAATGTATCTTGTACAAAAAGAAGACTTGGGGATATCTTCCTTCTTTAACCTTACTTGATAATATCCCAACAAAAAATACACCTTAGAAATGTATTGTTCTCCACGCAGCTGATCGAATAAGTAATAAATTTGTGGGATAGGATACTTGTTCTTTATCGTGATTTTGTTAAGCTATTGATAATCTATGCAAAGGCACACTGAACCGTCCTTCTTCTTGACAAAGAGGACTGGTGCACCCCATGGATAAGCACTTGAGTGTATAAATATTTTTTCTAGATTATCCTGTAGTTGTTTTTTCATCTCATCAATCTTCGCAATAACCATTCTATATGTAGTATTTGATATTAGCAACTCCCCGGGTATAAGGTCAATTGAGAATTCAACATCTCTTTTAGGAGGAAGAATAGAAAATTCGTCAGGAAACACTTTATCAATTTCCCTCACAATAAGTCAGTATTCAAAGATGGTTGCCTCCATAGACTCGATCATCTAAGCCAAATATGTGTGATCATAGGACGGTAATACCCATACATGATATGATGCATCTGATGAAGATTAATCTTCCTCCTTGAACTTGTACAAAATCAGGGGTCGATTCTCCACATGGAGAGTGATTTCCCTCTCATGGAAATTTATATTGGATCTATATAGTGAAATCCAATCCATGCCAATAATTACATCAAATTATACCAAAGGGAGTATGATGAGGTTCTATGGGAAGTTAAATCCACCAATTTTGATAGGGGAGGTGTTATATTCATGGAATGGACTGATTGCCCCATTTTCCGTACTCACCGATATCTTTACTTCCATGATTTGTGGTGGTGTTGGGATTGTTCTTCTAAATATTTGGGATGTAAAAGAATTCATAGAACCTGAATCAAAAAGAATGTTTTCTATTATTGAATGAATAACTAGCTTACCCACCACCACTTTGTTGTTGGGATTTACTTCAGTAGAAGTGATGGAAAAGGCACATCCTTGCTACCTTGGAGGTTTTAGGTTGCCTCAAAAAACCCTTGGATTAGGTCAATGATTTGCATGATGACCTAGCTCCTTGTAGTTGATGAAATCAAAAACATGTTGAGAGTTGAATGGAGTATTCCTCTCCTCTATCGCAACCATGAGTTTTTCATGTCAGCAGTTAATGTCTAGGTTCCCTTCTCTTCCACACCTAAAGCATTTCCCAATACCCTTTAGGCAATTTTTGGGGTGCTTCTTTCTATAATTTTTTGCAAGTGGGGTATTGAATTTGCATAGAACTATTGGATTTATCCATCGAACCACCAGAATTGAAGTACACATTTTGGTTCTTATCCCCATGATACCCCTGAGGTTCTCCAATCTCCATTTCAACCTTGATGGATCAACAGACAATTTCCTCATAGCTGTCGAAGACATAGATCTCCAGGTCATTCTGTACGCTATGTTTCATCCCACCAAAGAAGAGATAAACGTTGAATTCAGGGGTAATGAAAAAGGTAAATGGATATCGTGAAAGACTTGTGAATTTTTCCTCATACGCTCTGATAGATTTGTCGTCTATTTTTTTGAAGGAAAATAAGTCCCTTTCCATATTAAGTAGGAGGGTGTGCATAAAATATTTATCAAAAAACATATTCTAGAAATCCTTCTATTCCAATACCCCGGTCTCCTCCTTAGGCTTTGTTTTTTTTGATCAATGTCCACCATTGATCATATTCACCCTCCATTTGATAATCAACCAGGAGAACCTTCTCCTATTCAGAACATTGCAGGTTGGAGAATATCTTTTCAATGGAGTTGATCCATTGTTCAGCGATTGAGGGATCAGATGATCCATTAAAAGTAGGAGGCCTTTGTCTGATAAAGAAATCGATAGCAACTTTTTATTTATTTGCAGGGGGGGTTTAATGTTACTCTTGACCCATGTTTGTATTTAAATCTCGAGTTAACGAAGAGAGAATAGTGACAATGTTCGAGATTCCTTCTCACATTGGATTGGGAATCTAATTAGAATAGTCATCACATTGATCTTCAAATCGGTTTTTAGCCTAATTCCTCCTACTATCAAACATTGGTTGGAATAAAAGGAAATTAATGGGTAACACATAAAGGGTAATCCAAGGGTAAAGCTTATGACTTATAAATAGATTTTATTTCTATAACTTTTGAATCTATATACTTCAATCTTTGTTATCCAATATATATACTTCAGAATTTTTTAATTCCCTTAATAATAGTTCATACTAAGCTTTTCAATTTTCCAATGCATTTCCCATGGGAGGGTCATAACCAAGAGTGTATCAAGGCCCATTGTTATGTACCAAGATACCATAGGTCAAGCTCAAAACTCCATGTATGGGTTTTCACCCCTAGGTACATCTGTGTCAGAGCCGCCTCTACTGGCTCGTATCCATACTGGGATGTATTTTCTTGATAAAAAAATTAATAAATACTCACCAAAGCTATGGGATGTTTTTATTATACTTTGTCTTGTCATTAAGGCTTTATTATATTTTTCTCATCCTAATCCACAAAATAACTAAACCATTCCTCTGATAGCAACCACAACAACCTTTTTCTTTGTTACACACTTAAACATGATTTATTACATAAAACCTTTACTTATGACAACATATAAGATCAAGATGTATAATGTATTTGGGGATTTGTATCATTAAATATCAACATAAAACATTAAATACAACAGATTTATTGAAAAAGTCCTTTACATGACCACTACATTCCCTCGTACCTAACATTGAATGGGATAACATGAGAACATGCATAAAAAGGGTGAGCTATAAAGCCCTGTAAGGGAATAAACAAGGAATAGAATGAGTAATATACAAAATGTTAAACAAAAGGAATATAAATGGATCACAAGAGAACCATTAACATAAAGTCATGATAAATCATGATAATCATAACATGGAAATGTGGCACAACACATAACTTGGAATTAGCCTGAGCCAAAGCTCATTGCACATATAGCATGAGTAAACCCACATTGCACATGAAGCATGAGTAACCCCTAATTTCACATGAATTAGCATGAGGAAACACTCCATTCACATGAAGTATGATGAAAATATACATTACCCAATGCACTGAAGCACTATTAGGGAACACCCTTTCTTAATCATTCATTTCATGCATAAGTGTGCCACATGGATCATAAAACATGGAATCAATCATCATAATTTATTCCAAGATAATGGGATGTGTAATAAATACATGATCCTTTATAATCAATCAGTAAATGTGAATAATGGTGAATACCCTTGATAGAAAAATGGGCACGATATTCACTATACAATTACATTGGCTTGGAAAATCACAGTGCAATTTCAGCAACATAACAACGTGAAATAAGAACTCTTAAAAATGGTTTATGAGTGAGAAAGAGGTGTCACATCATATTTACAAGTAATAGAAACTAAGGGGGTCATATAGTTACATGTCCCAATAAACATAATGGAATTTAGATGCATAATACAAAATAATTACTTGGATGTAAAATAGGAGAGATAAATCTCTCATGGAATTTTAACATGATAATAGGTGTACATGGGACACATTAATGAGAGGGAAAGGGGTCTCCCATCATAAGAAAAATAAATAGGGAAGTATGGTGGAGGTGCAAAGTTATACCCCAACATTTGTAATTGAAAAAAGGGCATAACAACATAAACAATATTTGACAAAAATGATAAAGGAAGAAATACCTTACTTGGAAGTGTGATGCCAAAGGATTGGGAGAGCCTTGAGAGAGGATTCTTGGGATATTAAGGCACCATTTGAGGATTATAAAGAGAATAGTGAAGAGGATCGATGATATCAAAAGGCTCTGAGTGAATAAGAAGTGTGAGATTTGATGGGTTTATATAGGAAAGGAGAGGGAATTCATTATTATTTAGGTCTGGGTCACCACACATTCAAATATTCAATACCACAAACCATCCCATGGTTTTTCCCATGGTTATTGAAATGGAGGAGTAGAAAAAAATATTTTATAAGTTCAATAGCATAACGTCTTAAAATAATAGGGTGGCTTATGTGAAGGTGATTCACACTCTTAAGGAAATTCATTTGAAAAGTGAAAATGTTTTATAACTCTTGGAGGGTCCACTAAAGTTTTGTAAAATAAATAAAAAAACCTAAAATCACATTATTTTAATGGTAAAACATATATTGGCTGAATATATTATTTATAGTATTTCATTTCATCACTATTGGGTCATTATGATGTCATAAAACACATTATATATTTAAAAGATATTTACTTTTAACCCAAAAATTCAACTGTCTTTGGAAATTTTGAAAAAAAAACCATTTAATAATTTAAAAAATATGATTCCAAAAATAATATTAATTTTATCTAAATAATTTTCTAAATGTGTGAATTTTTACTTTTAAAATAGAAAACCTACATTTATTGAAAAAACAAGGGTTTTGATAAAAATATCTTCCAAACGATAATAAAAATTTCAATTTCATTCATTAAAATTATTCAACGATTTATATTAAATAAAAATTAATTTAATAAATTTTATTAAAATATTATTTAATTAAAAAATACATTAGTTCATCAAAATATATTTTTAGTTGAATATTAACTAAAAATACTATTTCTGATTTAAAAACTATTTATGAAGTAACTATAATAAAATGAATGTATATTCATTATTATATAAATAAATAATTAACACAATCATAGTGCTAATGTATTATTACATAACCCCTTATAATGCCAGCATAATACCAAAGGGTAAGGTGTGAGACAGTGACAAAATCTTGGTGTGGATCTGATAACATCGCTCGGGTGGCAATATCTATTAACTTCCATTTCTCCCGTAGTCAGTACCGCTCAAGATTAACTGGTTCAAGATCAGCTTGGGCTTGGTCAAGTGTGAAGACCAATTACCCCACCTCATTTCTGATCTCCAACAAATGGGCTTGGTATGGGGAAAGCCTACTAGATGAGGCCATCGCTTCCTTTTTCTGGTTAAATTGGATTTGTTAAAGCCATATATTTATACTAATCATGTGATCGTTGTTCAACAACTATATTAGCAATGATCATAATTATTAATAGTATTTTAAATTCTAGATACATACAACCAATGAAGATCAAATTTTATATAACCGTAATAATACATTTAATTAGATCAAAAAAATTTTTAATTAATGATTGTTTTGGTCATTACAGTTCCTTTTTTCCAAATCATTCCCAAAAATAGTTGATAAAACATAAAATCACAATTTCAATTAAACATTTACATATACTAAATCATGAATAAAATCATATGAAAGAAAAATCTGTATAAATTCATATTAAAATGGTAAAAACCCCTATTATTAAAATGTTTGGGACAACTATCTCACTCTTACCTCAGTACAAAATAAATGACTAGTGCACTCTCAATCCCATAAAGCCAATTCATCCCTAAACTAGGGAAATAATAACACTCTAAAAAGTGAACCCCATTTATTTTCAATCATAACCCTAGAACAAATGTATTTGTGATCTGGGAATAGATGAACACCCTATAAATTCAACCCACTTTCCATCTCAATGGATATTGACCACTACTAAACCATACACCTAGGTTCACAAGGCTCCCTTGTGTGGAATATATAAAATATATTTCAAAGGTATTATCATATTTTTAAAATAATTCCAAATAATCCCTTTTTCATCAAGAACATTCTTTCAAAACCAATTTCATATTTCTTTAAAGAACACATTTGTTTTAAGAAAATTATTAAAAGAATTTTTTATCATAAACCATATTTTACATGTATATAAAAAAATTAACAAATCATAACATCAATTATAAAACCATTTTTGAAATAATGATAATTCACAATTCATAGAACATAGGGTAGAGAAAAAACCACCCATGCAAATATTTGGTTACACAATAACTCTAGTGGGATCCACTCACATATGAAGTAAAGGAATGTAAAAAAATTAATGGAGGCTATAACATATATTTCCACATATTTTAATAATATTTCCATTAGAAAATGTGTTTATGGAGAAGGTACATAAAAAATAACATAAACCCCACCATAACTGAAAAGAGAACCAATTTCAGGATAGTCACAAAATGGATAAATAAAATATTAGATAATGATAATATCATGATCATTAGATCCATGAAATTCATGCCAACACTACCTCTAGGTTTATGATAAAAATATAATAATAAGAATAGAATAGTCACACATACCAAAATAGTAGAAACTAACCAGCCCATAGCTCAATGATCTAATTAGAGAATCTTAACAGTGAAAGATTCACCCAAAAAGCATTTGGGGATACTAGGGGTCAAAGAAGAAGGTTTAAGGAGAATTAGAGATGATTTATATGCGAAAAAATATTTAATTTACTACAACTAACTCTATTCATGATATTAATGTTGGATCCAAATATTGAAGTTGTGGAATGGGAAATATGCCAAAAAAAGAATTGCCTCAACTTAAAACTATGAATACCCATTTCTCAATATTAATATAAACTCACGTCACTAACATTTCTCAAATTCTGAAACCAAAAATCATAGGTTTTGTATAGAATTAATTAATGTGGTGAATTTTTTTTCACGAAGTAAACATGCACCTGTATCCAGAGTTCATCCCATTTCCTTTAAACCCCCTGACATTCCTCTAACACCACTTAAACTTGAAAAAATAATCTTATACATTAATAAGAGAGTTTAACATAACTAGGATGTTAAAAAAGTTATTTTTTAATCTCATGATTATAATGAAACATCATTTTTTTCAATTCACTAAGTAGAAATATAGAGTACGAAGTACACATTGTATTCAAAATAATATTTGATAGAAATAAATTTTACAACCTATGTATTGTGGTAGAATATTCTTTTTAGAAGGGAAAAGTCACAATATGATCAGTGGGATCCATTAAATACTAAACATAAAAATCCCATACTATTATACGTAAATATCAACAACAATCATAGAAGTATATTCCTTAAATATAGATCTGGTAATTCTCAATATTGTGGTGAAGGTCGATAAAGTAGATGGAAATAATTTCTAAAAATAGAAAATATGGTTTCAAATTCTACAAGATACTTTAGAATTTATTGATATGATCTGAAATCTCAACACTCCCACATTTTATGATGATATAATTTAAGTTTTCTTCATGATAAAAATGAGAGAGAAATGATCTCTTGTATAGCGGAAATAAAATCAATGCATTAGATTATATTTTTATTAAATGTTACCAACGTTTTTTGATATAAATTGATATATGGGATAATTCATAATAATATTTAGATTACCAAGGATGTAGTGGGAATGAAATTACAAGTATATATGTTTTATTCCTCAAATATAAAATATAATATCTATAATGTAAATTGATTTTATAGATTACGAGGTATTATACACTATCTAAAATTAAACAAGATAAACATGTGTGATGACATTATTTTTATATCAATCATTAATAAAATCCCCCCATTTTGAAAAAAATGTTAAATATTCTCTAAAACATAAGAATAAGTATGTTTCCGTCAATTAATTACTCAAATATATACTATTTAAGACGTAAAATAAAATCTATTGGATTAAAATGAATTTAGTTATGATAAATCCTAGATCCTCAATATAGATAGACTAGATCTATCAAGGTCCTCAATTGGGAAAATAGTAAAATAAATCATTCAAAATGAATTTCTAATTTATATATTAAGAGATCGGAATCATAATTATATAGAAATTCATGACCCATAAAACATGGAAATCATATCCATTATAATAAAGATAGAAACAACTCTCTGATAGATCACCATTGCAACCATTATCTTTGATGATAATGTGCTTGAGGAAATATCTTCATAGTGGATCGATTATGGAGGTAAATGACATGTATGAAATACAAAAAAACACATTTATAGGATTTAATCACTCAATGATAGGACATATAAATACATAAGGAACTCTACATGCCTAGAATGTCTGGGTAAGGATTTTTTTTCTGGAGTTTACCTGAGGAAATATCATCACATTAAATTATTTCTTGTATGCGTGAAAAGATAATTGGAACTTATTTTTAAAGACATTGTTAAGAAAGAATTGTTTAATTACCGTAAATGATGAAAATAAATTTATTCTAAAAGGGATTGATTTTTGGTGGATAGGGTACCTTTTATAATAGATTATTAAAATTAAATATACATTTTATTTCTAATGAATTTTTAGAGTCATTTGGTATATATCATAATTTTATTGGACATAAAATCATATAAAAATGAATGTGATATAAAAAATTGATTTATTTTAAAGTATGGATAAAAATGATCATAGAATTTTCACTTTCTTGTAAACAAAAATATATAGGAAACCATTTTATTGAATATAATGGAATCATAATTCATAAGAATTAATAATTACTGATGAATGTGAATTTTATCGTAAAACAAAATTTGGTAATAAAAATGTTTTTTGTGAGAATTTTTAGGATCATTAAGTATTTTTCTACATTTATTATTTACATGCTAAAGATGAAATGGAATATAATTTTAGTATTTATAAATATAAGGTAAAAAAAGATGTGTATATACAATAAAATTCCTAAAATGACACATGGGAGGAAAATATTGATGAAATTCACTATTCAAAATTTTAGGGATTGTATATGATTTAAAAATTTCTTATACACAACATAACTATGAATTAGTTCAAATAAATAATATAACATTAATACAAATGTTTAATTCCATGTTTTTTTCTCAGGATATTCAAGTAATATTTTGGAGTGGTATGGTTAATTACATATCACATTTAAAATAAAGTCCCCACAAGATTTTATCATATGAATCCATATATGTCATATAAGTATAAAAATATAAACCTTAATTAATTATTTTTAATGATGTATCAACGTATTTATAATATTATGTAAATCTAAAAGTGAAAATTTTAGAAGAATATGTATTTATAGCATATTTATTTGATATAAATATCATTAAAAGATTATTGATTTATAATTGTATAATATAATTATATATTAGCTATTCATAAAGTTATTAAATCATTAAATTATTATTTTGAGGAATTTTTGTTTTCCTCTTTATCAATACAAGTCCAAATAGGGGAATCTATATGAAAAACGTAATATATCATGAAGATATGATCTTGGTTTTTTATATAAGTAAAAAACCATAGACACCCAAATCATATCGATGTAAATCATATATGTACTTTTTAGAAATAACTAAATAAACTATATTTTTTAAAAACTTTTGTTTTTCATAATATATATTATGTCCCATAAACATTTTAAAAAAATAAATTATTTTCTAAAGAATATCTTTGAAAAGAAGATATAAGTGATGAAATGGAATATATTATTTGGAATAGTTGGTTTATATTATTTGATATTATTTATGTTTCTCTAAAAATATGTAATAAGTTGGTATTTATAATAAAAATAAAATCTAAATGTAAAATTGAAAAATATAACCACAAATTATTATCAAAGAGGTTCACTAAAAAATATGGAATTAAGTATTTCTATATATATACTTCTTAGGCTAATACAACTTCTATTAAATTCCCTATCACCTTAGTATCCATATGTAAATAGGAAATTCAATAAATCAAGGATACAAACCCACTCTTAAATATATTGTTTTATGAAGAAATATATATGGAATAACTAGACGGATTTATAGTTACTAGAGGGGAAAAGAAGGATTGTTAATTTATATGACCACTATATGGATTAAAACAAGCACCAAATAATGGCATTAGATACTTAGTGATGTAATATTATTTAATGAATTATTAATTATTATAGATGATAAAATAGTTTGTATTAGTTTCAATAATAACCTTTGTGTAATTATTTTCTTACATATTGATGAGATTTTAATTTTTTTTGAAAATATATAAATCATATAAATGAGGAAAAATCTATTTTATATAGAATAATTGATATGAAAGTCTTTGGGATGAAAAATAATTATGGGATTCCATATTTTGAAATATAAAAAATCTTATTTTTTTTCTAAATTTAATTATATTGAAATGGTCATAAATAGGATCTAAAGATATTGTTGTTAAATAGTATATACCCTATATTATTATTTTAGTTGGATTTTAATACTATAAATTTCATGTACCTTACCCTTTTATTAAGTATTTTAGAAGTAATTTTATACATTGGTTATGCTTTATGAGACATTATTTGTTTTTTGGGAGATTTTGAATGTAAATACCGTGACCTTAATAGACCAAAGTAGATGGTAACTTTACTTAATGGGAACTAGAAACACATAATCACATCCCAAAGTACCAAATTGTTTAGTAGCCTTAGAATACTAGAAACATACATGATTCTCAAATATTAATTTAAATTGAAAAATTAAACATAGTATTTACTTTGATAACACCATTATTCCATTTAGAATATCCCTATATAGTTTGTCTCATGAGATGTACCAATGCATTGATAGGCTATAGCAGAACATGCCTGTCACATAATGAACCCACTATATTTATCATATGAAAGGGGAGAAACATAGTCAATGATAACATTCATACTAAAAAACTATCATATAGAATATAAATAATTTCCCTAATCAAAAAACATAATCATAAACCATTTAGATCAATATGGAGAATGATATCAAATTAGTACATCCAAGTCAAACTGATCACATAAAATCCAAAGAAATACATAGGTTGGTATCTTTATAAAATATACCCATTCAAAATTATCATAAACCATCAATGAAAATAATGAGAATGATCATTAAAAAATATCCTTATAAGATCATATGTAAAATAAGGGGTTTTTTGTCATTGTTAAATGGAACATCCATAAAAATATCATTAAAATCATTCTTGAAGAAAATACCCATCTCACCTAGAAAAATTGCATTCAGAAATAAAAAATTTCTGGAATATTTTGAAAAAATGATATTTGAAAATAGCCTTGGAATCATACGAATTAGGAATGAAATTACATTAATGGTCATGATAATGTGAAATTTGGTTCACGTTGTATAAGTTAAAAATAACTCATTTCATAATTTTAAAATTAAAATAAAAAAGGTACTTGTTTAGAATAGAAAACAATGAATCCATTTATTTTAAATTATTAAATATAATATCATGAATAAAAGTGAATTAAAACAATTAAGTAAGAATTTTTTAAAAAATTTATTTTTTTAGAAAACATGTATATGAACCAATAGTGGTTTTAGACCAAATATAGAAATAAATCTATAATTTCTTAAAACTATTTTCTAAATCATTTTGATCACAAAATATTAAATTGGTACTATTAAATAGAAATTTCATGAATTAATATATTAGATGAAAATATATTTTGTTTTATATTTAATGGTAAAATAACCCTCCAATAGATACAACCCTAAAGAATAATGAGATTGTAAAATAAACCCTAACTATATTGGTAACTTTCTAATCATAATTTCTATGAGAGAAATAAATCATATGAAATATTAAATACCAATAATATAAATTTATTTTTCATATGACATATCCATTGGAAATATATACTCCATACAAAATAAGTAAGTGGTGAATATGGCATATGTATCACAGAGGTAAAATGAATCGAGAAACCCTTACCTCAAGTATAATTTTCATTGTAAAAGTTATAACATACTAAGAATACATATGGATATATAATAAATATATTATATAACCATAATCATATATATTAAATCATATATTATTTATTTATATATTTTTATTACCCATTTGTTAATATTTGTTTGTTAAAATCACTATTTCGGGTAATAACTTTTTCTTTTTCAATTATGAATTGGTTTAATAGTTTTAGTACTTGAAATTTTATCATGGTAATTTCAAATAAAAAATTAAAATAATTATAAAAAATATAATATATATTTTTTATATCTGTATTTTTAATATTCAATAAAATTTAGATATAAAAAATGAGTTTCATTTTTCATGGAGATAGTAGGCCATTTGCACACATGATTTCTCTTCTCATTTTTTTAATGTATTTAAACAGAGGTAAATAAGTTTTAAAATATACATGAAAATTATTATATTATATAAATCATATATATTAATGAAATATATCCTTATAACAATTCATGTCGAAAATAAATTGAAAAACACATCACATCATTAGGTGGAGGTGGTAGTCCACACATATAGACGACTAATATAATTACTTTACAACATATTGGAAGGTAAGAAGGTATATGTGATATTATAATTTAAAAAATATTAATATTTAATAAATATTATATATATATACTCATTAACTAAATAATTATATCAATTCGCGAGAGGTGTCTATGGAAAACAAATTACAACGATTTATGAGGTTGTAGTCCGTCTTATACATGATCGATGATTTCATTTCCCATTTGATGGAAGAGGATATTGATATAGGTTATTCAATTTAAATAATAATGTAAAATTATTTTTAATATACTGGTGTTATTATTTCATCATATAAAGTGAATATTTTAAGGAATTATAGAAATAAATAAAATGAATATGTATGGTTAAGAACAATACATCTTCTTTGGAGAACCTCTTTAGGTTTATACCTAAAGCCATAAAAATGGTTTTATGATGAAAAAGGGACTATATGTCAAAGGTATGGTTTTATTAAAGAGTTAATGGGAAGGATTTTCCAATCTAAATGTATATATAAGTGATAACAGGAGAGAATATGTGGTGCCATTTTATAAGTGGGTTGAGGACATAGTTGTAAAATTTGAAAAAATACCAAAAGTTTACACTTTGAAAAAGGATCTAAAATGGATCATTATACAACTTTATATGTTTTAAGGTTAAATTTTTTCTATAAAATATAAATTTTATCAATTTTGAGTCATTTTAACACATATATTCCTATGTTAGTCCCCCGGTAAACCATTTTCAGCATTATCCATGAAAATTAATTTTTAATGTTTTTACTATGAATTATTTCTAATAATTAATTTTAACTTATTAAATAATATAAATTATATATTTTAAAAATATTTAATTCATTTTTTTTAAATTCAAATCACATAAGTGGAATAATTTACAATAAAATTAAACCCATTAACAAAATGAAAAATTAGTTTTTAAAACAAAAAGATTCATAATTATAAAAAGTTTTTTATATCAAAATACAATGTAAAATTGATTAAATATAATGTAATTGAACTTATTATGATTTTAAACAATTATTTAAACAAATATAACTTTTAAATTCTATAAAAGAAAAGGTTATTTTCAATAAGAAATAATATTTTTCTATATTCAGGAAAAAAATTAACATGTTGGGAAAATTATAAAAAATTAAACCAAAGCTATTTTTTAAATGATTATATCAATAAAAGAATTTTATTATTTTGAATTTATTTTAAAAAAATTAGTAAAAAATAATTTTAATATAAGTTCAAAAAATTTCACAAAACCATTTATTAAAAAACTAAATTTTGAAGCATAAAACAAGATTTATCCTTACTCCATGATTTGAAAAAATATTATTTGAATGATGAAATATTTGATTGAATAATAAAATTTTTGTAGTATGTCATAGTTAGTGTAAATGTAGTGTTACATATAATATAAGACATCAATGAAATAATTTTTTTGAAAGAGAAATATATTCTAAAATCTTGGGGGCATCATATCATACCTCCCATAAATAAATCTCACTCTCAAAAATATATTTTAGTCATCAATGTTATACCATTTTTTGAAAACCCATATAATAAAAAGGGTTAATAAGACTTAATTTTGATAAGGGAAAGGTATGTTTAAGGGATATATAGAATAAAAAATTACTACATTTACATTTGAGAAAAAAATAGTGGGAATTGAAAATATGTACATAGAAGAAAATAATAAATAATTATTTGTCATATTATACAGGAACCTCTTTATTTTAATGAACCCAAATCAGGTTTATATTTTTATTATTGTTTTTTATGATTATAGTTTGTATTTTTTCTCTCCAAAACATGAAAAAAGATTATATTTGAATCTTACCATGACTCCTTAACATGTAAATGTCTAGTGACTATGTCACTTTATCACATAATATAATTCACCATATCACCCAAGAAAACTATATATCATGCGTCAAATAATATAAATTTTATTATGTCATGAACTGGTCATGCATTGAATATTGAGCTTTCTGTATGTTGAGAATCACATTACTGCTTGTAAAATAAACATAAAATGAGATAGATATATAGATATAGTAAGAAGAAATTAAGATATCAATCCATCGTATGTATAATTTGTAATAAATTAATATACATAGCCTATATATTTATTATAGTAATCGCATAAGGAAACAAACTACCACATGAAGGCATGAACCTAATGCAAGGAAAAATGAGCCGACCACATAAAGGTATAAACTAACCATGGAACACTTTCAGTAAATAATCTACGTGAAAAAGGATTATGTGAGGATTTGGATACATCATGGAATCTCCAACATTAATAAATATCCTATGTAGAAAGAAACTATGTAAATGAACTAGCTACATGTCATATCTCTAAAAAAAACCAACTTATCCATTATCTATGTGATAGAAATTGGATAAATAAATGTAACAAGCATCAATAACTGAAATAGACATCTGGGAGAATTTCAAATCTCAAAAAAAAGTTTTAAAAGAATTAAAAGAGGTTTCAGTTCATCTAATGTTTCATTAATTAGTCATCAATGACTATTTTTTTGGGATGGAGTTAATTTTAAGAAAAAGAGGCACTGGTTGTCACAATGTCATTGGTATTTCCCACAAAAAATAATAGTGGAAGATACACTTTCACCTATGATATAGATAAGATTATACAAAACTCAATTTTCCAAAAAATTATATGTATCTTGTCCAAGCTACTTTCAAAGATAGATTCATAGACATTAGACAAGAGAAGTTGTTTAGATTAGGGTGCATCATAAATATTACTATATCTATTTGTCTCTCTACATTACCTATTCTTTCTAGATATTTATTTTAGTATTTATACGTATATTTGTAAAAAAAAATTCTTATATTATACCAGAGATTACATAAAAATCTTAGTCAAATATTTTATTTACATTCCCATTAATAATTGTAGAAGAGGTAATGAATGACCTAGTATATTTTTCTGGTCACTTATAATTGTGCAAGAAGCTCTATACCAATTAAGAAATTAGAAAATTTGTTGGAAAAAACCAATCTAGGTTTTGGATAAATTTTCTTTATAAAAATTCTCTTTGCTGCAGGTGATTTAAAAGTAGTGGGGATAAGAATTTCCTTGAGACTGAAACCCTTATTTATAATTTTTCAACACTTTATCAGTTTTGTTTTATTTATTTCATATAAAACCAACATAAATATTATTAAATATAATAAAAATATTAATATAGTTGTTAGTAATAATTTGAGTTTTATATGTAGTGTTTGGTAATGTAAATTAGTTTCAAATGTTGAATTAAATTAAATAGTATTTTAAGTGAGAATATACTGATTTTTGAGAATAAATTTAAAAAAAATTATATCTTTATTTATAATTTATTAACATGGTGTTTTTATCAATTTGGAGGATTTATTTTTTATATTTTTTCTAAAGAAAATTTTTATTGTAAAATCAATTCATCCCTTATTGATTTTTCTACATTGACAAAAAAATTATGAGAGGTTTTAAAAATATATTTTTAAATGTGATCTAGTGTTACTTAAATAAATTAAAATCATGTGTCATTTAAATTTAATTCTTTATGGATAATGATGAATAATAAGTAACTCACACTAATTACCCTCCTTATTCTAATGAAAATAATTATTATTAATGGAACATTAATATGAAAATCAATTTCAAAACCATGGGTTTTGATATTTGGATGGTAATTGAAGATAAATTTGAATTTAATAAATATTCTATAAGATATTATAATGTTTTAAGTCAATATATGATTATAATTATAAATCTATCAATTCAATGTGTTATGATTTAGGTGGAGATGAATTTAATTGACTATCTGCTAGTGCTACTACTATTGAAATTTGGATTACACTACCTATTTCTCATGAAGGAAATTATAATGCGAAAAAATGTTCATAAATACTTAAAATAATAATATAATATATTGAATATTAATCCTGATGAACGAATATATATTATTTTTCTCTGGTTTAATGAAATTTTGAAAATTATTCATGCATTAGGAAAGATAATTATTGAAAATTATTAAGTTAGGTTATATATCATATTCCTTTTATAAATATGGATATGAAAATCTATTTCCAAAATAGAGTCCTGTTACATTAGTATGATAACCATTAAATTGATTATAAAAAATCACATAATGAATGAGAATGAATTGTAGGTAAGAATAGAGGAAGTTGACAGACAAAAAAATGAATTGTTCTTTAAGACTTATGACTTTATGAAAGTAAATATGATCAAATATGAAGTATCATGTGATGAATAAATTGAAAATATAACCAAAAGGTTTAAAACATTATATAAAAATAAGATTTTTTTTGAGAAACGTAATTACAGAGGTAAGTATGACATTGGAAATTGGAGAAAATTCTAAAATAAAGACGATACATCCAATAAAATAATATTATATGGATGAAATATTATGAGATAAATGAAATAATATTTTCCTAAGATCTAGAATTATAAGAAATTTTATTTAGAGAGACAAATGTATTGAAAGTATATGAAATCCAATAAGAGTGCTTGAGAGTACATTTTATGTGAATCCAATTATAGAAGAGAAGATAGAAGTGATAAATATAATATGTGTTTTATGAAAAACACAACATATTTATTAAATATTTTTACTAAATCGATTAATAATATTTAAAATATTTTTTAGTCAAAAATTTATAATTAAAATTTTTATAGTGATGAATAATTTGATCATTGTAACATTCTATAATATACATTTGATGCATTAAATAATTAATAATTTTTTTAAAAGAAAAAAAGTATTTATCTTCTAAAATTAATATATATCTTACAAATGAAAAGGAAAACACCGATAAATTTATTATGGAATGTAATAGACAAAAATTAACTAATAACCAATTAAAGAAGGATCTAGAGAGGGTCACTAATAATATAAAAACCCTTAGATAGATGTTGGGTATATATAAAACTCTTAAATAAAATACTGTAACAGGATATCAACCTGGAAAAAGAGAATAAACAAAAATAAATTTTTTCCATGTTCTAGATATACTATTTATTCTATTCTTTTTCATTCTTCTTGTACTAATAATATCATTATTTATTCGTGTCAAAGATATTTTTATAGAAAACCATTAAAAAAGTTATGGATTCCCATGAAATTATGCGTACCAATTTTTTTGGTTTCAATGTATTTTTTAGGAAACATTATTAAATATTTATTATAAAAACTATCGTAGTTGTATAGTGGATATATATTATAAAATGACTGGATACTACTCAAGATTCAAAATAATGAAAAAATTTGATGCCGGATAGGTCACTTTTGTTGAAAATTCCAAAGGGAAAATAATTATACTTAGAAAAATATGTAACTCTTCCATAATTTTAATTTTTATGGATATATTTTTAGTTAGATTAATGTATAGTATTATTATCATTTCACTATTGGGTTATTATGTCGTTCATGTTATGTTTGAAAATAATATGTGGAATGTTTTTGATGTCAATCTTGTTTTAGTTTTTACAACGAGGAGAAATGAAAATTTGTATGCTATAAATTTAAATTATTTGATTTCTAAAAACATTTCTTGTTTAATTTCCTTCCAAGAAGAATCTATAATTTGGAATAGAAGACTATGACATCAAAATATTCACTCACATAGAAAGTTAATAAGGAATGTCTTAGTCAAAGATCTTTCTAAAATAGAATCTCTAATAGAAATTATCAATAATTTATCACAATCCAGACCATGTAAACCCGAAATCAGTCACACAGGCCAGCTCGCGACAAGTCCCAATAGGCATTACAGATCCTCCTGGAATGGAAAAAACCACCATGGGAATCAATAGAGCACATAATGTAATTATTTCCCCCAAATACCATCAATTAATCAAATAGTGGAAAGAAATAGGCATACCATAATATATTTACATAAAAAAATTGAACTGAACATTATTTGTACAAGAAACAGGAAGTAAAACTAACCCAACAACTCAACAAAAAAAACATGATTACCAACTAACTCCATGTGACCCTGCTAGTCACTCTCTAACACAATGATCACACATTTCCCAATGTGATTTAACTAAAGTTAAAACCTTCCCGATTTCTAAAAAAAGAAAAAGATTATAGGCCTGAGTATTAAAATTCAGTAGGTTAGCTAGATATTATATTCACAATGCAATTACTTTAAAATAAAAGAAACATTAGTTTCCAGTTCTAAATAAAAGATGTAAAAGTATTTTTTTCAAATGTGGTTCTATGCAATAATAATTATAAACCTAAAACATGCATGTATTATAAACAATAATGCTAGTTACAATTATTAAAACAGGTGAAACTAAAAAATGAAAATATATTTAAAGAGGGATGCTTAAAAGAAGGAACTATTTAAAATAAAACACACAAAATTCTGAATTTACCAACTAAGCACACCATATGCTAATGGTGAGTACAAAATAGCCAATGAGCACAAGTCTTGGAAGCACCCCAAGGCACTAGTTTATTATGGGCACTATGTACCTCATATCCCAGTATCAAAGTAACCATAACGAATATCCATTCTCATGAACACAATACAATTGTAGAATAATCATCCATTACCTAGTGGTCCCAACATCACTATCATAATATTTTAGTTAGTGTTGTTATCATCAAACATTCTACGTGAAATAGGGGAAAACCCCTCTAGATCATTAGTATACAAGTACACGTCCACCCACCTTGATAACTGGGTTCTTCTTTTTTTATGCTCAAAAAATATACACATCTATTAAATACCATTTTCTCATGAATATTCCATTTAAAAATCTTACACACATCAAAAATCCTACATACATGTCTCACATTTTGTTCATGGATCAATAAACCCCTTAAAATTTTCATAAAACAATTTCAAAGAGTCTAATGAGGATTTCCACAAAAAAACTCATACAAAAACACACTTTTAAGGATAAAAACACAAAAAACCATATCCCAACATACTTTGAAGCCCTATAAGAATGTAATAAAATCATTTCATGGACGTAAAAACAATCCCAACGGACACAACATGGTATATACATGTAAAACACTCATTCATCATTTTTATAGGAAATGCCATGTGGGCCTTTAATAATTTTTACCAAACCGACTTTTTTCAAATCCAGAAATACCAGATTTAATAAGTATATGGAAACCCACAATTTTAATATCCAAAACATTGGTAACAACCTTGAAAATATTAAGATTTATTGTCTATTACATAACCTTTTTTATAAAAGTTCCGAACAAGCCTTCCATTAGCAACACATGTAAAATACCTTAAAACCAATACAACATTTTCTAAAAACAATAACCTTATTAGAATAAACATAAGGAACCCAAATCGATTTTTTTCAACTTCCAATATGATTATAAATCAAAACTAATCATTTTAAACCACACTCAACACATAAAATCCAACTGGGAAACTTACGGAACACATTGCATGCATTTTTTTAACAAAACAATTCATTTTAAGCACTCAAAAAAGAATAAAACATCAATTTAATGCCATAAAGTTTATAAATCTAATGAACCATGTATGAAATACCAAAAATAATGTGTAGAATATAATAAATCACTTGATCAAACACATGGTGTGCACCATTTTAACAAAATTACACTACATTACAAAAAACAAGGCTTTAACTACTACTTGGCACACTCAAAAATATCCAAATCATAAATTAAAATTTTAAAAGTATTAAGAAGATGAAAACAGAATGAAATAATTTTATCTTAAATAAAAATGTCAAGTGAAATGGGAAACCTACCTCAAATCCATTGCGGAATGGATACGTACAATTGAAAACACCCACCACATGTTTATAAACCCTAAAATTAGGAAGAACATACCTAAATGAATATAAACAACATAAAAATCATTAAAAAACATAACCCATAGGTCTTTGATGACTTGGGGATAATAAATAACCTTGAAATAAATGAAAGAGGAGGAAGAGGGGGGACAAAGGAGATGGAATCTCACCTTGGAAACTAGAAAACTCTTCGTCTTACCTTAGATAAACACTCTTAGAGAAGATGGAATGGATTGAAGCACAATGGAGGGTAGCCTATGGTCTATAAGAACTAGGGGAAACAAATTTGGGGGGAATAGAGTAAGAAATAAATTATTTATGGATAAAACAATTTACCTTCTAAAATATTCCATATTTGAAGAACCTTGATAACTTTCACCCTAATATTCGATGAAAATGATCTCTAAAGCAGAAAAATAGATAATGGGGGTGAGTATAAGGATATTTGATTTGAGTGGAAGGTGAAATTGTAACACCCTGAGATTTTATGAAAAATATTCTTTTAATTTCATTGATGTCTTCTATTATACAGCACACTAAGTTTAGCTTGTACTATACGCACCACCGTATTATCTTGCAGTATAAGCAATGCTATTCTTGGCTCGTGTTACACACAATTTCATGTTTGTTTTATAATAGTCATTCTATGTAACATTTAGTGTATATATATATATATATATTCAATTTATAAATAAAATATGGTTGGATTCTGTTATATGAAACAATAAAGTATTCTTACACAACATGCAACCCTGACTTGGCTTGCATTACACGCAATCACGGCCTTCCTCGATAGCATGTGGTGTACGCAATTCTGAGTTTTACTAAACAAAAATATATTATTATAATACTATTATGAACTATCCGTTATGAATAGAATTAACTAAATTTTGAATTTTATAACATTATTATTCATCGTACACATTTTCTAGAACATGGTATAAGAACAAAATAAATTTTTTGGGTAAACTATGTATTTTTTTAAAATGAATTTTTTCCGCCTTTTAATGGCGCACACACTTGAAATCTAGTTTTTTACAAGTTTATAAGTTCATTTTGTCAAAATAAAATTCTTTTTTAGAAACAATATATACAAATTTTCTTTGGATAAGTTTTTCATATTATTCTGATAACTTTCATATTTTAATGAATAGAAAAATCATGCTATATTTTAATTAAAAATAACTTTTTTCATCGAAATAATTTATATGGTTCAATTATAATATTTAATGTATTTAAAGTATAAATAGAATATATTTTTACCATTTAATATAATTTATGCCATTATCCTTGTTTTTACATTGAATTTGTAGGTCAAATAAATTCAATCTTTGGCAATGTTTTAACTTTTAAAACCCATTTGATTAACAACGAGATTAATTTTATATTAATTACTGCAACTTCTGTGTTTTTAAATTTGAAAAATGGATTCAATATTTGGTATCAGTGGGTCAAAATTAAGGTAATAGTTTATTTTTTAATTTTTTTTGATATTATGAATAGTAAATACGGTAATTATTATTTACTATGGTTAAAGGTAAATATGGTAATTCAAGGTTAAATAAATATTATAACAATTCAAAATTACATTGAAACTTGTCCAAAACTTATTTCATGAGTAGTTTCGACCATGGGCATCCTTGGGTCGATTTTGGGACTCTATGGAGCCCCTTATGAAAGACAAATACACATTAGATTAAGTAATTTAATGTAAAGACCAAATTGGAATTAACAAAAATCTTTTAGTAATTAATTTTTATAAGGGGATATATAAATTATATTTTAGACTATAAATATTCATTGGAAATATAAAACAATTTCCTACATGTTGGTATTTTTGTAATAATTTTTAGACATCATATAAATTAAATTATTTATGACACAATAATGGTGCAGTATTTACCTCATTAATAAATGATTTAAATAAATAAGATTAAAATGATTAAAATATCATCTAAAACCTATCAAATTCCTATTGGATGATTTTATTTCGAATATGAGTCATCTTATCTTTGACATTAATGGGTTTTGGACCTCTTGAAAACCGAAGATAAGTTTATAATAAAATAATGTTTTAACACATTCCTAAAGAGCCCCTCCACTCCCTTATAAAAGGAGAAAACTTCTATGCAATTCCTCACACCTCTCAAGCCTTTTTGATCGTCAAAAATCTGCCCAACTAAGCTCCCTACATCCCTCGCCTCCCCCTTGAAGCCTTACATTAGGCATAAGACTTTCCAAGAAGTCCTTTGGTTCAAACCAAAGGAAGTTACCTAAATTAAAGGTAATAGCTTCTCTTAAGTTGTTTTCTTTTATTCTATTTATCAAACCCCTAAAACCTATTTAATCATTTATTTTGTGAAAAAACCAGTATCCTAAAAATACTAGGATGTTTTTATGAGAATTATTATAACTACACTTTCACACACCTCCATCTAATGGATGAAGAGCATAATGTTTCTCTGATGGAAAACTAGGGCCTCACGGAACGATGATTGCTCGATTTTCTCCTACCGCCTCTCATGGTAGCCATTATGATGGAACTATATTTATATATAATATAAATTATGTTTATTATTTCCTTATTCTTCTTTAATTCCCAATTATATTAAACCTTTACAGTTTCTATAGTCGGTAAATACGATAATCTCATTTGAGAAAGTGCAGACTACCGCCCCCTCAAAGTGATGTGATTCATTAATAACTTATGTGGGATGTATAAAGGATGTGGTTAATGATATTATATGTGATATCATACTGGAATTATAATATACATATGTATCATTATGTTTTAATTCCATTAAAATAAGAAATTGAAATAAAAGTAGCGTTCATGCGTACGTACAGCTTACTATCTCCATGAACGGTGTGTTTCATTTCTTACCTCCATATGTTATGTACTATTATAAGATCTTGTATATGCTGAATATATAATGAATGTATATGATATATAAATCATGATTTACATTTTTTAGGTATGTAAATCATGCTATAAGTAATAATAACATGAAGAACAAAAAGTCCACACACGTACGATAAATAAGATGATTTTACCCAAAACGCTACTTTAACATTAATTTACTTAAGAATGGGTAATATAAAGTCATAAGTGAACCATATATGATATCATAACAGTGAATATGATTCTTTAATAAGCCAATGACATTTTTTTAATCATTATACAGGAGGTTCGGACACTTACGACAAAAATTAGACCTAAGGTAGGGGATAATTTTGCAAATCACATTTTTATCTGAGATTGTTATTCGTAAGTATTTGCTGGGTTTATTTCTATCATCCATGTACATTTTTTATAAAAGTTTTTTCATGTATATTTAAAGTCATTTTTTATCCATTCTTGACTTTTACTACATGGTATGAAAGGAATCATTCTTTTGTTTACGTTTTTAGGTACTTTTTGACTTTTCCGACAAATGTACGAGAAGAATGTTATTTTTAATTTATACGGCATGAACGTATATTTACAGTTTTATAAATCCATATATTAATTAATATTCCTCCAAAATATTTCATGACTATTTTACACAAAATCATTTTCTTCTAAAATTTCATGACATTTAGTGAAAAGAAAATGATTTTGAAGAAGAAAGGGTATTTTCCTTAAGAATTCATTTCAAGTGTTTTATCAAAACCATTTTTCAGCTAAGATGACATTATTTCATATGTGTATGTTTCAAGTATAAATTCTCTATGATTTATATGGTTTAACTTTTCTTATTATGAAATGATATCCATTATATTTATATGGATTATGTTATGATGGGATGATGTTTATGAAACCCATTTTATTCATTGGGTTATTATGAATGACGTATGTTTATTTAGTGGCACAAGTATGAATGATTTCACTATGAGATTGGTGGGACCTATATCTCCCTCAAATGCATTGGGTAAATATTTATATATCATGAGATAGACATGGATGGAACGACAAGTTAAACTGGTTCAGTAATACAGGACTGGAACGAGGAGTGAACTCGATTCAGAAAGGGACTTTGTCCACTAAGATGGTCTTGGAGGCAATACCTTGTTTACTAGGGAAATAATATCATGTGCTTAATGGTTGCCACAATTACATGTTTTATTCCCATGATATTTTATCATGATTGATGTTACATTATGATATATGCCTTACGAACTTCCAAGATTCATGTCTTTGCTCAAGATTTTGATGTTTAGATTTTATGTTCATGTTTTTGCATTCAAATGTTTATGGATTGTTTTATGTTCTCTATGTTTACCCTTACTGGGAATTTGAGCTCACCCCTTTTATGTTATCTTTTCCCCATGATATAAATAAATGTTTTAGGTAAGAAAAAAAGGAAGATCTTTATTGGGAGATTTTGAGGATCTTTCACCAAGATTAGATGATTTTATTACATGTTTCCAAAGACACTAAACTATTGTGATCCTTGTGTGTCTATTTTTGTTATGTACTAATTATTTCACAAAAGTAATGTAATGTTCATGTACTTCTATCTTCGGGCCTCTACAATTGGTATCAAAGGAAAGGTTTAGTCACCATTTGGAAACTAGGATACGAAAACATTAGTGAGATCCCTAGAGGTATTTCTAAGGTATGTATAGGGATGTCCCTATGGATAAGTATACGTATAAGATATAGTCCATGAACTATGGTAACAATCATAGAATTTAACCTAAGATGTTAGATATTGATGGCACTCTCCCTTTATTATGTTGTTTTCCCTAGAATGAATTTTGCCTCTGATACTATTATTTTTGGGTTTTAGACAATGGTTGGAACCCAAAGGAACCATGTTGATCAATGTAATGGACAATGCAATGATTTCCCTCCTGAATAGACCAATGTTATGGGAGATGGAGTAAAAAAATTATTTCAATACATACACAAGCTATGAATCATTCTGGACTTCCAAATTAGTAGAGAAGGGAACAATATTCTATTGATTCCTTCATGAGGCAACACCCAACTTCTTTCAGTGGGTATTTCGATCCACTTGTTGCTGATAAATGGATCAGTACCACTGAAAATATATTTTCAGTTCTTCAATTTTCTTAACATGATAAAGTCATCTTACCAGTATATCGTTTGGAAGGTGAAGCTGATCAATGGTGGAATCTTATCAAGAATAAGAGACCAAGAGTTGAAATTGAGTCCATGGAATGGGATGAGTTCAAGACCTTATTTTTGAATAAGTACTTCCCTAATATTCTTCAAACAAAGATGGAGAAGGAGTTTCTTGAGCTTAAGCAGAAGGATGATGGATCTGTTGGTATATACGAAGAAAATTTTACATGGCTTACAAGGTATGCATCTAGCTTTATCATCCAACCTGAAAGATTAGTTGATCAATTTTTCGGTGGCTTAAAACCAAGTCTTCGAAGGGAATTATCTATAAAAGACTTCAGTAGCTATGAAGAAATTGTGCATTATGCAATCAAGGTAGAACTGGAAGTTTCTGTAACATATCCATCTCATTTTTTTGACAAGAAACGAAATCTGGAGTTCAAAGAGAAATCTTAGAACAATGGTTAAAAGATGATGAATGTTTCTTTATGTGAAAAGTGTAGAAATAAGCATAGTGGAGATTTTCTAAAAGGTACTAGAAAATATTTTATGTGTGGAAAAGAAGGTCATCGAGCATATGAGTGTCGAAGTAATGGAAAAAGGGTTTCTAATGGTGTGAATAAAGAAAAGGCTGCAGAGAACGCACCACCAACACATAAATGCTTCAAGTGTAATGAAATGGGGCATTATGCTAATCAATTACCTAATCCAAGGGTTAATGATGATCGACATGAGCAACAACTTAAGGCAATGGAAATAGGGAAGTCACATGCAATCACTATTGGCGATGTTGAATATGACAATGATGTGGTGGAATGATTAAGTTTTTATGTAATGGATTCCAAAATAATGTTTTGTATAGTATCATAGAATATTGGAATATTTATGTATTGGTCTATTGTGGTTTTCAATAATTTAATGGAATGTGATTGAGATATTTTTGGAAAAAAGATGATATGATCATAATGAATGGATAAGGAGAAAATGAAATTTTTTACAATATTCATGTGCTCATGAGTGATATAAGGACAAAGTGATATCATGGTTTGCGTATATAGAAATTTGGGGATTTTAGTATGTGGAAAGAGTTAACTTTTGACAGAATTCATGTTTTCACTAAGGTTAAATGAGTATTCCTTTTTTAAGAGAATACATGATTAAGGTATTCACATGTTTGTAATTTGACCAACAAGATATATCTTATGATATATGGGGGATAAATGATGGAATTCATGTGATTGTTATGTGACATTTCAAGTAATCATTTTCTTTATACAATGTGCTTGGACCGAATTATATTAGCTAACCATAAAGATTGGAATGTATTATGTTGGACATAAGTTATTATTATTTAAGGATAGAACTTTTTTCGATATTATTGATGGGATGTTATAGTAATATAGTTTTAGAAAAAGGACAACCTGCAGGATGGACGACAGCCCAACGCATCGGACAAGGCTGTGGGAATCGAACCCACAACCGAAGTGCGATTGGCCATTATCACATACCACTGGCCTACAGGAAGTCCCTGGTTAGTAGAAACTAGTTTTATTTTATTACATTGTATGATTACAATTAACATCACCATAGATGCATTTATGTATATTTGATAACTTTTTCTAACCTTTTGTTTGAAACAGATGGAATGACCCATCATTCTATCACATGATCTGTTAACACTTCATGAATAACCAATTAAACTTCATTTCATTAAGAGATGAAGTGGAAATTGTTCAAAGCATGAACAACAGTGATATTGTACCAAAATAATGTAAGTATTTATTCCAATTCAAATTCTTCAACTTTGAGGAAATGATCTTGAAAAACAAAAATGTTGTCTTAGTAACCTTATATCTGATGAATCAGATGGTACCCTAGATCATAAAAAATTTATGGCTTTGTGATTATTGGCTTTTTCATATCCATGTTCTCTACCACTCTCCATCAGAACAAAATGGTTAGATTTCTCTTCCATATCCATATTTTCACCTATGATCTCCTATGTGGAAACCCAGTTATTAGTTAATTTTGGGTAATATTTATGTTTAATACTTTATTTTTTAAAATTATGTTTTTGTATTCCTTTTTACGATGTGGGTTTCTATGAATAATAAACAATTTATAACCCCGACGAATTTCGAGGGTGAAATTCTTTTTAAGGGGGGTAGAATGTAATGCCTCGAGATTTTATGAAAAATATTCTTTTAATTTCATTGATGTATTCTATTATACAGCTTACCAAGTATAGCTTGTACTATACGCAACACCGTATTAGCTTGCAGTATACGCAATGTTATTCTTGGCTCGAGTTACACACAATTTCATGTTCGTTTTATAATAGTCATTCTACACAAAATTGAGTATATATATATATATTCAATATATAAATGATATGTGGTTGGATTGTATTATACGAAACCACAAAGGATTGTTTCACAACACACAACCCTGACTTGGCTTTCATTACACACAATTGCGACCTTCCTCGATAGCGTGTGTTGTACGCAATACCGGTTATTACTAAACAATGATATATTATTATAATATTATTATGAACTAGCCATTATGAATAATATTAACTAAATTTTTAATTTTGTAACATTATTATTCTTCTTACAAATTTTCTAGAACATGGTAAAAGAATAAAATAAATTTTTCGGGTAAAATAATTATTTTTAAAAAAATGCAGTTTTACCACCTTTTGATGGAGCACCCACAATAAATATAGTTTTTGACAAGTTCATAAGTTAAATTTGACAAAAAAAATTCTTCTTTAGAATCAAGACATTAAAATTTACTTTGGAAATTTTTTTCATATTATTAAGATAACTTTCATATTTTAATGAATAATACAAACATGCTATATTTTAATTAAAATCAACTTTTTTCATTGCAATAATTTATATGGTTAAATTATAGTATTGAATGTTTTTAAAATATAAATAAAATATATTTTTACCATTTAATATAATTTATGTCATTATCCATGATTTTACATTGAATTTGTCGGTTAAATAAATTCATTATTTGGCAATGTTTTAACTTTTAAAACTCATTTGCTTAACAATGAGATTAATTATAAATTAATTACTACAACTTCAGTGTTTTGAATTTTGAAAAATGGATTCCATATTTAGAATCAGTGGGTCCAAATTATGTTAATAGGTTACTTTTATTTTATGTTTTGATATTATGAATAGTAAATACGATAATTTTTATTTACTACGGTTAAATGTAAATATGGTAATTCAAAGTTAAAAAATATTATAATAATTCAAAATTACCTTGAGACTTGTCCTAACCATATTGAATGAGTAGGGGCCGACCATGGACATCCTTGGGTCGATTTTGGGACCCCATGGAGCCACTTATGAAAAACAATGACACATTAGATTAATTAATTTAATGTAAAGACAAAATTGGAATTAACAAAAATTATTTTGTATTTAATTTTTATAAGGGGATATATAAATTATATTTTAGACTATAAATATTAATTGGAAAGATAAATATATTTCCTATAGGTTGGTATTTTTTTTAAAAAAATTTCGACATCAAATAAATTAAATTATTTGTGACACAATAATGATGCAGTATTTACCTCATTAATAAATGATTTAAATAAATAAGATTAAAATGATTAAAATATCACCAAAAACCTGTCCAATTCATATTGGATGATTTTATTTCGAATATGAGTCATCTTATATTTGACATTAATGTGTTTTTTACCTCTTGAAAACCGATGATAAGTTTATAATAAAATAATGTTTTCACACTTTCCTAAAGAGCCCCTCCACTCCCTTATAAAAGGAGTTCACTTATATGCAATTACTCACACCACAAAAGCCTTTTGACTCGTGAGAACTCTGACTAAATAATCTCCCAACATCCCTCTCCTCCCCCTTGAAGCCTTAAATTAGGAAGAAGACTCTCCAACAAGTCCTTTGGTTCAAACCAAAGAATGTTACCCAAATTAAAGGTAATAGTGTCTCTTAAGTTGTTTTCTTTTATTCTACTTCTCCAACCCCTAAAACCTTTTTGATCATTTTTTTCCTGAAAACACCAGTATCCTCAAAATACTATAATTTTGTTATGAGAAGGATTAGAACTACCCTTACACACACCTCCATCTAATGGATGAAGAACATAATGTTTCTGTGATGGATAACGAATGCCTCACGAAACGATGATTGTCCGATTTTCTCCTACCGCCTCTCATGGTGGCCATAATGATGGAACTATATTTATATATAATATATATTATGTTTATAATTTCTTTATTATTATTTACTTCCCAATTATATTAAGCCTTTACGGTGTCCATAGTAGGAAAATACGATAATCTAATATGAGGAAGTGCGGACTACCGCCCCCTCAAAGTGATGTGATTCGTTAATACCTTACGTGTGATGTATAAAAGATGTGGATAATGATATTATATATGATATCATACTGGAATTATTATATACATATGTATCATTATGTTTTAATTCCATTAAAATAAGAAATAGAAATGAAAGTAGCATTCATGCGTGCGTACGGCTTACTGTCTCCATGAACAGTGTGTTTCATTTCATACCTCCATATGTTATGTACTATTATAAATTCTTGTATATTCTGGATATATTATGAATTTATATGATATATAAATCATGATATAAATTTTGGAGGTAAGTAAATCATGATATAGGTAATAATAACATCAATAACAACAAGTCCAAACACGTACGATAAATAAGATGATTTTACCCAAAATGATACTTTAACATTAATTTACATATGAATGGGTAATATAAAGTCATAAGTGAACCATATATGATATCATAACAATGAATATTATTCTTTAATAAGTCAATGACATTATTTAAATCATTATAAAATAGTTTCGGACACTTACAAAGCAAATTGGACCTAAGGTAGGGGATAATTTTGTAAATCTCATTTTTATCTGAGATTTCTTATTCATAAGTATTTGCTGGGGTTATTTCTATAATCCATGTCCATGTTTTATAAAAGTGTTTTCATGTATATTTAAATTCATTTTTACCCATTCTTGATTTTTACTACATGTTATGTAAGGAATCTCTCTTTTATTTACGTTACGAGTTACTTTTTGACTTTTCTAACAAAAGTACCAGAAGAATGTTATTTTTAATTTATACGGCACGAATGGATTTTTACGGTTTTATAAAGCCTTATTTTCATGAATATTCCTCCAAAAAATTTAATTACTATTTTCAATAAAATCATTTTCTTTTAAAATTGCATGACATTTTGTGAAAATAAAATGATTTTCAAGAAGAAAGAATATTTTCCTCAAGAATTGATTTCAAGTGTTCTATCAAAACCATTTTTCATCTAAGATAACATTATTTAATATGTGTATGTTTCAAGTATAATGTCTCTATGATTTACATGGTTTAAATTTTCTTATTATGAAATGATATCCATTCTATTTATGTGGATTATGTGATGATGGGATGATGTTTATGAAACCCATTTTATTCGTTGGGTTATTATGAATGATGTATGTTTATTTTGTGGCACAAGTAAGAATGATTTCACTATGAGATGGGTGGGACCTATATCTCCCTCCAATGAATTGGTTAAAGATTTATATCTCATGAGATACACATGGTTGGAATGACATGTTAAATCTGTTCAGTAATACAGGACTAGAACGAGGAGTGAACTCGATTCAGAAAGGGACTTTGTCCACTAAGATGGTCTTGGAGGCAATACCTTGTTTACTAGGGAAATAATATCATGTTCTTAATGGTTTCCACAATTACATGTTTTATTCCCATTCTATTTTATCAGGATTGGTTTTCCTTTATGATATATGCCTTACGTACTTCCAAGATTCATGTATTTTATCAAGATTTTGTTGTTTAGATTTTATGTTCAAGTTTTTTCATTCAAATATTTATGGATTGTTTTATGTTCTCTATGTTTACCCTTAATGTGAATTTGAGCTCACCAATTTTATGTTTTCATATCCACAGGATATAAATAATAGTTTTAGGTAAGAAAAAAAGGAATATCTTTATTGGGAGATGTTTAAGATCTTTCACCAAGATTAGAAGATTTTATTCCGAGTTTCCAAAGACACTAAACTATTACGATCCTTGTGTGTATGTTTTTGTTATGTACTAAGTATTCCCCAAAAGTAATGTAATGTTCATGTACGTCTAGCTTCGGGCCTCTAGATTAATCCCTAAAAAATTATTAAACAATGAATAATATATAAAAGGAACAAATTATTTTTTTAAAATTTGAAATGGCTCCACAGGCTGGCCCAATACCTGAATAAATAAACTAAATAGACCATGATTATGAATTTATAAGAGGCCAAAAATTATATTTTGATTTGAATATGTCATTGGATTCCAATTTTCAATTGAAATGAGTGATAAATATTGAAAAATGAAGGAGTTATAAAATAAAAAAAATTGGTTTTTAAATCTGGAAATGGGCTCACAGTTGGCCCAAATCATGATGTAACCACCCTTTTCTCAAAAACTCACAAACAAGCTATGGGGATACCTTGGTAGGATTATTAGACATTGAAGAAAATAAAAAATGATACATTCATCTTACCCAAAAACCAATATAATTATCAGGAATTCCAACAAACTATATTAAAACACACACATGAAAAACTGGGTGTGACAATTCTCTCCACCATTAATGTTTTCCGCCCTCGAAAAGACACAATACATTCTAGATGATTGATAAAAAACTAAGGATTACTTTTCAATATGATCCATCCATTGAATACAATGACACACCATCCACCATTAATGGAACTTAATCATCTTACCTCAACCAAAACACCAACTCTCAATCACTTCTTAAGAACCAACTTAAAGATCGAGTTACTACCTCCACAACCAAATCAAGAACCTGATTGTTGGGCCTTTACCAATGAACCCAACTATCACCCAGAACAATGAGGACACATGGAAACCAAATATTTCAGTGGATTATAGAATGGAATACCAACCATTAAGAAACAACTATCACTAGGCAAGTTATTATGAGGGAAAATCAACGAGACCGGTGGGGGGTCTCCCAACAATTAGAACCCAACTAGCAGCAAACAAACATAAATTCAACATGAACTAGAATTGGGTCTAACCTTAATAGGCCCACCAAAAATCTCCCACAATAAACTACAAGTCCACGTTAATAGGGTTAAAAACTAAACATCCTAACCACCCACTCCTGGACAAAGGTGACAAGAACTGGGCCAACAATTTTTGCATGGATCCAGAACTCCACAACATGAGGAGGGGAGGATAGGGGACCCAATCATAGGCCATTCAAAACAAAAAATAATAAAAGGAACTACCCAACACTCTCCTCCTACGAATTGGTAAAACCAATGCTGCACTCAATTTACACAGGTGGTCCACACAGGAACATTGATCAGAAAGCCACATCCATGAAGGCATAACCACGGACACTGTGTGAGGGGTAAGTCATCCACACTCATTGAGATAATAGGATATTCACCATGATGAAGGACTGAAATAGAGTAGAAAATACCTTACTAAAATTGTAGATGTAGCATCCTAGTCATTCACTCCACACCTCTGGAGATTTCCTAACTATGTGAAAAGATTCACTCTAAGGCCTATGGATGGAACCCCGATTATTGAAGCATATACTACAGCGTAGTCAGGTCCTAAGGATTACACCACTCAAAAAATTTAATTTCTCAACAGAAAACAAACATCTAAATATGAACATATAGATACACTGCACAATTGTCTCTCACTATGAACATGGAGTAGAATGGAAAAGGAATATGATGAAACACATCAACTTCAACGAACACAACTACTATGTATAAAAGAATTATCATGACCTATAAGCACTTTAAATCAATATCAAAAAGGTCTATATTCGAAAAACGAGCTGAGGCATCATCCGAAGAGGTGTATTTAACATTTTAAATGAATCCTTAGGTTTATCAATAGGACATATTTCTAATGGAGAACTATCGATGACCACATTACGATATCCAACCCATCTTTAGAAACCCAGTAAACATTACTCCAAAACTAAGCCACCAACAAGATCTCATCACAAGAAAAAACATGATTATGAATGCCAGATAACAAGGAAGCATACTGAATAAAAAACCCTTCTATGACATAGAAAAAACTGGCCACATAACCATCAGTTTATAAACAAATGCCAAATTTTTATAGCTCAAAACACTTTTTTTAAAACAAACTAACTTGGTGGGTTTCCACATTCAAAAATGGTGTTTCATAAAGTATCACTCACAGGCACATTCCATACCACAATAGGCACTTAACCACCATTCCATATAGTCCATCCTTCTAGATATCAATAAAACCATGCGTGTGAGCTCCCATGAAAACACCAAAGGATAAATCAAAATAAAATCATTCCAAAAATCATATAACATCCAAAGGAACACCAACCACCAAGTCTAAAACCCTTTTCATATTTCACAAAACAAACCACACTTCATCAAGTACCATTTTATTTAACACCTTCCATGTTTCATTTTTAACAACTTTCAAAACAACCAGGCTACTCTAAACAACCCCTTCAATTTTATAAAATTCAGTAAGGTAATGTTTTATTATTTGATGGACATTGAGTGCCATACCCATTCTAGGAAAAAACCAAGCGCTCAAAACCATTTTCCAAATCAAATTTATTAGATTGAAACACTTTTAAACATCCTAAAACACCCTATTTAAAACAAAGATTCAGAATCACCTTAAAATGATACAAACATTCAAAAAAAATTATTCCATCAAACAATTAGTTTATATTATGAATAATCTAATCCCATTAAATCATTTCCACATCCACATAATTTTTTTTAAAAAAAAACACAACCTTAAAAAAAATTATTATATTTAATTTTTGAAAACCCCTTTTCAAAATTTCAAAATCCAATAACTCCATTAAAACCAATTTCCACAAATCTCACACAAGTATTTTCAAAAAGAAATTCCGAATTTAAGAAAGGTACAAGAGAGCCACAAAAGAGAACTAGTGTCAGTGGGTGACTTGACTATATGGTTGGCGGACATATGGAAAATATAATACCAACATAGAGAGAATTATTAGGACCATGTACCGACTCCACATGGACTACCAGTCCATGATAAATCATAGAGGCCATTAGTATGTCTCTTCTTGTCATATCCCAACACCAAATATTAAATCAAAAACAAAGGACACATATAAAACCAGACATCCAACAAAAACCAAAGTATTAGAATGAGAACGAGTTTGCGATGATCTTCCTACACTTCCCCCCAGGTAAAAAAAATCCAACTACATCTACCTGGACATCCCCCAAATAAAAAGGGAGCACTAAAAAGAATTTCCTACTTAGAGTTGACCTCCTTTGATACTATTTGGTCACAAACCATCCCGATTAGACCATGAATCGGTCACCTAGGCCAGCTCGTGACAAGTCATAAGAGGCGTTCATAGTACTCCCAGGATAGAGACAAGAACCGAGGGAATCAATAAAGTAAACAAGTGAATGATTTTTCCCAAATATAAAAAATAAAAAAAAACAGTAGAAAGAAATAGATAACCCAAAATATATTTACATAAAAAATTAAACTAAACATTATTTATATAGTAAACTGAAAGTACAACTAAACCAAAAACTCAACAAACCATAAATAATAACCAACTAATTTCATGTGGACCTACTAGTCACTCTCCAAACCAATGATCACACATCACCCAAGGTGATCTAAATCATGTTGAAACTTTCAAAAGGGCTAAAAACAGATAAAGGCTATAAGCATGAGTATTTAAACTCAGTAGGTTACCCAGATATTCTATTCCCAATGCACTTCCTTTAAAATAAAAGAAACAGCAATTTCCATTTTTAAATACAATATATAAAAGTAATTTTTTTTAAATGGGGTTCCATGATATAATAATTATTGAACAAAAACATGCATGTTTTATAAACATGAATGCTAGCAACAATTTTTCAAAGAGGGGTAACTTCAAAATAAAAATAGTTTTCAAGAGGGTTTCAATAAAGATGTAAAATTTTTAAATAAAACACACACACTACATAATTTATCAACTATGAAGACCTTATTCTGATGGTGAGTAAAAAATAGGCAATGATAACAAGTCTCGGGAACACCCCTAGGTACTAGTTCATTGCGGGCCCTATGTACATCATTCTCTATATAAAAGTAACCATAATGAATATCTATTCTCATGAACACAAGACACTTGTAGGAGAATAATACATAACATAGTGGTACCCAGCATCATAATAATCATAGTTTAGTAAGTGTTTCCATCGTCCAACATGATATGGGAAACATGGACAAAACCCCTCCAGATCACTAGCATACTAGTACATGTCCGCCCACCTAGATACCTGGGTCTTCCCTTTTTGTTGTGAAACAAGTTACACATTTATAAAATACCATTTTATCATGTAGATTACATTTAAAAATCATAAAGACATAAAATAAACCACACACACATATCACATTTCATTCATTGATCAATAAACCCCTTAAAATTTTCATAAAACAATCTCAAAGAGTGTAATGAGGCTTTTCACATAAAACTCATTCAGAAAAACTCTTTTAAGGATAAATGCACAAAAAAACCATACCGAAACATATTTCGAAGAAATAAAAATATTTAATAAAATCATTTCATGTACCATTAAAAAATACCAATTGATGCAACATGGTATATACATGTAAAACAATCGTTCTTCATTTTCTAGGAAAGCCCTACCGGGCCTTCAAACATTTTTACCAAAATGGATTTTTTCAAAGACAAAAATACCAAATTTAATAAGTATGTGAGAACCTGCCATTTTAAGATCCAAAACATTAGTAACCACCTTGAAAATATTCAGATTTCGTTTCCATTACACAACCCTTTTTATAAAAGTGCCAAATGATCCCTCCATTAGAAACACATGTCAAAATAACTTAAAACCAATACAAGATATTTCTAAACACAAAATAATTCTTGTAATCCCCATAAGGAACTCAAAAACTTTATTTTCCCACATCCAATATGATTATAAATCAAAACCAATCATTTTAAACCACACTCAACACATAAAATCCAACCCCGAAACTTACTGATCACATTGCATGCATTTTTTTTAACAAAACAATTAATTTTAAGCACTATAAAAGGAATAAAACATAAATCTAAGGACATAAATTTATTCAGGATACTGAACCATGTCCAAAATACCACAAAACAGGTGTGTAATCTAGGAAATCATTTGAAAAAACATGCAGTGTGTAATATTTTTACAAAAATACACCACTTTACCAACAACAAGGTTTTAACCGCTACTTGGTAGACCAAACAAATTATACAAAGCATAAATTTAAATTTTCATAGTATGAGGAAGATTAAAAGAGCATGAAATATAAGGATATAAAATAAAAAGTTCATGTTCAATGGGATCCCTACCTCAAATCCTTGGCGGAATGGAAACGCACTACCGAAATCACCTGATGCAGGTTTATAAACCATAAAATAATGAAGAACATCTCTAAATGAATTTGAAATCCATTAAAAATCATTCAAAAACATAAAAATTGGACTTTCATGACCAGGTGAGAAGAAATAACCACGAAATAATGGAAAGAGGAGGTAAAGGGATGACAAAGGAGAAGGAATCTCACCATAGAAACTAGAAAATTATTCATCTTCCCTTATCTATACACTCATAGAGGTGATGGAATGGATTGAAACTACGTTTAGGGTCGCCTTAGGTATGGAAGTAACATGGGAAACAAATTTTTGGGTAAAAGAGTAAGAAATGAATGATTTATGGATGAAACAATTTCTATTATCAAATCTAGAATATTTGAGGAACCCTGCGAACTTTCATCCTAATATGTAATTCAAATGTGGTTAAAAGTGTAATAATTGATAATGTGGGTGAGGATAGTGATTTTGGATTCGATTTGGAATTGGAATCCCAAAAAATTATCAAACAATTAATATTATATAAAATAAAAAATTATTTTTTTAAAACTCCAAATGGGCCCATGGGCTGCCCAATACCTAAATAAATAACCCTAATGCAACCTGAGTATAACATTATAATGCATCCAAAAGGATCATGTGGATTATATATTTCATTGGAGGCCATGTGGGAAGTGGAATTATTGAAAATTTTTTAAAAATGAAGGAGTTATAAAAGCAAAAAATTTGGTTTTTAAATCTAGAAATGGGTTCACAGTTGGCCCAAATCATGAAGTTACCACCCTTTTCTCCAAAACACGCAAACAAGCTACGTGTAACCCATTATAGTATTATTAAAAATATTTTAAAATTAAAAAATAAATATTAATTACACCGAATACCCAAGAAAATGATTGGGATTTCCAACAAACAAAATCAAAACAAGGACATGAAAGAGCAGATGTGACAATAATCTTGATCAAAAGGGAATATAGTATAATGTTTCTTTCAAATAAAAGAAACAAATATCAAATTATAAACATTAGAGTTAGTAAAAATGTATTTTTTTGGACCTCTATAGTTTATATTTTAGTTGGATAACATTAGTAATATATTATAGTTGATGATTTTTTAAGATATACAAAGGTTTTTTTCCTAGCTCATAAAAGTGATTCAGTTTCGAGTTTTTTGAAATATGAAAATTTTATTGAAAACCAAAGTGGAATTAGAATTAAGACCTATTAAAGTTATATTATATGTGTGTTTGAAAATTAGGAGTTTGGATTATTATGCTCACAACATGGATATAGTCATAAATTCTCTTCTCATAGGACCCCACAACAGAATGGTGTTGTAGAAAGAAGAAATATAACCCTTCAATAAATTTCATTAACCTTTATAAATATGTATGATTTACCTATTTAATGTTGGGAATATTATGTAAATATAGAATTCTATATTATTAATATATTTTTAATTAGAACTCTATTAATAAATCCCCCTACTAATTATGGAATGTTAAAAAAACTAATGTTTAATTAATTTATTGTTTATGGTCCTAACATATTTAAACTCAATACAAAATAGGATTTAGTCTAATTTTATTCCAAGAGTGATGAAGGAATTTTCAATGTACATTATATATCTAGTAAATTGTACATGTTATTTAATAAATGGACTAAGATTGTGGAAGTATATAAATATATGATGTTGTATAAAACAAATTCACATGAGCCAAAGACTTCTTTTGAAAATCACGAGGACAACATTTCTAGTATTGACATAAATGCTATACCAGCTGAAACCATTACTAGAACTCCTATATATAATTCTCTCTGTTTTGATGAACCTTGTAAATCTTAACCTATTGATGTGAATTAGGAGTCAAACACATCTATTTTGAGATTTTTAAGGAATCTCATATATCGTCCCATAGATGTTGGTTTTGATGACATAAAAAATGGAACTAGGATTGGAGATTACCTATGAAATCAGGTTGAACATAAATATTTATTATCACTGGTTAAATAGAATAATATCAATGATTCAATTAATGATGAATTGTAGTTAATTTCCATGAAAGAAGAGTTTAATAATTTTGAATGAAATCAAGTCCAAGAACTAGTTGAAAGACCCATGGAATACCATACTATTGGGACTAAATGGGTGTTTAGAGAAAATGTTGATGAGTTTGGAACAATAGTTAGAAATAATGTTAAATTTGTTAGACAAGGGTTTAATAAATAATAAAGTATTCAATATAAGGAAACCTATTTTTTAATATATATACTTTAATACATTAGAATATTTCTTTATTACACATCAAATTTTAATTTTATACTATATCAAATGGTTGTCAATAGGGATTTCTAAAATGGTTATATTTTTTATAATGTTTTATGAACAAACCACTATTAATAAAAAAACTCACTTTAAAAATCATGTTTTTAAATTAATAATAGATTTATATGTTTTAAAGAAAGTTCCAAAAAAATAATATGATATGGTCTGATCATTGGTGATTTTTGCTGGCTTTAGAAAATTAATAGATGACCCAATTTTATTTATTGATATTATTTCATAATATGTTTTAATATTATAAATATATTTTGATGATATTATTTTTAGTTCTACATGATTTGTTTTTGGGTATTGAGTTTTATAAAATGAGGAAAAGTGAATTTGAAATGATTTTGACGGGTGAACTTAAATAATTTTTTTTATTTTGAAAACTTTTAAAATTAGGATTGAATTATTTTAAATCAATGAAATAAATCATATATATTGAATTTTAGTTTCTATAGAATAGTAATATAGGTATTGATACTCCCATGAGTACTATAAACAAGTTGGATATTCATAAAACTAAGAAACTAATTGAATGAAAAACTTATAATGATATGATTGGATGTTTAAAATAATTAATTGCTAAATATCCTGAAATAAATTTAGTGGGTGTATGTGTGATCATTTTCATGAAAAATAAAAGGATTAAGATTTATGTATCTATAAAATAATATTCAAATACCCCAAAAATTCAATAATAATAGGATTGTTTTACTCAAAATGTAATGTCATTTTTTAATGAGTTATTCAGATTAATATTTTAGTGGTTTAAGTTTGAAAAAATATCGACATCTAGAAAATATCACTATTTTAAAAGTATCTAGTTTCCTGGTGTAGTAATAAATAGAACTCTATGGTATTATCTAATATTGAATTTGAGTACATAGTTTTAGGTAGTTATTGTTCACATATTCTATAGATGATACATACATTACTAGACTATGGATATCAATTATGACATGTGCTTTTAAATTTTGGTAATTAAAATTTGATAAATATTAAGAAGAGTCCTATATTATATTCTAAAACAAATAATATTGATATAAGACATCAATTTCTAAGATATAATTTCAAAAGAGGTTTTATAAATATGATTTTCCATGGTACTCAACATCATCTTCCTTAAATATTTACAAATACTTTTAATGTAGAAAGAATAAATTATATATGACATGAATTGTGTATGATTAATAATTTATAAATGTTTTAATTTAATTTCATCCATTGAAGTTATTTAAATTATATTTATATTTTGTTTTTTGATATTTTTTGTAACTAAACATGAAGTGTATTTCATGTGGCTAGTAGGCTGACCATGAGTGTTTATTCATACGGTTAGTATATATGTTTTAAATAATTATTCATACAATCCTATAATTACCTTGATTAATTACTCACATGGTCACTATTCTTACTATGAATACATATTCATATTGTCAGTATATACACACCATGAACTTCTTAGTCATACTATAAACATACTTATCAGGAGGTCAGGACTAGCATGCATACCATGCTTATATGCTTACAAATACATTGTGATTGGACTTACAATGTATATTTACACAGAATTTAATTTTTGTGATTTTTTTGAGTGGGATTTATTTTTTATTTATTATCAATTTGTTACATAAATGATTGAAATAAAAATCCAATTTGTATCCAAATTCCCACACATTGTTTTTCTAAAATAACTTCCTTCTCATGAATCTATAAAAGTTTCGAACCCCTATCTTTCCTAGAATCTATTTATCTCCCTCTCATGTATAAACCTTCATATAAATGGAATAGAATTGAAAATGTGGAAAGTGAAATATAATACCGATGTCATGCTACCTATGAAGATAAATCCTACTATAAAATCAAGGCATTCAAAATAAATATGTCTTTTATCTATAGAGATAACGAATACATAATAAACCATCCAGTTTTAGTAAAAAATAAATTATTTCATAATGCATAAAACCAATTAGAAATTTGGTCTGTAGTGTTATTCAAAATTAGGGATGGGGCAATTGGTTTAGGAAAAATAGTTGGATTTTATTATCAAATTATGAAAAAGGAATATTATGGTCTCCTAGATTATATACTTGGTGAGAAATGGGATGTTGTCAGAACTATGATCACCAGTAATGTTGGGTATTTTTCCTTGAAACATTGGGAAAAATGATTTGGTGAACCTCATAAAGGAATATATGAGGATTATAAAATATTTTATCCTTTTAATCATGATTATTTTAAGTTTCATATTCCTTGTATAAACTAACTATGAATGGAACCCCCATGGAACCTACTGTTATTGAGCATAGTATAGAATGAAAGCTACTGTTAGAATTCATTCCATAACTAATCTGTCCATGAAAAAAGGAATTTAAGTATCATGAGACTTCGAGATCTATTTTTTATGAATAATGATATCTAAACCAATATTTCAACATATGTCATGTGATATATGGTTCTATTTTGAATTAAAACATCATTTTTCTATTATTTACCATATCAAAAGCCCATTTTGTCCTTTTTAGAGTATAAAGGATTAGTTACTCAAGGGTTGGAAAGAAAAACTATAACAACTGGCCCCTGGTGACAACACAGACACCTCGCCTAAACATGGTCACCCGGTCTTGGTCGACCAGGTGCCACTAGTTTCCCCGCAAACATGTTTTCCCCACTCTGGGGCCCACCCACATGCTCTAACGGGTCATGTGAAGAATGAAATCCCCAAAAGCCAACAAATTTCCATTTCAATGGGATTTTCCTCACTCACACACACCCTGAGAAACATCCTAGAAGATCACCCATCATAATCATTACTCAAAGCCAAGCATGAATAACTGTGGAGTTCTAATTATATAGGTTCCGGAAATGGAATTTTAACCTTATGTACATGAGTCATATCATTTATTCATTTAACACATATCATTATGATGTGTTACATTCACCATCCATTTAGAGCACAACACACTCATTGTGGGCCCTAAATCCCAATCCATGCAGTGCACCAAACTTAAGGTTGGGTTCTAGCTCTGATACCAAATGTGACAAATAGGTCTTAGTGACAACACAAATACCCCTCCATAACATGGCCATAAGGTCCTACCCCACCAGGTGCCCCCAGTTTCCCTACAAACACATTTTACCCACCCTGGGGACCACCCACATACTCGAATGGGTCATGTGACAAATGACAGTCCCCACAGGCCGACACATGTCATTTACATTATTCACTTTCCACATTCACACACACCCTAAGAAACTTCTGAGAAGGTCACCCATCCTAATCACTAATCTTGGTCAAGCACTATTAACTGTGGAGTTCTAATCAGGTAGGCTTCTAAAAAGAAAGTTCCAACTTATTAGCAGGAGTCATATCGTTTTTTCATTCAACCTTTATAATTATGAGGTGTTACATTCACCCCCCTATAGAGCACAATGTCTTCATTATAAGACCTACTTCTCATCCTAGGATGTGCACCACACCTATGGTTATGTTCCACCTCTGATACCAAATGTGACAACTGAGTCCCGATGACAACACAAACACCCTTCCTTAACATGGACATCAAGTCCTGCCCACTAGGAGCCACCAGTTTCCATGTAGACTCAATGTCCCCACCAAGGGGCCCACCTATATTTCGGAATAGGTCATTTGACAAATTACAGTCCCCACAGGCCAATACATGTCCTTTATAGTGTGATTTTTCCTCACTAACACACCCTATGCAAAATTCCTAGAAGGCCACCAATCCTTATCACTACTCCAGGCCAAGCATGATTAACAGTGGAGTTGTAATCTGGTAGAATCTCAAATAGGGAGGTGCACCTTGTTGACATGAGTCATATCATTTAATCATCTAACCATTTCCATTCTGGGGTGGTATAATAACTTTATCTAATGTATTATTTATTAATCAAAATATTTTTATGAAAATAAGAGTTAACTAGAATCCATGGAAACATGAATTGGATGTTGAACCTATAAAAATGTATAAATAATTGAACTTATTGAATTATATTTATAAACATAATGATCTGGTGGATCTAGGTCCCAAACCTAATTAAGATGTAGAGTATTCAATTGATTATGATTCTCCTTCTAAAGAAAGGGAAAAGTATCTAAAGAATAAGAGGAATAATAAGATATATGAATTAATGAAATTGATAAAGATGCTAGAATAACATATGAGGATGATATTTAATGGGATCATCCTATTGGATATGATAATGTAGGGAACATATTAAATGGATTTGTTATTATTTGGAGTACTTATAGATACCCTATTATTAATGTGCCCACTAATGGGAAGAATCCCTATGGATATATATTCATGGTTTTAGAATATCCGGATTCTTTTTATAAATAGAATGGAGGTAGTCCACATGGACATGGTAGAACTTCTATTTTCATTGTTCGAAAAAAATTTGAGAGTGTTTTATTGTGAGGTTGATCATGAATAAATAATTAAAATTAACATTTTAAGGCATTCTTTTGATCAAACCATTAAAGACATCAGTAGTCTTACTCCCAAAAGGAAGGTGAGTATTCTCAGGTTGTTGTTCATGAGAAAACATATAAGGATTATGATAAAGATGAATATGGATACTTTGATAGAATTATGGATTGGGCCACATGAAATAGACTGTTAGTGCATGCACCTGAAGTAGATGGTAATCATTAGTATTGTGATCTATCTCCCTCAGCTCCAGAACCCTCTATTCATTATACTTACCAAGTTAATAAGTATTAAATTGTTGTTTTAAAATAAAAACTTTTTGATATATTCAAGAATGTATTTAATAATTCCCAAAACATCTTGGAACAATAGGGAAAAGTTGATATTTTTGATTCTTATACTTTGGTAAGTTATCATCATCAACCTATATGCAATTCTAAAATAGTGATGATGCATAATGAGATATAAGATTTAATAGATCAGGTTGGTTCTTTTAAGAATGATCAATCTAACATGATGATTTGGGTAGATCAATGGTTTATGAATGTTGTGATTTATCCAGATCATATTACTCATCCAAATCATCATATTCAATCAATTGGTGATGAGGAAACTATCAAACAACTCATAAGAGATGAATTGAATATTTTGTTTGAATAATTTATAAAGACTCACAAGGAATTTTATGATGGGTTTAAATACCATATTTCCAAGACCCAAGATTTAGTTCAAGAAGATTCCAAGAATTCTAGTTTAGATAAATAAAACATCAAGAGGGAGATTTATTATTATCTAAGTAGGATATTAAAAAACATGTATCTAAAATTGTTACATTAAAGTCATGCTTTATACATGAATATTCCCCTTATCGTTCAAAATTTTAAATCCCATGTTAATAAGATCATATTTCTGAATCATATTTTTAATTATTTATTGGATAATGTATATAGTTCCCTTTAGTCTCTAGAGAATGGGTTTATAGTTATCAGTGATTTCATCCAACTAATAGAACCTTAATTATACACTTCCTATAAAGAAACCCAACCTTTTCTTACATTACCATTAAATCATTTTAAAGATAAAAAAAATAATATTATTACACATATATGATCCAATGGTTTCATGTATTAGGAAAACTACGATCATACATAAAAATTACAACATCGAGCATAAACATTTATTCAATTTCTTCTTCTCTAGCTTCTTACTGGAACGTGAAATTTCCTTAGTACATGTAGTCACATAAGGATATACATCAAAATGGGTTAGGTAGAATTCAAGTAAGTGGATAGATATAAACAATATAGCATGGTTTAGAATAATCATAACATAGTAAAAGGATCCTAAACATAAGGGGAAACATAATGATAAGACTTGAAATGTGGCAATGCATAAAAATGAAACATCATGTCTTAGTGGTTAACTAACACACATAATTATGAGAAAAAGATAGAATCTTTTCCACACATCATTTAAAATTTAATCATGAGATTAATCACTTTACCCAATGCATTATAACACTGTATAATTCCGGGTGCACCTATCACATTCAATCATTAAAATTGCGCTATATAATTCTGAGTGCACCCATCACATCATAACATTATCATTATCATGCATGACACATAGAAAATATATCAATAATGAAAATAAATAACCCATGGAAAGGAATTAATTTCATCTCATAAGAAAACAGTCATAAACATTGGGTTCCCAAAATAAATAGGGAATAACATACTTGATACAAGAACCATAAACCTTGAATGAGAGGTTAAAGGCGAGTTCTTTAAAGAAGAGTTATTTTGGGAAAAAAATTTTTTTGACATAAACATAAGTAGACAACATTTATATCTCATAAAAGGTAATATAATGATGAAAAAATTATTTTCAAGGAGTGACCTTACCAAATTTGGAGTGAAATAGGGAGAACTTGGAGAAAGAAAATCGGGTTCTAGATTTCGCCTTACCTTATATATGAATTCTTCTTTTGATTTAAGATAACGTATAATGACATTATATTAATTAATTAGATTTTTTATAACCTTTTATACAGTAATAGGCATCATTTTGGTTTCATTATGGTATTTTAGGGGCCTTTTGATAAGTTATAGAGTTTAAAAACATTGCTCGGGAATGTTCGTTTCTATGGTTTTCTTGAGCATTTCACATGTATTCATGAATTGAAGTTCTTGTAGAACATGGATAAACATCCAGAAAATATATTACATGTTATTTATGGTATTAAATAATTTAAAATGATCTTATAATTAATTACATTGTACTCCATGAGGATGAATCATTAGATACAAATTAAGTGATGATTGTTTGAGTTAATTTTGGCGGTTTTTCGACCACAACAAACTTGTTTTGATTAATAACTCAGTAATATGTACATTAGTTAGATACAGAACATTAAATAAGACTTAATACATATATAATATTCTGTTTCAACCAGAAAAATGGTTTCATGATGAGATTTAAAGGAATAAATGAAAAAAGGAAACATATCATTCGTGAAGGTGATAAATAAACACCTCACAAACAACGATTTTTTATAAAATAAAAGGAAGTGAAAAATGGGGTTGGATGGTATAATATCCCCTTATTAACATAAAATTCCAGTATATTTATAGTACTGGAGTTAAAAAACCTTTTGGACAAAGATAGTTTGGGAGATAATAAAAAAACATGAATTTGAAAGGAATTGAAAGGAAAAAAGGAGATAAATTACCTCTTGAATCATCCTCTTGAGATCCTCCTTAAAGGGCATCAGCGTGGTATTTTGATGAGACATGAATATCTTTGACGTGGGTAAGGGAATAGGGAGGATTATTGGGAAAAGGTTAGACATGGATTGAAGCTTGAGAGGTGTGGAGGAATAAGGGAGTGAATGGTCGTATTTATAGTGGAGGGGAGATGTGATTTCTTAATATAAAATCCAATAATTTATTATATCCCCAAAAGACAAGGAATGGAGAATCTAAAATGACCAAGAATAGAAATTTTATAAATTAATCCCAATCCAAGTGGTCATATATCATCATAACATCACACTTGACTCTATAATTAGCTTATTTAGATTTTTTTGTAAATTACGGTATTTCATTATTCATAAAAAATTCATGTATTTCATAAAAATCCATAAAATTTACCCGAACAATTTTTCAATGTGTAGAATGAAAAAATGAATTCCATTTTTGAAAAATAATTTTATAAATATGATTAATTTAATATTTAATTAAAATTATAATTTACAAGGAGAATACAGTTTTTAAAATTAAAACTGATTTTATAATGCATTAAACAATTATGTAGGGGCTTATAAAATTATCTAAAAACTAGAAGACATAGATTTTTAAATTTATGAAAAAAATTTAAGAATATAAATTTTCTTTCAAATTAATTATTTAATTATAATTAATTATTTGTGACTTATAAAAATTCCAAAACATTTACTATGGTCAAATTGTCACTTTCTAAGATGCCTAATTTTTATTAATTTATTGATGGGTAAGGTTACTATTATTTTGGAAAATTTAATATTCACAAGGGTCATAGTACTATTCATAAGGTTATGTTACTATTTACCAAAAATTATTTTTGTTTAATAGGACTCCAAAAAACATCTTGAACACAACTGTGGATGTAAGATTTTTGAATCTAAAAACATAAAAGTGGCAAAATTATGTTTAATGTTTGTATAGTATTTATTATATTCATATGTCATTGTGATTCATAATGTGATTTTCCTGTAGGGAATTATTATAAGAATGGAATTCCATAGATAAAAAATTTGGTCGTTACATTCTTCCCCCCTTATGAAATTTTGCCCAGGAAACTTCATTTTACCAAAATAGGTGATGGTACTTCTCCTTCATCACCTCCTCTGGTTCCCATGTAGCTTATTCAAACTTATGGTTCCTCCACACCACTTTGAAATGGTGGGTTTTCTTGTTGCATAGAACCTTATCTCTTCAGTCTAGAATATCTAACGGTCATTCCTCATAGGAGATATCATATTCCAATTGCACTACCTCTGAGTTGAGTACATGTGAGGGATAAGGTATGTACATTCTCAGGAGTGATACGTGAAAAAAATCATGAACTTGAGCTATATTCCGTGGAAGTAAAAGTTGATAGGCCCTGAATCCCATAAGATCAAGGATATCAAAGGGGCCAACGTATCTTGGGATTAAATTCCCTTTCTTTCAAAACTGTATGACCCTATTCTATGGTGATATTCGAAGGAAGAATTTATCTCCAACATCGAACTCCAAGTACCATCAATAGTTGTGTGTGTAGCTATTTTTCTGACTCTGAGCATCTTTGATGTGTTTCGGTATGACTGAAACCTTGTCTATCATCTCATCCACAATATTTGTTCCATGTAGATTTCTTTCTCCAACTTCACCCCAACTAGTTGGAGTTCTACATCTCTTTCCATAGAGAGATTCATATTTAGTCATCTTAATACACTAGTGGAATCTATTATTGTATGAGATCTCAAAAAATGGGATATGCTGATCCCATCCACCTTTGAATTATAGAGAGCATGCTCTTACTATACCTTCAAGCGTCTAAATAGTCCTTTCAGATTGGCCATCGATTTGGGGGTGATTGGCTATGCTAAAATTTAATTCAGTACTCAGTGCTTGTTGAAGGCTCCTCCAGAATTTAGATGTGAACCTTCGATCATAGTTAGAGACAATTGAGAGTGGAACACCATGCAGTATCAACACTTCCTTCAAATATATCATTGCAAGTTGTACTAGTGAGAGATCTTCCAAAATAGCAATAAAATGGGAAGTCTTGGTATGTTGATCAACCACAACCCATATCACGTTATTTCCCTTTGACTTCATCGGGTGACCAATGAAAAAGTCGATAGTAACATTTTCCCATTTACTCAGTGGTGTAGGCAATAACTACATCATCCCTTGGGACATTTGATTCTCTTCTTTAACTTGCTGACATACCAGGAACCTTGATATATATTCTGCAATCTCCATCTTCATGTGGTCCTAGCCGAAGTGTTCTCAGAGAACACGATACATCTTGGTGCTAATAGGATGGATCGATAATGTTGAGCTATGTGCATTGTCCAATAGCTCCTTCTTTATCATGGGTAATGATGTCACACAAATCCACATTCCAAACCAAATCACACCATCATCATCGATATGGAACTCGTGCATCTTCCCTTCTTTTATACCATTCACCCTATTTTGTATGTCCACATCATCCCATTGGGTTTCCTTAATCGTATCTTGGATGTATGGTTACAAAATCATTTAGGTATGGTAGGATGTATCCCCTCCACTTGTGATTTCTAAATTCAACCTTTGGATATCCTAGAAGATATGGTCATTCTCAATCCGTATCATGGATATAGTAGAAGGTTCATTTCTGCTTAGATCATCTGCAATCTTTTTCACCATTCCAGGATTATAGGGAATAGATAAATCATTATCCTTGAATAGATCAAACAATCTCCTTTGACGCATGTTGAGATCCTTTTGTGTGAATAAATAATTTATGCTCTTGTGGTTAGTGTATATGTCACCCTTATCACCATAGAGGTAGTGCCACCATATTTTCAAGGAAAAAATCACGTCTTCCAGCTCTAGATCATGCGTCGAGTAGTTATCCTCATGAATATTTCACTATTGTGAGGTGTAGGCTATCACATTATAATTTTTCATGATTACACAACCCAAGACATTCTTTGAAGAATCACCGTATACCAAAAAACATTCTATAATTTTTGGTAGTGTGAGTACAGGATTGGTGATCAGACTTTTCTTTAGCTCATTGAATCTTACCTCACATTCTTCCATCTAGACATACTTTACTCCTTTCCTTGTTAACATAGTTAGCAGGCTTGACAATCGTTTGAAGTTTTCACAAAACGTCGGTGGTACCCCTATAATCCAAGAATACTATGGATTTTTATGACACTAGAGAGCTTGGGAAATTCCTTAATCACCTTTGTTTTTGAAGTATCAAATAAATTCCCTCACTTTTCATCACATGTCCCATGAACATGACTTTCTTTATACAAAAGTCCCACTTGCTGAACATGGCGTACAACTTTTCCTTTCTCAATTTCACCAACACAAGTCTTAGATGTTCTTCATGTTACTCCTTTATCATGGAGTAGATGAGATTATCATCAATAAAAACTACAACAAATTTTTTGAGGTAATGTATAAAGAATCTATTAATTAAATTCATAAATATTTCAGGGGCATTAGTAAGTCCGAAAGACATCACAAAAAATTCATAGTTCCCATAACTTGTACAAAAGGCAGTCTTATGAATGTATTCCTTCTTCACCATTACCTAATGATATCCAAAATAAATATCCACCTATGAAATATATTGAGCTCCTCTTAACTAGTCGAACAAGTCATCAATCCTTAGAAGAGGATACTTGTTCTTTATGGTGATCTTTTTGGGTTCCTGGTAATCGATACACAACCGCATTGTCCCATCCTTATTCTTCACAATGTGCACTGGAGCACCCCATGGTGATTCAATAGGGCATGTGAACCATATGTCTAGATTCTCTTACAACTACTTCTTTAACTCCACCAGTTCAATAGGAGCCATCCTACAGGGACACTTTGAGATAGGAGTAGCTCCATCTATGAGTTCTATTGAGAACTCTACCTCCTGATTCAGGGGAATTATGGGTAACTCTTCAAGAAGTACATCGCCATATTCCCTCCCAATGGGAATTTCATCAAGGATAGAAGTTTCATTTGACTCAACCATTTGGGTGAGGTATACTTATTCACAGGGAATCAATACCCACACCATTGATGGATTTTTCAAAGGAGATTGATGGTAATCCTTGAATTTGCAAAGGAGTATGGGATGGTTCAGAATATGAAATGATATTTTCTATTCTCGATAGATAATATGTTCTCTATATAACGAGATCCAATCCATTCTCATTATAGCATCAAATTCCACCATGGGAAGTATTACAAGATTCACTGGAATAATATTCCCACATACGCCCATAGGAAAATAGTCAAACACTTGGGTTGTAATGATTGCACCCCTTGGTATTTTTTTAGATATTTCTACATCAAGGTTTTGAGGCTTCGATTCTATAGTTCTAGAAAACGTTCAAGATATAAAGTAATGAGTAGAACTAAAATCAAATAATACTTTTACCATTCTTGAGTGAATATGAAGCGTACCTTGTACAACATCATTATATTTCTACACTTATGTAGTAGTGATGGCATAAGACCTCCCTTGTTCATTTGAATTTTGTGGCTTTGGATGCTTATTACCCTCGAGAACTCGAGGTTTAGTGCATTGTATTGCATAGTTCCCTAGCTCCCTACAGTTTTAGCATTGAACCATGAGTTGTTCTCTCCTTTATTCCACCACACTATCCTTCCTTTTTATTTATTTTTTACATAATTGAGAATGATTTCCTTCTATCCCACACTGGAAGAATTTACCCATCCCATTAATGTAGTTTCCGTTGGGAAACTTCCCACATTTGTGTCATGTGGGTTGTTGATTTTTCCTCCCACCTTTGTCATTGGATCACCTGGATTGAAACTCCATCTATTTTTTCTTATCAACACAGCCACGAGACCATACTACAAACTCCATATCCACTTTTAGATCACAACAAACAAATTCTTCATAACTCTAAATGTCTCTACTTTCAAGAGCCTTTCGATGGTGTGGCTTTAATCTACTAAAGAATATATCAATTTTGTTATCATTGTTGATAAAAAAACAAAAAGCGTACCTTGAAAGACATGTGAAATTCAATTTATATGTTGTGGTAGATTATCCTTCTTTTTGATTTATATCTATGAATTCTCTCTCCATATTTGTGAAAATTGGTCTTCTGAAACAACTGTTAACAATCATTATCTTAAAGTCTTCCCGTTCCATCTCTTCAATTTCCTCCCTTAGTTTGGTGTTCTTAATCAAATCCCACCATTGATAAGCCTCAACATATAGATAATAAATGGATAGATGTACCTCCTCTATCTCAGAACAATGTAGCACAAAAAATATCTTCTCCATGGAGTTGACCCACTTTTCCACAACTAGTATATTGGAAGATCCAATAAACGTTGGTGGTCGTTGCTGCATAAAACATTCGATATCCAGTTTCTCTATCATTGGTGAAGTAGGACCTTCCACATTATTATGTTTATTGTTCATAACCTGAGATAATTGGGTAACCATCGCCAGAAATTTTTGAACTCCACTTCCCAAATCATTGGGGATGTCGTTTGGGCAATCTTTGCATTAGCCCTCACATGAGTTGTTGGCTAGTTTCTCCTGGTTCCCACCGTTTGCTAAAATAGAAAAGGTTAAAAGAAACACATGTCAACAATCATGAATATATTATTCATTTATAAACTTTATACTAAAATCATAACATATGGGATCCCTATATAAAAATACTTGTGTGCATATTTGTACATAGTCTCATGCTAGAGGTTTTCTATAGGGTTCACTAATTTTAATTCACAAATTAACTAAACCTTTCCTCTGATACCAACTATAGTGACCCAACCATTTCATAAATTACCATTACATAATTTAAAAGATAAAAAACATAATATAAACACAAATAGATAATTCAATGGTTTAGTGTCTTGGGAAAACATGGACCATACATAACAATTACAATATCGAGTATAAACATTTATTCAATTTCTTCTTCTCTAGATTCTTACTGGCACTTGAACTCGGATTAGTACATGTAGTCACCTAAGGATACACATAAAAAGGGTGATATAGAATCCCAGTAAAGGTACAGATAAGAACAATATAGCATGAGTGATCATAATCATAACATAGGAAAAGGATCATGAATATAAGGGGAATCATAAATATAAGACTTGAAATGTGGAAATGCATAAAAATGAAACATCATGTCATTGTGGTTAACTAACACACATACATGTGAAGAAAGATATCATCATGTTCACACATAATTTCACATTTACTCATGATATTCATTACTTTACCCAATGCATTGAAGCGCTGTATAATTCCAGGCACACCCATCACATTCAAGAATTCATATTGCGCTATATAATTTCGTGTGCACCCATCACATCATAACATTATCATTATCAAGCATGTGACATAGAACCTATATCAATAATTAATATAAATAACCCATGTAAAGAAATGGGTTTCATATCATAATAACACTTTCATAAACTTTGGGTTCCCAAAATAATGAGGTAATAACATACATGATACAAGAACCATAAACCGTGAATGAGAGGTAAAAAAGTAATTTCTTAAAAGAAGAGTTCTTTTGGAAACATTTTTTTGACATAAACATCAATATAAAACTTGTATATCCAATAAATGGTAAGATAATGATGAGAAATCTATTTTCAAGTAGTGACCATACCAAATTTGGAGTGAAAGAGGGAGAACCCGAAGAAAGAAAATTGGGTTCTAGATTTTCCCTTTCCCTTATATTCGAATGCTTCTTTTTATTTAGTGTCCTGTATAATGACATTATATTAATTAATTAGAAATTAAATAACCTTTTATTCATTAATAGGGGTAATTTTGTTTTCATTATGTTACTTTATGGGCCTCTTGATAAGTAATATTGTTGAAAAACATTGCTCAAGATTGTTTGTTTTATGGTTTTCTTGAGCATTTCACATGTATTCATGAATAATAGTTCTTGTAGAACATGGATAAACATACATAACATATATATGATGTAATTTAATGATATTACAGAAGATAAAATGATCTTATAATGAATTAAATTTTATTCCATGTGGATGGATCATTAGATAAAAATTAACTTATGATTGTTTGAGTTAATTTGGGCGGTTTTTCGACCACATTGAATTTGTTTTGATTAATCATTTAGTAAAATGTACATAATATAGTTACATAACATTAAAAAGGATATAATACATATAACATATTCTGGTTTAACCATAAAAATGGTTTCATGACCATATCTGAAGGTATAAATGAAAAAAAAACATGTCATTCTAGAAGGTGATAGATTAACACCTCACAAACAACGTTTTCTTTTATTAAATAAAAGGAAGAGGATAATGGGGTTGGATGGTATAATATCCCATTAGTATCATAACATTACAGTATATGTATAATACTTGAGTTTCCAAACCATTTAGACAAAATATAAGTTCAGAGATAATAAGAAAAGAACATGAAATTGAAAGCAATTTAAAGGAAAAGAAGGGGGAAATTACCTCCTAAATCCTCATATTGAGATCCTCCTTAAGGGGCATAAGCTTGGTCTTTTGATTAGAACAGAAGCTCCTAAACGTGGGTAATGGGCTAGGGAAGATTCTTGGGTATATTTTAGTCATGTCTTAATGCTTGAGAGCTGTGGGGGAATGAGGGATTGAAGGGTGGTATTTATAGTGGATGGGAGAGGGGATTTTTTAATAAATAATCCATTAAGTTATTATTTCCCCACAAGACAAGGAATAGTGAGTCTTTCATGGACAAGAATAGTAATTTTATAATCGAATCCCTAACCAAGTGGGCTTACATCAGTATAGCACCACACATGACTCTATAATTAGCTAATTTATATTATTTTTTTAAATTAAAGTATTTCATTATTCATAAAAAATTCAAGTATTTTAGAAAAATAACAAAATTTAACCGAAACCATTTTTTGACATTTATAATAAAAAAATGAATTCCATTTTTCAAAAATAATTTTCTAAATATGATTAATTAAATATTTAATTAAAAAAAAGATTTAATAGAAAAATATAGTTTTTAAAATTAAAACTGATTTTATAATGCTTTAAAAATAATGGAGGGTATTATAAAATTATTTAAAAATCAGAAGACATAGATTTTTAAATTTATAAACACATTTTAAGAAAATATATTTATTTTAAATAAATATATAAATTATAATTAATTATTTGTTACTTGAAAATATACCAAAACGTTTACTATGGTCAAATTGTCACTTTCTAAGAAGCCAAAATGTTATTTAATTATTCATGTGTAAGGTTACTATTATTTTGGAAAACATACTATTCATAAGTGTCATAGTATTATTCATAAGGGTAGGTTACAATTAATAAGTCTATTATACTATTCACAAAAAATTATTATTATTTTAATTAGAATCCAAAAACCATCTTGAACACAACCGTGTATATTGGATTTTCGAAATTCGAAACATAGAAGTGGCTAAATAATGTTTAATGGTAACACAATATTTATTATATTTATATGTCACTTTGATTCCTAATGTGATTATACTCTATGGAATAATTATGAGAAGGCAGTTCCATTGATAAAGCTTTGGGGGGTTACATCCAATATATATTTTCTTTCCACCTCACCCATTATAATATCAATACCTACTAAAAATTCCCCAATCAATATGTTTGGAATAGATTTGGTCAAATCCATTCAACATATTAAACCATTTTCCATGTGTATAGTTATTGGAGACCTTACATCCACATCTACTCATATGACCACATCTTCTCATACCTCTACATCGAATGTGAAGGACATTATTCTTCCTATAGATCTTATTGATGTTCTTCATTCATATCTACATTAGGATATTTTAAAGGGACCTTTTTTAGTATTTTTTTAATCTATTTTTATATTTTAATGGAATCCCCTATTTTATAATCATTTTATTATATTATTCCTGCAATTAATGTTTTCCTTCATTTATTTTTTGATAATCCCAAAATGGTGAGTAAATTCATGAGTAGTGATATATTTCTAGAACTTTATATACAACTATTTAAATTGTTAGAAAATATAATTGTTTATATGAAATTCATTCCAATTTAAATTTCATCTTTTTTATCATCAAAAGGGGGAAATTATTGTCTTCTGATTGAATATAATTATTTTAATGAGGTAAAATCAGGGTTATATTATTATTAATGATTTTGATGTTTTCTTTTAGTAAATTTATTTTAAGACTTTTAGAAATTACTATGTCTAGAGCATGTCATGCCACCATACCATATGAAGGTCAAGTGACTATATATCCTTAGAACATGTTATACTTCAGAATTCGGGATAAAAAAACTGAGTACTATGATCCAGATTAGAAATATTTTTCTAGGTCAGGAACTCACTATGACTTGGAGATTAAGATTAATATATGTTGAGAATCACCTGGCCATATGTACAATCAAAAAACATTGAAACTGATATGTATCGAACACATGAATAAATCATGTTTCCAATCCAATGTATATATAATTTCTCATAACGAAATATAATTGTTGTGTCTATTTAGTATAGAAACCACCTGAGGAATTAAGATACCACATGATGTCCTGAACCTACCAAAAAGAAAAATGAGCTTACTGCATAAAGGAATTAACCAACCATTCCACACTTCAGGAAACTGAATTTTTAAAAATTTCATATATGTGATTTTAGATTTGTTATAGAATGGACAAGGTGGAAGTCACCTACTTTGATGAGATCAATTACATAGAAATTGTCTATCTGGATGAACATACTATGAGGCATGTGTTTGTAAAAATTTAATGTATCAATATATAATTTAAATGCATTCAGAAATGTGAAGGTAATATGCTACATTAATGAACATGATTACATGTGAGCCTTAAAATCTTTAAATGTTAGTTTTTAAGGAAATAAAATAATCATAATCCCATATACTATTTCATTGATTACTCTTTAATTATTTTTTTTATTGAGTTATTTTTATGAAAAATAGGCACTAGTGGTTATAGTGTTGTTGATGTTTCATATACTAAATAATAAGGAAATATACAGGTACACCTACTAAATAGAGAAGACTATATGAAACTCTATTATTGTAAACCTTATAAAAATATTTTTCAAGATTCTTCTAAAGAGAGATTCATGGATGTTGGGAAAGAAAAGCAATTTAGACTAAAATGAATTAGATTTCTTCTTATATCTTAACTCTTTCTATTTTAACTATTATTTTATGTTGTGTTATTTTATTTCTATGCATAATTATAAAACATAGTATCCATTGTTAAACAAGAGTGAACATTATACTGTCAATCAAATAATTTATTTTTACTCCCATGAATAACTGTGGAAGAAGTCCAATAATACGTGGAATATTTTTTTGGTCACCTATAACTATGGATGAGTCTTTGTGTCTAGAAAACCTTATGAAATGTTCTTTTTAAATCATGATCTAGGCTGTTTGTATTTTTTTATAATTAACAATTTAAAAACAAGAGACATCCATGTTTATTGGAGTATATATCATCTTGAGACCAAACCCCTTTTTAAAAATTATAACATGGTTTATCTTTTTTTTCAAAATTTCAAATCAAACATACTTTGATATTATTAACAAATAAATTAAACGCTACATTTATAGTGAGTAATAATTTTTATTTTATTTAAATTTTTTGGTTAAGAAAATTAGTGTCAATAGTTAAAGTACTTTCAAAATTATTTTAAGTAATCCTTGATCTTTTTTAGAATCTATCTGAAAAATAAAATTATATATTTCTAATGTTCCAATCAACATGGGGTTTTTTTATCAATTTTATTATATCGTTTTTTTTAAAATACATTTGTATCCAAATTTACACACCTTTTTGAGTTGTCCACTCTGTCTATAATTATGGATTTTGATATAGATCATTAATTATAAAAAGTGAGTGATCAAGATAATGTCAATGAAAATAAACCAGTAAATCTGTTTTAGATATGAAGTCCTTTAATTATTTAAAATGAAGGTAAATATATAACATTTTTATTTAAGAACACTTTCCTAAATTTGATTTATACTTTTAATATCATAATATATAAAACAATAAAATATACTATTTTGATACCTTTTTATATAACAATCACAATTTCATTATTTGGCCATTTTTGAATCAACTTTCACATTATTTATTACTCCCAAAAAAGAATATAGAAGATATATATTTCATTCCTGATGTTGTAAAATTTACATTTAAATGATCATATAATCAAAAAAATAATTAAAATCTATTTCCCTTATATTTACTAAAACCAATATGGATAGAAAATGTTAATATAGTGAAAAAAACAAATAAACCTCTTCATTAATCTATAAAACGTGATAACGAAACCAAAGTGTTGAAATATATAACTCCATAAAAAATAATCCTAAATCACAATTATCCTCAATAACATCAATATAAAATAAATTTTTTACACTAAAATGTTATCTTTTATCCTTTAGGTTATACCTCGAAATACATAATATCATTATTCCCAAATAATATTTTATATTAAACCTAATGGTTATATATACCTCATCCCAATAAAAAATTTCTCAAAATATCATTAATCTCTTAAAAATCAAAATGATTTTATCCGATAATATGTTTCCCAATATTAAAATAATTTTTTTCCATTAACCTATTTGAGTAAAATAAATTCATATTAACTAGTACATCACATATGCTTGTGGTGAGCATTGCACCCTTATTTCTATTACATTATTGGTGAAACCCCAATGGACTTTCTGGATGCAATGGGTTGTCACCAAAAATGTACGTTATCATTTTTGTAAAACTATAATTATATCATTATTATTACATTCACAAAACATGGTGAACATTCTAAAACATTACACTAGTCATCATATTTATTTTTAAGAACAGTATTTTTTATACAACCAATTTTTAAAAAAAATTATATAATCTAAATTAAATATTATTACTTTAACAAAAATGATTTTATTAACCGTAAATCTAATCACTACCGTTAAAATTATGTTTAGAAAATGTAAAGGCATTATTCTTAAAATAATGTTCTGACTAAAACAAATACTAATCCCTTGGGTGATATTATCATAAATGTATGCCAAAATAATATTAATAATCTTGGGATTCCATCACTTAAAACCTCAAATGGGGTGTCTAAGACCATGAAATTATGATCAACCATAAACTCATAAACCAATAATGGTATCCATAGGATATATTTTAATCTTTAATGAAGACATTTATGATTCAAAGAACTTACACAATCTTTAGATATCTGATGACTCTTATTACCAAAATACCATTGATAAAAATACTTCTACAACATAATTATTTGATTCGAATACATAAATATTTCATCCCTTTTAGTTCAAGTATGGATATAAAATATGTCATTTATTGGTCTAGGAGTTAACCATTACTATAGTTAATTGACCCAGATAATGTCGAGATTCACCACATTTATGATAGTAAACTATAAATATATTTATCTGATAAAATTTATTTCTATCTATTGAACTCTGAAATTTATTTTTCAATTAATTTCCTTATGCCCTTATTTTCCACATAAAAATATTTTATTAGTCCTATGATACATTATCCTAGGTGTCCCTTTCCACACTGCTGACATGAAAGACATAAATCCTTCACTTCTCCTTGGTCTCCACTACTTGAGTTCTTAGAAGACTCCATCATTTTCTTTTTTAGTGAGTATAAGATTAAGATACGGTATATATTGTTAATCAAATGATAAGAGAACTTATTAGGAATAATAATGATATATTTCACTCTAAAAATTATCATATTTGGTTTCTCATAATCACAATATTTCTCATCATATTTAATGTTAACATTATTTCTTTAGGTTCTAGGAATTTAATAAAAACAAAAAGCATAGTGTGAGTACCCATAATCAATGGGAAAAAGCATATAATAATTTATAGGATATTCAAATCAATATAAATTATTTTAAAAACAAGACACATTATATTTAACCTTGGTTATTAATTTTTATCATATATTGAAATCCTTCTTGATGGTTTATAATTAAAATGTTAATTAACCCAAGAATACCCCCGTAGTATTAAACTAGGAGTAAAGAAAGGCCCATTTTAATGGTGTCATGAACCACCTTCCCCATGTTGATGGAAGGGAAAAAAGATTTCCAAACCCTTCCTTCCTCAAGTAAAAGGAGAGATAATGACCCCCAAGGCCCACATTCAATAGGACCTGGAGTGGAGACTAGCACCAAGGGTATAGAATCACACGTAATATGGTTGAAATTACAATTTTTATTTAGTTGGATTTGGATATAAGATTTTAAATCCCAAACAACACCCAATAATGATGTAAAACTAAATCCAAAACAATCTATTCACATATGCATGTTCCAATAAATAGTGCTAAAATAATAAAGAAAAATCAAAAGGGAAGTACCAAAACAAATGAAAATCAATGTCAATGGTCCCGACATCTAAGCTAATAGGGTCTGACACAGTCCTCGAGGTCCTCCTGGAAACATGAAAGTAGTTTTATATAAGTAGGGTGAGTACACACGTATAATCAATAGGGAGAATTAAAATCTATTTTGCAGAAGTGGGGAGGAATTATAATGCCCCATGAGAAAAAGAGATAACCCAAGCACCTAAAAAGGAAACTATCCACCCAAACCTCACCAAGGCACACTCCCCAAATAACAAAAGTTAGGTGAAGTAATATTAATAACACATCATTTTTTGGGTACCCCGCACCATGTTCCCACTAGTTATTGAAGACATCAAATGTGTTATAACCCCCATACTTCTCACCAAATTACCACTTCGATATCCCACACACACACACCTAGGCTACCACAATAACATATCCCACACGTAAACACCTGGGCCACAACAACCACACATCCCACACACAAACACCTCAGCCACAACAACCACAGATAATCACGCCCACAAACACCTAGGTCAAAAAAAACTTCCACCATTCCTGAAGACACATGTCCCCATCACAAAGACACCTGGGAAACAAACTGACTGCACACACATGGGAAAACGTCCACAAATACCCAACCCAAAGAATCATGGGCTATAATGGACCTTAGGATATCCCAACCTACCCAAAGTGTCTTAGGATGCTCATGAAAGGGAGATGAAAAGTAGCTAATGACCAGCTAATCATAAGAATGTTAGAAAAAACAACCTCCCACATCAAATAGGGGTGTTTGGCACGATGCGATCAACCTGGGTGTCGCACAAATATGAAACATAAGAAATACATTATACATATCAGTAAACAAGCACTCATCCCAACCTAGGGGATCCAAAAGCAGCCCATACACAAACACCCACATTACTATTTAGTCATAAAAATAAAAAAATCCACAACCAAGTCACCACACATTCCCAGAAAACAAATCACATTTGATGCCATTCTTGTTATCACATTCAAGTTGTTTCATTTAAATAATTCTTCACTACTATGAAACTAACAGTCATACCCATAAGCCTAGTAAGGATAAAAAACCAAGCAACAAATTAAGCATTCACACCCAGTTATCTTGTAATGTCACAACAAAAAAATGGATCGATGAGATCCCTCGAAGTACTAGAACCAAACCATGCCCCAACATAATTTCCCACATGGTCTCAAATCCACAAACCTACAACTGCACCACAATAGGGGATCCCATCCCCATCCACGTCACCCCATAATAATCAAGCAGAATAATGACCCATATTACCAACATAGAGAAAGGAAGATTCCAGACTCAAACACAACATTCATCAAGTTCTTTCTATCTATTTGGTTAACTGGGGTGACCATACAAGGATTTGTATTCACTGAGAATCTATTTAATCAACCGAGTTTATGAGATTAACCAGTTTCCATGTTGCATCCATTCAATGACAAAGTTATCTAGAAAAATAGATGTTCATTAGTGAACAATAAAGTACCACCAATGGCCATGTTTTTTAGTGAACATAAGCCCCAACAATTCAAAACATATATTTATGGGTAAAAGAGTACAAAAACGTCATCAAACACACCGCTTAATTCTTTAAAAATAATTTATTATATTTGTTAAGGTTTGGTTTCATCCATACCTATAGAAAAAATAACATACCCACCATACATTATACAAAATAAATAGAGAAAAAGGAAGAACCCTACCTGTATGATCAAAGATTGATGTTTTTCTCCTCATGCCAAGAATTGGGGATGCATGACATGCAGGGGAGGAACTCTGTGGATTCAAAGAGTGTGTAGGAAATGCTCCTACATAGGTGCGCCACAAGCCTCAGGAAGGGGAACTCCAAATGCACCAAGGAAAGGAAAAGAGACCAGACAAGAAGAAGAAATAATTCATGTATGATAAAAGGAAAGTTCCTAGTGTTACGTGATATGAATTTTGAATGGCCTTAATAGTGGATCGTGGTTTCACCATGAATTTGGATGGTTACACACGATGGAATTAATTGTTATTTAATAATTTTCATCGGAGAGGTGTCCATAATAGCTGTGAATTAAATGATTTCAATTAAAGAGTAGAAAACAAGCCAATTAAGGGTCTTCTCAAACTTAGGGGATTTTAAACATTTTTTATGGGGATAAAAATGTCCTTGAATCTATTTAAAAAGATTAAAAGACATAAAAGTGGTGTTATGGGAAACTGGGGAAAGGAAAACCTGACAACCCCCACCGATCGGGTGTGGCGCCGATCAGTGACTCACCGATCGAGGATACTGCGAGCAGTGACACAACGATTGGGGGCACACTGACTGGTGAGTCACCGATTGGTGAGAATGATTAGCAACTCACCAATCAATGTCACTGATGGGTGACACCACAGTGTCTACCTGCCACCGATATGGCACCCTTTAGACCTAATAATGGGGCCCAAGACATCCCAAACACCATAAATTGTAAAATTAATGGACTAGGTGGTTCCGAGCAATTACATTAGATAACTCTCAAACTATTCTCATCATCAAGAATCAAAATTAAACCCAGTTCTATAGAGAGGGGTCCAAAAAAGCACCATGAAAGATACCTCCCTTGTCCAAAACACCCTACACATCTGGGAACACCTCTTCATCAAGTGACCACACAACATATAAGGTTCAAAACATCCAATCATAGGGATTAGGGATTCCCATACTCCATGTAAAGATACTATCCGCTTTGGGAGGAAATGACTCACCCGCATAGGTTTAATCACATCCACTTTAATGTGTATTGATTAGGGATCAGGTCCTCCCCTTTCCACAGTCATGACTCTTCACACACACATAGATAAGATGGAAAACAACACATTTCATATTTCATAAGGTCACCCCTACATAATACAATGTATGAAACAAAAAAAAACTCAAAACAGCTCTGGGTATTGGGTGTGCATCTATGCCCCCCATTCCATGGTATACTCCTCGAGGCCATAATGCCTCTCTAACACACGAACCAAGAGAATGGCTCATCTAAAAAGCACCTACTCCTCATGATCCTCGATCCTCATTGGTCGCTCTATGAAAGTCATGTCATCCTCGATATCCAGCTTTCCCTGGTCGAGGACATGTAAATCATCATGTAGATACTGATGGAGATGAGACACATGGAAGATATCGTGCACCATATGTAGCAGAGGTGGTAGGTCCAGCTGATAATCTACTTTTCCACCCACATCAACACCATGAAGGGTCTAACGAACTTAGGCGAAATCATACTTTCCCTACCGAACCTCTGTTTCCCATACCAAGGGGATACCTTCAAGAACACGTGGTCCCCGACCTCGAACTCCAAGTATCCCATACTATGATCAACATACGACATCTGTAGGTCCCAAGCTTCCTCCATACTCTCTCGTATAAGCTAAACCTTCTCCATCAGTATCTGCACTACCTCGGGGCCAAGAACACCGGCATCCCTGACCTTTTCCCAATATACGGGTGAGAGACATGGCCTCATGTACAAATATTTGAATGGATCCATACCAATGGTATAGTGATTGATATATTTTTAGGAAAACTCTACCAGAGGCAAGTGTTGTACCCATGGTCCCCCAAAGTCCAAAACACATGCCTATAACATATATTCCAATGTTTGGATGGTGTGCTCTATCTACCCATTTGTCAGGGGGTAGAACGAAATGACGAGGCATAAATGGGTACCAAAAGCATGTTGTAATCCTCTCCAGACCTGTGAGGAAAAACGAGTATCACTATCAGAGATTATGGCCCTCAGAACTCCATGAAACTACACCACCTCATCTACGTACCTCTGTGTTATGTAATCCACCACACTTGACTCCTTGATTTCTAGGAAGTGAGTTGACTTCATTAGCTGGTCTACCACTATCCAGATAGCATCAAAACCTCATTGAACTCTGGGTAGTTCTATAATAAAATCCTTCATGATGTTGTCTCACTTCCACTCGGGGACATCTAAAGGTTGTAACATACCTACTAGGATGTTTTGTTCAGCCTTCACCTATTGAAACCGGAGGCACATTTCCACAGACTCTACCAATACCCCCTTCACCCTGGGCCAAAAAAATTGACCCCTCAAGCCATGATACATCTTATAATCTTCTGGATAGACTGCCAGGGGTGAGTTTTAGAACTCACCAAGAACTATCTTGTGCATTCCCACGAGTATGATCATCTTTCCGCGAAACAACATATGATTCTGGCAATATTTTGACCATACATCTGGAGAATTTCCCTAGCTAACACGTTCACACATCACATCAGCTTCTAAGTCCCCCCACTGAGACTCCTCCACCTATTGTAACAGAGAGGACTGAACTGTCATCTAGAATAGACAACCTTTTCCATCATATACCCTTGCATAAAAGTGTTGGGAAGCCAACTCCTCTATCACCTTCCATGAATCTGCCGATTCTTGAACCCCATACTTCTGTGACAACCTTATCAGGGTATAAAACTCTACAATCCCCTTTCCTGAGGTGTAGGAAATTTCTATGTCCTAGTCCTAATGAAAATTCATACACCTCCACGATCGCAAGTTCATGTCCCGCTGGGAGAAGACAAAAATCAAGATCTTATGATCGGTGAAGAACAAAAAGTGCACACCATTGAGGTACTTATGTCAAAACATTAGTGTGAACAAAACCACTATGATCTACAATTTTTTCATGGAATAGTTATTCGCATGGGGAAGTAAATTTCTAGACCCATAAAAGATCACACCTGATGTTGAATCATCAGACACAGCAAGACTTGGCCTAAATCATCATATAACACCTTAAAAAAGTCCCCCTCTTCTGGAAAACTTAGCACTGGGGCACTAACCAACTTCACATTTAGATAACTGATGGATTCCTAACACTTCTCACTGCCCAAAATGCCTAGTCCTTTCTGGTAAAAGCTATAAAAGGAGGTGAAACTTTAGAGAAGTAGGGCACAAAACCTATGATAATATCCTGCCAACCCCAGGAAACTACAAACCACTATCACATTCTTAGGTTCTTCCCAAGAAAGAATTGCTTCAACCTTTGACGGATCAAACACTATTCCCTACTTAGACACCACCTATCCAAGGAAGTTTAAATCTCATGTCTAGAACGTGCACTTAGATAACATTCCGTAGAGATGGTGTAGTCGTAGGACGCCTAAATCCATTCTTAGATTCTTGGTGTGATCCTACTCTGATCTTGAGTAGATGAAAATATCATTAATAAAAACGAATATGAATTGGTCTAGATATTCCTGGAATAAGGGGTTAATCATCACCATGAACACGGATAGTGTGTTCGTAATGCTGAACGACATGACCATGAACTCAAAGTGCCCATATCTACACCAGAAGGCAGTCCTTAAGATGTCACCCTCTTCCACCCGCAACTAGTGATATCCTGATGGAAGGTGGCTCTTGAAGAACCATCCTACACCTTCAACTGATAAAAAAGTTCTTATATCCTTGAGAGAAGGTAAGAGTTCTTGATCATTACTTGATTCAGTCTCAGGTAGTCTATCCACATTCTGAGATCACCATCTACCTTCTTCGTGAACAAGACCAGATCACCCCATGGTGACACTCTTGGTCGGACAAATCCCTTCTTCATTATATCATCAATCTAAATCGATAACTCCTACAGATCAGAAGGCTCCATTTTGTAGAGATCCATCAAAATCGGATGAGCACTTGTTTGAAAGTCTATTCCGGACTCATAATCACATCGAGGGGGTAGAGTCATCACCTTAGTAGGGATGATGCCAACGAGATCCCTGAAAATTCCCAAAACTTCTACCATATCTGAGTTTGTTGACTCCCCTGATATCTCAGGTAACAAGGAAAGAAGGGGCTCCCTTTACAATAACCATCATGGAAAACCCATTTTCTGATGAAAGATACACACTAGCTGCCCATATCTGAAAACACAATCCTTCTTCAGAATAAGTAGATAATGTAACATATATAGAACAACAACTTGATGCCAGAAATGACATCATATGGCTGTATCTGTAGCAAAAGAAGGTCCCCATTGGACTAATGTGGTCGCAACATCAATCTAAATCCCCAAAAACCTGATACAAGGTGTTCTAACCTCCTACTAGAGTACTCAAAACTAGGGGTATGGGATGCCTCTATACGTCTAGACCCAAAGCATGGGCTAGACTGGGTGCATCCAAGGAGTGAAAATATCCTAAATTAAAAAAGGCATATTCAAGAGTACTAAATATGCTGATCATACCTCGAACAACTTATAGCCCTTAATGAACTATTGCCTCTATGGCATGAAACTGCCCACACCCAGCTTCTCTTCCCCTCAACTGTTGGCTACCTCCCTGAACATGACCTGGTCGAAGTCCCTGAAGAGTACCCTGAGGTCGGCCTCCTTGTACAATGTTTTCTCTTGTAGGAGTGGGAGCTTGCTGTCCCTAATGCTACTATTGAAAGGACCTGGATGAAGACTACTTCTGCGGAGGTGGGCACTGAACCGACCCACCCCCACTGTACTTCACTCAGTCCAGGCACTAATTCAGAATATTCCCACAACTACCAGAAATGAAGAATCTGGGTCCTGGTCCCACAAAGAAGGGGTGAGGACCAAGAGATCGAAATAGGAACTGCTGGGGCCTACTCCCCATTGGACAAAACCTAAAATGCCCTGATGCTAGAGGACTTATAATGACGGGTTTCCCCTTTGACAGGCCAAACTGGACCCCCTCTTGGGGGAACCCTCTTAATATGTGCATCCTAACCACCAGTTCATCCTTTTTATAGACCTCTAAGTAGGTCGGTAGGGTGAAGGTAGTAATAGATTACTGAAGAGAATGATGAAGTGCCTCCTCTAAACATCTCACCCGAGACTCCACATTTGAAAAGAGGTCTGGAGAAAAGAGAAGGAGATCCTTGAAATTGATCCCCAGCTCCCTTACTGACATGCTCCCCTACTGTAAGGAAAGTAGCTCCTACCTATTTTTTGCCTTCATCATGGAAGAGAGGAATTATGACCAAAACTCTCTCTAAAAGTTAGTCTAATAAACAAAAGCCTCCCTCTTCTCCCCAATATAGAGAATCCACCATTAACGCACCGCTCCTGCATCTAGATTATAGATAGAGGAACCCAATACTCCATCAGAGCCTGGATCAAGTTGAAATCTGTCACCAACTCCTCGATCCATCTCTCTGTCTCCATGTTTGAGAGGCTACCCTCATACATATCGAGGGTCTTCTATTTCCCAGACTACTCATGGTCATTATCTGGGTTCCATAGCTACAATGTAAATAAGTAATACCTATGACCAAGTAGTGTAGAAGATTGATTTTATAATTTTCATAAAACTTTTATTTACTTTATATCCCAAAAGTTCCCAAGACACACAAGAACACAAGTCATTATGATGCATATATATTATCTAGGGCCTCTACCCTGCAATCAGTGTAGCCTCACATGGTCATTCGGTAGGTCCAGAGTCTTTGCATCAGATCACAAGGGCCCCAAAAATCCCATGTCCAAGCTAGTCTTCCATGGCCTATTTCATGCCCTAAGATTGCCTAACACTATTTCCCTACCATCCCATGAAATCCTCACTATGACTAGCTCCTAACATAATCCTATATCTCAACCTCCTTTGATACCATTCTGTCACGACCATCCTTCACCAAGTTGAATGAAGGGACAAAAGATTCCCAAACACTTCATTCCTTATATTGAAGGAGGGATAATAACCCACGAGAACCACCATCCATAGGCCTCGGAGTGGCGACTAACACAAAAGGTATTGAATAACATGTAATATGGAAGGCATTAACATTTTATTTAGTAGGATCTGAAGATACGATAATAAATACCAAACTACACTCAATCAAGAAGTAAAAGCAAATCCAAAAAAATCCATTCCCATATGCATGTTCCAATAAAAAGTGCTACAAAAATATAGAAAACTCTAAAAAAATGTACCAAAATAAAATAAAATCAACGCTAACAATCCCAACGTCTGAGATAATAGGATCCGACATAGTCCTTGAAGTCCTCATGGGGACCTAAAATCATTTTTATATATGTAGGGTGAGTACACATGTATACATAGTTGAGAAAAACGAAATCTATTGTTCACATGTTTTGAGGCATTCTAATGCCCAATTAGAAATGTTAATAACTGAAGCACCTAATAAGGAAACTTCCCACCCATGAAAACTCACCAAGGTACACTAGAAAAATAACACTTGTCAAGTAAAGTAATAGTAATATAACATCGATGTTTGTGTACCCTTCACACATTCCAACTGGTTATTGAAAACATCCTACGTGTCAGACCTCCCCCACCATTCTCACCGCAGTCCCACTTCCATAACTCACCCACACACACCTGGGCTACCACAAACACACATCCCACCCACAAACACATAGGCCAAAACAACCACACATTCCACCTGAATACACCTAAGACACAACAACCACACATAACCACAATCGCAGATACCTAGGACAGAACAACTACCGCCACGCCTAAAGACACCTAGGCCTCATCCCAAAGACACCTAAGAAATAACCTGCATGCACACACCTGTGAAATCCACCACAACTTCCTTGACCGAAGAATATTCTGCTATAATGGACCTCTGGCCATCACAGCCAGCCTGAAGAGTCTTGGGCTACTCGGGAAAGGGATCAGAAAAAGAGCTAATAACCAACCACTCATAGGGGTTCTAGAAAAAAACCCCTCTCCCATGCAATGAGGGTGTTCTCCACAAAGTTCTCAACATGGTTGTGGAACAAATAATAATAATTAGAACTAAATTATACATATTGGTAAATAAGAACTCATTGCAACCTAGTGTTTGAAAAACCATCCCATACACAAACACCCTCATTAATATTAATTCATAAAAAGAACCATAGCCACAACCAAGTCACAACTCATTCCCAGAAAACAAATCCCCTTTGAACCCATTATTTTTATCACATTCAAGTGGTTTAATTTAAATAGTTCTTCACTACCGGGAAACTAACATGCATAACCACAAGCCAAAGATGAAAAAACAACCAATCATCATATTAAGCATTCACACCTAGATCTCTTGTAAGGACACAACATCGAAAGGGGTCCATGCAATCCCATGAAGTACTAGAACCAATCCAATCCCCAACATCTGTCCCCACACAGCCTCTGATCCAAAAACCAATATCTGCACCACAACAGGGGATACTATCCCCATCCACGTCACCCCAAAAGAATCATGTAGAACAATCACCCATATTACCAAGATAGAGGAAGGGTGTTTCTATATTCAAAAACATCGTTTATTAAGTTACATTTTTTTGGTTAACCGAGGTGACCATATAAGGATTATTATTCATTTGGAATCCATTTAATCAACCAAATTTATGTGATTAACCAGTTTCCATGTTATAACCACTCAATCATGTAATTATTTAGAAAAACAAAGGTTCATTAGTGCACAATAAAGGACCACCAATGACCTTGATTTTTTATGGGCATAATCCCATTAAATTCACAACAAAAATGAAAGGGTAAAAGAGTACAGAAATAAAATCAAACACACCCCTTTATTCATTAATTTTTTTTATTATCATTGTTATGGTTTGGTTTCATCCATCCCCATAAGAACATTAACATACCCACCCTGTATGATACATATTAAAGATAAATGAAGGAATAAACCTACTTGTATGATAAACGATCAATGTTTTTCTCCTCATTCCAAGAACTGGGGATGCATGACAAGAAAGGGAAGAACTTCGGGGACTTCATGAGTGAGAAAGAAAGGATCCCACATAGTCACACCACTAGGTTTGGGAAGGGGCACTCCAAATGCACCAAGGAATGAAAAAGAGGCAAGCCAAGAAGAATAAAGGATTCCTATGCGATAAAAGGTGAGATCCAAGAGTTACATGATATGAATATTTAATGGCCTTAAAGGAAGATTGTGGTTTCACCACATGGTTAGACAATTACACAAGATGGAATTAATTGTTATTTAATAATTCACATCAGAGAGGTGGCCATAATATTTGTGCATTAAAGGATTTCATTGAAAGAGATAAAAATGAGTCCATTGAGGAGGGAATCCCAAACACTAGAAATAGGCAATGTAATGGACCAAGAGGGTTTGGGCTATTACACATAGACTAGGTGATGATTGATTAAAATACAAATACACTAATTTCACATTTATTACACACATGTAGAAATTCATCAGTTCCACATCCACTTATTTTATCCAGATAGGAATGTATTGATAGAAAAAAACATTATCTACACCATACCAACACATTGGGATGCTATATTAAACATATACTTTTCCTTAATGACATCTGTAGGGATATATCATCTAATCTATGTTTTCATAGATCTAGTTTCCATGTTTTATAATAATTTGTATCTTATACAATCTATAATGTGTCCATCCCTAGTAGCCCAATGTGGGTGGTTACTATTTTTATATTGGAACTAGATATAAGGAATCACATCCTCAAGGACTGAATAGTTTAGTAGTCTTGGAATACTAGATATGTACAAGAATCTCATATTATTATTACAAAAATAAACAAAAAAATATTATTTTATTTTATATCACAATGATTACAATTAGAATATCTATACGTATCAATAATAAAAACTTAATTGAATCCTGGGGAAGGGAAACATTTGAAAGTCTATAGATCTAATGCTTAATAAGGGTATGAATAAAATAAAATATATGATAAATTAATATTGAATAATAAATTTTAAATGGTAAATAAGTAAACCACATTCCATTTAATAATTAAAATAAACACGATGAATAATGTGGTTGGTATAAATAATGATAAAATAACTCCATATAAATAATCATATTAGCTTTAAAATTATCCATGTATATTATAAATAATAAAATAATCACATCGATATATATTTAGTTATTGGGGATTATAATTACATTAAACCCACACACACCACAAACACAAGCTAAAAAAGAATTCAATAGCCCCCAAGGGATATCCCACCCATTAAGCCTTATTTATTACGTACATGGTCTGAAGGTTTAGTGTTCATAAAGCCCATTACCTATCCTAATGGACCACAAACTAGCCTGAAGGACTAGTGCAATATAATGCCAGAACCATATTGCATGCATCACCACCTACTTGTGTCATGAGTCATGCTTGGGTCACTACCTAACGGAAGAATTTCAATCACACTCTAATTCGAACCCGAGTCAGATACTAGATTACAGGAAGCCTTTACCACTCAGGTAAGCCCGAAACTGCACATCAATATAAAAACATAATATCATAATTAGATAATGGATAATTCCCAACATCATAAACACACTTTCAAGGACCCTTTCCAATACATCATACACATATGGTTATGGTATCATTGAAATACCCAAGCTACTATATCCCTCAAGACCCACTGATGTGTCGAGGGGCTATAGTGATCCCCACCCATCACTTTCTAAGCCCAATGTGTTCCTCATATGAAATGGGAGAAAAATAATAATTATAAAAAATTCAAATTAAAAAAATATCATAAGAACATTTAATAATTTTACTATTAAATATATATAATCATAAACCATCCAGAGTGAAATAGATAATGGTATTAAAGTAGTACAACCATAGTCAAACTAACATAAACCATCAATATAAATTATAATGATGGTATTATTACAACACATCCCCTGCCAAAATTATTATAAACCATCTTGATAAATAATGAGCATGGTATCATTATAAAATATCCTTTTTATATCATAATTTAATGAATTATTTGTTTTTATTGATGAATATAAATTCCATAACATGGTAATTAAAATATCTCTTGAGGGAAATACTCTTTTCTCTTTTAATATTCAAATTTGTAAACATAAAAATCCATGAATATCTGGAAAAATATTATTTGAAATGATCCTTGTAAAACTATTATGGAATCATTAAATCATTTATTGTTTATGATGACAAGAAATTGCATTCATTCTGTATGATTAAGAGAAACATTCCTTTCACAATTTTATAAGAAATATAAAAAAGAACAAATTTTGTAAAATAAAAGGAATATTCATTTTAAAGTTTTTCTAAAATATAATAATGGGTAAAAATAAATGTAATAAAATCATACAATAATATTAAATATATTGTTGAAAACATTTTTGTCAAATATGGGTATAGAAGAAAAGGTGTTTTTATCTGTTGTGAGAAATGAAGGCATATTTTATTAAAAATATTTTCTGATTAATTTTAAGTAAAAAAGAGAGTAACATGATACTATTACTTGAATATTTCATGAAGAAATAGAGGAAAAGAAAAACTTTTAGTTTTATGTTAGAACATTCAAATAATTCTACCATTGAAAATATTAACATTAACAATCCTAAATAATAATTAGAATGTGAAATAAACTCTAACCAATTCGGTAAATTTTGAACTGTAAAACTCATTAGATAAATAATATCAAATGAAATTTTAAATACCATGAATACTAATAGATTCATTTTATAACTCATAAAATGGTCAGTATATACCATAGAGAGAATAAATTAGTGGTGAATATGGCATATGTCTCAATAATATAAAAGTAAGATGAGATAACCTTAACACATGTATGATTTTTTTATCACATGTTCAAAAATACCACATAAAAATATAAATATTTTAATTATATATAAATTAAATAACCATACTAATATATTATTTACTTATAATGGATTTTCAACAGTTTGTTAAAAATTCATTTTTAAAATCACTTTTTTGGGTTATAACTACATCGATTTTAATGTGTGTTTGGGTTTGGTAGTTTTTCTACCTAGACATGGATCATCGATAAATTATATAAAGAATTTTAATAATTATTTAAATATCATATATATTAATTATATAAGTATTTATAATTTACAATATTATTTATATATAAAAAATGAGTCATTCCGTCCATGGAGATAGTCGACCATACGTACACATGAACAATATTTCAATTTTTTCTATGGATGGAATTAAAGTTAGGTAAATAATATTTAAAATTATATAATAATAATTATATAATAAACTTTATATATCTTCACTAAATATATACTCATTACCTTCCATTTAAAAATAAAATGGAAAATGTATCACATCGGTTCTTAGATGCAGTAGACCACACGTAAGCAAAAGAGACATTATAATTTTACAAAGGATTTGACAGTAAGACTTTTGATGAGATATTATAATTACATAAGTACAATTTATAATAAATATAATATATATTCATTAATTATATCAATATATCTATCCATGAGTGGTAATTAAAGAAAATGAATTACACTGGTTTGCAAGGTGGTAGTCAACTATGCACATGATTAACGAGTTCATTTCCCTTTTGATGTAATAGGATATGTATCTAGACTATTTAAAAAACATAATGAAATATAAATATATGGGATATTATGGTGTTAAAATTTACAATATTTGGAAAATATTCGAAGGTGTTAAATGAAGAACTAAAATAAAAATTCATTGTTAAGAACTATAGGTATTCATCTGAAAACCTATATTAGTTTAAGTTTAAAGCCAACCTAGAATGATTTCATAATTTAAAAAGGGACTATTGGTCATGGTAAGGGATTTATATAATTTATTTGGGAAGGTATAAGTATAAATGTTCTTTGGAAGTGTGAATTGGATAAGAGAGAATATTCCCTTTATAAGTGAGGGCGAGGACATACTTCAAATTTTTTGAAATGAAAAAAATGTTCCCATGTTTTACACATTTAAAAATGAAACAATGGCTCATAATTGAACTTTATATGATAAAAGGTCAAATTATTTCCGTATAAAAGTAATTATATATGTTTTTTGGGTAATGTTACCTCTTATCTTTTTAATTTAACCACTTATAAACCTATTTTGACATTAATCACAATAATTAATTTTACTATTCCAACTATTCATTAAGAAAAGAAATTATGTTTATACTATTAAATAGTAATAATTATTATAATTCAAAATATAATTTTTTTTTCAAATTTAGATCATATAATGGGTATAACTTTAATTAAAATAAAACCAATATAGATAAAGAAATATGGTTTTCCAATGAAAAGTTTTCATAAGTATAAAATGTTTTCATATCAAAATTTAATGTTAAATTGATTATAATGAACTAATTTTTATTATTTATAATAAAATTTATATAATTCTCTTTTTACATGTTTTTTAAAAATATAATTTAAATTCTTTTTAATTCTTTAAATGTAAAGGTAATTTTCAATTAAATCAGTATTTTTCAGAAGTCATCAAAAAATTTATATTTTTTAGAAAATTCCAAAAAATAAACCCTAAAATAATTTATATATGATTATTTAAGAAATTATGGTCAATTTTTTAAATAAATATTATAAAATTAGTAAAAATTAATTTTAAAAAATGTTTGAACAATTCGAAAAGACCACTTTTTAGAAAAGTATAGTATTTAAGAATGAAACTACATTCATTCTTACCCCATGTTTAGAAAAAATATTATATGAATTACATTTTTTATTGAATATAGAGTATATAAATTTAATTTTAATAATTCACTAAGAGGGATTAATTTAATTTATATAAGAACATAATGCACACATAATATAGTTTTTTCATATAATAATTTCTTTTAATTTCAAATCATTATTATTTTGATTCCTAATCAATTGATAGACAATGAGTTATTTTACACATGTTTCAACCATATTTTTCAAACAATTTATTTATTTTTATTCCAAAAAATCAATTTAATGTATATGCTATATCATTTACGTTAAATAATAATATTTTGATAGTATATCGTGGTTTGTTCAAACATAGTGTTGCATGTAATTAATGATTTTTAAGAAACAAAATTTATTTAAATAGTAATATTTATATAATTTCTCTGTATTACATGGAAAGTGTTTTTTGGTAACATGTTTTTGAGAATTGTTACTATAAATTGCGTACCATCTCAAGGAAACTATGAAAGGCGTTATTGGGTGTCCCTAGGAAGGTTTATAGTTTGGCTATACAGTGTGGATGCCTAGGTGAAAACTTGTGATATGTGAGCTATTGGAAAATAATAGTGCATGGTTGGTACATGGTTTATCCAAAATTTATGTCAAAACTATGGGACCCCTTGATTTATTACAATATAATTCCATGGTTTACCTAACCATGTGTCATAATCGTGAAGCTATCAGGCTGTTTTCTAGTAGCACATACAAGGTTAGTGCATAGTTTTACAAAATGTACAGGATTACTATATTATGTAAATTTAATGCTCTGAAAATTAATCATTAATATAGATTAAAGACCCAAGAGTCTTATTGTTCTTATCATCTCTTACATTACCAAACTCTTCTTCCTCACTAGGTTTCTATGGTAATTCCATTGGATCTTGAATAAACCTTTGATTAATTAAAGTGTGTTCATTCTTCAGAGTTAGTAATATGTCCTCATACTATCTTTTTCAGTCAAGAACAATTTCTATTTTCTCCCCTATCTCTCTCAATATATTAAAGATATATATCTAATCCACCATAGATATATGTATGTGCTATGAATTTTATCTTGATGAGATACTATTAGATCTATTGTAATGTAGTTATTTTGAGGCCAGATCTAGAGTTGTTGTGACATTCTTTATTTTCATTATTAACTCTGAAGTAGGTGAATTATCTCTTATCACCAATTATTTACATACAAAAGGTCTTAAAATTATTGAAAGGTTTCCTTGGTATTTCTAGAAAATATTGAATTATTATTTAAGGAATACCCTTTTTGACTATGGAATTGGGAACAAGGAAATTAGGTTGATGATTGAAAAACCACATTTTAAAATATTAAATAAGAGATTTAAAATTTTGTATTTGGTTTGATACAAGATATATGTTCAATAAAATGTTTTTTGGAGAAGAAAAGGTATATGTGGAATGAATTTATATAAAATATTGTTTTTTAGACATAGTGTTGTGTAATCATTTTTCATTATATTGGGCATTGATGAAACAAACATGCTACTCAATTCCAAAGGTGTAGTGAAAAATGTGATTAGTCACATTTTGACTAATTTATCAAGGGTTACAAGAAACCCATGAGTATGTAACATTTATTTGTTAAGAATATATTGGATATATAGAGATACATTTATTGGTATTCTCATATGATGGAATGATATTATAAATTTATTTTGTTGAAATATTTTTCTTTTGCTGTTTTACTTGTGATAATATATTTTGAGAATATCACCGTACTCTTATTTATTTATATCTTTGTAATAATAAGATTATTTTATAAAATGAGATAACATGTTTTTGAACTAGTGGAAGTTGTTGGGAATAATTTTCGGATTACATATAAATTGTTATACTCAACACCTACTTGGGAACATTTGTGCATTTACATATGTTTTATAAAAGGGAAACAATTGAAATGTATATTACATCTCTAGTGATTAATCTTAATACATTGAGAGAGACAAATAGATTTATATCTTTGGGATAGATTTATTTATTCTTGGTTTGATTCCTCATAGGTGAAATAAGTTTGTGTCATGTTCAGTCATTATAGGTTATCATCTCTCATTTCCATTTTTACTATGATATTGTTGATCTATTGGTTTTACCATTGTGTTGTATTATTTATTCTCATAAATCATAATAATTGTTTTGTTATTTATATTTATATTGAATGGATTACTGATTTATATAGGTAAATTTATCCCCCATTATTCTCTTAGGAATTTTCATTTATTTTCAACATTTGATGTCTTGGGTATGTCATCTATGGTTAGTGGCCCTTCACCTCCTCTCAAGCCAATGTGTTGGGGTGTGATGTTATAAGGATGATTCCAAATTTTTGAGGTAGTTTATCAACTTGAATATTCATGGTTTATTGAAATTATCATAAAATATATGACTAGAATAAAAAATTATATTTTATATGTTTTTTTAATGTTTAGTAGGTATAAAATTAATCAATGTTACGAACAATGTGATATAGTTAAATGAGTATTGAAATATCTTAAGGGTACTCTGAATTATAGTGCATGTCATGGTAGAATATCAATATTGTATGTAGGATTTTGTAATAAAATATATATTATTAATATTGAGAATCACCATTTATGAGTGGTTGGATTTGCATTCATTAAGATAGAGTGATCTCTTTTAAATTAATGAAACAAAGTTAATTAACATACTGAAAAATGAATTCTGGATTTTCTTCTTTAGTAGCTACTTGAAAATAGATGGACTTGTTTAGATCTATTTTCCCATTAATCTATTTTATAATATACACATTCATGTAGTTTTTATAAAATTTTGTAGTCAATAAATATTGGATTATCTATATAGCTATAGTTATAATGAAAAATTGATAGACTCTAGCCTCACACACATATATATAAAGTAATAGATGAATTTATTTTTACTGAAACTATGGGAATTTTTAGATCCTTACATAATTTGATATTTCTATTTGAGAATGTACTTTTAATGGAGTTGTTTTATATAGATTCATTAGGGGTGTTTTTAATGTTTTAATGAAAAGTACACTTTTTATGAGACCTGAATATTACATATTTTTATGTTATGTTTATATGATAAATATTGGAAATTTAAACATATATGTGAAGGAAACATGATATGTATGTCACATCCTATGAAAATGGTGTTTGGGGCCCATTAAAAAAGGTTTGTGTGTTTAGAATTCTAAATGAACCGAGGAATTGATACATGTGATTGAAAATAGGGATACTTTTTAGTTCAACTATGTGAATGTATGAGTGGGGCCAATCTAAAGAGTTTATGACTATAACACTCAGAAAATAATTAATTTTTAAGAGTAAAAATTATATAATGGTTCCTAAAATTATATTTTGAAATGTGAAATTTTAATTGACCTAAGTAGTATTTATCCAGTTAAGAGTATGAATTAAATTTTTTAGGATGTGTCCACACATTTATCCATACAAAATGAATTATTATCTACCATATAAAGGTTCCTATTAAGGGAAAAATTTATTTATGAATGTTTAATCCAAGAGTGTATGGTGACTGATTTTCATAAATTTATTTTTTTAATTTTTAAATTGGTAGATGATTATCAGATTATGAATTTTTTATAGTTATTTTGAAATGTTTTTTATTTTAGTTTCCAAGTAGGGAAATATTTTACAACCCCATATAAGATAGTGGGTTTGGATGGGGCAGTATTATTAAAGGAGAACTCATTTATGATTATTTAAAATAATAATGTGAGGAAGAAAAATCTCATGGGGATTATTCATGGTTCCATCAACATACATATGAATGTATGCATGGGATCACAAAATTTGACACTTTGATTGTCCACTTTTAACTTCGCAAATAATTTATATGTAAAATCCATAAATGTTTCATTATTGTTCTCGATGGCTCGGTATGTTATAACAGTTTGATTCCAAGCCTAAATGGCTACGTCCAAAGAATTATCCTAACTCACTGAATGAGTATGATTTGAATTATTAATAAGACATGGAATAGTCTGTTGAAAATGATTGTTTTATAGAGGGTTTTTTCTATTATACTTACTAGAGGAGGTGTTATCTAATGGAAGGTATTAATACAGATAGGGTATTCATTTTTAGAATAAATGTTTACCCAATTCCATGTGGAAGGATATGTTTTCCAAAGAGTTATTCTATTACCTATAAAATAGAGTCTCCATTGTTCAGAAAATTAATACAATTAAATAAACTTCGAAGAACTCTAATCACTATCAATAATTAAGAATCTATAATTCCCCATTACCTTTATGTCAGGATTGTTATTTAGTTTCCCTTTTCACCAGATGAGTAATTTTGACTTGAATTGGGAGGATACCTATAATGGTAAAGTCATAGATTTATTGGATTCATGGATTTTCCCTATGATTTTATACTATTATATGGGTTGTTAAATGGAATGTAAAGGGATTCCACAATATTTAATCTCAACAAAACACATTCCATTTGTTGAATTCAGAACATGGGAGTTAGAATGTCTTGTAAGGGTTAAAAACCATGTAATGTGAAAAATCAAGTTTTTAATATGAGATGATGTGTTTTTCAGTGACACATAAAATGAAAGGGATTAAAAATGTGTAAAATATTACATTTTTTGTAATTCCACGTGTTCCCATTTTTAGGGTTTCATGTGAGTGTTTTGGGGATCATTTCTTATAGAATCCTCCTCTACTCATCCAAAGCTCTTACATTAATAGGTTTTCGGTATCTTCCTTCCATCCAGATTGATTAGTTCAATGGTTGATCAATAGGTTTAGGCGATTCTATTTTTTGGGTAATCCTTTTTTTATTTTCTCTATCATCAGTGGGTATAACTCCATTTATTGTAGGTAAACATAATTGGATTGTGTTTTCTATCAATCATTTTCATTCTTTAGTCATGAATTATCCTCCAAAGGTAGATATTCTGGGTTTGAATACTCTTCGTTAAAGGTGGATAGGTTTTATACACACTCGAGGTAGATGGATCTCCTTAATTTTTCTAATTTCTAGAATTTCTTGTTGTTCATACTGATTTATTGAGATTTCAAAGGGAATAATATGCATTGAAACTAAAAAGGGGAAAGGGTTCACATTTGAAAATGTGTTTTTATGTGAAAAAGGAATTTCATTTATTTAAAATGGAAAATGTTTTTTCAAACCCTAAATCATATTTTCTTGGCTTTGAAATTGTTTTATTAACAAATGGGAATGGTTTTTAAAACTGAAATAGAAAAACATTGAATAGTGGGAATCTTGGGTTTGGAGAGATAGAGGTAAGGGTAGTCTTACTGTGTGTGACACAAATATGAGGTAAACTATTGTATATCGATGGCCTATGGTAGGACTCTATGTTAGTTCAGATCCAAATTTATACCTTTTTTGGCTTGTGAGTTTCTAGTACGTATTGTCCCATAGGAATGATCTAGGCATGTAGGTGGATTTTTTTCTAGTTTTTTATTACATACTGGTTTATTTAATGAATATTGGATCACATGTATATCTATATTTCATTAACTATACCTCCTTGTTTCTAGATTTAGAAAACATGTAGTGTAATTTCTAAAAACTCAAGGATTATTTAGATAATAATTTTAAATAGTTATATATAGGAAAATTCTTGTAAAACCATTTTGTTTTAAATATTTGACCTAGAGATTATTTTTATTAGAAAATATATATATATTGTTGGTATTCTACTAGGATCATTTTTTGAAACCATAATTTTACCTATGCACAGCTGTAGACTTTATTTTTTAGGATTCTGGTAATGGGAAGATCATTCTATGGAATGAATGTTTCTAATTACTTTTCTATTTCATTTGAGGATAGTTTGTATGTGATGTTTGGTTATAATGAGACAGATTTGTTCTATACATGTCTTTCTTTTTGGTTTAGTTGGTTTGGTTTAGTTGTATCTCTCAATTTTTTCACCTCATAATTCGGTGTTTATCTTGTTTTTCTCATATATGATATTTTTTTTTTGTTTTCTCAATTTTACCCCACCTCATCATGGGATGGTTTTGGTGACTGTTCTATTTGTATTAGGTTGGTTTGTTTTGATTTTGAATTATAAGAGTTGCTCATCATTAAGTGTGTAGGAAATAGCTACGTTAGTTTTATATATAGTCTAATCAAATGTAGGATTGTCAAAATTTTGATAATCAGTGTGGAAATGGGGCCTCCACAACCCACTCCCATTTCAGAAATTATGTTTCCATGGGTGGTCATAGATTTTTTTACTAAGTAAAAGATTATGTATTTAGATTAGTTAGAATAAATTCTATGTGAATTTTATTTAAATTAACATTTCAAAAATTTCTGGGGACTTTTTTCATTTTAGGTTATCTAAATAAACTAAACAGGGGGTTAATATTTTTGGATATATTCCTTCAAAAATATTTTCATTTTATTTTCAAGATTCTTAACTTCTTTAAATTCTCATTTTTTTAATTATTGTCATTGAATAATGCTTTTAGTATGATTGTTTTGGGATTTCCTCATGAAGGATTGGTTATTGACATTGTTTAATAGATAATGCATCCTAGAAGAGATCTTTTACTTACAATAGGGGAAGTAAGAAAGAAGGTTCCATGTGAGGACCCTCTAGTGGACCCATCTTTGGTTGAAGTAGTGATCTATACCATTCCCACTCTGGGGTTAGTGGGCATAGTGAACTAAGAACGAGGAGTGGATTATGGCTTGGAATTTAAGAAGCAAGATATACCGGTTTTCATTGGTGACAAACAAACTCAATATTCAAAGGAGTGGATTGAACATAGTGAGAGTATCATTATCTTCATCAAGACTTGTGAGGATTATTAGGTTGGTATTTCCACGTATATACTTGAAGGACCAGGAAGAATATAGTGGGACTTGATAGTGAATGATAAGTTTCATGAAGGTTTTACCAATGTTTTTCTCAGGAATATCATTAATCATAATTTTTTATCATGAGGATTTACATGAAATAAATTCATGATAGTTTCTGATTTTGTATCATGGGGAGCACACTATTCTAGAGTAATCCACCCACTTTTCTATTTTGGTTCATCTGGAATAGGAACATTTCACCAATGATTACATGAATTCTTAGAGGTATGATATAGGGATGAGGGTTGATGTTTAGTCATTGGTGTTTTTATTTTTTTGCATCCATGCATTGTAAAGGTAGTGGATCAGGAATATTTGGTTGAGGTTGAGATATCAAGAAGGATAGGCTTGGGTGGAACTTCATTGTGTATTGCAGTCAGCTTGGTTTTTTTTTCTGGTCTGAAAAGAAAGCACAAGAGTGATCATTTTTCTACATGACTAGTTTTAGGGGACTATATATGGTATAAATATGTTATTTGATACTAGTATAGGAGGAATGGAAATACCAACCCTCAGTGTATAGAGGCTCCTAGAACTTGTCATCATTGTGGGAGATCTATAAAACTAAAGCAAATCTATGATACAATGTCCCTAGGTAGTAAGGCGGGATTCACTTTCACCAAGGGGTCTCATATTCCGGTTGATGCTTCCAAGGGTGGTGGGCCACATTATTCGGAAAAATGGGATATCTATGTGGCTATTTAAAGATGGAACAATGTATGCAAGTTCACACTAGAGGAATCTAAAGCAGGGTTAAATATTGTTAGAGATACAATTCATATTTCATATCATATGGTGCTAGCTTTGTTTTATAGTGGTTATAATCATTATTATATATAGTCAAACATGTTTGATGTGTTGGGTTTTAATTCTAATCTTATTCCATTATTTTTGTATCTTCCCACACCTATAGAAAAGAGGTCCGAACAAGGTTTCAAATGCCCTTAATGTTATGTGATGATATGCAACTTTTAGGTGGTTTGGGACTTCTTAGTGCTTGATCATGATATATTTTAATTTATTATTAGTATGGATCGAATGATTAGAGTATAGGTACATATAGAATATTATCACTATTAGTTAAATTTTTTACCCACTGATAGGGTCACTCATATTTTCAATGGGGATTAGGACCCATTATCAGAAAGGATAATGTCATCTATTGCATACCACTAAATTTATTAGAAATATTTCATGATATAATTGAACCATTTTCCATTGGTCATATACTATCTATTGTGTGTGAATAACTTGAGCTATTTGTAGTTGATTTTATAGCCTTTCTCTATAGATATAGTATGATTTTACTGTTGACCTATTGGCTGGAACAATTCTCATTTCTATTTCATTATAACTAATGGCACCTAATTAGTTGGGGGAAGTTAATGTCAAGAATGATGACCTATAGGTGAAAGGATTTATTCATCCTATAATATCATTATGGGATATTACTGTACTCTTTCTTAATAAGGCCTATATAAGTATTATAATTTTTATTGACTATTAAAGGTTGAATCAGGTGAACATTAATAAAATGTATCCATTACATGAAAATGATGATCTCTATGATCAGTTGAGTGGGGATGGATGGATTTCTAATATTTAACTGCAATATGGGTACTGATAGATGATATTCTAAGATGAGGATATACACCAGACAACATTTCATAGTTGATATGGGCTTTTCTTGTTTCTATTTATGCCATTTGGACTCACTAATGATCCTATGACATTCATATATTTGAAGACCCAAATATTTAATTGGTTTTTTGAATCCCTTGTTTTTTTGTTCCTATATGATATCATGGAATAATAAAAGTTACAAGAGGAGCATATAGACAGTTTGGATATAATTATTAGAACATTGAGAGAAATTAATCTTTTTGGTAAGCTTTCCATGTGTTACTTTTGGATTCAAGAAGTGATTTTCATATGAATGTGATATCTTAGAGTGGTGTATTGGTTGATCCTAAAATGGTATAGGTAATTGTTTCAGTGGAGAAGTCCCGAAATGTGTTTGAAATATGAATATTCATCAGTTTGTTAAGTTAATATAAATGGATTGTTCAAGGCTTCTCCAAGATCACATATTTTATGAAAGCTTTGACAAGTTAGAGTGTAATGTTTGAATGGAATGACAAGTGTCATAGATCATTTGAGGATATGAATATAAGGTACAATTAGACAAAAAGTTTTACTCTTTGGAACCACATTAAGAATATGATGTTTTATACAATGATTTTGTGATGGGTTTGGGATGCGTCTTGATGTAGGGGAAGGGTTTTAGCTTATTGGACTCGCAAGTTATTCCCATATAAGAATAACTACACAAAGTGTTATCTTGAGTTAGATGCTATTATTCATGCACTAAAAACATATCATCACTATCTCTTTGGAGAGATGTTTCCTATATATTCTTATAATAAAATTATTTAATACAATTTTATTCAGAGAGATATGAACGTTTGGTAGAGATAATGGGTTGAGTATCTTCAGACCATTGATTTTTTATCGTATATATCCCTAGGAAAGTGAGTGTATTGGATAACTCATTGGGCATAATATTATTTAAAAAAGACATTATGGAGTTGGTTTAATAGTGTTCTCACTTGATTTTGATTTCAGAGATGATACATGGAGTGGAGAAGGTGGGTGGATATGTATTTATGTAATCAATAAAGGTTGGATCATCTTTTTATAAGATTGTTTTATTTAAAATAAAACCAAAAAAAATATCTGAAAGTTATGAGAAATCCTAAATGGTGGGGAGACCTTGTGTGAGTTGTCTCAGTCTCCTAGTGGACCATTATGCTTTTGTAACATCTTGGGTTTTTCATTTTTCCCTTGAGGTAGAAGTTTCTAGATAGTTGAAACCAATGTTTTTTTGTTAAAATACCCCGAGGAAAAAAAGATGTAACAATATTTGAGATGACAATATTAGTGTCCAGGTATGAGGCAGTTAGTTGTAGATGATATATCAAGAAGTCTCACTTGTCAAATAGTTAAGGAAAAATAATAGAGGCCTTCTTGTTAGTTTTAACCTTTACCCATTCTGATATGGAATTGTGATGATATTTCCATGTATTTCATCATTGATTTACTATGGTATCAATGTGGGAAGGATATGATTTGGGTGATTATTGAATAAATTAGTATATTTTCTTCCAATAAAGGAAAAAATGAAAGTGGAACAATGTGGGGACTTGTATATCTGTGAAATTTTGAATCTTACTGGGGTTCTTTCTATAATTGTTTCTGATAGAGAATAGAGGTTCACATATAGATTTTGGAAATAATCGTACGAAGAAATTGGCTATTTAGTTGAAATTGATGATAAATTATCATCCACATAGGGATGGATAGAAAGAGAGGGATATCCATCTTCATGAAGAAATGATTCAGTCCTGTTTTTATGGTCTTGAAGGATATTGGAAAGGATATTATCATTTGTTTGAGTTTTCCTATAAAAATATTTATCATGCTTCAATCAGGATAGATCCCTTTATGGATATATATAGGAAGACAAGTCAATATATCCTGTGTTGGGAAGAGTTGGATAAGTGGTCATTTGTTTGGCCGAGTGTTTTTCAGGAGATTATTGAGGTTGTGTAGTTGATCTAGAGGCATTTGATCACAACACAAAGTTGTTACTAATATTATACGCACCATCATACCCAGCCGTTGGAGTTTGAGTTTGGTGATCATAATTTTCTCAGAGTTTCACCTCACTAGGGACATTGTCGGTTAGGTAAGTAGGGTTAGTTGTCACCATGGAGTGTTTTTCCCTTTAATATCATTGAGAGATTTGATAGGGTGTATTATTAGTGGATTTTCCCATCCATATTGACTTCTATAAATTACATGTCTCGTGTTTTTTTGTTTATGTTGTATACACCATATCCTTACCATGTTATTTTACGAGACGATATTGTTATTGATACCAATATTACTTTTTTTCAGCATCTAGATTAGATTATGGATCACTAGGATAAGGTACTATTTTGTAAATTATATCCCCTATTATGGGTACTATGTAATTACACTCATTATTTACATGAGACATGGGTGTGTGATATGTTGATAAGGTAGTAGTGGCCTACACTTTTTGTGGATCTAGTATATTTGTATCTTTCTAAGGACAAAATGATGTTATGGAGGGGATATTATATCACACCATTACCTTTCTATGAGGTATGGTATGATACCTATTTTATGTTTCCCATATTCATTGGGTGAGTAATTTCAACCATGAATAGGGATAATACCTATAATGGTGAAGTCACAGATTTTTTGGATTCTCATCTTTACCCTGGGATTTTTTTCTATTCACTTTGTATTTACATGATGTGTAAAGAGATTTCATGATGTGTAATTCTATATGGACTAATCCTGTTATTTGAATTCACAATGTGAGAATTTTCACATTTTATAAGGGTTACACATCATAAAATGTTTATAATTTTGTTTTAATTTGTTGTTATGTGTTTTTTCAAAAAAATTTAAAATAAAAGAGCTCCATGATGTGTAGAATATTACACACCATGAAATTACCTATGATATAGTTTTAAGTTTCCATGTGGGTGCTTTAAGGATCAATTCTTTTGTAAACCTTCTCTAAATGGCCAGAGATATTAACCTAGGCTATTTTTGGTGGCTTCCTTCTATCTAGATCATTTTTTATTGATTAAGAATTAGGGTTTAACAATTTTTATTTTGAGTCAATTATTCTTCTTGGTTTCTCTCTCCTTGGTTGTTGGGGAACCATTTTTCATAGGGATTGATAATTAAGATGTGTTTTCTATCAATCCTTTTTAGTATTTAGTTGTTCCTTTTCTATTGAAGGAAGATCTTATGGTTTCTAATATAAATTTTTAGGGTAATTTAGGCATTCTATTCTCATATGGTTGGTCAATCAATTCAAATATTTTAATTTTTTGAATTTATTTTTGTTCATATTGATTTTATAATATTTCAAAGGTAATTTCATGTGCTAAATTTTAAAATGGTCATGGGTTCAAATTTGGAAAGGGTTTCATTTTTTTGAAAAGTAATTTTTATTGATTTAAAATTGAAAATGGATTTGAAAAACCTAATGAAAAATGGCTAGGATTTTAAATTCTTTTATTAAAATTTTAAAACAATGATTGATAAACATTGAATAGCCATAACCTTGGGAATGTAGAGATAGTGACACAAGTATCATTAGTGTGTGTGACACCACTAGGAGGTAACCTATTATTTATAAATTGTATTTGGAATTCCTAAATATTATATTGAATCAATAGTTATGATTGGGTTGGATTTTGAGTGACTAGAATGTACTATCCCATTGTCTAGAGCCCAGATGGTAGGAGGATTATTGTTATGGTTATTTATTACATGATATTTTGTTTTATGGATGTTGGATGGCATGTATATTTATATTGTGGTATCTTCACTTTCTTTTTCTGGATTTGGAAAAAAAATGGATGATATTTGTGAAAACTCATGGAATTTTTTGTAAAAGTATTTCATATTATTTTGTTTATAAAAATATATGTAAAATTGTTTTATTTTAAAACTTAGAAATGAAAATTCTAATTATTATATCTTATGTACATGTTTTGGTGGTATACTAATGGGAAATAATTCTTACAATATACTTCTACCTATGGGTGGATGTAGAAATTATTTTGTAGGTTTCAGTGAAATGGAAGAGAAATTTGTAGTTTTCATGTATCTCATTATGTTTCTGTTTCATTTTTGGATAGTTTTTAGGTGAAATTTTTTTACATGGATATTGTTTTTTTCTAGAATTTCCTTCTTTATAGTTTTTCTAGTTTGGATTAGTATTGTGTATTGTTGTTTATGATTTTTAGTATTGGTTTTTTCCTTGATTTGTTATATAATAGACTTTTTTCTATGTTTTATCCCACCCCATAATTGGATGGCTCTTGTGACTCGTCTGGTTTTCCGAGGTAGGTATGTTACAAATTACTCCCATTTATTCTACAAGAACCATAAAATATTTATTGGTGCACAAATAAACTAAAATTAGTCACATGATTCTAAATCCATTTCATGGCCTATACTCTAATATGAACATGGTTGAAGATAAAATATATTGTTTTTACTAATTACTGTTCACTAAGGCCCATTATAATATCAATTTAGTGTGGGAAAATATGTTTTAATAAATATGTATATTCTAGATTACCAAATTAGGATTTGAATAATATCATCCATGAAATGTCCATACCATTATCCACCAACAATAAGGTGCCCTAGACTAGTTCTCCAAGTTCTGATACTTAAAACATATACTTTAACAAATTAACCTAATACCAAGTGATATGATCCAAAAAATATTTGAAAAAATATCAGAACAGTTTTAAATCTCACAATAATATCACACTATGTGGGGATTATTTTTGGTTTATTGAGTTTGATTACTGATTACATATGAAAAATAGTGTACAAAATATGTGAATATTTTAAAATAATTGAACTAAACTAGTTTCCCAAATAAAATTACCATATATTAAACTAATCATAATTTCCTTATGAATAAAAATATAAGAAAAGGCCGATCTCTAACACTGAGTAAGGGAAAAAACATATCAACATGTCATCATGGGTAAATTATTATAAAAATAAGATAAAACATGGGTAGGGGAGAAATTTATTACTAAAAACTATATGTAACATTATGATTTTTCTATAATCTATTGTAGTGTGAAATTTAATCTCCAATTTATAAAAATTTAAAATAGAAAATAATTTGAAAATAATTAGTTGATAAACATGATACATTAAGAATAATAATTGGATATAACATTAATATACACCATGAGCATGAAAATTTTCATTCAAAGAATTTTATAATAAACATTAAATATGTAGATTATAAAATTGTGAAAAAATTTATATCCTTTATTTTGTGGAAATTTTTTTCTTCCAGGCTTCCTATTTTGATCAAAAAACTGGTGGGAAATTAGCATAGAAAATAAACTAGGTATGCATTAATAGAATCAAAAAATATTGGGGATTTATCATATATAAAACCATATTAATTAATAAAAAACCCAACCCATATCAAGGATTTATTGGACCCAAATCATCTCAGGGTTATACAAAACCCAAAACATCCCAGAGATTTATCAAAACGAAACTCTCTATAAAATTAATCTAAAAAACTATCTCAGGGTTGTATTTGACCCAAAAATTATCTAGATTTTATCAAAACCAAACCAATTTAGGATTTTATTATACCCAAATTATCCTATGGTTTTATCAATCACAACCTATCTCATAAATAAAAATCAAACACATTTGTTCTACAAAAAACATTTATTCAATATACTAACATAAAGTCCCCATTGATAAAAAATGTGTTTCATATAATTCTTAAATTATATCTCCCAAATTAACTTCATTAATGTAAGTAGTTGATACCAAATAATAAATCAACCTAATAAAAGGTATTTTATAATAAAATTTAGAAGATTATTCATGAAAAATAATTTCAATGGGAATAAATCCCTTAGAGATAGTGTAGAAGTGGTGTTAAAAAAATAAATTTGGTTTCCTATAAAAATATTTTTCTCATATTCATAATAGATAATTCTATGAACAAATTTAATAAATAATATCCAAAATAGTGAAGTGAAATCCTATGAAAGGGCCCTATATTTATATGGATATTTTAATAGCTAATCCTAGAAAAAAGGTTTCAAAAATATGAAGAAAAAATATGGTGAAAACATTAAATTTTAAAAATAATCATCTATAATATAACATAAAAAATATATAAAGTTTATCAAAAGTAATGTGTAGTGTAATATATAATATTTTATTTTAAAAAGATGGAAAACATTATGAATATTTTGAAATACCTTTATTGATAAGCCAAATCATTAAAATTTGATAAAAAATAAATTTTAAAAGTGGCGAAGGGAAATATAAAGGTCATAAGAAATAACACATAAAAAATTTTCCAATTATTAAATAGGAAATTTGATGTAAATTGAATATATAAAACTAGATAAAAATATGATAAATAGAGTGGAAGTTAAAATTAACAATGTCATACTTTTGGTATGATGAAATTACTTGGGGTAGAATATTTAATCAAAATGTTTAATTTTACCTATTGAGGAAGATAATTTAACCTAAAATAAAATATTACAATTGAATTAAATGCTGTTAATAGAAATTAGTTTAAGAATACACATTATGACTTAATGAAAGGATTTGAGTTAACAAAAACCGTTAAGGTAATGATAATGTAATCATAAAACAATAAGTGGGGCACCATTAAATGGGTATCTAAATATCATGAAATATAACATATTAATTATGATTGACATTAATGGGGTAGTTAATACACCATATAATAGAATTTATGGGTTATAATGTCAATCATGTTTCATGTATTTAATAATGAGACATTGAATCCTGTATTTTTTTCCTGGATTAACTAAATGCACTCTATCATCATTGGGTCCTTGAACATTCTCTTAAAACTCTACATGGAAATGAATGATAGACGATAACTAAATGAGAACATAATATTATGAATTTAAGATATAATTTTAGTAGGTACAAAATTAAAATGTTTCAGGAAGAGATTTTAAGGAATATGTGTCATTAAATGGCGGAACTATACCCCTATTATAATTTAATAAAATGGATCTTTTGTAAAAACCCATTATTTTTTAATAATAGTATGAAGCGATTAAAGATTAAAAGGATCCAAAAGATAGAAAATGTATTTTTGGGTGATATAAGGTTGATGAACACTCCTCCTTTCATATGAGTACCTATTTCAAACATGCTTAACATCATTTAACATTAGGTTATTACTTCATACATTTTTTACCCATGTAATTAGTTTTTAACTATGTAATATATGTTTTACTAGAAATAAAAAATAACCCCATAAATGAATTTTATGTTTGGAAAACCAAAATTTTAAATCTATTTAATCAAATTTGATTACTAAATAAGAAAAAATTAACATTAAAATTAAAAAAATATAGAAATAATTTTTATCTATTTAATGTTCATAATATTATTTAGTATTGATTACTTATTGAATGAGTGAAAATATATTTATATATAATCATTAAAATTATATAATTGTTTTCAGTTGTTATTAATTTATTTTATTAGATAAAAATAACATTATATTAATAAATGATTTCTTAGAAATAACTATTTTACCATTATCAAGGTCGTTAATATTTATCGTTATAACCATACTTTTTTTCCAAAAAATAAACTTAACCATATTAAATAATATGATCAAGTGGATCAATAATATAAAATTTATTTTTATTTATTCATTTTCTATAAGTGATTATAAATTATTTAAAAATTAAAAGAATAAAAATTATTTTTAGAGTAAAATATTACGTATGTTTCCAAAACATTACACATTGGCTTAATAAATACATAATAGTATTTTTTTAAAATGATTTAATTTACTTTATAAATTTATATTTTCATATAGAAACATTTTAAAAACTTTTAACTCATTTGGATAATAACATACTGTTATAAAATTGGTGGTGTTAGAAAAATATATTATTTTAGACTATTCATATAAAAATCCATTATTTTAGAATACTTTAAAAAATTCACCATAACATAATTATGTTATGCAAAATTTAAAAATTATGTTCATTTTATAAAATTTAAAAATTAAAAATTTATCTTTTAAATTAATATTCAATTTATATAATGAAAAACTATATTAATTAAAAAATGCATTTTTAAAACTTCAATTATTCCTAATCATATTTTGTTTAAAATTTCTAATTGATTAAAATAATTTTAAATTTTATTAAGGACATATTATTATTAAGTTATATTTTTAATATATATATATATATCGATTTTTTTTTCTAGTGTTTCATGTAAGGCATCATATCAAAGGTAGTATTAATTTAATGGATCCAAAATCTCTGTTCAATACAATCTACCCACTTAATTAAATTCTATCCTCTAAATTTTAATTATTAATAATTTATTAAATTTTGATAGGGTATTCATTACCTATTTATAATTTTAGATATGAATTGTAATATTATAGCTACTAGGCCCTTTAACGCTATATCAATTTACTAATCATTACTAAAAAAACTTTCAAAATTCATACAATCATAAATCCCATTATGTATATTAACTAATAATATATTTCCTATAACATTCCTTTTAAAAAACCATCTTAAAACATACAAAAATAAAACATAGTGAAATCATATATTACACCCAAAATTTACACAATATTTATGCCTATGATGTATTAGCCACTAGTTAATAAATTTACAGATCGGTCTATATATATCATAATCCCAAAAAAGAGATAAAATGCACAAAAAATATCAGGAATATCTTTTCCATTCAATATATAATCAATTAATAACATATCAATACTATCTCTCTAACTTTTAAAAAAATAAATCATTTATCTATTACACAATCTTCAAGTATATATTAAAAATAAAATTTATCCAAACCTCAATCATCTGTTATCAAAAAACTATCCACGAAAATAAAACCTTATCATAAAATCAATTTTTCTAGTTATTAATATAATTTAATATATTTTTACAAAACTTAAAGATAAAAATATTGATTAAAAACCCTTATATTATTCATATAATCCTCATATATATTTAAATATAATAGAATATCATCCATAAATTTAACTAACTATTGGAAATAACATTGAGTATTAAGAACTACTTTCTATAATGATATAAAATTCACTACCCTAAGTAAGACTTATAAACATACCATTTCATTCATAACATGCATATACAATTATTCTAAACATTTATGTGTTCTCCCATATATAGTTAAATGTTATATAGTGTTATAGGTACAAACATTTCTCAACTTATTTTTGATGATCGTGTTTAAAACTTATATTAAGACCAAAATGTTAATAATAATTTCCAAAATATGAATTTGAAAATATTGATGAAAATGTGTTTACCATTATTAAATAATTATTTTTGAAATATAATGCATTCTATTATTACAATAAAACTCATTATTAAATCCTTATTTATTCATGGAAATATTCTTATTAGGTTCTCTATCCTAATTAGATAACATTATACTCAAACCATTAATAGTGGTTCATTAGAGAAAGAGCGAATTAACTTGAGAATTTTTCCAAGGAGTTTCAAACACGATGTGAAGTAAAGATTATTTTTTTGTGTAGCTGATGATGATAAAGTTAATTCCCAATCATCCCTTTTAATGTGAATTTACCTTAGGTATGTTTGTTGAAAAGTCTTCATCCAAATGTTGTATCTATAATTTGATTTCATTTCAAGAAAAACCATAAAATCTCTAATTTACCAAAATATCAGGTTGTTATCCTATACATATAAAATTCCCATTGATTTATCTCTAGGTATTTGACCAACGTTCTCTTACCTTAATAAAGAATAAGGGAAAAAGTCCCCAAAAATAACTAATTTATTTTTGATTCTAACTAATGTGCCTTAGCCCCACACTCATGGGCATGGTGAAAAAACACATAATTTTATAAATTATCATTAATATGAAATTATATGATAAAAAATAAACGTGAAAAATTTTCATTATAGTATTATATATCCCAAAAATACTACATATCTTGAATAACCTTTATGTATTGTTGATGATTATAAGTTTCATAGTAAATATATTAATGAAAACACGAAAACATTTATCTATAGTTGAAAAATTCTCGACTCACTACTAGGAGTCTCTTAGTCACAGTTACATTATAACGTAGGGAATAATAGCACAATAATGTGGTGATCTCAAACCCCCCAAATAGAAAAAACTTATCAACATGTAATAAATCTTTAAATTATAAGAATATGAGAAAACATGTCAAGGGGATATATTTCATATTAAAAATAACATAGAACAGTAACTATTTTCCAAAAATCATGATTGAAGGCCATGTGATCTAATATTTAAAAACATACACTTCTAAAAGTGTTTCTAGAATCGTGAGATGATTAACATTATCCATAGAGATCAATCATGGTTATATGACATGTACATAAAACAATACCTTCAACTATAGTATAGAAATGAACTTTTAAATAAGAATTACTATATGTGAATTATAACATTATGAACTACCAACATTTACACAATTCATTTTTTGATAACAATATTTTAATTATTAATTTTATGAAGAAAAATTATGTACATTATTAATATTATTATTTCATGAGATATAAACATAAAAATGCATTTTAGGTATTTATAGGACCCAAAAAATCTTATATGTTTATCATAACCAAACTATTTTATATATTTATTGGAACTAAAACATTTTGTGGATTTATCAAACTCAAACCATATCAGGGTTTTTTCATAACCTATCCACTTTAGGGAGTTATTTGACAAAAAATGTTATATTAATTAATTAGATATTAACCATATTAGGACTTTATGAGAGCCAAAATGTATTTGGGCTTTATCAGACTAAAACTGTATCAGAGTTTAATTAGAACAAACTATATTAGGGTTATATCATATCCAAATAAATTCATAATGAAAATTTAAAAACATGTTTCCCATAAAAAATAAATCCATTATCGTAAAAAAATCCCATTTAAATAAATTGGAGTTATTTTAATTTACAAATAATATCACCCAAATTGACATAAAAATTTTAAATAGTTATCACCAAATATTTATTCCCCCAAAATAATATTTTCTACGAAAATTTATAGAGTGAATCATGAAAAATAATATCCATGTAAGTAAATTATTTATAGACAAAATGAAATGGTTGTAAAATAATTGTAGAGATTTTTTTGTTAAAATACTATATATTTGGTGTTATATGTGAAGTTAGAGAGAATTTACAAATTAGTTTTCCAAATAGAGATGTGAAGAAACACTAAAAAATAATGACTTTTAAAAGGAATATTCAATCATGGATCCTTCAAAAAATGGTCTAAATTCGTGAAGTGAATTATTTTAAAAAACATAAACATTTAAAAATGATATTTTAATAATAGATATTTCAAATGATATATTGGTTATAAAAAAGAACATGGAGTGGAAGATTATATATTTTATTTTGAAAGGATGAAAAAAATTAAAAAAATTATAAAATAATTTTTTTATAAACTCATATTTTAAAATGAGTAACAAAACATCCATTATAAAAGAGGAGAAGAGAAATATGAAGGCCATATGGGAAAACACAAAATTAGGTTTCCAATAATAATGGAGAACAATATAGTGAAATAAAATATAGAAAAATAAGGAAATTAATCATTAAAGAGAATGAGAATTATCCTAAATAGTGGAATACATTTATGAGGAAGAAATTAGTGGTGGAGAAATAATAGAATCAAAATATTCATTTTCACTAGATTGTAAGGGAATGTACCATTGAATAAAATCTTAGGATGAGAGAAACTAATCTTGGATGAAAAATGATAAAATGATTCATTATTAATAAATTAAGGTCCTTTTTTTGATAAACAATTATGGTAATGGTAATGTAATAAAAAATTAACATAATAGGGATATGATGAAATATTATATTAATTATCACGAAATAAAATATATTAATTATACATAAAGTAAAAGGTGTAGTGAATTCTTCATATAATAGAAATTAATATGTGTAAAATTATACATGTATCATAAATTTAATAATAATACATTAAGGGCCTGGCCTAAAAAATTACCTAATATTGAGTTTTAATTCAAGAATTTATTCTATTACATTTTTTATATTATTTTTCTTAACGTTTTAGAGAATTAGGTCACAACTCTTACATGAAGAAACCATAAATTACAAAGTGAGCACTTTTAATTCGTTTTCATTTTCCACATAACATAAAACATTTAAAATAAATAATGATTTATTTTCTAGAAAAATATTCACAAAATTAAACATTAATTATTACTTTCCATTACTCATCCTTAAATACTATGAAATATATTTTAAAATTTGCAATGTGAAAAAAAATATATGGAAGTGACATAAAAAATAATAACTATTATTCCAGTGAAAAAAATCGAATCCCAAAATTATTTTCGCATTATCTCAATGTTATTTTAGAGAAATAAATAAATCATTATAACATGAAAAAAATTTATTTATCCAAAAATAATAATTAAATCCCATGACAATAAAATTAACACCCTTTAGAGAATTAAATTCCTAACCAGTTTTAAATCCATATCTGAAGTAAAGGGATCTAAGTTAAATCTAAAGGATAAACCCTTTGGTAACTCCCACATTGATTTTTATGATAAGTAACATTACCTAATTAATTGGATATTTACTAGGATGCACCCATCATACAAGCTATAACAGGCTCACATGGTGCTCTCTGGGGACACTCATCCTATAAGCTTTATCAGGACTACCCATCAATGACTAGACACACACATCATATAAGATACATCGGGCTCATATGGAACTATCAGAAAGCCCCCATTTCTTATATTAACATGATGTACCATATCAAGAATAAAGAAATTTTTGCTTTTTTTCATAGTAAAACATTTGAAATGTTTTTTAAACTCATATGAAAATCAAATTCGTATATTAAAATCCAATTTCATTTAAAGTATTTTTTTCAATACCATAATTCCATTTAATTTTATAATAGATTTTTTAATAAAAATTCCCATAAAAATGGAATAAGGGCATTTATTTTAATAAAATATAAAATCTCATAATGGAATCAAAATATCAGAAAATCGGTATGATGGCGAAAATGTTGGTGTCACCATTTACAATAAAATATGCCATTCGTTTTGTTATTTTTAAAGAATATAATCGATTACATACATAAATTTGTTTTTTTGAGATAAATTAGAATAATTGAAAAAATAACTTTATAAAAATTTCATTCCTTGGATAAAATTATTTTAGAAACATTTACATGTAAGAAAATGATATTTAAAAGGAAATCATTAGAATATAATTTTTTAGTGGAAAGTCACTTACCACATTAGAAATATTTGAACCTATGGACAATTAAATAATATCATTAAAAATAATTAAATAATATTATATTATATTTATACATATTCACAATAATAGATGTTAAAGGATGTGTATATATATCTCATAGAATATTATAGGTGCGTAATATCAAAATACTACTCAATGAAAGGAAACCAAAACAAAGTCCCACAACAAGAGTTCAATCCACCATGTAAGTTGTTTATATACGTGAATAATAAACTGATGTTATTTTTTTTACTTTCTTAATACCATTATTTAAAGCTTAATATTTCATTTATACGAATTTTTAAAATGTCACATATAATCACACAACTAATTATGATTATTTTAGAAGTTTTGATGGTTTTTGAATTTTTAAAATGTCACATATAAATCTGTCTTTTGGTTTGGACTACATGAATTAATTTTAAATTAATTAATAAACATATATGTTTTGAATTTGGTAAGATAGACTTCATTTTTGAATTTGGTTTATTTAAATTAGTTTAGGGTGAATTTTTGCTAATTTTTGGAAAACATTAAATTTGTGATTAATAGTGAAAAATATTGTGTTATTGTTTAAAACCAACATTTTATTTAAAAAATATTTATTGTATTCAAAATTTTTTATTTCAAAATATATATAATACATATATAATTTCAATGTAATTCATTGGAGTCATTTTATAATAATATTAGATGTATAATATTTTATTGAACTTTTTAACGTCTTTTACCCACCTCCTAGGCACATTTGAAAAATTGCATAAAACCAAATTGACCACTTATGTGAATTCAATTTCAAAAATATGAGTGACATGGTTGAAATAAGTAAGTAAAATGTGGATCAATAAGATGAAAATATTTTTTTGTGAATAGTAACTTTTGACTTTTATTTACCACTATTGAAAGTAAATATGGTAATTAAATGTAAAACTGATATTATAATTACCATAACACATGTCCTAATTCTATTAAATAGGTTTATTTTGACCAAAAACAGCCTTGGGAATAAAATAGTATACTTTTGGTCTTCTTGGATTATATTAGGACGTTTATAATTAATTTATTAAAAGAAGAGTTAAAAGTGTAAAATTAAAAGTTTAATGACAAAATCATTTTTAATTTAGGATTATATGTAATATAAATTTGGAAATAAATACTCATTAGAAAGATAATATTATTTCCTACATCATGGTATTTTATTTAAAATTTTTAGACATTAAATATTTAAATTTGTTTACGATACAATAATGAGGTAGTAATTACTTTATTAACAAAAGATTAAAATAATTGATTTTATTAATATCAAAATAAATGTAAATTGAGACTTTTTATGCATTAAATGAATTTAATTGATTAATATGACATTTTATGTTTGATTAAATGAATTTTTTAACTGATAATGTTTTTATGACTTTCACAATAACAAAATACTAAATTGTGTCAAATTGAAAAAAATAAATTTTTAAATCAAATACTATATTATTAAATGATAAAATACACTTAAAAATATAACGATAGGCCATAAGACTTAGATACAATTATATATGTCAGTAATTATCAACTTTGGGTTCACTTTCTTTTATATAAAGTTTATCAACCATTTATTTTAATAATAGAATAGGACATTATGAAAGTTAAACTTCTTAACTAAGAGTTAAATATAAAAGATAGGGTTAATATGGTGACATAATCTTATATAAAACCTATTGGTTCGAAAAATTTGGACCCATACCCACCTTATATTTTATATAAATCAATTTTGAGCCATTATAATCTTAAAATGAATTTATAATAAAATAATATTTCAATCTTTTCCTAAAGTGACCATCAACTCTCTTATAAAAATGTACTTACCCTTATCTCAAAATATCAACTCCAAAGATGACTTTCTCAGAAAAAACCAGCTCATATATACTACCAACTTCCCTCAATTCAACCTAGAGTCCATCACTTGAGAATAAATCCAAAATAAGTAACCCTTTGGTTCAAATCAAAAGAAAACACAGAAAAATGTGGTTATTATTTTATCACCTATTTCAAAGATCATTTCTTGTTCCACTTTCTCCTTCATTGTTATTTCCATACCAAAATAATAAATTAAGTAACTTCTACATATTGTAATGTTATTATAAATATGGTACAACCATATTCATTATTCTATTCATCCTATGAATGAAAATGTCACCATACTTGTATACGTATGGTTTACCATCTCCACGCTATGGTGTAATTTTTTTAATTAACACTATGTTTTTTAGATGGATATTATGATGAGTAATATGTATATAAATAATGAAAATAACATTCTAATTTCTCTATAAAATTAATACACCATCCAATTTCACACATTTTAATCATAAATAAATGATAATGTCGCTTGTGTGTATGTACGACTTACCGTATCCACGACGCGATGAGATTCATTTCCAAGTTCACCATTCCACTATAATTATAAAAATACATATTATTAATAAGTATGTAATATATGAAAAAATAATTATACTGGATATATATATATGTATGTATGTATGTACTTACATATATCTTATTCACATACTTCAGTTCAATACGATGTGAAAACAGAAACAACATTTATGTGTATGTATGATTTACCATCTTTGTACATGGTGCTTTCCATTTCATGTATCTATATATTATACATATTTATATTCTAAATTTATATTATATATAAATCTTGTTTTACATTTTTGATGTATTCAAATCATGCTCTAAATTATACGATCATGAATAACAAGTTAAAACACGTACAATAAAGAATGTGGTTATTACCTGACATGTAAATGTAACATAGAAATAATTATTAAATGGGTTGTATAAAGTCATAAATGAATCATGTATGATTTAATAAATATGAATATGGTTATGATATAATATAATTACTTAAAATTCTAATTACACAGGAGGTTAAATGTACCCCCGGCCAAAGGAAACTTCATGGTAAGTGTTAATTCCCCAATCTCATTAGTATCCGAGATTGTTTATGCGTAAGTATTTTCTGGGACATATTTATTATCTATATCCATGATTCATAAAAGAAATTTAAAAGTGATTCTTTTAATGTAAAATTTAACATAAACATAATTTTAAATGTTTTAAATATTTATCTTTTTAAATCTTTCTCATTAATGTCTATATTTTCACAATGTTTTTAAGGATTTATTTATAAGGACATGACTGATTTAAAATGATAATTCCTTTAAAAACATTAAAAGTGGTATTTGAAACATTGATTCAAAAATATATTTTAAATGTATTCTATTATAAATTGTTATAATTTTAAATGATTTCATAAAAAAAGTTATTTCTCTCAAGCGGTTTTACATATTATTTTCAATGATGTCAACATTCTTTTGGGATATTATTCTTGATTGAGGTTAGTTTAGCCAAAATGTTCGAGAGATAGGCATAAACCTGCTCCCAAAAAAATTTAATAAAAATGAATAAATAGTACAAAGGTACTCAGAAATATCAAGCATTACAAAGCCATGTATACAAAACACCTTCTCGGTCATTGATAACTAACCTTTCACAATAGAATGGAAGAACAAACGACCAACTGGAACTAACCTCCATGATCGCCCTTTTAGAGGGAGCATCGGCAACCTCATTAGATTCTCAGTATACATGAAATACATTGAGGCATAAGAATTCATAAAGACTAAGGCAGGAGATCCAAGTAGACATCTTCCTCCAAGGAACATTCTGAGGCCGATCTTTCAAAATCTGCACAGCAACAGAGGAATCTGACTCCAACCAAACTCTACGCCAACCATAACGCACCGCATACCTAATATCCTTTATCATATCCCAATGTTTGGCCTCAATAGAATGAGAATACCCAACATAATGAATGAAACAACCCTTAATGAAACCTAGATGAGTTCTAAAACCCCCACCACATCCAGCAGGACCCGGTGCTCTAGAGGCAGCCCTGTCAACATTCACTATCAACCATTTAGAAATTTGTGGAATCCACTAAATGTACTTGACCATTCTAGGATTCCTTTCCCCACCTCAAACACCAAGAGATCTAAAGATAACAAATTTAGATACATCATTGTTAATAGAACCATTTTGAATCATCGAGGAAATTATGATTCTTCGATGTACTGCCAGAACACCATTCTGGAAGGAAGGATTCACATTTTTAAAGAAAATATTGTTCCGAGATTTCCAGATAAAAAAGAAAACTGATATAGTAGTAGCAATAAATAGAGATTTCACTTGATCACTAAAATCAATCTTAAGGGCCGAGTTGAGTATTGAATCATGTGACCAAAAATCTATGCAGCAGTTAAATGTTGACTGCCCATAATTCCAAAGGCAAGTAGAAAATACACACTATAAAAATAGATGTGAAATGGATTCATCATTGTTAAAGAAAAAGTGACATACCGCTGCCAGATTAAAGCCTTTGTGATGTAACACGCACTATATAGGAAGTATTTTTTGCGAAATTCTCTACATCCATAGATAGTCACTTTGTGGAATGAAGGGTTGGTGGAGGACTCCCAGCCATGAAGGGATTATAGAACTCACACCACATTGCATATTATAACAATACCGATTAAAAAAAACTATTGAAATCAGGTTTCCAGATTAATGTGTCAGTATCAACCTAATCATAGTTATTAATTTCCATGCGAAGGTTACTAGGAATGATATCATAAGAATTAATATTTCCATTCAGTTTATAGATAGACAAGTTCCTCAGAGGAATTGGGATATTAACAACATTCTTAATAGGGTAGGACAACCAAGGAGTACTCCAGCAATTAAGATGAGAACTAGGACATATCATCTATATCGATTGAGACATGATATTTGAATATACAGTTCTTATTGAAGACCACACATGTGATTTTAGATCGAAACACATGCTGGGTTTCAGTCTATAAACAAACCTATCAACTAGAAATTCCAGAGAGAAATCGGGTTTGGATAGAATCCACTAGTGATGTTTTGAAGGAGAGAATTATTAAATAATCTGACATCCTTAATACCCATTCCTCCCATAGTAAGTAGCTTGATACAATTTTTCCTAGAAATAGAAACATGCTTCCTATGGTGTGTTGAGCCAGTCCAAATGAAGTTTCGTATCATTCCACTTTGTTCCTTAAGAAGATCTACAATACATCTATAAAAACCAAATGAGTAGACAAACATATAAGTGATAACATAATTGGAAAGTCAAACTCTCCCAGCCTGGGACATGTTCTTCCATTTTCAGATTTCCGACTGATTGGTAATTTTAAAAGAAATACACTCTAAGTGAGCACATTTCACCCTTCCCCAAAACAAAGGAATCCCAAGGTAATTAAAGGGAAGTGTACCTATTTTGACGGTATGTCTATGAGCAACCCTATTTTGCTTCCAGATTCAAATTCCTTCACCAAAAACAACAAATGATTTATTCTAGATGATTACCTGACCTAAAACTTCTTCACAATGTGAGAAGATATTATTAATACATGAGACTATTTTTCTATTAGCCTTACAAAATATAAGTATGTCATCATCATAGAATAAATGTGATGGAGAAAAATAATTCATTCCTACACTCATTATTTGATATATACCACTGTTGACAAGGTCATGAAGACACACAATTAGATAATCCTCAGCCATAATGAATAGAATCCAAGATAGAGGGTCACCTTTCTTGACACCTCTAGTACATTGAAAGAAACCCCTGGGGAACCATTGACCAGAATGGATAGACTAGCACTTTTCAATATAGAAGAGAACAACCCAATTAATTTATCTGAAAAGCCATGGATCTTAAGAATTGAGAAGATAATGTCCTACATTATTCTATCGAAAGACTTCGATATGTCAACCTTCAGAGCCATGTTACCATGTTAAACATTACTTTTCATTATATTAATACACTGTGAAGTAGTAAAAATACAATTCTGTATATTTCTCCTGGGAACAAATCCAAACTGGTTGATAGAGACAAGATTTTTAGTAACTTCACCTAGTCGGAATGCCATGATTTTACTGATTAACATCGAAAAGGAGTTTCCATTAGAAATAGACCTGACTTATTTGATGTCCATGGAATTATCCTTCTTCGTAATCATATAAATAAAATTAGAGTTTATCCCAACTGGCATAAAGGAATGATGAAAGCATTCGTTAACAACATTGATCACATCAATGTGAATGATATCCTAGTAAAACAGAAAGAACTTGTTTGTAAAACCATAAGTACTAGAAGAACTGTCCAAATTTAAGGAGAAAAGTGAAAATTGAATTTCCTTTTTAGAAGGTGTCCCAATGAGCTTTTTGTTCTTGTTATCATCCACACTGTATTCGACACATCTAATAATTTTATTTGAGATGTTCTCCCCAAAATCAAAATATAATTTTTCAAAATAACATTTCACATCATTAGTAATGTCATTCCCAGATGTGAGCATTGCAACATGAATCTTTAAATCCCTCAGATTTCTCTTAACTTTTTTCTCCCTATGCATGTAGTGAAAAAATATTGAATTCTTATCACCATCCTTAAGCCACATAACATTAAACTGATCCTGGTCCAAATTATTGTCAAGGGTCAATATATTATCATGCATTGAGTCAGCTTGTATCACTTCTTGGGATGGGGTGTCATAATGAATATTCCCCTACTGACAACATAGAAAATGAGTTTTAGAATCATTAATTTCATTCATTATATTGGAGAAGGATTTTTTACACCACTCATTAAGTCAATATTTTCAACATGAAGGTCAGAATGTGTGAATAGATACCTAATACATTTATTTTCCAAGCCTCAAAAATTATTTACCTACACCCAGGCACAACCAACACAACATTATTTAACTTAAAGGGTAAAGGTGCTGACCTCAGGATACTAAACAAGGATAAATCAGTATGGGATTATGTTCCGAATGATGTCTGGGAAGATTCATGATAGAAATATCCATCATATAACTCATGTCATTCATATAAACAAAGAACATATCTAATTTACTTTCCAACATCCCATTTAGAGTGAATCTAATCCAAATAATATCTACAGCTGAAATTGGAACATCATACAATCTATAATGATCAATGTTGAAAGAAAAAATCTTTTGCTGAAGCCCTGCAAAAATTGCTCCCAGTTTTCTCCTCAGGCCTCAAAATTGTAATAAAGTCACCAAGCAGAATCCATCTGGTAGACTTGTTTTCAGAAATGGTGAGTAAGATTTTCCATAATGGTCTACTTCTAATGTACTGGTTAAAAGCATAATCAATGGTCAGAAAGAAAGAGTTGGACTGAAAGCAGCAAAATAGAGTTACTGACTGTTGATCATTTTGAAGAGAATCAATTGTGACGGTATTGTGTTTTAACACCCATAGAGATTCATTTTCATTCTCATATTGATTAGTTGTAGTATGGCAGTAACGCAGGGCATTCCAATCTAAGGCCATAGATATTTAAAATTTCATTCTTGGCTCAGAAATACCCAATAACATGGGTTTATTGGTCATGATAATATGCTTCGTGGTTCTGACCGTGGGTGAATTCCCAAGACTCTGGAAATTCCAAAACATTATCTTCATTTATTGAAAGACCTCTGCCTTGTACAGGGTCCCGCATAGATTAGAGTTGGGAATTCAGTAGGTTCTAATTCAAACATATCCATTGATTCACTGGGTATATCTCCAACCTTGGTAGAATCACTATCATCATCAGAGAGAGGGAGAAACCTATTATCAGAACTGATGGGCATATTAATGGAGGCACGAAGTATCCTTTTTTCCACCTTTGATAATAGTATTTGGGGGAATTCATCTGTATATTCCTACCCTAGTTGACCTTTTCCCAAAGGGGGTTCATGAGTAATTTAATCTTACATATACTGGTAACGAGAGACCTCATTACTGGGAAAATAAAAATTCTCAGGTCAAATTGATGCCTCCCCATAATGATATGAGGCATCATGGTGACCAGCAAGCCCGACATCCCCTGTAAGCGGATCCTGCTTACCCCCAAAATCTGTATTGTCAACCCACATATTTTGTGCTTCCTTATTGTATCCATCCTTATCAATAGTCATCACCAATGTTGGATCCTATAAGGGAAACCTCGAGTCATTGACATTCTCAAAAATGGAAACATTATCAGCATTTGAGACAGAGGTAACACCCTACACCTCCACATTTTCATTCCATGCCTGCCCCTTGTTAACAGTGTCTAGATTTGAACAACACTGATCAATTTTCTTCCTTCGACAACTACCAGCATCATGCCCTCATATATTTCAGAGAGAGCAGACCTTATTCTTGTTGCATTTAGATAATGTGTGTCCAAAAATATGGCAGTTGAGACAAAACATTGGTTTTAACTCATAACCTATCTCATGATTAACACTATCATCCCTAGTGGTGAAGATAACATCTTCCACTAGGGTGTTTGACATGTCTACATCCACTAAAATCCTTGGGTAGTTTCCAAGACTAGGATTATCAGTTTGTTTATCTAGCCTGATCAGATTCCCTATAGAAGATGCAATGTCCCACATGATTTGAGGGTGCCAATAGAGCCAACGAAGTTTATGAATACGGATCCATACCTGAGAAATGCTGTTGCTGACCGAACATGGATCAATGTTAAGACCCCATTCATGAATTTGGAGAAAGCTAGGATGTAAGGGGATAGAGCCCAAACTCCATGCGCACCTTTTACATTCATAAAAGGATAAAACAACATGGTAAAACCCATGCCCCATGGCCATCATCATCAAATCCCTGAAGCCCCAGATTTCCTCCAATATACCTTTAACGTCATGAAATTTCCATGGCTGCACACCTTTTTGAATCACAACATGAGCTATGATTGAGAACATACAAAATTTTACCCTCTCTTGAACAGTGGCTTGATTGGCTGATACATGCGCAATCCGACCCTTACGAAAAATTCTTCCAAAACTACCCACTTCACAGCACATGAATGAGGATCCTCTAGCCTTTTTTCCACATCTTCAAAACTCATCCCATTGATAGAGGCATGTTCTGATTTCTCAGATTTCTGTTTCGCGTAGAGACTGAAGAGATCATAGTGCCCAATTCGATGTTCATAAACACTCTCATCGACCTCCTTCTCCTTGAATTTCTCGACCTCCTCACCTGGTTTAGGGTTTTTTCCTGAAGGGACTTCGAGAGCTGCCATCATTTATATCAATCCATTATTGATGTTGATATATTTTAAATACAATCTTCAATATTGTATTAAATGGGTTATGATATGTTTGACTGTGAATATTATATTTTTTTACCATTCATGTTTTATGGTTGAAGTATTTACATTTTTTATGCTACTTTTAATATGAATATTTATGTTCTGATTAGACATTTTCATATAAGTAATGTAGTGGGCATAATAAGTGATGGGTGTGGCCAACTATAACCCCTCAATGCATCGGTAGGTCTTATAAGACAAACTAGTGTCTTGTCATAAGGCCTTGAAAAAAAAATTTATTTATAGTCTTGGAATAAGTCCTTGACTATGTGGTAATGATGTCCAAGGTTAGGCACTCTTTCATTAAGAAAATAATTATTAACTGCGATTATTAGACTAGTAGAATATCCATGTGAATGTTTATATATTAATTTTTTATTTATTTTCTATCTATTATGGTCATGTTTAGGTTTAAAATGCATTTTATTTTATTACACACGTTTCCTTAAAAGTTTATAGCTTTCGCTAAATTATTTACCCATACTGAGCATCTAAGATCACCCCTTTCTTATTTTTTGTTTTCCCGGGATTACAAGAAGTGTATTATATTTGATTTAAAGGGTTAAGCTAGGGGAATATTTAAATTTTCAATTGATTATTTATGTTGTGTTTTATTTTTTAATGTGTAATGTAGCATTATTGTATGTAATCTGTCTTCCAAGGATACTAAAATGATAGGTACATTGGGACCTGATTCCTTGTATTCATGAAAATTTATTAAAATAATGCACTGACTAGGGGATTCTGGCGTTGGGGCCTTACATATTTAATTTTAATTTACAACGTGCCCACGAAACGAAATATTTTTCATTGAAAAATCACACTTTATGAATTCTCCATACAGTTTATTTTCATTTAAGGTTTACAAAACAAACCTCTGTTGTTTTTATGCACCCATTTACTATTAGGAAATACGAGAATGTCACTAATAAATAGAACTATAAACTTATTCAAAAATTGAGGAAATATTTTGTTCATAGGATTTATGAATACAAAAGGTTCATTAGTTAAATAAAATGGAATAACAACAAATTCATAATGTATATATCTAGTATGAAAAGATGTTTTTGGGATGTCATACTCCTTCACCTTTAGCTGATGGTATCCAGATCTGAAGTCAATATTATAAATATACTGATCTCTATGGAGCTGATCAAACAAGTCCTCGATATTAGGAAATGGATACCTTTTTTAATAGTGATGATATTCAAGGCTTTATAATCAATGAAATGTCTCTTAGAACCATATTTCTTTTTAACAAAAAAATAGTATCACCCTGTGGTGAAGTGCTAGGATGAATGAAGCCTTTATCAAGAAACTCTTGAAACTTATTTATCAATTTAATAAGTTCCACGTGATCCATTTGATATGGGGGTTTTGAAATTGCCTTATCTTCAGGAACTAAGTTAATTGTGAATTTGACTTCTCAATCAAGTATGACACCAGGTAACTCATCTGGAAAAACATCAATGTATTTATTTACCACTATAGTATCATTAATGTGAATAGTTCCTTTGTTTTAAAAAATAGGAGCACAATAAATTTAATTTCTATCTTTTAAAATTTTCTCAAGTTCTTGATATGTTATCATTTGTATGGGTTTTTTCTTGTATAAAAACTGACACTCTTTCTAGAAAACTACTTCCTCGACTCTACAGTCAATCATAGCATGATAAAAAAGCCAATCCATTCCTAGAATGACATCAAACTCTACTATGATAAAACTACAAGGTTTTTAGGTAAATTCTTTCCATAGACCACAATATAAATAATCTTATAATTATCATTCTTATAATATTTCCAAATGGTGTTTTAACAATATCTTCTGGTCACATTTATTAAGGTTTTATTTCAAATTTACCAAAAAGTTCTTTATAAATAAAGGAATTTAGAGACCTTGTATGGAACAAAACATTAGAAAATTCTGAGTAAAGAAACTAGGTACCTAATATAACTTAATTGGATGGACCAACATCTACTGATGTAGTTTCAATGACCTCAATACACATTTGAACTTATATTTTGGATTCTATGCATCATTCAAATTTATCTTTGTGTTGTTATTTTCAAAATGAACCATCTCTCCACATTTAAGATTTATAGTTTTCTTTTCAGTATTAGTGTTATGATCATTTTCATTACAATATTAGGCCATATGTCCAAACTTACAACATCGAAAACACTTCACAATTTTGGTAATGAATTCCCCAGTGTGATTTTTTCAACACTTTTCACAAACTAGAAACTAGAATTTATTACTATCATATTTCTTTGGTTGATTATTACCCATCATATGCCATCTCAAACTATTCTTCTACTTGTTTTCAAAGTGCATGGGATCATCAAAGAACTCTATCTCCACCCTTTTAACACATCAGACAAGTTTCTCATAACTTTCGAATTCACAGGAGGTCAATTCCCTTTGATACCTTGGCTTCAATCCTGAGTAAAAGTTGTTATTTTTTCTATCATGATCCAGAATAAGATTTGGAGCATACGTCACCAGTTAGGTGAATTTCACTTTATAAACATTCATTGAATATTCCTCCTTTTTATTCAATTAAAGGAATTATTTCTCCAATCTTTGTCTCACCACATTAGGACATTATTTTTCTAAGAAAAGACTTCTAAATTCATCCCACTATTAGGCATTAATATTATCTATATCCCTGAAATTTTTGATTATTGAATACCACTGATCATCCTCACCATCAAAATGATAAATGGAAAGACTTAACTTTTGATTATCTAAACCGCCCATAAAATCAAACATATTTTTAAGGGATTTAATCCATCATTTAGCTGCAATTGGATGAGAAGATCCATTGAAATCGATAGGGTTTTGTCTCATAAAATATTACACTATCATCCTATTATATTTTGGTACCTTTGTTTGTTCTCTGGCATGGATTCCACTACCATTTATTTCCTATGTTAGGTGATCCATTACTATCACAAACTGCTCGGTTCCAATACCTACAATTCTAAGATGCAGATTTGAAAGGATATCATTCTGTCGGTGCCTCTTATCTTTAGCTTCCCTATTTATTCTCCAAAAAACCATTATGAACAAACATATCATTGTAGATGAAAAATGGTAATCATTAAATACATTATCATTTAAAATTACCCATAAATTAATAACCATTTATGGTATTATATTAACATCATCATAAACCCTAAAGTTATTTAAACCATCCTATTATACCGACTATAAGGAACCGACCTTATTACAATACACAATGCTGAATTTTACGCAAGAACTAACTCCTTTTAATATTGAAGATCTTTTCAAGTTTAATGTTTTAGATAATCAAGATATAATATATACACAACATGCCACATATATACAGATTGGATACCATAAAAATAGTACCAATTTTGTCCAATATATAAAACTTTTCAAATAAAATAATATTTCTTTGAAAATATTCATAACATTTGACTTGTATTTTCTATTTGTGTTAAAAATCCTTATAACCTTTTAAAATCATTTAAAAACATGGGATGAGAATAAAAAACTCAGTAAGGGATATAAAAAGAAGAAAATAACACATTATTCAATGAATACTTAAAACGTATGAAATCATTTTCAAAAAGAAAAACTTGCCACCCATATATACCAACATTGTGAAAATTAAGATTTCAACAAGATTCCCACAAAAAAATAAAAAGTAAAAAATTTAAATATAAATTTATTTTTGGTCAATATTTACATAATCTTGTGAACCTCTCAGCTACCGTATAATTTGTAACCCTCATAACTAGTTTACAATTTCTGCAACCATCACAGTTACACATGGAATAACCACATGACCGAACTCCAATATACATATACCAAATGCATTAGAGGGATATATAGGTCCCAAAAATCATCACAAACAATTACCATGAACCATAAAAAAATCAGAAAACATGAATAATTTCATAAAAATAGTGCTTTTGGATTCCATAAAATAGAATTGTAAAAATGGATTTTAAAATAAAAAACCATTACAAATATCTTATAATTGATGTGAGATTTAATAGTGTGGATAGAATTTGTATATAACTATAAATACACACAATTCAACAAAATTAATCACACAAACTATTTTAATACTGCATAATCTTTTATGTAGAAGGTTAACTCAAAGAATGGAAATTGGGTTAAGAATTCCCTTACCTCAGGTTTTTCTAACATTAAAATCATTTAAAACTCATGTATAATTGTTAGAATAGTGTTATTAATATCTTAGAGAAACATATTCATGTTTATAACCCCTTAAATGATCAATTTATAACATAATTTCACCCTTTAATTATAATCATTTTGTTCCTTCCATTGTTTTGGGTGTGTTCTTTACATGATTTACATGCCAATCGGTATTTTATTTTCTTGTCCCATGGAAATGAAATTCCCAAAGTGGAATGAAATGGTATTAATTTGTTTCGATAATATATAATGAAACTATAAATAATTGTTTTATCATATATGATGATGGATATTTTGAGAAAACATAAATGATATTTTTTTAAAGCATTTTTTGTGTTTCCTAAATAATCATGAACTTTTTTCATTATATATTTTAATTTCATTCATATAAGATCATTAAATAACATAAAATAGGGTAAAAAATAAAATTTAAATTATTTTTAAATCATTAAAAATTGTTCTATGATCATATTGGATGGATGTAATGTATATTGAAAACACATCGTCCATGATTTTCGTAAATCGGAACATCGTGGATATTGTTTTTATTTTTAGAACAAGTGGGAGAAGAGAAAAAGAATAATGATGAATATTTTACTTGAACATGGTAACATAGCATATATATAACATTCTAGAAATTTAATACCACATAGACATGTATACATAAATATATTATAAGAAAACTATGGAATTTGAAAGAAAACACATGAAAAATGAAGATGATTCTTAACTCTTGATCTCTTCTCATTGAGATCCTCCTTAAGGCCTTGGGTTTTGGAATTTTTGGGGGACCAGAAGATCTAGGAAATGGGGTAGATCCTTGGAGAGTGAATTTGGTAGAATATATAATATTATCAAGTCTTGAGAGGTGTGATAGGAAAAGTAAAATTAGGGTGGTATTTATAGTGTATGAGAGTTGGGATTTTACATTATGTTAATCATTTTTATAAGATTTTTTTCTCACGACTATGAATAGTATTGATTCACATGACCCCATACAGAAAAGAGATCATGTGAGTTCGAAAAAACAGGTTGTATATCTGTTATTATTTCATAAATATTGTATTTAACAAATAATTCAAATATATGGTATTTTACCTTATTTAACTATTCATCATAAATTCAAGAAATTAATAAAAATATCAAAAATTCACTCTATCCATTTTTCAATGTTTATAATTCAATAATTAACTCTATTGTTTGAAAATAATTTTTCAAATATTTATAATTTAATTTTTCAATAAAATCATACTTTATTCAAAAATTAAAAGTTTTAAAACTATATCTGCTTTTACATCACTTTGAAAATTTAATCAATATTTCAGTATCTCAAAGCCTTAAGAAAATAAAATAATAATTTAATATACTATTTAGTGGAGACATATTAATAATCATATTACTATTCATAAGGGTATGTTACTATTTACCATAAAGAATATGTTTGTTTTATCAGACTCCAAATAACATACAGATCAAAACTGCAGATGACCATTTTTTGGAAATTCCAAATGTAAAAGAGAAAAAAATAATTTTTAAAGGCTAGTTATAAATATAAACATTAAAAAATGTTTCATTCATTGCAATTTATTTTTAGGAAACATTAGTGTGTTAAACATGTATAATGAATATATTTTATATTTAAATAAATTTTTTAACATTGGATGTGATGTAACCATGTTAAAACATAAAATAACCTAAAATACCAAACAAAAATATACATGAAAAATGAATTTGTAATTACAAAAAGAGTGATTTTAATAAATCATTGTTAATAAAATTGTAATAAAAAGACATAAATAAATAATATATGTTATGATGTATATAATAATTGTTCTATAATAGATTTATAATAAAAATGTATTTATTATATAGTAGGTTTCAATGCTTATGATGGAAGTCGAGACTTATGGTAAGTGATTCATAGTCACACATTTATTTCTATGAGACATGGAAAATTCACCACTCATTTATTTTGTGTGGTATATATAATGTTCCCTTGAAATTTTATTTCATGAATATCACTACTTTAATTATATTTAATGTTTAATTTTATTTCTGTCTTTAATGGGGATTAATATTCAAACGTATAGAAATTGGTAAGGGATTTCCTCACCTTTATTTCTATGGGACATATGCCATATTAACCAACTATTTCATTTATGTGGTGTATATATTCTTCAAATGAATATGTTTTCTGATAATTTTCATGAACATTATGGTAAATAAAAATCCATATAACCATTATTCATTCATCTGGATTATGAATCATAATTTACTAAAGTGGTAAACAATTTATGTAATAAACTCATTATTTATCAGGATTATTTATGATTTTGTTTCCAATGATAAAATATTATTACCTACCTATAAATAAACTCATGAATTTTCTTCTCCTATAGTTATTTCAAGGGAATATATTTTTCTTTAATTTTCCATTATTTTTCTAAAAAATATTCCAAAAATAATATTTTAAAGGAAAAATATAATTTATTTCTATCTTCGATTGAAAACCATTTTTCTTCAATTTTTCTGTTTTTTTAAAATATTTTAATGAATTTTTACCATTTTATAATGATTTTTTATAAAAATTTCTACCCATATTGGAAATTTTAATTTTTGTGCATGGAATTTTCATTTATTTTTTTTTGAATTATCTAGTTATGGTTTTTAACTAAAATATTTAAAAGAATAATATTTTTAATATGTATGTCGTGAAATTTATTTTCTACCATCATTACCACTGAATAATTATAAGCTTTATTTACATGTAATAAAGGTTAATTTCAAAAGAAAATTTTTTCCTTGATATTTGGGAAATTTTAAAATTTTATTGACGTTGATTAAATTGAAACAGTTATTTTCATCAAGAATGTTTTGATGATATTTTTTAGGATTTCTATTCCTAAATTACAAAAAATAATTTTTTTATTATGTTTTATTGCTGATATTATCCATTGGTTCCATAATTATTCAATCATCAGATGGTTTATGTGTATTAATTTGATAAAGATGTATTTATGAAACATTTTCCTTTTCCATAGTATATAATATGATGAATTGATGAGATACTTATAAAAACGTTTTCCTTTCATTTGGTTATGCTTTGAGAAAATTTCTATAAAACCCATTAAATTTTTCATGGGTAATGATATGATGAATAATTTATGATCTTTTAGCAGAAAACTATATGTTTATGTGATTGGTGGGACCTATATTTCCCTCCAAATCATTAAGTGGAGATTTTTATCTCATAATTTAATGATGGGAAACAAACCAATTTGAATGATTAGCATTGGGAAATAGGATGATGTTCTTGACCCACTATGGGAGACGTGAGATTATTCTAGACCCAATATGAAATGGGAAACATGTGTTGATTCCTTATCCATTATGAGATGGGAAATATGTTTTGATTCTTGATCCATTATAATTTTCTAGTCTCTAATGTTAAACATCAGATATGAAATGGTTATGTACTTATGATGTTTTCATTCTTATATGACTTTAATAAATTATTGTTTATTATTTATTTATGATGATTTATAACTCTTATTTTCCATGTATTTTTAATGGATAATTTTTCATTCCATGGATCAATTTTATAATCCCTGATTGATTGGTTATGAACTTTGAATATTATATTAATTATATAATACCATTATTCTTATCATATTATTATATATGGTCATCTATTTGAACCTCCAATGTTTAACATTATTGAGAATATGAGATTATCCTTTATTATGTTTCTTTTCCCATAGGTATGAATATAGTTTTATGTAGGGTATGTTTATGAATAAAACTAAATGAGAAGATCCTAATGGGAGTAGTTGAAGATATTTCATGAAATAAGGGGACAGTGTTCCTAGTATCCAAAAAGACTAAACCACTGTGACTATTTAGTTTTTTCTTTTTTAATGTTGTTGAATATTTTTGTATTGAGATTTAATATCTATATATTATAATCCTGTGTCATTATAGTTGGTATCATAGTATTGGTTTAGTTAACCATTGAAAACTAGGAGGATAACATAATAATGATATCACTAGTGATATATATAAGGACATGTCTAGAGATAGATCTAACGATAAGTATAAGGATAAGTTTAAATATTGGAAAATTCCCTATAATTTTAGATATGGATATAGTGAGTGGTTTCTATGAAATTAAATCGATGTCTAGATACTAAAACTTGACATGGATCTGGCACTAAGATACCTAAGGGTAGTAACTCTGAAAAGAGGCCATTAAGCTATAATTGATCATACCCTGGTTCATGTGAGTGGGCTTTGATGTATACTTGGGTTGACACTCTTAGGGATTATTTTTTAAAATTCAAAAAATCCTTGTAAACCATCATGAAGGATTTAAATACATGATGATCTTGAGTGGTCTAGATTAAAACATATATGTATTTTATTTAAAAAGAAGATTAATTATAAAGACATATTATAAATCTTTTTCATGATTATGTGGTCTTTATTAAGAATATTTTCCTCACACTATGATTGTTTTATTTTAGTTAATGGTAGGACCTAGATGTAACTTTGTTAATGTTGAATGTGATAGAAAATGTGTTACTGAGAAACAAAATGGGATGGTGACTAGTGTGAATGATAATATTATCATTCCTAATACATTATCATGATATATTATTAATAAATTTTATCATAAAAATATCTCAAAATCACCAAAGAAGAGACAGATAGAGTTTGTTGTTATCTCAGGTAATACCATGAAAGAAGGAATATTCAATTTTCTATACGTTTATAATTTAGTAATATGTACAACATGGAATGTATCAAAGGAAAGATAAGATGTTTAGTGTTTGGAGAATAATAGAACATAGTAAGAAATTCTGAAGGGAAAATTGAATGTTTAGTTAACCTAATGGATATAAATAACGGTATCTCTAAGTCCTCATAAATGGTTGAATGTGAAATATATAAATTATGGGAACTATACAAGTAAATATCATATTGGGAAAGCTCATGAAGTGGAATATTAAGGTATTATAAGTTATTATATTGTTCTTATTTATTAAGATATTATAAATTACATATAAAAGGAGAAAGATATTAAGGAATAAGATGATAAATCATAATCAATATATAATGAATGAAGTGTGATTATTGAAGTGTTTATATATTGTAACTTAGAATTTATATTATATAAATAATAAAATATGTAAGGATTGTTCTGTATAAATTTTTCATTGACGACTATAAATAATATGTTGAGTGGTATTGACGACTTAGAAAAGTGAGTTTATTGAAAGGTAATATTTTATAGAAAACACGTGATTAATTTAAAGATAAACAATAATATGTTCCTAAAGATTATGTAATGGTGTTTAGATGGGATAAATAGGTTATTTATATTTAAAACGTAAATTGGATTGTATTGATGACCTTGTAATTGATTCATGATTTAATAGAAAATTATTTTATGTTATAATTTTTGGAGTTTACATCATTTTTGGATTTATTTAATATATTCAATAATTTATGTTTTTATTTATGGAATGAGGATGTATGCATGATTTAATTTAGGTATTATGGTAGTTATGGTTACCATGTAGTTTTAGGAGAATATATTACCATAGTATTATACTATTTAGTATGTGATAATTAATAGATAGTTTACAATATATTGGGGAATAATGTAATTATTTTTGGAAAATTTATTGAAATTCATTATGATGTTTTAAAACTTTTAAGGGTATTAAGGTTAACTATTAATGGACATAATTTAGTGAAACATTGTATGACTTTTAGATATTAATTTATTATTTTATCAAATGATGATTTATAAATATTGGATATATTATGGTAACAATTTTCATTGTGATAATAATTATTGATATAAGCAATAACTTATCATTATTTTATGAACCATGTGACCTGTCAGTGATTCAAGCATGGAAAACCCTTCTTGAATACTAACCATTTAGAGGAAAGTATGTGATTTTGGTGGAAATTGTTTACTGTATGAAATTATAATTACAAATTAAATATGTTTCCCTATGATAATTTGACTGGATTTTAAAATAATCCCTCAATGTTAGTAAAAGGTTATTGAAGTTCAAATGATAATAATTTTTGATAAATTGTGGGCCTATCATCTCATGAAGAATATGGTGTAACAATATCTGTTAAATAGATATTATTTTCTAATCCATTTTTGACATCAAAATAATGATCTCAAATTTGTAAAACAAATTTGGTGTTATTTCAAGATAACCTCTACATTTACATTTATCTCTTTTCAAGAATAATTTTTCTCAACACTTTAACAATGTGTGATTTCCAGAAAGGAATTTTTGAATTTAAAACCCGTGATTAAAAGGATAAAGATAAAATTTTATGGAAAAAATTCATAAAATGGACAGGGATACAGTTTATGATCACTAGATATTTTGAATTATTTTTCAAATAAATTTTATTTCATCAGTAGCATTCGTTATAAGTAGAATTGAATTATAGAAAACCACAATATGATAATATTATTATTAATTAAACCTGATCATTATAAACTAGATATTACATTATTGGTTATTAATAGGAACAAAAAACATTGAAAATTATATGTTTTAAAATATAATTCAATAAATTAATTTGTTATCAATTTATTTTAAATTAAAATAAAAAAACATTTTAATATAAAAGAAAGGTTTTTTTAAAACATATTTTTATCCATATCATTTGTTTTCATATGAATAAATTAAATTATTCACTATTGATGACTAATTTTAATTAAATTTATATTTTATATATTCAATAAAATGTTTTATCATTCACATAATATCTTTAATTACATGATAATGATAAATCCATTTTTATGTTTAAAAAATGTATTTTTTTCTTCTAAAAAATGGTTACACCACATTTTGTGCACTAATTTGAAAACTAATTTGTACAGTTTTATAAAATTTTTGTAATAAAATAAAATTCAAATTTTGAAATAAGTATATAAAAATTACAAAATAGTTAATGTTTTATAATTTTCTAAAAATATTAAATTTTTGATAAATAGTGAAAAATATTTATTCTAATTGAAAAGTTCCATTTCATTTACATTATTTACAAAATAAAATAATATTTTAATACAATTTAAGGGAAAAAATTACTCAAATTATGTAATAATTAATATAATTAAATCTAATATAATCAATTTTAATTTGAATTTTTATATTAGAACTTGTGAATAATATGCAAAAAATATCGTTGGAAAACCAATTTTTCCTCACATTAGCAGGGTTTATTTTAAATTGAAATAAAGAAATTACATAAATTAGAATTTCTAAAATTGAATAAATATTTTCAATCATAAAAATTTATATAATATAAAAATTCAATATTATTTTTTCTCATAATGATTTATAAAAATTTAAAAACAAATTAATGTGGTTAAGGTTAAAATGATGTTTTTCACATTACATATGCATGTGTTAAAGTTAATTTTCTATAATAATTGGTTATTTATTTAATAAATTGGATTAAATAATTTGAATAATTTATTCAAAATTACATAATAAGGCTCATTTTAATTTTCAAATTAAAAGATTAAATAACTAAGTAAATAAAAAGAGACTATTCACTATATTTAAAACTAAAATGGTAAAAGTGAGTAAACTTAGAGGATAAGGAATAAGATGTTTAAGTCTAATTTTTGTGTGTGTATTGGTTGTTTGGAACGACCACATCATTCCTAAATTACTTTATTTGTCATAATTTTATTACAGTGACATGAGAGTAACTTCCAATTATTGAATAGTTTTGGGTATTTACAAAAATATCACTCCTCAATTATAAAATAGGACTTCCTCCCATCACTTATTCACAATTGATGATCCATTTTGTCTCCAAAAACCATTATAAAATCAAGGAATAATATCATCTTAAATGTTCTATAGCATTTCGTCATCCCATAAGACCAAACGTTGGGTCCTTAATAAGATATCCAAAGGAGGTTCTCCTAAGTTAAGGTAGTTTCATTCACTAATCACATTTTTTTCAGTTCTATTATTATCACCATAAGTTATTCATTACTAATTAAAATATAACAATTAAAGTATATATCATATATTGAGATGTTATTGTCTTTATTTAATAATATATCTCCATATACTCCCTCGTCAATTGGGAAACAAATTCGTTAATCATGTGTATGGCGGACTACTGCCTCACATACTGATATAATAAAAATGGATATAATTTAGGATTTAATATATATATATATATAGATAATTAATAAAATAGTTATACTTTAAAAATTATAATATGAAATATACATCCTTACTTTAAATTTTGTGGGAATATGATAAAATCGATCGTGGGTATAGAAGACAACTACCCTATGCAGCGATGCAATTTGTTTTTCTCATAAGATTTACATTGAATGCAATAAGGATAAATTTAATGCATATATTTTATCTATATGAAATGATTATTTCTTTATAATGGTTATATATTATTTAAATTTTTTTTAGTTTTAGAAAATAGAAATAATGTTCACGTGTACTTACGGCCTACATTGTCCATGAACTATGTAATTAATTTTTTATATCTTAATATTATGGTTTACGTTAAATATATATATGTAATTAATATATATGATATTTATATCATGTTTAAAATCATATATATCAATAAACCATGATCAATTTAAAAGTACTGAAATTTTGAAACCAGAACATACATGAAAAACAAAGTATTTATTAGCTAAAAAGAGATTTTAACAAGGAATAATTAAAAAATGTAATTAATTGTCAAAATAAAAAATATATTTTATGTTGTATATAAATTTGGTTCTATAATATATTAATTATAGACCTATATTTATTATGCATAGGTTTTGAACATTTACAAAGGAGGTCGAGACGTAGGGTAAGGGATTCATATTTTTATTTTAATTTCTGGGAGACTTACAAAAAATTACCCACTAATTACTTTTTTATGGGGTATATACTACCAAATTTAAATGATATGTAATTAATAACATTATTTTAATGGTACTTAATGTTTTAATTTATTTTATTTTTTAATGGGTATTATTATTCAAAAGTATCCCAGGTAGTAATGGGTTTTCATCTCTCATTTATTTACGTGGGACACATGAATTATAGACCACATGTTTATTTTTTGTGTGTATATACTTCAATTGATTTTATATTATGATCATTATCAAGGAAATTATGGGATAAAAATATTCACATATGGTTATTTCATTCATGGGGCTTTCAATTCAATAGTTACAAAATTTGTAAAAGTTTTTCGTAATAATCTCATTGTTTATCATGATTTTTTATGATTATATTTATGACGACGAAATATTTGGATATACCTCTAATTAAACTCAATAATTTTTATCTTATCTATCCTTATATAATACATGTTTACATTTCATTTTAATCTCATTAAACACTCAATATTGAAAAAATTCTTTAAATTAAAAACAAAATTTATTTATCTCTTTGGTTGAAAATCCTTATTCATTAATGTAAATGATTTATAAAAATGTTTTAAAGAATGTATTACCATTATTTTTATGGGAATTTTCCAATTTTAATTTTTTTATAATATTTTATAAAAGGGTTATTTTTTTCATTTTAAAAATGATGTTGATTTGAATTTTTTCTGAAAATTTAAAATGAATATCTGTTGTAATATATATTTCATGAATGAAATTCAACACTATAATTACATATAAATTATTATAATATTCCATTAAAATTTAAAAAGTTATTTTCAATGAATATATATAATTTAGTAATCAAATTTTTTTATATTTCTAAAATTTATTTGAAATATAAAATGTGTTTTATCTAAGAATTTTTTAATTATATTTTATAGAATTTTTATTTTTCAATGATAAAAAAAATTTTGTTTCATATGTATTACTAGAGATGTGGTCCCATGGTATCCTATTTATTCTTTCTTTGGATTGTTTATTTTTATGATTATGATGAAAAAAAGGTTTATGAATCCCATTCCTTTTTTATGGGTTATGATATGATGAATTGATGAGATGTTTATGAAACATATTTCCTTTACAGTGGTTATGATATGATGAAATGTTTTTGGAACACATATAATTTTTAATGGGTAATAACATGCTAAATGATTTATGATCCAGTGAAAAAAAATTATATATTATGTTATGGGTGGGATATATATTTGTCTCCAACACATTGGGTAATTTTTTAATCTTATGGGGAAATTATGGGAAACAATCCAATGCACATGATATATTATAGGAAATATTACAATGTTCTTGATCCAGTATAGGATGTAGGAAATGATTCATGATTTATTTTGAGATGGAAAAAAATGTGTTGATTCTTGTTCCATTATGAAATGGGATTATTTTTTATTTCAGATCTGATATGATTTGATGGTCTTAAATGTTAAACTTGAAATATAAATTGGTTCTATTCTTATAATGGTGTAACATTTATATAACATAAATTATGGTTCATGATTTATTTATGATGATTTAACACTGTTACGGTTTTTGAATTTTTAAATCATAATGTTTTATTATATGGATTATGCTTACAATCCATGATATATTTGTGATGAAAATTTTAAGTTATATTCATTATCTCATACCCTTATTCTTATATTATAATTTTATAGGATAATTTATTTAAACAGTAAATTTTTACCCCTAATGAGAATATATTCTCACCCATTCATATGGTTATTTTTCAAAGGTTATGAAGAATGGTTTATATAATGTATTTTTAGGAAGAGTACTAAATTGGAAGGTATTTAAGGGAGATGTTAAAGATATTTCATGAAATATAAGTATTATATATGTAGTACCAAAATAAATTAATCCTTTACAATAATATGAAATAAATTTGTTAAATTTACTAATTATCCATCCATTAGGATGTAATATCTCAGTATGAAAATCCGAAGTCGTTATTATTAACCATTATTTTTTATATTTGACCAATTTTTTTACCTATGTAACTAGTGTCTAAATAAGTAATATATTTTTTAATAAAAAAATAAAATTACTTATCTTTAAAAATTTGAGAGTCATTGAAATAAATTTATCTCTAATTTTAAAAAATATTCAATTTATAAATAATATAAAATTATCCTTTAAATTTTAAATTTAATGTATAAAGATACTATTTTTTAGAAAAACCTTTTTTTACCATTAAGTGTTCTTATTTTTATTTAGTATTGATTACCTGTTTAATAATTTATAATATATTTACATATTGGTTTAAAAATTATATTAAATTAATTTTTTATGAGTGATTAAATTATTTTATTATATAAAAATTATATAATATTAATAAATCACTTATTTGAGAAAAATATTTTAACAATTATCATGAAATTAATGTTAATTTTTATAATCATATTTTTTTGGAGAAAATGATATTTACCTTATTACATTCTTATAGGACCCATGAACTCCCTGAGATGGGAGGGGTGAATCAAGATGTCAACTTTTTCTTTTACAGTGATTAATATTCTTCCCATATTGGTAGGAACATGCTAAATCTTTTTGAAGGATTCATATAGTAATAAAACCTGAAAATGAAGAGGGAAACAAAAAGGTTTACATTGTTCAACACTATGGGATAATCTAATGATAATACACTAGATCCTAAGGATGAAGTTACTTATAAGGATTAAGGTATCATTTTTATATATACCTAGATGACCCTTCACACATATTCCATCCACACCTTCCTCCATGCATATAACTCTTATTTTTAAGACATATTTGGTGAGTTATTATCGATTACTCTTTCCTTGGAGCATAAATTTCCAGTTTTGTGAACACTCATAATTCGTTCAATGACACCAATTGTATAAAGTACATACCTTTTTCATAATTTGATGTGATTAACTTGAAACATCACTTGTGCACGTGTTTTCGATTCACCTACATCCTTGTAGAAGACTTATTTTTCCTAAAACAACCTTCTTCATGCTATAAATTTTGGACTAAAAAATTAGGAAAACAATAGGAACAACCCCACCTTCAACTCAAAAGCTATATGTACCATAAAAGTAAACGTTTTTTAAGTCTCCTTGACCATCTTTGTATGGATTCACAAAAACAATAGGCTCTGTTTCTAGTTGTGAAATTCCTTGGTTAAAAAAATAATATGATTAATTTTATTCAAATGATTAAATCCATTTTTTGGTCTACGACCAATATGAAAATTATTAAAATCAAGCGAGAATATTATAGAAGTCTGAAATAGGGAATTTTATTAGAATCCTTAGTAAGGAGGGGGAGGATATCATCCAGAAACTCATCGAACCATGTAATGGCTTGGTTAATCCCCTTGTTGGAAAGACCATCTGCCACCGTATTAGCTTCATGGTAGGCATGAGTGGCACTAATTTTCCATTTAAGTAAGACAAAATATTTTTTAAACATCAATATTACTTATGACCCGAAAACATTATATATAGGTTCAATAAATTCAACATAGTATATATAAATTATTTATTTTGATTTTAAAATATTTATTTTTTATCAAATTTTTATTTCTGAAACATTAATTCAATCTTGTATTATTATAATATCATAAAAGTGATGGTAGTAACAAAATTGTTACTTTTTTACAATTAACCTAAAAATAATTTACTTTATAAAAACACTACAAATCACCCTAATATATTTTTTTATGTGGAATTAAAAATTGAGGTTTCATTTTTAAAATAGAAATTTTATAATTATATCTTTAAATTGAAATTAAATATAAATAATGAAAAATAGTTTTTATTGAAAATAATTCATATTTAAAACATTATTTTTTTGTCATATTTTTATGCATTTTTTAAATGATTAAAATTAATTATTCATTTACAAGTGGTTTTATCATTATTATATATACTCAAATATATATTTGTGTTCTCTTCTTTACTGTGTCATTACATGTGGAAGAATCCAATAATGATAATATAAATTTAATGGATCCACAATATTAGATCATTTCAAATATTCCAAATAAATCTCTATAAAAAAAGACTGTAGACTCTAAGTTCATTTTAATATCGATAATTTTCTATCCTAGTATTCATTTCACACTATTTCATAAACACATATAATGAAACAATAATATATGATAACAATAAAATCTAGACTCACCGAACCTCCATCGCCTCCATTTTTACGTATATTCATAATTATATAAACCATAAGATGTAACACCCGAGATTTTTATGAGAAATATTTTTTATGTTATCATCAAAGGAATCATTCACTACATACAACACTGTCTTGGCTTCCTTTACACGAAATCATGACCTTCCTCGATAGCTTTCGTTGTACGTAATACTGAGTTTCACTAAACAATGACATGCTATTAAAATATTATTAAAACTATCCATTATGAATAGTAATAACCAATTTTTTAAATTTTATAAATTTTAACTTTCAAAATGGACATCATTTTTGGATTCCGAATATCGAAATTAGCCAATGGTGAAATTTTGTTATTTTTCTGAAAACTTTAAATTTTTGACGAATAATGAAAATATTGTGTTACTATTTAAAAACCGACTTTTTATTTAAATAATTAATTATTTTATTTAAATTTATTTTAGGTCAAAATTGATATATATTACATATATAAGTTCAATATAATTCAGTGGAGTCGTTTTATAATAATTTTTTATATATAAATATTTTATTGAACTTTTCAACGTCTTTTACCCATCTCCTAGGAGAATTTGCAAATTTACATAAAACATAATTTTACCCCATCTGTGAGTGGAATTTCAAAAATCCAAGAGACACGGTTAATATCATGTATTAAAATGTGGTTCAATAAGATAAAAATAATTTTTGGTGAATAGTAACTTTTTATTTTTTTACCGTCGTTAATAGTAAATTGGGTAATTAAGGGTAAAAATGATATTATTATTACCCTAAAACATGTCCTAATTCTATTGGATAAGTTTAATTAGACCAAAAACAACATTAGTAATAACATATGACCATTTAGGTCCACTTGGATTAGATTAGGACATTTATTATTATTATATTTAAAGAAGAGTTAAAATAGTTAAAATCAGTGTTTAATAACTAAAACATTTTTAATTTTGGGATATACATAAGATAATTCTGACTATAAATATTAATTAGAAGTATAAAAATATTTCTTATTTAATCGTATTTTATTTTTAATTTTAGACATTAAATATGTTAATTTTTTTTGACACAATGATGATGCAGTAATTACCATATTAATGAAATAATAACATAATTGATGTTATAAATACCCAAAGAAATTTATTTTGAGACTTTTTATGAATTAAACTAATTTTATAGGTTAACATGATATGTTAGTACTGATTTAATTAACCTTTTTGGACTAATAATGTTGTTATTATTTTCACAAAAATCAATTACAAAATATTGTCAAAATTGACATAAAATAGTTTTAAAAAAATATTATATTATTAGTCGTTATTTTATTCCAAAAAATCTAATATTCTGCCAAAGGTCATAGATAAGGTTATATATATTAATAATGAACGACTTGATGTTTGTTTGTCTTGTTATAGTATGTTTCATAACCTTATAGTTTAATAAAACAAGAAGACACGGTAAAAGTAAAATTATTTAACATAAAGTTAAATATATATGACAAGGATGAAATAGAAACCTAAACTTGTCTAAATTATATTGGATGAGAGGATTCCGACCCAAACCCACGTTATCTTATAAATAAATCAATTTGGTGCTATTAAAAACCTAATATGAGTTTATAATAAAATAATATTTTTATGTTTTCCAAAGGTTCCTCTCTCCTCCCTTATAAAAGGGAACCTCCTCTCTCTCCTAACGACACCACTTTGAGCCTTCAAGATCGTCCAAAACCTGAAAATTCCTTATCTCTACTTCTCTAGAAACATCCTAGAGGTCCTTTTCTTCTTTAAAGACCATCTTTTGTGCCTTAATAGGAGGTTAAGAAGAGGCACTTCAAAGAAGAGGTAATGTCTGTTATCGATTCTTTTAACTTTAATTCTTCTTCTACTACTTATTCTATAGTTTTATAATTATGAAGAAATAAAATCAGTATAAATAATATATTGATATGTTATTATAAATATGAAACATCACTCTTTCACCATTTATCCATCCTATAGAAAGTGAAATCACCGCGTGTGCGTACGTACGTAATACTGTCTCCACGCCGTGGTGTAATCTGTTTTCCACGCCCACCTTACTTGGATGGGTATAATGGTGTAAAGAATAACTATATATGATTATTGTAAAGTGATATTTATTATGAAATAGTATACAGACACTTCAATAAAATTCCCCAATCATGGGAATGATATCATCGCTCATGCATACGTACGGCCTACTATCTCTAGGATGTGATGTGACTCGTTCTACATGACCTTCATTGCATAATGATTATATAAATGATTTGAATGAATAAATATGATATATATTACACTAGTAACATTATTGAAATGAGGTATCTATAACCTAAAAAGAATAATATGAATTTATTCGACAAAACACGCATAAGAACAAAAAGCTATAAACACCCGAATGACAAGAAGCAATGAAATATTACAAATAAGAAGCTAAGAATATGACCATATCTGATATCATAACAATGAGTAAGATTCTTGAATAAGTCAATATCATTATTTAAATCATTATATATGAGTTTTGGACACGTAAGTAGCAAATCAGACCTAAGGTAAGGGAAAATATTGCAATTCTCATTTTTATCTGAGATTTTTTATGCTTCAGAATTTACTGGGGAATATATATAATCCACATCCATGTTTCCTCAATATGTAATATTATTTATATCCTCATAAAATTGTTTAAAACTAATTTTACCCTTCGGTGAGTCTTTAGTAAAATATATGAAAGGAAGCTTTTGTTGTTTTTAGTACGAGGTACTTTTTGACTTTTCCGGCCAAAGTACGAAAAGCATGTTTTTTAACTTATACGGCCTGAATGGACTTTTAGAACATTAGTTCCATGAATCTTCCTTTACACATTTTCATGTTTATTTTTAATCAACTTATTTTAGTTTAAAATTGTATGACATTTTAAGAATGGAAAAAAAAATTTGAAGTAGAAACGATATTTTACTCAAGAACGGAGTTCAAGTGTTTTATCAAAATTATTTTCAATATAAGATAATTTGGGGTTCTGTTTCTATCCTATTTTTAAATTGATTTTTTTATTTTATGATTGAATTATTTTTATGATGTCCTTTTATCTTATATGGATTATGTTATGATGGCATGATGTATAAGAATCCCATTTTTATTATATGGGTTCTGCTATGATGTATGATTTATGATCTTGTAGAACACATAATAATGATATCATTATGAGATGGGCGGAACATATATATCCCCCCAATACATTGGGTAAAGATTTATATCTCATGAGATAGACATGGCTGGATTGGCAGATTAATCTGGTTCAGTGAAACAGGACTGAAACGAGGAGTGAACTCAGTTCTTAAATGGACTTTGTTCGCTAAGATAGTCATTGAAATGGGTCTTGAATAATAAGAAATTATTCTCTATGATTATGTGTGTATTACACAAAGATTAATGTTTTAGGTTATGATTATCGGGATTTAAATTTCACTACCATTATTTGTCCCATGTTATGATATTATGATCTCATTCGCGGGTTATGATTTATAAAATGGTATGTTCTTATGAATATGATGTGACTGATATTTCTTTTGATTACACTTACAGAGCATTTGAACTCACCCTTTTGTATGTTTTCTTTCCCCAGTGTAGGAAGAAGATTATTATGTAGGATATTCCAAAAGGGACTCTAGATATAATGAAAGAAATGGGAGATAATGTAGATGCCTTATGAACAAGTTGTTTATGTTTCCCAGTTTCTAAAGACACAATACCTATACGGTCCTTTCATGGTTTTTTATATGTTTTAATAATTTTGTTTCAATTCTGAAGTAATGACAATGTATATAAATCATGGGTCGTTATATTTGGTATCATAGTAATGGTGTAGTCAACCTTTGAAAACTAGTATGTGAAAGCCTTATTAGGAACCCTAAGGATATATCTAAGCATAGAACAATCTAAGTGTTTTAGAGATGTCCATGAACAACCTATAATAAGACCTTCAGTGAGAAATTTTATATTGATTATGTGGTTTTCATATTATAAAATATCTTTATTTACATATATCATGGAGGACAGTTTCCTCTAACACTATCTACTTTTAAAAATCATGATGAAAAATACATACTATCTTATCATTCAAATTGAACTATCCTTATAAATTTTACATTATGGTCTCTAATGAACCATGAATGAATAAATTAATAATGATATATTGTATGGTCCTGAAAAATCTACGACGGTGAATGGTGATCCCCTTTAACTCAAGGGATCTTATGCCCAATTTCCCCTCAAAAGGATTGGTCAAATGTAGAGGATACTCAAGGATGGTGAATGACGAACTGGTCTGTGTACCGGTCTAATGTTAATGATGCATTTCCGGTTCCACAAAGTGTCCCTCCTCCACAGATCATCATAGTTTTCTAAACTGAGGCGGAGACCCTCCGCGGTCTTGAGGAAGGATAGGTGACAACCCAGTTCACCATTCCAGACCACCCCAGCAGTGAGCCGCGTCAACAGGCCCGAAGCACCTCCGCTGTCGTTCAAGAAATGGAGGCGGAACCCTCCATGGCCACAAGTAACTCTCTTAGCTCATTTGGTTTGTGGGGGATATCATTTGGTTCGCACGGGAGATGCGTTCAATACCACCGCAAGTGGCGAATTTACCGAGGCATCCGTGAATCGGGTTTTCTTTCATGGAAATCTTCAAAAAAGTTATATGCGCCACATCCCATTTATGACTCTATAAATATTCACCATGTGGCACCAAAAATGACGGGAGGAAGGACGGGTGAAAACTCATGGGGATACACTGAAGAAATCGCTCTCAGCAGTAATGTTCCACGACCATCTGCGAAACCCATATCGTCCAGGGATGAACTCTTCCGCATAGAGGAGAGACCAAACTACAAACCACATGTAGCCATATCCTTTGCAGATGGCCACCCCCTCCATAGACCAGTTTCATTCATGAAATGGTGGCAGAAACCCCTCTGCGGGCGCAAAGTAGGATGGGTGCTAGCCCTTATGCAGACTCCCTTCGTGGTCATTTTCCTCGTGGCCATCTCATATGCAGACACCATTTGTGGACAACCTCCTCCGCAAACAACCTCCTTCGCAGATAGAATCCTTTATGGAAAGCCTCCTCCACGGCCATCCTACGTGGCCTAGTCTTCACGGCCTGCTCCCTCGTGGCCAGCTCATTTGCGAAAACCCCTCGCGGACAACCAAAACGCGAACCACATGAGGCCATTTCCTTCGCGGAAAACTCCTCCATTGATATTCCTTCACGGAAAGATCCCTCGTGGCCAGATCTACGTATCCCACCCCATGTAGAAAACCCCATGCACTCGTTGGTCCATACCCATAGGGGCTGCGTCCCTGCACGCCCACTCGCGGTCATTGCTGATCCCTTCCCTTCCGTCACTAACTCTCATTACAAATGGAGAGTCCCACCAAGAACTTTTAATGACAGGTCAACAGGATTTTATATTTCACCCTAGTTCTGCCCCAACATCCGTCCTATACATTCCATGAGTCGAGCTACTCATCATGACTATCCTATAACCCCATTACCTAGCACCTTTTTCTAGGTTCATCCCGAAAGGGCTGCCCTTGTGTAAGTCCCACACCAGCCATTTCTAGGTATCTCCTACCTAGTTGTCCTGACCACATGACATTAAACTGTATGACCCTCGTCCAAACCACATGTCATTAAACTGTATGGCCCTCATCCTACCCATATGACATTAAACTATACAGAAATAGTCATATCAACATGACTTTAAACTATAGTATTCCCTATGTTCCAAACGTACGATACCTCTTTCCCCAACACAAGAGATGCCTTATTCTCCAAGCATACGATATCTAATTCCATGATCACAGTGGTGTACCTTCAAGAGAATTGGAATCTATTCAAACATTCCATCCCTTTGCCTCACACTTTTCATGTCATTCATTCAGATCTTCATCCACTTGGATGTATGAAGGGACCCCCTAATGGCCTGGTGACATGCCGCATCACCTCACCTACTGTCCTGGGCCAATGCCCCGGACGACATTGAACAACACTTTGTGTTAGGTCCTGTGTTTTGAACACGGTCAATAGTAGACCCTCATTTGTCTGTCCCTATTTCACGCTAACACGATATGGATGTTGTGTTTCATACATGGTCAAAAGTTACCCACAATCGACATGCCAACCTCATTGCATTCCGAATATCAGGCATATAATTCACACCTTTCATCTCCCTTTGTTTGGATTGATTCCAACACCCTCAGTGTTATCCCACTTGTGCACTTACGTATAGGTGTTGGCCCCCATTATATTCATCAACCCACAAATGGGTTGGGATTCCCTCATGGCCAGACATGAGGAAGACACCATGGGCATGTAACCTGGAGTATGCCCTGTCTTAATGGGCCGCCATCATGCATAATCCCCACTCCACTTCTCATGGACACACCATTCGCGACGTGATCCTCTATTCCTTATGGCCTCTTGTTTCTCACACCGAGCATGACTCACATGGGCTTAGAGTAAGGAACGACCATGAAATCCTCTTATGGGACTCCTCAGAGTGTAAGCCCCAATCCATCATAATGGGCCTCCCCAGAGTGTAATCCCCAATCCATCATTATGGGCCTCCTCAGAGTGTAATCCCCAATACATCATAATGGTCCTCCTCAGAGTGTAAGTCCCAAGCCAATACGAACTATGAGGACTTTGATTCCCTACCACAGGGATACGTAGGAAGCCTCCATGAGGTTCAAGCCCGATCACCAATGGACCTCCAGGTCCACCTTAATGTTGGTTCTCCCACGATCCCCTTTCGAACTACATGGACCTTGATCCCTGTCCCCTAGGTATGGTACGTTGGAAGCATCCATGAGGTTCAAGCCCAAAAACCGGTCGATCCAACTATCTTCACATCGGTTCACCACACCACTCCTAGTGCCGCCTCAATGAGTTCTGACTCCACGAGGTAATTAATCAAATGAGGGATGGTAAACATTAGGCCTAAATGATTCTAAACCCCCTACGTCCAGTTGAACATCTCTCACCAGGGTTAAATCCGTAGAAACTATGTTTGGGTATAAACCAAAGATTCGCGAACATATGAATACGTCTTAAATCTATAAGAGTGTCCCGAAACATGCAATAATCCCCCCCAAAAGGGTGAGATGAGCCCGACTTCCCATCCTCTTGACAAATGTGAGTTCTTAAGGGTCGCTGGTCAGAGAATCCGACAAACTCCTGCCTTTGGAATGCAGGTCCACGCGTCATCAGATATTGAACCGTTGGGCATTTTGAGACCGACCCCGAAACAAAAATGGAGAACTCGACATGAATCTTTAACCAAGCATGATGTATTTAACTTAATCCCACCCCATGCCCCCTTTTACATACTAGGAAGGCCAAGAATGTTCTTTAACTAAGAATGGGATCATGAGATGCTACTTTGATGGGTTTGCTGCTTATAATTGCTAAATTTTTTTGTAGGTACTACCTTCAGAACTCCCTTCGATCCAATGGAGTACTGAAGGAACTCACAAGCGCGTGATTCCAACTACTCAATGACAGGACTTCCTCACCTATGGAGGATCACGTCACCCACCCAATGTCTTCAATGCTGGGTCTTGTATGCACTAATCCGAGAGTACCACATGAATTGTACTCTCCCAACGGTGGAGGCGGCCTTGCATGCCCTACAATCTGCCAGAACTCACCAGTCGCCTACCTAGTAGCGACCGCAACGGTAGATCTAGACTGCCCCTGTTAGTATCTACAACCATTTTGGGAGTCTATCCCCAGAACAGGATGATGCGTACCTCTCATATCTCAGGGAGACAGATGAGGTTGATGTTGAGGACTTTATCCCCACCGAACGGGGGTTCCACTCCATGGTCTCCTCCGGAAGGCGTGATCACGGTCACGTCGTGACACAAAATCCTCGCACTAATGAGGATGTCTCCCCAAGGATTCAGGCCCATGGTCCTTGAGCTCCAGCCCTTCGAACCGCCCAACGAGGGCGACAAACATACAATCAGGGACCAATCATCACCCTAGTCCCTGAAGAGGATCTCCGCTGCCCAGCCACGGAGACGTACCATGAATATGCACCTACACTTGTTCTCTCTTCCTGAGCCTGCCATCAATACATGGAGACATCATACAAGCCAACACGCATCCCCGACGAGCTCCATCAAGCCCATCGCTCACACAGGACGACACTTACCAGCCAGGCACCACTCCCTGCCGAGGGTCGTGAATCCCACCAAACTGACATGGTGGCGACCTGGCACCAGCATGACCAGCTCCTAGCAGTTGATTCTGATTCCCACTATCCTGATATGGTGGCGATCAACAGAGTCTGCCATCCAGATGTGGCGGAAAATCATAGGCAGGCACGTCTCCCCGCCAACAAAGGCCATCAACTCGATACGGTGGGAAACCAATATATGCAGGGCAGCTCCCTGTGGATGCAAGTAAAGTCCACCATCCTGATGTGGTGACAAACAGAGAGATAAACCAGAATATCCATGACATGGGAATATTTGTTCACCTACACCGATACAAGAGAATTTTCAGTACCCACTGACCACTGGAGGATAGGAGTAGGATATTCCGACTCTGATACTGGAATAGACCTTCATACCCGTTAGATCCGAAGATGTATCTCTACATATCCTGTAAATGATGGAGGAGTAGGTATCAATCCCAGATCATATCTTGCAGACATTCCAGAATGTAATTGCATTAGAAGAAACAATAAGGACTCGAGCCCGTGAGCCCATCTCCCTAGTTAAGGTGACTCATCTGAGAGACGAGATAGCCACCTTGGAGCAGATCTGCATCCCTGATTCTACCCAGGAGGGTCACCAGCCATATTCCGTGATTCAAGGGGAACCAGATTGAGCATCTTCACTCATTCCAACTAGGGGACACCCGTCCATCACGGTGGATGCTGCAGTGTAGGCATATATCCCTCCTAATAATCAAGATGTTTGTCAGCGTATCCCGGAATAATCATGAGACCCAATTAGATAGGGACCAAAAGATGAAGGCTGTGGTCAACAACAGATGGTCCCTGATGCCCGCAAAAGAGTGCCTTGAATGCGCCAAAGGCAGTTAGAAAATAAAGTGGGAGTTCGTGACTCCGCTCTGTAATAAAAATGGGTCCCCAAATCAATTAAGCAGACATCAAAGGCTTAGAACCCTTCCCATCTATTACCATATTATGGGAGTGGCAGTAGCAGTTGCAAAGGTCCTCCCCTCAATGTTGCTACCAGAAGATCTGAAGGTCCATCCTAGAGCACCTGTGGGGGCCTCCCCTATGGGCATATAACGATTGATCACGAGAGATCATCTTTTGATGCGAGTCACGGAAACCCTCAATGTGGACAGAAGATCAAGTAGCAAGAAGTTCATCCACTTTATACGGTCCACCCAGAAGGTCCTCCTCGGGGTATATGCTGCAAACACACTCCATGCAGTGGGACCACATATTATGATAGTAGTCCTCACTATTATAGTCGCAACTGCGGAGGACCTCCCCACAGTGACATCTCATCAAAACAAGAAGGCCCTCCCCTTGTCGTGGCCTGCCCTGAAGGTCCTCCCCAGGGGTTATGTTACAACGACACTCAGTGCAACCGGGAATCAGATCACAGTGGAAGTCCTCACCACCCTAATAATGAATGTCCACCCCGCAGAGACGTCAAGGAATGAGAAGGCCCTCCCCTTGTTGCAGTAAATTCTGGAGGCCCTCCCTATGGTGTATCCGGAAGATATTCTCCCTATTGTAGCTATAATTTTAGTCCTCACCATTGCCGAAACTGTGATGGTAGTCCTCGCCACCACGGCCGACATTGCGAAGGTCCTACCCGTAATGGAACAAAGAAACAAGAAGGTATGGCCCTTGTCGTAGTGTGTCTTTAAGGTCCTCCAAGGATGCACATTGAACATCAAGCCATGATTGTCATCCTCACCATGATGGAAATTGTTGCGAAGGCCCTCCCCGTAATGATGCCACGCAGATAGAAGGTCCTCCCCATGCAACGACATGCCTTGGAGGTCCTCCCTAGGGTGTGCACTACAAAAGCCCTTTATGCAGTGAAGCATTAAGAAGTAATGGTATTCATTGCCTTTACAACCACCATTGTGGAGGTCCTCCCTACGATGACATGTAATATCAACATGAAGGTCCTCCCCTACCAAATAAAGCACAAAAAAGCCCTTGTATGCCGAGGCACATAGAAGGACTGGATCGATCATGTCAGATTCCCAGCTAGTCACTAACGACATCCTTCTTCAATCAGTAGACGGTCTAGGGTTGTGTTCATCTTCTGAACCACCTAGGAATCGACCACATGATGATTCAACACCGACCAGTCCCATTACCTCCAACCAGACTATCAGTGAGAGCCTCAGTTGGGCTAACCAGGTAGATGAATCACAAGTAGAGGAGTATGCCAATATGTTGCGCCTAAGGAAATGACTATCCAGGGATGATATACCCATTATGTTTTGGCCTATGGACACCTCTCAGTTCGACATACCTAGAGAGTTGTTAGAAGAATGCGTGCACGCCATCTTCCATAACATACAGACAACCCTCCGCTGACTGAAATCAAGTTTCCTTCCCTATGACGGGTATGTATTCCATGTCTAGATGATAGGAGAACTCCTGCGTCACATCAACCTGAAGGCCCTTCCTTCGGCATGGCGATTTCAACCCGAGAGGCCCTAAGGAAACATTAAAGTAGAATATATTAATATAATATATTTTTGGGTGAATATTAAAAATTCTGAATTTTAATTCATAACATCATTTTTTTCTAATTTATTTACATTGTTAAATTATTTTTTAATTTGGTTTCAAAGTAAAAATATTTAAATTATACATATATTAAAATAATTTTGGTATTTGGAATTTATTTTATATTTAATTTATATATAAAATATTAATGAACATTCTGAGGATTTTCACTTTAAAAACCTGCTTTTTCACCACATCTACAGGATTGGCATTAAAATTGATTTTCATGCTTCTAGGAATTAAATTTATAAAAAATACATACATGGTTTTAATAAGTGTAATATTTATAGTATAATAATATCAACATAATTATTTATCTAAATGATTTGTGAATGTGATTAAAAATAATTAGATCGATTATAGTAAGATTAAACATAACAAGGGACTCAAACTTAATCATAAGGGATCAACTGACCTGTAAACATTCCCAAATCTAGTATTATGGAGATATTTTGGGTAATAAACCTATTAGGTTACATAATTATCTATTCTGAATTTTTATTAATATTTAATAATTGGGTAACACACAATTATTTTCAAAAAATTCCATCACTGTACTTTCCCTCCATAATAAAATGCTACCACCTTTCACCCTACTTCAAACCTCTTAATCCACGTTGTCTAGTACAAGAACGTACCAATAAACTTCCGAAAATACCTAAATTATTCTTTCAAGCCTCTATTAAGGAAGAAATATAGTCAAATATTTCCTTTGGTGTATACCAAAAGGAGTTACCCCAATATGAGGTAACTCTCTTCCTCAAGAAATTTTATGTTTTTTTCATTATCCACCATCTCAACTCTTCTTATTCCATTATTATATAATAAACAACATATCCCAAATATTCTTAAATGTTTTAATACTAATGGTTATACCTACACCTACACATTGTTCCATCTAATGTGTAATGAACATACCATTTTGTGTACCATGAGCTACCCCCTCATGAAATGATATTGTTCATTTTTATTCACAAACATTAATTTTTGGGAATTATGAGGTAAAATATCTTTATATAAGATATATATTATATATATTATATTTTTATCAATATTTATTTATTTATAAAATACACATTTATAATTTATATCTCGTGTAAATATGATAACATAATTTTTGGATGTGTGTACTACAACCTCCTCAACATGATGTGATTCATTCACACTCTACATGAGATGTATTAAGGAAGAGTTTAGAGAAATTATATGATATAAATGATATAATAATTATTCTATAATAATGAAATATATACTTACACACACACACACACGTATATATGCAAATATGTCATTAACATTTTTTTAAATGTCTGGGGCTGAAGCCTCATTTTATTATTTAAAACAATGACCTCTTTAGACTAGGTAAAGGGAGACCCATTACATAGCCCAATGTCCCAAGGCCAAGTGCCCTGAGTACAAGGCCTGAAATCCCATTTTTTTGGACCAAGGGCCCCTCAGTGAATAAAACTACCACAGCACCCAGGTTGCTATAGTACCTGCTATAGTAATGTTGCCACTACTATTCATACTATGGTGCATTCGCAGCTATAGTGTCACCGCTGCTACAGTCCGCTACAGCTACAATACTTCTATGTTAAATAATACCCGGAAATTATTCCTTGCCTAAATTTGATCTGGTGTCTTTTTGATGCCAAGAAGGAGCCTATGACACTAGTGTATAGGATTGTTGGAATATTTCATTTAATTTCTTTCATTAAAAACAATAATAAAACAGAAACAACATTCAGGTGCATGAACATCCTTCTGTCTCCAAGAAGGATGTATTACATTTAAAAATTATATATTCTATAGTTTATTATTTTACACATATAATTAATATACATTATATTTATATCATGATTTATATTCTAGAAATCACTATATAAGTGTAAGGACCTAAGCTATAAAAAATAATGATAAATGTAAAAAAACAAAGTGGTTATTACTTGAAACATTACCTCAACATTGAATTTTTATTAAACAGGTAATATAAATTCATAAGTTAATAATATATGGGATTATATATAAGAATATTTTTATCTTCTAGTTTTTATATATACATATATTTATTACACATGAGGTTTGAACATGTTCAAATAAAGTCAATATGCAAGGAAAGATAATTTCATCTCACTTTTTATTTTCATGAGATTGAAGCATTATTGACCACTCATTGATTTTGTGTGGTAAATATAATTCCCTTGGGTATATTATATTATTAATAAACTCAAATTTATGGGTATTTAAAAATATAATTTAAGATATTTTTTTCATGGGGATTATTTTTCAGCCGTAACATAATTGGTGAAGAAAATTTGTCTCATTTTTCCATCTATGAGACAAATACATTGTTTTGAACTTATATTTCTTCGTGAGGTGTAAAAAATTCCATAGTAATGTTATATCATGAATATAATTATTATCATCATATTTTAATATTCATGTAACATTGTTAGGTCCATTGTGTTATTATTAAAAGTTACCAAATTTAAAATAGTTTATATCTATAGTCTCTTCATTTTTCATGATTGATTATGATTATGCCCCAATAATGAAATATTATAATAAATATCCCATGAAATCTCATGATTGTTTATTAAAATATGGTTATTCATTCCATATCCATTTAATGGTAATTTTTTTCCACTGTTTATTGCATAAGATGATTAATAAACTGTTTTTAATGATGTTTGACTTTACATATCTCTTCGGCCATAAATATATGTTTTATTATGAGATGGGTGGGACCTATAACTCTCTCTAATGTTTTAGGAAAATATTTATATCACATGAGATAGACTAAGTTGGTCTTGGGAGTGAACCTTGACTACTAAGATGGACATGGGAGTGAACAATGACTACAATGATGGCATGGGGAGTGAACTCATACTACTATGATGACCATGTGAGTGAACCATGAATACTATGATGGTTTGGTGAGTGAACCCATACTACTAATATGGTGTTAGAAATTATTCATTGAATACAATGGAAATAATTTTATATGCATAAGTACCAACAACAATTCCATGTCTTTTTACTATGTTATTCTTTAATGTCTAATGAACTACCCATATTTATATAATTAATCTTGTTTATTTTCCTTGGTATGAATGTTATGATCTTCTATATTCATTAAATTGTTATCATACCATTATGCTTAGAATTATTCTTAAATATCTCTCTTTTTACCCATACTGAGTATCTAAGATCACCCATTTTTAAGTTTCCTTTATCCTGGTTTTGAGGATATATATTATTCATCTTGTGTCTAAAAAGGGTTCTTGTCATGAAAGAACATAGTGGGAGACAATGTATCTCACTTATTTAATGGTGTTTATGTTCCTTTTTTCTAGAGTCTCTAATATAATATGGTCTTGATGCCTCTTTTTTTATAATTTTTTAATAATTCCACAAAATAATTGTAATAATAATGTTTGAAAAGTGGGGGTTGATATATGTGAAATATTATAACATTTCCTAGGGTGTGTGTGAGTGAAGTAAAATTACCCTGAAAGAACATGTGTTGGCATGCAGGGATAGTGACTGGTCTGAAAACCTATTCAGACACATGGGTAGGCCCCAGTTAGGGGATAACACATGTATATAGGGTAAATATGATGAATTTGGGGCCAAGTTGTGACATTGTAATTAGATGAGGAGAACAACCAGAAGTGTTGTGGCACTTCATGGGTTGTGATGTAGGGTCTATGATTAGGACATTGTGCAATAAATGGGTTGGGTGGAATATACAACCATATAATATCAAAGGATTAAAAAGTAAAATGTTTCTACTGAATTCATCAAGTTGTCCTTTAGTTTTGGGATCCTACCATGTAAGATTCCACTAATCAGTGTGATTGTCCCAGAGTACATGAAATGATGGGGGACATCCTAGGATGTTTCCCTAAGTTTGTGTGTCAGTGTGGAAAAACAAAATTAAAGATCACATATCGGCATGTGTGGAAATTAATTAGTCTAATGACCTATTTAGACACATGGGTGGACCATATAGAGGGGAAAACATGTCTGTGGGGATACATGGGGGATTGTGGGGCCCATTTTTTATCCTCAATGCCTTGTAGATACTGAGTAGACATGCCAAAACACAATTCCATTAGGATACCAAGTAAATATTAACAATCCATCCTTGCATGTTGATCCAAGAATCGATACTGAGATCATAATGAGAACATGTTATACCAAATTGAGGCAATATCTTGGAAACCTCTGATATCCTTAATTTATCATTCTAACAAGTAAATGAGGTAGGTATGATTAGGGAATTTGGTGTCTGGGATATCATGCATGTTCTCAATATATGTTTTTTCATGCTTACAAATTTATTGTTAATTGGGAATATACCTATTATACATGCGCACACTTATTATGGATTTGTTAGTGGTTTATTACTGGGTTTTATTACTCAATCCCTATATGAGACTCTCTATGAGTTTATGGATATAATTTATAGGGATTTAGGAAAGGGAAAGGGGACTATGGAAGATGGTTGATATGAAGAGAATATAATTTTGAGAAATATCGGGATGTAATATAGATGATTTTGTAGTTTCATTTATTTATTTCCTACAATCTATATACATAGTATTTGAATTAAATAATGGGATCCTATTTTTTGTATGGAATTTGTTCAATTTGAAATTACAGTATGATTTCTTATATTATAATTTTTTAATCTATGTTTTTTATATTTATTTATATTATTAGTATAAGAATATGATAATGAGGGTATAGTCTCACCACTTAAGACATTTGTACCCCTATTGCAAATTAGTTTCCTCTTTTTTATAGGGAGGGATATATGATATCATATGACTCTCAGTCAAAAAATATGTGGGTTGTGTTGGGGAATTAAAAAATAATATCATAGAAAAAATATTTCTCTAATTACTCACTAACGTGGGACATTGTATAATGGAGATAGGTTGTATGGAACTCATGTTGGGGAGTGGGCATGTGCTAGGCCAACTCTTTTTTTAACAGACCTCTAATTTACCATAAAAATATTTTTATTACTGTATTATGGGATTTGGTTGTGTTCATACATCATGACTAGGCATATAAGATCACTTTACAGGTATATCCCTATTGAGTTCTTCATAAATATTCTTTAATATAATTAATTGAATTGTTTTATTTGTTTGGGATATAATTTTATCTATAACTAAGTGATATATCTATTTTCTATAATTCTGATATATATATATTTGAATTAATAAGTTTAAAATGTGTATGTTTTTATATTATATATATAAATATGTCTGTCATTGACATTCATGGGTTTCAAAATTTGGATAGTTCTAGGATAGATAGACCTTTGGTTTTGGTTAATCTTCTAGGAGAACCTATTTTGGATCTTGTATATTAAATATAATCTTTCTTAATGCCATCTTTTTTCCCTAAATGTTACTTTTAATTTCATAAGATTTTGTAATAAAGATAACTAATGGGACCACCATCTATGATGGTATGGGATGATATCTCAAGGTAGGATTCTCCCATTACACCAGATGTAGTATATGAGGGTGATATAGAGCATGATCTCACACATTCTCTACTGGAATAGGTAGTAGATCCAACTTGGATGGGATTCCTTCTACATGTTTCTTCCTAGGGAGGAGGGGCATCATTTTTCTTTTTCATCTATTCTAGAGACTTCCATCTCCATCATATAATAACTTTTAATGGAACTAGAGGGACACCAGATGCAGATGACTTGATATATTTTATCCAAGGTGTGTTTAACATTGTTGAGACACCTACAAACAATATGGTGAAGATAGATATGTTCGTGCAATATGGACCTACTAGTATATTGGTCATCATTATTGTATAGCATGAAATATATAAGAGTCTCACATACAGGCCATCAAGGATAGAATAATTATATAACTTCTTCATAATACACATATGTTTGACCAATCATAGATGTTCATGGAGAAAGAACATGGTTCTATGATAGTGTCCACATGCTATTCTCAAATTAATCGTCTACTTCATTTTTCTATTCACTTAGGTGAAAATAGGGAATGTATAGCTATGATGTTTAATATTGGTCTCTATCTCAACATTAATAGATGATTGATAATATTCATCTAAATGGTATACTAGGTTTTTTTTATAAGGCCTTGACTACTGAGAAGGGACCAGAGGTGGATCATGAAGTTATGATTCTTTCAAATTTCTGTTCATAGGTGTGTGGATATCTTATAGATAGGATGAGTTACTCTTCTATTAGTAGGATGATCAGTGTTGTAACCAATCCCCTGATATCCCATTGTCATTGTCTAATACTGAATACATTGGCATGGATACAAGGAATCAAGCTCCGAATAACATATTGGTTTAGTATGCTTTGTAAACTATATACATAAATGAGTATTGTATTACAAATGAATAAATTAGTTATAACATAATTTATTATCTTCTGAACAAATAAACATCTTGACGTAACTCTAATTCATCTTGTAAATCCATTTATATTATTCATATTAAGCTTCTTGGATTAATGAGGAATGAAACATAATAATGGTGAGCTTAAATGCATAGTAAGGGATAAAATATAGTAGAATGAATAATTAATCAATGAGAATAGTCAATATATAAAGGTAAATAACTAAACACACATGCCATGTAGTTAATAAACTGAATGTATGAACGTAAGCACTATTAAAAGGAAATAACTAAACACACATTCCATGTAAATAAATAGATTTGGAAAAATAAATATGGAAATGTATGAAACTGAAACACATGCCATTTATATAAATTAAAATGAAATGTATTCATAGATATGTCTACACACAATCCCATGGACGAATAATATCTATATTCTCAATAAATGAAATTCTTATTTATTAGATGTCATGTTTCCTAGGAACATAATACCATTACCATCAAAAGACAATTTAGCTATTTTAAATTCTATAACTAATTCATCACATGATACTACCGATTCATCGAGGGGCATTTATTCACCGATCCCATAGTAGTGTATTATATTTCAAAAGCATTAATCACATATGAAATAAATAAAGTACCTTATAAAATTTCTATAATGAATAATGTAAATATATTTATCAATAATTTTTCAAATAATCCAATGAATTTAAAAGTAAACAGAATATGTAAAATGGAATATAGTTTTGAAAATAATAATATAAATGATAAATAAAGGGGATATTTTAGGGGAAATTCAATGTTCAATGATCATATCAAATTGAAAACTTAAAAGTTACTAAAAAACAAATCAAGTAAGTGAATTTGAATACTATTCTTGGTCAAGTCCATAATAAACCATCTAGAGGAATAATAATGATGGTATCAATATAACACACCCAAATGGAATTAAATATTGGTTCACTGTCATTGATTAAATAAAAAATTAACTATAAAAATAATATTGTGGAAAATATTATTTTCTTTTGAAAATTTCTTGAAATTTTTTTTATTTAAAACAAAATTTAAAACATTAAAAGTAGGATTTAAAGAAATGATGGAGAATGAAAATGTACAGGTCGTAGAAGGTAAACAGAATAGTCCATTTGTATGAAAAAAATTTCATAAATTCTTCCATAGGAAAGAGACAAGAAAATTACTTTGAAACAATAGTAAAATAAAAAAATGGTAAAAATTTATTTTTAAAATCATTTTGAAAATATTTTCGATTTAAAAAAAGGGTTTTTGAATAAAACAGATTCTCCGAGTAAAGAGAGATATAAATTCATGTGTTCTGAAAAATAATTTATAAATACATATTAGAACCAAAGAGTGGAAAATGGTACTAACACTTGAACATGGTCATGAATTACTAGATAATAGTGAAAATGATTATTAATGAAATGGTTATATAATTCCCTGGAATGAAATTTCCATTGAAAGATCACTAGAAATTGGTATTGAGGAAAATAAACTTTAAGCATTCCAAACTATCCAATACCACTATGATACATTTTCAAATAATAAATTCATCTAAGGATATTATTAAAAAAAATTAATTAATACAATTAATAAAATGGTTTCATTCTATTATATGTCAATGTGGAATTATGTACACCATTTATAAGAAATTAAGTTCACAATAATTATGAATGCCCCATGAAATGAAAATGGGACAAGATTCCCTTACTACCTTTGTCGGTTTTTAGTATGAGTTACATGAAGGATTAAACTCAATTGAAAAGTTTAATATAATGAAAAATATGAAATCATTATATAATATATCAATATGGTCCATAGTTAGGTCACAAAAAATAAGTATGTAGAGGATATAATGTTAGTCACATAGATTAAAAAATTGAGATTAAAATCTATTACCTTGAGTTTAGTATTAGGTGAACGTCCTTTAACATACTGTATAATAAATTTATGTTTTTGTTAAACTTTATTTGTAAAATTTTTCATGTATATAATTAATTTTATTTCACTTAGTACCTTTTGTGAACAACTACTTAAACAAATATTTTTATGTCAGGTGTTTTTGAGAAAATTTGGTTTATGTGTCAAAAAAACTATTGTTGGTTAATTATATTCAAATAGGTAATAATATAACATCCCTATAATAATAAAAATCACATTATTAACAAATTTATACATAAATTATACTTTTAAAATAACTCATTAAATATGGTTATGAAAAATGAATCAATGTTACAATCATAGAGACCGTAGGTCATACATACGCATGAGTAACATTCCCATTTTTAAATGATCATTGTAGAAACAAGATAATCAACAAAAATCTTTATATAATGTTTATTACATAATAAATAACATATTATTTAATCACATATACTTATATATACAATTAGGTGGTGTAGAAGGAGGCACATCTTGTCAAGGATGTGGAAGTCCACACATCCACGAATAACATCATCTCTTTTTAAGAGTGTGAAAGGGTAAAAAATATATATATATATATATATATATTGAAAGATAATTATGTTATGAATATAATATATATGTTTTGTATGTATCATTTAATTAAAACCATCCTTTATAGATTCCATGTTAATTGTGATCGAATCACAACGCTTTGAGGGGGTGGTAGTCCACACTTCCACAAATGATGTTATCATATTAACGTAAAATGGAAAGTATTAAAGGTATGTGTAATAAAAGGATTAAATAATTATTAAAACACAATAAATATCATATATAATATATATAAACATATGTTTTATCACATTTTCCACCATGAGAGGCTGTAGGGAATAATTAAACAATCATCATTCTGTGTGGTAGTAGTTCCCCGTACACAGAATCATTATGTTCATTACACATTAGATGGTGGTGTGTGTAATTTTAGGTTTAAATATATTAATAATAACAATATAGTATATTTAGGACACTGTTATTATTACACAAGTATATAATAATTATATTTTTTGGGTTGGATAATGGAAATGAAACTACAATGATTGAGAAAAGACATTTCCATTTAATCATGTAACTTCTTTTAGTTTAACCAAAGTCTTTGTTGAAAGGGTTTCAATCCAGAAGAATTAATCTAGGTAATGTACATGAATTATGGATGAATATTTGGGCAGGTATTCACTAAACATAATATGTTTTATTGGTATGAGGAATGGGTTGAGGTGGTGGTCTTTTATAGGGATGGAAAATCACTAACTTGGTATTCTTGAAAACAATTTAGGTGTGAACATTTTATTACCTAATAAAAGTCATAACAAACCGCAAAAAATATTTAATTTAAGGTTAATGGAAAATATATTTATAGAAATTGAGTGTTGGACAAATTTCTAGGCCATTTGGCCCCTTAAACATATGATTTGAGTCCATTTAAGCTTAATTACACCTTAATCTCTATAGTTAATTTAATCAATTTAAAAAAATCATATTTTTAAAAAATTATGTTGATATTATTAGACCACACTTTTTATATTTCATACAATGGTTTATTTGATATTTTTATAATTAAAATAACAAAAGTAGAAAATTTTGATTAATGTTAATATCGTAGAATGAATTATTAACTTGTTTTAGTTGAAAAATGTTCAAAATATTGTTATATTTTTATATTAAATTTAAAAGATATATTTATTAAAATGAAATAAATTATATTAATACATTTATAATTGATCCAAGGTGACATTATCAAAATTTATAATATAATTTAACATTAATAATTTTTCAAATGAGAAGGAAGTTTTTAACTAAAATGCATTATTTTCACGATTCAGTTAAAAATTGATGTTCCTCAGAAATATAAAAGAAATTCATCCTAATACAATTTTTACATTTTTAATTCAAAAAGGATGCTTATTTTATGATATTAAATACGTAAAATTTTAAAAACTAATATTAAAAATAGGTTCTCCATTAAAAGGATGTAAAAATGGCTTAACAAAAATATAGGTTTTATGTGAAATATTGTGTTGGATTTTATATTATGCCTAAAAAATCTATTGGATGAATATAATAAATAATTGATGGAATATTTAAAATATTTATTACATTAAAATCACTCACTAATTGTAATTATTTTATTCTACTAGGGTAAAACATCTTTGTAATCATAAAAACATCCTCTTAATATTCTGTTTGTCCTTATATTCATTTCTAATTTATTTGTAACCAATGACATGGTTATCTAAAGAATATATTTTCATAAGTATGTTAATATTATTCATAATGGATTGTTTATATGAAATAAAAATTATTTAATTATAGGGTTTTCTTTGGTAAGACTCGGTATTGGGAATAGTGCAAGCCATCAAATAAGGTCACTATTTTGTATCACGCAAGATAGAGAGGAAGGTCATTATTGCGTATGAAGTATCAGAACCTACTGTCATATAAATTGTATGATAATGTGCGATTTCATGCAATGAAATTAATAGAATATATTTTTAATAGTAAAAATATTATAATGTATAGAAATATTATACTACCTTACACGCCTGCTATTGTGTGTCATACACTCTATCAAACACAAGGTTATTACTTCAGTTTTTCAGGGCATCATATTCTCCCCACCAAATTTTAATTTTGTCCTCACTATTTAAAATATATCATGGTTATAGATTGTTTGATACTTCCTATGACTGAAATCCCTCATCGTGAGAATAGTTCGTAAGTAATATTCTATAAAAAAGGGAATTGAAAGTACAAAGGACACATAGAATATCATGTAACTAGGCCTCTGAGTAGGAAAAAATCAGTGGAAAGTATAGATACTTTCTTGGAGGAAAACATTAAATATTTATAGGGAGTGAATGATGTCATCAATCATAGGCAAGTGAAATATTAATGGAATGTTGAGGGCATGAAATTCATAAATCTTTAATGATTTATAAGACCATTAGTTCAATCGAAATATAGGTATTAGGAATGAATTTTCTTTAGAATTTCTTTTACTAATGTTGGTTAATTATTTTACAGACCATGAATATATGAAAATATGGCAACATGATAGGTTTCAATATCATATGAATAATCCTATGTTTTGGTTGTTCTTTGATCATATTCTTATTCATCCCATTACTAAAAAAAATTAATTACCAACAATTATTATTTTTTAATTTCTAAATAATTAAAAGATACTATTAAAGGAACCTAAGGCCTGTAAAAGAGTGACAAGTCTTAATATTTTTCTTTAAATATATCCTAAAAATAAATATGGTTTATATATGAATTTATAATCCTAGAAAGTTTTACTACTAGTTCATCATTAATATTTATTCGTTAAAATGATTAACTAAAAACCATGAAAATTTACAAGGACATTACATAGGATAGTGCTTTCTATGAAACCCTTATCATCCTTTGGTTATGGGTTCGTGACCCATGGTCTTATTGGATTTTATTTGTTGTCACCTGACTTATAGGTTCTCCTTTTATAAAAACATATTAATATAAATTCCAAATATAAATATGATTCAAATACTTGAAATTAGGTTAATCTCTAAATATAATTTTAATTAATTTTTTCAATAAAACCTCAACGCAAATATACCTCTTCCATTTTATTTCCACATAGGTCCTTCACTGGTCTAGGTATTATCCATAATATCATTTTTATGATTCCAAATCATGAAATATTATAATCAATATAAAACACCTTAGGATTATGCTTTATTATTTAGTGTAATTATCTACTCAAATGCTCTTATATGGTTTGTAAAGAAAATATGGATTATCCAAAGCATATCCATTGGGAGTGTCAAAAAAGGTGTGCACTATGGCTCTTTTTCATGTTCCAGGTTACCTAGAGTAAGCCATGGAACACCCTATCAGAGTTTTTACTCCTATGTACATCTATTCCAGAACCATTTCCACTTTCAGTATCTATAAAAGGATGTATTGATAATAATACCAACATAATCTATACTTTATCCAAATTCTAGTTTTATTATCTATACTTATCCGCAAATTTTACCTTAGGGTTATGTTAACTAACATAAATTTTCCTAAATCTAGATCCCAAGGTTTCTACTAAATTTTACCTTAGGGTTATAACAATTTTTATGTTAGGAAATATATTTTATAAAGTGAAATTTTATTTAATGAATAAAGAGAACAATAATTTTTGTATGATTTCATGTTATATTAAGGTTTTAAGGTTTTTATAGTGTTTAAGGTATTCACATATTTGTTATGTGATATTAATAGCTATATTTTATTATTTTGGGAATCTACATTTACATTGATTTTTGAAATGTAGTGACCCTCCTTTTAAATTTTTGGACTTTGACTTTAGAAAGACATATTATGGATCAGTCTTAAGGTTTAAAATTAATGAGTTGTACTAATTTTATGTTTTTGGATAATATTTATATCTTATAAATTAATATATTATTGTATATCTCATGAAATTCACTTTGTTCATGAAGGATATCTAGAAAAAGGATGAATGACAAGTTAATATTTTTATGATATATTTTGAGGTAATTTTAGTGCATCAAGAATAAAAATAATTTTTCTATATTCATTTATTATAGTATGAAATTAAGTGTGAATTGATCAAAGAAAAACCAAATGATGAAATTTATCTTATGAAATCAAAAGATATCAATTAGGTATATTTCTTTATATTCCTCATCTATAGGAAAAGGGTCTTGAAATAAAAAACTTATCTTTTTTACCTTCAGATCTGATGAATCGATGGTCTATTCACTCATCACATATTTATGTGGTCATTTAAATTTTCATGGTCATTCACATTCATAGGATCAATTATCTCTATCATTGTCTATAATTATTTATGATTTTTATCTGTGTCCATATCTTTAATTCCCACTAATGTTTTCATATTTTGATATCTAGTTTTTTGTTATTCAAGATTAATATTTAAATTCTAATTTTCTATTATCAAGAGGATGTTTTATTAATCCTTTTTACAAATTTGATTCCAATACTGTTATTTTCAATTTCAAAACCCTTGATTACTAAGATCATGCTTAATCAGTGAGGTCACAATCTAATTAAAGGGGGTATAACTTAATACCGAGATACTTTGAAAGAGGAACATCATATTTGATATAATATATTATAAAAAATAAAATTATTATAATTTAATGTGATACCATAATAATTTATGATATATTTTAAAAAAAAAATAAATTCAATCTATTTCTTGGATTTCAATTCATGCAACAACATGATAAAACAAAACACTATACACTATTATAATATTATTTTTTAAACCTTACCATTATAAACTAGAAATTAAGTTGATGGGTATTAAACGAATAAAATAAAACAAGAAAATTACTAGGATTACACATGTATAAAATAAATTATGTGGTAATCTATTACTTATAAATAACATAAGAATCATTTAAAAGATAAAATTAATGTGTTCAGAGGGAATATATTTTTTTAAATAGAGGTTCATTTATCTATGCGTACATAATTTAAAGTTATATTTTAATATATTATATGATTTATTTTAAAAAATAAATTAAAAAATAAATATTAATTTAAATATTATCATTGGTTGAATTTATTATAATTTTCTTAAAATGTTAATTTTTTGATAAACATTGAACTGTAATTTTTTTTATTAATAACTACCTTTTAATTTAAATTATTTACAAAGTGAAATTATATTTTAAATCTATTAAAAATTATATTTAAATAAATTATATTACCTTTTAAAAAATTTATATTATTGAAATATATTTCATGTTTAATATTTATATAAAAAATATCAATACATAGGGGAATTTTCCCTTTGGAGGAAGACTTATTCAAAGTGTATACTAGTTTAATTTTCAATGTTTATTTTTGAATTATTGAAGATAAATTTGATAATATGGAATCCATATTTGGAATTATAACTACTAATATTAATTAATAAGGTCAAAATAACTTTAGGTGGTTATAATTATTTAAAACAATAATAAATTAATTAAAATTTTCAAGTTTAAAATTTGGTCTTTAAATTTACATGCAGTTGTGTAAATACCAATTATACACAAGAATATAATTTTTCAATGATAAAATTGGTTTTATTTTTTATAAAATGTGGGTTCATATTATCAAGTACCGGTCAATTTATTTTAGTATTAATGGAAAAATAACCTAAGAAAATAAATTAGTTAACGTGTTGAAAAGTATAAAGACAAAAGTAATTAAAAATAAATAGTAATGAATAACATGTATAAAATATTTGTTCACTTCTGTGGTGTAGATTTTTCAAGACCATAACACACCAATAATATATTATTTATAAAATTTAATGTCACATTATGTGATAGTGAGTTCACATTATTGAATAGTTGTGTGTATTTATAAAAATTCCTCCCCTCCTCAATTATAAAAGGTAACTCACTCCCCTAACATATTAATGCATAAATATTCCTTTGGATCACTAAAACCATTAAAATATACATCCCCAACAAAATTATCCACATTAGAAAAAATAATTTATTCCCAAATAGCCAACTCTAGGGTCCATAAGAAGATATCCAATGGAGGATTCTATATGATAAGGTAATTATCTTCCAAAATATCATTATATTTCATTATTATTCTACATACTTGAATTATTTCATAACACTAAAAATATAAAAAAAGTGTGTCACAAAAATTCAGAAGTTTTTATCTTTATGAAATAATATTTATTCATCATAAATTCCATCAAACAGGAATCAAAATAGTGAATTTTAGGAACCAAAGACTTCCATCTCATGAAAAGATGGAACTGATTTTCCATTAAAAATTATCCCAGTTGGATATAATGAAGGATTTAACATTTCACCACCATTTTACCCTCCTTGATACACTAAATTATTATGAAATTATTTTTATGAAATGAAAATGATATTTCAAATTTCGGTCGAAAATAATTTTTCTTACAAATCCATGAATTCTAAAATTTTACTAAGAAATGTTTATAAAATTATAAAAAATATTTATAAATGTAATTTTTACCCACTGTTTTTTTGACAGTAACCAACTTGTCAATTTCAAAATAATGCGAATTTGGATTTTGACAAAAATATTAATTGAATAATTTTTTAATGTGTAATGTATGAATGGAATTTTTCACCTTCATGACCAATCAATGTTTTAAGAATTGTATTAAACTTTTCATAGGATACTCTCAATTTGAATTTTTTTTAATCATTTTTAACCTATTATTTTTAAAAGTGATTTTAAATCAAAAAAAAATTATTTAGTTAAAAAATGACATAAATGGCCGTTGTATGGTATTTATATTAATAAAGGACATCATCTATTTAGTATACATATTATTCAATAGGGATATTTAGTATTGATATAATTAATATTATTATTTATTTGGTTGTCATATGATCAATTTAACTATTTATGTAAAATTTTATTCATATTCACTATATTTCTGTAGATGGTTTAAGATTATGTTTATTGATTGGTGTAAGGATTAAAATTTTGTATTTTCAATTTTCAATATAGATGTTTTTGTCTCATATGTATCCCCCATTCATATAAGGAATGTGGTGGACATGTTAAGTGATGTATGGGGATTGGTTATAGATAACCCCTTGATGCATTGATAGGTCTCATGAGAAACATTAGTTTGCCAAATGAAATGGTTGTTTACCCATAGTGTTCAAACCTATGGTGAAATCCATTGAATGTATGTTTTATATGTCTTATATAATTAATTACCTCATTATAAAATTATTTATTGATATCCATGTGATTATTTAATTTATTATACTATACAGGGAAAAGTTTCAAGCTATTTTGATTATTTATATGGACTTATTTTATCATATTTATACCTACCATATTTTTCTAATGTTATATTTTAATTGAAATGATTTTTGGATTTTTATATTTAATTATACATTATAATTATTTTTTTATGATATTTTCTATAGTACATATACCATTATTGACTATCTAAGGTCACCCATTTCTTATATTTTATTTTTCCTAGGATACAAGTAAGGGTTTTTTGATTGATAAACATGGGTGTGATAAGGGGAATAATGAAATTCTCACTGGAAATTTTTTCCGAATTTTATGTTTTAAAATGTAATGTGATTTAATGATTGTATCTAGATTAGGAAAAAAGTTAACTATTCCATCCATTATTTTTACTTTTTTTATATCTTATTCCAAATTAACAATGTGGACCCCAGCTATTGGTTACTTGATTTAGGGTCTTCACATCAGTGGATAGACAGTGGGTTATATTACATAAGAGAGGATGAATTCATGGTCCATTATTAAATCAGAAATAGATATGGTGAATTGAAATACTCTCATTAGACATATATTGGAACTTGTTTTTTGACTAACTCAATGATGTATATAATTATAGAAAAACATTATTTGCATAAATTCATGTCAGGTATTCTTTCTAAATAACATTCTGGATGAACCATAACACATTATTGGAAACTCTGACACATGAGTTCATTTTTTTTGGTTTCGTGACATATATCTAGCTTTTATACTATGATTCAATTTGTAGTACACAACTAGAAAAAAATTCATATTTCCACGGTTCAAAACAGTGGAAATAGGCCCCAAAACTGTGTCCATAGGTTACTTATACGATTTTGGCCAACTGTGGATGCTATCTCTATGGAAGTAGGTCACGACCTACTTACATGGATTTGAAAACCATTATAATAGGCCCCAAAATTCACCACCATGGTGGTTAATCTATATCCACCGTTTAAACTGTGGCTATAGGAAGCTATTTCCATAGTTATAACCGTGTGTATAGACTTGGTAAACTGTGGCGATAACCTAAATAATAAATGTGCCCACTGTGTTTTGATCTATACACCTCCCACTTTCCAACCTATGAAGCTAACCACTACACTACCAAACTCTTAACGTATATATGTATATATTATGATATTTATTAATAAAAACTGTTGTAATAGAAACCAAACTATGGCAGAAGGCCTTCCTGCCAAATGTTTGGCTGAATTTTTTTCTTGCGGAAGCGCCAGAACCCCATAGCCACAATTTTCAAAAATTGTGGCTATAGTCCTTTGAATAAAATGGCCTATAGCCAATATTTTGAAAACCATGGCCCTAGTCTGCATAATCACATCTACCGGAAATGGAAAACATATCTATATTTGTGATTTTAAAACCATGGTTCTAGACACTTATAACCACAATTTTTAAACAGCGGCTATAGGTCTGTGGTAGTAGATTTAGTTTCTAGTAGTGTTACACTATAAATAAATTTTATGTAGGATGTTTCATAATATTTAGGATATCATATAAACTTTTTTACATTATATGATTCTTATGTTGTCTAATGTTTTTACACGATTTAGTGTGATTTCATGTTGACGTGTGTATAGCCCATGAAACCCTTTTATGATTCTCAATTCCATGATTTTTCTTATGTATATTGTTTCCATTTTTTATTATGATCACATTTACTTTACTATGTTTCAATAATATTCTCATGATGACATTATAGGCTTTCCTTATTATGATCTCTACTATTAGATTTGATATTACCATTCCTTTAAGGTGTTGTCTCATAACATGTAATCGGTAAACCATTATGGATGATTAAACCTTAGAAGTTGGATGTGCATTATTTGTGTTGGAATCTATGGTAAGATTATACACATTATAGGTTCATGGAACCCTTATGGATTTATTGGGATCTCAATGAATTGTAGATACCGATTAGTGATTTTGAAACTCAATACCTCAAGGATATATAGTATGTGTTCACAAGACTTTAGTGTGTCCTAATATGAGAGTTGATGCCTGGAGGATTCTAATAAATACTCTTCCAGACTATTAGGGTGATAATTCACACTACCAACATACTTAGATTTATCCTTTTTGCATAGAGCTGAGTAAGGTACTTTTAGGGATTGATGTGTCTTGGTTAGCACATTGTTTCTTATAATATGATTGTTTATTCATTCTTCCAGATTTATTATTGTCACAAAATATATCTATTATACCTATTCACACAAATTAAGGACGCATTGGTGGTGTTCTACAGGGTTTGTTACTCGAACCATAGAACTCCATCTTGATGTTTATCCTGACATCATATATTGGGATCTAGGAATGAGAAAGGGTACTGTGAAAGATGGATCAGTTTTAGAGATTAGTGTTGGTATAATTACTAGGACATATTATTTATGACTATATAGTTTTATTGGTTTATTAATTATGCACTATATACTCATGATTGTCTTTCCACATTGGGATCAAATTTTGTTAATTCATGAAATGTGTTCTATTTGGTATTAAATTATAATGTCTTATCCTCTACATTATTTCTATGAGTAATTATATATATATATATATATTTTTATTGTTACAAGGAAATGATATTGAAGGTAAATCCTCCCACTGATAGTGTTGGGACCATCAGTACTAGTCAACAACCTATCACATAGGGGGATGCATAGATTTCATTGTGAATATGCTTGGATGTATTTTTTGTTTGATTACATTAAAAATTGATTGAAAACATATATTATAATTACCGTTTTATTAGAATTTCTATCATTTATGTTTAATATTATAAAATGATAATATTTTTTGTTTTTGAATATTCTAAACCATCTTATGATTTTCTGTAAAAATATTTCATTAAAAGATAATTTTATTTTTATAATATCTATGATTATAGATATCATTTATTTATAATTTCAGTTGATATGAAAGATAATAAGTTCATATAAAATTTATTCAACTATATAAATGTATAAATTAATATCAAGAGTGTAATATGTTTTTTGAAACATACTTCATAGTTTTGGATTCAACATAATTGTTCAGTTTATTATGTTATATGATTCTATTTAGTTATTATATTACAACAAGTAATATAGCTGAAATTATTATGAAGTATGATTTTATAGACATATGAAATAATTATTTACATTTCCTTAAAATAAATGGTAGTCTAAAATTGTTTTTATAATGATCTAAAATATTCCCAATGTTTATAAAACAATTATGAAATTCTAGAATTTTCATAAATGAAAATATTTTTTATTCCACTGATATTTATTTTGTTCTAAATTGAAATCATATCCAATTTGTTGAATAGAAAATATATATATTTGATAAACATTTACTTTATAATTTCTATAAAATCTATATAGATATATTAAAAATGGTCTATGTACTATAACATTCCTGTTATTTTTCTATGTTTATAGTTTATATTTTTCATTTTTTTTATGATTTAAATTGATATTAAAGTTGTATTCAATTATGCTTCAATCTATTGGAAATCAATTAAAAATATATTAATTTATGTTCACTAGACCAAAATTTTAATATGATATTTAAATGGAATAAAATTTCACAGAATTTTATGTTGTCCAGATTTGTTTAAAATGACGAACTATTCATCATATTCTGCTCTCCATTGATATTAATGAACACTTTAATCTTTTCCTCATCTATTTTTTTGGTCTCCTGCAACTAATTATTTTTTCTAGCACTATGTTTTTTCATACCACAAGGTAATTTTTCTTTGATACATGGAAATTTATGTTTTCTATCACCATCCCTCATATTTTATTCTACCATCAGTTTTTAAAATATAATACCACTAGAATATAAATTTATACTACCATTGGTTTAGATATTTATATTACCTACAGTTAGAAAATTTTCCACCCTCAATAAACTTCTGTTATTTATAAAAACATGCTCTAATTCCAAAATATTTTCCATGCTTTCTTTTTGGTATATTTATATATTTCTAATACATCATGATTAAAATAATTTCTCTTGTCATTTTGTTTTTTGAAAATTATATATTAATCATGTTTAGTCTATGTGATTAATTTCGAAGTACATGAATGATGTTTTAATATTTTTTTAATATTTTTCTCATTGTTCTAATACAAATAACAAAATGTTTTAAAATTTTTTGTGCATGAATAAAATATTTATTTTAATTTAATATAAGTTATTTAACAATAATATTAAATCATTCAAAATTGTTTTTAATGAGTTAAATGCTTGTTGATAAATTTTTAATATTTTAAGAATTTATATAGAAGGTATTTATTTAATGTTAATCTTCTTTATATATTTACGTTATTAATTGATCATGTTTTATGGAGATAGTTTTAATGACATAGTAGTTTAAACATATTAATACATTGTATTAAAATTAGTTTTAATTCCTAGACATTTATGCCATTTAAATTAATAATTTTAAAAACATCCATTAATTTATTCATTATTCATCCTCACACTTAATACAAATATTTTCAATATATGTTTTCATATTTCGAATTGATTTATGCTATTTTTATTTTATAAATAAATATTTACTATCTTAAAAAAAATTCATAATTATTTTGTAGTATTTAATATCACTTAATTAATTATTTTAATTATTACACAGTTGTTGAAATTAGAATTCCTTTTAATGTTTTAATTATTTCATTCAAATTATATCATCTTATTTACAAAATTACTATTTTTTGTATTTTTTTTGTAAAAATCTAAAATATTTAATGAGTAATTCCAACTGGATTGAATTGGAAATTAAATTTTAAAATTTTTAAATAATTATTATTACTACTCTATATGAAAATTTTTAATATCCTATATAATTTTAAAATTTGAATGTTTATTAATTTACCAGGTTGGGGATTGGTTTGATAGATTTCATGGATATGATTTAAATGATATGATGATTCTTGGAACATACATTTTGATTATATACAATAAAACATTAATTAATTAAAAGTCCTCTTCTTTCCAAAAACCTCAATAGATCCCATACACAACTATTTACGTCATTTGTGATGAACTCTAATGGGAGGAGCAATAATTAATCAACTTATATATCACCATTAATAGTTGAAACATACCTTTGCTGGAATGTTCAGATTACAATGTCTACATCATTATTAAGGGTTAGAGTCAACAATTTCATTACTAATAATCTTTTTTCCCTTTATATTTATTATTTCTATTATATCAATTAATGTATGGGTAGAGGTAAAAAATTATTATTTTATCTTACAAGATGTAATACCTCTAAAAGTGAATCCCTTGGTAATTCTTACCAAGATAAAAGTAAATAAACATAGATTAGGGAAGATCCTTATAGAAATATTATATTTTGTTTGATCACATAAAAGGTGGTGTGTAGTTAGGTTTGTGGTTATCCTCATAAATTACTAGTTTGGGATACATATTATTGTAAAACTAGTGGTTTAGAATGATCCCGATTAAAAGATTGTATATATATTTATATATCTCATAGATGGTTCCATACTATATCTATTATGGTGCAAAGAATAGTTTAGGAATTTTTTAATCTGAACTACTATAGTAATTCCATTGGTTATTTTATTAATGGTTTGCATACAATATGAAATAATATAATATTATTAAATTTATTTTGTTATAGAATTTTTTTTAATAATTATAAACCTCCATAATGAACAATTAATATATAATAACTCTAATAATTTTAATAAATGTGTATTCAACTCAGTCTAGAAAATATAACAAATTTTTTTTAAATAGAATAATTGGTATTATATTCTTCACTTTCTTAATGATATTTGATATCTTTCATTGAATTTTCGAGTGCCTAATACTTCATGTAAAAGATCTTGACATTTAGAAATCATCAGTCCTACTATGTATTTATTTAAATAGCGTGTTTTTATATTTTTTATATATTTTTTTAAGCTAACATGTGTCTTATACCTTAAAAAGTCCTAGGCAATATATATTTCAGTTTTATGGAAACTCAGTATATTGAATTATTGAATCCATTGAGGACATACCTTTTCATTGGAAGTGATTATAAATATTATACTGATATAATATATTATTTTAGAAAAATAGATTTTTTAAATAACAAACCATCATGCCTAGAGATTTCAAAATACGCGATGTAAAACATGAAAATTTAAATAGAAGTGATGGTAAAAAATACTTTCGGAGTTAAAAATTCATTAACCATAATTAATTATCTCATAGTAGGAGTGTTTTAGTAATATTTTTCTTGTAAAATTGCTTCTAAAATTTGGAGCCTTTAAAGGGACCTAATATAAGGACTTGACCTTAAACATTAAATAATATTGAATTAAATGAATAATTCACATTTATGATCTTTTCTGGTTGAAAGTTTTAGAGAATTAGGCCATAACTATTACATTACATCTCAAAAATTACAATGTAGACACTTCTACTCAGTTTCCATTTTTTTTCAAAAAATAACAACTCTTGAAAAAAATAGTCATGTTTAGTCTCGTGTTTTATATAGCATGACTTTTCCTTAATCTCATCCTTGACCCTATTCATCATTAGGACATGTGAAAAACATTTCAAAACATGGGATGAGCATAAAAAGAACAGTAAGGGATATAAAACAATGAATGAAAACATTAATTCTTCCTTTAATACATAACATAAGCTCTTCAAGATACCTCATGAAATCATAATATTTTTGAATAACACATAGAAAACAAAAATCATAAAGTTAACTTGTGGCATCCATATCATACATACATTTTAGCTATCACAACTACGTAGGGAGTAACATTTGGAATACCCATCATAGTATATTCCCTAAATCTCATTGGAGAAATATTCATCTTTACCTCCATTGCATTATCCAATGTATTAAAGAGTTATCAGGGGCTCACCCACCCTAGTTTTATCATAGAACAACCCATATACAGAACAATTCCAATGAACCATAACATATTTATAACTTATAAATCAGACATAAGGGAAAGATAACATTTCCAGATTTCAATCAAAATATATCATTTAAATATTTTGACATAAAATCCATTACCAAAACCATTTACAATACCAAAATACCTAAAATAGTATATGATATTTATTTTCCCTTTAAAAACATTATGTCTTTTTAAGGAATCCATCTATCAAATAATACTCATGGTGGCAGAAATGATGTTATCACTGTGTACATTAAAAAGAAGCATTATTTTTTTTCATTTAGAAAAAGTCTTTGTAGAAATAGATTTTCATTGAATGAAATGAAAATTCAATGGTGTGTATACATCATATATAATAAGGTTATATAAATATATATGCCTCTATGAAAGTAGATTGAGATGAAGTCGCTTACCTCGTGTCCGACTTGAACCGTTCGTTATTTAATCTCTTGAATAACAAACTAAAGATAATTTATACTTGATTAGGATACTTTTTCAAGTTTATTCTTCCTTTTAAATCACTTATTACTATTTTATAAACATTAGTTAATCATTTAAGTTAATAATTGTTTTTTTCTCGATAATTGGTACTTGATTTAAAAATGGACTTCTTATAATTACATGTTTTTCACGTAGTCAAAGGTTATTATATCCAGAATTATATTCATGATTCAGTTATCATATATATCATATATATATAGTATATACATGTATTTATAATGGTACATAAAATTTTGAGGTAATAAATGAAATGCATTGTTCATGGAGACGATAAGCCGTACGTACACATGAACACTACTTTCATTTCTATTTCTTATTTTAATGTAATTAAAACATAATGATACATAATTATATTATAATTTCTGTATATTATAATATATAATATCATTAAATCCATCCTGTATACATCCTACATATGTCATTAACTAGTCATATCACATTGAGGGGGCGGTAGTCCGCACTTCCTCAAATGAAATTATCACGTTTACCCAGAATAGAAACCAAAAAAGGTATGATATAAATGAAAATTATTGAAGCATAAAAATACCTAAAAATAATATATATCATATTTAAATACAATTTAATCTTAATGATCACCATTAGATGTGGTAGGAGATAATTGAACAATCATCATTTCATGAGGCGTTAGCTTTCTATCCTTAGAAACAATGTGTTCTTTACGAATTAGATGGAGGTGTCTAAAAGTGTAGATCAAATAATTTTCATAAAAACGTCACAGTATATTTGGTATACTGGTTTTTTTATAAAAGAAAAGAATAAAATGTGTTTAGGGATTGGAGAATTAAAATAAAAGAAATGAATTTAAGAGAAACTATTACCTTTAACTCAGGTAACTCCATTTGGTTTGAATCAAAAACAAACTTCTTGATGTTACTTCTTCCAAGGATAAGAATGACAGGGATCTTGAGAGATTATTTTGGTTGAGGTTGGACAAGAAATAGTTCTTGATATGTGTGAATAATGGGTTAGAAGTGAGGAAATTTTATAAGGGGGTGGATGGGCACTTTCGGAAAGTGTGAGAACAATATTTTATTATATAATGATTTTCTGTTTCTAAAGGTCCAAAAATTAATAAAGTATAATATAATAAGACTCATGGTCGAAATAAAATCAACCAATAGTAATTTGAAAAGTTTTAGATATTTTTTTAATTTTTATAATATTATTGATTTAAATAATTTAATAATGAGGTAAACACTGCATCATTATTGGGTCATAATTTTTTTTATTAATTTGAACTCTAAAAATTAAAAAAAAATACCATGATGTATTAAATATGTTTATATTTCCAATAATATTTATAGTTGAAATAATAACTTATATAACCGTTTTAAAAATTAATTTACTAAAATATATTTGTTTATGTCAATTTTTGTCTTTATTTTAAATTAATTAATATAAAGTGTCACTATAACTCTTAAGTGACTACATGGGGTCAAAAAATAGACCCAAGGATTTACATGGTCGGACATGACTCATACAATAATTTTATGACAAGTGGTAATGAATGTTTTTATTAATATGATATTCTTTTTACCTTGAATTACCCAATTTACATTTAATCACTATAAATAAAAGTCAAAAATCAATCGACCAAAAATTATTTTCATCTTATTGAACCACATTTTACTTACTAAAAACAACCATTTATGTTGGATTTTTGAAATTCAATTCAAAAAAGCAGTAAAATTTCATTCAAATGAATAAGTCAGTTTTTAACTACTAATTAGTGGTTTCACTATTCATCAAAAATAGAAGTTTTTTAGAAAACATCAAAAAATTCAACCTAATATATATTTGATATTATGAATTCAAAAATGATTTCTATTTTACCAAATTCAAAAAATATATATTTTAGATTAATTAATTTAAAATTAATTCCCATTGTCAAAAAAAAGCATGTTTTTAAGTAATATTACCTATCAAAAGATTGACACTTCTTTATATCCAATTTCAAAGTGAAATTAATTACAATGACAAAAATTTTATTAAAAGGTAAAAATATAATAAAATTACACTTTAAATCCAGTTATAAATAATAATAAATGATTATAAATAAATTATATTAAAAGGCATTTTTGAATTAAAATACAATATTTTTCACTATTCATCAAAAAAAAGAATTTTCTTTCAAAAAATACCAAAAATTTACCCAAAGTAAATCTGGATGTCCTAATTCTGAAAAAGAATTTAATTTTGTCAAAGAGAACATATAAAAGTACCCAAAACTATATTTATGGAGGGTTCGCCATCAAAAGTTGGTAAATCGACCTTTTAAAGAATATTAGAGTATTTATGCTTAAAATAAGATTAATTATCAATTTAAGCCTCTATATTTTATTGGATAAATGTTAAAACATTTAAAAAACATGTATAATCCTATTTAAGTTAGTTCTATTCATTTCCTATAACACTACGACTAGGAATTAACAACATTTAAAATAATATTATTATATTATTAGTGTGAAAAGTATGATTTCAATGAAACCCATTTTTGCATATCAGGCATGACATCAAGCATATCAACCTCTTTAAAGTAAAATTAATATTTAATTCACAACTATGAATAATTATAAAATTTTGATATTTCGTTATTTACCTGGGATGTTACACATAATCAAGGAACTAAAAAATTGCTAAGAACTAATATTTGTGATCAAAAGAATGAATTTCAAGAATTTATAATTTTTGACCATGAGAATTGGGATGATATGTTAAATATATTATCATTGTGATGACAAGGTAAATCCAACTAATTTTTTATTAATGGAAACAACAAATCATATTATTAATATATTTAATTATGGATATGCTAATTAATATAATTCTAGTTATGATTTTAAAAATTTTAAATTTAAATAATTAAGTGATTTCTATGATGAATTTCATAATGAATTGTGAAATTCATAATAAAAAGTATGAAATTTTTCCAAAGGATCATAATTTATTTATAAATAACTAATTAATATTATTTTTTAAAATAACTAGTTGAAGAATTATGTTCTTTAATCCAATATAGGAAATTAGATAATTAATATTACGAAAAATAAGATTTATATTATTGAAAATGAAAATTATATTTTTAGAAATTTTTCTTCCTCTATAAAATATAGCCTTTGATGAGCTTATTTTTTTAAGATAATTTTAATCTAAAAATGGAAATTCTGTATTGGAATGAAATGATATCTAGACTTTTCAATGAAAATGAAAATTATGAAAATATGGTATTTATTGTGAAATACAATAGAGATAAATTAGGATTTGATTACATTAATACAATTCCTAACATGTAAAAGAATACTTTTGTTAAAAGATCTATAGGGATGGATTCAATAGACACATGTTTTAAATCTCATTTATATGGAAATTATACTAAATCATCCTCTCTAAGGTTCCTTTGATATCTAAATATTACTAGATTTTATATCTATATGAATTTATTTTAATATGTATCTTACAATAATTGTTGAAATTATTCTCAAGTACTGAAAGTTAGTATTAATCACCCAATTGTACCCAAAAATATCATGGGTACAAAATAATATATTTGTTATATTTTTTAGAGAACTATATCACATGTTCTTAATAGTAAAATCAAATGGGTTCTAATCTCTAAATAATTTTTCATTTCATTGATATAAAAAGTGATTTTAATTATTTTTATATGAAATAAAAATTTAATTTAGGGGAGATCCTCTATATAATTTTATATTATTTTTTGGTGATATTTACCAATTTCAATCATTTAATTCTAGAATGTGACTTTTAGTTTTATCATCTTTCTGGTGTTTCGGGGGAGTTTATGTTTTTTACCACCATTTTAATAGAGTTTAATTATTCATTAATATTTTTATTCTACTTATTACTAAATAGTGGATAAATACCTATTTTGATAATATATATTCTGATATAAATAACCATTAACTCTTGGTTTATTAAAAAAATTAGGACAAATTTTCATTTTACTTGATCGATTTTTTTGTCAAAAAATAGGGAGATTTTTGGTACATGTGTTAGCATGTATATTTGTTACATTTGATTATATTAATTATTTTATTCCATTTATTATAATTATTTTTTTATTAAAATTTCTCTCAATCATTATAAATATTTTCATATGTTAATATTTTATGTATTTGAATATTCTATATCCTCTTATTATTATTGGTGAAAATATATTTTTACAGGCTCATTAAGTATATATTATATCTTGAGTTATGTAATTTGGATTTTTTATATTTTTAATATCAAATAAAATATAATAGTATATCTAACAACTATTTATATATTTCAAACTTTAAATCATTCTCTTTAATGTTTTAAATTTTTAATGAATATACATCAGACCTTTGGTTTTAATTTTTTTTAGATTTTAATGTCACTATTTTTACCTTATTTATTATATTATATAATTATTTATATAGAATATATTCTAGATTTATTATTTTCTATAGATATAACATTTTTTAACATATCATTTAACTAAATAGATATTTTAAATTGTTGTTTTAATTATTTAAAAATTACATAATGTCTGTAATTTTTTTTGGAATTATTGAATTTCCATAATTCACAAAAATTTCTACCCTAATGATATATTATTTTATATAAATTAGAAACAAAAACATCTTGTCTTAATAGAAATATATGTTTCTTCAACATTTCGTTAAATTTATGGAAAATTAAAAAAAAAATAGATACATTAAAAATATAAGGAAGTATTGTATCCTTAGAGTTATTTATCCCATTGTAAAATTGTATATATTTCTCTATTTTTGATGATATATCTTAATATATATGTTATATAGAAGATATTTTTTATCTCTAAGAAAGAAAATGAAATGATCTTCATTTATGTTAACTAGTCCAACATATGAATATTATGTTTAGAAGGTCTAACAATTCACTAAAGTTCATTATGTCAATATTTTCCTAAAATTGTGAACTATTCATAATCTTCTCCTGTCCATAGACCTAGTAACACATTATAAGTGCTTTCTCAACACTTCTGGTGGTTGGTATCCATCCAGCACTTAATTTTATATTTCTATTAGTAAATGATATTTTGTTACAACTAGGTAATTTTTCTTTATTACATTCAATTTTATTTTTAATTCTACCTTCACATAAATTATATAATTTACAAATCAATTTTATAATATGATTCCTACATGATAAAATTTATTCAACTCCTTGTTTATATTTTGATCGTTCCACTATATGAAACTTATGCCACCTCCAATAAACTATAGTCATTTAAAAATATATATTGTCATTCAAAACTGATGTTCATCTCTATTTTTATAATATTTCAATATTTTAAATACAATATTTTTATTAGAGTTTTTTTATTTCCATTTTTCTAAAATTATTTAATAATCTTTTTTATCCTATGTGTATAATTTTTAAGTAACATAAAAAATATTTTTATTAGTTTAATTTTTTTTATCTTTTTTGTATTAAAAATATTTAATTTATTAAAAATATTTATTAGGGATTAAATTAATGATTGGATTTTTTTTAGTTATATATTAATATGGTTAAATAATTGAAATTTATTTTAATGTATTAAATTCATGTTAATAATGTCTTTATATTTTATGAAATAATGATGAATATATTTTTTTATAGATAATATGTAATTGATATTTGTTGTATTAATTAACCATGTTTTAGGGAGATAGTTTGAATTATTGATTTTTTAAACATATAAATATGGTCATTGATCTGCGAAAATCTACACCAAAAATTTATTAATAAAAACTAAACAACCAATGATAGATTTCACAAGGGATTTTACAAATATGTGAGTAAACCACCCCACACATATCAACATCCACAAATTTGTTTCAATAATCAAGTAATCAATTGGACCACATCATGATCATATCCATTGTAACCCACTATGAAAACTCATCTTCCACCTGGTTTTCTACCATATAAGGATGTGAAACCATCATATTGAGATAATTAGCATGATAAAAAAATTTAATCCATTAAGGGATAAGAAACCATGGGTTATTAATAGTTTTATCCTCCAAATATTTGATTTCAATTTTATATTCAGATTATTTCCACATAGAATACCATTTATGGTGAACAACTTGTCTGACATAAAAAATCATCAGTCGTAAATCAGATTCATAAGAAATTACAATTCCGATGTAATTAAGACAAAAGATTTGACAAATCGATAATGGGTTCAGAAAATACCTCCACAAGAAAAGGGTCCTAGAATTCCAGAGGCTACACCATTATCATTATCTTTTATCCATGAATTTATTATAGGAATTCATCACATGGATTTGAAAACCATAGGCTTCTTGGTTCATCATGTAAATCCCAACATCCACATGATTTGAGTATCATTTATAATGTTTTTAATTGAACCATGATGCACCTTAGCAGCAACATGCATTTCCCTATTCAAAACCAATGTACAGACATAAATGGATGGAATTTTGGTTTTCAGGGATCCAATCATTTTTTTCCCTCCAAATCAATGAAGATATTGTTTCCACAACATATAGAAGGAGATTGTGCACTAGATCACTATGTCTAGTGTTGTTGATTAGGACCATGATCTTCACTAATGGACTATTTTCATTTATCACTAATCAAAATAGATGAACTTTATATATCCGTAAAACATGTGAATATTTATATAGAATGAAGAGTTTTTGTTCACTTTTTCATCTTTTAATCATAAATGGAAGGCATAAATAATTTATTTTTTATCCCTCTTGATTTGGTCATGTGGGGAAGCAAGTTTTTCCAAATTATAGATAGAATAATAAATATCAAGGGTTGTATGAATTGTAACATAAATTTAGACAGTCATTCTAGTGTTACAATAAAGATCCAACTTTCCATCTTGTATTATTCCATGAAATTGAATTTTCCAATGATTTTGGGATTCCAAACAAGTGTATTATTATCCTTGAAAGAATATTTTGGAATCTAAAACATAGAGTAATAAGGAACAAAGACAATACTAGTGTATTATTCCATCAGATCATCTATGGTCTTATTCAATCTTTCTGTAGGAATGTTCAATCTCTCATTAAGAGTCCTATTAAGCAACATGTTTTCCCAAAAGGTGATATTTTATTTTCTTTTAACCAACAATATGATATTCTACATGATATTATTGAAGGATTGATTGATTGAGGGCGAAAATGGTGAATCAAGGTAGCAAGAATACCTACCTAGTTGTATTCTTTTGAATCCTCATAATAAAAAATCACTATAAGGAGAATCAGTTGCTAGTATGTTCCATTTGAACATAACATTATCGCTATCATTGAAGTTATTGAGATATTTCACTCAATGCCCCCCAATTCAATCTGTTTGATGCATTCCTTCCACGAAACAATAATTAGTTTCCTTTCATTAACTGACCCAATAAAACTAACATTTTTTATCATTCATTATAGATCTATTATAAGGCTTGTAAAATATCTATAGAGAGAGAATGAGTAGATAAATTTTGATGTGATCAATGATTTGACAAGACACAACCTCCCAACTTGGGAAATAAATTTGTTTTTCCACTAATCCATTTCATAGAAGCTTTTATCACTTATAACTCTAAGAATTTGGAACTCCACATTTATGAAAAATAATGGAACACTAATGTAATTGAATGAAATGGATCCCATTTTCACTCCAAGACTTCTAGTGATACTATTTAATTTTACAAAATTTATTCTATCAATAATCATGATAAAGGTTTTCCCCAGTAGATTACCTTTCTATTATCCTCTTCATTTTTTGTGAAGAGAAACCTGATATAATACATGTGTTAATTGATGCTTTTTAAAATAAAAAAAATGTCATCCTAATATTATAGGTGTGATAGAGATATGGACTTCTCCAAACTTTAATTTGTTTGAGCATTCTAACTTTATCAAGATCACTAATTATTCCTCTTATATATTATTCAAAAATTGCATTGATAATACCTTAGAGTTGATATCCTTTCCAAACACCTCTTATGCATTGAAAGAATACTCTTAGATTACCATTTATGAGGATTGAAAAAATTTTATATGAGAGGATGCTGTTAATTATTGTAAACAAATTATTTAAAAATTCATATATCCTCATTAAATTGAATAGAAAACACCACTATAGAGTTTCAAAAACCTTGTAAATATCCATTTTACTTGAAATGGTCCATTATTTGGTATTTCTCTTCATTATATCAATGATTTATAAATCAATGAATAAATAGTTCTGATTGAATATACTGAGAACGATTCCAAACTATTTTTTGATGATATGATCTTTAAATTATTCTTCCAATCATGGTCATCACAATTTATCTAATGACTTTTTCAGTCGTATTCCCAAGAGAAAAAAATATTATGTCTTTAACATCAATTTAATTTTCATAATTAGGGATCGATGAAATAAAATTAGAATTAAATCCTCCGGGCATCGAGGCATGTGTCAATAATTCCCTTATAGGAATCATAAAATTATCTTGTAAAATATCCTAATAATATAGGAAAAGATTATTGGTGAATATTTTTCGTCTTACAACATAATCCATATTAAGAAGTAAAAGTGTATTTTTGACATCATCATTATCATGTTACATGATAATAATTCGATTTTTATATTTTTTAATATAGTGATAAATATTATAAATAATCATTGATATATTGTAAATCCTAGACTCATCATTATACCCACTAAGATATTCAGACACATTTATTGAGATGTCATTTTCCATGGTGGGTACATGAACATTAATGCTGATGGAGTTATATCCTATGTTTTCTCTCTTCTCCTAGTGTATTATATATAAGAATATTGAATTATGATCCCTTACTTGGACAATTTCAAATTCAATTGATTCATATCTAGTCATTATTTTATCCTTAGATGATCATCCAGCATAACAAAGGCTTGTATTTTTTATCTAGAGAGGGTGATCTAGTTTATCTTTCTGGATTATATGTTTTCTAGATGATGTTATGTATCATTAATTTTAGGTCAATCCTATAAAAAAAAATTCTTAGTCCATTACCATAGTTTCCCATTGGCCTGTTTTAATTTTGAAATAAGTTTCTATAGAGTACTTCCCAATAATTCCATTTTTCAAGCCTCCAAAATATCCTCTATATATTCCAGAAGGGAAACCAATCGATTTTTCAATCAAAAGGGATGAGGTGATGAAATCATTGTTTTTGAGGCATCCCAATTATGGGATTATGGTCTAAATTGTACTTAGGAGGGGTGTAACCTGAGACTCCATTTGCAACAGTCCTATACTCAAATTGTAAAAATCATGTAAGAAGCATGATTGTTTATTTCCCAATTAATGTATACCTAGACCATGTAAAATCATCCATAGTTATTGGAACTTCTGTAAGGTCACACTGATCCATGAATGATGAGAATTCAATTGTCATACTAATGTTAAACCAATTTTTTCCCTTAGGTGTCAAAAAATAGTTGACATCCACGATAATAACCCCCTTCTAAGCCACATTATTAGATATCGACATAAGATCCCTGTATAATTATCTTCTTCTAATTTTTGATGTAGATTCAAACACAAGATTGACTTTAACAATGTGGCATGATATGTTAATAGAGTTTTTAATGCAATTTGATTTCTTTGTTCCCATAATTATCTTCATTCTTTCAACTATAAGAATCCATAAGTATTCTATGTTGATATGATGCAGGTTTTGAGAAAAAAAATTGAACCCAATGGAGTCCCATTTAAAGGTCTTCCAGCTATCAAATAGAATTTTTGCTTCTTCCATTCCAATAATCATTAGTTTCTTGGCCATAATAAAATTCATAAGCTGTTTTTTTATTAGGGTACCATTTTTGAACATATTCATGCATTTTTTTAGAATATCATTAAAACCATGAAATTTATAACAATTATGTTAATTAGTTTTAAACTATGGATTAATATATTCTTTATTCATGTATACACCTACAACGCATATTTACAATATATAAATGTTTTTATATTTTTAGTAAATTACTTGGGATATTTTTTTAAAAATAAATATTTATTGTCTTTTAATAGGTTCAAAATTTTTTCATATTATCTAATATAGCATAATTAACAATTTTAATTATTACACACTCCATGAAATTTAAAAGTATTTTAACAATTGAATTTAATCACAAAAATTATATTATGATATTTATGTAATTGTTTTAACCAATTATTTTAATTATTATTTGAAATATTTAATTGGAAATTTTATTTGGTCAATAAATTTTGAATTCAAATAATTATTTTCATAATTATTCATGGATGATAATTTTATCTCTCCTAAATATATTTGTAAATATAACTTGAATTTATTTACACATGTGGATTTTCTTTTGTTATATTTTACATATTCTATTTAATGGGACTGAGGAATCATGTAATATAAACAATTATTAAATAAAATAATAGTACAAAAAATTTAAAATAACACTTCTTATATGATCTTATAAGGGATTATATACTCAAATATTTTTTGAAACAACTCTCATGAGAGTAACAATTATTTTTCCCCCAGTATATCAACTTGAAGAGTTCAACCTTAAAGTTTCTCGAATACTTGGAGTACACTAGATACATCTTTTAGAGGGGATTACATCGACTATTTCATCACTCACAATATTTTTTTTCATATATCCATTTTTATTATCTATTTTATATTTTTACGTTTTGGTAGTGTCCTACAATTATTTTACTCATAGTTTATTCTATCTCTACAAAGTAATTAACATGGTAATTATTAACATTACAAAAGAAATTACACTTTGGTTTGGGAAGATACTTGTAGAAAGCCTCTGTTTCTATCCCATCCCACATAAGGCTATGTGATATTATGTATGGGGTTTATCCCAATATATTCAAAGGATAGGATTAATCTAGATAAAAATTTCTAGGTTTAGATTGATCAGGGGTAAAAGTCCATATCTCTCTATCTATCCCACTTTCATTGTAGGTTCCATACTCCATCAGTTTGGGTTTGAAGAATAGAGGTAGATCATTTAGATATGAAATAAATTATACAATCATTATGTAAATCACTTTAATTTTATTCATAATATATTAACACATTCACACCTGTTTTTTTAAAGGAATGGTTTTATAATTATAAACCACCAAACTCAATAAATAATATTTAATAACTCTTACAATTTTAATAAATGTATATTATTATCCTCTACAATATCTCCCATCATCATATCCAAAAAAATATCCTGAGGTCCTGTCTCTCTTATTCTGGGACTAGGTGGTTTAGGTTCGGGGAACATAATGCAATCCCATAAGAAAAAATTTCTTAAAAACCTAAATGTTTACCATTAAATGGAATAATAATTCCTCTAAAAATGTCACCAACTTACATTATGAAATTAAAACATTTACATGAAAGAAAATCATGAATTGAATATTTTTTAGGTTCCTTGAAAAATGATCTATATAGACCCTTTACAAGAACCCTTAAGAATGGAATAACCGACTCTATAAATGAAAGCATAATACTTTAGAGAAAGATAATTATTTCCAAATTTATAAGAGTGATCTGTCAGGCTCACTATAAATAATATTCAAATACCATAACATATATAAAACACATATAATCATTCATTTACATCATTAAATCGCATAAAATATTCTATTTAACACATATACAAAATCACTTTCAAGCCTCATATAAAAATTAGGATAAAGACAATTTATCATTGAAAACCCTTAATAGAAATTCCCAAATGAACTGGAAATGGGTTATTCTAATAAAAAACCATTAAAAATAAATTTTAATTTTTTAAAAATAATTATGGACATTATGGTAGGAAATTATTCTCAAGAAGTATATGTTTAAAAAATGAATTCCAGCACGCATTTGTAAAAATATAAAAAATATCCCTTTCAAAAAATGAATAATATTTTTCTTTTAAATTTTTTTTAAAGAATGTACAACATGAAATAAAATTAAATTTCAAGTTATTTTTTTTGTTTTTATAATATAATTTCAAAAATTTATGTAACACAAATATGTAGGTATAATATAATTAAAACCTTTAATCATTTAAAACTAGGTTTTAATAAATCACATAATTCATGTCCTAATAAGACACATATGCAATTTAAATACTATATATTAAACTTATAATAAATATATAGATTCATAGAAAAATATTTCATCTTAATTACCCTATTATAATTCTTTATATTTAATTTTTTACCATGTATTATATCATTATTAATTCAATTATGTTGACGTTGGGCGTTATGAGGATTTTATGTTCATAATCCTTGAAACTACTTCAGTAGGCTGACCATTGTAAAAGAGGTCATTATTTCATCAGATCACGAATAATTATAATTTAATAAATAAAATTTTTATACATAAAATGAAATTTTAGAGTCCCCCAATATTTGTGTACATTAAAAACGAATTTTATTGAATCAAGGAGGGGGTATGCAATACATACGTACAAGAGACAATAAATTTTTTAATTAGTGGAAGGGTAATAAAGAAACAAATATATTATATTTATAAAATAATAATTATTTCATGTATATAATATATATTTATTATATCCATCATAGAAACCATCCTATGGATTTGTTGATAAAAAATGTGACACATATCTTAACGGAGCTAGTAATCCACACGTACGCACGAGAAATGTTATCGTTTCTAATTGGATGGAAAATAAGATGATTAAGAATATGTAACTAGCATAATAACATCCAAAAATATTTATTATCTAATTTTAGTATATATTAATGGTAAGGATTTATTTTATGGAGGTGGTAGAATAAATAAAATCAAAACCCTAGATTACGGCAATTACCTCCTCTATAAGTGATTTCATTTGTATTTCTTCATAATGACCCCACAGATGGTCTTTTGAAGATACCATATACCCTAGAACTAGGATAATTATTTGTAAAAGATATTTTTGTAGGTATTGGTCTAGCTATGTCGATATAGGTGGTGTAGTGAATAAATGACAGGTAGTATACTTTTATAGTGAAGTAAATGACACATTTAGAATCACTAAAATTATTTAAATATAATAATTTATTTATTTTTTGATAAAGTGGAAAAAGTTGAAAGTTTAGATGATATTTTATTTTAAGGTTGAAATTCTATCAATAAATAAATATTTTATAGTTTTTATTTCATTTTTAGGCTTATAATTTGGTTTAAATCCCTCAATAACTAATTAGAACCTTAATTGGGGGAACAAATCATTCAATAATAAAGGGGTTAAAATTTACTTATAAAGTAAAATTTGGATAGAAATTGTCAAGGGATTATATTTTTCCACATATATCATCACTCTTATACTCTTTAAGTATTTTTGTATTTTTAAATCATTTTATATTACATTATTTAACATAATATACCATTAAATAAATTATAATAACTATTCATATATTTTGAGTCCAAATAAATCATGATAGGTATGGAATTAAATTTGAAATGAAAAAAATAAATATTAAAATATTATTAATAGTAAAATTTATGTGAAACCATATTTCCCTAGATAAGATATTACTTTTAATGTTTTTAAAATTATTTACTTATATTTTTTCATAGATTTAATAAGAATTATTTCATCATTTTTAAGTATGTCATTTAATTAATACAACTCTAAAAGTATAAAATGAAATAAAATAAATTATTTAATTAATTTTCTTCAAAATAAAATTTTATATCCATTCATAAAAACTTCATATCATTATGTGATCATATAATATAAATTTAAATCAAGTGATTGACATTTTGATGTTTTCCTATACATAAAATAATATAAAGGTCCTTATCAATAAAAAATTGTTCAAAATTGTAATATTTTTTAATATGCGAATGGGTTCATAAAAATAATCTCATACAACATAAATATGTCAGGTTTTTATTATTTTTTGAAATCCGTATCACATTATTTTTATCCTTAATTACTTGATTTACCCTTACTATGGTGGAAAATATTTACCACCATAACTATTTATTGTCAACAAAAATACATTTGAACAATTTATAAAATTTAAACATATTGATTATAAATATTTTGTTTTAATATTCATTTGTTATAAGTCATGGAAATCACATTGAAATTTACCCTTCATAAAACTATGAGAAAAATTTTCAAGAAAAGAATCATTTTTAAGTATAAAAATGTTGTATAAAATTATTTACGATAATGTCGATTATAATGAAATTAATTGGATAATTTTTAATAAAAAAAACTAATGATATTTTATACATAATTTTAAGAAAATTTATATGAAAAAAAATGAAATGAGAAGAAAATTTCCAATAAAATTAGTATTTATCACTATTCACTGAAAAAATAATATTTTAGAAAAATCCAAAAATTCATACCTAAATAAATTTAATTATGTTTAATTATGAAATTATATAATTTTTATAAAATAATATTTAGTAATGTTTAATATATTATGAAAAACATTATCTTGAAAAACCAATATAACCAATTTTCAATGCATAATATTATATTACTCAAAAACGAGTGTAAAATCCTGATAATTAATCAATAAATTTTTATATACGAAAGAAAATATATATATATATATATATCACAATTCCAATAATCTTATTTGTATCCAAAAATTTAGTTGGTAGGTTATAATGGTCATGTGTAATTTTTTTCCCTTCATATAAGGTCATTGGTTAATGTCATATATGTTAAGAAATATAGTAATCAAAAAATCTCAGAATGTTACACTCTATCCCCATTTAATAAATTATATGTTCATAAATTTATCTTGAACTTGGAAATAAATGGTATATCTTATGAAAGTACCTTTTTCAGAAACTCATATCATAAAAAGTGTTAATAAATCTTAATTTTGATAATGAGAAATTGAAATATGAAGGACTACTATAATGACACAAAACTAGGTTAGAAAATATGATACAAATAATTGGATGTGAAGCTATACATAATGAGGAAAAATGTAATGTCCACAAATTGAATAGGAGTGACAGAGAATGCGATTATGATATAATTTTTCACTACATAACAATAAACATATAGAGGTTAAATATTGAAAAATAGGTTTATCATATATAAATATTAGATTTTTTATATGAATATTCATTACATTACACAAACACAAGCCTAAGAACTAAAATAGTTTAGTGCCTTTGATTCTTGAAACAATATTTTCTAAAATAGTGAATTATCTTCAATGTTTCCAACAAATTTCTTCCAATTTAGTACTCCTCATAGACAAAACCTTCATAAAGACTTTATATATAACCTAAGGAAAGGAAACATAAGAAATGGTGAGCCAATATTTTCAGTAAGGGTAAACATAAAAGATTCATAATCATAACATGAACATAGGGGTATAAAAACAAGATAATAAGATTTGAAAACCATAAATTTCATATCAAATATCATAATTATGATTAATGGAATAAATATTGAGATTTCATAACACATTAATCATAATATGATCAAAGAACATCTTCCAAGAAAAAATAAAATTGGAATAAGACATGGAATTTGAGTAATACACACAATAATGAAAATTATTATGTTAGTGATACCCACTAAGACATTCATAACATGTTAGGATTTGGTTAACCACCCATATACCTACACCGGGATTGGTATTACCACCCGAATACTATCCTTTAAGAGCATGGGATAACTACAAGTGTACCCTCTTTTATGAGATTGGGATGACCACCCATGTAACCTATGAGCTCATGTAACATTTATCATTACCCAATGCATTGGATGGAGATATAGGTCCAACCCATCACATATTAAAAATAATACTCAGGTGTTCCATAAGATCATAAAAATTCATCATATCATTACCCATAAAACGAAGGGGGGGGGGGTCATCAAAATATAATCATATCATAAATTTTGGAAAATAGATAGCTTTCCTAATCATTACATCATGGAATAACCCATGAAAAGAAGTGGGTTTAATGATGATAGTGTCACAAAATAACTTATGGATCAAAATGGGGTTTCCAAACATCGTTCCATAAAAACATAGACAATTTATAGATAAACTATGATTTTTTTCCTTAGATCATATCCCTAGTAAGGCATGGATAACATCGACAAATGCCATCTTTAATGGAAAATAATTTTGAATGGTCAATTAACAAATTTCATGAGAAAAATAACCTTTCCAGTTAAAATAGTTATTTTTCAATCAATTAAAACTTTTTAAAACTTTTTCTCTTAAAATAACATTTAAAACATATAAAAGAATATTTTAATGTTATTTATCCAATTTTTAAAACATCAAATTTTCTGAAATAATTATCTTTGAAAATTAATATTGAAACATAGAAAGGAAGATTTGAAAATAATTTAGTTTTTTATAAAACATAGAAAATTATCAAATTGGTGTGAATTTAAAATGATCATAAAATTAAATTTGAAATTTATTTTCATTTTTTTAGAAAACATTGTTTTGGGTGAAAAAAATTTCCAACTTAGGAGAGAAATAAAGCCAACTTTTATTAAAACATTTTTCTTAATTATCATAAATACCAAAGAGTGGAACATTGTACCACTAAATTAATATTTAATGAATAATTATAGGAGAATAAAATTTATGGTAATTATTAAGAGTTATATCATGATATTTGAACATTGTATACTTAATCGTAAATATTCAAGATAAATGATGACATTATAGTAACAAACTCTTTCCACTTTGGTAGAATTGAATCATATTACCCATTAATGAATTAAATATAATGAATCATAAATATCATTATAATAAAAAAATTAATTATATAATACGTAAAATGGTTAGTAAATACACCTCAAATCAAAATATAGGTTCATAACAAAACATGTGTCTCAAAAAATAATTGAGACAAAATTACCTCATTGTTTCATTATATTAGAAATCATAACCAAATAAAATAGTGATCCTAAAATGGATATGTAAATATGAATGATTTTATTTATAATAATAAGGTACATTATTGGGAATTATATACACCTCATAGGAGAAAGTTTATGTGAATATAGCATGTGACTCACTAAAGTACTAATTGATACATAAATCCCTTATCGTAAATATCGACTCGAGTAATAGTCATTAAGAAATCATATATAATAAATATAAGTTTATTATACATCAATCAAAAAATTATATTCATATATATAATAAGAATATACTATTTACTTATTAATTTATATTTCCCAATTACTAACAAGTCCGTAATAAATTTATGTTTCACATTATTACTTTCGTGTTTTATGTATAATTTTTGACTTTTTATTCTTGGTTGTCATACATAGAACATGATTTAAGAATCTGTAAAATGTTAAAATTGTTATAAATATCCTATATAATAATTACATATGTATTTATTATAATCTATAAAATTTAGTGAAATTAAATGAAATACACCATTCATAAAGATGATATTCCATATTTATGCATGGACACTACTTCTATTTAATTATCATATTAATAGAGAGAAAATTAACTGATATATATATTATAATTAAGAATTATTTTTATGTCATATATATGTAATAGTTTTTTTAAGCCCATAATTAATACATTCCATGTAAAGTGTGAACGAATAACATTGCTTCCTGAGGTGGCAGTTCGTCGTACACGTGAACGACATTATCGTGTTCCCCAAAAATATAAAGCAAAATGGTTTGTGATATTTAGTAATTAAAGAGACATATAAAAAATTATTAATATCATTAATATCTTATATAAATAATATTTCCATAATTATTCAGAACATTAAAATGTGGTAATGGAAAAACCGGTGACATCGGTTCACGAGGCGGTAGTCCACCACACACACAAATAATGATTTAGAAACCCATTTGATGGATGTGTGTGTTGTTTTAGGTATAAAAATAACCTAAAAGACATAAAATTATATTTATTATATTGAGGTTATTATATAATAATGATATAAATTTAATTTAAGGGGTATTAGAAATAAATAAAATAAAGCATTAATTGATGAACAGTACCTCTTCTTCAGGTATCTCTGTTTGGTATACACCAAATTCTGGAATTGGTTCGATTTATTCCAAAATTTAAATCTATAATATTATATTTGGGTAGTATATAATTGATTTTTAATGATAATAGATAGGACAAATGTATTGATAGTTTTTAATAACAGTGGAGAGTGAGTTCCCTTTATAGCTAAGAAGGAGTGACATTCTAGTAAATACTCAATGATTTTTATAATGGGAGGTCAGGATTACCGAAATGATTTCTAAAAAGGATAATTAATGGGTTTTAGTGATTTTAGACTCTATAAAAACATCCATAATAAATTCATAAAGTTTTTTAAATCATTAGGTTCCTTAATTTATATGTTTTCTTATTTTACAATTTTGGGTTTTCTTTATGTTAACTAGTCTTCTAACCAGAGTAATTTATTCTATAAGAACAATCATGATTGATCCTTATTAGATAATTTTAAAAAAAACTATTCTAAATATGATATAATATTTAAAAAATATAAATCCAATTTATGTTTGAATTGAATTTTAACACAAGCACATGTAATTCACAAAAACACGGCTTTAACCCAAATAGCTCTAATAGTGTTTTTTATTATTTAATGGAAAATATAGCCATTATAATAGAAAATTTGTTGTACAAATGAATTATATTTTATATTTATTAACATTAAAAAATTAATTGAAATAATATCAGATTTTTTATTAATTTTATGTAAAATAATAAAATATCATTTAATTTCTCAAATGGACTTAATTTGGGGTTTTGACGACATAAAATGTATTTACATAGGTCATGGATTATTTAATGTCATCCTTACATCTTCTAAACTAAAAGGGATTAAATGGGGTGTAGGATCTATTCACCATATGTTGGGTGTGCATAGAATTCACAATTAGAACATGGAATTTAACCTTATTGAGATTAAAGAAACCTATGCAATGGTATAGCTCAAGGTCTATGGGATTAATTAAGTTCATTAGCACCCAAAAATCTTCTTTGATATTTCTCGAACTATCATAATTCTGTTCTGAAGGTATAATGCAATAGAAAATTCTTATTATGGAAAAATTACAAGAATGCTAAAAGAATTTGATCTTTATACTTCTTTAATTGATCATGTTATTCACTCAACTCTGAAATATGAGGTTAGTTGTAGGATTGAGTGTAAAAAACCTCCCTTCTGTAATTCCTATGGTATCATTGGTCATATTCTCTCCAACTACAGGGAGAATATAATTTGTTCAAAATTTTTTTTTAAGGGAAATGACTCTATTCATTGTCAAAAATATAAAAATGCTTGGAAATTACCCATTTTCTAGCCCAATGAAGAATTTGAAGATTCTAAACACTCTTTTATGAATTCTAATCCACATTCTAATGCTATTAAAAATCACGAAAATGTTGATGGTCCTTTGAAGATTCGTAAATTCGTTGGAATTAATTATTCCACTAAGTCTAATGGGAATATAATGTACTTACATCAGGCTACCCCCATATTTCTTTGGAATAAAGATAAGTTAGTAGATTCTCATGAACTATTGAAGGATAATAAGATGAAAATATATTGGGATGATTTGGATAATGAATTAAATCATTCTAAATCATGCAATGAAGAGAGTAGTATTTGTGTAAATGATGAAGAAGATTGCTAAGTTTCTGATAATAGCCAGTTTGACATGGAACTCTACATTCATGATTATGTGAACATAGAAATGTGGCATCAAAAAACATTAATGTACTAAAAGGGTCACAAAGGTAAAGAAAGAATTGATGTTTCCCTTCCTCTAAAGTCCAAAAACAAAGAGTCCACTTTATTTTCATAGCATGGATTTAATAGAAAGTTCAATTCTATATATGAGAAAGGATATGCAGTGGTGGAGATTGGTACCACAACTTATAATCACATAGATAAGTTATTCATAGCTTATGTAGATGTTGAATCATTGAACGACAAATCAAACACTCATACACCCTGAAAATTGGATTTGGATAATTCCTATGTCAAATGAAAATTGGACTATATTCTTATTCTTTTCTGATCATCTATATAGGTGGATGGTTCTTCATAAACAATCAAAAACAAATACATAGAATCTGTTCATGGTAAATATTTCATAGAAGATATAGATTCTAAATCCCTTCCCAAGAGGAAATCTTCCATTGAAGACATTCTAGTGATTTTGTCCTGCTCATAATAGGCTTCAGATCATAGAGCATGAGGTGTTCAACCTCCAAATGTTGATCTTCTTCAACCAAATTTTGTACTCATCTCAAAAATTATAAAGGTTGGGTTGTATCAAATGAACCTTTTGTTTTTCTTCATGCTACTGACAGCAGTCATTTATAAAATGGAAATTTTTCAATGGTAAGAACAAATAATTCTTTTGATTTTATTGCATCTAAAAGTAGTGAGGATGATGTGCACCGTGATAATCATTGTTTTGATGATGAAGGATTGAATGATATTATTGATGCCAAACACTTAAATGATGGTTGGGGTACCATGGGTATATGTGAAGACATACAGAAGAGGAAGGCCCACTTATGGTTGGGGAGGGCATTCCTCTCATCACATCATGAGCACCAGGTCTCATGCAATATTAAAGTTGTCTTCTGGGAAACTGATTTCTTGTATGCTCTGACTTGTACTAAATATTTATTTATTCAATAATGGAACCATTGATCCTTTCCTTTTTTTAATAATTATATCTTTTCTTATAAAATAAAAATAGTGTAAATTTTTCAAATATCCAGTTAAATAAATTTAAAATATTTCATGAAATTGATGGAATTAAATATTTTATGTTCAAACTGTTTTTAAATTTTATATTCATTAAAAAAATTTTGACATAATAATTCATCCAAGTTACATCACTTTTACTGTTTTTGGTCTTTGTTAATTTATTTAATTAATAACTAAATAATTATTGCATTGGTGTTTCTTATGAATTTAATTTATTTATATTATATATATAAGTATAAATAAATTTTCATGGTATAAAACCAAATTTATCATTTGAAATAATACATATAATAAATACAATGTTTTTTTCATAATCAAAAGCTTTATAAAAATATAATGAATAAAGATAATTGTTTTGAATTTTTAATTACATAAGTTATTATATGGATCAATTTCTAATAAAATTGTCTAAAAACCCAAAATATTGAATCATAAGGTCCTCATGTTGTACATTGTCCTATAAAATGGATTTCTGAAATGATTTTCATCATTAATACACCTTATATTCTATGTTTAACAACTATGTAAACTTTTCTTTCTTTAGCTACTTTAATTTATTTTAACTATTTACACCAATAATTTTTCTTCAAAATTTTTTTGTGACTTATAATAAATTATAAATCATTATTATTAGATATTTTCTATCCATTTCTTCAAAAAACTATGATAGAAGATGAAGAATTTCATATAAAATTAATCATACATTCCTGATGAGAATGCGTGTTTTAAAAGTGAAAAAGTTCAAATGTATATAATGTTTTTATATTAAATTTAAATATGAAATTGTTTAAAATGAAAACAATTGAATTAATTATTGTATTATTTTACCCTTTTGACATTAAATCCAATTAAAAATAAATTTTAACATTATAAAAAATATAAATAATAGTAATGTTTCCAATTAAAGTTTAGTATTTTTCACTATTCATAAATAAATTGTAATTTTCAAAAAATCACCAAAAATTCACCCTACCATAATTATGATATAACTAATTAAAAAATAAAGTTTATTTTTTCAATAAAATTTTTATAAAAGTGTAAAAATATATATTTAATATAATTTCACCATTAAATGGATATAAAACTATCTTTTTGACAAAATAAATATTTTTATGTATATAATTGTATTTAGTTATATCTCTAGTCCAGAGAACACATAATTTATTTGTTAAATTATTGGTTGAATTTAGAATAAACATATTTCAATAATTTTTTTCTTAAAAGTAGTTTTTTAATTTATTGAGATAAAACATTTTTGTGTATAAGAATATAGTCTTTTAGATAAGGAATTTAAATGCATTCAAATCGTTCATACTATCATTTATAATTAAATAGTTTCCAAATAGTTAGTTTTATTACCATGATTAAACCATATTTTCATAATTTTGTTAATAATTTTCATACCCACCAATACAATGGTTAGGTTATAATTGTAATAATATTTAATTATAATATTAATAATATATTAATGTTTAGTAAAATTGGGTTTTTTAATATAATGTAATCTACCAAAGGAAATCATTATTGAGTTTATGATAAGATAAATATTGTGTAACGTGAAATTCAAGAAATAAAAATATTTAAATTTATTAAAAATCTAATTCATAAATACTCATGGTGTTATATTTTCCCCCTTTAAAATGAATTTCCCCTTAAAAATTCAATTGGTTCATCAATGTTTGAATACGTGAAAGTTACTTTCATAGAAACCCACATAATAATGATGGATATGAAAACAACCTTTATAGATGGAATGTTTGAAAAATAATAGTTACCCAATGTAAATCATAATGCGATTTCCACATAGGAGAACATAGGTGGGATGTAATGATTTATACATGGATGAAAAGTATAAAATAATTATAGAGAGTGATAAAGATCGATAATAATAAAAAATTATATAGTGAAGAGAAGGTTGGTGATTATAACACTATAGGACAAAGAGGCCTAATAAGGTTATTCATATCATCAAAAATAAAAATAACATGAAAACATTTTATATTAAGAACCTTTTTCAAAAGTCGAATAATTTTCATAAGAAGATGTAATTACACAATTTCATTACATTTATTATGTACAATTTCACCTTATGGTTTTGACATAAACAATTTTTACATCATTTCTTAATATAATAAATAAAGGGGATTTGATTTGTGTAATGCACTAATGGATCCCAATGTCCCTGCATAGTTTGATAAATCATTCTCTATAAAATTAGTTATCACTAATTATTTTTTTTATGAAATGTAATTCGATATACATAAATCGTCATATAGTTAAATATTAATATCGAAAACCACATTCAAATAAAAAAACATTTCATAAATGGTTGACCTTATGACCCTTCTGAAAGATGAAAATGTAATATTTTAGTAATAAGTTACCAAATTTCTCAAAATAAGTTTAACATCAATCCCCAATATATCAAAAAACTAATTCTTTATTATCACATACCAAATATGTGAGTAGATTCATCATATATTATCATGAAACATGGTAATAACATGAAATACCATAAAACCAAATTGAAAACCAACATGCTTCTTCATTCCATATATATGATATTATCTTACCGAAAACATTTACATTAGAAGCATGGGGTCATTGTTGTATAGATAGAATATGTGATTTCATTATTATAGAATACAAGGAGATAATACTAGGAAATATCACTATTGATGAACAATAATATTTTCATGGGAATCATTAATAAAAAATATAACATGAAATTAAAATCTAATTAGACATAGATATGTATTACCAAATTATCATGGTTCAATTTATCTTTTATAATAATGTAATATTTCACTTTTTTACTTAATCTATCTAGTTTTTTGTGGATTATCAACAAAATTCGTAATTGGATTTGTTCACTTGATTCAATAATGCCCAAAATCCTTAAAATTGAAACCCTAAAGTGTAGGAGGTACATTCAAGGGGGGTTTATCATTATTCACATCATTAGATAACTTCTTCCCATCACTATGGAATTCAGCCACTCAATGTGTCATCAACCAACTCAGGTCTAACTTAGATCGGTCACCCCATCTGATCCGCATTAAGGCCTATGAGGCAATCCTGATCCTCCATGGCTGCATAAAAGCACTAGGGTATCAACAGAGAACAACAGGGGAATAATTTTTCCAAATAAAAATGAACTAAGTAAAAAAAACAAAACAAAACATCACAAAATGAAAAAACTACACGAACAAGAATTAATTGATAACAACAAATACTAACCTAAACATGATCAATACTCTATTTGACCCTGAGAGTCACTCTATAACACCTAAAAACGAATCACCCAAGGAAATCCAAACTAGAGAAGGAACCTCGAGGAGAATCTAAAAACAAGAAAACACTATAGATATGAGTGTTAAAACACAGATGGCATTCCCAAAAAACTATTCCCAATACACAACCTTTAAATAATGAATTTACAAATTCTAGGTTTGAACTATATTTTATAAAATATGGGATTACAAACACAATTTCATTTTTATAACAAGTAACCATCCATTTCCATTTTTAATAAGAAAAACATGTTTATGGTTTAAAGTAAAAGGTGCATTACATTTTAATAATTCATTGTAAACAATTAAAAATCCAAATTTTGGTTGTTAAATAAGAGTAAAACCACACACAACAAGGGAAATGAAAAAGTAGAAAACATGGGAAAAAATAGAACTAGGACCTTCAATATTCTGACATATAAAAATATGCACCAAAGAAAGCTTGGTTCGAACCTATGAGATCGTGAAAAATCCATAACATTCTATACAAGTGAGTCATCTTGAAGGATGCCCACTTTTGATGTTGTCATAATACCCTAATTCTCGATAGTCACCCTACCATTACTGGTCAAGGGGCCCAATCCCATAGTAATAATAATAACAAAACATCTATATGCTATGGGCCACTTCCTAGTGAGTAATCTAAACTAGTGCAACAAAAATTCACAAAAACATTGCTTATTATTCTTGGTTCCCATGTCAACATGTGAAATAATAAGGTGGTGAGTCAAAAATGTCAATAATGCAACCAACCACAATGCACGAACATCACACAAATCAACTCACACAACCAACTTAAAAAGAATGATCACCCTGTAGTCACCCCAAAAGATTTTTCAAAATAATTAATTTTATTAAAGTGTTAAATAGGCCTTAATAAACATTTATGAAACGCATAAATTCTCAATAGAAACCAGAACACATTCTGATGTGTCAGAAAAAATCATTTACATTCAAACTAGAACCACACATGAAAATTCGGGAATTATGTTCAAAGGAAAAACAAACATTTTCCACTATTGTGTGATAATTCATCAAAAACATAACTTCAGTGGGATGAATAAAAATAAACAGTCTCATTTACATAAATTCATTATTCTCAAAATAAATATTTAATATTAATCCACATACAAAATGATATAATATCATAACAAGTAGTTAATAAAATCTATATTCAACGGCAATTACAATGGAGAACATAACTCTAATTGCAGGTTGATTGCGATGATGCGACACTTATCACACTTGAACACAAGTATGAGAAACCTACTGAATGCAGTATCATAGACATTCTCTCCCAACAGACCACCAGAATCACAATAGCAATCAAAAACACAAAAGCACAGACATAAAATAATCTAAATGAAGAAAAATCAAAACTCACCAAAACCCTTGTATAGTTGAAATATTTTGAACCCAAACTGCATGCCTTTGGCAGCAGGTGCTTATCGCGTGAGAGAAGAAGGAATTGGGGTCATTATTGTAGTGAAATCAATCAATGGGGTCGTGTGAATGAAAAAATGACTCGAGAGGATGTCGGTGAAGAGTGTGACATGATTGGGAGGGAACGCGACGACCAGACAGAAGGTACATCGGCCAGAAACTCACACGTTGTAACAGAAGGGGCTAGTTGGATGACAGATGATGAGTTGGAAGATGTGTGACTAGAGGGCATGTGGCTAGAGGGCACTACTGGTAGGGTGCGCAATGACAGGAGTTGTTCTAGATTTTTTGAGTAGATTAGTAGGGAGGTGTGAAACCATGAAGAGGTACAATGGCTTCACGGTGGACGGAAGGAGGTCTGAACATAGGCACACGTGGCCCAGATGGCTGGTGGGTGTCGGTGGGAGGAGCTCACAGCCAGCGCAGTGAAGGGGGATGTTGTCGGGGCGCTGCGATGCTGCTGGTCGGCCAGACTAGGGAGGGGGATGATGTCTGGTGCCTTCTTATAAGAAAAGGGATGTGGGCAAGTGGTTGTTAGCTGTAGGAGGTACGTGTGCAGTCGAAGGATGATGGGATTGTGGAGAGAAAGGAAAGGAGGTGTCCGGGTGGTCGGTCGGGACAGGGGCCCGCGGGTCGGGTGCACTATGCAGGGAGTTAGCTAAAGGGGAGGCGGTTGGTGGGGTATGTGGTCGGTGCAGGTCAGGGGTGCGGGAGGCCGGTTGGATGGAGAGAAGGGGTGTAGGGGGGGGGGGGGGGGTCGGTCTGTGTATGGAAGGGGTAAGGGAGTCTGATTGTCTATAGTGAAGGGGATTAGAGGGCGTGGAAGCTACTTGAACTAGGTGAGGGGTTCAGCGTCGTGTCCAGTGCAAGTGGTCAAAGGGAGGTACGATGCTGAGATAGAGGGATCTCGCTGGGATATAGAGAAAGTGCAAGTCATGGGAGAGGGAAAGGATAACCTGGCAGTTTAAGTGGTGCACGGATGCGAAGAAAAGAATAGTGTGGTAGTGTGCATGGAGAGAAAGAGAAAAGGGAGAGCCATACGAGTGTTAGAAAAAAGAAAAAAAGAAAAAAACAAATAGAGATACGAAAAAATGGAATAAATAAAAGAAATAAATAATTAAAATAATGATAATAATTAAAAAAATTAATAAAATAATGGTAAAACTAATACGAATATTTACAGAAAATTCAGTAATAATAATAATAATAATAAATAATATTATGATCTACATTCCATTAAATATTATCTCATTTCTTATTTTATCTTATTTAATTCATTTTAATACCACAATTACACAGACCCTGCCATATCATCAATCAGTTTGAGAAGTACGTGCTCCGGTGCTCGAGCAAGTGCACGGTTACCCCACATTACATATACAAGTTTTAATAATGAATATAATGACAGTTGTTACATTCTTAATACTAATAAAACACTTAATAATAATAAAAATAATTACATGTTGTAAAAAATAAAACTAATAAAACTATTCATATTATATTAATAATAATAATAAAATTATTAACAACAAATTTCTTTTTAAATAACGGAATAAATTACAAAATTTAGTCCTTTTAATTTTATGAAGACAATAAGATCATGATAATTCCTAGGTGAATCTGAATGGGTTTTCCAAAATGGGCTCTACCCATGCGCCCAATGACATCAACGAAAAAACATAGACTTTTTTACATAAATCTAAAGTTTTGATCGAGATTTATCCCGAAGGGGTGCGGCAATTCTCCCCACTAGAAAACTGTCTTCCCTAAGAAAGCCACAACAAGGTTAAGACCAAAAGAAAAAATTTCTTAGGTGTCACCCACCTCTAAATGATTGAGCGCCACCAGATGATCAGTCCAAACAGACACCGAAAATCCACGACAAGTAACTCATCCTTAAAACATGATCACAATACCCATCACCATGAAAAACCCAAAACATCTATTTAAACCAAGTAACAAACAAACATAAACCTCCTCCAGCAACTATTCCCAAAATCTTAGTCTAATGGAACCATTGGGTGTACTACAATCCCAACTTTTACTTAAGAGGAAGAACATAAAATTGGGTGGTTCTGTGCACGACCACCCACCACCCAAAACAATACCCAGAACAAAACTCTAGTAATGACCCGTGGAGGCCCGAACAGACTCCCCAACATAACTACTAGGCTAACACTAAATTACATCAGGTGTAACTCTACGTTACCGAGTGTGTGTCTCCCAACCATAAGAACAGAAGAGGATAACTGGACAAGAAAACTCCCCACACGGACCAAAAACCCCCACTACATGGGGGAAAGAAGGTAAGAGCTGAACTGATTGAGCAAAAAAAAATACCTCCACTAATATATCAACCACATCACCCCTTAGAAGGACACAAACCATTCCACACTAAGGATAATGATTATACAAAGGACCTTTTTAACTATTGGGGTTCTCCTGACTAGGCACTAGATTCACTCCAAGACCATTGGATGGAGAACCAATGATAGAAGCATCTCCTTCCTTGTACCCAGGATTAATAGATTCTGAAACATAGCACATGAATCAAAATTTTACCAAACAAAATTCCAATAAAATAAATGTTTAAATGTGGTTCAATAATATCAATTCTTACAACAAAAGGAAAAGAAAAAACAAAAAATGATACTAGAGACATGTACTATATCCAAGAAACACTACAAAGATAAAACCTAAAACTAATTCCCCAACATAGCCCAAATCTAGTTGATGACATGAGGTAACCTTCAATGAGATAGGTTTGGCATCAGCGGAATTCTTGGAAACACCTTCCCAGAATCACTGAATGTGTCCCAGGAACCTACTTGTGTGGAAGGGTCTTGGAGCACTCAGGCACTTTGGCCTCTTGTGTTCTTGCTTACAAAACTGGTGACAGATCAAGGAATATGACATTAAGGAAAATGATTGCGGTCTAATGGCCTCTTGATTCCTCTATTAGAGCCACCAACATTCTGCCAATTCTGATTATTCATATCACCATCCTCTGCAATTCTTCCTCTGATCAGGAGAGGATTCTCCACCTAATGTTCTCCTAACAACTCATCTTCGTCCGGAAATGCTTTCCCAACAACATTCTATAAGGTGGATAGGATGATCTCTTCTACTTTCGACTTTAGTTTAGGTTAGATCCGAAACTCAAATTGTTGAGCCTTTTCAGGATCATTTGCAACAAAAAATTAGTCATATGGAACAAGGTCTATGAAACATTGATAGAATTCTAGTACCGATTCAACGCCCTTCTAAACACAACAAAACTCAATCCTCTTCCACAAATTTTCTATCTAAGTGAAATATTGTTGTATAAATGAGTACTTGAAGAACTCTGATGTGAGATCTTTATGAGGCATACTTCGAGAAACGAACTTCCACCATTTCCAGGTTGGACCACGAAGCATAAAGGTATCCATTTTCACCTTCAATGAATCCAGAAACCCAATGAATCTAATTTTCATCTCAATATTTCTCAACCACTCATCATCATTAAGAGCATCTACCTGACCATAAATAGAAGAGGGTTTAACTTTTTGAAATCAAGAACATAGTCTATAGGTTGATCAACAAGGTGATTTTCTAAAGGCACCCTACCTGAAGATACACCTTGGCAATCCATCAAACCATCATAGGGGAGAACACTAGAGAAGAAGAGAACAATGAAATTAATCAAAAGATAGTCAATGTCATATCAAATACCAAAATAAAACTTTTCAAAATGATTTTCTGAATTAAGGAAAACCCAAACGATTCACTAGGGGGAAACTAGTGCTGAAGTGTTACTGGGATATATGGTTGTCTCCATATGCCAGTCACGACACCACCACAGAGAGAATTATAGTATATTTAATCTAGCTTGACATGGTTTTCCAGGATCTTCATGTTCACATGGCTACCTTCCCAACTCCCTTTTTATTTCCAAACAGTAAACAATTTAAAGGAACCAAAAAGACAGCATCAACCCACACTTCCCATAATAACCAGAGGTTCAGAATGAGTAACTGTTCAAAATGACTTTACCGTAACTATGCCTCGAGTCTCAGAAATTATACTCCTTATACCATGAAAACAACAATTAATGAAGGGTGCTTTTAAAATCATGGTCCGAACAAGAGACGACTAGGATACAACACCATTTTTTCATGAACCATCCAAGGTCAACCCTAGACCAGTCACCCAAGTTGATCCCAGCATGGCCCGAGAGGCATTCTCAATCTTCCTGGGATGGCGACAAGAAAAGGAAAATTAACAAGGAATAATAGGGTAATGATTTCACCTAATAAACATGAACTAATAAGCAAACATAAAATATAACAATGAAAATGGATAAAGGACATAAAAGATAAAAAATGAACTACAACACAAACTAACCTAACCATGACCAACACTCCACGTGACCCTGAGAGTCACTCTCCAACACCCAAACCAATCGTCTCCCAAGGAAATCCAAATAAGAAATGGAACCATTAGAAGAATATAAAAATAAGAAAACAATTTAGGCATGAGTATTAAAACTCATTAGGCATCCAAAAAAACTATTCCCAAAACATTACCTTGAAATAAAGAATTTACTAATTCATGGTTTGAACTAAATTAAATAAAATATGTGTTTCCACGCACAATTTCATTTCTAAACAAGTAACATTCCATTTCATTTTTTAATTAAATAAATAATGATTATGGGTTGAAGGAAATGGGGAATTACATTAATAACACATTTTCACGAACAATTAAAAATCCAAATTTTCGTTGTTAAACAAAATGAAAACCACACACAACACAAAACACACAATAAGGGAAACAGGAAAGTAGATAAATTGGGGCCCACAACTAAATTAGGCCCCTTAAACATCTTCCACATACTAATAAGCACTAATGAAAACATTGGTCAAACCTATAAGCTCATGTAAAATCCATTACGTAATATACATGTGATTCATCCAAAATGCATTTCTAATCTCGATGACATAATAATGCCCTAACACCCTAATGTCTCCCAACCTGTCCAGGTTGAGGGGACCAATACCAAAGCATTAATAATAATAAAACAACTCTCTACTATGTGCCACTAGCCGGTGCGTAATATAAACTAGGGAAGCAATCGTTCACATAAAATTCACTTACTATGCCAGGTACCCATGTCAACACGTGTAATAAAAAGGGGGTGAGTCAACAATGTCAGTCAAGTTACCAAAAACAATGCATGAACGTGACACACAATGACTCACACAACCAACGTACATAGAAAGATCACCCCTCACCCCACAGAGTGATTTCAAAATAATTCATTTTATTAATGTGTCAAACACTCCTTAACCAAAATGAAAGAAAAAAATCTATTCTCAAGAGAAACCAAAACATTTGCTCCACATTAGAAGAGGAAATTTACCATCAAACCAGAACCATTCTTAAAAATATGCGAATTATGTTCAAAGGACAAATTGAATATTTTCACTATTGCATGACAATTCATCAACAAAATAACTTTAGTGTGATAAATAAAAATAAATTGTGTAATTTAAAACAAATTTCTATTCAAAAAATAATTATTTAATATTAATTCACATTTAACATGAAACAATAAAATATCATGTAATTAATGAATTCTATATTCAATGGTTTTTGTATTGGGGAACCTACCTTGACTTACAACTTGATTGGGATGACACAAAACGTCTCACACATGCACAAAAGTACATGCCACCTACTGACCATGGTACCGTAGACTGTCTATGCCAAAATTATATTACAATAAAAATAACAATTAAAAACTTCACAAGCATAGACATAAAATAATCTAAGAAAAAAAACAAAATTCTCACCTAATCCCATGTTCAAGAGAAACCGAGTTATCCCAAACCGCTCGCCTTCAGTAGTTGGTGATTATTGTGTGAGAGAAGGAGGCATGGGGGTTAGTTTGGGGGTGCGCTCAATTAATGGGAATGAGCCAAAAGATAAATTGACTAATGAGGATGCTGATGTAGAGCATTTCCTGACTTGGAGTGTGCATGATGGATGAAAAGAAGGTATGTCAACTGGAAATGCACGCGTTTTACCGAAAAGGGTTGGTAGGATGAAACATGATGATTCATAAGGCATGCTACTAGAGGGAATGTGGATGTAGGGTTCCATATGGGGGTGGGGGTGGGGGGAGTGCACTGACTGGAGTAGTGCCAACATGATGGAGTACACCAAATGGGAGGCATGTGACAAAATAGGGGTCTAACAGGTGTACTGTGACCATAAAGGGGTCTTGACAGCGGCACACACGGCTTAGATAGATGGTGGGTGTGGATAGGAGGAGCCTGCGGCTGGCGTAATGAAGGGGGACATTATTAGGGCACTACACCGCTGCAGGTTGGATAATGTAGGGAAGGGGACCGCGTCTGAGGCCTATTAGTTGGGAAAGGGAGGTGCACTAGAGGCTACTGGAAAGGCGAGTTAGGTGCACAACCAAAGGGTGAGGGGGTCATACGGACTTGCTATATGAGGTGGCTAAGCGGTCAGCATGGACATGGGGAATGCTGGTAGATCACGAAGAGCTGGGAGTTGGCTGAAGGGGAGGTGGTCGGCGGGAGACGCGGTCGGAGCCAGGTTGGGGCATGATAAGTTGGTTGGCTGTAGGGGAGGAGTACGAGAGGCCTATAGGTGCAGTGCAGGGGCATGAGAGGTTGGTCGACTATAGGGAAGAGGATCATAGGGCATGGTAGTTGATGGAACAAGGGGAGGGGGTAAACATCCTGGTCAGTGCAAGAGAGATGAGGGAGGCACAAAGCCAGGACATGGTGATCCGGCTGCGATCTGGAGAGGGCGGCAGTCAAATGAGAGGGAGATGAGAATATGGCAGTGGAGGTGGTGTGAGAAGAAGAAGTAATAAATAGTTTGGTGGCATATAGGGAGATAAAGAAAGGGAGAGCCACACTAGTTTTAGAAAAAATAAAAAAAATAAAAAAAAATATAGAAAAAAATAAAATGTAAAAGTTAAAAAAAACAAAAATAATGATAATAATTAAAGTAATATTAATAATATGATGATAAAACTAATAAAATTATTTATTGAAAATTTAGTAAGAATGAAAATAACAATTACAAAATAATATTGTGATAAACTTTACTTTATATTTTATCTCATTTTTCATTTATCTTATTTCATTCATTTAAAAACTGCAATCACACGGATCATGTAGTAACATCTATTTGATTTAGAAGCAGGTTGTCGGGTGCCTGAGCAACTGCACAGTTACTCTGTGTGACTCATAATTTTTTTATTAATGATTATAATGAAAATTATTTATTTCTTAATAATAATAACAATATTAATAATTATATTAATAATATAATGGTAAAAATAAAAATATTTAATTTTTTAATATAATTTTGATAATAATATATTAAAATTATTACCAATTATAATTTTTTAAAAATAATACAATAAATTACAAAATTTTCTCATTTTAATTTTTTGAAGACATTAGGATTGTGCTTATGCATGGGTAAATCTGCACAGGGACTCCAAAACATGATCCTTCAGTGCACCCTATGATGTCAACTCAAAAACATGACCTTTTTTGACCTGACTCAAAATATATGTTTGAGATTTAACCCAAACCTCAACACATAATTTTTAAAATCTGATGAAAAAATAAAATAAAATAATTAGGTAGGTTAGGGTGAGAAATTATGAATTTACCTTGCACAATTAAAACATATATTTTTGACCTTAAAAAAATTCCCTCTATGTTTCTTCACACAATTTGGGAATAAATCAAAGATCATATTCATTTCTACATAGTTCTTAGATTTTTATTTTAATCCCAAGTTCCTTTTCTTCCCCAAAATGGGAGGTCAATACATACATTTGACCTCTATTATCATGTAAATTTCAAATAAAAAAAATATATTCATAGCTACTGAAATCGATTATGGATAATACCCTTCAAAGACATAGTTTTATGACACTGAATGATCTTCTAACGTTTCATTCATGTTAGATGATAATACTAGATGCGTACCTCAGAAGTTATGAATAATTGGCCTTATAGGTTCTAACTGAATCATTATACTTCTTCTTAAACACAAAGAACTACTTCTCCATTAACACAATGAACTACTTCTCCATGTTTCTATAAAGAACATGTAGAAAGTAATTATTGAAAAATAAGTTCCTGAATTAATCCTAAACAATGTATTCAATTTCATATTTTTTTCCTAAAATTCTTGATAAGGGTCCACCATTGATCTTCTTCACCATCCAAATATTAGATAAAATATTAAATTTCTCATGTTATGAATAATGGGAAATGGAGAATATATTTTCTGTTGTAACAATCCATTATTCATTAACTGGTGAACAATAAGTCCCACTGGAATAATGTATATATTACCTCATGAAGGAATCACTATAAGGTTGTTCTCCCTTTTTTCATTTGAAATTATTTCATGATTTATAGCTTGATAAAATGTTGTACGAAGAAAAATGTGGTTTGCTATTCGATCTCCAATATCATTAGTATTATTAGGAGGGAAATCATTTCATTTCCCATCATACATATCATTATCATGGTTCATTTTTTTTGTCCACTAAATGAGAGAAACATTATAGTGTAATAAATAGTAATCCTATTAGGGAACCACATATACATGAAAAATAACATATAGGATGTCAAAATAATGAAAACTTCCTTAATATATGAGACCATAGTAGTATCCTTTTCAATTCATTTTCAAATTTTATTTAAATCATTCATGATTGATCATAAAGAGGTAGTGTATTTTCAAAGGGTATCCCCCCAGAGTGTCAAACAATGTGTAAAGAAAGGACAATTTTCATTCAATATTTCTGGATGAAGTCTAGTTTAATAAATTATTTTGGGGATTTTATCCCTAGATATATCTAATCCAGAGACATATCAACCAATAATGTCTATATTGAGATAGAATTTCTAGGAACCAACACTCTAAATAAATTAACAATATTCTAGGACGTCTTCATAAACATTAAATCACCCTATGATTATCCTTAGAGACAACCCTATACATACCTTTTGAAATTATGGATAAAGATATTACAAATGCTATTTAATCAAAGTTTCCAAAGGTTGAGCAAACCATTCCTATAATATTTTCTCTATAGACCCATACATGAAATAAGTTGATATTACGTCTTTTTAGATGAATATTCATTACATTACACAAACACATGACAAAGGATCATAAAAGATTAGTGAGCTAGTAAAATTGCGACACAAGCTTCCAATCATGTGAGATATCATCAATTATTCCAATAAAGATATTCCCATTAAGTTATCCTCATACACATAACCTCCATAAAAACATTCTTCATAGTCTGGGTAAAGGAATCAAAATAAAGGGTGAGATTAGATGCCAAGCAAGGGTAAATGTAAGAGATAGATTATCTTAACATGAACATAGGGGTACGTTAAAATAAGTATAAAATTTTAAAATCATACCCGACATATCAATGATTATAATCATGATTCATGGAATAATGATTGATAGTGTATAAGACATGAATAATAAGATAATAAATGAGCACGATCCCTGATTGTATAACATTAGAAGAAGACATAGAGTTTGATTCATACAAATAGGAATAAAAAATATTATGTCAAAGATACCCCTGAAGAAATTCATAAAATGTTAGAAATGGACTGACCACCCTTTCCCCTGGTTCATGATTAGGATAACTACCCATGCTCCCTTCATTATGTGATAGGGATGACCACCCATGTAAGCTCTATTTTGGGATTTGGATAACCATCCATGTACCATTTGAGCTGATATAAAATTTATCATCACCCAAACCACTAGAGGGAGATATAGATCCCTCGTATAAAATAATAAAAACAAAATTCATGTATCCCAAATGACCATTCACATACATTATATCATCACCCATGAAATGAAATGGGTATCACAACCATTTTATCATATCATAAACTGTGGGAATGAGATAGTCTTATGAGGTTGTTGTATTGTGACATAATTTTTCGACATGTTATATTTAGATTAATTTTATTAGTGTTGTTCTGATAATTTTTTAACAAATTAGTTCAAATTGGTGTTAATTTTATATTAAAATAATATAACCCTTAAATTAATGATTTCATGATTAATGAATAGTTTTTTATTTTAATTATTATTATGTTTAACTGTTAATTTATTAATTAATATTAAATTTTATTTTAACATCTTTATTTAATATAAATTTTTGATAATTAAATTTATAAATTAATTTTCTTATATAAACAATTAATTAATTATTTATTAATTTTTAGTCCCATTATTTATTTTAAAAATTATAATTTTTGAATTTAAATTTATCTTTTAAATTTTTATAATTTATTTATATTGATAATTGATTAATCAATCAATTATATTATATGTTCGAATTTATTTATTATTTGAATCCTTTAAAAAATATTTTCTTTATTTATTATTATATTTATATATTTATTTTCAATAAAATTTATTTAATAATGTTTTTATGTTCATGATGTACATTGAATAAATATTTTTCACTCACACAATTTTTGGGAAACCATTTAAGACTATTTTAATAAGAGTCACGAATAAAGATTTTATTTAAAAGCATATAAGAGTTTTGTACTTGGGTAAACAAAGTTCAGAATGATAATTGTATGCTAACCGTATGTGATATTTTAAATTTACAAAGTAAATGAAATATTTTTTTAACATAATTATCTTATGCAGGTAAGATAAATTATAATGATAAAACCCAGTAAGATAATACTACATAAGATAATTTATCTTATGAAGTTATCCTTTCACAACTGAGATGAAGAGAACATGTTGAAAACTGTATGAATTAAGTGACTCTTATGATTACATTCCTTCCACTATAGATAAAATCTAGTCACTATTGGGATAAAAATGATGAACACCAAAGACCATTGAATGATAATTAATTGATATCTCTATGTGCTTATTTTTGGAAACCATTGTTCGATTAAGATAATTTCAGAGGATGTATGAGATGATGGTGAGTTGGGTTTGATATGACCCATTAATTTGTTAATAATGTGTTTTTTAAGAACACATGAAGGTGAATAAAGTCCTATTTGATGCTATAAGATGTATCCTCTAGATCATGGATGCATTATTGATTTATATTTTGTTAGTTTTTTCTTCTCTAGGTGAAATTGGAATAAGCATCTTTACTCCAAAATTATATATCTTTAGAATAAATTAAATGTGAATGGAAAATTTTAAATGTTTTTATTATGAGGATTGAAGAGGACATGTTGAGGTGGTGGGGTAAAATTTGTGGATGATCAAAGTTATAATAAAATTTTTTCATGTTTAACAGGTTGGTGGTAAAATTTATTATTGTCAGGTGCTATAAAGAATAACGAATTATAGCTGGTTGATATATCATCATTGAATGGTAAGTAAAATGAACAAGGTTGAATGGTTACAGTTTTCTAATTTAATAGGATCATGATAGAAAACCATAGATATAAGGTGAATCATTTAACCATCACTAATGGAAGTAGTATTTTTATAGTTGATAATTAGGGGGGAAAAGGGATTAAAATAATGAAATTTAGGCAATCAAAAGTATTTATTGGGGAAAAACACACAAAATTACAAACAAAAACTTTTAGAGATTTATGAATCATAGAAGGGAGTGAAAAAATAATATCTTATTATAAGTCGCGGTAATTATGGGAACAAACAAAAGATAAATATTAAAGAGCACTGATGTTCAATGGAGATGTAAAGAAAAATTTACGATAGTTGAAACTAGTATATTTACATGGTGTTGTTTTAATGATTTTTTTTATTTCATTGAATTTTATAATTTAAAATCATTCTAGAATCTTGTAATCTGAAAATGAATTTACCACATGAAATTTCCATGATCTCAAGGTTTATTATTTATTTTTTTCCATTTTGAGTTTAGAATATTTCTAATTAGGATGTGATGAACACTAAATAGGGTATATTAATTTTTTATGATATTGAGTGTGAGGATGGTTAAAATTGTTTAGATTTATCATTATTCAATTAAATAATTTTGAGTGCTATGATTTTTTTCCATGCCTTTGATTTTTATGATCATAAAAATTATTGACTAAATTCTTCAGAATGGATTTCTTCTTCAAAAATATTAGTTGTTTAAAAATTTTAATTAACTGAATGAAATTAGATATTGGAGATTAGGTATTTAATTTAATAAACTATAGTTGTGAATACCTTTAAAAAAACAAAGAAAGACTGATATGTTTGAATCACTAGTTGGGATTTCATATTTTCCTTCTTTCAATTTTCTGCTGCTTATATTTTTTTCTATATAATTACAATTTTTTCATACTTGTTCTAATATTTATAGAATTTCTTATTTTTCTAAGTTTATTTTCTATTCAAATCCATTCTAAAATATTTAATATAACAAAATTAGAAAATTTAAATTAAAATAAAAAAATAACCCATGTAGGGACACCTTGATAGGAGACAACATTGGTTGTTACATTATTGTAGTTCTCATGGTTTTATGTTTGAGTTTGGTTTTTAGAGAAAAACAACTAATAATAAATATGAGATATTTATAGGTAGGCTTACAAAGGGTTTAATATATATATATATATAATTTCTTTAAACAATACAAAATATAAATTTTTTAAAAACTTTGGTTTAAAGATCAAATACATGTCCAATAACATAGAAAATTCAGAATATTATAATTTTTATTATATTATAAATATTACTATAGAAAAATATACATAATACATTGACTTTAATGTTTTAGAAAAGATATAAAAATCATAAAAGAAAAACCAAAATCAATTTATCTTGAAATATAAATTTTAAATTATTCTTAAAAAATTGATTAATGTAGATTATTAATAGAGATCATTGTTCATGATAATGAAAATTAGAAAAACTAATTAGAATACCCTGAGATATCTCCTAATTTTGAACTATTATCATGAGTAATAACAAATTTAACCAAATTCCACAAAATTTTAGTATAGAACCCTTAACAACATCTTTATGAATTTCACATGGTATGCATCACCATGAGGCCCCATGGGGTAAGTGAAGATCAAATAGAAATGAGGCAATTTCCATTTTACTAGAATAGATTAGAAAATAATGGTTTATAAAACTCAAAATCCCCCACCAAAGGAGGTTGACATCAATTGATGAAAATTTTTTTAAATCAGATTCCCATCATTTAGGATTTCCACAATTTGGTTGGAAATTTTGGACATTAAAAAACTTTAAGAGAAGACACTCAATGATTAATGAGATATTTAAAAATGTTGTCCCTAGATTCCATCATCACAAAATTTATAACTAGATTCCAATCCATTATTTTTTTGATGGATTTGTTTTTATGGATATGAGTTTGATAGATTCTTCTGTGAGAGGAGCACACGTTAATATACATCCCATTGATGATTGGAATATGATCTTCAAGAAGGACCAAAATTATCAATAGATAGATACTAGAGGTATAATACATGTAAAATAAACTATATAAGTGCATTGTTTAAAATATAAATGTATTCTAATAAAGATTCATATTAGGGAACTTGATAGTACAATGAAGGAAATGTTGAATAATTTTACTTATTTGAAATCCCAATATGAATTTATTTATCTCATTAAAATTTTTGGTCACATTTTTATCACAATAATAATTATAATTATCAATGTCTATAGTTATATGAAACCACTTAAAATTTAAATGGTATATTTCTTTGAAAACCATTCCAGAATAACCAAATAGTCAGTTTCCCAACCAAAACTCCCATCCTAGGAAATTTCAATCGAACCAAAATTTCAACCTAGGATATAATAACTGATATAAAAATAGGTTTAGCCCAAACGATCAACCAAAAAAATTTGTATCCCCACTAATTTGATCAACATCCTAGATATAAATAAAATTTTTTAGGAAAATAATATGCTTAGAAGTAATCAAATTTTTTAAAAAAAAACAAAACAAAACAATGAAATAAAAGAAAGGATTTACATCTTTAATAAATGGTTAAAAAACAAGATATTTCACAATAATAACAAGTGTTTCTACAAAATATTTCTAAAAAAATGGGTCAAATGGAAACTAAAATCAGTGGTTTATAGAATAAAAGAAGTGCTAATTTTCAATTCTACAATGACATGAATATGATAGGAAGAGAGAATATAAATTCAACAGTATTGAGAAGTGGAACTAAAATTCATAACCCCCACGATGAAAACATAGGACAAGAACCTGAGAGAAATGTTCCATCCTCCAAATCAAATTTCAAATCACAAGAAAAAGTATCAATCCACCTGCTGAATCATTTGATGAACATGATGAATCCTTATAAAAACCTTCTATCCATATTACAGTTGAAGAAAAAAATTATAAAAAGATAAATACAACATGAATGAAATTTTAGGGATTTTAGAAACATAACAGGTTCTTACATAGGAAAAAATCGATGAAGATATAAAAATGTATATGTATACACCATCATATGCTTTGAAAATATAATCTATTAATCCCAATGGTAAATCCATAATAGAGAAACATATACATGAAACATTCATAAAATTAAAAATTAATATCCCCTTATTAGATTATATGAAACAAAATCCCACATTAATTTTAATTCCTTAACGATATACGCACTAAAAAGGGAATTAAATAGAGGTGATAATGTTAATTTTGGAAGAAATAAATATTCCATAATTCAACACCCTATATAAATTAAATAAATTTATCATGGTACTTTTCATTATCCCATGCGTCATTGGTAAATATGAGTTTGAAGATTCAATGTTTGATTTTTGAGCTTCCAAAAATATGATGCCTTATTCTATATTTTTTTATATAGTTTGGAGAGCTAATGAAATCTGGAATTGTTATCCAACTATCTAATAAGATCTTAACTAAGATAGTTTATGTTCTCAAAATTTATTAGTGAGGGTATAATATATAGTTTTCTCTAATAAGTTTTACAAATTATACATGGAGTATGGTAATTTTAGTTCAAATGAACCATTCATTTTAATAATATTATTCCTTAAATCCACTAATTAAATAATCTATGTTCTTAAATGTACTTTGTTTTTAGAGATTGGAGTTAATATGGAAAATTTTAAAATATTTCCATCAATAAGAGACCCTATAGAAGACCACTATACAAACAAAGATACCTTGATTGACTATTTTTCGATAGATTTATTTATTGATTATATTAAAGAAATTAATTTTAATAGATTATTTAGAAAATGTATATTCTTTAGAAGATGAAACATTATTTACTAAGGAGGATTTTGAAGATGATAATTTTAAAACTTGTATACTAATGAATCTAAAATAAAAAGGTTCCTTTTTAAATTTGTATGTTATTTTGGAAATTCAAAACCAGTCAAGAATGATTTTTTTTTGAATATGATACTAAAAATTTAGAGTATTTTTATCAAACCATTGAATCAAGTTTTACTATATAAAATTTTGTTTTATGAGTAAAATTGATTAATAATAAACTATAAATATATTTAATTCTACTAAAAATGTCCTTCAAATATTACATCGTATACGTGAACTTAAATTTGAAAATTATTTTTGGGATGAAATAGATTTTCTTCTTAAAATGTAATGTAATTCTAATTTAGTATTTTTTTCATTATGCTATTATTGGGGATTTTTAGGGGAATAAATTGAACATAATGATTATATTGTATTTTCTTAATATAAATGGGTCAAGTAGGCCACATATGTACCGAAACATTTTTTTAATTTTTTTAAATATTACTAATGAAATTAAAAATAAAATTTCTTTTTTTAATTGAAATTTTCTTATCCAGAGATCAAAAAAAAACTATTAGAATTCCTAAAAAAGAATAAAAATTTCATGGGTTGGTGTTTAGATTCTTTTCATTGTATTGTTCCTTCTGTATGCATGCATAATATTATTTAATATGATGGTTTCAAACCTATTATACAATTTAATTGTATAATGAATTATACCATTATTGAACTATTCAGGAAAAATGTTATGAATTTATTAGCTATAGGAATAATCATCCCCATTTCTAATATCCAAGCGATAAGCCCAGTTTAATTCATTCCCATAAAATGTGGATTCACAGTTGTCAAAAATGAATTTACAGAGTTAGTTATTACTAGTTTTCCTAACAAGTGGAGGGTATCCATAGATTATAAGAGGCCGAAAATAGTGAATATAAAGGGCCACATCCCCTTTCGTTTTCATGGTCAAATCCTAGAAAGGTTAACATTAAAATACCATTATCTTTTCCTATATGATTTTTTAGTAATATGAAGTTTCACATAGATCTAGAGTACTAGGATAAAAAGCATTTCACTAGTCTTCTTGGAATGTTTTCTTATTAAATAATGGTATTCATACTTTCTAATGCTGCCACCAAATTCGAGAGATGTATGATTTAAATTTTTTATCAGTTTATTAGGTAATGTATGGAGGTGTTTAGAGATTACATTGTAGTTTACGGTCCATCTTTTGAGAGCTATCTAGGGAGTTTGATAATATTCTAAGTGTTACAACTGATAAGTTCTTTTTTTTAAACTATTAAAATTTTCATTTTTCGATTAAAAATGGAATAGTTCTTGTAATGATGACTTTATGGATTGATTTTGGTTGGATAAGTCTAACGTTGATATCATATATTCACTCTAGTTTACTATGATTTTGAATGATATATGATCTTTTCCAGGCTATGCTGCATTTTATCAGAAATTCATAAAATATTTCAATATAATTACTCTACCTTTGACAAGATTACTATTGAAAGATGTTCCCTTGGATTTTGATGAGAAGTGTAAGTATGCCTTCAGTGAACTAAAATAGATGCTTGTTTCCCCACCAACAAGTCATCCACATAATTGGAGTTTTTATTTTTATTTGATGAACGATGAATTAGAATTTTCTTTCTAGTAAGTTCTTTGGAAAAGTGTAAAAGGAAATCCATTGTCATGTATTATTATTTTAGGAATCTACATGCTACACAATCCATTTATAATACAAAGGATAATGATTTTTTAGTTTTTTTCTTTTCCCTTGATAAGTTTAAAAGTTATCATTTGCGATCCAAAGTTGTGGTTATAAGTTAACATTATATATTATCGAATTTCATGAAGAATATGGGGACAAAATCATGGCTGATAAGTTGTATTTTGTTGCTTCAAAAATTTAATGCAGATATCCCAGATATAAATGGAATCAAGAACACTATGGATGATAATTTGAGTAGGATAACTATTGAATATTATCATGATTAATGTTTTTTATCCCATTAGAGAGATTTTACCTGGATATTAGTTTTATTCTAAAATTTTTGATAACAGGCCGGGGTTTTGAAACATTGCAAATTACATAGCTTCTAAAATTATTCCAACCTATTTTTATTAGAAACATGGTAAGAGATTGATTTGTGAGTCAAGTAAATATGTCTAGAATGATCCATACTTATTTTATTTGTTAAGGTACATGATTTATAAAAGATATATTCCTAATTATGAAATACCTTCAGTTTTGAAATTCATCCACACTTTGAGTTGTTGTGGTAAATTGGTTCATATAGGGATACCAAAAGAGTTTTAGATTACTTATTAATTTGGACTTCCATTTTTAATGGATTGAGGATTTTTTAGGACTTGGAGAACATTATATTTATAAGGAATTATTTATAAAATACATGAGATTCGATAACCACATTTGTTTTCTTGATATCATTGATGTTTTGGGAATTGATTTTATGGGTCATTTTTCTAATTACATTAGTGACTTGTAAATTATTCTTGTAGTTTATTATGTTTAAAATTAGATTTAATATATTCCTACTAGAAAAAATTATTCTATGATGGTGACCCAATTTGTTAAGAGTAATTTTTAGGTAGATTTGGAACTCCCCGATTTATTCACAAAAACCATAAAATTCATTTCTAATAAAGGACATTAGAAACTTTTTAAAAAATATATGGTGTAAATTATAATATTTATATGCCCAATAAACCTCAAATGAATGGGATGAATGTAGTTTATAGTAGATATATAAATAATATTATTCATAAAACCATTTACCAAAATAATAAATACCACAACTTAAGGCATGATGATTCTCTTGGGCCATATAGGACTGCCTATAAGAATCTTATTTGGATGGCACCTTATAAGTTGTTTTTGGTATGATATGGAAATTTTCACATGGAGGTTTATCCTAATGATTCTTTTGGTATAAAATTATGAAATCAGAATCTCTTTGAGGATGGAAAATAGGGGAATTTGTGTTTGCAATATTTGGAGGCGATAAGAAATAATGATTATTAAAATGAAATGATCTATAAGGAGAAAACCAAATCTATTCATGAAAATATGATTTTGAATAAATAGTTTCTTATTGGAGATAACGTTCTATTGTACAACTCCTTAATGAATCTTTTCCTAGGTAAATTCCATTCCAAATGGGATAAACCCTTTATTGTAATTCATTTTTTCCTTTTGGTGTTGTACAAATTTGAGATCCTTGAAATGATGTTCCATTTTATGTTAATGGAGATAAATATAATTTTTAAATGATATAATAAGGAAAATAAGGGAAAGGAGTCAGTTTTTGTTAGATGTTGAATCCAATTGAATAAAGAAGAGTTTTCTTCACTTATATGTTGTTTTGTTTTGAATATGTGTGGGGGAATGTTCTATCCTTTAACCGTGTTAGATCTTTTTTCTTTTTTTTCATCATAATTATATTTTCATAGAATAAAGTGAACTTAATGGGGGACCTTTTCACCTTGAGTAATCCACTTTTGTCTCATCTACACCATATCATACCATTAGAGTAGATGTCTAATAATTTTCAATGATCAATAGAATCTAGCATCTTTAAAAAACTGGTATATACCATAATTTTTTTATATTGGGGCTTCATTTTAAAAGAAATTAATATTTATTGAATCGATTGTTAATTTATTTGAAATATTAAGATTTCACAAGATAGACATAGACAGATTATAAAATTAAAAAATTTGGAGATATTTCCTAGACCTTATGAAATATAATGATAATATTTTAGGATTGTTTTTTCTTAAAATGTATATCATTTTCATTCTCCTTAATTTTTATTGATAATATGAAAAATTTAAATTAAATTTCTAAAAAATGTAAGTGAAAAAACATTTCCCATAATGAATTTATTTCTCAAACATGATGGTTGCAACACTTTAATAGATTTATCTAACTTGTGTATTTGTGATGAATGATTTTTTTCTTTGATGAAATTTATTTAGAACATTTTGTGTAAATGAACTAGTTTACATATTATATTTTTTAGCTATATTTTTGAAGAGGTGAGAAATAATTACCATCATAAGATGAAAAAAATAATTTTTAATTATTTTTATTGTGAGGAAGAAATTCATTGGTCTGTATTTATCAATATGGTACTTTATACCACAATGTGGGACCATAAAAATACAATAATGATTTTAGTCATTGAATATTTTTCATGGTTCATCATATAACATTCAATTGTTTTAATTTTTTTAAATATTATAGGCTGTGTATCCACTTTAATGAGGTTAATACTTTAATAACCCTTATATTTAGTCGAGTAATTCAATGTTCACTACCCTCTTGAATATTTTTTTATTTTATTAATGAATTTTAAAAATGTTTTACATTTACTTTTTTTCATTGAATCTATTATTTTGTATAGAAACACATACATTATGAAGTTATATTGATTATTAAAAGAAAATGAAAATCATGGTTGAAATTAATCTTTTATTCTTTAATATGTCAGATTATTTATTAATTCATCATTAATTTATTAAATGTGATCCTTGGAATATAGTGTTTTGATTATTTGATTGTTATTTAATGTGAGTTAGTTCTACTAGATGTATAGAAAAGTGTGGAATTATTTTTATTTAAATAGAAAAGGTTTTAATCAAAATTATAATTTCTAGGGTGAATTGTTTAAGTTAAATAAGAATAATTTTTTTTACTTAATGAGATCATAATATCATGAGTGTAAAACATTTCACTACATGGCAAAATCTAAGTGTGAAAATCATTTTGAAAACATATTTAGTAGAGAAACCCAATATTTCAATCATGATATTAATTTCATTCTACTAGATCTGACATATCATTACATGAAGAAAAGAAAACACACAGTGTAGGGGAATTTATGTGGATGTATTTTGATACATTCTATTCACATAATTTCTTTAAATAAATTATTTATTTCTTTTATAATGATTAATCTAATTAATTCAATTTAGCCTTAAAGTTATATTAAAATAATACAACTATTAAAATAATAATTTTTGGATTAATTAAGGATTTTTTTATTTATAACTTTATAACTATGAATATAATATTTAAATTTGATATTTATTTTAAAATAATTATTTAATTCAATGTTATGATAATTCAATATATAATTTTCCATGCTTCTATATATAATTAATTAATTGAGGAGAAAATTTTAATCTCCTTATATAACATAATAATTACAAACTTTTATTTATAATTTTGTTAATTTATTTTTTTTATAAATAGATTATAATCAGTTATTTTATACTTTTCAAATTTAATTTTTAATATTTTATTAATTTAAAAAATATTTACTATAATTTTTTAATTAAATAATAATTTTCATTAAATCTATTTTAACAGAAAAAATCTGATGTGTAGGGTGTCCATTGAATAAATACTTTTCACATTTGATTTTTTTGGAAAATCAGGTAAAGCAATTTCAATAGGAGTTTCACGTAAGTAAATTTTATGAAAAACAGGTAATAATTTTTTACTTTGGTAAAAAAAAGCTCAGTAAGGTTATATTTAGAAAACCCTACTCAATATATTAAATGTACCTATTAACTAAAAAAATTATATAATGAAATTATATTATTCTAGTAAGAATAATGATCATGATTTCACACTGTTATATGATACTGCATAAAAAAAATTATCATATGTAGTTCCCCTTCCATAACAGAGATGATGAGAATTTGTCTAAAATAATCAAAATCAAATCACACATGTGATTCCATCTCCCTACAACGTATATTATGTTGATTCACCCCTAATATCATATTGAATAACACCCATGACCATTAATTAAATATTTTTCAAGATCATACTATGCTTAATTTTGGTTAACCAAGGTTTGATTAGGACAACTTTAGAGGATGTTTGAGCTCATTTTGAGTTTGTTAGGATAGTAAATTTTTATCGGTTCACCAATTTTTTTAAAGAACACATGAATCCTAATTGAATCTGAGTTGATGCCTGAAGCATTAACCTGGATATCAGGGATGCATTTTTGATTTAATTTTTGCTAGATTTTCCTATAGGTGAAATTAGAATATGTCCCTTTATTACCAAAATCCACATCTATACCAATAACAAATTGAGATTGGAACATGTTAAATATTTTTTTATGGATTGAATAGGATTTGATGAGGTTTTAATGATTTAATTATTGATGAGAAAAGGTACAGTTATAATTTTACTCACTACAAAACGTTAAAAGTAACATTTATTAATGTCCAGTGTTGTGAGTAATTTCGGATGGTAGTAGGTTGACATTTCCTCTATAAAAGGTACAAAAAATTAAATTATAAGGAAATTTGGAATTTTTATTCTTTAATAGTACACTAAAATAAGACTCGATAAATATGTTAACTCATTTAATAGTCACCAAAGGAGGTGGTTATTTTATTGCTGATAATCTGGAGGAGTAAAAGGGACACAAATCATGAAATTTAGAAATTAGATTTTATTTATTGGGGGATACTAAAACACAACTATATGTATAAAAACGTTTATAAACATTGGAAGTAGTGATGGGAGTGAAACTGGGGGATTTTCTTGGAATCCACTACAATAATGAGAACTGATGAAGATGAGGATTGAAGTGACCAACTTCTGGACAGAAATGTTAGGCTATATTTATGGTAGCCAAAAATATCTAATTCACATAGTTACATTTTTATGAGTTTCTAAATTATTTTAATCTCACAATTGTAAATATCTTTATAATCTTCAATTTTGAAATTGTAATATCTTATTGATTTTTTTATTTTGATTTTTGTTACTCATTTTTCTTTCACAATGTGTAAAACAAATTTCCAAATGGAATATGATGAACACTTAATGTGACTCATTAATTTGAGTTGATTTAAAATTTGAATATGATTCACTCTCTTTAATTTTATCATTATCCATTAAATAATTGTGAGTAAATCGAGTGTTATCTGTGTCATTGTTTCTTAGGATCATAAAAATATTTTACTAGATCCCTTAAAAATAAGTTATTCTTAGAAAATCTCCATTGTATACTCATTATAATTAACCAAGTTGAAAGGACGATTTTTTATTTGTGTATTATATTAAAACAATTAAATTTGTGAAAAACTTTGGAAATAATGATGAACGGATAATCCGTTTGAATCACTAGTTAGGCTTCAATTTCTTATTTCTATTAATTTTCTGCAGCTACATTTTTTTAGTCTAATTTTAGTTATTTTATTACTATTTTAATTTCTATATAGTTTCTTGAATCAAATATTTCTTAAAGATTCAATACCTTCAAAAAAAATATATATATAATATCAAAATATCAAAAAATTGAGTCAAAATAAAATATATAGTATTTCCTTTCGAGGAGACATACTTGGATTCTATGTTACTATTATTTCTAGGGTTTTATGTGTTAGAACGTTTTTAATTTAGAAAAACCCAAATCATAATTTTTATGATCCTTTCATCACATAATAACTCATAAAAAAATAGGTCTCATAAGTATAAAATCATGGTATAACCCATTAAAGAGAAACAAGTTTCATAAATATCATTCCATAAGATCATAAATCAGTAAAAGGGTAAATAATAATGGTTTCCTTGAATACCATCCTTGTAAATTCATGGTTAACATCAAAATATTTCAAATTATATGGAAAATAATTTTTGAATTATCATTTAAAAAATTCCTTGACGAATATATAATTTCTACATTGAAAAATAATTTTAAAAACATTAAACACTTACAAATGATTTTTATTTGAAAATAACATTTGAAAATTATACAATAAGTTTTGAAAATCACATAAAACACTTCTTAAAACATAAAATATTATCAAAATAATTTTTATTGAAATATTTTAATCTTATAGAAGAATATTTAAAATCATTTAAAACGTTATTGGAAAAATAAATCATTTTCAAAATACTTTTAATTTTTTATTTTATTATAAGATTATTTCAAAACAATTTTGAATATTTTTTAGAAAACACGAGTTTGGAAAGAAACAATTTTATGACTAAAGAGAGAAAAAATGTCAGATATTAAAAAAATATTTTATAATTATCTTAAATATCGAGGAGAGGTAAAATGGTACCATGACATGAATATTGAAATAATAACTATAGGATTAGGAAATACTTGAAAATTCCTTGAATCTACACCATGATATTTCATCATTGGAAACTTAATAAAAATATCTCGATAAACGATGATATTTAAGCAAGAAACTTGTAAAAATTTATTAACATTAAATAATAATTCCAATTAATGAATAAAATTACCCGAAGATTAAAATATAATGAAAATATGTTCATTAATGATTTAATATTTTTAACTGTTAGTATATAAACCTCGTAATAGAGTATATGTGTATATCATAACAAGTGTCTCAAATAAAGAAATTTGAGAAACAATTCTATTTATATTTTTTAAAATTTGAAACCATATGAAAATAAAAGGTGATCGAAAAATGGATAGTATTATTCCAAAAAGATTAATTATAAGATTAATAAAATAAATTAATCTGTATTTTATACCCCACTTAGAAGAGATAGGTGATGATTGTAGAAAGTTTATCCCTAAAGTAAAAAAGTGAGACACAAATCCCTTACCTTAATTATTGACTCTAATCATACTCATTTAAAATAATATAATAAATATAAGTTTAATATAAATTTAAAAAAGAACCAAATTCATATATATAACAATATATATGATTTTTTATTACTTTATATTATCAATTTATTTGAAATTCCATGATAATATTATGTTTTGGGTAATAACCACTTTTTTACATGTTTTGAATTATTATTATTGGTTCAGTTACATAGATAATGATTTAATAATATCTATAACTATAAATATTATATAAATACCATATATATTTAGTATATATTTATTTAAATTAATCCATTAAATTAATTTCTAGGAAATTAAATACATCGTTCATGAAGATGGTAGGCCATATGTATGCAAAAACGATGGTTTTGTATTTTTTTGAATTGATAGAATGAATATTAATATATATATATATATATAAACAATTATGTAGTATTTTTATTTCATATATATCACATTTTTCAATTAAAACCATTATTATACATTCTATGTAATGTGTAAATGAATCATGTCGCTTTGCGAGTTGGTAGTCTGTCATACACACGAATGACAATATGAAATTCTTAAAAAAATGAAGTCATGAAGTTCTATGTTTTAGAAAAATTAAATAATAAATAAATATTATACATAATATATATAATATATAAATAACATTTACATCATTATTCCCAACCATGGTGGGAGGTACTGAAAAAATGAATGACATCAGTCTACGAGGTGGTAGAGCACTATACACACGAATGCTGGTTTAGTAACCAATTTTATAGAAGTGTTTTTGATTATTGGTCATACCCATGAAATTTAACTACCTAATTAAATTTGATATATTTATTTTAATATATAATAATTATATATAAATAATTAAAGGGGTTTGAGGAAGAAATGAGATAAAACATTTATTGATTAATAGTACATCTTTTCGGGAATCCCCATTTGGTTTTCACCAAATGTCTTCTTTTGTTGGTTTTATTCCAAAATTATGTTATCTATGATGATAACATAGAAAATGATAAGTTAATTGGATAGCTATTTTTCGAGTTAAATGTATTTAGTGGTGTGTAGAATTGGGTAGAGTGAGTGACCTTTTAGTGTTGAGGAGTGGCTTTCTTGTAAATACTCAAAAGTATTTATTATTGGGAGGTCAATATTACTGAAAGTATTTACAAAATTGATAATTAAAGGTTTTTATTGATTAAATGGTCTAGAAAACCTTCTAACATGCATTCATACATGTGTAATGATCATTGTTTTTCTTAACCCTTCAGATTCCTTATTTTATCATTTTGGGTTTTCAATATGATAAATTGTGTTCCGACCAATGAAATTTATTATTTAAGACTATTATAGATTGATATTTATATGATAATTTATACACAATTTGTATAAATATGAGATTTCTTTTATAAAATAAAAACACTACAAGTTGTGGAAATTAATTTGAATATAATCCCAGATAACGCGCAAAAACGTTCCTTTAACACTAGTCGCTCTGATAATTGCATTTCTATTTAATGCTTTATATAGTCATTATAATTGAAAATATTGCCTATTAATATACCATATTATATATTTATTAAATATTTATAAATAACTTGACATAATAAATTAGTTTTATTAATTTCATATAAATTAATAAAATATCCTTTATTATAAAATACCATTAATGTTAATTCTAAATTTTTTCATTTATACGAATTTATAAAATATCAATAAAAGAGTGGAATTAAAATTTATTATGTTTAAAATTTATTAATATGTTATATTAATTTTAAAAAATAATTTCCCACAATATTTAATTCAATTTACATCACATTTACTGTTTTTAGTATCATTTGATTTATTTAATTATTTACTATATAATTCATGTATTGGTATTTTTTATGAATCTAATGTAATTATATAATATATAAAACATTAAAATAAATTATCAGGTTAAAAAAAACTCATTTATATTCCAACATAAATTTGAGAACTGAACCTATGCAGTTTTGTTTCCATATTCTAATGCTTTATAGAAAAAAAGAAAAAAGGTAAATGTTTTTTTCTTTTTAATTGATGAAAAATTATATGGGTAACATTCATGGAAATGTGTCACAAAAACTGATAATATTAAATTAAAAGTTAATAATTTTATAAATATTTCTATAAAATGGGTTTTTGACAAGCATTGGTTCATTTTTACAACTTATATTTTATGTTTTTCCTTTAAGTGAACTCATTTCTCATAATGACTATATTTAATTTTAATTTTTTCTACTAACAATTTTGTTCAAAAATTATGATGAACGTATTACAAATTAAAAATTAATGTGATTCAAATTATGGAATAAATTTTTCCAAATTTAATTCATATATGTGGTACTATTCAATTTAAAATTAATCTTGAATATGTGATGGGAAATTGGTGTTTTAAAGGGAAAAAGTTCAAAAGTTAACAATATTTTTGACATTACAAGTCAATATGAAAATTATTCCATTGAAGTACATGGGATTAATATATGTATACATTAAATATTTCGACTTTAATTGAAATTCAAAATATAGTTAAATATTAAAAATTATTTTAATGAAAAGTAATTTCTCAATTAATGTTCATTATTTTTCACCATTAATCAAAATATGAAACTTATCAGAAAAATACCAAAAAATCAACCTAATCTAATAATGATAATGATATTTAAAAGATAAATTTTATATTTTGAAATAGAATTTATAAATGTTTCAAATTTTGTTTTTAAAATATGCACGACATTAAAAATAACTAAAACAACCTTTTAGGAAAATATAACTTATTATGTATAAAATTGTATTTATTCTTATATATTGTCAAGAAAACACATAATATTAATGATAAATAGATTATTTAGTATATAATATATAAATTTAATTAAAATAATTCATCAAATTTTTTTTTTAATTTTTTGAGATAACCTAGGTTTGTGATAATAAAATAGTCAGTCAAAAAAGGAATTTATTTTTTTTCATATAGTTCTCAAAATAATATCCAATTAATTTGTATCAAAACAATTAATTTTATAAAAAATCATTAATATACTTATCGTAATATAGTTATTCCATTTCATACAATAAATTCCAATTATCAGGTGAATTTTTAATAATAATTTTATATTGTATTGATGTTTGGTGAAAATATCTCTATCATGTACCACAAGATATTGACGGAACATGGTATTTTGTGCACCAGAAGCTAAAATTTCTATATCTCATAATGAAATACATCAATTATTATTAATTTACATGGGAAAAAAATATTTCATAAATACTCTAGGTGGTATAAAAAAGACCATAAATTTATTGGAAATGATTATAGAAGGACAACATATAAATTTAAAGGCCCCTTTACTATAATCAAGGGATTTATTTAAAATTAAGATAGTGAAAATTAGAGAATATATAAATGTAAATGGTTTCCATTTCATAAGAACAATATCTTCCATTGGTTTGGATTCAATAAATTTTCAATAAAATCTCATTTCCTAATGAAAGAAATGAAAATTAATATTGAATATATCATAATTTAAGAAATAAAATATACTTATAATGGATGAAAAATACACAAAAGTATAATATACTATTCTACCTATATTTAGACATAATCCAAGTCCAAAAAAGATTATCATAATATATGATAGTGATCATTAGGAATGAAACTTCATTTGAAGAAATACAACATTCCATATCATAAACAGTAACACCCAATGTTCAACTTAAATCATTTAATAACCTTAAAGTTGTTCAAAATATTCATGAACATGTTCAAGAACAAATAATCCAAAATATTTGGTCATATATTATTCTGAAACACCCACACACACAACCATTCTCCAAACCGCAACACCACACAAACCAAACAGGGCACAATTTCCAAATTTAATTGGACATCATTTATTTAATTCCACCTGTCAATTCAAGGTTTATCATATAAAAATATAATCCCATGGAATCAATTTATTTTAACCAAATATACATGGTTGACATATTACATGAATTTTTTAAATTATAAGTATACAAACATGGATCCACAATGATTTTTTGAGAAACCAAGGACCCCCAAAGACCCTAATTTGTAGTAGGAATATAGCTCCTAAAATTCACAACATTGAACAAAATATCTATATATCAATGAAAATAAATGTCAATTTCCCAAGACCCCATAGATATATTTTTCTCAGTTTAATTATCCATGTTAATCTAAATTCAACTATCTTCTCACGAAACATTGATACACCCACCCCACATTAAGCACATATAAAAGAGAGACAAATGAAACGTACTTTGAAGAAGAAAAATTAGTACATTATTATAGCACCAATGTATGGGCATGAATGCTGTATAAAAACACCCAAGCGAAAAATCTATCAAAAGTCTACCATATAATTGAACGACTCCATGAGAAGAAAGGTTATGGTCATCTTGCACTATGGAAATACAATAATGAAGGGAAATGGATGAAGATTGTTGGGACTTTTGTAAATATAAATTGATCAACAATTTAGATACATTTTTAATTTTCCATTAGAGTCATATACCATAAATATTAAGTGATCGAATTATTAAAATGCCCTAAAATCTCATAAATTTAAATATATGATTCAAGGGCTTTGAATCACTATTAAATCCCATAAAACAAGACTTTGAAAGGATTTTATGTAAATGGAAAACATTAATAGGGAGATATTATAGGACACTAGAAACACTATTAAAAACTCAGCATTGGAATGAAATACCATTACAATGAGACCCCATTGGATGGATCACAGTTGGCTGAGTCACCATTGGATGAGTCTCCATTCTGAGAATCTCCATTGGTGTGTTACCATTAAATGAGACTTCATTTGGATAGTCAACAATGGATTATTGACCATTTAGTGAGTCACCATTGAATGAGTCGCTATTAAATGAGTCTTCGTTCAGAGAGATATTGTTTGATGATATAATGTTGTGAGTCACAATCATGAGTCACTAAAACAATTCACCATCACAAGTCACCTTCTCTAGTCACTAATGTGATTCACAATCACGAGTCACTGTCATTAGTCACTTGGGTGAGCCACCATCACGAGTCGCCATCACCATTCACCAGTGTGATTCTCTATTATGAATCATAGGTACGAGTCACCATTGCGAGTCACAGGTGCGAGCTACCATTTCATATCACCATCACGAGCTGCCATTTTGGACTCACTATCTCGACTGACCATCATAAGTCTCTATCAGAAGACACCATTAGCGGGCCACCATTGCGAATCATTGTCACAAGTTGCCATCCAGACCCACTATTCTTGACTCACCATGAGGTTATATGAAAAAAATTAGGGATTTATTTGCAAGGTGTTCAAATAAGCCACTTTAACCTCCCAGAGCACTTCAAACACCATATTTTCACAAATTAATAGACCAGAGAGGTCCATGAATATAAAATATAATTTTACATAATTTCTATAATAAAAAATATGAATCATGTCCTAAGATTAATCCATATTAAACTATTCATATTTATTACATTACAAATAAATACCACATGTTTGAAATATAGATTAACATTCATTCCAATCATAATTTTAAAGATGAATTCCCCATGATCTACTATGTCAACTCTATACATTTTTAGAATTCATAAAATACTTTTAAAGATTATAATATTTAATTATGCACATAAAATCAATAATTTTTATTTTAATTGGTTTTCATATATTTTTAAATTCATAAAAAATTCATGGTTTTGAATATATATCTTTGAGACATCATCTTGAAATTGTTTTCTGTAATAATTTATGATATGGTTGGACATGGATTTTTCAAATAGGTGATTTTGTTTATAAAATAAATAAAATAAAAACATAACTATGTATGGTTATTGACTGTAACTCTCGATTATAGTTATGTACAAGTATTCAATTCCTTTTTCTCAGTCATCAATAATTAAAATTGGATAAATTCACTATTGGTATTTTCAAAAACCTGTATGATAATATTGTATAGTTTTTAGAAAAATGGAACATTTTATCCAATGTACCTTCATGTTATCAATGCATGTAAGTTGATTAGGATACATTTTGAGTATTTTTACGTGTAAATTGAATATTAGAGAAGGTATCATGATCCTATGATTTGAAATTATTATTTCATGTAAACCCTATTGAAGATAATGGAGGATTGTGTTTTATTGATATAAACATTTTTAATGAAGATAATTTACCGTTGTGAAAAAAATTAGTGAGCAAATTACCAATAATTTTATTATATAAATCAATGTGAAATACTAAATAAATTCTCAATTTATGACTCTATGAAACCATCCATTTCATTATATAACATCTTATATTTAAACTAGGCCATCCATTGTCCTAATCTATTAAAATTATTCAAAAGTTCCCATAGAAATTTGGTTTATTAAGAAAATAATATCGCTCATTAGTTTTTATCCACATGTTCACTCTTAAAACATCTAATCACGCACTGGGTGATAATCTATCAAACAATCAATGAGTCCCATTTATATTTATAACCCTTAGGTAAGTATATAAGACTACCTCATCAACATTCTAGTATCCTGATAAGAATTTCATTTTATGGAAAAGAATCTAAATTTTACCAAAACATTAGGTTTATTCCTTATCATAGACATATCACCAAGATTTTCACCAATGCTTTTTAATTATAATATCTAATGTTATCTAAAACATTACAATGATAACTAATATAATGTCACATAATATAAAAACCTCATAATTAAATGAGTAATACTAATGATTTCAAATTATTTCATTTATATGACATTTTTTATTGTTTTAATGAATTATAAATAACATTACGTAAAATAGGGTAAATTTAAATATTTTATCCCTTTCTTATAGAAAAAGATGATTTTATAAAGATACACTTGCTTCATTTTAAGAATAATTAATTTATTTAGATCTCAAAATAATATTAATTACTACTCATCCTTAATACATGTTGGAAACATTTGACAATTTTTAATGAGAAGAAAACTCTTATAGATGGGTATATAAAAAAAATAAAAAAAGTCATTAGTCCATTTAAAAAACATGATATCATTGAAGAGCTAATTCCTTTAACATAATAAATTTTGACCAAAATTAATTATTTCCTTTTACATGAAATAAGTTTTATTGGACAATCTTTTCCCAAAAAACCTTTCAAGAAAATATAAAGAAAAAAAAATAATCATCATCATGATTTCATAGAAAACATTATAACCCATTAAATTTTTTCCTTCAAAACATACATTATTACACATAATAGGAATAATAATTCCATAAATCAAAGATCATTAAAATAAGATAGTAAATAAATGGATTTACATGAAAACTAATTAAAATAATAAAAAATTATAATTGATCACTTATGGGTTCATCTTTATGGAAAACATACAAGATTCATTATAAATTTAATAATCTACTCGGTTAATTCCAACATAATTCCCTATAGAGAAATAATGATTACATAATGCATTAGTGGGCTATATCAGGATCAACATTCATGATTAATAATCTAAAATGATCATAACTTACACAAAACACATATAATATTTCAGTTACATCATAAAAATATCATTAATTATATTATTTAACACATATGTAGAAGCACTTTTCGGTATCACATAAAAATAACGGTAAATATCTAATTTTTTTGGAAACAAATTAAAATCCAAAATGACTAGTAAATGAAATTTTATTTTTATAAACCATTAAAATTAAATGGGAATATTTTTATATAACAATAGTATGGATGGTGGAAATTGAAATCACATCCTATATGTTAAAAATGTATACCTTCGAATCAAATTTAAAACTGTAAAAATAAATAATTTGTATAAAATTTAAATTATTATTTAAAAAACATTTTAAATAAAGTAAAAAATAATTTAAAATAAACATGAACATAAATGTATGAAAATTAATATCATACATGAATCCTTTTAAGGCACCTATTTATAGAGTTAAAATATTTGTAGAACTTTTAAATCTCAAAATATGATTTTAAATGAATGCCCTTTACATTATTTATGAACATATATAAGATGTTATTTAAATCATATATAATTAAATTATATTAACTATTAAATTTAATAATATTTTTATACCCCAAAAATTATTTCTTTGTTTTATTTATTACCATTCATTACATTGTTAATAAATAATTTAAACTCATGTTGAATGTTTTGGTGATGTTTTTTTATAATCCAGAAAACAATTTTCTAGGATAACTATGGTCAAAGGGGGATTTTTCAATCATAAAATTAATATTAATCATTTCCTTATTATCATTCATACACATCAAATAAAATTTTAGAACTATAAATGAAAAGTGTACTACATAAATAGTTTACATCACTTTGTTGAGGTGGTATTCCATACATATTAATGAGTGAAATTATATTTTTTTAATTGGTACATGTGTTAGAAGGTATATAACATATTATATTTAAATAATCATAAAAATTAATATAATTTTTTTTATAATTTTTAAATATGTCATAATAACCATATTTTTTATATGGTGATGAAAAACAAAACACATCGCTTCTTTGAGGTGGTAATCTTCCCATACAAAAGTGTGATTGTTGAATTTCCCATATGATAGAAATAATGATGAAAATATTTTATTAATATAACACAATAACATCTCATTATATATTAGATACTGATTTATTATATTGAAATGGTTATGGAATATATTTTTTAGTTTTAAGAAGATTTAAAATCAAAACATCCAGTTAATATGATTACCTCATCTTTGATAGACATCAAATGGGTTTCTTATTAAGGTTCACTGGGATAAAACTTTTAAGTTATCATAATTTTTAGAATTTATATAAAAACTTAAAAAATATGTTTTTATAGGATTTTTTTATAATTATATCAAATTGGTGTGATTAATATAGTAGAGTTGGTGTCCTTTTATAATGAAGGAAATGACACACATGGAATTACATAAAATATTTTAATCTAGTAAATTAAATTTCATGGTCACCTAGAACCAAATGGAAAAAAATATAAATATATGATAGGTTAAATTTAAAAACCTTTCATCCAATAAATTTTATATCGGTTTTAATTGTGTTTTAAACAATATATTTATGTTTAACAGAATCGTTAACGAATTTTAAGCACAAAAATTATAAAATAAATATCAATACTAATGGGTTATAAAATTATATTAAAGGTACAAATTGGATACAAATAGTTAATGAATGAAATTTTAGACCATATTCCATCCCTATAAACAATTTTAAATATATGCTTTGGGTTTTCTAATTCATATAATTATATATTATATAAGATAAAATATCTTCAAATTCACTTTAGTAACTATTCATAATTTTTGACATTAAATACATAAGGATAAATATTGATTTTGAATAGGAATAATTTAAAAATAAATTATACATTAATATTAAATATTAAAAACAGTTGAAATAATAATTAAAACTTATAAATATTACTTTTAATATTTTTAAAATAATTTGCAATTATATTTCTTCTTTATTCATAGTCATTATCTTAGTGTTTAGTAAGTATTTATGGTAATTATAAAATTCCTATTTTTTTAAATTAACATCATAAAATTAAATTATCATTGTAAAAAATAAACTTTTATATCTATTCATAAAATATTATTATACCTATGTAATCATATAAGAGAAATTAAAATAAAGAGAGTTTCATTTTGGAATTTCATTTACATGAAATATTATAAATCACTTTTTTGACAAAAATGAATCCAAAATGTAATATTTTCTAATATATAATGGGGGTGGTTAGAATAAACTCTTAAAATAGAAATAATATTTATGTTATAAATTTGTATAAAAAACTTTCATAATATTTTTAACCATTACTTCCAAATTTACCAATGTTGAGGTGATTAATATTTACCATGGTTATTATTCATTATAGCCAAAAATAAATTTGACAATTTTCAAAATATGAACCAAATTATTCCAAATATATAACATATATATTAGGATTAAATTTATATTATTTTATTAAATAATATTTAAAATAATCACACAAATCATGATGAAAAATAGTTTCCTCAAAAATTAATTTCTATGTATAAATATAATTTCATACCAAAATTATGCATATTATTAATTAATTGAGAATTAAATAGATTATAGATAATAAAAAAGAAATTATTTTATTAGAACCAATATCCAAACAATTGGGAATACGAAGATAAATAAACAATATATAGTATTCAATAACATTAGTATTTTTTACTATTCACAAAAATACAATATTTTTAGAAAATACCAAAAAAATCACCTTAAGATAATTTTCATATATTAATTTAAAAATTGATTTTATTTTTAGAAAATTGAATTTCTGAAAGTTTAATTATTTAATTATAATATTCCATAACAAAATTAAAGAAACCCATATTTAAGGAAAACATATTTTTGACCAATACGATGTCATTTTTAGAAAATTGAGTTATTATTTCCTAATAATTAATTAATGATTTTTTTACGATGACAATTTTTTATATATTTTATACTCTATTATCTACTATTCATATATTCTAAATCAATGAATCAGTTATAAGGGTTCTATTTATATAATAATATTTAATGGATCGTTTAAACTGAATGTTGCCTGTAATTATCTTTGCCTTCTCATACCGTTATTTTTCTAGTATGGGAGTTATAGGTGTTTGGAGGAGGATATAGGTTGGATAAATTGAGTTGATTTGTAAAATAAATATATTAGGTGGTTAAAAATATGATTATTTTTTACATCCTAATATATTTATTTTCTCTTCAGAGGTCAGTGATTCATTCCATGAGTTTTGGATGGGGGTTCTGTACCTAAAGAAAGCATGATGGAAATAAAAAATCATGAAATGAATTATATTGAGGCTAATGAACCATAATAATAGTAGTACTTTCTTATAATATTGTGTTTAGTTATTTTATGGATTAATCTTAATTCACGTCTAGAAATAAGGGTCCTCATTAAAACCCACTATGTGAATATGTGATTCATGAAAACAATGTAGCAAATTCCATCACGTATTATAAAATACTGGTTCACCCGAATAATTTTTTTTCTATTAGTTTTGGTAACACCGTTGTATATTTTTAGATATCTTCTAAAATATATCATAGAACTTTTTATCTAAATATTTAAATGATTTATCATTTGAAATCCAATGTGGGTTTACCTATTTACCCATAGTTTTACATTTGATATTCTTTCTAGGTTTTATACAGGTGATGATGTTTTGATCAAGCTATGTTTGGGATGTTTAGTAATATAATGTTTCGGTAAATGATTATATGAGGTTTCTTAGTGAAACGTTTATTTTATGATTATTCCTCTTTCACATTATTGTGCTCGACAATATTATATGATTCTTTGAGGTACGGTATCCTCTATAATCTTTCTATTTTTTTGAATATGAAGAGATTTTATAAATTTTTATTTCCATTAAGTGGATATTGAGGATTAAATTAACATAGATAATTAATTTGATTAATATTAAATTGATTTAAATGGGGAGAAATCACAAGTTTTACTTCTTTTATGATGCAGATGATGAATTTATTCATGCTTATTGGTGTTTCTGGAAATAACCACTGTTTGGGCCTTTATTGTGTTATAGTTGATATGTATGTGTGAACTGTGTTGTTTTTATTGTTTTTTCATTCCATTAATAAATGTATAAGAATATATATATGGATAATTTTTTGGATTCCCTTTAATGATTTTGATTTTTTGAGATAATACCCTTGAAAAATGAGGATGTAAACTAGTGTAATCCCATGATCCTAAATTATGGAGCCAAGGATGTGATGCTATGCGTGGTTATTTTTTTAAGTTTACTTCTATAATGTGGGATGATATGAGGTGATTGTACTCAATGAATGGATTGTGAAATGTTTAGGACAGTGATGTGATGGTTTGATATAATAGGATGATACACAGATTGTTTTATGATAGTTGTGATTTGTGTTGGTTGTTTTGTGAAATGGTTTAGTCGGTTGGTTTCTACGATGAAGTGGATTGTATGATGTGGGGTTTTCACAATGGTTGATGTGATATGGGTGAGAATATGTGTGGTGCGGTTGTGTTAGTTTAAAAGTTATCCATGGAATAATTTGTTATACTCAAAATGAAATAGCATGTGTTGGTAAAAGATTAATAATAGGATAGAATTAATTTTTTGAAATTTAATTGAACAAATAAAATCATAAACCAATGGGCTATCTTAATTTGAATGAAATAATTCAGTAAATGGTATTTTTTGGAGACTCATTAAATTTTAAAAGTAATGGAACCTATAATTGAAAGAATAATTATGTTTATATCTGTGATGGTTATGTGGTGTGATTTATCTAGTGTTGGTAGTGATTTGAAAAGATGTTGTATGTTATAATTGTAGGGATGTGGGGTAAGATAGTTTAGTTGATGTGAACCTAGATGTTGGTAGTTTTTTACTATCTATCCTTCATGTATTTTTTATTCTATACTCTACCCAGCAATGTTGGGTAACCTTACCAACACCTAATGGTTTTGTGCTCTTATTGTTTTCTCCATTATCCTGGATGGTGGTAATATTAATATCTATCTGCACCCTCTTCTACACAATTCCTTCAAAAAATATGAAATGGGTTGGTTATAAAGAACACTAAATGACGATACAACTTTTTTTTAGATATTACCCAATGTTATTATAGATGTGATATATGGTGAGGGTCATGTATAGTGTGAGGAGGGAATGAATTTATTGTCATTTAGGTTCATGATACAACAATGTACTAGTTTTTTGATGAGGTTGTCATGTGATGTGGTTTGGATGGGATGAGAATATGATTTGTTAAAAAAATATACAATCACTTGATTCCATAAATTTTTAAACTAGGGTAAGTAATGATTTATATTGACCAATATTGAAGATAGATGAATATGAGATGTGATATGTATAGAAGAGATGATATCATTTTATGTTTCTTATTGAGGTGTGAGAGTGAAAAATATATAGGGAAGTGACTACATTACACATTTATTTCAATTCTTAATACCATGTAACTATATCAAATTTATAATTTTATGAATGATCCATGGGGAATCTGGGATTGTTTATTTAACATTTTTAAGTGAATTATAGGTTTACTGTTAATTTAGTATCACATTTGTTTGCTCTTTTTACATGTGAAATTAAGACCATTGGTGTGGTGATAATGAATATACAATTTATATTAACTATATATATATATATATTTCAGGTTTTAGGGAGGATGTTTTGGACCGATATGGTTATTATTATCCTTGGTTTTGGAGCATTTGTTGAGTCACTGCCATAGTACTTATCTTTTGTTAATTTTTTGTAAAATTTTATCCGTATTTATTGATTTCAATTTTGAATAATTAGATGGTTATGGATTTGATTTTATGTTATGTCTTGGAGTAATTTTTTGGTTTTTTATCATAAAAATTGATCATATATTATTATAAAGGAAAAAGCCTTCTTTATATTTTATTTTAATTCCATCTGTTTGTTTTTACCAACCCATGGTCTACAGGATGTAGGAATAGCGGGGTAACTATCTATAATACATCATTAAAATCCATGGAGGGGTATGTTTTCTGGGATTTGTGGGGGGGGGGGCTTAAAAGTGTCATATTAAAGCTTTTGTTCATGATATAAGACGTATTTCTGAGTTATACACTATGAATATTGAATGGGTTGGTATTGAAATTATGCTACTTGATCCTAGTGTGTGACATTGGCCTTGTAAAACAACTAGGACACATGGTATTAAGTTCCCCATTATTATATCTAAGGAATCTGATCTTATTAATAAAACAAGGGAGTTTGATGTATTTTTTGGGTAGATACCTGTAAGTTGTATGTGACTCATGATTAATTAAATTCATGAATGAATTAGATTGTTTTGGAAATTAAAAAAAATTAATTTACTAAATATTGAGAAATAATAAATTGTAATGGAATTATAAATTCTCTTAGAATATCAGGAATGGATCTTGATCATCTTCTATGACTAGATCTATTAGTAGAGGTTCAACAGGCTGATCTAGTTGATCATCAGAGGATTGACCTAGTGTAGGATGTTGAGGCATAACAGTGGGTCTTGTGAACCTCTCAATGGGAGAGTTAGGGGAAGTAGGATGGGTGGATTTTTAATTGGAAAACAGAGTTCTAGTTGGTGTATCTTGATTTTTTGTTGGATCTAATTTGACATTGAGCTATATTTTGGGTGTTGTTAGTAGTTAGTTTAATGTGACAAGAAACATGTCTTTGGTGGATTTCGTACCTCAGTGAGGAAAAGTAGAAAATATTTTTTGTGGAAATATTTTAATAAGTATTTCCAACTGGAATAATATTGATTTTAATAAGGGTAAAAAAATGTTATGATATGACCACCCTTCAAAAAAGTATACTCATTTAGTCGGAGGATGGGATCCAGTTAGGGAGTGTTGGACCTAGTGATATAGTATGTGTTCACCCTATTTACCCTTTCTATGTAGTTGGAGCTATCATATATGGTGGAGGATACATATTTTAATCTTCTGTTGGGAGGTGATATTAGAGGGAGTGGCTAATATGGCATCTCAAGGAGTTGGGATTTAGGTAGTGGGTCATAGGAATTTAGGTAGCTTGGCTTTAATTTAGTGGTGAATCAGTAATGAAATATCCTTTCGCATCCTTATGGTACTACTGGTTTTAGTGCACATGCTAGGGGCATCAAAATTTCATTTTATATATACATGGGAATTTTGACCACTGATGTTTGGGGCTAACCACTCTGGTTGTCTTGTTTTTATGGGTATCCAAGACCCATTTTGTTTGCACAATAGTTTCGTCCATGGATGCTTCTATAAAATTGATTTTAGTTCTTTTCCAATAGTATATGGGAGATATCTTTAGAAGTGGGAAGCTTTGTGATGGTCCCCAAAATTAGGTACATGGTACATAATATGTTTTTGAGGACTATAATAGAGAGGCTGAGGTGTTGGGCATGCGCTGATGCTTACAATAGGTGTGAAAGAACAAAAAGATAAAGAGGTTGTATGAGGTAAAATAAGTTTATTAGAAAACCTTATTTGTGATTTTTGAAATTTAGTATCCTCAAAATACATTTTTCCATTACAGTTTTATATACATTGGGACTAGATGTGGAGAAGATTCTAGTGACTCTAGTCATGTCAACATCAGTTAGAGATTATGATTTTTTGTTTGATGTGTTCCATTTATATAGACTATTTCTAATTCAACAAAAGTTAGTGGGGGGATTTATTCTTACTAGTGATACAACCATATGTCCATATCATTGGAATTTATTGGTTGTATTTAACATGTTATATCATTGAATACTTTACTAAGGGAGTCTCAAAGAGATAATTTTCCTATATTCAATGTCCAAGACAGTGGCTATATGGGCCAAAACTATGCCTATAATATAATTGTAATAGTTTCAATGGTTCATGGATCTAATTGTAGTGGATATAGGAAAAATATTTATCTATGGTTCTTTTAGCCTATTTTCATCGTTTCAAATGATTAAAATGTATATATATAAACAGTTGTGGAACCATTGAAATAAACCTCATGGTTTTCCACTATAGGTATAGGGCTATAGAAACTGTATAAACCATCGATATATGGTCCACTTTCATTGTGTAAAAACAAGGCTATATCCCCTGTAAACCATAGATATAGGTGGAAAATAAATTTATTCCAGTTTAATTCTATCTCCCTTCATCTTTGATGGGTACCCGGACACCATACCACTAAAATAACCATCTTATGATATATTTATATAATTTTTCTATATCTTTAAAAAAAGAGTTAATATGATGAATTCTTATAGAAATATTCCTTCTTGAAAAATTTCCAGGAAAAATATTTGGCCATTACATTATGCAAGATACCAATATTTATGGGTTTCTTAAAATATAGGTATAGGTGAATTATATTGCCATGGTTCTACGAAAAATGTGACTATATACTTCATAAAAACTATATATAGACATTGTTTAATGTATACTATGTATATAGACTTCCAAAAAACATATAACCATGATTCTATAAAAAAATGTTGTTAGAACCATTGAAAAAACTACTATAGCCCTAGTTCCTTGAAAACTACGGTTATAATCATTGAAAAAACTATCTATATCTAATGATCCTAGAAAAATTTGGATATAGTTACATGTTATTGGCATGTTTTTATAGATCCATGGCTATAAAGATAAAAAAATCATCATATGGACAGGATTTATAAAAACCACCATTATAGGTGTAGGATATAGCCATCTTTATCTAAAAACCATGGTTATAGCCAAGTTTTCAGGATGTGTTTATTTTTTACCATGTAGATATATTGGGTGTTTCATATGTTGGTGAATAGTTTTATCGGATGAGTGGTAGGAAGGTGGAGCTTCTTTTTCTTCCTTTGGTAGAGCTGTATGTGGAAGATTAGGTTGAGGATGTGTCCAAGGATATGGAGGTGTTTTTAAATATTTTACTAGATGAGTTTGTGACACTAAACCCATGAAGAAGTGTTGATTTTTGTATATAATTGCTACTTGTAAGGAATTTAAATGGTCCTTTATCGAATAATTCCATTAGAGTTTCATGATTTGAGGAAACATGATGATGAAATAATTTCGAGCACTTTAATTTGATATACTATGTATTCCTTGGGTGATCTATTATTTTTCTCCAAGGAGGTGAATATTAGTTTTAGGTTGTGAGTGGAATACCTGATTTAGAATAAGGTATAAATCAAGATCCATTAACCTCTTCTAAATATTAATTATGTATTTGAATAGATGAATGGAACCATTTTATTTTGAATATTCACATGTGGTCTGGATATCCCTAGATGATGGGGAAATTTAAATATATCCTAAATAATAAATTTAGGAATAGTTATGATAATATTGTGTTTTTAGTAATTCCATTCAGTGTCGTAGAAATACCAACTATTTTTATGGGGTTCATGAACTCCATATTCTTTGAGTTCCTGGACCATTTTATCATTGTGTTCATCAATGAAATATTGATCAACATGAAGTAATAGCTGGAGAAAGTAGGGTATCTTATAATTGTCTTAAATATCTTTATAAACCACCAGTAATATGAAAATACTTCAATGTTTTTCTTTTGGATGACAGAGGGTTATTTAGCTAGATATATGGTTTCTCACCAAGGTGTGTCCATGGAAAAAAGAAGTGATCAAGGAAGTTATTTCTTTAGAACCAACCAATAATGTGGTATAGCTTCACAAAATATTTTGTGTTGGAGTAATATGTTAATGTTTTGTGTTTTATTTATCTTGGATTATTTATCTACTATCAAAATATACCATGAAGGAAAATTCATTCATGTATATTGATTATTGATAAAAACATACAGTTAACTGAATTGTAGTTTGATCAGTACCCTAAGGCATCATTTTCTATAAGTGAGTTATATTTTTCATTTTTTCTATGATAAATATTTTTAATTATTGGAATGAATATTGATATAGTATTGGGTGGTGATATCATATATTTTTTCCCATGAACATAGGATTGCACTCCTGACTTGAATCAAGAAGTAGTTTTGTTTGTGTTGATTATGAGATGGAATTGCTTCATTGGTGAGCGATTATCAGTTTTCATTGACCACAATAGGCTCATATATTTATTCTCTATGTGGGATATGAATCTATTCCAACCTATATGTATAAATTTTTTCTAGGATAACAATTTTATTATATCTTACACCCTAGAAAATGGAATTGTTGTTTCCCAATGCACTACATTGTATATCGCATGGAGATGTGGTTGTATAATATATTGATGTTTGGAAAGGGATTAATAAGCTTAAAATGACGAATTTAGTCATGGGGGAGAGTAATAATCAAGTTTATATTTATCATATGACTTTATATTTCTGAATTATAGTGAGGTTGGTGATTAATCAGTATGGAAACTCATTGGTAGTGGTGCGGTTTGATAACCTTGACCACATTGATGCTCCAAATGGATGATCGAAGGATGTTTGAAACTGAATTGTCTACAATGAGACGATATTTTTTCCATTGAAATTAGAAATGGAGTTCTCTATGAGATTTATATCTCACCTTTAATATTGTATTGAATAATAAATAAGATGTATCATGGATTAAGAAGACAACTTTGGTGTCCAAGGATGAAATGGTTAGTGTCAGAGTTAATGGAAAATTGTATGGTCTGTCAGTAGGTTAAAGTATATCACTGTGTTCCAGGAGGATTTTTTTAGTCTTTGGATGTTATATAGTGGAAATAAAAAAACATATTTATGTATTTCATCAATTTTTTACCCCAATATTAGTGAAGGTGTGATGTATTTTGTGTGATTATTGGATGACTAACAAAGATAACTCTTTTTTTGGAGAATCATGAATTGAGTTTCATGGTTTTATTTGTTTGTTAGTATTTAGACATTGATGTTTGGATTTATGGGGTACTGTGGACCATCATCTCTGATAAAGATACTCAATTTTTTCTCATTGGGTTTAGAGGGGATTGAAACAACATTTTAGCTCCCAGTTTTACCTTAGCAGCACATTCCACCCTCATAATGATTGGTGGAAGAAATGAATTATATAAATGACAAAGTATATGTTATGAGTATGAATTTCATATTTTGAAGGATCGTGGTTAAAGGTCTAGGATATGAATGATTAAACCAACAATAATAATTATCCCTCCTTAATTGTAGTGGATGAATTTTAGGTAGTGTATGTGTGGTATTTTCATTCATCATTATGTTTAAAAATTGATGTGGAGTCTGTAGATCTTGGTCCTTATGTTTTTAAAAGTAAAATTTAGAAGAACTAATTGAATAATGAGATATTAATAGTGTAAGAAAACCATCATAATGTCTATAATGGTCTTAGGAAGATTCCCATAGAGTCTTTGTTTATATTCAAAATATGGTTGTTGTTTCCCATCATTGGCGGAAATAATGATTTGTAATGAGGAATAAGAATTTTCCCATGTTCATTAGTATTTTTGAGTTGTTGGTGAATATTAGATATGTGGATTATCGATTGTCACTTACACTATATTTTATTAGGATCCATGAAGCCTTTCATATTTCTCATATTCATTTGTATATTCATGATTAATCCATGATCATTAAATGATAAGTGTCAGATATCATGTATGAATCAGCATTCTTGTAGAAAGAAATAGAAATATTGTATTATGAAGATAAGAATTTGTGAAGATGAAAAATCCAGTTGTTTTATGTGTTGCTAATAAATGGTGTCCTGGGGGAGAGTATATGAAAGTGTGAGGAGAATATGTGTTCCCAATATCCATAATCTTTTTTAGATTTTCCTTTCTCTATATTTCTTTGATGTTGTGATATTTGAACCTAGAAAAATAATGAGAAGTGTCTTCTTTTTTCCTTTCTAGTGATATGTGTTTTGTATTCATGAATATGAATTGGGTAAAAAAACATCCCAAAAAATATGTTTTACATTATGGATGTTATAGAACCATTCATGACAATTAGTGTTACCCAAGATGGAAAATATATTGATATGGAGGTATACTTTCGTTAATTTGTGTGCATGGGGATTGTTTCGTAATAGCTAATGTGGTTCCTTTCTTGTCTTTGGAAGAATTATAAATAGTAGTGTGGACTATCACATAGAATATAGGTGACTTATTGTTGGAGTGAGTTAGTATGGTGTTTTGGTTTGTGAGACTATGATGTGGTTGCGTGGGGTGTTTTGTGGGCATTTAGTTTTGTGTGTTTAGTTAGTGAGAGTGTATAGGATTCATGAGATCTCTGAGAGGTATTCCATGGGTTGGTTATTTGGGACCTCACCTTTATTTAATGGGTTAAATTTGGATTCATGAGCATTAGAATCATTTAATAGGTATCTAAGGTAATGGTTTTTCCTTCTAAGATGGTTAATTTTTCATATTATGAGATGGAGTTGTTCAGAGGTGGATCCTAGAGGGTTTTGTAGGGTTTAATCTAAAATTTTTCTGTACTGTTTAGTTTATTATTTGAAATTTCATTCACATAATGGGAAGTCTATTCACAACATGGCGACCAATGATTCAGATTTTCATTTTTATATGGGGGTTCTATGCCAAATAAACTCACTACATGAAATGAAAATTCAGAAAGTAAATTTAATCAATGTTAAGGTAAAGGAAAATTAGTGAATATTCATAGGTGTTATATTTTATGAGTTAATTGTTTTTAATTGAGTCTAATCATGAAATAGAGGACCCTATAAAAACTTGTTACATGAATATTTGACTCATGACCTGAATGCCAAAAGTTCCATATTTTTTATAAAAACCATGTATCAAAATAATTCATTTGTTCCTACATGGTTTGGGGAAACAATAGGTTATTTAATGAGCTATTATATCCTCTATAGTCATTTATTTCTTTTATTCTATAGACTGATTGCTTACAATTTTACGTGGGTTCTTATCTTTATCTTATTATTTTATTTTTTTCCACTTTCTAGGATTCACATCAGTGATGATTTTTTGATTGGGGTGAGTTCAGGCTATAATTTTTATGAACCCATGGTGTTTTTCTGGTTAATATCAGGTATCATAGTATTTTTATTGTTTTTAGGTTGTTCCCCCTTCACATTGTTGTGTGTGGGGAATCTGAAAGCTTCATTGTGTTGTGGATCCTCGTTCTCAGAATTTTTTTGTGCATGTTTGGGGATTACAATATTTTACTTCCACTGGGTGAATCATAATTGTCATATTAATATATATTATTACGTTAACTAATCTAAAATAGTTTATAATGGGTAGATAATTCTTGTTTTGCATATTTTGTGGAATAATTGGCGAGTATAATCTTTATTATTTCCAATTCAAGAAATACCTATTATTAGGATCCTTTCTTATGATATATATAATATACATGAGATAATTATAATGTTAATTATTCTATCAAACCCAAATTAAAAGTATAATAATTAATATACGACTACATAATTATTTTTTATGGAAATATGGGATTTTTGTGATAAAAAAATGACAAATAATGAAGTAATATATTGTTATCCCTTGAACCAATATTATAGGACATGGGATGCGAGTCTATGTGTGGTAATTCCTTTTGTGTTTACTTATGTGATGTGTGTTATTTTTGGGTGATGATAGTGAATAGGTCTGATGTTATATGTGTGGGGTAATGATGCGATTGTTAATTGGAATGGTATGAGATATGGGAGGTTTTTTGAGGGAAGTGACGTGTGATGGTTCTTTTGTAGATGATTCTGTTGTGTGGTTGTGGTAATGGGAAAGATCAAATGATGTGGTATTTTAGTGATGGTTGATGTGGGATGTGTGAGCTGTTATGTGGTATGGTCTTCTTAATTTCTATGTAATCAAAGTAAAAAAATTGTATTACTGAAAATGGAATTCCATGAGATGGTAAATGAATAAGAATGGGTCTGAGTTGATGTGTGGTAATTAAAATAAATGTATAAAATAACAAATTATTGGGATCTATTAATGTGGGTGAAATTGATTAGTAAATGGGAGTGAGTGGATGTGTGGTGTGGTGAATACTATGGTGGAATCAGTTGGGATGGATGTTCAATGGTTTAAGAAACTGGACCTTCTTTTCAGGTATGAGTTTTCTCTTCAAGTGTTTTTTTGGAAAAATAAAAGTTTCTAAAAATTTAAGGAGTACGCATCATGTACATTGGTGTAAAAGCTACGAAACTAGTTACATCAGGTGACTGTGTAGTAGCCATGTAATGTTCGAGTACAAGGCCATGTGGGGTGACCTGATGACCTCCTAAAGTGGGGCCCAATAAAGGCAAAAACCCACCCTATGCTTTAAAAAGACACACCATTTACATTTTATTTTATTTCATTAAACGGACCGGGGTTGCGTCTAATTTGAATAACACACTTCTTCAAGCTCTACCAAGTACATGAGCTACTGGGAGTGATTCATATTCTTCGAGACCCCAACCCACCATCCATTCCCTGAATCAACCGTTGTTGACTGCGTTGGAATCACCATGGTGAGTTCTTCCTTTTTCTAGAGCCCCATCTCTTGATTTATCCTCTTTTTTGATATATTATTGGTTGATTGTTATAGATGTTTTTGTAGATCCACAATGTTCTAGTTTGAATCAAAGGAATAGATTCAACTATATTGATTTTACAACACTGTGGTTGGTGTTTTGTGCCTTTCCATAGATAGTATTTTAATATTATGTGCAAAAGTGCCCAATACCATAAAACAATGTATTGCGTGTTTAGGAGTTTTATCCTTTTTATTTCCAACTTTTCCTTGTGTTAATGAGTAGAGGATGTTTGATAGTGGATAGGTTTATTTTCCATGCTATGTTTGTATTTCCCATATTGATTTGATATTGACCGTTTGGCCTATCTTTGATGGTTAAGATGCTAGTTTTCCTTGCGTAGTGTTGTTAGCATTGAGTGACATTATTTGATTCTATAATATTCTTAATGTTGTTTAGACAAATAGTTCTTGAAATCTATTTCCGAAGTAGTTCATAAGGTTTACATGGGCTATTGATCATCGTTGTGCATGATTGACTTACACAAGGCTCTGGGAACCTGGTGTAGTAGAGCATAGGGGGAATGGATGCTGAGGGCTTCCTCAGAGTGTCTGTTTACCTTTCACATTGCGAGACCATAGGGGAGATGGATGTTAGTGCTCCATTATAGAGTTTATAGATCCACTTTACAAGACCACAAGAGGAATTGGATGTTGAGTGCTTCCTTAGAGTCTTAGTGTTTTACCGATAAATGATAATAGGGGGAATTAACGATTGACTGTTTCCTCATAGTGTCATTGAAAATGGTGAACCAAAGGGGTTAGACTATGAGTTCATCCTAGAGTGGTTCTTGTGATTGATAGGTTGAACCCAACGGTATAGGATATGAGTAATTCCTAGATGGTTACATTTTTTGATTAACTACTCTCTTTATATTTGAAAATGAATCCAATTGAACTGTAGGATTGTTTAATTTTGAGTACTTGTTTATAGGTTTTCTAATTGGCCGCCATACATATTAACTAACTATTAGGAATTGATATTTGGGTGGAATCATATTAGGATTCATCTCACACCCTATTTGTTTTACACTTTTTGGCCCAAAGAGATTATATTACTACAGGTATAGATAAGGCCAAGCACCCTTCAACATTATGTACTTGATTATTATGGAGCTGGAGAGCATGGGGGCAAGCCGAGGCTTGCGATGCTGCTAGAGTTTATTTTTTTTCATGGTACTTTGGTTTGGAAATGTATTCTTGCATTGTGATGTGTTTGGATTTTTTCCTAGACATTTGTATCGCACATCATTTATATATGTGATAATGTTGTTCATTACTTTCAGTCTTCTACTATTTACCTATTTCATGTTATTATTGTTTCTACTATTGTTATTTATTCCTTTCTACTATGTTACTCTACCAATGAGGGAATATTTTCCCCACTATCACACCTAAGGCCTCACTGCTAGTTGGAAGCCTATGGCGTTTGGGTAAATGCGCTTGAGGCCATGTGACCAACTACATACGGGGAACCTCTGGGAAACACCTAGTGCTGGGACATTACAAAGTGGTATCATAGGAATTCTTTTCCCCTGGAATTACTGATTGGAGCCTATAGTCATGGATAACAAGAAATAGGTAATTGTTAATAATTTGTGATCAGTAGTAGCTAACCCATGTATAGGGAAAAGCTAATTTACCTCGATTATTGAATTTTTTCATGTTTTTCAATTGTTATAGTTAATTTGATTTCACCATTGGGTGATTCACATGTTTTCTGCTATTATTGTTGATATTTTTGAGTTTCTATTTCTGTTGCGACCTGATGTGATGAGGGTTTTCCATCACTTGCATCCTATAGGCACTTGATAACGATCACATTTCATGCATGCTTACCATGCCATTTAGGTTTCATTACTGAATGCATGTTGTTGTGATAGATGTCATGCTAGATATGCATGTTGTTGTGATATATTCCTAGAAAGAATACCTACTATTTGATAGGGCATTTCTAATGTTTATTGTTCATTTGAATGAATCCCAAAAATTGGTCCTTGAGGTGTTATAGGCCCTCATGGATTAAAATTATGTGGATAATTGCATTGTTATTCCCTGTATATGACATTTATAAGATGTCAAGATGTCATTAGTGGGGAGTATGAGCCCCCACAGATCCAATTTTTTCACTTTAATGTTCATTTTAGTCTTTTTCGGGGTTCCCGAGTATTTTATGAGGATTATTGTCCAGAAAACCCCAGAATTAGTGGGGTTTACTGATTAATACATGCCATGTATCCTTCTATTCTGGAAGGAACTATTTTTCTTAAGTACATGCCATGTACTTTAGGTACACACTGTGTAGTATCTAAATGTACTAATGGTTGTGTGAGAAGATACACAAGGATGGGATATTTTTGTTGGGACACATTGTGTACCCTATGTGCATGTCGGGTCATATGTGCCATGTGTCCGGCCTTGTGACTAATGAAACAGGTAGATTATGGGTATTTAGTACACGTTGTGTCTGGAAAAAACACGCTCTATAGATCCAGCCATGTAACCAGTTGTCTAGAAGACAACATAGGTTGGTGAAGTTCTTTCTAGTAGATTCCATGTCTGGAAGAATCACGTTGTGTAGTCCTGATCTTGGAGAACCATGTGGATTAGGTCATGTAGTCGAACTTATGCATGAGAAAATGATTCAAGTACATGTCGTTTCATGGAAGAACACACCGTGTGTATGAGGTGTTACATGACCGAGATTGGTAGGAGTACATAGCCATATGAAGGATTGATGGAACATGCCATGTAAGGGTCATACACGCCGTGCATCACTGTTTTGAAAAACTTGAATTCTTTCTTCCCCTATTACTTTCGTGAAAATCTGAGTTTCAGTCCAAGTTAATCATTAGCGAAGGTGTGCACTTGACCATGAAGAGTCATGACCCCATGATTCCCTCTAGTTGAACGGTAGTTACATAGTTGTGACCAGACACCAGAAATGGAAAATCAGTAACATCCAGTAGATCCTCCATTTATTCCCATCTTGACAATAGTAATCATTCTGGACATAGCTACTGACATAAATTTCTAGGAATGCTTCATGATGTTTATGCAGACCATATGAGGAGTACCGCCTCATGCCCCGTCTATGTCATAGTTTAAGTGGGACTTTTAGTAGTATCATCCTACCATCATCTCAGGGGAAGGAGGACCTCAGGATGCATAGTCATGGTTAAAAGAAATTCTATCAATCTTCAAGCATATGGATACCCCTCTAGGGAGGAGGGTGAATCTCACTACTTATATGCTTCATGATTTCACCAAGAGATGGTGGTAGGTGAACTCACAGGTTTGACACAAGTAGGTTTTGGCATGGGTCAAGTTCCAGCATTTCATCAATGATTACATCTACCTGGAGATTTTGATGGCTGATCAAACCTGAGTCTTCATGAGTATTGAGTAGGGTACTATCTCAATTATGGAGTATTTTTCTCAACTCACAGAGTTGTAGTGCTTCACACCCATTCTAGGAGGTGATGAGTTATTTCAGGAAAGGATGTTTGAGGATGGTATCAGGCAAGAAATATGATCTCGGGTGAATATATCTAGGTTGACTCGGTCACCTCAATAGTCAACCATACACTGATCACGAAGAGCAATTTGAGTGATTCTGGAGCTGTGAGCCAGGGCAGCTCAAAATCCGGAGTTGGTACCCCTCCGACTAACAGCATGAAGCATCGCAGGGAGCCTACATGTGGAGATATATGTAGGTGAAATACTTCCTATACTGGCCAGGTGGTGTGCAACCAGTGTGGGAAGAGTGGTAATATGAGGCCACATTTCCCGAGGGACCCAGTTGAGTGCCAACCTTGTGGAAAGATGGGTCATCATCAGCATTTTGGTCAGATATTTGTACAAGCTGTGAGTGACAGTGGTTCTTCTATGACTCCTCATTCTGGAGTAGGACCACCCATTTCTCATTATCCTAGGAATAGGAGTTTGTTCAAATATTCAATCTGATGTGGAGCACATGGTTGTGGTATCCAGTTGCCATGAATTCAGCAATAACATGGTGGATTAGCTCATGGTTACCTGGTAGAGTCATAGGGTTGCGGTACATGCCCAACATTTGCAGTGGAGCAGACGTAGTAAGAGATGAATCCCTAGAACCTCTACAGTTTGAGGTACGATTCTAGTTTCATGGTTTTATATTCTGCACTTTTCGATACAGGGGATTCCTATAGTTTAATTTTTGTTACTGTTGGGTGAGACTTGGGCTCTGTATCTTTATTGCTTCTGATTTATTGACACTGGACACCCCATTGGGGACTAGAATGTATAGGGTACGTCAGTGCAAGGGGTACACTCTCTAGGTTGGTGGGTTTCACTTCTTATTGGATCTTTATATATTAGAGATGATAGGATATGGTGTCATTTATTGGAATGGACTTGTTAGTTCCCTTCTAGGGTGTGGTTGATTGCCATCACCATATGGTGAGTTTTATAGCACCATAGGTAGGATCCTTTTTACATAAGTGCCAATGGGATGTTCAGGCAAGTAGAATAGGACCTAGGAATCATTTATGGGGAGAAATTACAACCCATATTAATCAAGTATAGTAGGACCCATGCATCATTGATTTGGAGGAATTACAACCCAGATTACTTGTCTGTATCGGGATAACTCGGGGGCTTCACTATTGGACGTTCCTCTAGGGGTCAATCATTTTAGGGATTTCTTTCCAATGGAATTTTCCAGTTTTCCTCCAGAGAAAGAGGTAGAATTTTCTATTGATCATGTTTATGGAGTGTCACTACTGTCTATTCCTCCTTATAAGATGGATACACTACAGTTACAGGAGATCAAGAAGTAGTTTGAGGAGTTGCAGGAAAATGGTTTTATCTAACCCAATAATTATTTTTGAGGTTATCTGGTTCTGTTTGTGATGAATGTGGATGGTACCCTCCAACATTGTGTGGATTATTGGAAGATGAACTAGTAGATGGTCAAAAAACCGATAACCCCTACTGAGGATTGATTTTATATTTTACCAGCTTTAAGTATCCAGAGTGTTCTCAAATATTGACCTGATATTATATTATCATTAGTTGTGCATTATACCATATAATATACTTCTTATAGAATTTCAGAGTATGTATGTTCGATACAAGTAAATGGTTATTCAGTTCGGTCTTACGAACATGCTTTCAGTTTTCATTGAACTGATTAATCAAGTGTTCCATCCATACACGTATTCTTTCGTGTTAGTCTTTACGGATGATATATTGGTGTGCTCTCACACTCAGCATGATAATGCGATGTATCCTAAGATCATTTTGAGTACATTGATAGAGCATCAATTATATACTAATCTCACAAAATGCCACTTTTGGATAGACCTGATTAACTTATTGGGTCATGTTATATCAGAGACTAGAGTATTAGTAGACCTATAGAAAGTGAGATCAGTAGTTTCCTGGGAGTAGCTGAAAAATGTCTTTGAGGTACAGAGTTTTCTAGGGCTGTCTAGTTACTAAGAACATTTTATATAGGACTTATTACACATAGCAGTGCCACTGACGAGCTTGAATAAGAAGGCTATGATGTACCTGTTGAATGATTCTTTTGAGTCAATATTTCATGAGATAAAGGGTAGGTTCACGTCTTCACAAATACTATTATTTCTAGATCCGGTCAAGAGTCATATGGGTTACATTGAGGTTTTCACCAATCACAAATATCTCAAGTACATCTTTACTCAGTGCAATGTGAATTTGAGATAGCAATGGTGGGTTGAGTACTTTCAGTATTTTTATTTGAGCTTTCCTACATGCATGGGAAAGGTAATATGGTGGATGTTGCATTCAGTAGAAGGACTTAGATAGAGGAAATTCAGGATGCTAGTAGTGAGTGGAATCTTATGGCTCTATTATCTGAGATGCATTTGGAGGTGCATGATAGACATGGGGAGATGTTTCTTTCTTCAGTAGTTGTTACCTCTACTCTAATTGATTGAGTTCGAATGAGGAAACAATTAGATTTTGAAGGGCTAGTCCTATGAGAGGGTGTGTTAGAAGAGGAACCTATTCCTAAGTGGACCATAGGCGGGGATGAGATATTTCATTTTCATAGGTGCATATGGGTGCCAGCAATCAAATGTGAGGAGATGATGCGTGACTTTAATTCATCCATTAGGCAGTTCATCCTACTGTCACTATGATGTATTGAGATCTTCACCATCAGTTTTGGTGGCCAGGTATGAAGAGAGATGTTTATGGTTTTTTCATGAGATGTTCCACATGTTAGTATGTGAAGATGAAGCCTTAGTGACAAGTAGGGTTTTGCAGCGGTTACCCATTCCAGAGTGTAAGTGGAATGATGTCACTATAGAAATCATGACATGATTACTAAGGCCACCTTGAGGGAATGATGTAGTTTGAGTTGTCACTGAAAATCTCTTGAAGGATGCACAATTATTTTTGATTATGGAAACATTCGGTGTGGATGATTTGGGAAGGTTTAAAATCTAGGATATTATATGACTACCTGTGGTTCCACACTTCGTTGTTTCAGATACAGATGCACATTTTACTTCTCAGCACTGCCAGACATTATAGTGGGCTTTAGGTATATAGGTAATTCTGAGTACAACATTCCATCGATGGAGAGATGGATAGTCCAAGCATGCGATTCAGGTAATAGAGTACATGAATCGATCATGTGTCCTAGATTTTGGTGTTTTTTGGGAGAATAACCTACCCCTTTTGGAGTTTTCCTACAATAATAGTTTTCCAGTAACAATTTATATGGAATCATTTGAGGCTTTGTATTGTAGATCATACTGATCACCCTTATGTTGGATGGACGCCATAGAGGTAGCTATATTGGGACCTTGTCTTGTTCCAGAGACCACATAGTATATATAGTTGATTCGGAAGAGGGAGGCTACTGTATAGTCATGAAAAAAGTCTTACGATGATCGTCAAAGACAACCTATAGAGTTCGAGGTTGGAGATCAGATTTTTAATCATGTCACACCAAGGTTGGGACATAGGAGGATTTGGAGACAAGACAATATTTCTCCTAGATATGTTGGACTGTTTGAGGTTTTGGAGATAGTCAATACAGATGCCTATTAGTTGATGTTACATCAAAGGTACTGAGATATGCACAACGTCTTCCACGTTTATCAGCTATGACATTACATCTCAGACCCATCCCATGTCTTTCAATATGAGAATGTTGATCTAGAGATGGACGCATCGTTCAAAGAGCATCCTATCTGTATCACTAATCACAACACGACGGTTCTCTGTGGTCGATCTATTCTTATGGGATGGGTTCTATGGCAGCACGAGTGAGTACAAGATGAGACATGGGGAGGGAGGCTGACGTATGATCCCAGTGACTGAAACTATTCGAGGATTATTCTTTTAATCCACCTCGATATGGAAATTCGATGAATTTTTTTAAGGGTGATGTTAGTAAGAAACCAGACCTTATTTTTAGGTATGAGTTTTATTTTTTATTTTGTTATCATAAATAGATATGTTTCTATAAATTTAAGGAGTACACCCCGTGTACTTTGGAGTACTCGCAGTGTAACCAGTTATCGTGGGTGACCGTCTATTGGCCATGTAACACCCATGTGCATGGAAATGTTGGGTGACCTGGAGACCATCCAATTCCAGGCATGGTAAAGTCATATACATGTTGTGTACTTTTAAAATAAATAGTGTGTACTTTTTATTTTATCTCATTAAACACACTGAGGCAAAATATTATTGGGAGAACACACTTCTTCTGGCAATATCTCATCTTGGAGTGACCTGGAGTGAAAAATCTTCTCTGAGCCCCTGACCCTACATCTATTCCATGAATCAACTGCAGTCAATTGCGTTGGAATCACCACAGTGAGTTATTCCTTTATCTAGATCCTCATATATTTATTTATCCTCTCTCATGAGATATTGATGGTTGATTATTTTAGACGTTTTTGTAGATCTACAATGTTACGGGTTGAATTAAAACATGGGATTCAACAATATTTATTGTACAATACTGAGGTAGGTAGTTTTTGCCTTTATGTAGTTATTCATTAAATATAATGTGAAAAAATGCCCAATACACTAAAACAAGGTATTGCGTGATTAGGGATTTTAGACCATTTATTTCCTGTTATTCCCTTTGTGCATGAGTAGAGATTATATGATTGTGAATTGGGTTATTTTACTTTCTATTGATTTGTTTCCCATGTTGATTTGATGTTGATTGTTTAGTCTATATTTGTTGGTTAGGGCTGCTTTTTTTCCATGCCCAGTGTTGTTAGGATGGAGTGACTTTATCTGATGTTATTATATACTTGTAGTTGTTTAACAAAGTAGTTATTGAAAGTTGTTATCCAAGTTTTTATTAAGGTTTACGTCACCTATTGAACATCATTGTGCAAGATTGACTAACACTAGGATGTGGGATCTTGGTGTAGTAGACAATAGGGGGAATGGATGTTGAGTGCTTCACCAAAGTGTCTATTCACTTTTCAAGTTGTAAGACCATATAGTGCATGGGCATGACTTATCGCTCAGAGTATATTTAGTTCCACATTGAGAGACCATGAGAGGAATTTTACATTGAGTGATTACTTAGAGTATCTGTAGTTTACTAATAAAAGACTGCATAGGGAATTGACGGTGAGTGCTTCCTCAGAGTGTCTTTGCTAAAGCTGAACCAGAGAGGTTAGTCTATGAGAAATCACTAGAGGGATTCCTGTGTTTGATAGTTCGAACCAAAGGGGATAAAATGTGATTAATTCTTAGTGGGTTACTTTTTTATGAATATATTCTTTCTTGATATTGGAAAATGAATGAAATTGAACTATAGTTTTGTTTACTTTTGAGTACTTCCTTGTTTACTTATTCATTTTCTTTATTTCCTACAATATATATTCACTAACTATTAAGAATAGATCTTTTGGTGGTTCAATACGTTGATTTATCTCACACATTGTCTGGGTCATGATTCTGGGGCCAAACAGATTAAATTTCAACAAGTATAGATGAGGTCAAGTGCTCTTCTACTTCAAGTACTAGATTGCTGTAGAGTTGGAGAACATGGGACCAAACTGATGCTTGCGATGCTGCTGGAGATAATTTGTTTGCATTTTAATTTGTTTTGGTACTGTATTCAAATATTTTTATTTTTTTGTATGTTTTCCTAGACATATGTATCATGAATCATTTATATTTTTTCTTCAGTTATTCATTAATTTCTGTCTTAGAATATTTAACTATTTCATGTAATTACTACTTCCACTATTGTTATCTATTTATTTCTACTGCATTACTCTTACAATGAAGGAATAGTTTCCCTAATATCACACTTATGGCCCTCGATGCTATTCGATAGCCTCTAGTAGTTAGGGAAATTCACTAGAGGCCATGTGACCAATCAGGTATGGGGAACCTCTGGGCGGCACCCGGAACCTAGATGTTACATATGGTGAATTTGGGGTAATTTGGTGTTTGATATTGAATCTAATTTGAAACCATATGTTGGGTATTTTAACCCCCAAAAAATTTAGTTTAGAGAAATAACAGGCTCAATAACGTCCTTAACATGTAACACAATGATATTAGTAAACTTATATATATTATTTAAAATTATAATATCAATGCGACTTTGACTTTGAATTAGAGGATATAAATATAAGAACCCACATAAAAAAATATATTTATAATTTTCATATTAAAATATTAAATATTTATTAATTATTATGAAATAAGACCTCAATTTCTAATTAAATAATTTTATACATAAAAATGCATATTTCTTCAATAATGATGTTATTGAATTTAGTGTGTAAATTATAATTTATCTAAATAAATTTTAAAATTTTTTTAATAAAATAAATAAATATTTTTAAATTATTACAAAAATAAATAAATTTTGGTAATTATTTTGAATATTCCAAAAATGATTGATTTTTCAGTAAATAGTGAAAATACATATTTTGGAATTATTATAGTTTAATTTTATTAAATTATTAAATTTAAAAGTCTCATTATATTTTCAATTGGTTTTTAATTTACAAATGATCCATTTAATTTAGAATATTATATATAATTATAATTTAATTAGTAATTATCATGATTTTGAAATAAGTTAATTTTTATTCATAGAAACATATTTTTCTAAAATCTATATTTCTTTTCATTTTTTGTTTATATTAAAAATACCCTTTTCCACTTATATTAAATTAGTATATAAAAATTTATACCATATTTTTTTATGAAGTTCATATTTTTTAAAGTGTTCTAATTCTTTGTAACAATGAATAGTAATGGTGGTAAATATTTATCACCTCATTAAGGGTAAATGGTTAAATCATGGTTAAAACCATGAAATAAATTCTAAAAATCATACCAAAGCCTACCAAAATATTATTATATGTAATAATGTTTTAAATATACTTAAAAAATAGAATATATGTCTTTTTTTGTGAAATTTACCATTTATAATGAAATTTCTATTTTTTCGAATAATGAAAATTCCCAAAAAAAATCATTATATTAACATTAATATCACATAAATTCTTACATATGAATAACAAGAAAATAATTGAAATTATAAATTTTAATTTTAAATATTAATTAATTTGACATTATATTAATTAATTTTTAATTTATTTTACAGAAATAATTACATTAAATGCTTACATAATGCTGACTTAGTGCATGTGCAAGTAGTTTACGAATCATGAAAATGATTGAAAAAAATACTAAATTTTATTTTATGGGTGCTTTATAGTTCCCCATTAATATTTTAGATGTATATAAAATAATATATATTCATTAAATGAATATATTATACCGCTATTTAAATGATTATGTATTTAATGTAAAAATAAATGAATAGTTTCAAAAATTGAATTTAAGATATTTTATGAAAAATAATATTTTATTAAGTTATTTATATGCAATAAAAACATTCAATGTAAAACTTGAGATAATTAATGGTTTAAATATCATCCATTGACCATTTATGATCCAATTGATAACACATAATTAAAATTTTATCACATTAATACCGAAAATGTTGATACCACATTTCAAGTTAAAAATTGTAAACAAGGGGGGTAAAACAAATTATAAGTGTTAAAATGACATAAACACTTTAATAAACCTAATTTTAAGTTTTTTTTATAGCATAACCATATAACATTTTAATATTAGTCATTATTTATCCTTTTTCATCATATTTTGACATAATAATATTTTAAAGCATTGTAAAATACATGCATGACACTCACCTCTATTATAAAGGGGAACCTCCAACTCTCACATCTTAACACATATTGACCCATATATCTCGATGATAATTTAAAAACTATATCCCCAGTATCCTTATCCACATTCTATATCTGTTTTTCTTCCCAAAATACATACCTAAGGGTCTTTAGGAAGAGATCTATTGAATGTCTACCAAATAATTGATAATTGTATTTACCAAATAGTTCATGTTCTTCTAATATATTATAAACGTCCTAAAATAATTAGTATAGTATCAATAATATAGTAATATGTTTTTATGAAGGTGGTAAAAGTATTTTCTACATTTTTTCTATCCCATGGAAGGTAAAACATCTTTTATTTTTACATACGACTTATTGTCTCATCATATATCTGAAATTAGTTTTTGTTCACAATTTTACATGGATGGATATAAAGATGTAACTAATGAATATATATAATATTTATTAGATAATTATAAATCTATAAATATAATATATAATTTACCTTCATAACTTTCCTTCCATAATAAAATGATAATGTCGTTCGTGCGTATGTGTGGACTACCACCCCCTTAATATAATGCGATTCATTACTTCAAATTTACATGGATGGTAATAAGAAAAAATTGAATCATTATTAATTACATATTTGATATAATAATATTTTTTTTGGAGGTTAATTATTATTTAACTTTACTTCATTCTATTTGATGAAATGTGAAAATAGTTTTTAGGTGTATATACGACCTACAAATTCGAAAGGTGAAGCATGGGTTTCATAACACAATTTGCATTAATTATTTTATAAATATAATTCATTAACTATGAAATACCATAGTTATGTGTTCTATTAAATATGAATGTATTGTGATGTATTTTCAATTTTTATATCGATTTTAATTTATCGTAATCTATCATTTCATATTTTTAGCTATCACATCAATGATATAATCTTTGTAAGAGATTTTGTATCAATTTCCACTCAATTGAGTCATATTTGGTATTATGAAACTGTTTAATTTTATACGGTGTATATACTACCCATTTTATGTATATAACATGAACATATATTTAATCATTTTTATCAATATTTAAATTCTTGTTTACACATCTATGGAGATATAATTAAAAAGTCACAAAATAGGTAATAATTTATTTTACAATCCAATTTCTATGATATTCCATATATTTTTTATTGAAGGAATATTATAATCAATACTTCATAAAATAATATATTTTCTTATTCTCTATATATTTAAAGATATTTTTAGTTTTCTCCCAACCATTATTTTATTTTTCACCTAAAATCATGCAAGATGTGAGAAAAAGAAAATCCAATCCTATTTCTATTTTTTATTGGGTTTAAGTTTCATCCATGCCCATATTTTGTAAAATTTATTTACTAATGTCCTTTTTGGTTTTATAAAACAATTTATTATTTAAATTTTAATTTATCCTTGATTTTTTGAATGTTTTGAAATGAATATTTATATTTTCTTCTAAAGGTTTAATTTACAGATTTCATTATAAAATGTAAAAAGGAATGTTTTTCATTATCCTATATAGCATTAATGGACTTTCCTTCCACTGTTACCATTTTATTATTTTTAAATCTTTTAAAAGTATATTTTTTTAAAAATAAAAATCTATAGTAAATGATAATTTAATTATTTGATTTTATTTTTATTAATAGAAACAAATTTACTATAAAACATTTATTTTTAATGAATTTATATTCATATTTTACCTCTAATTAATTTTTCAGTACATAAAATAATATTAAAAGATTCACTTTTTGTGATGATATTACATTGGGCAATAAATTTATCTTAAAAACATAATTTTTTATCAAGTATATTCCTATTTCATACAACATATATGCCGAGACATAGATATTTTAAAATACAGAAAACTTATTTAAGAAATAATATAATATTTAATAAGGTTGTACTATAAATTAATATTCAATTTATCATTGTAATTATGGTTGATATATAATTATATTATATAATTATATGAAAATATATTGGTGGTAAAATATAAAAGATATGTTTATATAATAAATTTATGTCCTTTTGTTAATACTAGTATTATATTATAATATAATATACTCAATTTTTTTGTAATATAAATAAATTATATATTACATAATTTATTAATATTATTCGAGTGTAACATTAATGATATTCATTCTTATCTATTAATAAAATAATGATTTTAATTATGTCATCCAATGTGTTATGCATATTTTCATGATAAAATTGATGAATAAAGTTGTGTCTTCTTTAGTAAAGTTGTTTGATAACATATTCTGTTTTATCCCTCAAAATTAAAGTATATATTTCAATGGATTGAATAATTTCTAGCAAAATCATTATATAAAATAATTCATTTTTTTCAAACTATCTAGTTTAAATATACTAAATGTCAACATGTTTTCTTATTATTATAATGATAGTATTTTTGAATATGGTATTATATTGGACTTATCACCCATTTATTTTATGTGCACTAGAAAAATATGATCTTATTCTGCCATTTATTGATGAAGTTATAATTGAATCATTTTAGAAATTAATTATTTCGAGGCATTCAATCCATATTTAATGTACCTATGTTCACATGTTTTTAACACCTTAATGGATGATTATTTAAATTTTATATTCTATTGATCTTCTCCACTATGAATTTTTCATAGGCCATTATAATTTAATCCTCTAAAATGATGTTTCCCTCGAGTTATGGTCAAATTATTAAAGAAAATAATTCTAGCCTAAATGATTCATTAAACCTAGATTATTTTAATTCACACACACATATGAACATGATTAATTTAAAATTATATGTTCTTCAAGATAGATATAATGTTTTAAACTATTTCATATAACATATTAAAAAATTTAACACTAATAAATGATCGTGGTAAATTGTATGGTGAATTTTTTGTGTTGGTACCCATTCAATTAGATCCACATTAATGCTGATAACATGTTCACATATTTTCCCTAAATACATGAATCCTTATTTAATTATATAAATTATATATATATATAGTAGATTAAAATATCTAAAAAATAAAATATGGATAAAATGTTTTTTATGAAAAATAATAAATAGAATATAAAAGGTATGAACTGGAAATCCCATGATTTTTTTCAAACTTATATTTATTCATGGTTAAAATGTATTTAAGAAATAACATAAAATTAAATGTATTTTTGATGTGTTGTATTTCCTTAACCTGTCATGAAAAAATTAAATAGAAATAAATAATTATAGAATTAATTCCAACCAATATTTATTATCTTAAATGGGAAAGTATTTATAATTAAACCTTTTTGAACCACCACTTCTAAATTATATATTCCCACAACCCCTTACCGTTCTCCCATACATAATATGAAGTTTTATAAGGATTTTTTTCCCAAATATTGTCTTTTATTTCTCTATCCTGAATATTGAATAGTTTTTTTGGTTATATGGTTTTCTACTCGCAGATTTAAGAGGTTACTATTCAAGGTAATCTATTTATCATAATATCACTTTTTATTGAATTTATCTTCTTTAGTGAGTCTTCTAAATGAAAATTATAATTTCTTATCATTCAATTTTTATCTTTCCTCTACATCGATATTTTTGTTTTACCAATAGGAGGCCTCCATTTTCACTCATTATTAAATTCCCACAATCCATGATGTATACCAATGTGTTGTCAAAATCATTTCATGATTTTTTCTCTTTTAATGAAATATTTTAATATGTTTAATACCAAAACATCTTCCATTTTCATGGGTATTCACATAAATGTAAAAATATTTTTTTAATTTGTGGATTTACATATATGAAAACCCCATTCCACTTCTGGGGTCTAAAAAAATGTCATCTTCATGAAATTGTGTCCCTTTAAACTCAATGATATTACATAGACATAAATTAATGGAATAATAATTTTTTTCTTTTCAGTTTATTTAAAAGCATGTTGAAAATAATAATTTTATGAAATATTGTGCATTTATTTACATATACAAAACAGATTATTCTATTTTTAGGTATACTACATGAACCAATTTTACAACCAGCACAACCATGATTAGATTTTTTATTCCTTTACATGGTTTTTTTTATTCAATGAAAAAAACTATTTCCATTTTTTTTTTGTATTTTATAAATTAGTTTTTAAACAAAAATAATGTTTTGATAAACAAAAGTGATTTTCTTATGGGTTTAAAAGTGTTATTCAAAGGGTTTATTTTGAAAAGTGAAATCATAAAATTTTTTATTCATGATAATGTATATAAGAATTAAATATGAAAAAATGTGATCTTGATATATTTTATAAGATGGGTTGAGAACTATAATATCCGATGGGTGAGCCTGATAATGTTTATACAAAGGGTGGTCCCCATTATAGCTCTCCAATGAATTGAGTTATGTTACATTGGTAGTGTGTAATTTTAATCTTTTATGATAACTTGTTGAATATACAATGTAATATAAAAGGTGTACCCTTATAGTACACCAATGCATTGGGTTCTGATACTTTGGAAACATGATTTGGTAATTTATTATAGTTACTTAATGAATAACCTTGGTAATATTAATAGTGTTCTATGATAGTGGGTTTATAAATTGGGTTATGATACTTTGGAAGCACACCTTGGTAATGTTTTAGGATACATTGGTGAAAAACCATGGTAATTGGAAGGTTCTTTCCTAATATAGCTCCAATAAATTGGATTTTGATACACCGACAATATTCCTTGGTAATGATTTATGATGTGTTTGTCAAAATACTTCATAATAATGATATATGAATTATTGGTGATAAACATCACTAGTATGCTTATTAATGTACCATTTTTATTTTGTAGTGACATTTTTATGGTAGGAATCACGTTCTTTATCTAATTAAATTCCTCATATTCATATGATTATAATCCATTTATATGCCATTTTGTTCACATGCTTCCATTGATCATTCCTTTATTGGGATTTCTTCGCCCCCTTTCCTTGATGTATGTCTGTAAGATATAAGATAACATAAGAGTAACCCTGGAAGAACTGCTCACTATTTTTAGATACCAGATTATAATAATTTTTATGCTTATTCTTTTTCATGTATAATGTTCCTATTTTCACGACATGAAACAACAAAAGTTATTTTAAATTGTTAAATGTTATTTAATGAAATTAATGATTTATGTAATAAAAAGGCATGTATCCATAGTTGGTATCAAATTATATATTAGTTATTTAGGGGAAATATAATTTTAAAACATTAGTTAAATCCATATGGATAATACTAAATATATTCCAACATTAAAGTATTTTTTTGAGTATTATGTACGATGTTTCATAGAATACACATCACTTTATAGATACTAAAAGTGGTTGTGGATATGGAATAAATATACCTAAGGGTAAAAAATAATGCACTAAATTGGGATAGACTTGATTGGGAACTAGTGCATGAAAATATGCCTTATTGCACACCTGGTTTGATATTTCCAGTGGACATGATTTGGTTAATCACAAGCTTGTACAAAAAATTTTGAAATATATAATGATAATGTAAAACACTGCGAAATATTGATGTATATCCTCCTAGAATCATGATAAAATAATATTTTATGAATTATCATTCCTTTAGGATTCTTATTATGAAATTCTAAATAAGTAAAAAATATCAGGAATGAAACTTCATTAAGGGGGAAGATTGTCAAGATCATGTTTTTTTCAAATATATATAATTAAGTGAGAAAGAATATAACATATTATATGATTATACAATAAATTAATATTTTATTTTTCATGATAATTTATAATGGAATATATATATGTTATATAAATAAGTTAAAATATATATTTTATTTTAATATGTTAAAATATATATTTTATTTTAATATGTTAAAATATATATGATATATATTTGTTAAGATATATGTATGATAATATATATATATATATATATTAAATTTTTATCATTTTAATTATTAGGATTGTAGTATATTATAAGATAAATAATTTACATGATAATATAAATAAATTATTTCCAATGTAATTTAATACAAACCTATAAGTAGTTCATTAGTGATATTAATTGTTATTCATTAACATAACTTTAGTTACAATTCATTAAACCAATGATTGGGAATTTTTGGATAAATAAGTTTATCAATCTAGAAAATTAATCTTCATTAAAGTAGTTTTGATAGGTATTATGCTTTACCTAATGAAATATACTATATTTGTCCATGTATTGATCTTGTAATGGAAATATCATTATAGAAAGTAATTTTGTTCTATCAAACTCTCCATGTTCAATATATTGAATTTTCATAGGGTTTTGATTATCATAATGATAGAATTTTGGAATATGGTATTCTTTGGAAACTATCTCCTATTTATTTATCATCCAATATAAAAAATGAAACATAGATTTATATATAAATAATAATTTTTTAAAGATTCATTTTATTAATTAGCAGTGATTTCAAATTCTACCCAGACTCAATGTACATAAATTCTACATTTTTATGAATTAATTAATGGAATCTTTTAGAAAATGAAATTTTAATGATTTTATCCCCTATGTATTTTCTTCATCCATTAAAACATCATCTTCTAAAATGATGTATTGGAGGAGTTAAGGTCAAATAATTAATTCAAATAATTCCATTTGGGGAGACTCATTGAATCTAGATTTTTTTATATCAAACATACTTCAGCCCATGATAAATATTAAACTACTAGTTCCTCCTGTTTTATAAAATTATACAAATAATGTTATACAATTTTTTTACAAATATCAAAATAATCCAAAACTTGGTAAATTTTTTATGTCTTTTCCACTTATCAACCCTCAATATATATATCAAACTTTAATTATCTAAATAAATTATAGATATATTAGTATATAATCCCCAAAAAATTAAATATGGATTCAAATAATTTTTGAATAAAAATACTAAAGTGAAATTTATTTTTAATAACAGTAATTCCCCTGAAATTTTTCTAATTTACCTTTATTCATGGTCAATATTTATATAATAAATCATGTGAAATTTAATGGTTTATTTTTTTCGATGAATCATACAATCGTTAATACATTAAATAACACAAATGTTTTAGAATTATTTCCACAAAAAATTAATTGGATTTAATAAAAAAATATTATTTAACCCTCTAACACCACCTAACATGAAGAAACAATACCAAATGACACATCCCATTCCTTTTCAACCAATTTGATGTTATCTCTGGATGTAACTACAAATGTGTCACTTACATTTCTCTCCCAAAAAACTTGATGAGTTTTTCTTTGGTCTAACAGTTTTCTAATCCAATATTTTTGAAGATATTCTTTATGGTAAGGGAATCATCATCCTCTCCCATTTTGTTTCATGTACACCTCTTTTGTCAGTCTTATAACTATCAAATTTTATTTATATGATGAACAGATCCTTCCTCTAATACAAAAAAGTTTTTCTCAAATGGGGGACCTCAATTAGATCTCATTATGTTTCCCCCTTAATAGATGCTATATACATTTATCCTGCTGAAAGCATTTTATGATTTTTCTATTTTAAATAAATATTGTCTTATTTTAAATATTTAAACCACTTCTATCTCTAAGGGTCCTCTCCTAGATGAAAACACATTTTATTTATTTGGGGATTTATATGTATAAAACCTATACTCCATTTATGTTGGTTAAAAACATTTTCATGTTTATTCCTTTGAGGAAATATGTTCTATATATTATTATTTGGGAATAAGTAAATTATAAAGTACATTTTAGGTTTTTACTTTATTTAAATTTTTTTCAAAAATAATTATTCTACCCATTGTTTATTGATCATTACAATATAAAAAATTAATATTCTATTTTAATATACATGTAAACAAAATATTTTACATCCATAATCACCAATAATAGTAGTTGGATTCCATTATAATATTTATATTTTATTCAACAAATTACTCAATTTACTTTTTAGGTATTTTAGAATTGATTTTTTAATATAAAAGGATGTATTGATATCCAAATGTGTATTACAATCAAGTTTAAACAAGTTTTTCAAATATTTTATAATGATATGTGAATTAATAAATTATTGTTTTATGATATGGTACATGATCATAATATATGAAAAGTTGGTGATCCTAATATTACGAATATAATGAGACGATCCACATTATAACTCATGGGTGGGCCTCATATAATATATACACAGTGTGATCCCAATTATAGTTCTCTAATGAATTGGGTTAGGATACTATGTAGGAATTCCTTAGTGATGTTTTATAATTCATTATCAAAAAACCTTTGTAAAAATAATGGGACACCCTGATAGTGCTATAATGAATTGGGTTTTAGTTCCTCGGAAGCATGACCTGGTAATGTATTTTGATATCTTATTGAATTACCACGGTAATATGAAGGATGTAACCTGATAGAACAACAATTAATTGGGTTATAATACCTTAGAAACATTCCTTGGGGATGTTTTATGATTCTGTCGTGAACAAACATCATAAAACCGTAGTTGATGTATAATAACTCTCTAATTAAATGGCTTATCACACCTCCGCGGAATTCCTTGGTAATGTTTTATGATACTTCTGTTGAAAATTTTTGTAATTATGATTTATGAAACATTTCTAATAAATTGTGGTTATATTCTTATGAATGTACTATTTCTATGTTGTAGCTACATTTTCATGTTATTATTTATGCTATTTCTAATATTATACTCTTCATATTCATTTGGTCTCTTGCTATTTATATTCATCTTGACCACATGCTTCCATTTTTATTCCCTTGTTGGGGTTTTTGATATCCCCTTTTTATTATGTATGTCCCCAAGATATGACTCATAGTAAGGGTAACCCAGGAAGAACCTACGAATATGTCTAGAAATAATATTAGAACAATTTTTATGGTTATTTCAGTTCAGGTATTATTATTCTATTTACAAGGCACTAAACCCCAAAATATCTTCTGTATTGTTAAATCTTATATCATGAAATGAAGTATTTATTTAAGAACAAAGAGGGTCTCCAGAGTTTTTATTAATGGATGATTTAGTTTTTTTGTGGAAAATACTATTAGATATAATGAGTAAAAACTCTAAGGATAAGCCATAATAAAAAATATCTTAGGTATTTCTATAAGTATTAAGTAAGTGGTTTTCGTGAAAACACATCCCTTTTTTTATATTACAAATGGATTTGTATACCACATAGATGAACTAGGGGTAACACAAAAAATCAACACATTGAGCCAGACTCAATTGGGAATTGGATGATGACAATGATCCCAACTGCATAAATAGTTTCATACTCCTACTGGATATTCTTTTGTTAATTATTATATTTTACAAACAATTATAGAGGCTATATAGATAATTTAAAACATGTATTAATATTGATGTATGCATTTGTAAATTCATGATATAATGAAATTTTATTATTTACAATTCCATTATGATTTTTATTATATGATTCAATATAAGTAAAAAATTTTACAGATGAAATTATTTAACGGGGGAAGATTGTCACAAACTAGTTTTTTTAATGTATATACTTTATTTAAAAATTAATATAAAATATCATAAGGTTTTACTATAAATTAATACTATACATATCATGATAATTTTTTTGGAATAAATATATTATATATATATATGTTATAATATATATGTTATAGAGATATTATATATAAATATGTTAAAATACACATGCTATATATATATATGGGTGTGTGTTAAGATATATACATGATAAAATATATGTGTTATTTTTATATGTAAAATTTATATCATTTTTTATTATTACTAATGTATTATAACATAAGATATATAATCGAAATGATATTATAAATAAACTATACACTATGTAATTTATTAGAAACCTATGTATATTTCATTAATTCGAATAATTCTTATCCATGAAAATATCATTAGTTTCTATTCTATCCTCAAAATGTTTATATATTTTTGAAAAACTAAATTGATGAATCTAGATAAAATGTATTCAATAATTTTATTATTCATCATATTTTATTTTATCCCTCAAAATATCATCATAGTTGGCCATGTATTGAATAACTTACAGCTATATCATCATAGAAATAATTCTATCCAGTCAAAATGCCCTAGTACGATGTACCAAATTTCAATTGATTTTCTATTATTGAAATGAAATTTATTTTGAATATTTTATTTTGTTTAATTTACCCCTATTCCTTCTATGCACACCATCAAAATATCTTTTTATTTGGACATTTTTTTACAATATTTTGTGACCTATAAATTAACTTCCTCTAGAAATTATAACAATATACAATGTACCCAATGTCCAGAAATTTATGAATAAATTAATGGAAGAAGATTATAAATTATTATAATATGTAATTTCCCCCTACGTCATGTGTATAGAATATTATAATTTCATTATATAAAACAATGTTTTTTTAGATGTTCTAATAAAATCATTAATAATAATAATTCCTACCGGATAGATTCATTGAAACTAGACACAATTACATCACATTCAATTTTGAACATGAAAATTTTCAAACATTATTACCCAATAATTAGAATATATTTCCTAGTTAATTCATAAAACATATATTAAAATCTCAAACTAATCCAAAAAAGGGGATAAATGTTATGACTTTATTTCTATTGTGGGACCCATCTAGTTATATCTGCATTAATTTTGATTTCATGGCCACTTATCACCCCTCAAAATCAGGATTCATATTTAATTATATCAATTAATAAAGTAGATATATTAGTATATATCCTCTATAATAATTAAAATATGGATGAAATAAAATTTTGGAAGAAAAATACTAATGTGATATTTATAGGAAAGAACTGCAATTCCCATAAATTTTTTAAAATTTCTCTTTATTCTTGGTCCAAATTTATTTTATAACAAATATAAAATCAAATTTTTTATTTATGTTTTGTATGACATTAACCACCCATGAAAAATAATTAACAACCAAAAAAACATTAGAATTAGTTCCACCCAAAATGAATTTGATTTAATTGAAAAATAATTAATATTTTTCAGTTCATCCCCACCCCTCATTTAGTATAAATACCCACACTATATTCACATTCTCCCACACAAAACATGAACTTCTATCACAAGTTACCACCCAAGTAGTCTCTTTTATTTTTATCTCTACAATCATGATGAGTTTTGTTGGTCCTAATGTTTTCCACTCTAAGATTTAGGATTTTACTCTATAAGGTAATGTAATTATACTCATCTCCCTTATTTATTCAATAACTCATCTATTATAAGTCTTCTAAATTTAAAAGATACATTATTTTCATCTAGTTTTTATCTTACATATACTAGGATAAATGTTTTTTATGAATTAAATACCTCCATTATGTCTAATTATTTTCCACCATAATCTATTTTGTATAAATTTATGATTATATTTCTTTTATTTTTCTTTTAAATATTTTAAAAGGGAATATTGTTACATATTTTTTAGAATCTCTTAATAAATTAGAAAAATAATATTTTTATTTTAACATAGACAACTTCAAAATATTTTACTACCATCATAACCATTTTTTGAAGTTGGATTAGATAAAAATATTATATTTCTTATTCAAATAAAAACTCAATTTCAGTTTTTTTTAGAATTTTGTAAATGATTTTATTTTTAAAATGGAATTTTTATATATAATGTTTTTTCATAAAGGTTTAAATGTTTGTTTTGATGGGTTTATAACAAAAATTGGATGTTAAAAATGATTAATTCATGATATGGTACAAAAGTATTATATATGAGAAATAGGTGGGTAAAATATAGTTTATATGATGATTTGAGCCCATTAATAGATCATGTGTGATATTGATATATCATATATGAAGGTTGAGCCCCTTTATTTGTTTACAACTAATTTGGTAATGATACTTTGGCAACATTTCATTGTAATGTTTCATAATAACTTGGTGAATAAACTTTGTAATATTAAGGGTTCTCCTTAATATTTCTCCAATGCATTTTTTATAACACTTTTACATTGTAACGTGGTAGTGTATTATGATACCTAGTTGAATAAACATTGTAATATTAATGGCGTTCCATGATAGCCGTCAATTACATTGGGTTATGATACCTTGCTATCACACATTGGTAATGTTTTATGAAACCATGGTGAACAACCATAGAAATATGATTGTATCCACCTGATAGAGATCTAATGAATTAAATTGTGATACCTTGGGAATATTCATTGTAAATGTTTTATATTACATTAGTAAAAATCCATTGTACTTATGATTTATGAAAAATTATTGATAATACTTGATGCAATTCTTATGATGTTCACATTTTTATGTCATATCCACATTTTTATATCATGATACATTTTATTTCAAATACGATATGCCTCATATTCACATGATCAATACCTATTAATATGCCTCGTTCTCACAAGCTTCCAATTCTTATTACATTGCTTCGATTTATTCTCACCACTTTCTTTGATGTATATCCCCAGGAAATGAGATACAATAAGATTATCCTATGAAGAACCAATGAAGAAGTATAACAATCTAATTAGAATAATTTTTTGATTTATGTATTTTAATGAATTATATTTCTATATATAGGAAAATGAAACCAAAAAGATCTTCCAAATTGTAAAATCTTAAATCATGTAATGAAATATATATATAATAAAATGAAACTCATCATATAATATCTCTACTACATACAGTTCATTACAGGAAAAATAATTTTATTGACTGAGGAAATTATGATATTTCATATTAAATTCTCAATTGAGATATTTATTAGGAAAACATATTTGTTATGAATTGATAGATCATTCAACAAATAAAGAAATAATTGGAAATATTAAGTGACGAGTGGGTCCCAGTTATAGATATTCCATCAATGCATTAGTAGGTATTATGTGTCATACTAGTGTGGATATTTGGTGTACACCATCCCTAATTACATATGCTCTCATGGAATAAAGCCTTGATGGTAAGATTATGGTATTTGAAATTATGCATTTGAACATTCTTTCGATAAATTAATTTAGTCCATGTTATTAATATCAGGAAATTATGTATAAAAAATTATTGGATCCTTATTCATTGCGACAATAAAATCATTTGTAATCAAGTTATTAATTAAATTCCATTTGTTTTAGTTTATTAAACTTTCTATATGGATTATTCATTATTTACACATGATATCCTTGAATGAATATGATCTTTATTGAAAATATAATCTAACCCTTATTTTTTTCATTCCTCAAGATCCCATGTTGATTTTTACAAATTATATTAAAGGATATGGTATAAAAAATATATTTTTCTCAAATAAAATAATATTTTGTAATTTATATATTAAAATATAATGTGAAATTGATGTATGTATCAAGTTTATGAATACTACTAAAATTTTAGGTCCTTTAGGATGTGATCGCTTATATCTAGTGACAATGCAATAACAAAACCACTATCTCTATGATATTAGGGTATGACATGTTATCTGTGAATGTTTAGTAGAAACCATGAGAACTAAATTTATAAAATCATAGATCAGGGAGAATAAATATATTAAATACATTTAAGATAATTATAATGTAATGGCCTGGACCTCTCTAGTCCATTCCTTTGTGAAAAACGTGGTGTTGTAGGTGTTTTGGGAGGTCAAGGAGACTTGGTGTGTGTTTGGGTTGACTTTTTAAGTAAATCTAAAGGGTTATGTCCTTCGCATAGGAGGCACACGGTTTTCCTAAACAATGTGGCCAAACCATGCATGGGTGGTCTTTGAGGTAGTGGATAAGGAACGGTTATCACATAGTTTTCTAACCATGCGGACTAACCGTGCTAGGAGTGGTTTTCGAGGCTGAAGCTAACGCACGGTTAGCGCATGGTTTGTTAAACCGTGTGGACAAACCATGCAGGCACATAATGTTAGATCCTAAATTTTAGGATCATGGCCATTTTACCATTAATCACCTCAATTAAGAATCTAATTATCCATAACTCGGGATTACCCATCTTTGGAGGTGGAAGAACCTCTCCCAATTGTTTTGGAGGCTATTCGGAGGCGTCTCTTTGCAAATTAACGTCGGTTTCCTAAGGTGTGTCCTCGTTCTTGTTTGGTTTCTTAGATCATCTTAGATAAACTCCACCTATCCTCTCATATTCTTAGATCTATGCCTATTATGGGTATATCTAGGTATATGAATTTTGAAAATGACGAGATTTGCTCTTGGTTGTGTTAGGAGAGGAGATCTATGGAGGATTCATGGAGAATCGAATCGATTTTTGGGCGTTCATCGATCGTTGTGGTTTTCCTCGAAAACCATTGAGGTATGGGATTTTTGGATTCTCTAATTGTTTTGTGAAATCATTGAGTTAGCATGATTTAACCCTTTGGATCATAATGGAAATGACCTAATTAAATACATGAACCGGATTAATAGAATTTGCTTGATCAAATGTTGTTGGTTTGTACTGTGATAACGGTTTCCCTCTTGATTTTCTAGATAGTGTGATATATATGCCTTGCTTGTTAGCATGTTTATCTTTTGAAATTGATAAAGAATGTAAATCTGGAATTAATTGATAATTAATTGTCTAAAAATAAAGTGGAATGAAAAGGAATATGGTTCTAGTGGTAATTTGATGTTGATTAAGTTAGCATAGTAAGCATGTTTAATCATTGTGATAGCTTACAATTTTTGTTCATTATATTGGAAATAAGGAATTTAATGTGTTAATTGAAGATGGATTTAATAAATTGATCAATTTAATACCCTGAAGGGTTTAGAGTTACCATCTTGTTGTGAATTACGGCTAAAAGCCCATTTGATGTGATGATTGTTTTCCAGCTGCTTGTGATGTGTTGTGACCCTGGAGGGGTGTTGTGATGTCTTCTATTTTTATGTGTCCCTGGAGGGGTGTTGTGATATGTGGAGGCAGGGAGGCCTTGTGGTTGTGGCAGAGGATGACTCCTAAAGTGGCGAGATGAAACAATTTATGCATGTGGGTGTCGGGGAGGACACCAGGGATGATTGTTTGGAATGGATGTGTTGGCTGGACATTTGGTGGTTTGATTGTTTGTTATCGGCTTTACATTTCCCAACTGCTCAAGGTATCTAGTTTTTCATACTCTTTATCCAAAAGGGGCGATGACGCATGAGGTATGCCACGTGCTTTCTGTGTTTAGCCTCTCGAGGGAGAATGGGCCTACACTCTTGCTATAGGTGGCAAAGACTCAATGGGTAGTATATCTAATCACCATGTTGAGCCCCATTGTGTTTAGTATCATAGGATACTTTTCTAGAATGACTGGGAATAAGGGAATGTATTTCTGAAATACAATTTTGGTTAAATGGTGATAATACATGGGGATGGAGATGCTTGAAATTTAATGGTGATGTTGTAACTTTAAAGGAACAGTAAATTTTGAATGTGATGCAATGAAAGTTTAATGGTGGTTTTTGTTCATGGTTAATTAACATGAAAATAATTAATTAATGTAATGTGGAATTGATGGAAATTGAATGGAGTAACATAATGAAGTTCTTTAACTGGTTTTGTGCTTATAAGATGCCTAGTCTTAGAAATAGCATCTCAGAGTCTGAGAGACGTTAGGTGCAGTTAAGGCTATGACTAGGTAATGACCATAGTGTGGTTGTGAGTTATATATATTCTGTTCTTTTTGAGTTTCTATATGCTACTCCACCCTTTCAGTAAGGGAAACTGACGCCCCGGGGATTCGGAGCCCTAAGGGGTGTTTTCTCCAACATTCTGATGAGAGGGTGAATGGATGACTACCCCCTTTGACCCTGCTCTCTTCTCTCGATAGATACTAGTGCTGTTGGCAGAGCGGTTAGATTTCCCCATATATGTGTGTAGAGTGTTGTAATGGATTTTTGTTATTTCCACACATATATTCTGGATATAGTATCCTATGGACTACTATAGGTGTAACATGTATAGGCTGTGATGCCTTGAGGATCCTTACGAGGTGTATGGGCTATAATGGCTTATGGTACAATACCTGATGTATGATACACGTTATGTGGTATGTGGTGGCTCCTGAAATCTACCTAGTTATTTTAGGTTGTGAGGATGGTGTGGTACTTCACCTAGGTGTCTGCGGGAAAGCCTTTGTGGTGCACATGGTACATATTGTGGAGCATAGCCCAAGTTTATATGTGTAAACCTTTGGAGAGAGATGCACAGTACATTTGTCATTGGGACAAAGCGACGAACCAGTGGGGAAGTAGGAGCGGGGTGCCATTGATATTCTTTAATTTTTGCGATATTCTTGTATGCATTACTTGGTGATAGTATCCATGGTGAGGTTGGGAACATAGTATACCTATTTTGGTGATGAGTTAGTTTCACTTGTTGTTCATTGTGATTTAGCATGCTTTCATTACTTTTTCACGAGTGGATTCATGGAGGATCCTATTGAGTATACTGTTATACTCACCCTACATATATATAAACTAATTTTCATGTCTCATGGAGCAGGTTGGAGATCAGGCTGGTTACTACTAGCTTGTTGTTGCAAGAGCTGTTCTTACTTATGCTCGCTGATGTTTTACTTCCATTTGGTTACTTGTAGTTTTCCCCTTTCGGTTGTAATACTTTTGTATGGAATTTCATATATGTACTTGGGTTTCTTTTAAATTTCAGTTAGAGTATGTTGGTGTCTATCTTATCTCTCTCTTCCTCATGTGTTCTCTTAGAGGGTAGTTCCTACCATTTGTGTGATATTATACCCTCAGTGCTAGTCACCAACTCGGGGCCTACCAGAGGAAGGACGTGGGGGTCATTATCTCCCTTCTCACATTGCCGGCTCGGGAGGGTTACACTTTGTGGGAAGGGGGTCGTGATAGAGTGGTATTAGAGTTCTGGTTGAGGGATAGGATGGAGTTTGGAGCTAGGAACATGTGAGGATGCATAGGTTGGTAGGGAAACGATTCCATTCATATAGAGAAAGTGGGGTAAACACTTGAGAACGGTAGAGACAGAGGCGTTTAGGGCCACCTATTATCTGATGTATGGAACTTTATGTTTGTAATGACTACTAAACATGGTGATACTAGTTTCAGGGTTGAGACCTAGGAAAGGATCATGCATCATTTTTAATTATGTCTGTGTTTGAATGGGTATACCTTGGGATAGGTTATCCTAAAACAAATAAATGAAAAAAATTAATTAATTAATGTTCAGTCTTCCATATTCCAGGCTTACGAGCTCTAACGGTTTGTTCTTTTGCAGGTATGGCTCCATGTCGATATCCTCATCATATTTGTATAGATGATGTCCAGCTGGCTGTCCCAGCAGATCGTCGCAGGGTGGAGGTCGATGATGACGACACTTGGAAAAAGATACTCCAAGAGTTTCAGTGCCAAAGTCTACAGATGTATGAGGGCTCTGTTTCATATGTAGTCACAAAAGACTGGTTGGAGGAAGCTGAGAAAGGCTTCAGTTCGATCCGTGCTCAGAAGGAGCACTGGGTGTCCTTGGTTGTGATGATGTTACGTGGGTCAGTGAGGCAGTGGTGGATCTTGTTCATAGGGGATTGTGAGGAGTCAGCGATCTCATGGGAGGAGTTCAGAGACAATTTTAGTGTTGACTTCCTTTCTTCGACTGCGAAGGCATCCAGTTATCAGGATATTCTTACCCCTCGGTAGGGGAGCTCCGGTGTTCAAGTGTCTGGAATCCATTTTTGGAACCATCTACGGTATTCCTAGGACCTGTTACCAGATGAGGAGGCTAGGGAAAGGCATTTAGAGGAGGATTTGCATCCAAAGATCAATTTCCAGGTCACCCCATTTTATGCTGAAGACATATCTTGAGGTGCTAGTGAGGGCGGAGGTTGTTGAGACGACTTTTGCCAGGACCGAATTGTCACAGTAAGGGAATCATCATGATTCCTCATGGAGCAGAGTTGTAGTCCAGGGTTCCCGTTTTCTAGGGCAGAAGAGTTCTGTTCACCTGGGGGTGGGTCCCAGCCCTTCCAATATCATTTCTCCAAAGGCATCAACTCTCAGGACTTTTCCATTGAATAGGGCGCTTGTTTTTATTGTGGTGTTCATGGCCATCTACAGCGGGAGTTTCCGAACATTCATAGTAGTCATCGTGTACTGGGAGCTCCTCTTCAGGTTCCTCCTTTGAGACAGTTCCAGCAGAGGCAACAATAGCAGTTTTCACCAGCTTTAGATCACCAAAGGTTATATGGGGCACGTAGAGGACAACCTCATGATTCCCCTATCCCTAGAGAGCAAAGCACATATGTGGTGGTGTTTGTCATCAGGGTCAGAGAGGCCATGGAGGAGTCCGTGTCAGTTTCATGCTCTAGAACTGCCAGCACCAGAGAAGCATGATGTCATTGGAGGTACCCTTTCCTTGTTTTCTACCTTGGTGTATGCCTTCATTGATTTAGGAGAGACACACTCCTTCATGTCACCTACCCTTATCCATGCTTTGGGACATGAGGTAGAGAGGCTTACATTGCCCTTGGCCTTGACTATTCCAGTTGGTGTTCGAGCTAACTTGTTTGAAGTATGTAGAGACTGTGAGCTATTGTTGGGGCAACACCACTCTTGGGGAGATTTCCTATGTTTATAAATACAACCGAATGATTTCATCCTCAGCATGGATTGGTTATATTTACTACAGGCTATGGTGGATATCTTCAGGAATAAGGTCATCTTCCTTGGTGCTGATGGAAAGCAGGTGGTGTTTTTTGGTGAGCGAGATCCTCGGATAGGTCATAGGAGCATTCCAAATTTATCTTCCATAATGGCCGAATTGATGCCAGGATCTTCAGAGGTTCTATAGTTATCGTTTCCAAGGGTCGTAGAGGAGTACCTGGATATGTTTCCAGAAGAGGATGAAGCCTTACCCCCATGATGAGAGATCGAGTTTGGGATCGAGATACAGCTTGGAGTGTCTCCTATCTCTATGTCTCCGTATAGGATGGCCCCTTCTGAGTTACTGGAGCTATGTATATAGCTTGATGGTTTGTTGTAGTGTGGTTTTGTTCGGACAAGTGTTTCACCATGGGGTGCACCAGTCTTGTTCATGATGCAGGCTAACAGCAGTTTACAGTTGTGTGTCAATTATCTTCTCTTAAACAATGTAACAATAAAAAATCGCTATCCCCTTCTATGGATTTATGACTTATTCGATCAACTGAAGGGTGCAAGTTGGTTCTCAAATATCAACTTGCGGTCAGGATATCATCAGATGCGTGCGAAGGATGTGGATATTCAAAGACTGCTTTATGATGTTTTCATGGGCATTATGAATTCATTGTAATGCCGTTCAGTGTGCCAAATGCTCCAGATGTGTTCAAGGGAGTGATAAATGATCTGTTCTGTTAGTTCCTGGACAAGTTCGTTTTATTCATCATCGATGACATCCTTGTGTACTCCTTGTATTAAGAGGATCATGATGATCATCTACGAGCTGTTTTGGGAGTCCATCATAGACATCAGCTATTTGGGAAGTTATAGAAATTGAGTTTTGTGCTCGAGAAGTCCGTTTCTTCAGGCATGTGGTTTCCAACAGGGAGTAGCTGTGGATCCATCAAAGATATGAGCAGTTGTGTCTTGGGCAGCCCCCAAGATAGTGTCAGAGGTGTGAAGATTCCTTTGTCTCGCAGGCTATTACATGAGGTTTGTATCCAATTTCTCATGGGTTGATGCACCTCTAACAGATTTGACCAGGAAGGATTAGGCCTTCGTATGGAATGATCAGTGTCAAGAAGACTTTGAGTATCTAACAGAGAAGTTAGTAAGTTCTTCAGTCCTTTGTCTTCCATTTGAGGGAGTCCAGTTTGATTTTTTCTGTGATGCATTGTATCTAGGGTTAGGATGTGTTCTCATGCAGCAGAGGTCAGTTGATTCTTATGGGTCTCGGTAGTTACGCACCCATGAATGCAACTATGCCACCCAGGATCTTGATTTTGGAAGCCATGTTGTTTGCTCTAAAGTTGTGGATACATTACCTCATTGGTGAGTGCTTTGTGGTGTTCACCGACCATAAGTGTTTGAGGTATGTTTTCTCCCAGCATGACCTGAACATGAAGCAACATCGATGGATGGAGATGTTGTAGGAATATGACTGCGAAATAACATATACACCTGGAAAGTGGAATGTTGTAGCTGATGTGTTAAGCCGAAGGTCACGTAGAATTGTTGTGCGTGAATCTGTTGATTCCTGGAGAGTAATGGAGGAACCGTCAGCTTTTCATCTTGACACGAGAGAAGTTGGGGGTAAGATCTTGTCTTCTCCAGATGACGGTGTAGTAATCGCTGATGTAGAGGGTGGAAGAGTCCTAGTTCGGGAATCTTTAGGTGGTTGTCTGGAGAGACCGAGTTGTTTGTGGTGAAGCCTCTGATGGTTGGTCTAAGGATGAATAACACATAGTGTTGTATCAAGGAAGGATTTTTTATCCGTTTCCGATGCGCGAGACAATTCTTAGAGAGTTCCATAGTTCACCTCTAGCAGTACATCCTAGCGTGACACAGATATACCGGGCATTGAGGAGCTAGTTTTGGTGGCCTGGGAAGAAGCGCACGGTTTCAGAGTTTGTGTCTCGATATTTAGTCTTCCAGAACATGAAGGTCGGACACCATGTTCTGTGTGGTCTTCTCCAGCCATTGGCGATTCCTTAATTGAAGTGGGAGGATATCTCAATGGTCATTGTTACTGGTTTACCTTGAGCTCCGGGAGGACACGATGCTATTTGGGTTGTAGTGGATCGTTTTACAAAATTGCACCACTTCATAACGATCAAGGAGTTGAGCTCAGTGGATGTTTGGTCAAACCAGTATCTAGAGGAGGTTGTGAGACTTCATGGAGTCCCTAGGATGATCATATCTGATCGAGATCCTCTTTTTACCTCTATCGTGTGGAATGGTCTCCTACATGCATTTGGTTCTCAGTTATTCCTTAGCACTTCTTTTAACCCTCAAACGGATGGTCAGACAGAGAAAACTATCCAGACTCATGAAGACATGTTACTATCATGGGTTCTTGATTTTGGAGGCTCTATGATTAGGAACCTACCCTGGGTGGAGTTTTCTTACAATAAAATTTTTCACTCCACCATCAGTACGGCACTGTTGGATGCCTTTTATGGCCGACCATACAGTTCTCTGTTGTGCTGGACTGGGGTTAGAGAGTCAGGAATTCTTTGACCGGAACTAGTGCAGAATAAACAAAGATGGTTTAGGTGATTTGTGAGAGGATTAAGGCAGTGAAAGATCATCAGAAATCCTATGATGATCAAAGGATGAGACCCTTGGAGTTTAATATATTGGATCATGTGTCTCTGAAGGTGACTCCCCATCATGGGCAGTGATGGTTTGGTTGTGGGATTAAGCTTTCTCCTTGGTTTGTTAGGCCTTTTGAGGTGTCATCTCGTGTTGGAGATGTGGCGTATCGAGTGGCACTTCCCCCTCAGATGAGTTGGATACATGATTTTTTCCATGTATCACAGTTATGTCATTATCTTCATGATGACGCCCATATCATCCATTGGGGATAGATCAATATTGATGATGATACCACCATTAAGGTGAGTGACCTGTGGAGAACCAAGACCGCAAGGAGAAGGTGTTGTGCGGGCATTCCATCCCCTTAGTTCATTTCTTGTGGTGACATAGTGGCATGAAAAAGAGTACTTGGGAACGTGAGACACAGATACGTGCTCAGTACCTAGAATAGTTTGAAGTTTGACTCTTTTCATGAATGGTTGAAACTTTTGTGTTTATAAAACTTTCATGTTTACGAGATGGATCCCTTTGTTGCTTTGGTGGATTTCTCTCTTTTGAGAGGTATCTTGAGGGGTGGTTGTATAGAACCTGTTTCATTTTTTTCTCTTTAGGTGGGTTTTGGATTCTCGAGGACAAGAATGTTTTGAGAGGTATCTGATGTAATGGGCTAGACCTCTCGAGTCCATTACTTTGTGAAAAAATGTGGTGCTAGAGGTGTTTCTGGAGGTCAAGGTGAATTGGTGTGCACTTGGGTGGAGTTTTTAAGGAATTATAAAGGGTTATGGCCTTCGCACAGGAGGCGCACAGTTTGCCTAAACCGTACGGCCAAACTGTACAAGGCTGGTCTTGGAGGTAGTGGCTAACGCACGATTATCACACGGTTTCTCTAACCATGCAGAATAACCGTGCGAGGAGTGTTGTCGAGGTAGAAGCTAACACACGGTTAGCGCACGGTTTGTTAAATTGTGTGGAATACTCATGCATGTACTTAAAGATAGATCCTAAATTTTTGGATCATGACCATTTTGCCTTTAATCATTTTGATTCATCCCCTAATCAGCAATAACATGGGATTACCCTTCCTTGGAGGTGGAAGAACCTCTCCAAAGTGTTTTGGAGGTGATCCGGAGGCTTCTCTATGCAAATTGAAGCCAGTTTCTTAAGGTGTGTCCTCGTTCTTGTTTGGTTTCATAGATATTCTTAGATATACTCCTCCTCTCCTCTCGTATTCATAGATCTATTCCCATTATGGGTAGATCTAAGTATGTGGATGTCGAAAATGACGATCTTTGGTCATTGTTGTGTTAGGAGAGGATATCCTAGGAGGATTTGTGGAGAATCGACCCGGGTTTTGGGCGTTCAACGATCGTTGTGGATTTCCTCGAAAACCATTGAGGTAGGGGATTTGAGGATTCTCTCATTATTATATGGAATCGTCGAGTTCTCATGATTTAGCACTTTGGATCACAATGTATTTAACCTAATCAAATACATTTACCGGATTAAATTAATTGGCTTGATCACATGTTGTTGCTTTGTACCATGATAACGGTTTGAATCTTGATTTTCTAGATAGTGTGATATATATGCCTTGCTTGTTACCATGTTTATCTTGATGAAATTGATAAATACTGTAAATCTAGAAATAATTGATAATTAATTGGCTAAAAATATTGATTCATGAAAAGGAATCTGGTTCTCCTGGTAATTTGATGTTGATTACGCTGGCATAGTAAGCATGTTTAATCCATGTGATAGCATACTATTTTGGTTCATTATATTGGAACAAATGAATTGAATATGTAAATTCATGATGGATTTATGAACTTGATCTTTGAATTCCATGAAGGGTTCAGAGTTACCCTCTTGTTGTGAATTATGGCTAAAAGCCCATTTGATGTGATGATTGTTTTCTTATTGCTTGTGCTATACTGTGACCCTAGAGGGGTGTGGTGATATCTTGTGTTGTTATGTGTCCCTGGAGGGGTGTTGTGATATGTGGAGGTAGGGAGGCCTTGTGATAGTGGCATCAGATGATGCCTAGAGTGGCGAGATGCATCGGTTTATGCATGTGGGTTTCGTAGAGGACACCAGGGATGATGGTATGGAATTGATATGTTGGCTGGATGTTTGGTGGTTTGATTGGTTGTTATCTACATTAATTTTACCCACTACTCAAGGAAGATGTTTTTTCTTAACCTTCATCAAAAAGGGGTGAAGACATTCATGGTATGCCTCATGCATTCCGTGTTTATCCTCTAGAGGGAGAATGGGCCTATGCTCTTAATATATGTGGCAAAGACTCGAAGGGTATTACACCTACTCACCCTGTTGAGCCACCTTGTGTTTAGTAACCTAGGATTATTTTTTAGAATGCCAGGGAATATGGGAATGTATTCCTAAAAAGAATGTTTGGATAAATGGTGATAATCCACGGGTCTATAGATTCTAGAATTTAATGTTGATGTTGTAACTTTAAAGGAACAATAAATTTTTGAATTTGATGCCAAGAAAGATTAAAGGTGGTTTTTGTTCATGGTTAATTAACACACAACGAATATTTTAGAATATATTAGATTTGATGAAAAGGGATTAAAGTAATATAATGATGTTATTTAACTGGTGGTGTTATTATAGGAATCCTAGTCTTAGAAATAGTAGCTTGGAGTCTGAGAGATGTTAGCTGCATTTGAGGCTAATACTAGGTTATGCCGATAGTGTGGTTGTGAGTAATATATATTCTGTACCTTTTGTGTTTCTATATGATTCTCCACCCTAATAGTATGGGAAACTGACACCCCAGGGATTCTGAGCCCTAGGGGGTGTTTTCCCCAATATTCTGATGGGACAGTGAATGGTTGACTATCCCCTTTGACCCCTATCTATTCTCTTGGTAGATACTAGTGCCATTGCCACAGCTGTTATATTTCCCCATATATATGTGTACAGGTCTACAATGGCTTGTGGTTATTTCCACACATATATTCTGGATATAGTATCCTATGGACTACTATAGGTGTAACCTGTATAGGTTGTGATGGATTGAGGATCCTTACGCGGTGTATGGGATGTAATGGCTTGAGGTACAATACCCAACATAAGATACATGTTATGTGGTCTGTGGTGGCTCCAAGAATCTACCTGGTAATTTTTTTTTGGTGAGGATGTTGTGCTGCTTTGCCCAGGTGTCTACGGGAATGCCTTTGTGGTGCACGTGGTGCAGATTGTGGATTTAAGCACATGTTTATATGGGCAAGCCTTTGTAGAGAGATTCACATGACGTATGTCGTTGGGGAAAAGTAGAAAACTAGTGGGGAAGTAGTAGCATGGAGCCCTTGATATTGTTTACTTTATGCTATATTATTGTATTCATTACTTGGTGAGAGTATCCATGGTGAGGTGGGGAACATAGTATTCTTTTTTAGGAAAGAGATAGTTTCACTTATTGTTCTCTGTGATTTAGCATGCTTTCTTTAATTTTGCATGAGAGGCTTAAGGGAGGATCCTACTGAGTATACTGTTATACTCACCCTACGTATATATAGACTATTTTCAATGTCATTTGGAGAAGGATGGAGATCAGGCTGGTTACTACTAGCTTGTTGTTGCAGGAGCTGTTCAGGCTTGTGATTGCTATCGTTTTACATTATTTTGGGTACTTGTAGTTTTCCCCATTCAGTTGTAGAACTTTTGAATGGAATTTCATATATGAACATGTGTTTCTTTTATATTTCAGTTGGAGTTGTTTGGTGTATATCTTATCTCTATCTTCCGCATGTGTTCTCTTAGAGGGTAATGCCTCCCATTTGTGTGTTACTATACCATCAGTGCTAGTCGCCAACCCAGGGCCTACTAGAGGAGGGAATCGGGGGTCATTATCTCCTTTCTCACGTTACTGGCCTAGGAGGGGTACATTTTGTCGGGAGGGGGTCATGACATATAATTATAGGATAAAACAATTAATGTTTTGGTAAGGTAGAGATTATGTGGGCTTCCTAATAATACATCCACATTCAGATAGTATTATTGTATGTGCATTTGGAAAAAATAAATAAAGGGGTAACCATCCTTAAAATTGTTGGTTAATTATATATCAACCATAATTCCAGTTCATGGTGAGTGTTATCTTACAATTCACCTGGCATAACACCCTTGGGGATATTCTTGGGACAATTACCATATAATTAAACAACTATTACAATTGTTGATAGAGTAGAGCCTATTGAAACCTATGATATTTTATTGTAATGTGGGATAAATAAAAATAGTAATGGGTTAATAATTATAGGTTTAATCATATGGTTAATGAAATAGATACCCCTTCGAGTATTAATGTGATTAATTTATAATATTATTAAGGGTTTTTTAAGCATTAATGGGAATATAAACCTTTGGTTTAGTATATGTTTTACTGAAGTGATTATCTAAAAATAATTTTATACTATCTTGACAACACATGTTAAATGTTCTTGATAATCCTTAGGTATAATTTTTTCACTCATGTTGAGGTATTATGTTTTATTGGTATAAACGAGTTAGAAGCTTTTGGGAATACATTGTTATTGTATAGATAACCAAATAATTGAAAAGTTATATGGGGAATTTGTGATTATTGTTATTTTAAAAGAAGTGAACTATATTAGGTATATATGATAGAGTTAAAAATAATTATATAAATGAAGGTTATGTGAATTTATTGGTACATATATTATATTATTGTGATATTATTGTTATTTACAATATTAATGGAAGCAAATAGCATATTTTTTGGAGTATTTGATTTATAACAATTCTGATCATTATTAGACTCTTTAACGTGATGTATTACATAAAATTTCACTAATGAAAACATTGAGGATTTATTGGTCTATTGTCTAAGGAAATTATTCACATTACAAGAAAATGTAATACAAAAAATACAACATCTTTATTGAGGACTTCCTTTACAAGAGAACAATATTCCCTCGCACTTAGCATTACCTTGGATAACATGAAGACATACATGTGAAAATGGTGAGCTGTAAAGCCCAATAATGGAAAAAAAATTTATAACATGAAGAATAAAATACATGCTATGAATTGACAATCAATAGAGCATAATATAATCATTAACATAATGTCATGATATAACATGACTATCATAACATGGAGATGTGGAAACATCATTTAACATGATATTAGCATGAGCGAATGCTCATAGCACATAGAGTATGAGTAAACCCTGAATTAACATGAATTAGTAAGAGTAAACACTTATTTTCCATTACATACCACAATACTTATCTTTAACCAATGCATTGGAGCGCTATCAGGGTGAACCCTTTTTAATCATTTCATTTCATGCACAAGTGTGCCACATAGATCATACAACATGGATTAATTCAACATAAGAAGTTATTATATGATTAAGGAATGTGAAACAAATAAATTTAGGTACCATAAAATATTTATATGTGTATAAAGTTGAATACCCTTGATAGAGACATGGGTATGGTAGTCACTATATAATGATTTTGCATGGAAAATCACAGTGTAATTCTGAAAACATAACAACGTGACATAAAAATTCATAAAAATTATTAATGAGAGTAAAAAGGGTATCTCATTATATTTACATGAAATTGAAAGTAATGGGGTCATATATATACATGTCCCAACATATGGAATTTGGAATTCAAAGGTGTAACATAATATATAAACCTGAAAAATTGGAGAAATGGAATAAATCTCATGAAATTTCGGCATGATAACAGGTGTACAATGGAGAGATTAATGAGAGAGAAAGAGGTATTTCTTCATTAATACACAAGGAAGGAAAGATGTGGGAGGGTTTAAATCATACCATAACATTTTTAATTGAAAATAAAATGTTTTAACAATCAAACAAAATTTGGACCAAAATAAGAAAGGAAGAAATCCCTAACCTGGAAGTGTGATCCCAATGGCTTCAGAGAGGATAGAGAGAGGATTCTTGGGAACTTGGGGAAACTTGTAAGGATTCTAGAGATATGTGGTTAGGGGTTGGTCATGCTCCAAATGAATTTATATTAGAGTAATGGGAGGTTTAGTTTGTTTATATATTAAGGGAGAGGGAATTCTTAATTATTTTGGATTTGGACACTACAAATTAAACATATTAAAACAAAAAACAATCCCTGGGTTATTGACCATGGTTTTTTCCAAATAGCAGTGGAAAAAATTATTTTATAAGTCCAATGTCTGAACTTATTAAAATATTAGGATTTATTTTGTGGAGGTGAGTCAAACTCTAATGGAAATCATTTTAAAATGTTAAAATGTTTTATAAGTCCTGGAGGGTCCACTATAGATTTATAAAATAAATATATCAAATATAAAATAAAAATATTTTAATAGTAATCATATATTGTCTGAACATACCTTTTATTTTAATTCATTATGTCACTATTGGGTCACTATGATTTCATAAACTACATTATATATCTAAACGGTATTTAATTTTTACCCAAAAATGTGACTGTCCAAGAAAATTATGAAAAAATTAATATTGGATAATTTCTACATCATGATTCAAAAAAAAATATTAACTCAATACAAATAATTTTCTAAATATGTGCATTTTATCTTTTAATATTAAAAAATAAATTTATTGAAAATTCATCGGTTTTGACAAAAATAGTTTTCAAGCTTTAATAAAAAATAAAATTTTATTCATAAATATTATAGGATAATTTATATTTAATAATAATAAATTTAGTAATTATATTTTATTAAAATATTTTTTAATTAAAAAATCCATTAATTCAGAAATATATATTTCTTAATTGAAAATGAAGTAAAAATACTATTTTTTCATTAAAAAATATTAATAAATGAATAATAAAAAAATGAATGTATACTATTGATTCTATACAAAAAAATACACATAATAATATTTATAGGTTCTTATTACATAACCCCTTATAACACCCTCATAAGACCTAATGGTTAGGTGTGCGACAGTGAAAAACTCTTGGGGCAGCTCAGATTACAAAACTCATGTGGTAATCTCTATTACGATCCACTTCTCTTGTAGTCGATTATTTTCAAGATTAGCATGTTTTTGCTCAGATTAGGCTTGGTCAAGAGAAAATCCAAGTGATGCTACCTCCTTTCCAAGATCCAACAAATGTGATTCATAAGGAATAATTCTACTGGATGAGGCCATCAATTCATTTGTCTGAGTAAATTGGATTTGATAAAAACTTATATCTATACAATTAATGTGATCGGAGTTCAATAGATTTATTAGAAACGGAAACAATTATTAACAGTATTTTAAAATTCAAAAATATAAAATCAATGATGTCTATATGATTTATATAACCATTTTACATAATTATACATTTAATTTAATCAAGAGGAATGTCCATTAATAAATGCTAGTTTGTTACAATATTCCCCCTAATTAATATCAACCTCTAAATTTCTTTCTCCCACAATAAACCAATGAGTGTATCTCTTCTTTATCATATCCTTTGATTCCCACATTTCTTCTTCAAACTTGTGGTTTTCCACAACACCTTGATGAGGTGCATTGTCTTATTTTGTATAACTTTTCTATTTTATCTAAGATATCCACTAGCCTCTCATTATTGGATAGGTCTTTTTAAAATGGTACCACCAAAAGATTGAGTATATGTGATGAGTTAGTTTTCTACTTCCCAAAGATTTATACATGGAATACACTATGTACATGAGATAAGTTCGGTGGGAGTGATAGTCGATAAGTCAATACTCTAATGAAATCTAGGATATGAAAAGGGTTGATGTACATTTGACTAAGATTTCCCTTATTCCCAAATCTCATAAATCCTTTTCATAGTGATATGCAGAGAAATACCATATCTCAAACTTCAAACTCTAGGTCGCATCGATGATTATAAGCATAACTATATTGTTAACTCTAATAAGAATTAATGTTATTCTGAATGGTCTTAACCTTCTCCACCATTTCATTGATAATTTTTGACCTAGGATATTTTGACCCCCAAATTCATCTCAACATGTTGGTGTTCTACACCTCTCCCCATAAAGGGCTTTATATGGATCCATTTGGATGGATTAGTGGAAACTATTATTGTAAGAGAACTCAAACCATGTAATATATTGATCACATCCTCCTTAAAATTCCATTAAGCTTGCTTTATACATGTCCTTAAATGTTTGGATAGTCCGCTCAGATTGGCCATTAGGTTGAGGATGATTAGTTGTACTGAAGTTCAACTCAGTATATAGAGCATGTTGGAGACTCTTTTAGAACATAGAGGTGAATCTTGGATCTCAATCAGACAAAATTGAATGTCGAACCACATGCATCTTTACCACTTCTATTATGTATATCCATGATAGTTTATCCAATGTGAAATCCTCTCAAATTTAAATGAATTTTTAAGTCTTTTATCGATGATTCATAATAACCCATATATCATTTTTTCATTAGATGTCTTAAGAAGTCTGGAAAACATGTCAATGGTAGGGTTCTACCATTACCTTATTGGCATCGTTAAAGGTCGTGTCATCCCCTTAGAATACTGCCTCTCATCCATCACTTACTGACATACTGGGAACTTTGATACATACTCAGTGATCTCTTTATTTATATTATCCAAAAAATAATACTCTCATAGATCATGATAAATTATTTTGTTTTCTTAGTGAATGGTGAAATTTTAACTATGCACATCATCTAAAATTTCATTCCATAACGTTAAAATTGATGGAACACATAGTCTTGGACAAAATCTCACAATTCATTCTTTATTAACATTGTTCTCTGAGAATTTCCCTTTTATGATATTTTCCACTTTCTTCTGATTTCCTAAATCATTCTTTTGATCATCCTTTAACCTTTCCAAAAGGGACGGTTGAGAAATCATGTTTGAATAGATTGAGGATATTCCCTTGTCTATGATTCCCATGTCTATCATCATCAAATATAAAAAGATCATATCCTTTAAAATTCTCATCAATGATAGAATTGGTTGGTCCATTCAACATAGAGCATCAACCACCTTGTTTGATTTCCCAAAGTGGTAATAGATTGATCATTCATAGTCCTTGATCAGCTCTAACTATCTTCTTTGGTGCATGTTAAACTCTTTCTCTTTGAATATATACTTAAGACTTTTTTTATCTGTATATATTTCACAGTTCTCCCCAAATAATAAATTTCACCAAACATTTAGTGTGATGATTACTACATCCAACTCCAAATCATGTGTTGGATAGTTTTAATCATAAAAATTTGAATTCCTTGAAGAATAGAAAAAGAATTTTTAATTTTTCATCAACAGAAAGCCTCTTCCCATCTTCAAAGAATAACTGAATTCCACAAAAATTTCTCCACTTGTGGGTAGTGTGAGCAAGGGTGTAGTGATAAGGAACCTTTTCAACTCCTTGATGATATCTTAACATTCATAACTCCAAGAAAACATCCCTCCACTTATATTTTTCTTGGTAAAAGTGTGTTAAAATCATGAACAATTTCTCACAAATCAGTTATTATATCCAACTAACCCTTGGAAGCTACGGATATCCATCATAGATGTATTCCTCGTCCTCACCTCAATTGCGTTTTTCTTGGAGGGATACAACGATATCACATTGATTATGATGATATGGCCCAGGAATGAGACTTACTTCAACCAAAACTCACACTTTCTATAATTTTCAGAAAGCTTATCCTTTCACAAGGTCTCTAGTACATGTCTTAGATGATCCTCATGCTTCTCATTGGTTTTAGAGTATATTAGAATATCGTCTATAAATAATACCATTTATTTGTCAAGTTAATCTCTATAGACTCTATTTATCCAGTCCATGAATATTGTTGGAGCATTAGGGATCCAAAAAAGAATTAGTATGAATTCATAGTTCCTGTACGTTATAAAAAAATAAATCTTGGGGATATCTGCCTTCTTCACCTTCACATGGTAATATCTTCACCATGAATAAAACTTGATGAAATATTTTTATCCACATAGATGATCGAACAAGTCATCAATTTAGGGAAGAGGATAATCATTCTTTATCGTCATTTTTTTGAGCTCGTGATAATTAATGGAATGAAGCATTGACCCAACCTTCTTCATGATGAAGAGGACTAATGAATCCCATGGCGAAGAACATGGAAATATAAACCCTTTATCTAGATTCTCCTTTAGTTGTTTCTTTATATCCTCATGTTCTAAAATAGCCATTATATATAGAGTCTTGGATATTGGTAAAACCCAAGTATAAGAGAAATTGAGTATTCAACATCTCTTTTAGGAGGAAGACCAAGATATTTCTTGGGAAACACTTTAGAGAATTCCCTCAAAATATTGATGTTTTCAGGGATGGTTTCTTCCTTATACTCAATCATCTACGAAAGATATGCATTATCATAATGAATTAATTTCCATTCTTGAGATGTTGATGAAAAATAAGATTCATCCTCCATACAATTGTACAGAATTATGGGACAATTTTTTATATAGAGAGTGATTTTCCTCTCACAAAAATTTTAGTTGACTCTATATAGGGAAAGCCAATCCATGCCATGAATTGATTCAAATTCTATAATAAGGAGTATTACTTGGTTCCCTGGGAAATTAAATCCATATATTTTGTCCTGGGAGGAGTTATATTCATTGTATATAATAATTTCTCCATTTTCCATTCTCACCGACATCTCTACTTCCATGATTTGTGGTGTTGTTGGGATTGTTCTAGAAAACATGTGCGATATAAAATAATGTATAGAACCAGAATCAAAAAGTAATATCTCTATTTTTTAATGAATAAATAATATACCTATCACCACTTCATTGTTGAGATTATTTTCGGTGGTAGTGATAGGAAAAGACCTCCCTTGCTGCCTTGGAAGTTATTGGTTGCCTCTAAAAACACTTTGATTAGGGAACTCATTTTAAAAGTTCCCTAGTACATTGCATTTGAGGAAATTAACAATTCATTGAGGGTTGAACAGAGTGTTCCTTTCCTTTATCGATAAAATGGGGTTTTCATTATAGAATTTAATGGTCAAGTCCCCTTCTCTGCCATAGCTAAAGAATTTACTCATCCCCTTCAGTCAATTTATAGTGTTCTTATTTCCACACCTTTTTCAATTGGGGTGCTGAAATTTATTATCACATTTGGATTTTTCCATCAGACAACCAGAATTAAAGTCCAATTTCTACTTATTATCCTCATTATACCCCTGAGATTCACTAATCTCCACTTAAAAATTGATTGAACATCAGAAAATTTCCCCATAGATATCAAAGTCTCATATTTCAAGGGATTTCTGTAGACTAGTTTTTATCCCACTAAAGAAGAGTTCAACCTTTCATTATAGATTACTCACAAAGTCAGAGGCATATTTTGAAATCCCTATGATGTTTTCCTCATACACTCTAATGGATTTGTCATCTTTTTTCTTGATGGAAAGGATTTACCATTCAATATTAAGTGGGAGGGTTCATGGAAAATATTTATCAAAAACCATTTTTTGGAAATCCTTCCATTCCAAATTCATGATATTTTCCCAAAGATTCATATTTTTAAACAATTTCCATAATTTATTAGCTCCACCCTTTATACGATAAGAAGCTAGATAAACCTCCTCTTGTTTGGAACAATGATGGATGGAAAAGATCTTATCAATGGAGTTGATCCGTTGTTCAGAAATTGAGGGATCATATGATCCATTAAAATTAAGACGCCATTGCCTCATGGAGCTCTTGATTGTGACTTTTTTTTATTGGTAGGGGGCATGGAAATTCCTCTTGACCCATGATTCTATTAAAAACACGAGTTAAATAAGAGAGTATAATGATATTGTTTTTGATTCCCGCTCCCATCAGATGGGAAATTTTATTAGAATAGTCATCACATTGATCTAAATATAAGTTGGTAGTCTGATTCCTTTAATTACTAGATATTGGATAGAATAAAATCCATGTTATGGGTAACACATAAATGGTAATGTAGATAATGAAAGGAATAACATGTATGTAAAATTTAATTCCTTAACTTATGAATTTATAAGATTTAATCTACATTATCCATGATCAACTTCCCAACATATATGCTTATGTTCATTTTTTATTACCTTAATAATGTTTCATATCAATATTAGGAATTTACTAAATCATATCCCTTGGGATTATCATAACAAAGAGTTCATTAAGGCCCGTTTTTGTGCACCAGTTCGCATTAGATTCTAGATTGAAGTGGTGTTTTTGGGTTTTACCCCTAGATACATCTATTCCAGAGCCACTTCTAGTTGCTCTTATCAATACAATAATGTATTTTTTTAATAAACCACTTGATCTATACACAAAAAAAATTAGGCATGTTTTTATTATACTTAGTCTTATCCCTATGGTTTTCACTTTGGTTTTGTAATCCTAATCCCAAAAATAATAAAACAGATCCTCTGATACCAACTATATCAACCTTGATCATTATTATACACATTAACATGATTTATTAAATAAAATTTCACTTAAGACAACTTGGATATTGAGAGGTCAAGTGTCTTTGGAAATTAGTGATATTACAAGAATACTTAATACATAAACATACAACATCCTTATTGGAAAATTAATTTACATGGACACAACATTCCCACATACATAGAATTGAATGGGATAACCGGAGGATAGACATGATAAAAGGGTGATATATAAAGCCCAATAAGGGAGTAAAAATGGAATTACATGAATATTACAATGCATGTTCTGAATTATGCATAACAATGGAGCATAAGATAAGAATTAACATAAAGGCATGATATAACATGATTATAATAACATGGAGATGTGGCGACAACATTTAACATGATATTAGTATGATACAAGGATAATTGAAAATGGAGCACCATTAAACCCTCATTTCACTTGAATTATAATTGTTATACCATTATTTCATTTGATGTATCATGATATTAAGCTTTATCCAATGCATTGGAGTGCGCTCCTGGCACTCCATTCTTAATCATTTCATTTCCTGTGTATGTGTGCCACATATATCATACATCAAGGATTCGTTCAACATAATAAGTTTTTCCACAATTATGGAATTTGGAATAAATACATGCTAGTACCATTAAATATGTATATGTTCATAATGGTGAACCCCCTTGATAGAGTCATGGCTGTGGTATTCTCTACACAATGATTGTTTCTCGGAAAATCATGGTGCAATTTTGACAACATAATGACATGACATAAAAAATAATAAAAATAATTGATGAGAAAAAATTAGTATCTAATCATATGTAAAACAAATGTAAATTAATGGGTTAATATAGATATATTCCCTATCATATAGAATTTGTAAATTTAAGGTGTAACATAATAAAGAAATTTTATGATAGTGGAGAAATGGAATAACTCTCATGAAATTTCGGCATGGTAATGGATGTACATGGGAGGGATTAATATGAGAGAAATATATATATCATCATAAAAAAAATTCAAGAAGTATGGAAGTTTTCTGAATTCATATCCCAACATTTTATATGAAAATAAATTAGTTTAAAAATATAAATAATCTTGGAAAAGATTAAAGACGAAATCCCTTATTTGGAAGTGTGATTACAAAATCATGGGAGAGGCATGAGAGAGGCTTCATGCGATATTGGGGAACTTTGGGAGGATTATTGATAGAAGAGGTCAAGGGTTGGTGGAGCTGCAAATGGTTTTAGTGAAGAGGAATGGTAGTTTGAGTGGATTTATATTGGAAGGGAGTAGGAATTCATTATTATTTAGGTTTTGGACAATACACATAATTCTAATAAAAACCAAAAACAATCCCATGGTTTTAAAAAAAAGGATTTTATAATATTATTTTATATGCAATGGACGAATGTATTAAAATAATAGACTTTATTATGTGGTGTTGAGTCACCCTTTCAAGGAAATCATTTTAAAATGTTAAAATGTCTTATAAGTCTTGGAGGGTCAACTAAGCCATTTCATAATATATCAAACAAATCTAAAATCACATTATTTTAATGTTAAAACATATATCGCCCAAAAATAACTTTTATAGTATTTTTTACCTCAATATTGGCTCATTATGTTTTCATAAAACACATTATATATTTAAATAGATTTTTATGTTTTACTAAAAAAACAACTGTCACAAAAAATTATGAAAAATTAACGTTTGGATAATTCTGATCTCCTGATTCCAAAAATAATATTAATCTTATCTAAATAATTATATAAATATGTGGATTGTCACTTTTAAAATAAAAAATGACATTTATTGAAAATTCATGGGTTTTGAAAAAAACAGTTTTCAAACCTTTAAAAAATTACAATTGTATTCATAAATATTATATGATCATTTATATTTAATAAAAATTAATTTAGTTAAAATATTTTATTAAAATATAATTAATTCCAAAATACATTAATTCATAAAAATATATTTCCTAGTTTAATATAAATTTGAAATACTATTTTTGAAATAAAAACTATTTTCTAAGAAACAATAATAGAAGTAATGTACAGTATTAATTATATAAAAAAATAATACACATAATCCTGGTTCTAGGGTGTAGATACATAACCCCTTATAACACCTGCATACAACCTGAAGGTAAAGTCCATGATGTTTATAGTATTTTGGGGAGGCTCGGATAATATCGTTCAGGTGGTAATATCTATTAACTTCTACTTATCCTATAGGCAATTATTCTCATGATTAATGTGTTGAAGCTCGTCTTGAGCTTGGTCAAGAGTGATGTCTTCTGATGCTACCTCATTTCTAAGATCCGTGAAATTGGTTTTGTATAGAGAAATTAAATTGGATGATGCCATAGCTTCATTTTTCTGAGTTAATTTGATTTTTTAAGGATAATATTTATACTAATCATGTGATCACTTTTCAATGGCTATATAAACAATGATTAAAATTCTAAATGGTATTATAAAATCCAAAAACATAAAACCAAGGAAGTGCATATGTTTTATATTAACAGTTTAGATAATAAGAAATGTATTTAAATCAATAGGAATTTTTATTAATAGAATCTTGGGTCGTTACATGATTAGTTTTTATTAATTCAAATTATATAAATAAATGAATAAATGAATGATTAATATTATTAGAGACTACAGCTAGGTTAAACAAAAAAAATTTGTGATAAAATATTTTTCAATTTTGGGTCGAAATATGGATATTTTTTTGGTGAATTAACATGGTGAAATATTTAATTAATGTACTAAGTTTGTCATTATTGTTAATTTTTAGGTTTTAGAGATTAATTTAATATATTTATTCATATTTTATAACTTGTTGTATCCATTTTTGTTTGTAAAATATTCTGGAAAATATTTAATGAGATTTCATCATTTTATGGATCTTAATTTCATTTTAAATATAATTCTAGGTAGTAGGCTTGAAAATAATCATCATTAATAATCATTTTTTATAATAATAGATAACGTAGAGACTTGTCACTGCACAATGAAAAGATGAAATTTTTCTTATGAAATGGAAATAAATAATGTTACTATATCTTTTGATGTTCACTATCACTATATCAAATGAAACCTTATAGATTATTAAAAGTCCCATGAAATAAAAATTTAATCCTTTTACCATAATTTTGGCTGAATTGATGGTATGTTACCTGCTCAAAATGTTTTGGTTTTGTGGTCATTAAAATTCTAATGAACATGTTCCATATCAATATCTATTTCTACTTGGATGTTAGTTCTATTATCCATGTTTATATATTAAAATTCCATTAATTTTATACTTATCTGAAAATTTGAATATGTGAAATTTATGGTAACCATTATGTTTCCCAATTTACCATTTCAATAGAACATTTATTATCCCTCTATATGATGCTAGTTTTCAAAAAAGTTATTTTAAAATATTTGACAATTACTAACCAAGATGAAATTTTTATGGAAACATTTACTTATGATTGAGAGAATGTAACAAGAAAAGAATTTATTTTAAATGAATAATACCCTCTATAACTTTCTTAACCCATAATACTAATCATTATTCAAATTGAGAAATTTTATCAAAATATTATTATTTAAATATGACCTATACTTTAAATTTCTGTGTGTGAATATAAGTAACTAAAATATGAAATATATGTCTAATGGTCCTACTCAATAAAAATTCATTTATTCAAACATAGAAAACATGTCTCTATTTTTAGTGATGTCATTGTTTCCTTCAGTAATGCATTTTTCATCATAACTGAATTTATTCGGTCTTGAATATGGAAACTATAATTGTTATGTAAAATTTTAGAAATATTATTTTATAAAATAATTTTTTAAATAAATATATAATAATTAACATATAGTGAAATTTTGGAATTTTTCTAAATTATTGATTTTCACTAAAGAGTGAAAAATACCAATTTTCAATATACTATATTTTATTTTCATTATATTATCAAATATAAAAGAAAAATTATATTTTTAATTTTGAATTAAATAAAAAAATTATCAATTTTGTTTAAAATAATATAATAAATTACGTATAATCACCATTTTAATTATTTTTATTGAAATTAATTTTTATGCTTAAAACACATTAAAAAATGTTTCCAATTTGTTTTATAGATTATTTTAAAATTAAATTATGTAAATTTTATATATTGAATCATGAAATATAGATATAATATATGGAATTATGAATCTAATTTCTTTAAAAAAACCCATTTTAGTTTTAATTATTAGGAATATTAACTATGGAAAATATTTTTCTCCTCCAAAAGGATAAAATGGGTAATACAGGGTTAAAAATAAAAAATATGTCCCCAAACTCAACCCTAAACAAGTATTAATTTGTTTTTAAGGGATACATTCAACCATATTAATACAAAATTATAATATATGAAAAAGTCGTTTCTATTTACCCTTATAATAATATCTAAAGTAGTTTAGTTTCCAAAAATATCAAAATGTCACTATATTGAGTTTAATATCTATGAAATTTTTAAACATGAGTAAAAATAATTTTTTTAAGTTATCAATGATTATGTTAAATATCAATTATTTTTCTCAAAAAATATATTTTTTATATTTTTTGATATTTAATAACTACATTAAATAATTGTACAATGTAAACACAATGATTTGGAAACTAGTAGAAACATCATTTAATTATTGTGAAAAATCTAAAAGTAATATTTTTATGAGATATTAGTTCCTAAAAAATTTATAGATGCACATATAATACTAGTTTTAATTTAATTGTTTCAATTCAAAATATTTTTCTTTATTTGTGTCTTTAATTTTATATTAAATAAATAGTTTAAAAATCCAAAAGAATGTTATATAATGAAAAACAATTTTCAATAAAATTCTTTAAAAATAAAAGAAATCCTAGACTGGTAAAATATTGTTGTTTAAATAGAATCAAATTTAATCCCTTGACCATTTATATATCAGTTTTTATATTATAATTCAAATTATATCCCCTTAATATCTAAAAATCATTAATGTAGTAATGGTTAAAAATGGAAAATAAGGGGTTTTAGCCAAAAATAATAGTTAAAATGACCGTCACACTATATTAAATCTCATTTGATTGTTTTGTATATACCATATAATTATAACCTTCAAAAGAGAGTCATTTCGGATTCCAATTTTCCAAGAATGTGTGTTAATAATATTTTAAAGACTTAAAAAATTTCAAGTGTGGCACTTAATTCAATTATGAAATGGACTATCCTCACAAAACATCTTCACTAATATTATGATGTTGAGCTAATCCAAAATCAACAAATATAATTCCAAAATATAATTTTTCAAATTTTGTAGGTTATATTATTCCCATAAAACCAATCCATAGGTCATCAAGAAAGGATGTAATAGATGTATACAAAAGAAAAGGTAACCATGTTTACTTACTCTTTTATGTTAATTTTTCTTCTACTAAATATAAATATTTTACACCCATACTAAAATAATAACTCCAGTTTCATCAATATTATGTTATTTTATTATGACTATTTTATATAAAATGTCTCCTTTTTCCCATCATATAGTATGACAAATTCTCAATCATGTGTAAATATGACTTATTAAATCCATGTCGGTGTGTAATTTTTTACATCAACAATTTAATTTTATGGTTATCAAGGTGTAAATTTTTAATATATATGATAATTATGAAAAATAAAAAATTTGGAAATATAATATATTACATTTCTTTTTACCATTGTATCAATTATAAAACAGTTACATAACTTGTGTGTTCCAGTCTACCACCTCTACAAAGTAATGTGATCCTTTTTTCATTTAGGATATACATTGATTGTAATAAGGATAAATTTTATGAATATATATATCTATGAATGATATAATAATTAATTTTAAAATGGGAATTATTATTTAACTTTATTTTTTTGTATCTATTAAAAAGTGAAAACAGAGTCCATACGTACGTACAAACTACCATCTGCATAAACAATGTAATTAATTTTTATATATACAATATTGAATAATGGTTATGAAAATATATATAATGAATAAATTTAATATTTATAATATTAATTTAATTAAATTTATTACTTAACAATCATAAATATAAAATTACCAAAACTAATAAACCAAAATATACATAAAAATGAGAAAATTAAAACTCATAAAAAAATATTTTAACCAATAATTATTAATAAATTGGATATGAAATGTTATAATTTAATATTATTTAATGAATAAAAATATCTTCATGGTATATATTAATAATATATCTAAAACAATAATTTTGTAGTTTAAGTCACATTCAACAATGTATAAGCATGTGGTAAGGGGTTTTTAACTCAATTTTCAATCATGGGGTACTACATCAACTTAATTGACTATGTTATTCCATAGTAATTCATGAAAGAACATATGATTGTATTATTTTTTATTTTAACTTTCTATTGGATTTATTATTTTCATATAAAATCATTTAATTAATTAATTCACACATCTATGATATATCTTAGTAAAGGATTTCGTCACAATTTCAACTCCATTGAGACATATATGGTATTATAAATCTATTTACTTTTATGTCGTGCATATAATACCCTATTTATACATTTAACATTAATATATCTTTATTCATAATGTTTATTGCTTAAATTCAGATTTACACATCCAAGGGTCTACAATTTAAATGTTACCTCATTTATTTTACTATCACTTTTTATAGGATTTTAATTTTTCCTTTGAGGGTATCTTATAATATATCCTTTATAAATATAAAATATGTTCTTACCCTCTAGATTTTAATGGTATTTTATTGTTTTATTCAAACATTTATTCTATTTTTTTCTTTAATCAAGAGAAGAAATTATTAAATGAAAATTCGGGCTTAATTCCCTTTTTAGATAATTATATTTTTATTCCATGTGTATTTTTTAAAATATTTTACTGAAAATGAAATTTTTAATTATTGAAATGATTTAACAATGAAATTTTATGTTATCGATTAATTTTTTACAATATTTTAAGGATATATTTATAATTTTTTTGAGAGGTTCATTTTCAACTACCATAAAAAAATTGAATTATTCTAATCAACATATATAGAGTTAATAAAATTTCAGGGTTCTATAAACATTTTATGATATTTTTATATTTATACAATCTATAATCTATTTCAAATAAAAATATTTAATGATATCAAAGTTTAATATATGTCATATATTTTATTTTATTTGAAAAAATTCATGAACATATTACCAAACATATATTTATGATGAATTAATAGTCATATTTTATATATAATAAATTTTGTACTATGAAAAATTCCCTTGAAATATTCTGTTTCTTATGATTATATTTCATCAGTTGTTATATTTCACATTAATTACCATATTATTTTTAAGATGGATATAAATATTTTATCAAACATATAACATTTCTAAATATGGTGTTTTAATATAAACAATTATTTGACTGAGAGAAGAAATCATTATATTGTGTATTATTTATTCTATATGAATAATAATTTATATGGAATAAAAAATTTAATTTTAATTGATCATTTAATCTGTGAATAATGAATTTGACTTACTATAGGGAATGTGGGGTATGCTTGTAAATAACCCCTCGATGTATTGATAGGTTTCACGAGATAAACTTGTTTGGATAGTTAGGGTATAACTTATATATTTTGGTATATATTCTTTACACAATGCCTTAATTGTATGATTATAAAGGCCAAAATTATGAATTGTATAATTAATTAATCATTTATTGATATCTAGTTGATTATCATAATAGTTAGTAAATCCAAGTAGATGTTTCTTATTTCAATGTTTACTTATATAGATTTATTTTTTCTTTATCTTTTCCTTCAATATTATCATTCATTATCATTTTATTAAATAAATGGATTGTTTTATCAATTATTTACCTAGATATATTTTTTGTACAATATTTTCTCATGATTACATCAAATTTATGTAACCTGTGATGAGAATTTGAGCTCAACCATATTTTTTTAATTTCTCTAGGATCACATGATTTTTAAATAAAGGTTATACATTGTTATTATATATTAAATATTCATGTTATAAAAAAAACAATTAGGTATTGTGTTTTATTCTTTCGAATTGAAAGTGAGCATCAATTATGTATCTAGTTCTGTAAGAGTACAAAAGTGTTCTATACATTGGGATTTGGCCTCATAGATCTAGTGAAAAAGTGAAATAGTAACCACAAATTCTAGTAATCTATTGTCATGGATGTTAATGTAATTATGCTATATATATATATATATTGAATTTTATGATATTTCCATATTAACCTCACCTATGTTGTAAATCCTTACCAATCTCCCAAATTTGATGGGATTTTATTTTCCCCCCATCATCCTGGATGGTGGTTATATAGATGGATGGATACCCCCAATCCCCCCACTTCCATCGATAGTGATTGATATGGGTTAGTTTGGGTGATTACCTAGTGATGATACAGGTTGGTGTTGGAGATTACAAATTGGTGAAAAATTGTTGATATATGGTTGGGGGCTTGCGTAGTAGGAGGATAGAATGTGTTTGATGACATTAACTCTCATGATACCCAACAATCCAGGTTATGTGATGTGGATATGATGTAATGGGGATATAATGTGATGATGTTGTGATGTGATGAGGCTATTTTGTGATGATTATAGATGATAACACATGATTATATACCTCATGAGGATATGTTTGGTAGGGTTTCATCCTAAACCAAATAATATATGGTGATATATATAAGATGTTATATATAAGAATGTGATGGGAGAACATGATGTTTGACATTGGGGTGTGTGATTTGAAATTTTTCAATGAAGCAGATTTGAGGAATCATTATTAATGATCGTGAAACTACATCACTATATTGGACGCATGATTTTGCGAGTGATTCATAGTGGGGATAGGATTGGTATGTTAACGTATTTAGGTTATTTTTTTGTTCTATTGTTTGTTCACAAGTTTATTGTTATCCGCTTTTGACATGTGCACAAGAGACCCTATGTATGCTTCTAATGAGTATAAATGTTATGATCACCCTAGGTATATGTTATATGTTATGCATGTTTCTATGTGAACTTCGGGGAGCAATAAAGACATTAATAGCATATTTTTGGGGTCTTTTGTTGATTAATTGTCATAGAACCATTCTTTTGGTACTTAGCTGGATTATCTTATTTATATATGTTGACAATGATAATGCATTTTAGAGAAGTTTTGGTTTTAATTTTATATTATGCGATGGATTTTTTTTGTGGTTCATATCGTATCTCTAAATCAAATACATTTAAAAATGGTAATGAATTCTATATGTGTGTTTTTGAAGCCTCTGTGTTTGTCTCCAATCTAATATTTATTAGAGGATAGACTCAAGGACATTATCTCTCTTCTATCATTCCAACCATATAGGGGTACCCTAGGAGGGAGGGGACCTAAAATTGTGTGTCCTATACACTATTGAAAATAATTTTTTAAATTTTATTACTATTATAATAAAAGAGATAAAGATAAATTTGAATGATATAGATGAAGACCCATATCTATAATTTGACATAATACTTTTTTCTGTGATATTGATTAATGATATTATTGAAAAATACAAACAATAGAAAACAAATGTTTCTCCTTGATAAAAAAAATCATTATAAATTAAAAAATCAAAAAAATTGAATATTATTGGTGACATAATCTATTTTGACCAAAAAAATGTTGAAATTTCAAATATAATAGAGAAATGGTATTATATAAAAATCATTGAAGTATTTATTAAATGATTAATATTTTTGAATCAATTAAAAGAGATTGGTTAAATAAAAACGTTTAGAACTATTTTAATGTATATATAAATTTAAAATAAAATTTTTATTGGGAGATAAAATATTAAATACTATGAATAAAAATATAATTATGATAAAATATTTAAAATAGGTAGTAGATGTATCATACGAATGAAAATAGGTGAAGAATGTGAAGAATGTATAAATAAAATAAAATTTAAATGAATATATCTTAACATTTATTGATATATTATAATATAATATCAAACTACTATATCTCATTACCTTGAACTAGAATGTTTTTCTCCGTCATTTCTTTGCAGAGTCAATTTCTCTCCACCATAGAATCTACCTAGGTGATTTTTAGAGGCACCTCTCTTTCCAGATTGATTTGATCAACTTTGGATATTTATTATGTCAGCAGTGAATCTCTACTTGTTAGGGTTCTTTCCAGTTCATCATTGATTTCGATCAAAATTTCACCCTAGACTTGCGGTAACAGATCATTTGATCTCATTTGGATGATTATTCTCAGTTCTTTTATATCCTTTATGAGATCTTGTTTCAAAGGGATTTTCCTTCCTTAGTTATGGTACAACATGTATTCTTCATCGAGGTATGTTGGTTTCCTCTCTTCTGTTAACCTATAGTGTTCACATTTGAAACAATATCAAGATGTTTTTGTTCGATAATAGTGCCTTGATTTATGTTTTTGGGTTTTTTTGCTGGTGGATTCTATTGCGGGCGTGTAAAACCTGAGCATTGAGGTAGGTGGTTCCATCTCTAGCCTATGTTAATAAACATTCTATTTTTCCTTATAAACTAATTCATTTAATCAGGATTATATCTTCTGTGTGTTAAAAATGGGTTTGAAAAGAGAAATGTGGTTTCCCAAGTTTTTGATATGTGGATTTTGAAATGGTTTTGATTGGTTTCAAAGAATTAAAATTGATTTGGAAAATTGAGCACATTCGTTACCAAGAGTATATTGGTGGATGATTTTTCTTCAAGATATCATCCATTTTTTTGTGATTTTCTAGGAGTTTTATCTTGTGGATTTCGGTTGTTTCCTATGACTATTGTTTTAGGGTGTTGATATTTATATTTTGGGAGGTTTAGTCATTGGGTATTCCTCTTCATCCTAGGATTGTGTTCTAGGAACTTTGTTTGTGCACATGATTATTGTGGTATGAGTAGTCTGTGGCAAAGACCTACAATATTCATTAGTGTTGTGATACTTGTGATTTTATTTTATACTGCTTGGATTTAAGAGTTAGCCATGATATGGATGTTTATGCTTATGAAATATGATTTGGAAAATATGCTATGAAACTGATATACATTGTTTTATTTTTAACTTTGTAAAAAGGTAAATTATTTCATTTTTTTCTATAAAACTACCTTACTACTTTTCATGCCATGTTGTATTTTAAAATAATCAAACATGATTTTTTATATAGAGACCTATTATTGAACACCTGGGTTGGATCATATTGAGCATGTATGCTCGCACAGTGCATACCTCTTCAACTATGTCTAGAACTTTGTTTGTCTTCTAGTAGAGGGAAATGAAAGGTGCCACAATGAGGAGGAATGATTCATGTCAGATGGGATAAGAGGATGGTGGTTATTTGGTGGGGGTGTATCCATGTTATCTATTAGAGTATCCATTGGATGTAGTCATTTTTAATAGGAATTGTCTTATAAATATTTTTTTAACTGTTACAGTTGTTCTATTACATAATTTTTTCAAATTTTCATGGCATATATATTTGTTAGTAATATTCTATTTGATTATCTCTATATATATGTATGCAATGTGGTTTATTAGGATAAAATAAATCATTTGCTCGGTTTTTTCATTTGATGCCCAGGTGCTTGTCTGTAGACCATGTGGATCGGGAATGCCATTCAGGTATCTGAAAAATCAGTTTGGGTGACGGGTTAGAGGGACCCCTGGGTCAGTAAATTATAGTTTGGTATTAGAGGAGGTCTGTCCTCTAGAATAATTTTTTCTTCTGACATCTGTTAGACTAGAGGTAGGATTGTTGAGACTAGAGAGTTATGTCACGATGAGTTTATGGACATCTCTTATTGTAACGAGACTGAATTTTTCATGGGATATCAGGATATGTATCTCTATTTTAGGTTTATCGTTTAAAAAATAATGTTTTATGTGTTTTCTAGTTTGAGATGAAATTTGTTATGTTGTCTAAATGTTCTTATGTTTTGGTGTACATCAGTATGCATCTGAGACGTCTTTCATGCTTTCCTCGGGAAGGTAGAGTTTATTCTCATCAAGGGAACCCATCTATAGATTAGAACATCATTTAGAAGATTGTACATGTAGTCCATGCCATTGATCAAGAAGTAAAACAGGGTCAGAATGTTATTGTTGATGTAAAACCAGGAGTTGGAGGAGAGATAGATAAATTGTAGGATTTCATTCATGAGAAACCTCTATACCTTAAAGAGTCGAAATAACCTCAAGAGGTGGAGGATTATATTTATAGGATAGATCAAATATTTTAATTCCTAGAGACAACTGAGAATATTAGGGTGAATATTGTAGCATTCAAACTCAAGGGTTTCGGCAAGCATCGGTGGTATTATATGGTCCAAGAAGACATAAATGTGGGCTTTGATGGAAATATCTCAAAAATATGTTCTTTCAGTAGTTTTTTCTAGATTCTAAATTGTTGGAAAAATATATTCAGTTCATATAGTTGTAGAAGGGAGAGCATTCAGTGTCACTATACACCAACCAGTTTTCTAAGCTTGTTCATTTTTCTCTAGACATGTTAAATAATGACAAGAAAAGGAATAAAAGTACTTGTAGGGTCTGTGACCTGATTTTAGATCAAATTTTTTCAAGTTGATTATTTTTACCTTTTTAGAGATAGTAGATAGAGAAATTATGGTAGATATGAACATGGTAGCAATGGTCAAATTTTCAACCTCTTCTCTTCCAACTAGTGACATATTTAGTGGTGTTCATGGGAAGAAGGGGAAGTTGCAAGGCAATTTCAAAAGTTGTGGACATGTGTCTCAACAGGGAGCCTCGTCCTTACTATCCTTTATAGCTGGTAGTGTGCCCTTGAATTGATATTAGTATGTAATGGGATGATAGAATAGCCATTCTTTCCATATGCCTGAAAAGATGTGAAATAACTGTGTATGAGTTAGCCAGCTACAACATTTCTATCATTCTATGAATATACCTCAATATGGTCTGGGATAGTCAAATCAAGAGGCTAATATGGTAAAATTAGAAATTTTAATGACTAATGGGTTCTAGCTACCTGTATCTGGTGTGAAGAATTTACACGCAATAAATGACTGTCTAATGGAAGTTTATGCTAGCCTAACAGTAGGGAGAGGTTCACTTCTTATTGAATCTTCAGTAGAACGTACATTGTTTCATTATAGTGCCTCTAACTCATTTATATATTCATTATTTGTTTATTCCCTTAAACATACAATGAAACTTATTACCATTACAATTGAGTTAGCAACACCTCTTTGAAATTTAAAATAGCAGGGATTTCAGTGTTCTTCATGTTCATTAATTATTACAGATACATAGTTGGCCTTGTATTTTCTCTTCATTGATATAGATATATTTTACCTCATCATTATTATGGATTTCTGTATCACTCCTAGTGATGAGGATGATTGATATCATCATTATATTTCATTTTTTACTGTCGACAGGAGCTCTCATGTATTTTAGGGAAAGTGGGACCTGAGGTCTGGTCATGCAAGACCATCCTTCCTGGAGCTCAAGAGTTAATTTTTTGTTGTTGACTTTGATCTTAATGATGTTCCCTTGTTTATGAACATCCTGTTATTGTTTTAAATTTCCCTGTTATATTCTCAGACGATCTCTTAGGTCATCCTATAGATAGAGAGGTAGATTTTACGATTGAACTGGTTCTATATAAGTAGCCCTTATCATTTCCTTCATATCACATGGAACCAACGAAGTTTAAAGATCTCATTATTCCCCTGGATGTCCTATTAGGGAAACATTTCATTCAACCTAGTGTCCCTCCATGGGAAACCCTTGTGATATTTTCCAAGAAATTGAGTGGTTCACTTTGGTTATGTGTAGACTATCAAAAGTTGAACCGGATAATAGTTAAGAAGAAATATCATTTTCCTTGTGTGAAATATTTGTTTGATTAGTAAAATGGGGGAAATTGGTTCTGAATGATTGATCTACAGTTGGGTTATCATCAAATCAGAGTATGATAGTCTGATATACCAAATACGACCATCAGGAGGAGTTATGTCGATTATGAATATCTTGTGATGCCTATTGGTTTGACTAACACACATTTAATATTTATGTCCTTGATGAATCAGATATCTCACCAATATTTTGATACTTTGGGGGTAGTATTCCTATATGATATTATATTTTATTCAATATAACTGCGTGATCATGATCAATATCTATGTTTGTATTTGGAAATTATGATAAATAACCATATGTATGAAAATATTTCAAAATGTATATTTTTTTCGAGAAAAGAAGTTATTTGGGAATAGAATATATGAGAATTGGTTTTCAGTTGGACCAGAGAAGGAAAATGTTGTAATTTACTGGAAGGAACTCTAAATCATATTTGAAACTCGAAGCTTCCTTGGTATTTATGGGCACTATGAATGGTTCTTTAAAGATTTTTCTAAGATGGCATAACCTTTGAATGCTCTTGCTAGGAAATCAGAGAAATTATCATGGAAATAAATGTTCTAGTCTTCTTTTGATGAACTAAAATAACTTTTGACATCAAATCATTTTCAGATCTTACATGAGCCCATTAAAGGGTACGTGGTGTTTTGTGATTCATTTGGTGCTGGTTTGGGATGTGTGATGATTCAAGATGATCATGTGGTATCTTAAAAACCTTCTAATATTTGAATGCATTATAATAACTATTCCAATCACTATTTAAAGATTGATGCAATTATGTATTCAGTAAAATGATGGTGCCACTATCTCTTTGGGTAGAAGTTCACAGTCTTCTCTAATCATATGATTCATAGCTATATCTACTCTTTAAAATAAATTAATATTAAATAGAGACGATGGATATAATACCTTCAGACTTATGGTATTGACATACACTACACCCCGAGAAAAGAGAATATTGTTACAGAAAATATTTGTAGGAAGGTACCATCACAAGATATTTTGGAATTGAAGGAAGTGTGTAATATTATGGGTCTTTTACTAACATGATCTTGGACACTTAGGTGGATGTTTAAGGAACTTTATTGACAATTTATCATTTATCATCATCTCTCATGGAGTCTGTTTTTCAAATTCAGCTATATGATAATGAGTTTCAGAAGACTTGAGAGATAATTTATGGTGGGGGCCATTTTCTACTGGTCTTTTTGATTAGATGGAATAATTCTCTTTAGGAAGCGATATTTGATCCCAACACCTATGAGAATTTAAATCCTGTTTGATTATCATTATTATTCATGGGATGTTAATCCAAGAACTATGAATATGTATTATTATATGATAACAATATTCCCATGGCTGGGTATGAAGCATGAAATTTTATAATATGTGTCCCTATATTTCCCCTTCCAACAGATAAAGGCATGACACCTAAAACCCTCTAGTTTTCTTCGGCCTCTTCTAGTTAAAGTATAGAAATGGGAAGAGGTATCTATGGATTTTTTTTCTGGTTTTCCATAGACACCCCAAGGAAAAAATGCTATCTCTATGGTTATTAATTGGTTGAAGATGACTACTCATATAATTCCGATCAGAGACACTACAAAAGATGATGATATGGGTATGTTTTATGTGAGGGAGATTGTGAGGTTACATGGGATTCCTTTTACTCGTGTTTTAGACAGGGATCTAAGGATTACCTTGAGGTTCTAGAGAAGTATTCAAGAGGTAATGGGAAATCAGATCATGTTGAGAATAACATACCATACATAGAAGACAGTAAGATGGAGCGTGTAATTCTAATCCTGGTGGATATGATTCATGCCAATATTTTTGATTTCTATGGATAATGATATTTACATATTATAACAACTAGGACATGAACAACCACCTGAACAGTGTTGAACATATAGGATGTTATATCCTTAGGTGCACCTTTCGAAATGCCAATGGATGCCAACTATTAGTTAGTGTCTACATAGGTATAGTGGGGAGGGAACACCCTCTCAGAGGATAATAATGGTACTAGTCTGACAAATAATAAGGATGAAGGGGAATAAATGACTCAACATACTTAAACTAGACCCATAGAGTGGAAGTAAATTCCATATCGATAAACAGTTGAAGCAATAAATATAAACAAATACAGTAGAAAGTAAACACAACAACATGATGATCATTTGTAACTACCACTAAACTACCATCATGAATCAGATGTAAGTCATACATATACATATGTAAATGTGCCAATGGATAACCAACTATAACATGAAAACAAGTAAGCATGATGATAAAAAAATTAATCCAAACAAAGTAACTCCAACTAGGAAAGAAATCAAGGTTCATACCATCTTTATGCAATTGCTAATGAAGCCCAGCTCTTGATGATGGCCTCTTTCCTGCATGTAAATCCATAAATATTGCAAGTATACTGAAGGTCCCATGTTGGTTGTGAGATGAATCTAACCAGGATACCACCCAATGGTGAGTACCTAATATAAGTGTTTAAATAGGAACGATTTTATAAGGAAAATAGTAAACATTATTGTTGGTGCCAAAAATGTGGCCCGAAAGAAAGGAACGAAAAATAAGGCCAGCGCGCTGCCTCGCGAAGCTCCGCAGAGAGGCCCCGTCATGAAGAGCCCCTACCATGGCGGCACCGTGAAGCTCTAGAGGCGGTAATGCTCCGCGAACCCATTTGACGTTCGCGAGCCACCGCGAAGCTCCAGAGGCGGTAATTCTCCACGAACCCATTTGACGTTCACGATCCGCCGTGAAGATCCAGAGGCAGTAATGCTCCGCGAACCCATTTGACGTTCGCGAGCCTCCACGAAGCTCCAGAGGAGGTCATGCTCCGCGAACCCATTTGACGTTCGCGAGCCGCCGCGAAGCAACGATGGCGGCACGCGAGTTCCGCTTCGCGGCGCCCCTTACCTATAAATACTGGACTCCCCATGATTCCCGAAGATGGACAATCTGATCTTTCGGCTTCTCCTCTCCCGAATCGCGAAGCACTCTTTGCCCCGGGAATCATGAGCTCCGCGATGTATTTATACTTCGTGAGACGCCTCTGCATTGTCTCGTTTTGAGCCCCTATTCCTAGAGGGACACCCTTCGCGAAGCTCAAGGTCGTTCGCAAAGGAAGGGGATTCCCAAGGGAACCCGGGAAGCCGCGGAGCGTTTATGCTTCGTGAAACCCACAACCCCTGCTAGCGATCCCGATGCTAAGGCAGGATCGCTACACATCGCGAAGCACACTACTCCGCAGGACCCTGCTTCACGAGGCACCCCTTCTTCGCAAGGCAGTGCTCTGCGAACACTGTTCCAATTCGCGAAGCACCTTCCACTCACACCTATGCCCCATGCTAAGGCCAAGGCACTCCACTTCGCAGAGGACACTCCTCTGCATAGCGATTCCTCTTCCCATGCGACCCTCCAGGTTTGCACGATGTGATTTCAATGTCTCGTGGACAATACCACCTGTAGCATTGCTTCGCCTAATGCTTCTTCGCATAAGCACACTAACGGCTATTGCTTCTTCGCATAGCCACGCTAACGTGGACCCCTTGATGGTTCGTTCCACGACCCTCCTTTACCATGGCCTTACTGGTACCTTCCCTTCCCCAAGGACCAGAGGGTACCCGTTATGTAAGTCCTAGGGGGGGTGGAGTGAACCCACCTTGTCCGAGCTGCAGGACGTTAAACTGCCAAGCACCACGTCCTCAACACAAGATGTTAAACTGTGACCCAACCTCGTCTCCCTCACGAAGTGTCCCCCCAGCTCGAACATTCTTTACACCACTCGTCTCCACGGGAATGGAACTCTTCCGCACATGGAATGAGATCCTCCTTGTCGGAGTGGCGTATGTTCGTAGGGGAAGGGCTTCCTCAGAGCGTAATCCCCTAACCTTTCGTACGAATGATTGCACTCGTGCATCTCCGTACTTCCCCACTACCAAGGTCAGTGGAGGGCATGATAGGGAACGAGGAACCTCCCATCATTGGACCAAGGTCCCTCTTTCTGGTGCTTTTTCGCACTTCGGGCCTCCATCCTGGAGTATGTCCCAGCACCATGGGCCGCCTAACGCGTAATCCCCTCTTCTCTTCTCACAGATGCATCCTTCGCGACATGATCGTTAGGTCCTTGAAACCTCTTGTTTCTCACACCGAGCATTACTCACGTGGGCTTAGAGGGAGAACCGACCCTGACCACACATCCTTATAAACTACGAGGTCTTTGATCCATGTCAAGGCATGGTATGTAGGAAGCCTCCATGAGGTTCAAGCCCACCCGTTATTTCACGTCGGGTCTTTCTCTAAAGAACTACGAGGAGTTTGATCCATGTCAAGGCATGGTACATAGGAAGCCTCCATGAGGTTCAAGCCCACCAGTCATTTCACGTCGGGTCTCACCCCCATCCAGCATGACGTTAAACCGCATTCTGGTCCAGTGGTAAGCCATTGCGACCCATACTAGAGAACTACAAGGTCTTTGATCCGTGTCAAGGCATGGTATGTAGGAAGCCTCCATGAGGTTCAAGCCACATTGCTCGGTCGTTCATTCACGTCGAGTTTCACCCTCATCTAGCATGACGTTAAACTGTACCCCCTTGTCCCGTATGACATTAAACTGCACACACATTCCCACCTGAACTACGAGGTCTTTGATCCATGTCTAGGTAGGGTACATAGGAAGCCTTCCAGAGGTTCAAGCCCACCACTCATTGGACCAAGTTCCACTTTCACGTCGGTTCGCCGACAAAGCCCCATTTGAACTATGAGGTCTTTGATCCATGTCAAGGCGTGGTACGTAGGAAGCCTCCACGAGGTTCAAGCACACCCATCATCCAATTCACATCGAGTTCTACTGACATCCAGCACGACGTTAAACTGCAATTCCAGTCCGACGGCAAGCCGTTGTGACCACCCCGAACTACGAGGTCTTTGATCCATGTCAAGGCATGGTACGTAGGAATCCTCCCAGAGGTTCAAGCCCAACTCCCATCGGACCAAGGTCCCTCACTTACGTCGGTTCGCTGGCACCCACCGCCCGTCGTTCATTCACGTCAGGGTTCATTATCATCCCGCATGATGTTAAAATGTATTCCCTGAACTACGAGGATTTTGATCCATGTCAAGGCATGGTACATAAGAAACCATCCCAAGGTTCAAACCCACCATTAGTGGACCCACGAGACTACTTTCACGTCGGTACACTGATGATACCCATTAGAACAATGTCCACCTTCACGTTGGTTCGCTGACGATATTCATCGGGCCAAGGTCCAGCTTCACGTCGGTTTACCGGCACCATCCCGAACTACACGGACTTTGACTCCCTGCCACGGGGATACGTAGGAAGCCTCGTCAAGGCTCAAGCCCAAATTCACCGTCTCCCCTGCGATGGTCCCATTTCACTCTCCCTCTACTCCATTCATCGACCTATCCCCCGTCCCAATTATCGCCCGGACCGTCTTGTCCCGGTGAGACCATGTCGGTACGCTCTTCTTCACAGCCATCCATGGGCTGTCCCCGGTATCGACATCCCTTCAAGGAGGATCCCTCAATCCGATCTATCCTAGCTAATGCTCTGGTTGGGTTGATCCGTCTCCGCTAGACGTTAAACACGCGACAATCCCTGTGTTGAGCACGGGAAGCTGTGGAAAACCTCAGATATGTGTCTGTGACATATAATTCCCCGCGCTCAATGTGGGATGCCTTGGGCCTCCACGCCCTCGAGATGCCTTGTTACCAAGGATAACAAACATACATTCCAGGTACCCAAGCATCCAGGCATGCTACTGATGCCTCAACGTGACTACTACCCTGACTGAAGGTTGCTGCCCTGACTGGACCCTTTGGAATGTCCCGACAGAAGCAGTGTAATTAACCGGCGTCCATGGAAACATGGCACTGGGAAGAGTTTCACGAACTACGTATTAAATCTATGAGGGTGACCCGGACTAGGTGATGAGTTTCGAGGAGGAATCCACGGAAGGAAGAACCGACATCCCATCGTCCCGTTTCGATCAAGGAGCAGACGTCCCTGAATAAGGAGCAGATGTCGCCCGCCTTTGGAAAGTGGGAATGTGGGGCAACAAAGCAGTGCGTCCCCCGCAGACGGATGCGCGTGCCCTGGCGAAAGCGTCGGAAACAGAAATGGTGAACCTGACGTGAAATTATTCTCCTCAATATGGAGATTAGTAGGGTTCGAGACACCATTAGATTGACGTGTCACCAGATCCAGATATACAGTGCCTGGTCCCGCCAAGAAAATAGCGGGCCTGTCGTGAAACTCACCGGATGTCGGGGGAGTAGAATGTGGGGCACTCCACTCTGCAGCGTGTTGGCGTGGATCCTTCTTACAGACTTGGAGAATGGAAGGACGCTGGGGCACTGGCTGTGAATCCTTTTCCTCTCAGTACTGACGAGTTGATCCCTTCGTTTTCCAGGAACCAGGTTGCTGTTACAGAGACGCGGTCACCATCCGCTCCTCGCCCACGCAGGGGTAGGGGCAACACCACGACGGCCACCCCACGTAGCGCCGCTACCGCCACGACGGCCGCCAAATCGCGGAATACGGGGCGCCCACGCCCCATCTCCCCATCAGAGGTCATCCAGCGAACGGTGATCAACAACCTCGTGCGCAGGTATGAGGAAGAAGGGGTCATCCCAACCCAGGATATGGCCCGCCTGGACCTGGAGGCCTCCAGGCCCCGCCGTCAACGCCGCCCTAACAGGATGCGCAGGGAGCCCCTGCTCCCCACCCCAACATTCAACCATTTTGGGAGCTTGTCTCCGGAATGCCTTGATGACTCCTCGCCTTACGCTGAAGAGGTGGGCGCCGTCCGGATCAGTCCGCTGAGGGCCCTGACCTGAGAGCCCCAGGCGAGAGCTCCCGCCCGGCCGCGTCAGCGCCGCCGTCCGGCCCCGCAGGAAGAGCAGGCAGGCTGCGTCCCTACACCACCTGCACCCGTTCGCCTGACCCGACGATAGCGCCGCGCCCGGGCTGAGGACGCTTGCCCGGACACGTCAATGTCGACAGCTACAGTGGCCTGAGCCACCGCTAACGTGCATCATGAAGCCCCTGCATACACTGAGCATGGGCACTCCTTCACCCAACCGGGATCGAGACCCCAACCGCCCCACGGGCAGGCTGGGTTGACTCTCCGGGTTGCAGGCCCACGTGGTGATCGTCGTTAGCTAACCCGTGTTAATGTGAACTCGTACGAAGGACTTCCCCATACCACTAATCCACAGAGCGTGGGACTTCCCCGCTCTGAGGTTCGTCATGGAGGCATGCCTCATGATACCACCATCCTGCAGGAAGACCTGTCCCACGGCAGTGACGCTCAGTGCGGAAAGATTTCCCGCGCCCACTCTACAGGGTATAGAGTCCATCCTCCTGCCCCTGGCCACCAACATGAAGGCACCATCCATCCGGTCCCTCTCCAACATGGGGGCCCTCCCTATGTCCTCTCTGCAACCGGCGAAATTCCTCCTCACCCCTGCAACTCGAGGAGTGAAGTTCAGCCTTGCTCCACTCGCATCGGCCATGGAGGTCCTCCCCATGCTCCTGCCGATGCCAAGAGAGGCCCCGCCCACATGGGTACTGTTCATGGAGGTCCTCCCCATATACCCTTCGACATTTGCCCCGGTGCCCCTCGCACCCCGGCTATCTCGAGTGGGGGCCCTCTCCGCCATGGCCCCAGTGCCGCCACGAGGGTGCCTAATAGGGATCAACCCTGTCCCGAAGAGCCGCCCCGGGTCAGAAGAGCGGGTCGTCGCTGCCACAAGAAGAATCCTGGGAAGGCCCAGGTGGAGATCAAACCTGCCCGCTTCTACGACTCGGAAGAGGAATGCGATTCAGCGATGGAACCTTCTCCCCGCTCCTCGGTATCAAGGACTAGGGCAGGAACCAGACGCGTTAGCCTCATTCTCCCAGAATTTGAGGTCCACCAGATTCCCGTCTCTCTCTGTAGGTACATCCATGAGGAAGAGATCCTGGGAATTCCGCAGGTCTCGACCGCACAATCACTGCCTCTATCACCAGAAGAGCCCTCTACCTCTACCAGAGATCACGGAGAGTTATTTTGGGGGCCAACGACGGTAGAGAGACAACACGACCTGTCGCTGGTAGTCGCGGCTCCTGTTCCGGAAGCTGTGGTTATCAGCGCGTCATATCGTGACATCTTGATTAGGTCACCTCACTCTTCGGGGGATGGCCCGGAATTCGGCGGCCAGTCAGCTCGTTTTCCGTATTCTCCACCGCCAAGCTTTTTATCCTAGAGGTCTGCCTTGGTACCTCTACCAGTTCCTCAGCCACCCCCAGTCGACGAGTGGGGCAACACAGGGCCAGACCCTGAGTCCGAGCCCAGGAGCTTCTGGAGCATTCTTGCAGCAGATTACTTCCCGAAGAAGTTCTGGCCGACGCAGCACTATATTTTCGCATACCGGAGTCTCTTACCCTTGAAGAAGTGGGGTGTTTTTGTCGAACCCTGTGGGCGACACACTTTCGCCTCTGTTATGAATGGGTGGTGTACCCCAAATGTTGAGAGCACTTCGAAGAAATCGGCGAGCAGTGTCGCCTGATTGATGTAGCCGCACTCCTTGTGGCCCAGCACCCGGAGTCGCCAGGCCACCAGATCGCCCTTCAACGAAAATGCGTTCAGAGTATTAAAGCACTCCGCAAAATCTTCAGGGAAGCCACCCCCCATGTGCAAGTCCGTGGTTGGGGACACTATGCCGCTCTCCTCTTCGACCCTATCCAACGGCAGCCCGATTCATTATGTGACCTCAAGGACATGCCCTCAAGAGTGGTCGCATTCCACATGGCCAACATTGTGGATAAGGAAGATGATCTTCAATTCCTTGATGGAGACTTACCACCCGAGGGCGTACCGCCGCTGCTCGACCCATTAGGGAGGGTTACCCGTCAGCAGAGAAACCTGCTAGGCCTCCCCGTACCCACCGAATCGCGGGTACTCGGTCGAAACAACGGCAAGGGTAAGGAGCATGTCAGAGCTGTCAAGAACTCCGACCCGTCTGCCTCTGCACAGAAGACAGAAGAGGATCCTGAGAAGGCCGCGTTACGCCAGCAGCTTGCTGAGCAGAAGAGGCTGGTTGACGAACTCTTGGTTGAGTGCGCCGCAGAGCGGCGACCCTACTATGGTAATCCCAGGCTGGGGCAGCAGGGGCAGGAACAATTCCCCCCCGGTGAGATGCCTCTGGGAAACCCTGATCATGCTACTGCCGCAGATATGGCAGAAGCCAAAATGTATGGCAAGAGGGCGTGATACGTTTCTCCAAATCCCCCCGAGCGACGGGGCAATCTGAAGAATCCAATCCGGGATCCCCCAGTCGCCCCACAGGCCATCCAGCCAGTTGACCCACGAGCGGCCGAAGTCTTCTATCGTGTTGAAGAACCTGGCAATGCACTTGTGGTTAGGGATCCCCATCAAGACAGGGACCCCCACCCGGAGGACCTTATTGCGGCACTCACAGCCCGCCTCGAGGCGTTGGAAACACGACAGGTGGTGGTCCCACCAGATGGCAAGCCTTATCCCGCATGGGTGGATGATATGCCCGCACCTCCGGGTTTTGGGAACCCCACTTTCTCACCTTTTAATGGGATTGGGGACCCGCCCCAGCACTTGGCTCATTTCTCTTCCAGGTGTGGCCCCATGCTGGGGACCCCAGCTCAGCAAGAAGCCGCCAAACTCCGATTTTTTGTACAGACATTGGAAGGTCCGACATTCGTCTGGTACAGACAGCTCCCTATTGGATCGGTGACCGGTTGTGAGGATATTCGCTGGCAGTTCTTATACGAGTTCAGCTCCACCATGAAAAAGAAGAGCATTGCAGAACTCTTCAAGTGAAAACAGAGGCCTGATGAGTGGGTTGCAGATTTCATCGCCCGGTGGAAGGGACTTACGTATTCCCTCGATATGCCACTGACTCAGGAGAAATTACTGACGATGTGTTTGGGGAACGTCAAGACAGAGCTGGTACCCTCCCTAATTACCCAGAACTACCCTGGAGGGTTCAGAGATTTCTCGGATAAGGCCCAGCGCCTCGAGAAAGCCCTGCAACAGGCTAGTCAGGCACGTTTGTTGCCCCCTATGATCCCAGCCAGGAGGACCGCCAGGGCTGAACCCGCCGTGGTGGCTCAAATAGAAGCCCTGAGGAAGCTGGAGTTGCTGCTGGCGGCACCAACCCCGCAACCCCGCAGAGGTCCTCCACCTCAAGCATAGGCTATTGCCCAGCAGCGACTGCCTCAGAACCGACAGGTTCCCCCGCGCAACGCACCACCGCCACCTAGGCGAGACAATCAGGTGTCGCTTCCTCGGAAGGCCCCTCCGGCCCCTCGTCAGGGACAGGCCCCCAGGGCCCCCTATCCGGAACGAAGGTACCATACCTATTTGTTCAATGAAAATCAGGTCCTTGTCTACTTCCGAAGTGCTCTAGAACAAGGGATTGTGAGCCTGCCTGAGTGAAGAAGGCCGGTAGAGGCACATCTCACCGATCACCCCAACTATTGCCCTTATCATCGGATCCTGGGACACACCCTCAAGAAATTCTATGTGTTTAAGGACTGGCATCAAGACCAGGTCAACAACAACATATTTATGTTGGGCCCAGGACCAGCGCAAGTGGCTGGTGTCTTTGCAGGATCAGAAATCGGCAGCGACAACGAAGGTGAGTGGCAGCAGGTCCCTAGCCGCGGATCCCAGAAATATGATGATTGGATGGCTCGAAAAACCGTCATCCGTGCCCATGCTATCATCCGGGTGCGCCTGAAGCAGTCGGAACCTTCAGAAGAGGTAGCCGATGGCTCCGCATCATCTTCACAGTCGGCCCCTTCCCAAAAGGGCAAGCAGCGGCGACGCGAGAAGAAGCAACATGCACTGCTGGTGTCATCGTCATCTCTCACTCTCGGTGACATTATGCCCCCCAAAATGGGGATTCCTCCCAGAATCCGCCCAACAGTGGATGCCTCCTCAAGCGATAGCCAAGGGTACTCTTCGGTTAACACTGTGAAGCTGGTAAAGCCCTATATGACCCCCGACGAGGGGGAATGCCAGGCAGACCTCCCCAACGTTTCCAGCCGACGTCAACGTTAGTGGAATCGAAATCACGCCGGTCATCAAGGCATGTCCACAGGCATTTGTGGCCAAGCCATGCACGCTGCCGAGACTAGGCAGCAGGCTCACCGCAGATCTCAGCACGCGCATACCCATCTAACACCGTCGGCTCTACCTCCACCGCCGTTCGTGCTATTGGATCGAGGGAGCCACCTCGTCCGTATCAAAGTCAGTCTTGCCCGGCAACAGGCCAGCCTCCGCTGTCCGATCCTAGTCCAGCGACTACTCTTCAGGCTTCTACTAGTAGGCAGCAAGATGTACCTAGTAATAGTCAATCGCCGGTTCAGCCAGCCAAACCCGCTGTGCCTCCGAATGCCGGACGACCTCCTGTAAGCAGAGGCTCGCGTTTGGCACGATAGTACGATGTTCTGTAGCTCTTGGCCGGAATTCCGGCGAGGCTCTCCATCCTTGAGGCCCTTCACCTGTCATCTGAAATGTGCGAGGCACTTGGTGAGGCCATAAGGAGCCCCCTCCAGTTCGAGACGGAGGTAGGAGCTGCAGAAGCCTTCCATACCAAAACGATTGAAAACGCCAAATTTCAGGAGGTTATCTCGTTCTCCAGTGATGATTAGGACCCTCCTATACAGGGGAACATTCGCCCACTGTATATCACTGGCCACTTCAATGATGTGGAAGTCCACCGCTGCCTCGTTGACACTGGTTCCATAATCAATCTAATTCAGACCCGGACGCTGTGAAAGCTGGGTCTATCCGAAGGTGATTTAACCCCCTCTGACCTCAGGATCCAGGGGTACGACAAGACAGAGCAAACCCCAGTCGACAAGATCCACCTGAAGACTCAATTCGGTGGCTTAATTGCCAGCACCGAGTTCATGGTTGTTTCTCAAGACACCGCCTACAACGCATTGATTGGTAGGCCATGGCTCCATCTGCATGCAGCAGTCCCTTCGTCGTATCACCAGTGCCTCAAGTACTCGCTCAACGGTCGAGTAGGCATGATCCAAGGAGACGCATCCCCTTTTCCTTCTTTTGAGGCCCGCTATCTGGATGCGGGTTATTACAAAAGTAAGGATAAGAAAATCCTGGTAAGCGAGGATGAACCCTCCCCAGTCACAAGTAACCCCTGGGCAAGCATGGATGATGCCTACATCCTCCCGATCCACCGGTTGGAGGCCACAACCCCCGAAATGGGGAAATGTTTTGTTGTTTCGGGTACGCAAGGAAGGCATGTTCCCGTGTCCAAGCGACGACGGAAAATCACCTCGTACTCTTACATCAACCAGGCTCAAGTCATCCCGGAACCCTCTACCCCTGTACAGTACCGGGACGTCAAACCTATGACAACGGCGGTGCGCCATACATGTCTCTCCCACCGGTCTGGAATTAACCGACTCAGGCCGACACGTCACCACTGCTTTGATATCATCAAACGTGGCACTTTAGGCCGAAGGCCATATGGGATAGGATCGACTGCATTCATTGCTATGGTCTCAATGGCAAACGAGTCTCCCGATGTGATGACCGCTGCTGCCCAAGCCGGCACCAGCTGCCCCTCGGATTTTGATAGCCCAGATGTATCTTTTGTCTCGGGAAGTCCCCCCACGGGTGGAGAGGAAGACCTGTAGGATGCTCCCCCCGCTTTTGAATAAGGCGTCTCTACCACGGTTGATGAACTGGTAAAGGTGAACCTTGGAAGCGAGGCAGATCTGGAACCCACATTGATCAGTGCAGCCATGTCCCCCGAGGAACGGCGGCAGTACGTGGACTTCCTCAAACAGCACTGTGATGTGTTTGATTGGAGTTACAATGAGATGCCAAGGCTGGATCCCCAGGTAGCCATTCACCGCCTGGGCCTCCCGGCAAAGCATCGTGGGTTTAAGCATCCTCCCAGGAAGATGCACCCTTCTCATGGTGCTATGGTAGAGGCTGAAGTCGACAAGCTAATCAAATCCAACTTCATCAAGGAGGTCCAGTACCCCAAGTGGCTTGCCAACATTGGGATAGTCAGGAAGATGAATGGGCAGATCAGAGTCTGCATCGACTTTCGCGATCTTAATCGCCACTGCCCAAAGGATGACTTCCCACTCCCGGTGACAGAGCTGTTGATTGACACCACGGCCGGGTTCCAAGCCCTCTCTTTCATGGATGGGTATTCCGGGTATAACCAGATTCGGATGGCCCCCGAAGATGAGGAGTCCACTGCCTTCAGGGCTCCCCAAGGTACCTTTGGCTACCAGGTAATGCCATTCGGTTTGAAAAAATGCAGGTGCCACTTATCAGAGGGCCATGCATCGCATATTCAAACCGATTTTCTGGACATTGGTGGAATGCTACGTGGATGACCTCGTAGTCAAATCATTCCAGCGCTAGGACCATCTCAAAGACCTTGAGAAAGTGTTCAGTTTTCTTCGTTCCTGTCACCTGAAGATGAACCCACTGAAGTGTACCTTCGGGGACACCTCCGGGAAGTTTTTGGGCTTTGTTGTCAGATACCGAGGTATCGAGATCGACCCGGAGAAGATCAAGGCCATCAGCCAAATGCCTCCCCCGAGCAACATTCGGGAGCTTCGAGGCCTTCAAGGCCACTTAGCCTATATATGTCGATTCATTGCGAATCTGGCCGGAAAGTGTAAGCCCTTTTCCCGGCTCATGAAGAAGGGCGCTGCCTACGAATGGGATGAGGAGTGTCGGACCGCCTTCGAGGAAGTCAAGTAGTATCTGCTCCAACCTCCGGTCTTGATGCCACCCGTCTCCGGAAAGCCGCTGGTCCTTTACGTGACCGCCCTGGAGAGATCCCTCGGCGCGCTGCTTGCCCAGAAGAACAACGAGGGTACTGAGAATAGTCTCTATTACCCCAACCGCATGCTTCTCGACACGGAGATTCGATACTCCCCTATCGAAAAGATATGTCTTGCACTCGTCTTCACTGTGCAGAAGTTGCGACATTACCTGCAGCACCACGAGATGCAATTGGTCTCCTGGGTAGACCCACTGAAGTACATCCTGAACCGTCCCATGCTGACTGGCGGACTAGCACGGTGGGCAGTGATTCTCCAACAGTTTTATATCAGGTTTGTACCTTAGAAGGACATTAAGGGACAGGCGTTGGCAAACTTTTTAGCTGCCCATCCAACCTCTGCAGATCAATCCTTGGACCTAGATTTCCAAGATGAGACGATCCTATAATTCGATCAGGCTGTCCCGTGTTGGGAAATGCATTTTGATGGTGCCTCCCGGAGCCCCACTGGTAGGAGGCTCAACGATCCCAATCTCAACAGAGTGGGCCTGGGTATTGTCTTCATTACCCCAGCGCAAGCCGTCCTGCCATAATCATTCCTATTGTCGGAAGGCTGTACGAACAACGAGGCAGAGTACCAAACTCTCATCACCAGCCTCGAGTTGGCCCTTGAGATCCATGTGCCCCATCTACATGTGAAGGGAGACTCCGAGCTGGTAATCAAATAGGTTAATAGAGACTACGTTGTCAGGAATCCAGATCTCGCAACGTTGCTGGAGTACGACCTCCGCCTAATGGCCCAGTTCTCTCCTTGACCAGAGGTTAACCATGTCCCACGGTCGCAGAACGACAAAGCAGATGCCCTGGCTGGCTTAGCCGCGTCACTCGCAGAACCCGAGCAAGATGATTTGTTCATACACGTGGCCCACCGAAGAGTCATTGCCACCGTCACCCAAGAGGACCGTGATAGCCTGCGGGTAAGTCATCTCACCGCCGGACCCTCCATATCGGGGGTCCCGGGTTCGTCAGATGCAGTGGTTGGAACCACCCCCGACTGGAGAGCACCTTTTGTCGAGTATCTCCAAAATGGTCACCTCTCGGACGACCGGGCCGAACGCGAGCGAATCCGACGCCGCGCACAGCAATTTACCCTCCAGAGCGGCCCCAGTCTTGAACAGATCCTTTATAAGCGGAGTTTCGATGGTGTCCTCCTCCGTTGCATCCAGGGAGGGGAGATACCTCATGTTATGCAAGAGGTTCACCCCGGATCCTGTGGTGCCCATCATGCTAGGCTGAAACTGTCCCATCAAATCCGGAGGTTAGGGTACTTTTGGCCCTATATGATCCACGATTGTATTGGATATGCCAAGAGATGCCCCGCGTGCCAAGTACACGCCAACATCTTACATCGGCCACAGGAGCCCCTCCACCCCACCAAGTACTCTTGGCCATTTGCGGTATGGGGACTTGATGTAGTGGGACCGTATCCACCGGCAACAGCCCGCCAGTGTAGGTTCATCCTGACTGCTACAGATTTCTTCTCCAAGTGGGCAGAAGCAGTTCCGCTCAAAGAGGTCAAGGCCTGTTCCATATTTGACTTTGTGAGCTCCAATATTATCCACCGGTTTGGAGTCCCTCACGCCGTCCTCACCGATAACGGCACCAACTTCCGAGCAGCTGAATTGAATAAATTGTATGCTAAGTACGACATCCGGTCGAACCATACATCCTGCTACCACGTGCAGGTGAATAGATAGATCGAGGCATTCAATAGGACCCACTCTAACATTCTGCAGAAGATGGTTGGTGAGAACAAGAAAAGTAGGCCGGACAAGCTCCCCAATGCCCTCTGGGCTAACCGGACGACGAATCGCAACTCTACCCAGGTTACCCCATATTCCCTAGTGTATGGAGCTGAGGTCGTCTGACCCATTGAGATCCAGCTGTCGTCGTTACGCACTTCAGTTTATGACCACCAGACACCAGATGAGGTGTCAGAGATCCGTCTGGCTGAATTAGAAGCACTGGATGAGAACCGGCTTCGTGCCTTGCACAATCTGGAAAGGCATCAGGACAGGATAGCGAGAGCCTTTGACAAGAAGGTTCGTCTCCGCTCTTTTCTACAGGGCGACCTTGTACTGGCCCTTCGAGCACCAATGATTCCCGGTAGGAAACCGCCCATGTTAGAACCAAAATGGGAAGGGCCTTATATCATCCATAAAGTTTACCCCAATGGAGCATACTCCGTGGTGACCACGGATGGAGAGCGTATAACCCCTCCCACCAGTGCCAAGTTCCTCAAGCGATACTTTGCCTAGGGCAAAAAAGGTCCAACACGACCCTAAACTGCGAGAAGGTCCAGCATGACCCTAAATTGCGAGAAGGTCCAGCACGACCCTAAACTGCGAGAAGGTCCAGCACGACCCTAAACTGCGAGAAGGTCCAGAACGACCCTAAACTGCGAGAAGGTCCAGCAGGACCCTAAACTGCGAGAAGGTCCAGCACGACCCTAAACTGTGAGCTGGTCCCGCACGACCCAAAACTGCATCCCCGTCCTTACTACAAGACGTTAAACTGCAAGACGGTCAGGCCTTCTTGACCGAGGCATAGCCTCAGGACCCTTGCCCTCCTTGGGCCCCTGGCCCCCCGTCCTTACTGCAAGACGTTAAACTGCAAGCCGGTCAGGCCTTCTTGACCGAGGCTTAGCCTCAGGCCCCTTGGCCTCCTTGGGCCCCTGGCCCCCCGTCCTTACTGCAAGACGTTAAACTGCATGCCGGTCAGGCCTTCTTGACCGAGGCTCAGCCTCAGGTCCCTTGGCCTCCTTGGGCCCCTGGCCCCCCTTCCTTACTACAAGACGTTAAACTGCAAGCCGGTCAGGCCTTCTTAACTGAGGATCAGCCTCAGGCCCCTTGGCCTCCTTGGGCCCCTGGCCCCCCGTCCTTACTGCAAGACTTTAAACTGCAAGCCGGTCATGCCTTCTTGACCGAAGCTCAGCCTCAGGCCGCTTGGCCTCCTTGGTCCCCGAGCCCCCATCTTTACCGCGAGACGTTAAACAGCAAGCTGGTCATGTCTTCCTGACCACGGTCCGGCCCCAGGCCCCCTAGTTTTCTCTGACCTACCCTCTTGCGGGATTGTACGGTATGGTGTAGGACTACATCCTCATTCACGTTGGATTACTCGGTGTACTGTACATATACCCTAATGAGATGCTTCTCATCGTCCCGCATGACGTTAAAATGCATTTCTAGAACTATGTATGGCTTGATTCCCGTCTTCATGGGATACGTAGGAACGCTTGGACGCCCCGTCTTGAGCCCAACCCCAAGCTTTTCCCTTCTACTATTCCCCCTGGGAATAGTTTCATCAGAGGATCTTTGTGTAGTAGGGAGTAGACTTTCTTGGCCCCACCCATGAAACCCCGCTCACACAAGGATTGTAAGGGTCGCACCATGTGCCCACTCCCGTTCTTCAATTCCTTCCACGTCCTCACCGCATGACGCTAAACTGCATGGCCTTCAAGAACTACGTATGGATTGATTCTCATCCTCATGAGATACATAGGAACGCCCGGACATTTCGTCCGTTGGCCTAGCCCAAAATCCAAAATCTTCCCCTTGGGTCAAGACATGGCAGGGTGCAATCTTTTGCCCCAACTCACATCGATCAAGCCTCGACCTGACTGCACATTCCCTCTTGTAGGTGTTCACCCCTTTCGTAGATGGATACAGATATGCTTCACCCACTCCTTGACTGGGATTCCATCGTTTTTTTCACACCCAGAGGGACCCCCAAGAACGGCCTGGATACAATGTCCAAGGGCCTCCTACCGATACGGGCCAATGCCCATGAGGGTTTTCAAGCAACAAACTGATACAAGTCCTGCGTTGTGAATTTGGTCAGCATTCGACGCTCATTTGCTGCTCCCATAATGGGTCACCATAGGAATGATGTGTTTCGAACATGGTCAATAGTGTCTTGGATCTTCGGGTCCACCCCGAGATGTCCCAGACATCGAGTGCAGTGATTCATTCTGCCCCATCCTGAGGTGACAAACTTCCCCCAGATGGTGCTAGCGATCAGGCCACGGCCCAGGATCCCTCATAGGAGTTTACGGTGTGATGTGGGATTATGTCCTCATTCACGACAGGATCATGTACCATGCCGTACGACTCCCCTCACGAGGCCCAGCCTCAGGCCCCTTGGCCTCCTCGGGTCCCCGACCCTCGTCCTCATTGCAAGACGTTAAACTACAAGTAGGTCAGGCCTTCCTGACCAATGACTAACCATCAGGCCCCTTGGCCTTTCCGGGCCACAACCCATGTCCCCTCTTATAGGAGTGTACGGTGTGTTGTGGGACTACGTCCTCATTCACGTAGGCTTCTTCGCTATACCGCACACCTCCCTTGTTTAGGGGTATATTTCTCCCCTTCTCGTCCAGTATGACGTTAAACTACATATAGAGAAATACGTGCGGCTTGATTCCCATCTTAATGGGATGCGTAGGACCACCCGAATGTCCAAGGTTCGGGTCTAGCCCCATCTCTCGGGAATCCTCATCCCATATTGGCCCCTTGGACTATTCTTCCTCCATGAGAGGATCATATGGTGTGGTGTGGGATTATTTCCTCATTCACGATGGTCTTATAATGACCACGCCATGTTCCCCCCCAACTGAGCTGTTTCGTCGATCCCTTTTTCGGCAGTTCACCAATGTGCCTAAGAGTACTCTGGTTTATTACCTGGAATTCCAAGCTATACTCGGACACGTCCGCACTCGCTTTCCAGGATTTTCATATCCCTGCATCAGGGCATTCATCATCTCTCACACCCGGAGGGACCCCCAACAACGGCCTGGATACTAAGCCCAAGGGCTCTCCTACCGTTATGGGCTAATGCTCCATGGGTTTCCGACAACAAATCGATAAAATCTCGCGTTGCGAATATGGTCAGCGTTCGATGCTCGTTTGTTGTTCCCACATCAGGCTAATGCGATATGGACGCTGTGTTTCCATCATGGTTAAAAGTTTTCCTCTATCGCCACTCCAGCCCATTAAGCCCAAATGTTGGGTACACAATTCACACCCTTCATCACTTCATCATGTCCAAGTATAGTCTTGGAACTCTTGGTACTTTTCCCCCATGCACGTCTGCTCGTTGGGGTAACAAGCTACATCAAAAATGTCCTTCGGAACTCTCTGCTGACTCCCCTTTGATGGACGCCCCATGTATTGCAATGAGGATACCCCCCTTGTTTCACATACCGAGTTTATCTCACGTAGGCTTAGGGATTGGGTTGACATCTGTGCTTACTCGGGAGTCGTCACCATCCACGGTCCGAGCTCTAAGACCATAAACTAAGACTCTCATCTGGAACTACGTTCAAGACCCCCTGTCTTTGTGTCCAGATTGAGTTCAGAAAGTTCACCTCTCTCAGGTCCTACCATTGGGACCCCGACCACCAGACCGCATGGCGTAGTGTAGGATTACGTCCTCATTCACGTCAGGTTTGCAACAGCTGCACCACGCATACCCCGTTCTAAGAGTTAGCCCTCCTATTCCTTGTCCTGCATGACATTAAAAGGCACCCTTCAGAACTACGTGTGGATTGATTCCCATCCTCATGGGATACATAGGACCACCTAAATGTCTAAGATTCGGGTCCAGCCCCACCTCTTGGAGATCTCCTGATTTCCCGGTCACCTAGGCCACTTGGCCTATCCCTTTCCTGAAGAGGGATGTGTAGGTATGATACAAGGTTTTGGGAACCGTGCCCCCTTCCCTCGGGAACCTGCCATCTCTCGATCACCCTCAAAGTTTAGTCCCTTGACTCCTTGCAGTGGTTCACCCATGTATTAAGAGTACTCTGGTCTATGACCAAGAGTGTCAGATTCAACTTAATCAACTTCCTTCCACATGTCAAGCTTCGTGTTCCCCTCCATTCGGAGTTTCATCACCTTTCACACCCAGAGGGACCCCCAATAACGGCCTGGATACTACGCCCAAGGGCTCTCCTACCATTACGGGCCAACGCCCCCAAGGGTTTTGGACAACAAATCGATAAAATCCGGCGTTGTGAATATGGTCAGCGGTCGATGCTCATTTTTTTGACATCATCCCAGGCTAACGCGACAGGATGCTGTGTTGCGAACATGGTCAGCAGTAATCCTCTGTCGTCACGCCAGCCCCTTCAGTCCTTGAATGTTGTTTGCATGATTCACATCATTTTCCACCCCATCATGTCTAGGTGGAATCTCGACACTTTTGGCGCTATCCCTTAGTGCATCTTTGCATGCTATGGGGGCAAAGCTGCAATCTAGCATCCTTTGGGGCTCCCATGGTCCTATCTCTAAGACCATAAACTGAGATCCATTCGGGACTACGTTCGACTTGATTCCCATCCTCATGGGATACATAGGACCACCCAGACGCCCTTCTCTGGGTACAACCCATTCATGAAGTCAGTCTCTCTCCCTATTGCACCTCTGTATAGGCCCCTCGGCCTAAGGATTCCCTCTTCGAATGGCGTACAATTTGATGTGGGATCATGTATCTGTCAATTGTGTTTTATAACACTATGCACATTTCCTGCCTAGCATCGTCTCTTCTACGTCTGCGCTGCATGACGATAAAATGCATGCTTGGTCCTATCATACGACCCTAAACTGTGACATTATCGTCCTGGCCGCACGATGAAAAACGAGAATTCATTGTGGTGACCTCATTGTAGAGGACATCACGTTGGGTATTGGTCACGTGCCATGCCATTTGTCAACGCCCATCACGGCTTGATCCTTGTGGTGACATCACAGCCTACTATTCTAGGCATGTCGCTTCACAAAAAAAAACCATTCACCTTAAAGAACAAACAAGATACATCAAATTCCGCTTCTTTTAGTTCAAGGGCCACGCCCTCACTCCCCTTTTCCCCTGACACTGGTATTTTACCTTGTCACCATCCAGAACTACGTGTGGCTTGATTCTCATCCTTATGAGATACATAGGAGCGCCCGAGCACTTCCCCGTGGGCCCATCCTAATTTTCACTTTCGGTTCCTTGACAAAAAACCTCTCCCAAGGAGGTTTCACGGTGTGATATGGGGTTGTGCCCTCATTCACGTCGGGCTGTTCACCGCGCCGTACACACCTCCTATTCCCATTCACGCCAGTTGTTTGAGTTACTCCACCATGTGCCTCTAATGTTTCCTCTCACCCATGGTACGGATTCTATGACCCTAAAATAAGATCCCCCCCAAGGGAAAGGAATCTGCTCCCTCTCTCTAATACGTTTCGTTGCCGTATTCAGATGTGCTTTGACAAAGAACCCGAAGTGCGGGATTTTCACAGGGACATTCCCCTTGTCCCAGGACCAAGCTTCGTGAGCTCGCTATTTGGATCCTCGTCCTCTTCCACATCCAAAAGGACCCTCGGTCGACATGGATACTAGGCTTAAGGGCTCTCCATGAATGCTAGACCTAAGGGCCCTTCAATCGTTTCAGGCCAACGTCCCTACAGATTTTGGACAACAAATCGATAAAATCCCGTGTTGAGAATACGGTCAGCGGTTGATGCTCATTTGTCTGTCCCCATTCTAGGCTAACGCGCCAGGATGCTGTGTTGCGAACATGATCAGCAGTTATCCTCCATCATCACACCGCCATCATAAGTGATCTGAATCGCGAGCGCCATGATTCACATTTTTCCACTTCCCCATGTTCAAGTGGAATTCCATCATACTCAGCTCTTTCCCTTCGCACATCTAGGTGCGCCACGAGATCGTGTTAGTGTCACTGGGCCGGGATTCACCGAGCGTCCATTTGCCCTAACCTTCCCCTATCTGTGTCGGGAAATTCCCACCACTACTGCTTGTTTCCCACACCGAGCACGACTCACGTGGGCTTAGTAGTTTTGGCAGGATGTGTACCAACACAGTCGGGCTGCTCATCATCCTGCATGACGTTAAAATGTGCTTTCAGAACTACGTATGGCTTGATTACCATCCTCATGGGGTATGTAGGAATGCCCGACCACTTTGCTTCAGGCCCAGCCCAATCCTCACTCTTGGTCCCTCGACCTAAAGAGTTTCCTCCGTGGGTATGTGGTGTGATTTGGACTCCAAGTCCACATTCACGTCGGCTTTATATATACCGCGCCACACGCTTCCCTTTTATTTCGAGTCCTATCATATGACGTTAAACTACAGGAGTCTATGTGTCCTAAACGCATGACAATAAACTGCGGTTCTACCCTGAACAAGTTCAGGATGCCCCAAGACCCCACTGGGAAGTGACAGATCCCCTTGCCAGAGAAGCCCTGTCCCAAAGAAGGAATGATCCATGATCAAACCGATACGCCCATCAGACGTACTCCCACCATGGTGGTGTAACTACCTAAGTGTTGGATTCTGTTCGGACAGACCATCAATCCATATTCCATGCTTTGCGTGCCCCTTAGCCGGACCCTCGTCCTCTTTCGTGTCTAAAGGAACCCCCTAACGGCCTGGTCTCATGTCGAATCGGCTCACCTACCATCCTGGGCCAACGTTCCGGAAGACTGTTCATGTTTGAAAGGACCCCCTAACAGTATGGATGTTCGACATATGGTCCGCCTACTGTCCTGGGCCAACGTCCCGAAGGATTGATCAACAACATTTGTGACATGGTCCCATGTTTCGAACATGGTCAATAGTCGACCCTCATTTGTTGTCCCCATTACAGGCTAATGCAGTAAGGGTACCGTTTATCCTCCAAGGTTAACGGTTGTCCCTTATTGTTACGCCATCCCCACAGTGTTCCGAATCTTTGGTATCGTGATTCACACTTCCCATATTCATCTGTTTGGACCGATTTCAGCGCCCCTGGCATTGCCCCATTCGTGCATAAGAGCATGTTGAAGAAACGGTAATTCGGCTATCCTGAAAGTTCCTTCTCCCAACAAGCCTCTCCAATCTCTCAGAAATCCGAACTGGTAATCTGAATCCCGGACATCGGGCTCGACCCATGTGTGCTTGGGGAATTGTCGTCGAACGTCCTACAAACATTGTAGGGATGTAACAAGGCAATTCAAAAATGGAAATCATGCGTGCTATGGCATTCACAACAAAGGTAAAATTTGAAAGCACGAATGTACCAATAAGGGGTTTTGGGTTTGTTACAATACTCTGGGGTTAACATTCACCATGGATGGGTTGACCTCGTCAAAAGAACGTTGCGGCTCCGCCACCCGTTGACTTGCGGCATCCAAGGCTTGCTGCCACTGAACTAGCTCCTCCTCCTCCTCAGCAGCGGCGGGGTGCAGTTCTTCAGTCCTGGCTTTGGCCCTCTCTACATCAGCTTGAACGACGGCCATCTTCCTAGAGGTATGCCTCATATGCTCTTCTGCCTCTGCCACCTAGGCCTTCAACCATGAGACCAGCTCAGATTGTGCGTCAAGAGAGGCTGAAAGCTCGTCTGCCCGGGTCTGCATCTGTTGAACCTCGCCTTCAGCCTCCTGGAGCTTCTTAATGCTGGTCGCTTTCCTCCGCTGCCAGCCCATGCTGAGCCCACGATCATGCTCCCGGATCTTCTCAGCCATAAGATCTCGAATGAGTGCGTAAGGACGTTGGGCATCCACTCCCCCAGTGCACAGTTCGCGCAACCGCGAGCGAAGCCTATCCATTTCGGCCAGCCATTGTTCTTGGGGAGTGTCCTTGATAAAGCGCGCGATCAGCTTCCACGACCGGTGGCGGACTATGCTGCTGTCTTCCTCGTCGGAGGCCGTTTCGTCCCAATCTGCGTGATTGGCAGGATCGTATGTAGGATACACCTGCAGGAAATCCTCGGCAGGATCAACATCCAGTGTTGAATCCAGTGCGACACCTGGTGCCGAAGCAGGCGCGACAGAACTGGGACCGATCGGTTGATCCTCTTCCTCGGAGTCCACCTCAATGATTTCGGGTACGGTCTTGCTGGTGGTACCGCCAGTAATGATGTGTGTCGTGGCTTGAGGAGATGGCGGGACTATCGCCACCATCACCGCATGCCTCTAGGAGGGACGCCACCAGACATCCCGACTAGTCTTGCCGCATCACCCCACGCCAGTCGAAAAACTGTACGACAAAGAGGGACATGAACATTAGTTGGCATGGTCTACATATGGCAACGAGGAGATCGGTGGAGGAGACTTACAGAGATCGACCTCCGAGCGCTGCTCCTGAGCCGGTATTGACGGGACCCCGAGACGATGCCCCCGTATACTGTTGGAAGGTCTGGAGATTCCGGAGGAGCCACCTCGGACGCCCCGGTCCCACCAGACGTGGAACTGGATGCAGCCATAGGCACGGGTTCTGAAGGTCCCACATCATCACACGCCAAGGAGCGAGAACGAGGCCTACGAACAAGTTTCTCCTGCATGGCTCAAACATTGGTGAGAAGTCCATAGGGACCCAAGAACAGATCGTAAGGAGAGAATTTCGGAATGCTACCTCGAGATCCTCCGCGAACTCGTCGGATTCTGAGCCTCGGTCTCCAACCTCGCCTTCCTCCAGCGGGCTCCCTCCTCTAGCCTCATCCTCCCGAGAGGAGTCCTCTGATTCCTCCGGCAAGGGGAAGCGCTCCCTCATATCGGCAGCCGATAACTGTGGGGGGACCGTCCGATTCAATAGTACCCTCACCCAGTCTGTCATTGGGCGAGGGACACCACTGGAGTGGACGTAATCCTCCAGCTCTTCCAGGTACTATTCTGCCTCCGCCAGAGACGCCATGAATCCAGCCCGAACTGGTCCTATACCCGGTAATTCCATCCCGAGGCGATTCATGTGGTCCCATATCTCGGATGGGCTGAGGAATTGCCGGTTGACATCCCAAATGTCCCAAGCCTCTGGGAAGACGAAATCCTCTACCACGTCAATGTGACACAGGTGCTTCCCCGGAGCCTGAGTGGATATCCTACGGAATCACCTCGGGGGCCGCCCCTCCGGATGACCCTGCTCTCCTGGAATCACCGGATCCACCGCTGCTGCCACACCCTCGGCCGGTGCGGGTCTCACCGCCATGGAAGCCCCGCTGCCACGAGCGGCCCTAGCTGCCCTCCGACCCCGACCTCGAGATAGAGGAGGCCCACCGTCACCAACCTAGATCGTTGGTTGCTTCAGCATCTCCCCCGGATAAGCGGCCTCCCAACTGATGGCGTACTCCTTCACTAATCTGAAGGTGGCGGTGGATGGAGGCAATGCCATCCGCATCTTTCCATCTTCCCATGTGAACATGAGCCACAACTGCCTCATCACACATGGGTGCTCCTCGTGACGCACCTCCAAGTAGACATGCGTGGTCAGCCGCTGGAGGCACCGGAACTGCCTCGCAAACCGATACGGAGTGTACAGTTCACAGAGCGGCTCACGATCTATTCGTGCCACCAAAACTCCACCTCGGAAGGCCAGGAGGTAAGCCTGATGTTCTTCCATTCCCCATCTGTCATCAGTAATCATCCCCATCGGCAATGCGAAGGGATGGAAGTTGAACTCGTCCGCCCTCCACACCCTATTCAGCACCATAGGAACGGCCAGTTTGAATGGGTAGCTCCCGACCGCGTTCTGGATGGAGGGGAGAAAGTTCGATCCCCGTGGCGAAATGGGATTTGGATATTCGTAAATCCCCCTGATATGCGCTGTGATCCACCCATACAGGAGGTGAAAGGGTCCGCATATCCTTGGCGGCTTCTTTCCCTTGCTAATGTGCCGCAGCATTCTGTACAGTTTGGTGAGCATCGGGATCCCCAGGTTGATCCGCTGCCCCATGGCCAACATCGACGCCATGATAAACGAGTCGGGCCGTACCCCCATGCTTGTATCTCTCACCGGTAGGATCCAACCACAGATGAGAGCCGCGATGAACGCCGCCAGCCTGACTATCAACTGTTGTTCAGTGCTGACACTGAAACCCCAAGTCTTCCATTGGCTGTCCTCCAACACCCGCCAATACGAGTGCCCCTTGCCCCGTTGGGCCTCCCTTGGACAAGTTCGAGGCCTCGGAGGGAACTATCGATTCATTGGGAAATTCCGGGAGCATTTGAACCATCTCCAAAAATGGACATCCCTCACTACCTCCTTGTCCTCTCCAGGGACAAGTGCCATCAGTGCCGATGCCAGTCGCGACATTTTCTCCGCATCCCCCCACACGCTGACAACGAGGAGGAATTCGTCATACATGGCCTCCAAGATTGGGACACCAGAAATCTGGTGGACATCCCACAGGCTGATTCCCACCTCCCCGTGATGCAGGTGAAAAGTGTTGGTCCTAGATGACAATCTACTCACCAACTCCGACATTAGCTGCTTCGGTTGGTAAATGTGGAATTGGGAGGCCCATGCCGCTTCATACAACCCCACTCTCCTCAGGTCGGCCCCAAACTCCTCGCATGAGGTGCCTACCCAGTAGGCCCAGGACCAGTCATCAGTAAAGTTGCCACCCTGGCGCAGGTCCCACTCATCAGACCATCCCCTCTTCGAATCCTGTAAGGCCACCTTCAGCATGGTACGATAGAGGGGTGGGGATGTCTCCGGCAGTAATGGCTTCCCGTCGATGTCGTTCACATGGTTGTAGAGACAGTCAGCGGTAACAGTTGTGAAATCCTCCCGCGCATGACCATCGGCCGCCCTGAACCATTGGTCCTGGCACGGTGTGCTCCTGAACCAGCAAGCTGGTTTATCCCTACTCGCCTCAGGGATGAAGACGTCATCCCTCAGCCCGAAGCCGTACAATGGCAGTTTCTTGCACTGCGGATAATATTTCTGACCCTCAGAGAGAAGATCTGTCAAAGAAGTGTGGTCGGTGTGGTTCCAGATCATCTCCCCCAAGCCTGGATGGTTGTCCATCTCATCTCGACGAGCAGCATCTGCAAGGACCCCCAATACAGCCTATTGATGGGCCATTTTAACTCTGACACTCGGAAAAGAGTTCTCTCGGCTGGATCGCGAAGCTCGACCGTGAAGCTGAATCGCGAAGCCGGATCGCGAAGATCGGTCACGAGACCAAGCCACGAAGTCTGGCCAAGGCCGACAAACAGAGGTTTGCTTGGCGCGGACGCGGAGTCAGAGACCCGCGGTTCGCCGCGAAGCTCGATTCGCGGAGGGCTGTCGCGGAGTACGCGGACGTTCGCGAAGTCGAGAGCACAAAAAGACAAGGAAGCCATGTGAAGACAAAAGAGGTCGGACCCCCTATTTATAGGTGGCCACCCCGAAGCATCGTGGCGCGCCTCAACCACGCGGAGCATTGCGGTGCGTCCGGATCTGTGGCCCCGGTCATCACTGCGGCCCCCTTCGCGAAGCAGGTTCGCGAACCACCGACAATTTTGGAGATTTTCTCTCAGACTTAGACCCTTCTCCCTCCGCGGCTCCATGTCTGAGGGGGGGCATTTGTTGGTGCCAAAAATGTGTCCCGAAAGAAAGGAACGAAAAAGAAGGTCGGCGCGCTTCCTCGCGATGCTCCGCCGCGAGGCCCCGTCGTGAACTGCCCCGACCATGGCGGTGCCGCGAAGCTCCAGAGGCGGTAATGCTCCGGGAATCCATTTCACGTTCGCGAGCCGCTGCGAAGCTCTAGCGGCGGTAATGCTCTGCGAACCCATTTGACGTTCACGAGCTGCCGTGAAGCTCCAGAGGCGGTAATGCTCTGCGTACCCATTTGACGTTCGCGAGCCACCGCGAAGCTCCAGAGGCGGTCATGCTCCGCGAACCCATTTGACGTTCGCGAGTCGCCGCGAAGCACCGTAGGTGGCGCGCGAGTTTCGCTTCGCGGCGCCCCTTCCCTATAAATACTAGACTCCCCCTGAGTCCCAGAGATAGACAATCCGACCTTTCGGCTTCTCCTTTCCCGAATCGTGAAGCACTCTTTTCCCTGGGAATCATGAGCTCCTCGAGGTATTTCTACTTCACGAGACGCCTCTGCTTTGTCTCGTTTTGATCCCCTCTTCCAAGAGGGACGCCCTTCGCGAAGATCAAGGGCGTTCACGAAGGAAGGGGATTCCCAAGGGAACCCGAGCAGCCGCAGAGCGTTTATGCTTCGCGAAACCCCCAACCCATGCTAGTGATCCCAATGCTAAGGCAGGATCGCTACACATCGTGAAGCACACTGCTCCGCAAGACCATGCTTCGCAAGGCACCCCTTTTTCGCGAGGCAGTGCTCCGCGAACATTGTTCCACATCGCGAAGCACCCTTCACTCACACCTATGCCCCATGCTAAGGCCAAGGCACTCCACTTCGCAAAGCACACTCCTCTTCTTAGCGATTCCTCTTCACGTGCGACCCTCCAGGTTTGCACGATGTGATTTCAAAGTCCCGTGGACAATACCACCTGTAGCGTTGCTTCTCCTAATGCTTCTTCGCATAGGCACGCTAACGTCTATTGCTTCTTCACATAGCCATGCTAACGTGGACCCCTCAATGGTTCGTTCCACGACCCCCCCTTAACCATGGCCATACTGGTACCTTCCCTTCCCCAAGGACCAGAGGGTACCGGTTATGTAAGTCCTAGGGGGTGGAGTGAACCCACCTCGTCCGAGCTGCAGGACGTTAAACTGCCAAGCACCACGTCCTCAACACATGACGTTAAACTGTGACCCAACCTCATCTCCCTCATGAAGGGTCCCCCCCAGCTCGAATATTCTTTACACCACTCGTCTCCACGGGAATGGAACTCTTCGGCACATGGAATGAGATCCTCTTTGTCGGAGTGGCGTATGTTCGTATGGGAAGGGTTGCCTCAGAGCGTAAGCCCCTATCCTTTCGTACGGATGATTGCACCTGTGCATCTCCGTAATTCCCCACTACCAAGGTCAATGGAGGGCGTGATAGGGAACGAGGCACCTCCCATCATTAGACCAAGGTCCCTCTTTCCGGTGCTTCTTCGCACTTCGGGCCTCCATCCTGGAGTAAGTCCAAGCACCATGGGCCGCCTAACGCGTAAGCCCCTCTTCACTTCTCACGGATGCATCCTTCGCGACGTGATCGTCAGGTCCTTGCAACCACTTGTTTCTCACACCGATCATGACTCACGTGGGCTTACAGTGAGCACCAACCCTGACCACCCATCCTTATGAACTACGAGGTCTTTGATCCATGTCAAGGCATGGTACGTAGGAAGCCTCCATGAGGTTCAAGCCCACCCGTCATTTCACGTTGGGTCATTCTCTAAAAAACTACGAGGACTTTGATCCATGTCAAGGCATGGTACGTAGGAAGCCTCCATGAGGTTCAAGCCCACCCATCATTTCACGTCGGGTCTCACACCCGTCCAGTATGAAGTTAAACTACATTCTGGTCTAGTGGTATGCCGTTGCGACCCATCCTAGAGAACTACGAGGTCTTTGATCCATGTCAAGGCATGGTACGTAGGAAGCCTCCATGAGGTTCAGGCCACATTGCTCAGTCATTCATTCACGTCGAGTTTCACCCTCGTCCAGCATGACGTTAAACTGTACCCCCTTGTCCCGTATGACATTAAACTGCACACCCATTCCCACCTGAACTATGAGGTCTTTGATCAATGTCAAGGCATGGTACGTAGGAAGCCTTCCAGAGGTTCAAGCCCACCACTCATTGGATCAAGGTCCACTTTCACGTCGGTTCGCCGACAAAGCCCCATTTGAACTATGAGGTCTTTGATCCATGTCAAGGCGTGGTACATAGGAAGCCTCCACGAGGTTCAAGCCCACCCATCATCCAATTCACGTCGAGTTCTACCGACGTCCAGCACGACTTTAAACTGCAATTCAAGTCCGACGGCAAGCCGTTGTGACCACCCCAAACTACGAGGTCTTTGATCCATGACAAGGCATGGTACGTAGGAATCCTCCCAGAGGATCAAGCCCAACTACCATCGAACCAAGGTCCCTCCCTTACATCGGTTCGCCGACACCCACCGCCCGTCATTCATTCACGTCAGGGTTCACTATCGTCCCACATGACGTTAAACTGTATTCCCTGAACTACGAGGATTTTGATCCATGTCAAGGCATGGTACGTAGGAAACCTTCCCAGGGTTCAAACCCACCATTAGTGGACCCACGGGTCTACTTTCACATCGGTACGCTGATGATGCCCATCGGACCAAGGTCCACCTTCACATTGGTTCGCTGACGATATTCATCGGGCCAAGGTCCAGATTCACGTCGGTTTACCGGCACCATCCCAAACTACGCGGACTCTGATTCACTGCCATGGGGATACGTAGGAAGCCTCGTCAAGGCTCAAGACCAACTTTATCGTCGCCCCTGCAATGGTCCCATTTCACTCTCCCTCCACTCCATTCATCGACCTATCCCCCGTCCCGATTCTCGCCTGGACCGTCTTATCCCGGTGAGACCATGACGGTACACTCTTCTTCATAGCCATCCATGGGCTGGCCCCGGTATCGACATCCCTTCAAGGACGATCCCTCAATCCGATCTATCCTAGCTAATTCTCTTGTTGGGTTGATCCGTCTCCACTAGAAGTTAAACTCGCGACATACCCTGTGTTGAGCACGGGATGCTGAGGAAAACCTCAGATATATGTTTGTGACATATAATTCCCTGCGCTCAATGTGGGATGCCTTGGGCCTCCACGCCCTCGAGAAGCCTTGTTACCAAGGATAACAGACAGACATGCCAGGTACCCCAGCATCCAGACACGCTACTGATGCCTCAACGTGACTACTCCCCTGACTGATGGTTGCTTCCCTGACTGGACCCTTTGGAATGTCCTGACAGAAGCAGTGTAATTAACTGGCGTCCATGGAAACATGGCACTAGGAAGAGTTTCACGAACTACGTATTAAATCTATGAGGGAGACCCGGACTAGGTGATGAGTTCCGAGGAGGAATCCACGGAAAGAAGAACTAACATCCCATCACCCCGTTTCAAAGGAGCAGATGTCCCTGAATAAAGAGCGGATGCCGCCCGCCTTTGGAAAGCGTGAATGCGGGGAAACAAAGCAGCGCGTCCCCCACAGAAGGATGCGCGCGCCCCGGTGAAAGCGTCAGAAACAATTATGATGAAAAAATAAACACAAACTCTGCTGGTCCTTAGCAGCCCCTATGGATTGACACCAGCTTTGGCCAATGCTCGAATCTCTCTCGTGTAACCCGAGACCATGTTCCCCCTGACACCGCATGTCTCAAGTACCGAAGTCTCAAAGGCACTCCCCATAAATAGTAACCTGGTGGAACAATTATGCATGTCCTCAATAAGTAAATAAAAGGACAGTGATGTATGCCCTCAAAATAAGTAAAAAGAGAGAAAATGATGTCTTCCCCAAAAATAATGTTACCAGAAAGACATTGTTGTCTGCCCTCAAATCACGGAGAGCCTCTTCCCCCAACTCAATAGTAGCATTTCTATCTCTTGATGGATCCCCACCTTCCACGTGACTTCCTATTACATGCACCCCCAAACCAAAAATACCTAAACTGTAACTAACAGGGGCCTCTACCCACACGAGTGGTCAAAATCACCTCATCACAAAGTCTCTCTTTTTCCGCACTACTCATAGTTCTGGGTGAGCGGTAATCACCATAATAGTACCCAAGACACAACATCTCTGACACCTCGTGCCCCTACGACCATGTCGCTCAAGTATCATGGCCCTCCCATCCAAGTAACTCTGGACATGCCAAACCTAACATTCAGACTACCTCAAGACGACGCCTATGACACACAATCCGGTGGTCAGAACAACCCAACCTAACCAGGGCCAAGCCCAACCTGTGATCAACGTCACTCAAGAATATCTGGTCCATACCCAACACAACCCAAATGTTCCAGCATATGGAATTCATCATTTACATATATAACACATTTAAACAGACCATGTAAACTGGAAAACAATCTAAACATATGATTTGGACTAGACAAACAATTATCAAACAACACTACAGAGGTCTTGAATGCCTCTAAAAATTAATATAATGTTTTAATAAACTAAAATCAATAGTTTAATCAAACAAAAAACATTTATAGCCATTATCGAATTCCTTACCCAAAATTCTTAGATGAGAAATGACCACTCACCCGGCCCCGCCAAAGAAAAACAGGTAAAAGGGAATCCCCAAAAGAATCCCATAGTCAAATAATAGTTTAATAGGTAATAACAGGTAAAATTGGGTCACACTCAAAATACCTAGAAAATCACTACAGGTCAGGCCACCAAAAACTCTGCGAAAACATAAAAGTAGGTATGTACCACCTACCTGATACTTGTATGATGGTACTACTCTGATAATTTCTTCCAATTATGTCTAAAACATGGTATATCTATAAAAGAATCCATACTGCTCAAACTCCTATAACTCATTCTAGAATAAAAATCAAGACGAAAGGATCAAGAGCCATTAAGGCCCTTCCGAGGGGGTTCCAAAAGATTAAATGATGTTTGAATATAGTCTAGGATAATGAAACATGATAGAATTGAAGCTCTGGTGTCCTGGTTCGCGAAACCCAGTTACCATCTAGGCCATATGCCTCGAAATGAGGTTATTTACCATTTTAACAAAAAAACATACATGGTTTGTACTTTAGGACTATATGCCATGTTTCATTTTACTATTAATTAGATGGCTGATATTTTTCTAAGGACTTGCCGATGAATTACACAATGTGTAACCATGGTATATGGAATGTACCACATTACCTTGCCAACATCCCCAACACACCATGTATTTCCCCATACACAGCCCACTCTACACAGTGTGTACAAATAGTACATGACATGTACATGCTGAAAAAATTCGACCTTGCAAATAGGATTACACACCATGTATGGCCTCCACATGGTCAAGTTTACATAGAGTGTCTATAACTACATGTTATGTAGTGAGAAGTTCCTCCACGGTCATCACACGACATGTACTCAGCAAGCACACGGTCAGTGCCCACCTAACCTATACACAGTGTGTACTTTAGAGTACACGGTGTGTTGTTTGGAAATTTATATAACTTCCCAGGTTTTCCCAATTTTCATAGAATATGTCAAAAATTCATATAGTGTAGGGATTTTTACCCATTATAAAAACCCGGGTTCTTACACATATAGGATGGGTGGGGTTTTTTTCAAGAACTATTTTCTATCATGAATAAGAGTGGATCCTTTTGAGGTGACGAATAATTTCACACACAGATCACCTATTTTTTGGTAGAAGGTGGGGGGAGAAGGATTGGTTAGACCAATTTTAGTTTGGGAGATATCATTGTAGATTTATGATGTGTTACAATATATTGTTACAACCCAGTATTGACATAAATTTTATATAGATCGAAAGAATCATACTTTGTAGTTTTCCATAATTTAATGGGTTTTCTTGAATTCTTCTTTTCTTTTTAACCACTATACGCTTGGAAAATAAGGGTAGTTGGCTCCATGATAAGTTGGATCATTTTTTTTCACTCAAAATCTTGGACTAATTACATATCAGTTAGCATTTCCAATTTAGTTGACTGGAATCCATGATGTTTTTCACATATCTCAGCCCATAATGTATGACCGAGTTCTAGATCATGTTCTATATTTGAAATAAATTATGATAGAGCAAGATGATTCTATTTTTGAGAAACCAGTTGAGATCAATGACTAAAAAATGAATATGTTCCATGGGAAATAAATTTCATTGTTCTAAATTCTATGAAAACAAGGATCTTATTCTCATTAGACTTGGGAATTAGGGTCGTTTATGAGAGGTTAGTGGCCTCATCCTTTTTAAAGAGTTACATCTTCCACATGAATTCCTAGGGATGGAAGTTGTTTATGCGAGGGAGTATGTAAAATCTTTTTTCCTTGATCAGGTATGTTCTTTCATTTATCTATGTTTACATTTGGTTTAATGTTCTTAAAATATTTTTTCTGAATCTTTTAAAAGCTGTAGAAAAGGTACATTCCATGTACTTGTGGTACACAAATTGTACTGCTTGCTAGATACAAGCCATGAAAGGGGAGAACATGCTACGAAATTGTACATTTCATGAATTGTGAGTACATGTCATGTATGGTTAAAATAATGTAATTTTTCACCAAATGAAATAGTTTTTTTAGAGTAACTAATCCATTGTTGACTAACCGTCGGGACCCTTTGGTATATGTGGTGACCCGGTCTGCGTCTAGGGGTATGGCATGAATTTTGCTATTTTTCATAGTCATTTGTTTCCAAAATACATTACTCTTGACCCTAGATTCTTCTTAGTAATTTTTCAGTGGTTTCACTATTTTTGGATTGATTCATCGTGCTCTGGATCTTTATTGCATCTGCATTGTGTCTCTCCGGGTAAGTGTTCCTTCCATTTCATCATTGTGATTGATCACGATGACACCCTAGAATTACAGTACCAGATCTGTTGATCTATGTTGGATTCTTCTTCTGCATTTATTCTATATCGTCTATGAGATCTCTTTTTAGAGGCCTTTTCCTTCATTGGTCATTGTGCAGCTGGCATTCTTCTTCAAGGTATGTGGGGTTTCTCTCTTCCACACAACTCTTATGTTTAGATTTGAATCAGTAAAAAGGTGTATACGTTTGATTCTAGGGCCTTTGTTAACATTGTTGGGCTTGATTGTTGATGAATTTAATTGGAATCATGTAAAAATTGAGATCTAAGGTAGGTTAATCTATACTAGCATATGAAATAAACCATCCTTTTTTCATTATAAAGTGATTTATTAAAGTGGGATGATTGTTTGTGTGTGTTGAATTTTTTTTTGAAAAGTGAAATGCGTTTTCTGTGGTTTATGATAAATGGGTTGTGATTTATTTAAATGGTTATCAAATCATTGAAATTGGTTTGTGAAATTGACCACATGGGTTACCTAGGGTACTTAGGTGGAAGGCTTAGCTAGAAGCCATCGTCCATTATTTTGCGATTATCAAGGAGGTTTGTCATGGGGGTTTCCTCTGTTTCTTATTCCTATTGTTTGTGGGGACTTATATTGATATTTTTTGGGCTTTACTCATTTCAGTGCATTTGATTGTTGTGGTACCATTTTTCTATGGTTGTGACCCATAGTATTCTTTGGTGTTGTGATATATGATCTTTTATTTTGTATTACTTGGATTTCGGAGTTATCCTAAATATGCATGTTTATGATTTTAAAAATTAATATGGAAAATATGTTGTAAATCTAATATTATGGATTCTTTTTAGAACTGTATAATAGGGAAATGTTTACCATTTTTCTATAAAACCACTTTACTACTTATCATTATATGTTTTATTTTAAAATAATCACACAATATTTCCTATATAATGAATTGTTATGGAAAACTTCAGTGGGGTCCTACTGAGCCTGTTATCTCATACCCTTATAAACCCCTTTAGTGGTGTGTATACCTTTGTTCATCTTCATGTTTAAGGAATGTCAAGTCACGAAAAAGAGGTGGTGAGGTTTGTGTTATCTAGCATGGGTAGCTAGTGGTGAGATGGTGGGGGTTTGTCCACACCATCGCTTAGAGTAGATATTGGTTGTAGTCCTTTTTAGTTGGACCAGTATTTTAGAGTAATTGATACTATTATAGTTTTACTATTTACACAGTTTTCACTATGTTAGGGTACTTATATTTTTTAGTCTTCCAATATTTCATACTTTCTATATAAATGTATTCCATGTCGTTATTCATGTTAGGTGAAAGTATTCCCCTGGTTTTTATGTTCGATTCTCAGGTTCTTGTCACCAGCCCATGGGGATCATGAATTCCCTTTGCATATGTGATGGATCGGGTCGAGTTCCATGTTAGAGGAAATCCCAGGTCAGTTCGGAACACAAATTCCATTATAAGAAATTTATGTTTTTAATCTATATTAGAACCATACCTATATCATGATCACAAATTATAATTGATTTATGATTTATTTTTCCAAAATTATTAAACATTAAATTATGAAATATATGTTTTAGTGTAATTATTACATTTATTCCACACATGCATCGATATATAAACTTTAATCCTTGTTATATATTAATATTTTCATAACATACATAATGTTAATAATGCTATAATTGATGTGTTTAATATTTTTTGTTGTTCGATGGTTTTAAAGAATGTTTCTAATTATGAAATCCAACTAATTTTAGTTATCATTTGAATATTTATTCTATGTTTCTCCCTCATATCATAAAATACGGGTCACCTCAATACCCAAATCATATATTGGATCATTGAATATTCACACTCATCTAATTTAAAATGTGGTAATTTGAAAAAACAAAAAATTGTATTTTCAATCCATAAGATTATGAATTTACATGTTTTTTACTTTCATTTTTAGAATAACATAATTATACTTATATTAAATAATTAGATTTTTGAATAATATTTAGGATTTATTTTGATGATTAGACAAATTAATATGAGGTTGATATACATGTTAATTCTAGTGATGTAATCATACATTCCTGTAACATATTCCTTGGGAATGAAGAACATAAATCTCCAATTTATTAGTAAAAAGTTACCATATGTGTAATATGAAATTATAAAAGATAATTATGGCAGTGATTCAATAGAATACTAGACACAACATGAAACATTGGGGACCTAAATGGTCTGATAATAATCCAAATTTTCCACTGAAATCATAGCCCCAATACGTCATGTTCTAGTTACTAGAATCATGTATTAATTAAAAAACAATATAAGAGCCTTTTTGATATTTCAACGTACAATATATATATATATATATCTAAAAGGAATAAAAGATAAACAATAAAATATATTTGAACAATAAACTATAAAAAAACACATACCGAGATAACTGCTTTTATTCACATTGAAAAAAAGATTCATGTCAACAATCAAATGGTGGAAATATAAATTCCAACAATTTAATGAGAAATACCTCCATAAAAACATAAATTAACATGAAATCATAACTAAGTATCAATATACATAAGAATTTCCCAATACTATCACCTAAAATTAATGTTATTCACTACAAACATAGTGCAAACCAAGATCATCACTAGGTATCAACAAAAAAGGCCATGTTGGGTCCAATTTAACCATTTACATAAATAGTTTATAAAAGGAATCACTAGGTCTGGTAACATACAAGATATGCCACATCAGGCTTATTAAAAAAACTAAATATTATTATTTAAATGTGATTGTTATATCCCAACTATTAAATTGGTGGGTATGAAATTAAAAAAACTAATTTATTAAATAAATATAAACATAAAACTCAATATTAATATATTTGTATGTTTATAGAAATTAATTATGCAGGTTTATTTTTTAAAATTCATTTTAATAATTTTAAATATCTTATATTAAAAAATTAGTTTTTTTGTCATTTTATAAGTGAATACTATATTTCTCAGATTTTCTTGAAAATTTATTTGAATAAATAAATATTAATCTGGAATTCTTGAAGACAATATTATATTAAAATAGTATTTTTATAATTTATTGAAAATAATTATTTTATCAATGTATAGTAAAAAATAATTATTTTCATTGGAAACTGTATATAATTTTAATTTATTTTCAATAGAAAATTATATTTTTGATTAATATTAAATTATAAATAGTTTATTTTTATTTTAAATAGTCCAATATTTTTTTAAAATTTATTTTATGGTGATATTTTGAATAAAAAATTTTAATATTTGAAATGGGAAATTTTTTTGAAAACAATATTTTTTTTATTACATGTTTAATTTTATATTTTTTATTAAACACCTAAATCTTATATTTTTTAAAATAAATTCAATATTTTGAATTATTTTCTTAAATTTAGTAAATAGTTACATTTTTTATACTATGAATAGTAATCATAGCAATTGTTATTAACATAATAATGAGTAAATTGAATAATTTTGTTTAAAAATAAAATGATAAGATCTACCATATTACCCCAAAACTAACCAATATATTTTAAGATGAAAATATATAGATCATAATAATAAAAAGTTAGAGTATATTTCTTTTTAGGGCCACTTGTATTTTATTATGGAATGTATATTATTTTCTTTAATTAATTTTCAAACATCTCATAATCATGTCTTTATTAAGTCTAATATATTAATATGTTATTTTCTAGAGGATATATTAGACTATAAATAGATATTTGAAATATTAAATATTTATCTTCATAATGGTAATTTATTTTTATTTTTTATGGAAATACTAATTATATTAAATGCTTTCAGAATGCTGATGAAGTAATTATTCATTGAATGAACAAATGAAATAAATGATTTTAAAAATATTAAAAGTAATATAATTTGAGATACTTAATATTAGTATTTTTTCCAAATGAATATAAAATATTAGATATGTATTAAAATATTTTGTTTGAAGTTATCCCATTTACATTTTTTATTAATTTCAACATAATGAATAGTTGTAAAAGTTGACATTGTTGATATTTTTTAACAAATTAAATTTTATTAAATGATCTAAAATTCAACAAAAAATTTAATTTTGTCTCGTGATTAGGTTAGGGTTTATTATTTAATAAAATTTACATTTATAAATTTTTCCAACATTACAGTAACTATAGTAAGCCTTAATGATTAGAAATCCATGTTGTCATGGTATGTGTTAAAAGGTTTAAAACTAAAAGATAATCCCATAAAAATAGCATGAATTTATCTAATTTTTATTTAATGAGAATATTTAGAACCATATTTATCTTATATTATAAATAAATATTTTTGGATCTATTTTAAAATGAAAATTAATTTATATTAAAATTATATTTTGGGAGTTTTTAAGAGGGTGCCTCCCCTCTCTTATAAAAGATAAACACTTATTATCATTTATTCAAACTTCAGAACCATTATGGTTCAGAAAATAAAAACAAAAATTACTTCCTATAATACCTTCTCATATTCTATAGGTCTTATTTTATGCATAATAACTCCCTTATTGGTCTTAAGGTCTTAAGAAAAAGAGATTGTCTGAAGAAGAGGGATAATTTTTAATTGAGAATTTCTATTTTGTTTATTTTTTAAAATCCCTAAAACATTAGTAAAATGTAAGAAAATAATGAATTTAAAATCTTATATATTATAATATGTTATTATGTCAGTTTAATGACCTTTATCTTTCTCCACTTCGATAAAATGGGAAAAAAATTCATTATTCATGTGTACGGAGGACTATTGCCTCATGAACCAATGTAATTTGTTTTACATCACTGTCTATTGTGCCATGTTATAATGATGTAATTATTGTTGAAATATTACATTAATTAAATATTATTTTATTATTAAAATATATTATATAAATTATGTTATTACCTCCCCATTCTCACAAAATGATAATGTCTTTCATGAAAACATTTGAATTACCACATCCATGAAGTGATGTGATTCATTTTTCCTCACCACATCACATGTTTGATAAATATATAAGTAAATTCTAATACATAAAATGATATATATGATATTATTTTCATTATTTCAAGATAAAATATTAATTATATTCATTGTTTAATGATCAGTGAAAAATGGAATCATTACTGATACATACATATGACCTACAATCTCCATGATTCTAAAAAAGTTCATTTTTCATAAAAAAATATTGAATGCATTAAAAAATATAATGAATATATAAAATTGATAATAATTTTTTGAATATGAATATTGATATTATGTATTTCAGATCTTTTTGACCATAGTTAACCAACAGAATTCATTTTGGGCTGATGAACTGAACACTGTCAAAGCATCCGATGTAAACTTAACTAATTAAGTAATTGATTTATCATAGAAAAAAGTGAAATAAAAGAAATACCAAACATGAAAAAGGATCCAAAATATTAAATAATTCAATATCTTTATTATTTAATAATTAAAAGAACATTTTTGATGACTCAAACTCATGTTAGGGAATTATTAACTCAATTTCAACTCTTTAGGTTCATCTTCTAAATCCTTGATTATGCTATGATTATGTGTGTAATGAAGTTTCTTAATCAAATATTTTTTATAGTTTTTTAATTTTTAAGTATAAAAGATATAAATAATTTATTAATTGATTAATTCTCACATCGAAGATATGATATTTGAATGGAATTTATTTTTAGAAATATTCATTTAATATTCAGCTTTCATTTTTCCTAGAAAAGTAAAACTTGATTTTTTAACTTATATTGAATGATTTTATTCTCTTGTATTTATGAAGAATTAATTATTTTAATAATTTTTATATTATCACATGTTTATTTTTATAGAAAATTATTTCCTTCTTATATTCCATGGTTTCTATTTGAATTATGTGTTTTCCTCATGAAATGTTTTTTTGATGGAAGAATTCATTTTTCATGATTAATTTTTGGTTCTTGGGCATTATTTATGATGACAGGGGAGGGGTTCCCTTATAAACAAAATATGGGGGGTAATGTGACATTCCTCTAATTAATTGGGTATATTTGATGTTTACTGTGATGGTTATTCTATGTGTAGCTATGATGGCTACATCATAGAATAATTAGTAGGGTTATGTCAAGTAAAAATGTTAGAGTTAATAAAATGATGTTTTGAGGGTTACAACAGAAGTATGGTTGGAAAACGACTCTATAACATACCTAGATTATTTATTTATTGTTTCAGTGTTTTTATAGAAATTTAACGTTTTACAAAGAAATGTATGAATTATATAATCATTGAAATGTATATGTCACTTTTATGGGAGAAGCGTATAAGTTATAGGAAATGTTTTAATTAGATAAAAATGTTTCAATGAATACATTATGGGTTTTATTTTTCCATTAATATTGATTAGGACAATTTTGTGGAATTTTTTGGGGAAAAAGTGATTTATTGATTAAGAAAAGTCTTATTTTGAGAAAAATGTTTTTTTTTGAAAATAGAAATTTTTTATAAGTATCATTGACTACCAATTTCAATTTTTATGTACGTTAGTTAAATTTTTGTGCTCCTCATGAGTTTTAAAATAGTTTTACATGGTTTATGTGCCTATAGGCAGAAAGTTGAGGTTAAGATTTAAATTAGAGAGAGTTATCTTGAAAAAACAATGTTTTATTTTAAATATTATTTATCATTAGGAAAAATAAATATAGTGTATGTGGGACCACTTGTAATTTAGGGGTTTACTATGTCATAGTTTTTACTAATTCTCTAAAACTACAAACCATGAATATCCAAATAAATTTATGAAAAATAATTCTATTTTAAAATCATAGAAATAGTTAATGAGTATGGATAGGTCCATTAATGTTATATTTTCAATGACACATCATTTGTGGGACTAAGGGAATTTCATGGTTGAATATTAACACACACTAGTAGATTAACACAAAACATATAGGAAAATTATAAGAAATCTTCATCTTGAAAACAATATGTAATTATGGTATTTATTGGGAATAAAATTTCGAACAATATAAATATGTTTTATCACCATAATTCAAATGGAACATAGAGATTCCATTCACCCAGGCTTCATCTCTGGAAGATAAAAACCCCACAAAAAACTAGTGATTCACAGACTACAATCATGATTGCAAAACATGATGTTTATGCCCGATTATAAATCGTATTTTAATAGAAATATTTTGGATGATATAGAATCATATTTCATAAAGAATTATATTCTTAAATGAAATTAAACTTATTAACAACCACTAGAATCCATGAATGGGAGGCCACTCATTTATTAAGCATTCTATTCAGTTAAGCGAGCACGACCCCATATGATCCAATAATAGAGAACCATTGATCAAGTATCTATAATTTAAATTGTCATAAACTAACGAAACAACATTGAAACTACATAAGAGGTTCCTTAACTCTCTATAAGATAAATTTGTCGAGAGGAATATAGAATCATATAAAATATACTAACCCCAAATGAACAATTAAATTTAGGCAATATTGATATAATAGATAGAGGATCACATCCTAGAGTATATTGGGGAAATATTGACAATACTTGTAAAATGATATGTAGATTCAAGATCCATACCATGAGTAATTAGGAAGAATAACCAACTCTATTATGTTGATTAAGGTGTTCAAATACACCCTATGACCCAATAATACTTCTAGGGCATATAACTAACCTTAATAAAACATTTATAGTCAAACATGAACATAGTATTCTTCCTTATAATGATTAAATAAAATTATTCTTATATCAACTCATAAATGGAATCAGTTTAATCAAAATGTTTAATCATTCTTATCTATGAAGTAAAATACATTGGACGCAATGTTTATTTATTGAAAACATCTAATGGATAAAAAATTTATATTCCATCATTTTATTGAACAAAGTACCTACTTGATAGGGCTCAAGGATGAATATATAAGTCAGAATTATATATCATATATTGGTCATGAATTTTTAATCTCAATACCAAGATAATGATTCAATTGATAGCTATTAGATATGATATCCTATGAAGGTGATATGAGAAAAAAGTTTGTCAAAATGTAAATGATTAGAGAGGATTAGATACCTGGTATTCAATTTTATAAATTTATACTAAATTAAAAGAAATGAAATGGTGATACAAGGTGGTTTAAAAATGGGCATGTGTGATACCCTTAGTATTTGTGTCCACCAATGGTGTATTGAAATTCATAAAAATAAAAGGACATATCAATCTAACACCTATAATATCATTTATCAATAGTGAATCGACTAGTTGTTTTTCCTTTCATTAAACATGTTACATGTGGTAATGAATATATATTTCATAACATAGGGATAGAAAAAAAATGTGATATATATCCAGGGATAATTTATTGATGAGACTCTCTAGGTGTCCACATCAAGTGTTGAATTAGTTTCAACCTAATAAAATTTCTACAGAAATTGATTGATATGTTTAAGTTCATGAATCATCACCCATATCCCCAAATTTTATACAAAATACATTATAATATATGGATAAAATATCCTTCAAACAAAAACATGATGCTCTTGAAAACCACCCTTAAAACCCAAATGGCCAAGTTCATGAGAAGATACACTATCAAAATTCACCCAGTTTTATTTTGATATTGATCGAATCCAATGGATGGAATTTATAACAATATATTTTTGGGTCCTTCCAGGTAGTCCAATCACGTGTGAAGTCATTTACTTATAAATTTCCTTATTCATCGAACCAGTCTATATTTTGGATTCTTCTATTATTTCACTATGCTTCATAGTGACACACACATATAACAAGGTAAATTGGATTTCAACAAAATTAATTCCTCACGTACCATTGAATGGTCACGATGACTAAAATGTATTCTAGGATGATATTGTATAGTTTTTAAATGATATGAGATTTTGTGATGAAGGCCCTAAGATATAAAATAATGTTCATTCAATGTTGATATTGAATGAATATTTTATATAATATTTCATCTGCATCACAAATTAGTAGTAGACAAATAATTTTTGTGTTTTCAATTTATATTAATCATACATCACATTAGTGGGAATCTGATTTGGGTCTTCTAATTTCACAACCCACTAATATACTCTATATAATCTTTTTTAACCCTCCCTCTTATGCTTAATTATTTAATTTAATAATATTAACAATATCAGTAAATCATATTATTAAAAAATAAAGATGCCATGTGACTATATATATAACTTCAATAATGTTATCCCTCAGAATTCTATCAATTTTTTAAATTATTATTTAATATTCACTGTATAGACCCCTCTTATTTCCCCCATAATTAACATTCACCACATATTTTATGAGCACCATTCTACATCCCATATCTATGAAAACATCATGATATTTCACAACTCATACATACCATTAATAATAATGGATGTTTGAACCCTTTATCTAGCCACAAAATAACAAACTATAAACTTAAATAAATCATGAAATGTGGGGTAAGATACTACAATAATAATCATGCCACCTGAATTTAAATTAAATATTGATCATCAAAAATTAAATCTTTGAAGGAATTTATTTTACATAATATAATTACAATGAAATTAGAAATCCCACCAAATGTTTTGACTGATTGTGGGTGATGAACAATCTCAAATTGATTATCTTTAATGATATCCTCCAATTCAATCACTATCAACTACTCTTGAATCCTAAAATATCTCCTCCACTAATCTATAACCTATTACAAGGATTTATATACAACCCTATTTATATATAAAATGGGATAATATATATGGAAGAAAATATGGATTCCCTAATTCATTAATAAATTATTTTATTAATAAAAAATACACCAATGTTTGTCCTCCTAAGGAATCTTGATTTACCTAATATTCCCACTATCATTAGGGTAAGACTGGTATTCTAGCCTCACATTTTTTTATATATTTCTATTCTTAGACCTAATTGCAATGTAAAATAATAATCTCATATAGGATATTAATGTAGGAAAAATTGTAATATTTTTATTGTGAAAATATTATTACCGAGTCCCCACAACAATAATACTTTGATCACATCTACTAAATATTTATTATAATTTCAATTAAAATAATTTCAAATTCTATAAAATAAAAATTTGGTTTGTCACATCACCATCCGAGCACCACAAGTAATATTTTTTTCAGATTAATTAATACTAAACAATCCTATTAAAATCAATATCAATGGAAATTTATTATAACATAGCCATGGTCTATAGATAAGAATATATGACAATATAAACAAGTAGATACATATTTATAGGACATATAGTAAGATAAATATACCTTTTTCCCTTAGGGAGGTCATGGGGTTCTAAAAATAAAACAAGAACAATGTGTTGTTCAAGGAAGACCTCATTTCTCTAGATCCTCCCAACCATAACACTTTATCATCTTAAAAAAATGAAGCAACATGTTTTTTATAAAAAAATAAACTTCTCATACAATCATTAGACAAACATCTTTATTCTTCAAAGGTCTAATACATAAGAGAAATCATTATAAACTTTCCATATAAGGAAACATATACTTTGATCAGTGATGATATTAGCTAAAACTCTTAAAGATTAAATACATAAGAGAGATATTTCCTTTGTTAAAAGTGATACAATCCAATCATCTAATCCAAATATACAATACTATACAATTGGTTTCCTATAAAATTAGATTAAATAATTCTATAACCCCTTGACATCCAACTCATAATTGTTCATTTAGAAGGATACCCATGTTTAGAAAACCTCTCTCTAAAAAATTTTAGTAATCAATTCAAAAAATTATAAAACACATATCACCTAAAAAATTCATAAAAAAATTGATTTTTAAGGTAGTGTAATCTATGGATCCCATGTGAATTTCTTTGTTTCCTCTAGTAGGAATGGAATATACATCAATATCAAAAGATCACACCACATATTAGAAATTATGGTTTGTTACAAATCTAAATCATTAGTAGTAATCTTTAAACAAAATCATTATATAAAATGTGTAACACGTCAACATTTTATGATATATTTATCTTAGAATAAATTTTATATTATTGATATTTTTCATTACATGCAACATATAGTTTAAATGAACCCCAATTTACTATTGAAATATTATTATTAATCTTTACAATTATCCGCAAGACAATAGATTGGATAGTATGAATATGGATAAATAAATTATGAAATGTATGTAAAAAATGTTTCTTTAATGAAAATTGTTATTGAATAATTCCAAGAAAATAATTATGAATATTAACAGTTAAATATAAAATCATTTTATGTTACAAGATAAATTTTCAAAATTATTGTAATTTTTCCTATATTATGTCACTTAATCACCAATGTAATACAATTATTTTGAAATTTTTTTACCAAATTCTATAAATAGAATAAAAAAATTTATTTTTATTATAATTTTTTTCGAAATAAAGACATAAATTATTTTATTGTAAAAATAGATAATTATTTCCTTTAGAAAACTAATTTTAATGTTACCAATGTATTTTATAAAAATAAATTGAATTAATGAGTATTTGTGAATTATTTTAATAAAATAGTTTTATAATATATTAAATCATATATAATAATATACATACAATATTTTTTAAATTGAAAAAATAATAATAAATTTAGTTTTATACTTAAATAAGCATGTTATAAAATGGGTCTCATTGATTTTTTGCAACTTATTTTAAAATGATTTTTTTCCACTAATATAAATTAATTATCAAACAAAGTATCCAATTTATGAATTGGAATGTTTTAATTTATTAGTGAGGTATATTTAGTTTTAGGTCATTATAAAAAGTAACTGTGGTAAATTTCCATACCAGGGTAACGGTTAAAATGGTTGTTGTGTTCTTATCCAAAATAGGTAAGAGTTAAAATGAATGAAAAATCAATTTAAAATATTATTGTATGGATTTATTTTATATTTTGTCATATTATAATTGAAATTGATCCAATATAAATCCAATTTCCTATGAGAGTGTCTCTATTATATTTTATTATTCACGATAATTATTGGTATGCCCCTCTTCTAATTTATAAAAGGTAACATAAATTCAATTATACTCTAGAAAAAATAATCCATTTATCATTAATAGAATAAAACAAAATACTCTACAAAATTCATTATTCAGGAATGTGATTGTTTTTTACTACCAGAAGAACCATCCATGAATCCTTAAATTTCTTATTCTATAAGGGATACCTAAAAAAGAGGTATATTCTCTTCCCAATAATTTAAATGTTTCTATCCACTAAAACAACAAAAAAATATTCTATTAACATATTAACATAATTCAATATCATATTTACTATAATCATATTTTTTAGGTTAGTGTTATATACTTTCAATATCACATTCACATCCAATGGAAATTGTAACGTTACTTATGCGTACATGTAGACTAAAACCTATATAAAGAGAAGTGATTAATTTTAAATTTCATGTTTAATTTTATTGTAAAAAATTATAAATATAATTAATAAATATGATAATTGTGGTAAAATTACAATTTGGGAAAGTTAAATTATTATGTAACTTTTTCATCATCCACCATATAGTGAAAACATCACATGTGAATATGTAAGGACTAATGTCTCCACAAAGGGATGTAAATAATTTTTAATCACCAATATATATGAATGGTTAAAATAGTGTTTTTAATGAATAAATAATATACATAATAAATTATTTATATTTTTGAAATTATGAACTCATGAAAAATGGATAATGAATTGGACCATTTAATTGATACCTTCTTAGAAAATAAACCCATTTTCATCTGAATGTTTACTTAATAAAGAATTATTATTAACATGGTAATTGGAAATTATATGGGAATTATATATATTTATTATAAATAATAATAAAATGAATTTATAATGTAAATACAATAAATATATATTTATTATGTACGTGTGTATCATGTAAACGAAGAAAAAAAGGACTTGATGTAAGGGATTGTTTTATATTATCATTTATTCCTAGAATTATTTATGTTATATTTACATTCATGGAAATTATATGATCCATATTAATTGAACTGAATCTATAATCTTATCATCTTATTATTAATTTAATTTAAATTTGTTAGTACCAATTTCTACCCATTGAAATCTTAAAATGATCCAGTTTTTTTTAAAAATATCATTTATTAATTTTTGTACAATTATAATTTTCTTCCATACCCATCTACATAATATGTATTTATCAATGTTTTTATTGATACAAAACTCTTTGGGAAGATTAATTTTACTACAATTGAATATATTACAAAATTATTAAATGAAAATATTAAATTTTTTATAGAAAACATAATTTTGTCTTTTTATAAAATTGTGTAATGAATTTTCTCTAGTATTATATATGACATGAAAATATTTTTCATCCACCATAAAATTTCATTTAATGGAATAAATATTTAAAATATTCTGTAATTATTTTCAATTAAAAAACATTTCTCAATATTAATGAATTTATAAAGGTACTGATAGAAAATGATATTTTTCTTATTTATGATGAAATGATCAATACCTTCATTAAAATTATTTTTCATATATGTCGCCATCCTTTTTATGTATTTTTTTCATTATTGGAGATATGATATTATGGTATGATTCAATTTATTTTTCATCTAGTCTTATTATAATTAATTTTTAATAAAAATACAATGAAATAAATTTATTTATATCTGGATAATTATCATATGATGAAATCATTATGAAACCCATTGTTTTTCAATGATTTATGTTGTAATTAATGTTTTTATGATATTGTGGCATGAATAATGATAGTTTTTATTATATATAGAGAAATTATATTATATCACTTCAATTTAGTTGTTAAATATTTATATAGTATTTGATAAAAATGATTTCTGTGAACCTAATTTCATGTTCATAAAATTAATCTTCTATTTTTTCTTATTCTGACATGGTCAAAATGTTATGTGTGGAACTAGTTTCATGTCCATAAATATTATACAATAACCTGATAACATGTACCAAATATGACAACTAGTCCTATTTGTGTTTATACATGTTCAAAATGCTATTATATCATACATTAAGGATTATATCATATTCTTTATATATATACTTTTGTGATGGACCATGTAACATTGATTTTAATTTACGATTATACTCATGTCTTATTATGACATCCCGACCAGGTGCCACATGTTAGTGCCCCATGAAGATTCCCAGTATGACCTTAGGTGAGCCTCTCTATATGCAAGAGGCTGCCGACTAGTAGCAAGGATATTCTGTGTAATGTAGGGAGACTATACCCTATTTATAAAAAAAAAAATAAATAAATCAATTAATAATATACAGATGATAAGAAATAAAAACCAAGAAAATACCATAATCAATAATCATCCAACATCATAGGGCGAATCCAAATAATAAAATATGACCAAAAACTAAAGTAGTAGAAATGTAATTCCATATAAGTGTCATGTTTCAAATGTAAACCCTAAATAATGACACTATAAAAATTCCTAAATGAATCCTTACATAATGTATGGTTCCATCATCCATGCTCTATCCCAAATCCCATCTCAACAATCTAACATAGGGATATTTCTCTTATATAGTCATATAAACATGAATTCAATTCGGTCAACGTTAAGAAATCCCATGTATGTTGTGATTAAAACATAGTAGGTCACCACCAATTATGTTTAGAAAAATATCATATTTATGAAAATGTATGTAGTTGAATAATGAATAAAGGACATATGATAATGTAAATAGATTTTCAGATTTAATATACTATAATTAAAAATAATGGTCCCTTGGTTCACAGTGACTCCTGAACTAATCATACCTACATTGGCCCTTTCTAGAGTCTGAACAAAACACCATAGGAATTTCACAATTTATTCATTCATGGGATTTGATTATTCATTTAATTGCATGTTCACATAAATACATTAGTGGGAATGAGAAGTAGTCTAGAAGCCCATGGATATTTGGAGAAGCAGTCCCTATTTGACAACTTAGTAATAACATGAATATATATAAATATGTGTGTACGTATATGTATGTATATCTAGGGTCAATAGAGAAGTAGTATGACATGTCGTGGTTATTTTGAGTAACAGACCTGACCCACAACTCAATTTTCACATCATTCATAAATATCACATCTCACAATTACACAATAATTGCCCCTCTATCAACCATAAATATAATCTATTATTAAACCAATTTGTTAATCCCTTTTAAAAACCATTCATAATTCATAAATAATTATTTCAATTATATAAACACATCACATTGGATTCCATAACGTTAGGTATCAAACTATATTAGGTCCAATACGATCTGTTATGGATCCAATAATCACATGTAAAATTAATTAATTAACTCAATTCTAAATAAAACATCAAAATGTATAAATTTAAATTAAAAAATTACACACACCTCATAATAATCATGAATATGGTAATATAAAATTAGACCACCTACCTCAATAATTTTTAGGAGCTATCACCAAATCATGACACTCAATTTGGTGTAGAACAATTAAAATCCAAATGAAATAATATATATTGGAAAAAAACGCATGACCAAGATCTAAGGTAACTTGATTAATAAAAACATATATCTAAACCATTTAAAAAACAAGAAAAAACAATCCTTTATAAACGGAATAAATGATGATAGAGAGTGAAGAACCAAAACAATGGAGAGGTCACATATCCAAAAGTTATCGATTCATTAAACTGGATATTTATTTCACAAAGAAAGGAGTTATAGGAGACTTTGAACCTTCTAAAGAACCTCTAAAATCAAAGGAATTAGTGTTATGTTTGAATAATGTGTTTAGGATTATAATTAGAGGTTAAATATTTTTAAAATAAAAATTCCTGGGTTTAATTTCCCATGAGTATGGTCTCCTATGTGGGTACATATGGTTCGCTAAAATGTACACCCAAATCAAGAACCACTACTGTATGGTGTTCAAAATTTATCGTATGTGGTGGAAGTTTTAAAAATCATATGACAATAAATAAATTAAACTATATATGGGATGAAGATTTTTAGGGGACGATGCAAAAATTGGGAAAACCTTGTGCCAACTCTGTACATCGAACAACCATCCAAAATCACAAATACTCACCCAAATGAACCCAAGAAAAGCCTAAACCAAATACAGACTAAAATAAGAGTCAAATAATACCTGATAAATATCATAGTAAATCTATAAAAATTATAGGTTCATATAATCTACAAACCTTAAAATTTCTCATCCTCAAGCTATACTATCAAAAATCACAATTCATCTAATGCAAAAATATCAGGGTATGGGGCTCTCATGCCAGCTTCTCTCTCATATGATTCCTCTTGAACATTTCAATTCTTCCCCAATACTCATACTATCTCTAAGTCTTTCACCGTAACAAATTATCACTAAAATCGATAACATAGATCAAATTATTCTTAGTCGATGCATCATCCTCAACCTCAACATCATTAAAATTGATTAAACGATAATGTGATACTGATGAAGGGTTGACACATGAAAAAACTTTTTTCATTACACGATAAAATTATGGAAGAGAAAATAAATACTCCACGAGTCTAATTCTATCCAGGATTCTAACGGTCTTACAAACTGGGCATTCATCTTACCCTACCTCTGAATCCTACAGTAACCCAATCATGGAGATAATAAAAGGAACACACAATCACCCATCATAACTTATTGAATTTATCAACAAGGATTATAATGTCAATTATTACTAATTTGAGTCTAGGACATACATTTATAAATCTAAACAACCTTTACTGATGTCTCCTCCACAAGATTTGATCCTAATATCTATGGCACACCTTTATCTATATGAAACAATGGTGATCTGCAATGATTGTCATAAAGAGCCTCATATAGGGAAATCTGAGTAGTCTAATGATAATTTTTGTTGTAGGAAAACACAATGAGAATTATGTTTTTCTCTAAAGATAAACCAAATTCAAGTATTTATGTTTATAGTAGGTCTTATAGTACCTGAATAGTGCCCCCCATATTCCCATCTATCAATGGGTGTAACTCCATACTCAGAAACAACAAGGAAACTAATTCATTATACCACCCTTTACAGATGCATGGAGTAAAATGTGATTCATTTTCTTCAACTATACTCTGTGGAACCCTATGAAAATTCAATATTTATTGAGTATACATATTATTGTAAAAGTATTCCAGTTAAAAAATAAATGAGATACATTTATTAACCTGTCCAAAATCACATCATTCTTCCCTGATATCCTCAAAATATCCTCCCCAATGTCCATCATAATGTCATCCCACATCTTTTCCTGAATAGGTAATGACCATAGTAAACCACCAAGGCATTAATAGTATTCTATAACATGATGGCATGTGTAGTATCCTATAATGAAATCGACAATCTCAATTTTCTTGTTTGAAAACTAATAATATAAAAATACTTCATGTTAAATTTTTTTCCAATTAGGATACACCACCCACTTAGAGGCATGAAATTATTACATAATCTCCAGGACAAAAATGTCAGCACAACAACATGTTTTGGGACACAAATTAATTCATCATCATCTATAGTACAACTAGAAGGTGACTCCCCAACATCAAATATTTACCCAAGGAAAAACACTCCATCTGGTCATACTGCCTCTCATTGATTCATCTCTATAGTGTAGAATCAAAAAATAAATATATAAGGATCATATTATAATGGAAATTTTTAACTTCAATATACATATCACCAAATAAGGACATCATATTCAACTCATAACTAGACTCCTAAACTACCTATTTCTATGTCTAATACATCAAGTCATGAGAAATGCTATTTACCTTCACTTGTTTATAGGATAGAAAAAAATCAGATGTCAAAATATACACGACATATATCCATTTCAACAATTCAAAATATCACTGTGAAAAGATGTAATTTAATCTATAGTTATTGGTTTATATAGTGAACTTTTCACATAACAGGTATTACCACCAATACATTAAGGCATAAACCACCAATTTTTAGTAGGCACTATTCATTGGGTAATTTTATTTGTGCGATGTACAATAAAAGGACCCATATAATTCAACTCAATATCTATTCATCAACACTGCTCCATGTACAATCCCAAATGCATAAATCAACATGGTATACTCATCACTCGTCATGGGTATAATCATGATCAGTGTCATAGTCAAATATTTCAATAATTTTGGAAAATAATTCTAACAAGATCTATACTATTCAAACCTGATCACACTAATTTCCATGCTTGAAAGTGGTGTTTACAAATGTGAATGGTAAGGGATAAACCTCAAGTAATATCATTCCAATTATTGATAGATTAAAATATCAAGAACATTACTAGGAAACACTCAATAGGCCACTAACTCTACATTCTTTGGTTCCTCTATGACAACTTCCTATAAGATGATGTGACCCATGAAATTTACCCTATCAATATATAATTGAATATTAGGTATCTTGTTATATATCTTATATTATCTCAGTTTAATTACATTTATTTAATTATATTGTTCTTGATTTTTATTAGAATTTGAATTCACTAAGATATCATCCTCAAAATAACCAAAAATTGTTCCATTTACGGTTATAAAATTCTGTTCATGAAGGATATAAACACATCTGGGCACTCATTAACCGATAATATTTCCCAATTAACTCATATAGGATATTTATTCTATTGAATATAGTTAGTGGTATATCGAAAGGTATAAATCTCAAGTGAAAATACCCAGATCATAATTAAATCATGGAGAAAACATAAGATCCATTCAAATTTTCAAAAATACCATCAATACATAGAAGAGGAAATCAGTTCTTCAATATCATTCCATTAGTATTCTGATAATGAACACATAAATCCCACATCCTTTTTGACTTATTAGAAAACAAAACATGAGAACCCCAAGAAGATATACTTAGATGAATAATTTTTTCATATTATTTCTTCTAGGTTATTCTTTTGTTACTAATGTTTTTTGGGTTAAATTCAAAAAGATGAAATTTAATCATGTTTTCTTCAAATAGGATCTCAATTATAAACGAAACATCTATATCAGGCCACATCATTTAGAATTCCTTAGGAAACAAATCCTAGAACTGATCCACTAAAGGGGAGAAAACATATTGTTTCACATAATATTCAAACCGAATTAGACATGCATCATTTGTGGTGAGCTCCACCAGAAGATGATAAAATGGCCCTACATGGTCTTCCTAGATTTCTAATTCCCAACAATGAACATAATTTTCACCCTACTGAGATGTGAATGTCCCTATCATGTGGTAAAAATCTAGGTTGTATTGGAATGATACTATCCATTCCATTCCAAAAATCAAGTCAAAACCTAACATGTGGAGAACGTAAATATTAAAATAAATAAGATACTCTACAAACTAAATGGAACAATCCTCACATAAAGAGATATTCCTCTACCATACACCCAATTGTGTGACACTCTTCATAACCACACACAAAAACTCTACTTGAATACTAAAAATGTTCAAAAATTAACAGATATAAATGAATGAGAGGATAATATATCAAATAATTCACTATAATGCGGTGAACCTAAAAATATAATACCTTTGATTCTCTATGGTCCAGCCTTGTAATCCGCCTTTAGATGCTAAACTACATGGAACTACATAACCCATCGAAAATGTGTTGTAGTCTATGTCTCCTAAGTAGAACCACATTTTAGATATTGATTATATTTTATGAAGTAATATATCCACCACCTAGAGCTCTATGGATTGAAGAACACCAAATAACCAACAAATATGGTGGATAAGACCCCTTCTAGTACTCTGATTTAGAAAACAATTACCCACCCCTACATATAAATCATGGGTTTCAGTAATTCTTTTATAAGTCACTAATACCACCATAGGATCGATAGTCAACCTGTGGTGATGGACCCTAGTTATGAATTTGAATCAACCTACTAAACTGATGGATGTATACACAGTTACTATGCTGAGTGACTGGCCCCCTATCTGACCACACTTTTTTTCAACATACTTGGTTAAAGATCTGATAGTGACTCTTCCTAATCTTAAAAGGCATACCTACTATACCTCCAATAGAAACCACCTACAATTCATCAGAATCCACTTTAAAGTTACCCTAAAACCTGAGAGCCAGATTCACAACCTCATAAAAACATTTTAGACAAAAGATGTTAAACTAGTGATTAGTCTCAAATTTATGTCAATCCAAAAAACATTTTAATATTGTTTCCCAATAAAATTCAAATGGTAGAAAAAAGTGTTACTAAATAATTATGTAACTAGAATAGTCCATCACATGCATACTACCATATGAAAAACATATAAACATAGAATCCACTTTATGCCTAGTAATCTCAATGTAAAATGGTTCTAGGAAATTCTCTTAAAGACTTCTCATCTTATATTTTATTGCTGCTGCTCTTGATTCCATGTATCCCACACGCGCTTAAATGATCCACAAAATATATAAGTAACTAATTAGATTATTTTAATCATAGGGGTCTCTAAATTCTTAAGGATCATCTAGACAGAATCAATCCATAATTTATCTACCTCTGATACACCCACTCCAATAAAGGCCAGAGGGTACTCCAAATGGAACTATCATGTCAGTTCAGACATATTATGCATATCATTTATTGAGTCTCTATCCATAAAATCTATTAATAAATAAAATTTATCATTGAAATTGCCTCCCTATCCTCACCAGGATCTATCATAGTATACAGTTCCACTACCAGAGGTACATTTTCTACCATGTACTCTTATCATTATATCAACAATGAACATCATGGAGGCATGTATCTTAAATTCCAAACATAGATAGTATGATATATACAATATATTTATCCCATTTTGATAATATGGATTCACATAATTCTATAAAAATTATTCCCATATACTCTTCCACATCATCAAAACTAAAGCTCTATCACTGCCAATAACCATACCTCACATGGGTCATAGGGAAAAAAGTGTAAAGTGTTTTATAACATATGTTTCCCATTAGACTCTATTTTATAAATGTTAAATTGCTAAAAACAAAATAATTTAATGTTATAAATTTATTAAAATTAACCACTTCATTGTTCCAATAATCAAATAAAGAAAATCATTTTCATTACAACCACTTACCCAAAACCGTCTTTTCCGTGCATGCCTAAAATGATGCATGTCACATTATTTCCATGTACATATAATGATCCATGTATAATCAATTTCCTTGTCATACTGATTCAAGATTAAAATATTATAAAAATGAAAACATCAGATAATATGTGCAAAAACTGACCTAAAAAAATATTTAACTACAACAATAAACATTAAGGAAAACAATCTAACCTTGGGTACTTGGCTTTACCTCTGCACATGGGTTAGCTACTCCCATGAAAGATATCATCACCAAGGATTGAACCATCGTTGTATCTTTTCTATCATGTCTAAATATTAATAATGATGAATATAAATAAAAATCCATTTGATATTACATTGTAACTTCCCATACTAGTTTCTACAGGCTGGTGCCTCAATCTGGTTCACCACATGTCCTCAGGGATGCCTCCCCATATGCATGATGCTTCCAAATATTATATAGGGCGTAATTTGTAACAATTTAATAGTATAAAAACATAAATAAAAAATATCAACAATAAAAATAAATAAAAAATATCCAAATGACAGTAAACTACAATGAATATAATATCATATTCAATAATCATCCAATATCACATGGTGATTCCAAACATGAAAACATCTCCATAAAACACCACAATAGATATTCCATTCAATATAAATATCAAGGGACTTATAGAAACAAAAAATAAAGGCACTCTAACAACTCCCAAATTGGTCCTGACATCATATCTAGATCCCTCATGCAGTGCCCATCCCGAATCCCAACTCATCCATCTAATATATATCTCTTTCCCTTATCCAATCATAAAAACATGACTTCTACTCATGAATAAATTAGGAAGATCTATTAGCATGTTTTTAGAACACAATAGACCATCACCAATTAAATATAATGAAATATATAGTATATAATTTTTTTTAGTTGAATAAAAAATAATATATGAATAAAAAATCAAACACTTTTCACATTAAATATTACTTAATTAACCACATAGTCCCTCTGAGTTCATGGTGAAACTTGGACCAATCCTATAAGTATCAACTTGTGGAAGGGTCTATACCATACAGCTTAAGAGTTTCTAAGATCATTCTATCATGGGATATAATTATTTCTTTAATTAAAAGTTCACAAAAATACATTAGTGGCATATAACAGAAGTCTATAACCCTGTGGGTATTTTGAGAAGAAATCCCTATCACTCTAATTAGTTATCACTTGAGAATAAATATATACATATCAGGGACATAGATCATAAGTATGGTACCTTGTGGGAATTTTGAGTAGCATTCCTTTTCCCACAAATAAGTGTTCAAAGAATTTATAAACATCGCATCTCATGGTTCCACAATCACAACCCATTTATCATCCATCAATATATTAAATTATCAAAACAATTACATACTGCCACTTTTAAAACATAAATAATTCATAAATCAAAAATTTAATGATATAAGTACACTACATGTGCTTTTATCATTTATTTTATCAAACTCAACTGGTTCCAATGAGATTCATGTAGGTTCTCATAATCACATATGAAATTAATTAATTAACTCGATTCAAAATTAAATTTTCCTAAATTGAAATTACAATTGAATAATTTCATAAAAAAAATTATAATAAATAATATGGAACTTGATAATTACTCCACTGAACCCATGATATTTGATTAACAATTTCCAAATCATAATCCTCAACTTGTTGTGTAATAATCAAAATCACAATGCTGGCAGAGATTTGAGATCAAAACCTAGAACCAAGGTCCTTGGAATCTACATACATCAAAACAAAGATCTAAAACATAAAAAACACAGTTAAATCCTTACTTTATCATGGTAATAAAATAATATAGACATAATAACAGAAAAGAGGAATATGTTTTGTACCTTAGAGTTTTTCATTCCATACATTGGATCATCTATTCTCTAATAAAGTGGTTTAAGGAAAATTTTAACCCTCTTTTGATACTCCAAGATTGAATAAATTAAGTTTATGCTGAAATTGGTTGTTTATGATTATAATTTGGGGGATTGGAAAAATTTAAATATATATTCAAGGATTTAATATCCCATAAGAATGATTTCTTCAACAAGTCCCCATGTTTTTCCAAACAGTTCACCCCTACTATATAGGGTGCACTATTTCACTCTGTGGTGAATGATTAGACAAACCATGTTTAAACAATTAAATTCACCTCTTTTGAGGATGTATTATTTCTACGGGAGGGTTTATGGTTTGGGAAAACCATGTACCAATATTTAAATTCAAAAAGACCATCCAAAATCACCAAAACACAACCAAATGAACCAAATTCATGCCTCCACTACTGTAATTCCAAAATAATGGTAAAATAATTCTTAAAAAAGAGAATGGTAAATCTCTATAAAGGGTTTAATATTTCAATAATTTTGGGGTAAAATAATTAATACATAACTCAGGATTTATGATATTTTCAAATATTTTAAGTTTTTCATATGTTTCTATAATTTTGTCATACAATTGTGCTTATATTATGATCAAATAAGAAAATTGAATGTTATATACCATGATTTTACAGACTATAAATTTGATCTGACCATTTTTTAAGTTTCCCCAATCCCTATATTATAATAAAGGATATTAATTAATATAATCATAAAAGGGTACTACATTTGAAGTAATTTGTTTGAGATATTGATGATCTTTCAAGAAAATATGTTGATTATATATACAATCTATACAAAAATAAATCATTATGGTGTTTGGGAATGTATTTTTTTGAGATGTATCGAATATTCAGATAATAATATGTAATATTCTTCTTAGGGTCCCAATACATGGTATCATAGAAGGCTTCAGTTTTTTAGAAATTTGGATTAGAAGAAATTGGTGAAAATAAAAGAGATAATCCTCAAATGTTATGGGTTTATAAGAAGTTATCTTAATTTTTGATATATCATGATTTTTTTTCTTAAAATATTACTACTCACTCTGATTATTATTTCCCATGGACTTCGGTTATCCATTATGGTTTCATTCAATAGCTACAAATAAGAGGAATCAAGGTAAAAATGATTCTAAATGTAAATGAAATGATCGACCTCCTATGAATCCTATTGTATAGATTGTTTGAATGAAAACCATTTATAAATGTGGGAATAATTATATCAATTAAAGAATAATGATTATAATTACATTGAACATATCATTTTACTAAGGAAGAGGAAGTATTTCATTTTTTATTTAATGTAAAAACATCAACCTTAATTTTTTCTGTTATCTAATCAACTAACGTTATGTAAATGGATCAATATTAAAGAGATTTTATTTTCTATTATCAACTTCATGCACCATGTGAATGCGGTTACATGAGTCTTTCACATTGATTGAAAAGACGAAAAATGCTATAATAATATCAATAACTAGTGGAAATAATGAGAAATAAATTCTTGGAATGAGAGGAGTTTAAAGAGGTATTTATCTATATGTAATTTCCCTAGAATATTTATCAAAATAGAGATGTAATTTATATGATTGACATATAAGTATGATGAATGCATTGATACATATTTATCAAATATTACATTACATGAAACACATTCATCTCATCTTATGTTTTATCTAGAAATAAAAAGTTTTCACTTAATTAGTTTCTTGGATCCATGTATTTTAAATCCGTTATCCATAAATAATATTTTAAACTATGAAGATATTGTTGGATTCATACTCATGGTTTAAATGAAATATTTAAAATCTTATTTTAAAAGTTATTGTGTTAAGAAATAATGATCGAGTTTCTTGGGATATCTAATGGTATTCCACATAGAGGGAAAAAGCAAAAACCACCACCATACAACCTTTTTTAGGTGAACCACTCAAGTAATTGATAAAATGAATTATAATATGTTTTCGGTGATAGAAGAATGGTCATCGATAATTTTTTCAGAGGATAATATTTGTGTAGTCATTGAAATAGGGGTAATAAAATTCAATGTAATTCTCCACCCACACATCAATACATCATATACAATGAGTTAGAATGTTATTTGAATAATTTCTATAATTAAATAGCTATTTAGGAAAAGAATCCTCACTAACCTCTGAATTCATAGGACAGAGGGAAGGATTAGGAAATAAAAAATACTAAAGTTGTCCACGGGAATATTTTTTGGGATGTTATAGTTATCATACACTATAAAAATAATTTTTTTGTTTGATTCAGGATATACCCATTCTTTTACATGTGAATAATTTTCCAAGAGTATCAATTCCCCACCACAATAGTAATGCATTGAAATTTATGTAAAAACTTTTAGCAAAATGATAATTGAATCTAAATCAATATCTCGTCACCAATACATTTTTATGGTAATGATCTTCAAATAATACATGAAAATATACCATTAATTTAATTTTATGTTTTATTGGTCATGTATTATCTCTATTTATATTTATCCCATATCATTTTTAAGGAAGGGAAGTAAAATTAGATCATTAGAATAAACCCATGGTCATCTATATATGTGAGAATGAAAAATAAAATCCAATTGAAATTAAATGCATTATATGTGTCATAATACCTATTAATGATTGTATTTTAAGTCGAATAGTTGTGGGGATACACAAACTTTATGATATAACTAATTATTTACGAATATGATGACACATTTTGGAATGAATTTTATAAAAATCACTAAAATTTTGATGTTTTGTTTTTAGTAGAACTCATGTGTGAGCCCACACCTATTTAAAATAATTTATATATAATTACCATAATTGAACATAAAAAACTAAATAATAATATCTATAAATATCTAGGAAATGGTTCTATATGACTGAGTGTGTCACATTTCTCGTCCCTAATTCATTTGTTTTCAATGAAATGTCGGTGAATGATTATTTTCATTAGTTATTGATAAATTAAGATGTCCTTCATCAAGAAAAAGTATCATATACCGTGTATTAATGTCTTATCAAATCAGATTCATTTTTTAGTATAATTTTTGATGAATAACCTTTAATCAAAATATCATCAATTGTGGGAAAATATAGAGGGTATTCCTAGTATTTTCTTCTATATGACGTAAACACGTTATTAATTTATACTGATTCAATCTGGACATACAAATGAAGCCAATATAATCATGGATATAATTAATAGAGATTTTATAGATTACATAGAATATTATATGGTATTCTTTATAGAAGATATTCATAAATATTCATGTAATAAGGTAGAGAATTTACATCATTATTGGATTGTGTTGATGGGCCTAAGGAAGGACATTATGAATGAAAAAATTTCTATGTTTGAATTGTAGCTATATATTGTTTCATTAATTGGTTATATAATCTATAAAAAGATACATTTGTTGATAATTAAAATTATTACGAAATTGATAAATAATATAGACTATTCATAATGACTGAGATCTAGAGTTTTCTTATATTTGTGTGATAATATTGAGGCATTCTGATATTTTTTCATGGATATAAAATTCAATAACCAAATTTACACATAAGTGATCCAATTTAAAAATAACATATAGATTTGAGGAAAATTTCATATAACATAAGAATGGTTTCCTAGTGAACTTGTGCTCGCACTAACCTATAATAGAGAAGGGTTTTTGATGCATTGTGATGTATCTGAGAAGGAATTAGGTTGTTCTATCGTGAATAATTTCTTGGTAGAATCATATGCCTCTCACTAATTGATTATCCCTGAGTACAATTACCCATATCATAATTTGGAATTGAAAATTGTATTTTTTGAATTACAGAAATAGAGGAATTAAATACATCAAAATACATTATACTTAAAATCATTATAATATAATGATGTATATATTAACATATAAAGTGTTTTATATTCCCTAAAAGAGACAGTTATAGTAAATTAAATACTATGATTTCTCTACATTTTACCTCTTGGAGAGGTGAACAAGGTGGATGATGCTCTGAGTCAAAAGCTATATGCTAGTTTTAAAATGATTATTTTTGAAAGAGATATAATACATGTAGAAATTAATAGGACAAATCCTAAAATTTTAAATAATGATTATATATCATATATTTCTTAGATTAATTCTCAACCATCCATCTATGTGAGGATTAAAGAAGTAAAAATGGATGATGTTCATTGAATGGAATGATATAGATTTCTAACATGAATGTGGTGGAATGATAAGGATTCATAATCATGTATCTATCCTATAAATACATGATTTAGAGGAGATATTTGATAAATTTTATAGTTTATCATTGTCTATTCATCATGTATGAATGATGATTTATAAAGATATTAAAGATTAAATATTGTGGGGTAACATGAAATTTGATTTTGTAAAATATGTTTATAAAAGACTAGAGTTTCAGTAAGTTAAGTTTTAGAAATAGAATTATATGGGTTTATTAAAAACCATTACACATACTAAAATAAAAATACGGAAATCTAACTAATTATTTTCCCATCAGAGTTCCAAATATATTAAAGGCCATAATGATATTTGATTTTTTTGTGATCTCTATACAAATTCATTACTTTTCATTTCTATGAGATAAAAATTATCCTTTATATATAATCATTTTTATACATTAAATAAGTTGAAAATTTTCATGGAGTACCACTCATAATCATATTAATTCCAGATCAATGTTTTACCAAGAATTTCTATGCAATTCATCAATAAGATTATAATACAAAGCTGATCTTTTGAACTAAATGTCAACCTCTTAGATATTTTAATCTATATAGGACAATTTAAACCATAGATGATATGTGGATATCCTATTATGTAAATTTAAAATGTGTCTAGTATCAACACATTAATCTTGTAATTCATTTTGATAAAAATATCTTTCACTTGTGCATATAGACGGAACCATATGAATCCATCTATAGAAGGATTTGTTGAACTGAAATGTTCTATATAAAGATGGAGAATGAAATAAATTAATACCTAAGTTATCAATAGTAATAAAAAATAATTACTGATCTAGTCAAAAAATGCAACATGACACCTCAAAGACTACATAACGGTTATGCTAATAATAATAGATGAGATATACAGTTCTAATCTTGAGATAAGGTATATCAATGAAAATATCTTTTAAAAAATATTATGTTATATAGAAATAAAGGATTTATAATCCACACACACAAATATATATGTCCCATTGATATTATTTATCATATAAGGATGGTAGCTTGTCACTCGAAATTTCCACATAACACGTCTTTAGTTCATGATGTGTTCTGTGTATCTCTTTTTAAAAAGTATATAACTGATCCATCAAATTCACAATAATTAGAGGTTTTAACAATGAATCACAAACATTATTCTGATAAAAATATATTGAAATATAATATCATATATATTAATTGATATATAAAAAGACTAGTCTCCTAGATAAAATTGGAATCATAAATTTATGGAATCAATAAAAAAACATGAGGATTTGATGTGGTAGAATTATCCTTAGTTGTTTGTATCAGAGTGAAAATATTTAAGTGTGAAATTATTACAAGGGGGATATAATGTAACAAAAAAATATTTTATGATTTAATTTTCTTCCCGTAATATTCTTTTGTTTGATAAAATTATTTACAGAAACACTAAGATTAAATAAACTGCGACATACAATTGAAATAATATTATTTAATTTCAGTATTATCACATAGTAAAATATTTTAAGAGAATAAATATGACATAATAAATTATGAGATGTGTGTATAATAATATTATTTTTGTATAAAAATTATCAAAAATTTCCATTGTATGAATTACTCAATTATAAATGTTTACCATAATATCGTTTTATGTTAAAAGAGAAATTTTATAATTTACATTAATTATATATATATATTATAAGATATTATAAATAATTAAATTTTATTTTAATGAAATATAATGTAAATTAATGTGATAAAATTAGTAATGATTCATATATTTCTTCTTAATTAGTTAAAAAGGGAGATAAAATCCTTTGATGGTAAATATAGATATTTTTTTCTTCAGAAAAAAGATTATAATTTTTGAAATGTATTTTAGCATAATTAATGTGAAAAAGAAGTATTGAGGAATTATTTTAATATAATGTATAGAAAATATATTTAATAGGTCATATTAGCATTCATATAATGTTTTTCACTATACACAGAATAATAAAAAATTCATATTAATGCATGAAAAAGAATTTGTCTGAAAATGATTTTCATTTATTTTTTTTGTGATTATTTTGAAATTAATTTTCAAAACATATATGAATTGAAAAAATGGATTTACTATAAAAAACTTTATTTACTAATTTATAAATGAAGAAAGATTCATTTTTTGGGATTATGAAGACTAATAGAGTTAAAAATTCATTATAACAATATTGATTAAAAGGGTTATCAATGGGTTAAAATAAATAGATAAAGTATAAAATGACACAAAATAAATTCTAAATAATATTTTATGGGTATATTTTTCTCATATATTATCCCATATTCTTATTTGTGAAAATTTTAACCCACATTCTGATGAGTATGACATTACTATATTATAAATTTCTAAATACTTGTAACTATACTATTTCCCTTTCCTAAAAAAGGAAACAAAATCTATTATATTCACCACAAAACACGGTCCATTTACCCTTACCAAGATCTAATCTAATTATATCACAAAAAAATTATACATTTCATTGGGGTTCTAGTCATACCAAAAAACGCATGAATGAACCCTTATGGTTCATTTCAATATATGATACTCAAAGAAGAGGTAAATGTTCTTACTGATAGTTTTCAGGTTTCATTCATCCTAAAGAACTTTTAAATGTCATATAATCATATTAATTTTTTTTACTAACAATATTTAAAACACTAATATGTTCTTATATTAAGGATATATCTATTTTCAATCTCTTTACACATTGTGGGAAATTGATAATGTTGCTCAATCTTATGTTCAGATAACAACCTCAATTAAGTGATGTTATTTATTTTTTACAATTTCAATTTTATATTAAAGGAAATAATATATTTTTTGATTATATATGATATTTTTTTATATAATTGTGATTTCTAAATGTGAATTATTATATATATTTTTTATCATATTCATTAAAAATTGAATACCCCACCGATTCATACGTATAGAATATCTTATTCACAAACTAATGTAATTGATTTCCCATAAAAAATTATATTAATATAAATAAATGTGTAATTAATGAATAAATATTATAATTATTAAATGATTAATATTTCATATATGATGAAACCATTACCAATGTTCTATGAATAGAGCCATCGAACAAAAACATGCATAAAAAAAGAATATTTTTTTTACCTAAGATATCATTTCAATGAATAATTATTCATAAATCTTGATATTTGAAATTATAAGTGAATTATATAGAGTAATATGTATATAAATTTTTTTATTTAATATATTTATAACAAATTTATATTTATTATACATTAATTTTGAACACATCCTAAAAAATAAAAAAGTTAAGGTAAGAGTTTATTTTATAATCTCATTTCCTTTATGGATTATTTATATTACATTTAGAATGGGGAATATTATCTGATAATTATCATTTATACCCAATATATTTAATTTTCTTTTTGTAATTCCTCTCATATACTTATATTAATATATTTTTTCTTTCATTGGTACTCGAAATGATCAAAAAATGTTCTTAATAAAAATCAAAAGTATTTCAATTTTTATTGAAAATATTTGTTTCCATGTCCATTATGATCAAAATGTATTATTAATGTATATATATATATATATAATATTGTGAAATATTATTTTATATACCTTTTAATTAATTTAAAAACCATTAAAATTAATATATTTATTTTTTTACATTCGACTCAGTTATGTAATTTTACAGAACTGTGAAAAGAATTATAGATTTTATCATTTATAGAATGAAATTATTTTCATACCATTATAAAAAATTATTTATTTAATGGCTTTATTATAATATTCCATGTTTATTTTGAAAAATAAAAATTTTATAATTATTATTGGAATTTTAAACCCTTAGCCATACTAAAAATGATAATTTCTATATTTCAATGGAATAATAAAATTATATTTTTTAATTTTTATTTTATATAATACAAATACCTTTTAATAATTTTTATGTTTCCCTGCAGATATGGTATTTTGATACCATAAATTTTTTTATTAATATTTCTTATAGTGATGATTTTTTTAGGATTAATATATGAATCATATTTCATTATTTTGTGTTAGTTATATTATAATGTTATCATTATAAAATATGTTGTAATTAAATTAGTTATGTTATAAATTTTTGTCAAACTATAGAACACATACATATGATTTTTATTATATTATTGGTGGTTCAGTTTAATCTTCTGAATTAATGATGTACATAGTTATATCTTGAGTGATAACTATCTCTTGTGTGAATTTGTTTCATGTTCACAAAATTATGTTTATACCAATTTATATAATGTGATATTCATAATTTTATGTTGATACCAGGTTTAATGTCACTAAATTTTATGTGTGGACCTAATTACATGTCTTGAATATGATGAGTGAACTTTTGGTGTTCATACATGATATCAATTGTTTTATTTTTATGCATGTTCCATATTCAAATGATATATCCCCAAGTTGTGATCCATCGATCACGATGTTTTCATCATGATTAAAATATGTCCTTTTTTGGGATTAAATAATTATTCCATGATTGATATTTAATTTTATTTTATTATTAATTATAATGTTGGTATATTATGATCTTTTTTTATACCCTTGTTGTAATATCATTTAAAGTTAAGATCATTGTCTAATATCTCTGATGTATACCCTAATAAAGAATCTAATCTCGCGCAATATTATTAATCTATATTAACGATGTTATGAAGAATGATATTAAGTGTGAGAAACCTAAAGGTTTAGTGTATTTGAAAAATATATTGTGATATATTGAATAAATTTCGTGAAAATAATATTTTCATGTATATAGTCTCCAGAAACACTAAATCATTGTGGTCCTCATACCTGTATTTTTTTTGAAATATATTGAATGTTCAAATAAAAATATATATCATTATATTTGAGATTCATCATTCCATACATGGTTTTCCTCATTTTTCTATGGATTCATGATTTTTTTCTCATCACACTTCCGTAAAAGCTACAAATAAGGAAATTATGAAAAAAACCAACCTCATCAAAGTTCCATGTATAAATTAACTACTCATAATGTTTCCTAATCCACAACACATTAATTCTACATGTATTGAAAATTTTGATGAAATAACAATATTGGTTATATAACAAAATATATAACATTTATACGTGACAATAAGTGATAAATCGTCATAAAAACCATTTTTCCACCACACAACAATCATTTCCATATAATGGATACACACAAAAAATATTCACTAGAAATTACACAGAGGATCATTATCTACCGGGGAAGTCTCCACTCAGTATGATCATCACAATATTTAATATAAAGATCCAGGGACAACCATTTTATGCCTCGAGAAATAGATGACGTACTTCCCTCTTATGGGAATACCTATTAGAACATCAATGGCAATTATCAGGTCTCACAAGAAAATGAAAATGAAATCAGCAATGAGGTAATCTCTTATAATAATGAATAGTGGGGCTATAAAACTACTGATACAATGTTAAAAAGTATCTATATTTGAGAAATAACTAAATTATTTAAGGTTATCTTATCATCCATGTCCTCCTCCATATAGACATGATTCCCCTATAATTTTTTTCAACAACTATGAATCTATTATGATATTTTAATCTCATAAACTACAATGATTGAAACATCATCGAGCCAGCCCTATCATATGTGCAACATATCAATACCTATTTAAAATAATTCTAACCCATTGTTTTGGTCATATATTATTTGGGGATTATCAAGAATTTTTTGTGCATTTTGGATTTTAATAAATATTTATGGGAGTGTACGTGATTGGATAGTGTTTAGTGAAAACTATTTGTGTCATTTATGGAAAACGTTTTCCTTATGGTTGAGTTCTAGAGGATAAAACATGTTTAGTTTAAATTATGTGGCCTAAACCTAATATTTTCTATTTTTGTACAGTGGAACATGTATTGTTGGATTATGGGTAGTGAAAGTAGGAGGTAAAATTGTGTATCACTTTATGGTGTCCAATGAGGGAGAAAAAATTTGGTTTTGGGATTTAAAACTATGTTAAAAATAGTAGATATCTCTATAATAGCTTAGTAAGAGTCACATTGTGGGGAAATAATTTTCCAAACAATATGTGATGGGAATTTATTTGAACAAATTTCCAAAATAAAGTATTTATACATCCGTTTAAAATTCTAATATCTTATTAATCGAACTTAATACCACCCTTTCGATTTTGGTGGCTCTATAGAGGTGATTTAGTATCCTTAAAGATCTTTTGTTTTTAGATATATGTGCTGATGGATGTGTTTGATTCCTTCAAGTATGTGTAATCTCATTTTTTTTAATTCTCCTTTCTTACTCTCTTGCAGTCCTTGAGGGTGGTAGATCCTCAAGTCATTGATGAATATTGACCATGAGGTATTGATTTTTGGATTGAGAATTCCCCCATGAACATTGTCTAATGTGAATATCCTTGTAGATCCCTTTTTTTGGCAATCATGATTATATAAAGGTTGTTTTTAAGGAATACTATTTCTTTTAAATCTTTTTATTATTGATTTTTTTAAATTTTTCTTACAATTTATTTATAATGATTTAATTTAGTCAATAGTGATAATATATTATATAAAATGGTGTGAGTGTTAAAGTTAGATTAATTCTTATATTTATGGATTTTAAAAATGTGTATATTTATTAATGAAATATCTTCATTTGAAATAAATGAATATGATGTTATGAAAGGAATGAAATGATTTATGATTTCAAATATGATGATTTGAAATGCAAGAAATTGTTTTTTATAAAAACCATTTGATTTATTGTTTTTTGAGATGATATGGAAATTAATGGAACATAAAATTGGGAAAGAATTTATGGAATTAATGAGTTATTTGAGGCTGATTAAATTGAATGAAATACAAAATAATTATTGATTTTTTGGAAGTAAATGGATGCCCTTGTAGTTAGGTGGAAAGATATCGATGGTGATAAATTAATATCCTACAATAAATTGACGATGACAATGATAAAAAACTATCTTTAGTGAAAGGGTTTTATTATTATTAAATCTCCCTTATTCCCCATAGGTTAAGGATTTCGACAATGTGTTCACACATTGACTCTTATTTCATTTATATTGTATAAATAATTTTGATAGGTATTGACATTATACATTATTACCACAGTTTCATTATTGAAAATAATTTATACATGAAATTGTTTAATAGAAATTATTTACCAATGCATGTTGTGGTAAAATGTATCATTACATCACCTTTTTATAATGATACTTACATTTTTATGAATTTATTGAATAATGATTTTATATATTTTTTTAATACCTATTGAATTTTTTTGAAAATAGTATTTTGAAATGAACTGAGAAAAATTTTCCATTTTGTGAATAATTCATATTGATCTATGCTTTTTAAATGGTAGATATTGATTCTGAAATACTTTGTGTGATCCTTATGGGATGGTTTACTCACAAAAACATTTTTCATTCAATATGTTGGATATTTTAATAATCTAAGACTGGGAATGGTAAATAACTACTAAGATTTAGTGAATGCTCTTGGTTAAAACATATTGGATGTTGATAATTGCTGTTGGAATGGGTTACATCTTTATTACATAGAGTTTAATGTTGAAGACGGGTTGAAAATATCTTGATTTCATGTGTAGGAATAACTATTTTTAGGCAAGTATGCATTTACTTTTGGTTTTCACTATTGTGATGTTTTTTTCATACCATATATTCATTATTTTATATTGGTTTATTTGTATTAATGAGTTATCCTTCTAGATATATCATTCCCTTTTGTCTGTTTTGATGACATAATATTGTTCAATAACTCATGAGGATCAGGAATTCTTTTTGACCCATGTCAATACGGACTCAGGTACTGTTTGGTAATTTTATTTGGGTTTGTTTGTGATACATTGGGGTCAAATAGGAAATACGTCTTATTTGAAGCCAATATACAATTCGGGACTTCATTATATATAATATATTGGTTTTTTGGTACATAAGGTGTGGTTTATGAGTATGTTCATGTTCATATTTTATCATAACAACCCTTATGATGTAATGATTTTTTAGGAAATATTTTTTGAGTACTTGTTTTATATAATACTTTATATTTTCAAAATATTTTAACTATATTTGTGTTTAGTAGTTGAATTATTATTAGAAATATTTATGATCTAGTATCACTTGACTGATGTTTCTGTATATTAAAATTATGATATGTTTTACTATCCCCCAAAGAAGAAGTTTGAAAATAACTCTAGAGGGATATATCAATTTCATCACTAGCCTAATTTATGATATTTTTCATTCAAATGTATTTATCTTTTTAAATATCTTCCGTTACACATAATGATTAGTTTAAGTGAACCACGATATACTATATTATTAGTAATGTCATTTTCTTCATTAAAAAATGATTTTAACACAAGTGGATTTTTTTATTTTTGTGTGAAATGGTGATAATTAAATTTTGGAACATTTAAAAAATATTTTTTAAAAAATGGACAATATAATTTAAATCAATACATCAATATTATCTTTGGCTATAATTTAGGGTTTTTCCAAAAAAAGATTATTTTTTAGTTAAAAATGCAAAATATATATTTTTATAAAACATTCATTATAGAGACCCAAAGATTGATTTACATGTACATTACATTACTTTTTCTAAATACTTAATATATAAAAAAAGAAGCCATCAAATGACCATAATTATTTAGTGTCTTTGGAAACTCCGAATATAATATTCTAATATTGGTAAATGATCTTCAACATCTCCCATAAAGATCATCCCATTTTATTTTCTTACCTAAAACCATTCTTTAAATCCTAGGGAAAAGAAAACATAAAAAAGGGTCATCTCAAATGCCTAGAAAGGGTAAACATAGAGAAAATAAAACAATCCATAATCATTTGAATGAAAAAACTTGAACATAAAATCTATACATCAAAATCGTGAGCAAGGACATGAATCATGGAAGTATGTAAGGAATATATCATAAGGGAACATAAATCAAAATAAAATAGCATGGGAATAAAACATGTAATTGTGGAAAAACATTAGGAACATGATATGATTTCCATATTAGCCAAGTCATTTCTGCCAAGACCATCTTAGTAGACAAAGTCCCTTTCTGAATCGAGTTCACTCCTAGTTCCAGTCCTATAACACTGAACAAGATTAACTTACAATTCCATCCATGTCCACCTCATGAGATATAAATCTTTTCCCAATGCATTGGAGGGATATATTGGTCCTGCCCATCTTATAATGAAATCATTCTTACTTGTGCCACAAAATAAACATAAATCATTCATCATAACAAAGAGAATAAAATGGGTTTCATAAACATCATCCCAACATAACATAATCCATATAAAAAATGGATATCATTAAATGATAAGAAAATTGAAACCGTGTAAATAATAGATACATTATACTCGAAACATACATATATCAAATAATGTCATCTTAGATAGAAAATGGTTTTGATAAAACACTGGAAATGAATTCTTGGGGAAAATATCCTTTCTTCTTCAAAATCAATTTTATATTCACAAATTGCCATGAAATTTTTTAAGAAAATGATTTAGTTGAAAATATTCATGAAATATTGTAGAATATGCTTCATGAAAATTAGGCATTATAAAACCGTAAAAATCCATTCATGCTGTATAAGTTAAATAGAACATTCTTCTCATACTTTTAAAGGAAAAGTCAAAAAGTAACACGTATGGTAAAAAAAATCAAGATTCCTTCCATAGCACAAAGTAAAAGTAAATATGGATAAAAATGACTTAAAACATACATGTAAGAATATTAAACACTTTATAAAAACTTTTTTATGGACATGGATGAAAAATAAAACCCCAGTAAATAATTACGTATAAGCAATCTCGGATAAAAATGAGATTGGAAAAATTATCCCTTACCTTGGGTCTGATATGCATCGTATGTATCCAAAACTCCTATATAATGATTCAAAAAATTTCATTGACTTATTACGGAATCATATTAATTGTTATCATATCATATATGGTTCACTTATGACTTTATATTACCCGTTCTTTGAAAATTCCATGTTAAAGCAGCATTTTGGGTAAAATTGTTTTATTTATCGTACGTGTTTGGTCTTGTTGTTCTTGATATTATTATTAGTTATATATTGATTTACTCACTTCCATAATGTAAGTAATTATTTATATATCATATATATTCAGTATATATATATATATATATATATAATAGATATATAAATGAAATGAAATACACCGTTCATGGAGACGGTAAGCCGTACGTACGCATGAATGCTGTTTTTGTTTACTTATTGAAATAAATGGAATTAAGTAAATGAAAAATACAAGTACATAAATCCAGTATCATTATTATGTACTATATTTCATTATTATCTATTATATATACTTTATAATCATACTTGAATGTTTAATTATGTAAAATTAATCTCATCACGTTCGTGGAGATGGTAGTCTGTACGTACGCACGAGTGATGATATCATTTCCATGATCGTGGATGTTTATTGAAGTGTATGTATAATATTTTAGAATCAATATCACTTTAAAATAATCATATATAGTTATTTATTTACACCATTATACCCATCCAAGTAAGGTGGTGGTGGAAAACATATTACACCACGGCGTGGAGATGGTATTCCGTACGTACGCACGCGCTGTGATTTTGTTTCCATAGGTTTGATAGAAGATGAAATTGGATTGTTTAATATTTATAATAACATATCAGTATATTAGTGATACTAATGTTATTAATTTATAGTAATAAAAATCAATAAGAAGAAGTAGAATAAGATAAAGCTTGAGAGAATCGGAAGAAAAGATTACCTCTTCTTCTACACACCTCATTTATGATTCCTCTTAAGAAAGTAGAGTGGGTTTTTGAGAATACCAGAAACTACAGAATGTTGATAGGGAAGTGTATAAGATAAATGGGAAGGGGATGGCAAAGAATTAAGGCTCAAAAGGGTGTGAAGAGAAGAGGGAAGGTGTGCCCTTTTTATAAGGGAGGAGAGGGGCACCTTTGAAAAAACTTAAAATATTATTTTATAATAAAGTCATTTTCAGTTTATAATAGCTCCAAATTGATTTATTTTGAAGCTAAAGTTGGGATGCGTCGAAATACTCTCAGCCAATAGATTATAGACAAGGTTATGAAAGTATTTTATCCTTATCATTTAGATTTAACTCTAAGTTATATAATTTTACTTTTACAGTGTCTATTTGTTTTCTTACACTATATTATTAATAAACTTACTATAACAAGCCAAAATAAACCCAGGTGGTTCATTTTTAATATATATATCCTTATCTATGTCATTTGATCGAACATTAGATTTTTAGGAATATAATAACAATTAATAATATAATATTTGTTCTAAAAACTATTTTATGTCAATTTTTACACTATTTGGTACTTGATTTTTTAGAAAATATTAACAGCATTATTAGTTAAAAAATAGTTACGTAAATCAATACTAACATGTCTTATTAACCTATAAAATTAGTTTAATTTATTAAAAGTCTAAAATTTCTTTTATATGGGTATTTATAACATCAATTATGTTAATATTTCATTAATAAGGTAATTAGTACATCATCATTATGTCATAAATAAATTACCTTATTTAAATTCTAAAAATTATAAATAAAATATCATTATGTAGGAAATATTTATAGATTTCTAATTAATATTTTTAGTTGAATTTATCTTATGTATAAACCTATATTAAAATAAGTTTAGTTATTAAACATTGATTTTTACTATTTTAACTCTTTTTAAATAAAATAATATTAAATGTCCTAATCTAATCCAAGTTGGACTAATGGGTAATTTTTTATTCCTAAGGTTTGTTTTTGTTGTATTAAACTTATCCAATAGAATTTGGACATGTGTTATGGTAATAATAATATAATTTTTACCCTTAATAACCCGATTTACATTTTACCGTGGTAAAAAAAAAGTAAAACGTTACCATTCACCAAAAATTATTTTAATCATATTGAATCACATTATACTCATTGATATTAACCGTCTCTCTCATATTTTTGAAATTCCACTCATAGAGGCGGTAAAATTATGTTTTATGTAAATTTCCAAAACTCTCAAAGGAGGTGGGTAAAAGATGGTGAAAAGTTCAATAAAATTTTTATATGTCTAAAATTATTATAAAATGACTCCCATGAATAAAATTGAACTTATATAAGTATTATCTATCAATTTTTACAATAAATAAATTTAAATAAAATAAATATTTATTTAAATAAAAATTCAGTTTTTAAATAGTAACCTAGTGTTTTCACTATTCAACAAAAATTGAAAGTTTTCGGAAAAATACCACAAATTCACCGTAGACTAATTTCAATATTCCGAATCGAAAAATGAAGTTCATTTTGAAAGATAATTTTTATCAAATTTTAAAACTTGGGTATTACTATTCATAACGGCTAGTTTATACAACATATTGTTGTTTAGTGAAACTCAGTATTGCGTACAACACACGCTATTGTTGAAGGTTGCGATTGAGTGTAATCCAAGCCAAGTCAGGGATGAATGTATTTCAAGCTCCTTTTAGTGTAGCGTACAACCCAAGACATAAATGTTATTAAAAATAATATTTTTTAGGAAATTTCAGGGTGTTACATTCTACCCCCCTTAAAATGAATTTCACCCTAAAAATTCGTCGAGGTTATAAATGGTTTACTAATTGAATGTTTCTTTAATAGAAACCCACATCATAAAAAGTAATACCAAAACTTATCTTTAAAAAATAATGTCTGAAACATAATGGTTACACAAATTAACTAATCACTGGGTTTCCACAGAGGAGAACATAGGTGAATATATGGATATGGAAGGGAAATATAACCACCATGTTCTGATGGAGAGTGGTGGAGAACATGGATATGAAAAATCCAACAATCACAAAGCCATATATTTCTGATGATTTAAGGTACCAACTGATTCATCGGATATAAGGATAATTGGACAACATTTTTTTTGTATTCAATATCTTTCCCCTAAAGTTGAAGAATTTGAATTAGAATAAATACTTACATTATTTCGGTAAAATATCACCATTGTTTGTGCCTTGAAGAATTTCCACATCATCTATTAAAGAAATGTTGTTGAATTTGTATTTATTGATGTGTTAGTAGATCGTGTTATAGAATGCTGGGTCATTCCTTCTGTCTCGAACAAAAGGTTTGCAAAAGTTATCAAATATACATAAGTCCATCTATGGTGAGGTTAATCACATATGATTTAAAAAATGGACTTATATTTCATCTATCATACCGTATAATAAATTAAAAATAGTTTCTACTAACTAGGAACTACCTTTTAGGCCAGTGGTAGGTAATAATGGCCTATCGCACATTGGTTGTGGGTTCGATTCTCGCAACCTTGTCCGATGTGACGGGTTGTCGCTCGTCCTATAGGTTGTCCATTTTTCTTAAACTACACTATTATAACATTCCAGAAATAATATGAAAAAAAAGTTATATCCTTAATCAATACTATCTTATGTCCAACATAATCCATTCCAATCTTTAGGCTTATCCAAAATACTTCATTCAAAACTCATATTATATAGAGAACGATTACTAAAAAGGTCATATAACAAGCACATGAATAGCATCATTTATCCCTCATATATCTTGTTGGTCACATTCCAATCATGTGAATACCATAGTCATGTATTCTATTGAAAAATGAATAACCATTAATCCTTAGTGAAAACATGAATGCTGTCAAAATTTGACTCTTTCCACATACAAAAATCCAAAAATTCTATATACTCAAACCATGATATCAATTTGTCCTTGTATCAGTCATGAGATCATGAATTCTATCAAACATTTCATTTTCCCTTTATCCCTTCATTATTCAGATATCATATACTTTCTAAAATATTTGAATTACTTTTCATGGTTACTGATACCATATAATTATTGAAAACCTTAATAAACCCATACATAGATACTCCAATATTTCATAATACAAAAAATTAGATTCCACAACATTATTTCAGAATTCCATTACATAAAAACATAATCATTCCACTACAATGTTGTCATAATCAACATTTCCAATAGTGATCGCATGTGACTTCCCTTTATTAATTACCTTAATATTTTTTTGTGTTCGATCATCATTACACCTTGGATTAGGGAATTGGTTAGTATAATGCCTTGTTTCCTTGCACTTGTAGCATTGACGTGTTGGTGGTGCATTCTTTGTAGTCTTTTATCTATTCTCAACATTAGCTACCTTTTTCCCATTACTTTGACACTCAATTGCTTTATGACCTTCTTTTCCACACTTTAACCATTTCTAGTAACTTTTAGACAATATCTATCATGCTTCATTCCACACTTTGAGCATAAAGAAACATTCACCTTATTTTCACCATTATTCTGATATGTTTCCTTAAACTCCATCTTTTGTTTCTTGTCAAAACCATGAGATCGATATGTAACACCATCTTCTCTTTCTACCTTGATTCCACAACACACAATTTCTTCATAGCTATTAAAGTCTCTTATAGCTAATTCCCTTTGAAGAATTGGTTTTAAGACACTGAAGAATCGATGATCCTTAATTTCAGGAAGGATGATAAAGCAAGATGCATACCTTGAAATTCTTGTAAAATTTTCTTCGTAAATACCAACAGATTCATCATCCTTTTTCATAAGCTCAAGGAAATAATTTTCCATATTTCTTCGAAGGATAGGAGGGAAGTACTTATTGAAAAATAAGTTCTTGAACTCATCACATTCCATGGATTCAATTTTATCTCAGGGACTCATATTATTAATTAGAGTCCACCATTGATCTGCTTCACCTTATAAATGGTAAATAGCTATAATGACTTTATTATGTTCCAAAAAGAGAAGTATGGAAAATATATTTTCAGTTGTACTGATCCATTGTTCAGCAACAAGTGGATAAGAAGACCCATTGAAAGATGGTCGAATTTTCCTCATGAAGGACTCAAAAGAATATTGTTTACATCTATGCTCATTATGAATTCTAGAATGATTCATAGCTTGTGTATGTATAGCAATAATATTTTGCACTCCATCTCCCATAATGTTGGTTTATTCAGGAGGAAAATCATTGAATTTTTCTTCACATTGATCAACATAGTTCCTTCGGGTTCCAACCATCATCTAAATCCCAAAAAGAATAGTGTGAGAGGAAAAAATCATGCTAGGAAAAACAACATAATAAAGGGAGAGTACCTTCGATATCTAACAACTTAGGTTATATTCTAATATCATTACGATAATTCTAAGACTATAACCTATACTTATACTTATCCTTATGGACATCCCTAGACATACCTTGGAAATATATCTTGGGATCACTCTGATGATTTCACATCCTAGTTTCCAAAGTTCAACTAAGCCATTCCTTAGATACCAACTGTAGAGTCCCAAATCATGATATACATGGACATTACATTACATTTTCTGAATAAATAATATATAAAAAAAACAGACACCAAAGGACCATATTAGTTTAGTGTCTTTGTAAACTCATAATATAATCTTCTAAACTTGGTGAAACATCTTCAACACCTCCCATAAAGATCATCCCCTCTTATTTTCTTGCCTAAAACCATTCATTAAATACCGAGGTATAGGAAACATAAAAAAGGTTGATCTGAAATGCCCAGTAAGGGCAAACATAGAAAACATAAAACAATCCATAATCATTTGATGGAAAAAACATGAACATAAAATCTATACATCAAAATCTTGAGCAAGGACTTGAATCATGGAATTACGTAAGGCATATATCATAAGGGAACATCAATCATGATAAAATAGCTTGGGAATAAAACTGGTAATTATGAAAACCATTAAGCACAACATATGATTTCTATAGTATCCAAGGCATTGCTGCCAAGACCATCTCAGTGGACAAAGTCCATTTTTGAATCGAGTTCACTCCTCATTCCAGTCCTGTAACACTGAACCAGATTAGCTTACCATTCCATACATGTATATATAATGAGATACAAATATTTACCCAATGCATTGGAGGGAGATATAGGTCCCACCCATCTCATAATGAAATCATTCATACATGTTCTACAAAATAAACATAAATCATTCATTATAACCAACAAAATAAAATGTGTTTCATAAACATCATCCCAACATAACATAATCCATATGAAAAATGGATATCATTACATCATAAGAAAATTGAAACCATGTAAAGCATAGAGACATTATACATGAAACATAAACATATGTAATAATGTCATCTTAGATGGAAAATGGTTTTGATAAAACACTTGAATTGAATTCTTGAGGAAAATATACTTTTTTCTTCAAAATCAATTATCTTTTCATAAAATGCTATGAAATTTTAAAAGAATAATATTTTGTTGAAAATAGACATGAAATATTTTAGATTAATCTTCATTAAAATAAGTAATTATAAAACTGTAGGAATCCATTCATTCCATATAAGTTAAATAAAACATTCTTCTCATACTTTTAACAAAGAATTCAAAAAGTACCATGTATGGTAAACAAAATAAAGAATCCTTACATAGAACAAAGTAAAAGTCAAGATGGTTAAAAATGACATTAAACATAAATGGAAGAATATTAAACAATTTACGAAAACATTTTTATGGACACAGATGAAAAATATAACCCCAGTAAATACTTATGTATAAACAATCTCGGATAAAAATGATATTTGCAAAATTATCCCTTACCTTGGGTCCGATATGCTTTGTACATATCCAAGACTCATATATATTGATTTAAATAATGTCATTGAATTATTATAGAATCATATTAATTTTTATGATATCATATATGGTTCACATATGACTTTATATTACCCATTATTTTGTAAATTCCATGTTAAAGTAGCGTTTTGGGTAAATCGTTTTATTTATCATACGTGATTGGAGTTGTTGTTCATGATATTATTAGTAATTATATATTGATTTACTTACTTCCATAATATAAATAATGATTTATATATCATATATATATTCAGTATATATATCTCTATAATAGATAGATAAATGAAATGAAATACACCGTTCATGGAGACGGTAGGCCATACGTACGCATGAGCACTATTTTTGTTTACATATTGAAATAAATGGAATTAAGTAAATGAAACATATATGTACATAAATACAGTATCATTATTTTTTAATATATTTCATGAGTATTTTTTATATATACTTTATAATCATACTTGATTGGTTAATTATGGAAAATGAATCTCATCGCGTCCATGGAGACTATAGTTCGTACGTACGCATGACTGATGATATCATTCCCATGATCATGGAATTGTATTGAAGTGTATGTATAATATATCAGAATCAATATCAATTTACAATAATCATATTTATTTATTTATTTAAACCATTATACCCATCCAATTAAGGTGGTGGTGGAAAACAGATTACACCACGGAGTGGAGACGGTATTGCGTACGTACGCAAGTGCAGTGATTTCGTTTCCATAGGATGGATAGAAGATGGAATTGGTATGTTTCATATTTATAATAACATATAAGTATATTATTGATACTGATGTTATTAATTTATATAGATAAAACATAAGAAGAAGAAGTTGAAGAAGAAATTAACTTGAGTGAATCGGATGAAAAGATTACCTCTTCTTCAACGCAACTCCTTTAAAATTCCTCTTAAAGAAGTAGAGTTCGTATTTTGAGAAGACCAGAACCTCATGAATGTTTCTAGGGAAGTTTAGAAGAGAAATGAACATGGGTTAGCTGAGCATCTAGGCTCAAAGGGGTGTGAAGATAAGACAGAAGGGGTGCGCTTTTTATAAGGGATGAGAGGGGCACCTTTGTAAAAAAATAAATTATTATTCTATAATAAAGTCATATTCAGTTTATAATAGCTCAAAATTAATTTATTTAGAATATAAAGAGGGGATGGGTTGAGATACTCTCAACTGATAGATTTTAGACAAGTTTAGGTAACTATTTTATCCTGATCATTAAGATTTAACTCTAAGTATAACAATTTAAATTTTACTGTGTATTTTTGTTTTCTTACACTATATGGTTAATAAAATTACTATAATAAGCCAAACTAACCCCAAGTGGTTCATTATTATAATATATATCCTTTTCTAAGTTATTTTTCTAATCCTTTGATTTTTAGGAATAAAATAACAATTAATAATATAATATTTGTTTTAAAAACTATTTTATATAAATTTTGACAGTATTTCGTACTTGATTTTTGGGAAAATATTAACAACATGATTAGTTTGATGAAATTTAATTAAATAAATAATAACATGTCATATTAATATTGAAAATTAGTGGAATTTATAAAAAGTCTAAAATTACATTTATTTCGGTATTTATAACATCAATTGTGTTTATATTTCATTAATAAGGTAATTACTTCATCATCATTGTGCCATAAATAAATTAATGCTTTTAATGTCTACAAATTGTAAAGAAAATACAATTTTGTATAAAATATTGTTATATTTGTAATGAATATTTATAGTCGAATTTATCTTCTGTATAACCCTATAATAAAAATGTTTTAGTTATTAAACTTTGATTTTAACTATTTTAACTATTTTTAAATAAAATAATAATAAATGTCCTAATCTAATCCAAGAGGACCTAAAGGGTAATATTTTATTCCTAAGGTTTTTTTGTCAAATTAGACTTATCCAATAGAATTTGGACCTGTGTTAGGGTAATAAAAATTTCATTTTTACCCTTAATTACCCTATTAAGTTTTTACCATGGTAAATAAAATTAAAAAGTTATTATGCACAAAAAATTATTTTTATCATATTTAACCACATTTTACAACTTGATATTTACTGTGTCTCTTAGATTTTTCAAATTCCACTCACATAAGCGGTAAAATAATGTTTTATGTAAATTTTTAAACTCTCCTAGGATGTGGGTAAAAGATGGTGAAAAGTTCAATAAAAATTTTATATTTATAAAATTATTATAAAATGACTCCAATGAATTTAATTGAACTTATATAAGTATTATTTATCAATTTGGACATAAAATAAATTTAAATAAAATAAATAATATTTTAAATAAAAATTTGGTTTTTAAATAGTATCCTGGTGTTTTTACTATTCATCACAAATTGAAGGTTTTCAGAAAAATACCATAACATAACCCTAATCTAATTTCGAAAATCCGAATCCAAAAATGAATTCCATTTTGAGAGATAAAATTTATAAAATTTTAAAAAGTGGGTATTACTATTCATAACGGCTATTTTATATAACATATCTTTGTTTAGTGAAACTCAGTATTGCATACAACAAACACTATCGTGGAAGGTCGCGATTACGTGTAATGCAATCAAAGATAGGGATGTGGGTATAGCAAGCTCCTTTTGGTGTAGCGTACAACACAAGACATCAATAAAATTAAAAATAATATTTTTTATAAAATCTATGGGTGTTACATTTATTTTTATTTTCATATAAAGATAATTTGTGATTTTAATAAGGTATGAATGTAAAGGAATTAATTACTAAAAAAATAACTTTTTTTCCAATCATCATTATACATTATTTTGGTATAATTACAAGTTTGTGCATAAAATTCATTTTTTAAAAAACATTTCTTCATTGTATTTTATGAATTAATATTAAAATTAATTTAAACCCACAAATGAAATTGAATACTGAAAAATGGATTTATTATTTATAATTAGGTTTTAAAATTTCATAAATAGGACACTTTTTTTGTAAAAATAAATGGTATCCATAGTGCAATTTTTCACCTTTATAAAGGGTAAATTAGGATAATCTGGGATAAAACTATGCGATAAAGCAATTATTATTATTATTAATTATTATTAGATGAAGAAAATAGAACCATTTTCTCCTTATTATCAAATTTTTGTTTCTTATGGACACATATCCATTAAAATTACCTATATTTTATTTAAACCAAAGGAATTGATAAAATGACACTATCTTAGTTCTAAATATCATTTTTCTGTTTACTTTGGAACAAAAATTAGTTATCAACAAATACTAAAATTAATTTTTTCCTAAATAAATTATATTTATTATGGTAATTTAATTCTAATTTTTATGTATTAAATAATTACATTTAATACATATACAACACTGATATAGTAATTACTATACTATAAGAGAAATCAAATAAATAGAATTTAAAATTTTATAAGTATTATAGTTTGAGATAATTAAGGTGATATAAAAATTTATATATTACCATGACATAATGGTTATTTTATAAAATATTTTTATCTAATTATATTTGTTTTCTAGATGTTATTAATGTCAAAAGAATGAATAGTGTCCAAATTGATAATAATTTTTTTTGAAAATAATAATATATTCAATTATATATAAATCATAATATTGTGAGATATGGATAAATGGTATATGATATTGATCCAAAACATCATCATTTTTCCATGTCTTAGTCAAAAACAACCTTATAATAAAAATTATATCTATTCATGAGTAAAAACTACGTTACGAAATTTAATGTTAAAAAAAGCTAATCAAGGAGTTAAAAGACATAAAAGGATTACCATTGGACTGATTACTGCCAAAATTGTATTTTTTGATTATATTTAAACCAGATACTACTCTATTATAGAATTCATGACCATTTTTATGTATTTGGATCTAGAATAGTCTTATTATATTTTAAATATTTAATAAATTCTAAAAGTTCCCCTCAACTCAATTATAAAAGGACACCTCCTCGATCATATCATTACAAAAAATTATGTCTTATATCTCAAACATACCTAGCGAAATTATCTTACACACTATCCTATACACAATATATATATATATATATATACACATTTCATCCTAAATATCAATGCTAGTGGCCTTTATAAGAGATCTAAATGTGTTATTTTGATAATGAGGTAATCTCCCTAACTAGTAAATTTTTTATACACTAATTTTTCACCACTTAATTTATTATATTTATCATAAAATATTAAATTAATTATCCTAAATATACTAACATGTTATTATTATTATGAAAAACCATTATAAACCTATTTTCCCATCAAATACAAAGTGAAATTATCAATCATGCATATTTATGACTTACCATTCCCATATATAGTTGTAATTATTCTCCTATAAACATATTTTAGGGAATAGATTTTGGATGGGTTTGATTTTTCAATATAATATTTAACACATAATTAAAATTTTGAAATTATAATATCATTTAAACATTCTTAAGATCCTATCTATTAGTATAGGATAACGTTGATCATTCGTATATTTGGGAAACCTTTTAAATGATGGGATGCGAATTTTTTTCATTTATATTTCACATGTATAATAACAAGAATGAATTTTCTGAATATATATGTTATATATGATGTAAAAAATATTATATAATGGTGAATTATTAGTTACATTTCTTTAATTCTACTAGTAAAAAATGGAAATAACTTTTATGTGTACGGACATCCTATCGTATCAATGAATGATGTAATTCATTTCATTATCTATAATTATTAAAAATTACTATTGATATGTTTATAATTAATATATATTATATTTATACCATGATAAAATTTTTGTTATTTATTGGACCATGGTAAAATTTTAAGAATCAATATTACCAAACCAAAACATGCTTTGAAAATGAAGATGGTATCAACCATAACAATGATTTTATTAAAAAATTATTAATTAATGGAAGATAAGATGTTATAAATAAAACATTGATGGTATAATATATATATATATTGTAATAAATTTTAAATGAATTAATATTTATTATACAAGTGTTTTGAACATGAATGATGAATGATGAGGGTCGTGGTAAGAGATTGTTTCCTAATCCCATCAATATTAAGGATAGTTTTTTTATTATGAATCCACAAGGGAATTTTTATATTTATATTACTTGTTTTCTAAAAAATATTTTGAAATGTTTTCACTATTATGAAAAAATTATTAATGTCATATTTACCCATATTTTTTTATGAAATAGTATGTAATGAATCTATTCGATACTATCCAAATGAGGTATGTTGTGACATTTAAAATAAAAATATGATAGAAATGTTTTTAAACATATAAAAAAGTAGTGGATTTAAACATTATAATGAAATCTTAATTCACAGAATCTACCTTTACATTTTTATAAGTTTTTTTAATGAAAAATATTCATTTATAACTGTATATATTTAAACAATGATAAATGATTTTAAAATAGAAAAATTTACTTACATCAATAATTATTACATGGGATCATTAAAAATAATTTTCCCAAATAAGAAAAAATCCCATGATGAGAATTATGTTTTAATTTGAATATTATCCAATTATACCATCCTAATTATTTTTTGTGATGATTTATATTTATGATGAAAATATTTCGATGAAACCCATTCCCTTATTCATAAGTTCTACATTTACGAAATTCATTTCCATTCATTATTTATATGATGTTGAATATTTTAAAACCTTATGCACAATTATGTATGATTTATTAAATGAAACATGTGTGATATATATATCTATACAATAAAATTGGTAAAAATGGATAACTCATGATGTAATTATATTATGCATGGGCCTAATTTCATGTTCACAATTTAATGTATAGACCCTGCTTCCATATCCAAAATATTAACCATGGGCTTGGATTTCATGCCCATAATTTTATTCATGGACATGAAATTCATGTCCATATGTTTATTTCTGATCCATGATATCATGCCCATAATATTATCTATGGACCTAGATTCATGGCCCTTATTTAAATTTCAGTGCTTGATCTCATGTCCTTTATTTAATGAGTGTACTTGATATTATATATATGTCTTCTCAATGTTATATGTTTATCTGTATGCCAAAAACCCATATTTTGTTTCAATGTTATTCACTAATTTATTATTTTACTTGATTCTTTTATGACTCATTTCTTATTAACTACCAATCTAGAATCCAGGAATAATGGATAGGATATATGACATGCATGGTGTATATGTAAATATTTATGTTTAGGTTATCTCACCATTATGATCATGTTATACTTAATTTATTAATAATATCTCACTATTTTACCCTCAATTAATATATTATATCACGCTTTCTAATGATTCATCACCCAGTTTATGAAGAATTGTTTTATAAATGATCATTATATTAAGGGTTCTGGTTATAAAGAACAAATTGGGAGAAAATATAGATTATTTATGGCCCAGTTTTTTGTGTTTCAATATTTTAAAAGGAACTAGATCTATTATATTATATCATGGACAAAATTATTATGTAATTAATAATAATTTATTTATATTTCAAAAGTATTTATGAATTATTTTTCTTTTTATAATTTTCATCTGATCAGGGTTTACTTATCCTTTAGAAACAAGGATGAAAAATCATTTTAAATAACCTTATTGATAGGTTTAGTAATCGGATGACATAATAAATGTATTTATAGTGTATGAAAGTGGTTATACCTAAGGTTTCATTTATTTAATAGAAATTGTATTAATCTAAAAATCTAATGAATTATCTTTCATGATTATGTGGTTTTCACTATGATTATGATTTCTCACACTACATTTTTTGGATTTATTAAATGGATGAAACCCAAATTACTCACATGAATAATGAATTTTATGTCTAATGAAAATACAATCCTCATGATAAATCAATTTTTTTATGAGTTGGGAGGAAATATCATGTTATTTTTCTCACTTAACACTCTCAAGCTATTGGTGGAAACATGAATAATGATAAACATATAAATTCAACTTGGAGGGATAAAATGTTATTAAATACTTTATGTGACAATAACCTCCATTATTATATGGGGTTTAAGATCCACTAGCTACTAAGTATTAGATGGATGATTTGGAAATGATATTTTCCATTCATATGTTCATAGAGTAAAAAAGACACTATCTTATATTATCATAATTTTATAAGAATGTATAAAATTGTGGAATATTATTCGGAGGAAAGGGGAGGAAATTAGCTCCACGTTATGGTATGATTTTATTGGGTTATTTTTTATTATGTAAATCCCTCATACTCTCTGAAAAAACGGATATGTAATTTATTAAGGTGTATAAGAAGGATATTGAATCCATTGGTACATATGATGTAAATTTTATAAGACATGTGAGGTGTTATTCAGGTTTATTCATCATCCCTGGAATAATAATTGAACAATTATTTATTTTCCATAAGTGAATTAATACAAATATATTATCCCTAATCGAATTTGAAAGTTATGATCAAATTATTCAACAAGAACTAAAAGTGGAAATGTAAGCTAGAAAATCTCAAGGTTATAGTGATATAAAAATAAGGAAAATGTTTTAGGGAAACTCTAGTGGTTTTCTATATGGAGGGAAAAATATTTTTCATTTTACAATATTCCAGAAATTTGGGGAGGATCACATAAGTGAATTTCTGAAATGAATAAAAAATGATTCAAGAGAGGGGATCCTAGATATTGAGTAGAAGAATTTATGAGTGGCGTAAAGAAGTTAGTTCATGAAATTATTATAGATAGTTTTCATCATAATGAACCCCTCAAAAATCAAATATATTATTTTTGATATATTAGAACAATGTGAATCAATGTGAAAATCCATAGGAAATTAAAAATAGTAGGCTATAAAAACCTCTATATTCGAAGGACAATATGAATCATTATGGAATGAGAATAGTTGAAGAGAATCATGATAGTTAGTTTAAAATTATTCTCCAATATATAATATAGGACTTCATGTTGTAATTTTTATGAATAATACCTAGGAAAATAGTATCATATAGTGATATTGGATGTGATTTTTACTATTCAATAACTCTACCTAAAGAAATTACACATACATTTATGGAATAAGGAGATACAAATTTAATATGAATTAATATATCATTTTCTATCATTGAAAGTATAAAGCCAAAACATTAAATGATATAGTTTTGGATAATATGATAGTTTATTTAAATAATAAAGGATCAATTATTTTTATTCTGATCATGGATGGATATGGGGATAAATTAATTTTTTGTTTTGAATTTTCTTGGTAATTGTTTTAGGATTCATAAGGTTAAATACAAGTGGAATTGATTATGTTGAAATTTTTGATATATTTATAATGGTTAAAGTTTAATTTATCTCACACTATACTAAAATTTCCTTTTTGGTAAACATTTAGAGGCTGAAGGAATGACTTTTGAGTCTTATGATTTGATAAAAAGTTTCTTAAGCCTGAAAAAATCATCTTGAATATCCATTTCATGGACTAATAGATCATTTGAAAATATATCAGTAAAAAACATATGAAGATATTACTATTATGATATAGAAGTATATAATTTATGTTTATTTAATTGAGGATTTAATCTTAATTGTAAAATAATTTATAATAATTAGAAAATGTTCCTTCAAAAAAATGTTATTCATTAACTTTTCTTATAGAGAAATCAATTTTCTTTTATCACATAACATATTTATATTATTTGTTCTGGTTAACATTACCTTGACCATGATCGCTATCACTCTCACATTTAATATTTGGGGGTAATGTTTTTATCCATATCCTAATTTTGACTTCCCACCTATGTTGTCATATATGGAGAGCTAGTACTGTGTTATTCTTGATGACTTTCATTCTCCTCTTCCGTTCATTTCAAGAGGATGTTTAATTATAACTTGTTACGATGTGGGTTTCCAAAAAGAGATTTTAAAATGAAAAAAATTTATTACCAATAATAATTTGTAATGGAACAATCTATTAAAATGCTTAGGGGGCAGAGGATGTGACACCTTAATATTTTATGAAATTTTAGTTCAAATATGATTTAATTCTTCGATATCTTACTTTAACTGAAACAACATGTTTATGTGTACCGTGATATACTATATTAATATTTAGTATCTTTTACAGAGATTTTGAATTGGAGGATATGAATATGATTAAATTATTTATTAATTATATAAGAAGTCCCTCTACATCACAAATACTATGTAAATAATCACTCAGTTGTTAATAATCATTGTGTTTTTTAAACGAAATTGTTTTATTCAAAAATGAATTATTATTTATTTTTGTTATAAAATATTATAATTATTTTTTTGTAAATGTTAGAAATATACACAAAAAAATATATATTTTTTAAAATGAATCATCCAAATTATCTTTGGGTGTAATTTTGGTATTTGTCTAGAATGAATGATATATCCATGACTGGTGGAAAATAATGTTTTTTATTAATTTTTTTAGATAGTGTCATTATTATTTTATTTTACTCTCGATGTAATATTAATATTATATATTAAAATTTACTTTAATTGAATATTCCATATACATGAGTTTGGTATAAGTACATTTATTATGATTAAAATTACATTTGTCCAAATGTATTTCTCTGGGAATTTTAAAAATATATATTAAAAACAATTACATATATTATATAAAATGAATCTAGAAAAATGGATTTCATATTTATAATTAGGAATTCCAATTTTATAAAAACTGTTACTATTTTTTAGTTAAATTTAATAGTAATTAATGTAAAATTTATCACCTTCATAAAGGAAAAATCAAGTAAATCAAGGATAAAAATATGTGACAAGGCCATAATTATTCATATTAATTTTTATTATATGAAATAAATTAAGAGAATATAAATATATTTTCAAATATGAGTTTTATAATGGACAGTTGTCTGTGAAAATGAATTATATATTATTAAATGCACTGGAGGTGACAAAATGGCTGTCTCTTAGTTTTAATTTTCATTTATATATTAACATGTGTAAAAAAATTGGTTATAAAAAAATAATAGTAGTAATTGGTCTCTTAATTAAATTATATTCATGATCTAAATTTATCTTATATTTCTTTGAATTATATAACTACCCTAAAAACATAAACAACGCAGATATAGTAATTATTAATTTAATGAAAGTAGAAATAAATGATATTAAAAAATTAAATTAAATTTATTTTGAGATAACAAAGTTTATAAAAAAATATTATATATCTATAGGACATGATTGTGATATGTTAAAATAATTGATTTTAATTTTATGCATTTTATTAATTTTGGTTATGTCTACATAATAAATAGTTTCAAATGTTATAATAATTACATTTTAGGAAAATAATATTTTTTTAAAATTATATATTAATTATAAAAAAATAAATAAGGAAAAATTAAATAATATATAGCAGAAATTTCATCCTCTATCCATTTATGTGTCATTAGTAACCTTATATGCAAAATTATAACTTTTTAATGTTGAGAAATAAGTTATTATGGTTAATGTGAGAATAAGGATATTAAAGGGTCACACCATTGGATAAAGTTTAAAATTGAGCATAAAAATTTAAATTTTTTTTGAAATAATAAGTTAAAAACATAATCGATCCTAGGATAAAATTAATTTCCATTAGGAAATATTTTCCACTTGAATTGTATTTTTATATTTTTTAGTAAATTCATGATGTTACCCTCAACATAATTATAAAGGACACCTCCATAATCAATTCATTACACCAATTTGAGCCTTCTAGATCGATTATTTACTTCTAAATAATCTTCTAAAATTTCATACACACATTATAATAGTTCATATCCTTCTAAATGACCTTCCCTAGAGACCTTTAGATGAGAACTAGAGGAGTCATTTCAAATAACTGGTAATCACTCTAACTGATCAATTTATTTTTCTACCTTTTTCTAGATCCACTAAATCGATGATATTTATATCCAAATGATAAAATAGGAATCATAAAAATTATTTAATGTTACTATGTTTACATAAACAACATTATACACCATATTTTCTACCAAATTAAAATTATAATCATGGCTCTTGCATACAAATGACTAACCATTTCCACCTAACAATATCTTTTATTTTTTACCAACATATTTTATGGATCATAATTATGGTAGGTTTAATGTTTTCTATATGAAAATAATTTGATTATTATACTTATTTAATGATAATATATTTTCAGCACTTATATCTTACCATCATTTAGGAAATAAGAATGCAACTTCTGTGTATGTGAGGACAACCATCCCTATTATGTGATGTGATTAATTTTTCATTCATATTTCACCAGGATGGTAATTAGAATTAATTAAATGAAAATATTTGATATATATTTTTCAATAATAATTAAGTAATGGTGAATTATTATTTTTATCATTTCGTTCATTCCATCAGTTGAAAAATGGAATCAATATTTATGCATATGGACGACCCTCAATCTCCATGAAAAATGTAATTCATTTTTATATTTTAGATTTTTTTAATTTATTTCAAATATATGTATATAATTAATTGAATTAAATTTTATATATTTTATAAAATTTTGTAAATTAAAACAACATGCTCATTGTATAAGGAGCAGGACTATAGATCCCAAACATTCTTGTAAAATGAAGTACTTATGACACAAAATAGAGATTTTAATAGAAAATCATTAATTGATGGGTGTTAAGATGTTGTAAATAAATCATAAATTGAATATAAAATATATTTTTATATAATAAATTTTCAATTAATCCATTTTTAAAAGGCTCGAACATGATTGTGGAATAGAGATATTTGAGGTGGTAAGGGTTTATTTCACAATCTCAATACTAATTAGGATTTTTTATATTTATGTCTCCACTTGGGAATATTTATAATATACTTAAATGTTTTCCAATAATTATTTAATAATTATATATAATTTTTTATATAATTTTTTAAAATAATATTTATAGATGTTTTAATTCATACAAAAAAATTTGGGGGAATATTTTTATCATATTCCGGAAGTGGTGCATTGTGGCTTTTCAGAAAAAAATAAAGAAGGAATTTTTTATTAACATATATAAAATTTTTATATATTCCCAAAATCTTGAAGAATTATTTATTTAAAAAATCTATTAAATTTCTACAGGTTTACTTTTAAATAAAATATTTTTTTTTATAAGTCTTCGTATTTTTAAAATGAGAAGTGATTTTAAATTAGAAAATTTACATACCTGGAGAATTATTCGAAATGATGTCTCAAAATAATATTTACATTTTAAATGAAATTATTTAATCATACATATGTTTTAATTGAGATATGATAAAAATAAAATATCCTTATTCTTTTTTGGGATGGTTTAAATTTATGATGAAAATTTGATGTGGAAATTCGTTGCATTTTTCATGGGTTATACATTGATGAAATTAATTTTATTTCATGAGTTTTGATATGGTGAATGTTTTAGGATATTTGTTTACATGTATATATGAATTAATTTATGTGATTGGTGGAAAATATATCTCCCTCTAATTCATTGGGTTATGATGGATAACTCATGAGGTAAATATTTTTTGCATGAACCTAATATCAGGTTGAAAGTTTTATACATGGACCCAAATTCCATGTCCATAAGTTTATATGTAGGCGTATACATCTTGCCAAAAATATTATGTTTGGGTAAGTTTGGAATGTACATAACTTTATCTATTGTTATAGCTCTAATTTCAATAATATTATTTGTGGATCTAGTTTCATGTCCACAACTATATGCGAGGGACTTATTTCATGTCCTTAACTTAAAAACTGAACGTGTATCTATTTAAAAATGTGGAAAATTATATAAGTTCTTTATATTCCAAAAATATATGTATTATTTCAATGTAATTCACTCATGGATTATTTTATTTTGTTAGTTTCTTATAATTTTCTTAAAAACATCCAATATTTATAACATTATTCGAAATTTTGTGATATGATATGAAGGTTGTACATTTCAATAGTTAAGTTCATGTTCCCACACCCTTACTATCTTGTTATGATTATGTGATTATTGATATCTCTCTTATTCAACATAAAGGATAATATGTGATCACCACTTTTTATTAATACTTTACCCATGTTTTGAAGAATGGATTTAGGAATTATGTTTCTATGAAGGGTGCTAGTAATAATGAAATTCGTAAGAGAAGGCATATAATTTTTAGGATCTAGTTTATTGTGTTTACAAGTTTCCAAAGGAACATACCCTATATGGTTATATCATGGATTATTATTTTATGTTATTAATCTATATATATTGAATTAACAAATATGTATTAATTTTATAGGATATTACAGTGGGTATCAGAGAAGGGTTTGGTTATCCTTAAGAAACTAGGACGAGAAATCTTTTGTAAGAACCATAGGTATTAATATAAGAATAAGATAAAATCAAAATAAAATTGATTATTTAAAACATAGTATGTAACACCCGAGACTTTTATGTTATATAAATCGTCAAAGGAATCTTTTTCTACACAACACTTGCTTGGCTTGCTTTACACGCAATCGCGACCTTCCTCGATAGCTTGCGTCGTACGCAATACCGAGTTTCACTAAACAACAATATGCTATTAAAACTAGCCGTTAAGAATAGTAATAACCACTTTTTGAAATTTGATAAATTTTATTTTTCAAAATGGACTTCATTTTTGGACTCAGAATATCGAAATTAGCCTAGGGTGAAATTTTGGTATTTTTCTGAAAACTTTCAATTTTTGATAAATAGTGAAACCACTAAGTGGTAGGTTAAAAACTGAATTTTGCATAAAACTTAATTTTACCGCTTCTGTGATTGGAATTTCGAAAATCTGAGAGACACGGTTAATATCAAAGACTAAAATGTGGTTCAATGAGATGAAAATAATTTTTTGGTGAATAGTAACTTTTTACTTTTTTTACCGCGGTTAATAGTAAATAGGGTAACTAAGGGTAAATATGATATTAATATTACCCTAACAAATGTCCTAATTCTATTGGACAAGTGTAATTCGACCAAAAACAAACATAGGAATAAATTATGACCATTTAGGCCCACTTGGATTAGATTAGGACATTTATTATTAATTTATTTAAAGAAGGGTTAAAATAGTTAAAATCAAAGTTTAATAAGTAAATCATTTTTAATATGGGGTTATACATAAGATAAATTCAATTGTAAATATTCATTAGAAAGATAAAAAGATTTCCTACATGATGATATTTTATTTGTAATTTTTAGACATCAAATAATGTAATTTATTTATGACACAAAGATGATGCAGTAATTATCTTATTAATGAAATATTGACATAATTGATGTTATAAACACCAAAATAAATGTAATTTGAGACTTTTTATGAATTAAACTAATTTTTTAGGTTACTATGATATATTAATGTTGATTTAATCAACATGGTTCGAACATATAATTCTTTTATGACTTTCACAAAAATCATATATCAAATAGTGTCAAAATTGACACAAAATAGTTTTTAAATCAAATATTATATTATTAATTGGTATTTTATTCCTAAAAATCTACGTTTCGGCCAAATGACTTAGATAAGGATATATATTTTAATAATAAACAATTTGGGGTTCGTTTGGCATGTTATAGTAAGTGTATTAACCATATAGTGAAAGAAAACAAAAAGACATGGTAAAAGTTAAATTATTTAACTTAGAGTTAAATCTAATTGATACGGTTAAAATAATACCCTAAACTTGTCTAAATCCTATTGGTTGATAGGATTTCGACCCTTCCCCACTTTATCTTCGAAATAAGACCCTTTGGAACCATTATAAACCGATTTTGACTTTAATATAAAATAATATTTTGAGATATTCCTAAGGTGCCCCTCTCCTCCCTTATAAAAGGGCACCTCCTCCCCCTCCTCCTCACACCAAATTGAGCACTCAAGCTCGGCCAACCCCTGCCATTTTCTCCTCTCCACTTCCCTAGAATAATCCTAGAGGTCCTGGTCTTCTCCAAAGACCAATCTTAGTTCCTTAAGTGGAGGATTCAAAGAGGCGTTCCAAAGAAGAGGTAATATCCATTACCGATCTTTTCAATTTCATTCTTCTTCAACTTCTTCTTCTTTAGTAGTTTCATGATAAAGTAATAACATAAGTATTACTTACATACTGATATGTTATTATAAATACGAAACAACCCTATTTCACCTTCTATCCATCCTACGGAAAAATGAAATCACCACGCGTGCGTACGTACGGAATACCGTCTCCACGCCGTGGTGTAATCTATTTTCCACCATCACCTTACAAGGATGGTTATAATGGTGTAATGAGTAACTAAATATGATTATTATGAAGTAATATTGATACTGAAATAATATATATATACTCCAATACAATTCCACGATCATAGGAATGATATCATCACTCGTGCGTACGTACGGAATACCGTCTCCACGATGTGATGCGACTCGTTCTACATGATCTTCATTTCATAATGATTATATAAATGAATTGAATGAATTAATATGGTATATAATACACTAATACCATTCTGGAAATGAATTATCTATAACCTAAAGATAAGAATAAGAATTTATTCGACAAAACACGCATAAGAACAAAAAGTTATAAAGACCCGAGTAACAAGTAACAATGAAATATTACTAACAAGAAGCTAATAATATGACCATATTTGATATCATATAAATATGTATGATTCTGGAATAAGTAAATAACATTATTTAAACCATTATACAGGAGCTTCGGACACGTACAAAGCTAATCGGAGCTAAGGTAAGGGAAAATATAACAATCTCACTTTTATCCGAGATTGTTTTTACTTTGGTAGTTACTGGGGTGTATTTTATCATCCACATCCATGTACCCTGGATATGTAATATTATTTCCTTCCTTCTACAATAGTTTATATCCAATTTTACCCTTCGGTAAGTTTTTTGTAAAATATATGAAAGGAATCTTTTGTCGTTTTTCGTACGAGGTACTTTTTGACTTTTCCGACAAAAGTACGAAGAATGTTTTTTTTAACTTATACGGCATGAATGGATTTTTAAAACATTGTTTCCAAGAAGCTTCCTTTACATGTTTTCAAGTTTATTTTAATCAACTTCTTTTATTTTAAAGTTGTATGACATGTTATGAAAGGAAAAATGTTTTTGAAGAAGAAAGGATATTTTCCTCAAGAATTCAATTCAAGTGTTTTATCAAAATTATTTTCCATCTAAGATAATAAAGGGTTCTGTTTCTATCCATATTTTTACATTGGTTTGAATATGTTGTGATGGAATTATGTTTATGAATTCCTTTATCATATATGAATTGATTTATGATGTCATGATGTTTCAAGAATCCCATTTTTGTTACATGTGTTATGCGATGATGCATGTTTTATGATTATGTGGCACACATAAGAAAGGATTCATTATAAGATGGGTGGGACCTATATCTCCCTCCAATGCATTGGGTAAAGATTTTATATCTCATGAGATAGACATGGCTGGAACGGAAGGTTATTTCGGTTCAGTGATACAGGACTGAAACGAGGAGTGAACTCGGTTCAGAAAGGGACTTTGTCCACTAAGATAGTCTTGGAGATGAGTCATGACTAACAAGAAATGATTTTCCATGATTATGTGTGCATGCCACAAAGTTTCAAGTTTTATGTTATGATTATGGGGATCTCATTTTCACTTCTATGATTTATTCCATGTTAAGATATTATGATCTCTTTTGCAGGTTTTGATTTTCAAAAAGATATGATATGATTTTTATTTCCTTTATTTGCCCTTGCTGAGCATTTGAGCTCACCCTTTTATGTTTTCTTTTCCCCAGGTCAGGAAGATGGATATTAAGTAGAATATGCTAAAAGGGACCCTAGATATGATGAAATAAATGGGAGACACTGTAGAAGATTTATGAACCAGTTGTTTATGTTTCCCAGTTTCTAAAGACACTATACCTATACTGTCCTTTGTAGTTTTATCATATGTTGTAATAAGTGTGCTTCTATTTTTGAAGTATTAAAAATGTATGTAAAGTATGGGTCGTTATAGTTGGTATCAGAGGAAAGGTATAGTCAACCTTTGGAAACTAGGATGTGAAAGCCTTAGTAAAAACCCTAAGGATAAGTCTAAGCATAGAACACAATCTTAGAAATGGCCATGAATAACCTAGGATAAGACCATAAGCATGAAAATTTTATTCTTGAATTATGTGGTTTCCTATTATAATTAGTGTTGCTCACACTATTCTTCTTGGTTTTAGTCAATGGCTGGAACCCGAAGGAACCGTGTTAATGCGGAATGCGATGGGCAATGCAATGATTGTCCCCCTGAGCAACCAAACGATATGGGAGCTGGAATGCAAAATCTTGTAGCCATGCTCACACAACTTTCTCAAGCTATAAATCATGCAGGATTTACAAACGAACAAAGGAGGGAGAAACATTCTGTTGAATCCTTCATGAGGCAGCGTCCACCTTCTTTCAGCGGGTCTACTGATCCATTAGTTGCTGAACAATGGATTAGTACTACTGAAAAGATATTTTCAGTTCTTCAATGTTCTGAGCATGATAAAGTCATCCTAGCAGTGTATCGTTTGGAAGGAGATGCGGATCAATGGTGGAATCTTGTTAAGAATACGAGGCAAAGGGATGAAATTGAGTCTATGGAATGGGACGAGTTCAAGAACTTATTTTTCAATAAGTACTTCCCTCGTATTCTCCGAACAAAGATGGAGAAAGAGTTCCTTGAACTGAAGCAAAGGGATGATGAATCTGTTAGTACCTATGAAGCAAATTTTACAAGACTTGCAAGGTACGCTTCTGGTATTATTATCCAACCTGAGAGTAAGATCGATCGATTCTTTAGTGGCTTAAAACCAAGTCTTCGAAGGGCGTTAGCCATAAGAGACTTCAATAGCTACGAGGAAATCGTTCGATGTGCTCTCAAAGTCGAGATGGAGATTGGAGTAACCCATCAGTCACATGGGTTTGATAAGAAGAGGAAGATGGAATTCAAAGGAAACTCTAAAGAGCACACTGAAAAGAAGATGAACTTTCCATTATGCTCAAAGTGTGGAAAGAAACATGGAGGGAGTTGTCTTAAAGGGACAAGTAAATGTTTTAAATGTGGAAAGGAAGGTCATCGGGCATTTGAATGCCGTGATAATGGGAAGAAGATGTCTAATGATGCAACCAAAGGAAGGGATACACAGAATGAACCTACTACACTTCAATGTTTCAAGTGCAAGGAGATGGGGCATTATGCCAATCAATGCCCAAATCCAAGGGTAGATGATGATGGTCGACGTCAACAAACTCTTAAAGCTAAAGACAAAGGAAAGTCACATGCAATTTCTATCAGCGATGTGGAGTACGATAACGATGTGGTGAAAGGTACACTTACCATCCACTCTAAAGTAGCAAATGTTTTATTTGATTCTGGATCCACCCACTCTTTTATTTCTGAAGACTTTTCTAAGGGTATCACCGTACTACCTCAACAATTAGATGTTGAGTTAGCTGTGACAACACCTAATGGCACATCAATCGCATCAAAATTTTATAATTCTTCTCCGATCGAAGTTTGTGGGAAAGTGCTTCCTGCAAATCTTGTGATCCTTCCTTTAGTGGAATTTGATGTGATTCTTGGCATGGATTGGCTTTCTCTACATGGAGCTCATATCAATTGCCAAAGAAGGGAAGTCACATTTCATACTCCAGATCAATCTACGATCGTATACTAATGCAAGGATGAACATAACCTTCCAGTAGAAATTTCTTCCATCTTATGGGTATTGATCCCACTAAATGAAGGTTATTTATCTCAAATGGTTGGTGAGAAACTCACGATTAAGAATATGCCCATTGTACGGGAGTTTGATGATGTCTTTCCGGAGGAATTACCGGGTCTTCCACCAAATCGTGAAGTTGAGTTTTCAATAGAACTCGTACCGGGTGCTTTGCCTATTTCAAAGACACCTTATAGAATGGCCCCAATTGAGTTGCAGGAATTGAAGAAGCAACTCCAAGAGAATCTTGATAAGGGATTCATACGCCCTAGTGCCTCACTTTGGGGAGCACCTGTTCTATTTGTTAAGAAGAAAGATGGATCAATGAGACTCTGCATTGATTATCGAGAACTTAACAAGATCACTATCAAGAACAAATATCCTCTCCCACGCATTGATGACTTATTTGACCAACTACGCGGAGCTCAATACTTTTCCAAGATTGATATTTGTTCAGGGTATCATCAATTAAGGGTCAAAAGAGAGGATATACCAAAGACGGCTTTCTGTACAAGGTATGGACACTATGAATTTATAGTGATGCCATTTGGTCTTACTAATGCCCCTGCTATCTTCATGGATCTAATGAATAGAGTCTTTAGAGTCTATCTTGATCAATTTGTGGTAGTCATTATAGATGATATTCTTGTCTATTCAAAGAGCAAGGAAGAACATGAAGATCACTTGAGAATTATATTGAAGACCCTGAGAAAGGAGAAGCTTTATGCCAAAATTACCAAGTGTGAATTTTGGCTTCAAAAAGTTGCATTTTTGGGTCACATAATCTCAAAAGAGGGGATATCTGTGGATCCAGCAAAAACAGAGGTTATCGAAAGATGGTCGAGACCAACAACAGTAACTGAGATCCGAAGTTTTCTTGGTTTGGCTGGATATTATCGACGTTTTGTAAAATATTTTTCACGATTATCTAATCCACTCACCAAGTTGACTCGGAAAGGAGTTAAGTTTGTCTGGACAGAGGAATGTGAAGAGAATTTCAAGGAGTTGAAAAGAAGGTTATCCAGTGCACTTGTGCTCACACTGCCTTGTAGTGGAGAAAGGTTTGTGATCTACAGTGATGCATCCAAGAAGGGATTGGGGTGTGTTCTTATGCAAAATGATATGGTGATAGCTTATGCCTCACGACAGTTGAAAATCCATGAACAAAATTACCCAACACATGATTTGGAGTTGGCTGCGGTAATCTTTGCATTAAAGATTTGGAGGCATTACCTTTATGGTGAAAGGTTTGATATTTATACTGATCATAAAAGTTTAAAGTATATTTTCACACAAAAGGAGTTGAATATGCGTCAAAGAAGATGGTTGGAGCTGATTAAGGATTATGACTGCTGAATCCATTACCACCCTGGGAAAGCAAACAAGGTGGCAGATGCATTAAGTCGACAAGACCATGCTAGTTTATCCATGATGAGGATCACAAAAGATCCAATATTTATGGATTTAAAAAGGATGGATCTTGGAATTATAATGGAAGGGGAAAAATCTTATCTTTCTCAAATGAATGTTCAACCATCTATACATGTGATGATTAAAGAGGCACAGAAAGAAGATGTCGAGTTACAAAAGAAGGTGAGAAATGTTCCTGAATTCAACCTTGATTGTGATGGGATAATAAAGTTCAGGAATCGGGTTTGTGTTCCTCCCATCCCCGAATTAAAGAAAGAGCTGCTGGATGAGGCTCATAGTTCTTCATTCTCTATTCATCCTGGAAGCACGAAGATGTATAGGGACCTGAAAGAGTACTTCTGGTGGGATGGCATGAAAAGAGATGTTGCTGAATATGTCTCTCGATGCTTGGTTTGTCAACAAGTTAAAGCTGAGATACAGAAGTATAAGAGGATGTTACAACCATTACCCATACCCGAATGGAAATGGGAAAACATCACAATGGACTTTGTCACAGGACTTCCTAAAACATCCAAAGGCAATAATGCTATCTAGGTCATAGTTTATCGTCTCACAAAGTCTGCACACTTCATTCCTATTAGAGAGGATTTCTCTCTACATCAGCTTGCCAGGATATATGTAAAGGAAGTGGTAAGATTGCATGGAGTACCACTTTCTATTATATCTGATCGAGATCCGAGATTTACCTCGAAGTTCTGGCGAAGTCTTCAGCATACTCTGGATACAGAGCTGAGTTTCAGCACTGCTTATCATCCCCAGACAGACGGTCAGTCTGAGAGAACAATTCAAACCCTAGAAGATATGTTGAGAGCTTGCTCTATGGATTTCAAAGGAGGTTGGGATCAACACCTACCTTTGGTGGAATTTTCTTATAATAATAGCTTTCACTCCAGTATTCAGATGGCTCCTTATGAAGCTCTCTATGGAAAGAAATGCAGGACTCCAACTTGCTGTGATGAAGTTGGGGAAAGAAAGCTATTAGGACCTGATCTCGTTGATGAAATGGCAGAAAAGGTCAGATCTATTCAACAACACATAAGAGCAGCTCAGAGTCGACAGAAAAGCTATGCTGACAACCGAAGAAAAGACCTAGAGTTTGAAGTGGGTGATAAAGTGTTCTTACGAATATCTCCCTGGAAGAGGGTTATGAGATTTGGAAAGAAGGGGAAGTTGAGCCCTAGATATATCGGTCCTTTCGAAATATTGGATCGTGTTGGGAAGGTAGCTTACTGATTGGCGCTTCCACCGAATCTCTCTCAAGTTCACGATGTGTTCCATGTATCTCTCCTGAGAAAGTACATACCAGATCCTTCACATGTACTCAGCTCAGAAGTTGTACCGCTGGAGCAAGATCTTTCTTATGAAGAACAGCCGATAGAGATTCTGGATCGTAGCGAAAAAGTCCTACGAAACAAGACCACTCGCTTGGTGAATGTTTTATGGAGGAACCACCAACTTGAAGAATCTACATGGGAGCTTGAGGATATGATGAGGGAGAATTATCCTCATCTGTTTGTTACAAAGTGACGAATTTCGAGGGCGAAATTATTTTTAAGGGGGGTAGAATGTAACACCCGAGACTTTTATGTTATATAAATCGTCAAATGAATCTTTTTCTACACAACACTTGCTTGGCTTGCTTTACACGCAATCGCGACCTTCCTCGATAGCTTGCGTCGTACGCAATACCGAGTTTCACTAAACAACAATATGCTATTAAAACTAGCCGTTAAGAATAGTAATAACCACTTTTTGAAATTTGATAAATTTTATTTTTCAAAATGGACTTCATTTTTGGACTCAGAATATCGAAATTAGCCTAGGGTGAAATTTTGGTATTTTTCTGAAATCTTTCAATTTTTGATGAATAGTGAAACCACTAAGTGGTAGGTTAAAAACTGAATTTTGCATAAAACTTAATTTTACCGCTTCTATGATTGGAATTTCGAAAATCCGAGAGACACAGTTAATATCAAGGACTAAAATGTGGTTCAATGAGATGAAAATAATTTTTTGGTGAATAGTAACTTTTTACTTTTTTTACCGCGGTTAATAGTAAATAAGGTAACTAAGGGTAAATATGATATTAATATTACCCTAACACATGTCCTAATTCTATTGGACAAGTGTAATTCGACCAAAAACAAACTTAGGAATACAATATGACCATTTAGGCCCACTTGGATTAGATTAGGACATTTATTATTAATTTATTTAAAGAAGGGTTAAAATAGTTAAAATCAAAGTTTAATAAGTAAATCATTTTTAATATGGGGTTATACATAAGATAAATTCAATTGTAAATATTAATTAGAAATCTAAAAAGATTTCCTACATGATGATATTTTATTTGTAATTTTTAGACATCAAATAATGTAATTTATTTATGACACAAAGATGATGCAGTAATTATCTTATTAATGAAATATTGACATAATTGATGTTATAAACACCAAAATAAATGTAATTTGAGACTTTTTATGAATTAAACTAATTTTATAGGTTACTATGATATATTAATGTTGATTTAATCAACTTGGTTCGAACATATAATTCTTTTATGACTTTCACAAAAATCATATATCAAATAGTGTCAAAATTGACACAAAATAGTTTTTAAATCAAATATTATATTATTAATTGTTATTTTATTCCTAAAAATCTAAGGTTCGGCCAAATGACTTAGATAAGGATATATATTTTAATAATAAACAATTTGGGGTTCGTTTGGAATGTTATAGTAAGTGTATTAACCATATAGTGAAAGAAAACAAAAAGACATGGTAAAAGTTAAATTATTTAACTTAGAGTTAAATCTAATTGATAAGGTTAAAATAATACCCTAAACTTGTCTAAATCCTATTGTTTGATAGGATTTCGACCCTTCCCCACTTTATCTTCGAAATAAGACCCTTTGGAACCATTATAAACCGATTTTGACTTTAATATAAAATAATATTTTGAGATATTCCTAAGGTGCCCCTCTCCTCCCTTATAAAAGGGCACCTCCTCCCCCTCCTCCTCACACCAAATTGAGCACTCAAGCTCGGCCAACCCCTGCCATTTTCTCCTCTCCACTTCCCTAGAATAATCATAGAGGTCCTGGTCTTCTCCAAAGACCAATCTTAGTTCCTTAAGTGGAGGATTCAAAGAGGCGTTCCAAAGAAGAGGTAATATCCATTACCGATCTTTTCAATTTCTTTCTTCTTCAACTTCTTCTTCTTTAGTTGTTTCATGATAAAGTAATAACATCAGTATTACTTAAATACTGATATGTTATTATAAATATGAAACAACCCTATTTCACCTTCTATCCATCCTACGGAAAAATGAAATCACCACGCTTGCGTACGTACGGAATACCGTCTCCACGCCGTGGTGTAATCTATTTTCCACCATCACCTTACAAGGATGGTTATAATGGTGTAATGAGTAACTAAATATGATTATTATGAAGTAATATTGATACTGAAATAATATATATATACTCCAATACAATTCCACGATCATAGGAATGATATCATCACTCGTGCGTACGTACGGAATACCGTCTCCACGATGTGATGCGACTCGTTCTACATGATCTTCATTTCATAATGATTATATAAATGAATTGAATGAATGAATATGGTATATAATACAATAATACCATTCTGGAAATGAATTATCTATAACCTAAAGATAAGAATATGAATTTATTCGACAAAACACGCATAAGAACAAAAAGTTATAAAGACCCGAGTAACAAGTAACAATGAAATATTACTAACAAGAAGCTAATAATATGACCATATATGATATCATATAAATATGTATGATTCTGGAATAAGTCAATAACATTATTTAAACCATTATACAGGAGCTTCGGACACGTACAAAGCTAATCGGACCTAAGGTAAGGGAAAATATCACAATCTCACTTTTATCCGAGATTGTTTTTACTTTGGTAGTTACTGGGGTGTATTTTATCATCCACATCCATGTACCCTCGATATGTAATATTATTTCCTTCCTTATACAATAGTTTATATCCAATTTTACCCTTCGGTAAGTTTTTTGTAAAATATATGAAAGGAATCTTTTGTCGTTTTTCGTACGAGGTACTTTTTGACTTTTCCGACAAAAGTACGAAGAATGTTTTTTTAACTTATACGGCATGAATGGATTTTTAAAACATTGTTTCCAAGAAGCTTCCTTTACAAGTTTTCAAGTTTATTTTAATCAAATTCTTTTATTTTAAAGTTGTATGACATGTTATGAAAGGAAAAATGTTTTTGAAGAAGAAAGGATATTTTCCTCAAGAATTCAATTCAAGTGTTTTATCAAAATTATTTTCCATCTAAGATAATAAAGGGTTCTATTTCTATCCATATTTTTACATTGGTTTTACTATTTTGTGATGGAATTATGTTTATGAATTCCTTTATCATATATGAATTGATTTATGATGTCATGATGTTTCAAGAATCCCATTTTTGTTACATGTGTTATGCGATGATGCATGTTTTATGATTATGTGGCACACATAAGAAAGGATTCATTATAAGATGGGTGGGACCTATATCTCCCTCCAATGCATTGGGTAAAGATTTTATATCTCATGAGATAGACATGGCTGGAATGGAAGGTTATTTCGGTTCAGTGATACAGTACTGAAACGAGGAGTGAACTCGGTTCAGAAAGGGACTTTGTCCACTAAGATAGTCTTGGCGATGAGTCATGACTAACAAGAAATGATTTTCCATGATGATGTGTGCATGCCACAAAGTTTCAAGTTTTATGTTATGATTATGGGGATCTCATTTTCAATTCTATGATTTATTCCATGTTAAGATATTATGATCTCTTTTGCAGGTTTTGATTTTCAAAAAGATATGATATGATTTTTATTTCCATTATTTGCCCTTGCTGAGCATTTGAGCTCACACTTTTATGTTTTCTTTTCCCCAGGTCAGGAAGATGGATATTAAGTAGAATATGCTAAAAGGGACCCTCGATATGATGAAATAAATGGGAGACACTGTAGAAGATTTATGAACCAGTTGTTTATGTTTCCCAGTTTCTAAGGACACTATACCTATATGGTCCTTTGTAGTTTTATCATATGTTGTAATAAGTGTGCTTCAATTTTTGAAGTATTAAAAATGTATGTAAAGTATGGGTCGTTATATAGGATTTTCATATGGTATAAAAAATTGAATATAATGTGAATTATTTGAATATACAATGAACGATGTTTAATGATTTTGTGGATTTTCACAATGCTTGTCATTTCCCAAACTATAATTTTTCATTTTGGAAAATTTTTGGAACCCCAAATAATCATCTGAATAATGAATATGATTTCCAATTCAAGTACTATCAACATAAGATATAAAATTTATAAATATTTTTGAAGAACTATATTGTGATTATGATCACTAACACTATCATGATATTGGTGGAAAAACATACCATGTTGAACTTATGAATTCATCAATGTGGGAGAAATCTATTATTGAATATTTTATGCCACAATGAACACCATTCCTATATGGGTATTCTAATCCACTAGTTACTAAGAAATGCATAAATGTGATGTAGAAGATATTTTACATTCTTAAGTGTATATCCCTATATTTATCTTAGTTTTCTATAATTTTCTAATATAATATGATATAAGATGAATCTTATTCAAAATAAGAGGAATGATAAGAAACTTAGGTCAATGTGATTGGATGAGTTTAAGGGAATATTTTTAAACAATTAAATCACCCTTATTATACCTATAATAATAGAGAAAATATTTATTAGGCTAAATAAATAAATAATGATGAATCCATCAATATATATGAGTAAAATTATTCAAGACATCAAATGTAAGCATTTGGATTAATCAACTCTCCAGAAAGAAAAAAGGATCAATTTATTAGTGTCTTGAAGCCATGTTTTATAAGGAACTAAACATAAATAAGTTAGGAATCTATGAAGAAGATTTTATATTTTCATTTAATATATATATTATTGATGTAAATACTAAATTTTATAATGATAAGAAAATGATTATAGAGTTTCAAGGAAATGGAAGTTGTATTCCATAAAGAGGCATGAAATTTTTTCATTCCTTTACCATAAAAAAATGTTGGAAGGGGAAATAATGCAAAAATCACAAAGACAAATAAAATTATTTAGGTGTTGGATGTCTATCCATCATGTAAAATAATGTCAAACTAATTTATGAAGGGAAATCATTGGATTTAATATAGATATAGATTATAAAATGTACCACTCACACATCAATTCTATAAATGTAAAGATATTGTGAATGATAACAATCAATTACTTAATCTAATGGCCATTAAAGATATTAATACACAATAATATCTGAAGTCAAAGGACAAATAGAAATCAAATGAAATTAAATTAGTTTTAGAGAATTATGGTAGTTAGGGAAAACTTATCCTCTACTTTAGAATGATTTATTCCATTATAGAATTTTAATGAATAATGACTATTTAAATATTATACTTTAGTATTGTTTGATATGATTCTAAGTATTTAATGACTATACCAACATATATTTCATATATATGTCTTGAAGAAAGTGATCATATTTTATTTCAAAACAATCTATGATTATCGTTCAGTGTAAGGATGAACACAGACCTACAATAAAAGTATTTCTGTCTCTAATAAGATATTATTTACATAATAAATGGTGAGATTTTAGTATGTTTATCATGAACGAGTATGAGATTAAATTATTTTTGGGTTTTGAATATGGTAAGTAATATATTGGTAAAGAAATAATGTTAAAAACATGGGGAATGTATAATGTTAAAAATTTGGATATTTTTTTCTCATGTTTATGGTAGGATTTATTACATATTGTAATAATTTTTTTTACTTTTAGTAAATATTTAGAGGCCAAAGGAAATAAATTTGAGTATTATTGGTTTTTTAATGAATAAATAAATAAAAATACATCTTTCATATCTATTTGTTGTAGAAATAGATAAGTTAGAAATTGATTAAAACACAACCAAGGGATGTGATTAATTTTAATACATTTTATGATCTAACGTATTCTTATTTTATATAGTGTTTTTTCAGGAATTAAAAAAAATACCCTATCTTTTTGAAACAAACCATCAAATAAAAATTACATTTTTTTAATTTACATTCCATAAAATGAATGGTTTTGAAATCATCATAGATTTAAATTTTTATGATGGTTAAATTTCCAATGACCGTGATCTTTATTACTCTGTATTATTCTTTTGGAGTAATTTTTTCCCTATATCCATTTATTTAATCCCTACAAATTTTATCCCATATAGAAACCTTGTTATTTTTATTCTATATAACCTTTGTAGTTACCTTTGTCTCTTCCCCGAAGGGTGTTTTATTAACCTTTTTTAAGATGTGTGCTTCCAGAAGGGAATTTTAAAAGGAAAAACCATTGACTACCCTGAAAAAATTAAGAGGGTGTAATTTATTAAATTATTAGGGATAATGTATCACCTAGAAATTTTATGTAATTTTCATTGATATATATTTGATTTTATCAATAGCTTGTGTTACACACTACCACAAGTTTTATTGAACTATGATATACTATATTATATTGTAATGTTTTCACATTATTTCTAAATTATAATGTATTACTATGATTAACTACTTAATTGATTATATAAAAAGTCCCTAATCATTATAAATACTTTGTAATTAATCAAATTTTTTTAGTAATATCTATATATTCTTAAAAAATATATTTTCATCAAAAATAAAATTTTACTGTGTATTTATAAATGTTTTTACAAATTTTTTTTGAGAATTTAAAATTTTTATTTGATAAAATTTAATCCATTTTTAAAACCATTATATCATTATTAGAAATGGGTGAAATTGCAGTATTTTTCATAAAAGGTCAACTTATTATTGAATAGTTAATAATTATGATAATTATAAAACACTTCTTTTTATATATATTAGAATTATTATTTTAATTTGATATCAAATTAAAATAAGAATTATTTAATCTAATTAAATAAATTTTAATCATAATAAAACATTATTTTGGATAAGTAAAATTTTATGCCTAAATATATTTTTTATAGAAACAAATTTTCATTATATTTTACACATTTTTATTAAAGGTAATTTCATACACTTATTTAAATTGAATATTGGGAAATAGATTCCATATTTATAATATTCATTTAAAATTATTTAAATAGTCCCCTTTTATTTTTTGGGAAAAATAAATATTAACCGTGGAAATATTTATCACATTATAAAAGGTTAAATCATGTATATATTGGATAAAACTATGTGATAGAAACATAATTTTTCATATTAATTCTTTTTTGTATAAGGAAATTTCAACAATTATTAAATCAGTCTCTAATTAGTGTTATGTAATGAACAATGTTCCGAGAAAATTAATTATATATTTTTAAACCAAATGAACTAAAAAATGTCATTCTTTGATTTTATTTTCATTTATATGCTAAAATATGAAAAAAAAATTAGTTATGAATGAATCATAATATAATTTTAATTTATAATGAAATTATATTCATTATTGTAATTCATTTATACTCTTTACCAATTAAATAATTAAATTAACTACTTATATAATGCTAATTCATTAATCATTCAATTAAAAGAAAAATATTTTAAATGATATTAACAATATTAAATGTATTATAATTTGAGATATATATGGTTATACTTGAATTTTCTAGATGAACATTTCACTTTGGAGATGTGTTAAAATAATAATTTTGACTTAAATGTGTTTTCTTGATGTTATTAAAATCAGAGTAATGAAGAGATTAAAAATTCACTATAATATCCCTCTATGAAAATAGTACATTAATAAATTATTTTGAAATAATAAAATATTAAATAAAATAAATTATATAACATACGTATGGTAATTTCATCCCTAATCCTTTAATGACTCAATAGTTCCCTTACATATAAAATAAAAACCTTTAAAAAGTGAAAAATATATTATAATGACTAATGTTAATATAGATTAATTAAATGTATAAACTAAATGATAAGTTTTATAATAGTATATACAAGTATCCAAATTATATTTGTGTATGAAAATAAAAAATAATCCAACAATATGTTTTAATTGTTGACCATTTGGCTGTATTTGGATTTATAATAGTCTTATTATAATTTATTTTCTTATGAAATTATAAATTTACCCCTCAATTAAAAAATAAATGGAATTCTCCTCCCTCACATTATTAAACTAATTTTTTCCTTATATCTTTAACTTAATCATACAATATCTCTTCAACAGTTATAAATATTTGGTAGTTCGGGGTACAATTACACTAAAACAAATACACATCCGACCACACCCACAAGTCCTGACATGCATGTTATTACACCAAAGGGAATACACACCCATAAATTAAAAATTATCTTCTCCAAATGCATAGCCACATTATAATGGTGTTTTTATTCCAAACAGTTTAACCCTAGATACCTTTTTAGTAGATATAAAATGGTCATTTCGAAGAAGTGGTAATCACTTTAACCGATCAATTTCTTTTTCTACTATTCTTTACCACATCTAAATCTATGTTATATACCATAAAATAATTAATAATTAATTTTTAAAATTGTTAAGTGTTATTTAGAATATGAAAATATAATTGTACGCCCTATTTCCCATCAAATTAAAATTTAATGTGTCACTTGTGAATATGTAGGACTTTCCATATCCACATTGTGATAGAATTCATTTTTCAAAACCATATTTTATGGGTGTGAATTATTATGGGTTTAATAGTTACAGATAAAATGTATTATATAATTATACTAATGGATTGATAATATCATGTTTACCTCTTAATCAACCAATATTCTTAGAAATGATATGGTCTCTCATGTAATTATACAGACTACCATATCTATGATGTGATGTGATTCATTTTTCATTTATATTTCACAAAGATTGTAATAAAGAATAATTTTATTATTATATATTATATATAAGATATAAAAATAATTCTATAAAATATAATTATTATTTAACATTCTTTCATTCCATTTGTTAAAATATGGAAACAACATTCATGCCTACATATTTTTTTATTGTCTTCATGAACAATGTAATTCATTTTTCACGCTATATTTTTTAAAAATGTTATAAATATATAATTAATTAATATATATTATATTTTATGATGATTAAAGTTCATGAAATAATGGTACAATGATCAATATATAATGATCCATACTATTGAACTGAAAAATTCTTTGAAAAAAGTAGTTATCACCCTAAATAGTGGTTTTAATAACAATGTATTAACAAAAGGGTGATAATATTTTATAAATTAATCATAAATGGTAGATAGATATATTTTTATGGTATAACTGTATATAAAATACATATTTATTATACAGGATGTTTGAATGTGAATGAGGAATGTTATGTCCAAAGGAAAGGTTTTTATTCACAATATTATTATTATTCAGGATTGTTTATATTTAAGTATCAGTAGGGGGGTATTTAATTTCACGGTCAATGTTTTATAAAATTGTTTCTTTTTTTTACTATTCCCACATAATATTTTAAAATAATTAATTACCAGGTTTTAATTTTTACAAAATTGTTTTGAAGAAATAATTTTTTTAATTTTCCAAATGAGATACTTAGTGACTCTCAAAAAAAATATAGAAGGAATGTTTTTTAAAATTATAATGTACTCTCATATTTTTCCTACCACCATGATACCATAAATATTTTATGTTTCCTTGCATTTTTTAAAAGAATATTTTCACTATTGAATTTTCTATTTATATTTTCCAAACATTTTTAGAGAGATGCTATTGTAAAATGGAAAAGATATTCATCACAATAATTATTCCCTATGATATTTCAAAAATAATTTTTCAATATTTATTGAAATAATTATTATGATAATTAATTAGCACTGGGTAGATAACCCAAATATAATATAATTTTTTAATTATTTTTTTTTGTGACGAAAGTTGGTTGATGAAATTTTTTCTATATTTCACGAGTTATACATTTATAGAATTAATTTATTTTCATGAGTTATGAGATGTATAATGTTTTATTAATTTGTGAGAAAATATAAATGATTTTATTTTTATGAAAGGTGATACCTATATCTCCCTCAAACTGATAAGGTAAATATGTAATACCTATGAGGGAATAATATTAGGCGTTAACCCTATATCATGTTCAAAATTTTATATATGGAACATTTTTCCATGTCCATAAGACTGTGTTTGGATCCATAATTAAAGATTATATTTTTATTTGTGGACATGTATTCCTTTTCAATACATTTTTGTGTGGACAAAAATTTAATCATTTTAATATTGTGCATGCACTTTATTTCATACACATAAATTTATATGAGGTATTGATTTCATGTACTTAACATAATGAGTGAATCATTTTATTTTTATAGATGTTCAAAATGTTATATTTTTATTTGTATTACAATACCCCATGTAATATAAAAATGTTATTACCTCATGGATTTTGTTCTTTGACTGTTGAATGACTCTTTTTTAAACTGTTACAAATATTTAGTCTTTGAAATGAGATTATAAAATATAATTTTCTAGGTGTAGATTTCATGTTATAACTTTTTTTTCTCACACCCTTATGATCATATTATGCCTATGTTATTATTGATATCTCCCTTGAATACCCTCAATAAGAATCTGATCCCACCATTTTTTATTTATCTTGTACCTATGTTATGAAGAAATGTTTTAGAAATTATGTGTTTAATAAGGGTTCAATAAATGTAGAACATTGTGGAAGATGATATTGATTATTTATGAGGTGGTTTTTTGTGTGTAAAAGCTTACAAAGGAACTAGACATATATTATTTTTGTTGAATTGAAATGTTATATAGTGAATGTTTATCTACATGGATTTATTAAATATGTATGTACTTTTTAGGTCATTATAGTGTTGAAAAAAATTAGTGAACCATACTATATATCATGAACATATATAGGTTAATTAGAGTGTAGATGATGCTTTGAATTAGTTAGATTCTCAAACTCCCATCTAGGATATGGTGTTTGGGCACTAGTGGGATTTTAGTATAGATCATGCCTAGTAATTTATTCTTCTAAAGCCACCACTATTCTTGGGTAATAATGAACTATAGTTGTAATAGGATTGGTTGAAGATGGTTGAGAATCCCTTTGAGTTTTTGGAGATGCCAGATTATGTTATGGTGAAATATACAACCTCTATTTTTTATTTACCTATCAGAATATAATGGGATGAAACAATTTATAATTGTAAGATAGTGGGATTATATTAGAGAAGATCAAAAGAACTTTGTATGTATCAATTCAATCTAGATTCAAGGGTGTCAAAAAAAATTTATAGACTTCTTTATAATTTAGTAAATAGATTGATTTAATAATATATATTAAAAATCTAATATCATGCATGTTAATTTCTCAACTGAGGTGATTCTAAATAAGAAACTACAAGCATAATGTTTTGAAATGGTTCTATAAACAAATATATTTTTCAGGTTTTTCTAATGAATCATACCTCAAATTTAGATATTATAGATATATGTTTTATCATGCTACATGACTTACCTATTATTACACGTTTGATGGTAGTTAATCCTACTATTAGTGATTGATTTACTTGTTCCATTAATGAAAATATGAATCATGATAAGTATCATGGTGTAAGAGTTAGTGGGGGTGAATTTGAGTCAAATAATTTCTCTAAATCTTATACGGTTTATAGATAAATATTCTTGACTTGTTTCTAATGTGGAAAATGTTTTCATTCAAAGCGTGTTTTCATGGTGCAATTGAAGATATTAAAATCATGTGGATTCATATGACATATTAAAATAGTATTTAGATTTTTTTACTACTCACTATAAGTGTATAAACTAAATAATACTAAAAAGATCTAGGTTATAATTAGATGGTTTAATAATAACAGTGTCATTTCCAAAAGCATCATGAATGAAGCTTCTACATGCAATGGATTAATCTCTAATTGCTTTTGATATAGGAATCCCGATTATGAGAGGTGTTAATACTGTTTCCTATAATTTATTCAATGATTTATTTGATATTGTTGGATCTCATTCCTTCATTTCTACCATTATTATTTAACATTTAAATCTTTTTGGGAGATCATGACTTTTTTTGTGGATATTTCTATGCATTTTTTGATGAAGAGACACCGTGGTCTTCGATTCACCTCATTCACGTTTTTATTGTCAGAAATTGTGATTTATGGGGAAAATTTTGATATTTAAATGAACCCTATTGATATCATTCATAGCGGGGATTTTTTTATGGCTCATGATGCCCAAAATAACAGTTATTTTCTACGGGACTTATTTAAAAATCATTAATGAATGTTTTATGTATTTATTTGATAATGGTACCAATGGTTGCTTTGGGTCATACCTCCGCTTCCAAATTTGGTTTGGGTGACATCTGTAGGTTTCGGGCATTGTGGAAATGCATTGGTGGGTGTACCCAACATTAATTTTAGCATTAATAATGATCAATCCAGATCTGTCATGATAATATAATGTCGAATCATCAGAATAAAATGAAGAATGAAAAATAAAGAGGGAGTCTCAAAACCATATAAAGGATCATCATTTATTGGTTATAATTAATTTAATTAATGGAAAAGAATTACATAGATGTAATTATTTATTCATTGATGACTCCGGTCATGATCAAATGTGATCCATCATTGCGTCATAGAATCCAAGTGTAGGATTCCTCTAGTGTGATCCACACATGATCTAAGTATCTATGGATGTCACAAAAGGGATCTCAGGGTGCTAGCTCAGATGAGCCTCCACTTGGTATGTCCTCCTTCGATCGCCTTGAACCCATGGAGGTGGTTCTCTTTCTCATATCTTGAGAGCATTCTTGGTGGAAAAATAATTCTCCCTTGTCTTGAGAGCTTTTACAAATCCATTGTGCACAACCACTCAAAATGGTTGGTCTAATGAGAAATATATAATTTGTATTTTTAGTTACATAGAATAATAAAATGAATTATTTTCCTGAATGTATTTAATCATTTCATTTAATTCTTAGTAATACCCCATATTCAATAGTAACCGTTTACTATTATTATTACTTGACATACACCCAATGAATTACACCTAATATTATTTAATTGAATAAATAATATTATTTCACATAAATTCCCAAAAAAACTACAAATCATGTATATATTAATATATATGGCTTGTACTTTTATTTTCAATTTTACCTAATTTCCTCTACCACATTTATTAGACCTTGAATGATGAATATTTATTTCTCAAATAAATATCCCTGAATTAATGTCTAATAAATATATTATTTCACCCACAGTATATTCTCTAAAATAACTAGTTTCAATATAAATGGTATCAAGCATCCTTAAATTATTATTAAACCACAATCGGGAATAATGTTAATTCAACTTGTTAAATTAATGTTTAACATAGATACTAGGACACACTTAGTGTGTGACCCTATAGGCCTCTTTCAATGTGTCATTATGTGGTGCCAACCTAAAGTCCATGGTTAGAATCTAGCAGAATTCCAAGGTAGCCATAGAGAAAGAAGTTAACGCTGAAAAGACGTGTCACCTTTTAAGAACGCTTACCGTGTAATGTAATCCATTTGTGATGATATCTCAAATCAAGTGGGTTTCATGCTAGTGTCATCAACCCATGTGCTCTATTATTATATCTTTGAAATTCTGGAATTGAACTTCCCCATTCCTCACCATGTCCATGGATATTTTTTGTTATATCAATTCCTTTAAAGGACGTAAGATATCTACTTTCATTATGGAATATAAGGGAAAAATAATTTGTCACAATATCTATTAATGATGTATCACTTGTGACCCACCCAACATATCCTCCCTCATTTTGAATAGTGTGTCATCATAGTTTTCAACAATACATCTTAATGCGAAAGTCATAATATCCATTAATAATAATCTTAAAGTCTAAGTACCAATATAAACATCCGTTGATAGGAACATCCAATGACACTGTGAAATGTGGATTTCCTACTGGCAGGTCTCTTTCTCATAATATCTTCATGGACATTACAAAGGGTTCACACCTTGAGAAGATGCCTCAATGTTTTATGAGTCCTCGCATCTAATAGATTATATTATTTATGTCCCTCAAATAACATCATCTGACCCAAGAAAATATATTCAAGAACAGTGTTATGGCACTTATATTTTCTCATCATAGATTAGATCCTCAATCATTACTTAATGCAACAACTATCCTTAGGATATCAACACATGCATTGTCATGGGTAAGAACAATCTAGATGTGATAAGGTATTTATTAATGAATAAAGTAAAAAGTAGTTTGTTCTAGGCTGCCAAAACCAACAATATCCCACATAGACTAGGGCCAACTGATAAAAACCTTTACCCCTAGTCCTCACATGATATTCAAGCTTATGGTGAGATAAACCTTTAGTCATGGGGTCTGCCATGTTATCTTTCATGGACACTCTGATCACTACAACTACATACCTTTGATAGAAATTCCTCAATAGGTGATAATTCTGAATTATGTGCTTTTTCCATTGATGTGAAATTGGTTCTTTTTCAAGAGCCACCACTGCAGTATTATAACAATAAAACATTATATGATCGATACTGCTAGGCACCACATAAGGCTTCTTGAAAAAGTTATAAATCCAGATGCATTCCATACCTACATCATAAGCTGCTATATATTCAGACTCCACTGCATAATCAAAGAAAACTGGCTACAATGAACTCTTCCCGCTCATAGATCCTCCATTGAGACAGAAAACCCATACAGATTGCAACTTCATATAGTTCTAATCTATATGAAAACTATCATCAACATACACTCTGATGAGAGGATCATCATCCCCTCTTTAAAAAAGGAATATATCCCTAGTTCTTCTCAGATACGTAATAAAATTATTAACTACAGTCCAATGCAGTTCTCCTAGATCTGCTAGATATCTTCCTTTCTTGCTCAGTGCACATGAAACATCAAGACTGTTACATAAAATGGAATACATGATGGATCCTATAGTCAAATCATATGGAATCTTACTCATTCTATGTTTCTCTTATTGTGTCTAAAAAAATTATTATAAATATGTAGACCATGTGACACTTGAACCAATCTCATCATTGATTGTCCTGTAATAAATCCCTTTAGTATCTGGTCAATGTTTGTACCTTGGCATAGTCCGTGTAGCCTCTTGTATCTATCACTACTTATCTTGATCCCTACAATGTATGCTGGTTCACCCATGTCCTTCATGGAGAAAAACATTTTCAACTAGTCCATAACTGACTTTAAGACTGGTACATCATTTCCTATAAGCAATATGTCATCAACATATACTACTAATATAATGATATCATTCCCATTAATCTACTTATAAACACAAGGCTCACATTCATTCTTAATGAAACCAAATAACATTATGGCCTCATCAAATCAAATTTTCCTTCACCTAGATGCTTTATTTAATTCATTAATGGGTTTCTGCAACTTACAAACCTGTTTGGCTTCACAAACCTTTCTAGTTGTGTCATATAGACATCTTCTAGAAAGTTCATATTAAGGAATGCATTTTTGACATCCATTTGAAGAATCTCATAGTCTTGGTAAGATGCTATGGAAAGTATGATTCTTATGGATTTATACATGTTAACTAGTGATAAGGTTTCATCATAGTCAATTCATCAATGCTGTCTAAATTATTTAGCCCCTAGACTTGCATTATATGTGCTAAATTGAACTTCTATATCCAATTTTCTCTTGAATACCCATTTTCATCCAATATTATTTACATCAACTGGCATATCAACCATAACCCAAACTTGGTTCTGATAAATGAAATCCATATCATAATTCATAGATTCTATCCATCTTGTATCATTTGATCTTTCTAATGATTCATTATAGGAGATAGGTTCATCATTGTCTAACAATAACGATTCACCATCCATGGTGACTGGAATCCAAATCTATATGGTTCTCTAACATCTCTAGAGATACTAAGTAGTAACTTTATTTCTAGAAGCTCTTCCATGGGGACTTGTAAAACATGTTCCTATACTAACTCATGTGTATCTTGAGTATCGTCTTTGTCGAAGTCAATATTTCTCCCACTATACAATTTGAAGATATGGTACCTCTTGAGAAAGACGGAATGTCTGGTGATAGTAACTTTCTTTTTTGAATGGTTATATAGGTAATATACAATCGTTTCCTTGGGATTTGCTATAATGATACACTTCATTCCCTAGGGTGCTAGTTTGTTACCCGAGAAGTCCTTAACAAATTCCTCGCATTTCCATACACAGGTGTGTGACAAAATGGGTTTCTTTCCATTCCATAATTCAGAGTTAAATATATTTTCCACCTTAGTTGGTACTCAATTTAATGATTTTGTTGTAGTTTATAATGCATATTACCAAAAGGAAAATGGAAGATCTGCATGACTCATCATCAACCTCACCATGTACAAAAAGGTGAATTTCCTCTTTAACTAACAACATTCAACTGTGGTGTTTGAGGATGAGTGACCTATGATAGAATCCTAGACATTTTTAGAAGATTGATGAACTCTTGATTCAGATATTCTCCACCTCAATCCAATAGAAGCTTCTTTTTTTCTTACCAATCTATTTCATTACCTCATTCATGAATTCCATAAATTTTTCTAAGGATTATATCTTAAACCTCATTAATTTTAAATATCCATACCTACTTAAATAATTAGTAAAAGTATTGAAGTAATAATATCCACCTATAGTTTCTACTAGGATTAGTCCACATGCATCTATCTGTACCATTCTTAGAATCTCTATTGTCCTTTCACCTTTTCTACTAAAAGGAGGCTTGTTCATTTTACCTTGTAAACAAGAGTGACATAAATCAAGGGGTTTTAGCTTAGTAGATTTTAAATAGTAAAATTGGTATAGATTTTTCAAACGGTTCTTGTTAACATAACAAAGGTAGTGATGCCACAATTAGGTGATATATGAGTCATGTGAGTTTGTTTCATTATCGATTTCCAACACTTGGTTTTTTTAATTTAATACATACAAAACATTATTTAAATATTCAATACCATAACATACGTTGTTCTTATAAATGAAGAATCCCTTATTTCTAAACCTGAAAATTAATCTATAAATATCTAAACATGACACATAAATTATGTTTTTTGTAACAAATTGCACATAATAATAGTTATGTAAAACCAAAATCATCCCAGTTTTAAATGAGATGTGGTAATCACCAATGTCTAACCTTGCCAGTCTTGTGACATTAGAAGCTTGAAGATCCACCTCTACTCTATAAAGCCTTAAAAATCTACTTTATTACTAAGTTTGAATACATATGCGAGCCCCAGAAGTTGTATCTAATAACCAATATGTAGAAATGGAAAGATTACACTCGATAATGAATGCACCTTTAGCATCCCCATGCTTCTGGGTGCAGTTCCTCTTCCGGTGGACTTGATTTACAATAGAAAAACATACCTCCTCATATTCCTTGCCCTACCTATGGATCATACCATTTTTTGGAGGGATAGTTCTTATGGGATTCAGACCGTTTATATGTCCTTGTCCCCTTTTCCTTGTCATTCCTTTTCTTATTCACCATTATGACTTTAGGTTTGTCAGGCCCCATCTCATTACTTAGCCAAATAATTAAGGCCAAAAGATCTAATAGAATCTTCTCATTGTTTCTCATGTTATAGATGACAATAAATCCAAACAAGGTATTGGGAAGTGATGATAGGATGAGATCTGTATGCAACTCATCCGAGAAATTAAACCCTAAGATATACAGGCATTCAATATAGATAATATTTTTGACTACATGAGGATTATCTATCCCAGACTCTCCAAGCATAGTTTTAAATAAAGCATTTTAGATCTCTTATCCCTCTTATTTCACCTTCTATTGGTAGAGATCCTTAAGGTGGGACATGATGCTATACGTGTCCATGTTTTCATGTTGCTTCAAGAGCTCATTAGACATGGATGATAGCATAAATAATTGGAAATATGTGGTATAATTCATATGTTTCTAATAAAGAGATAGTTTCTAATCACTGGATTCTTTCCCTGGTGCAACTGGAATAGGCTCTTCCAGCACATACAATTTCCTCTTGTGGCAAAGGATGATGCGTGAACGCCTCTTCCACACATAGAAATTGGTGCAGGTGAGAAGGTTTTCCTTCTCGATTAGGGTTCACAATGACATTATTTAAATCATTTTATTTTAGTTTCTAAAATTATTATGATAAAAGGTTTGGTACTTTAATATGATAAAACTGATACAAATAAATAAATTCATACTTGTCCCCCACTATTTTATCGAAATACAATATCCCTCACCATTTACTTCAGAATATTATGTTTCCTAAATATTATAGTGTCAAGGATTCATATTTCCCTTCAAGTTATCCCAACTAGGGTTGTTCAATTAACTTGAATGGTTTTATTTAAGAATTTCAAATGACAAATGCATTAACTCAAATCTCCTTGGTCCATTGAGTGGAATCCCCAATCTTGAAATATATTTATTTTTTATTTCTTCAAACTTTACCTCTTGGCCAAAGCAAGTCCTGATGTGCCTGTAAACCCTTGATATGAACCAAGTCAAGTCAACCCAAAACCTTGAATTAGATTTCCCTGATAATTGAAAACAACCCTACTTGGGTTGGTCAAGCACTTTGAACTATGGTTCTATTATAACAATGATTATGGTAGGTTATACAGACTTAATATTTCATTTATGGATTTCATCTTTATATGTAAAATTCCATTTTATTATATTTGATTACATTTTTGTTATTACTAAGTGGGATATACTTAAGTGATTAACCATGTCTAAGATAATATTTTACACATAAGTTGGTCTTATTTAAGTTCCATCTTTCATTATTATTTAATTCGTTAATTGTGAGATCCTGAAAACACCCCCACAATAAATAAACCATATAATAGATATAAATAATATAACTAGTATGATCATAATATTGTTATATTGGTTAGTTTATCTAGCTATTGATAAACTTACCGAGGACCTATGAGAGAAACTCGTTGAACCTTTTGGGTTCGTGTTTATAGCTTTCCACCTATCCACCTTCGTATCTCCTTGGATTTGTTTCACCTTGGATCATATCTTGAGCCACCTCCACTAGATTGGGAGGTCTATCCATTATATTTGATTTTATCTCTCATGCATGTGAGGGGTAAAATGGAATTTTTTATAAAATAAACCTTCAGCTCACATGCACTACATATTAATGAGGAGAAGGCCCGCAGGACAACAAATTTAATTTAAATAAATGTATTAAAAGAAATCATTCATATACAGAGGTCTTGGTCTTGAGCATGATCATCCATGCATGAAATTATATTTACACATAAATAAAACAAACATTCAAATATTTAATCATTCAATTTTTAGATAAATAATGTTCTAATCAATTAATTATATATTATTAATTAATCATTTTATCTTAAACACTTTTCTGAATTTCCCTGAAATTTTCATCAATTGTAATTTTAAACAAATATATTTCTTTAAAATTGTCAATGTATGAAACTTTTACCTTGGAGGAAACCTGGTGAATTCTTGTTCATAAATACACTATGACTAGAAATGAACATTACACAGATGTTAAATTAAACACACATATATAAAACACCTATCATGTGTTGTGCTTCAGATTTACGCATGCACTATGGTACATGTCTCAATGGGTTGTATAATATAATAATTAATTTTATTAAATATTGATAAATAGGATGAGTACATGACATGTAGTTCTGACTACACGTAGAGTACTTTTGTTCACTATCCATCCGATGTACATGCACATGGACATGGAGTGTAGATGTAATTTAGTGATTTCTAGAGTACACGGCATGTTCAATGGGACACACACTGTGTAGTATATACGTAGCATAGTTTATAGCTAGGCAAGCCTTGTACGTGGTACACATTCCAACCCTATCCTAAAGAGACTACACGCCGTGTTGCATGGGCCACAGAACTTGTAATCTATATATTGTGTGCCACCTATTCCTGGTCAACATGTGGAGTCTTAAAGACTTAGGCACGATCCATTTACATGACCTGGTCTGGTGGACCAGTCCATTGCATTGAACCTAGACTACACAATGTTTACATCTAAATACACACTTCGTATTCTAGTGTTGTACGTCCAGGAACATTTGGAACCTCTAGATGAGATCCTTTATTTTATTTTAATAAAAAAATAAAGAAAAAATCATTTTTGTATGGTGAATGAGAAATGTGAGAGGAGGAATAGATCTCGAGATTCATATTTAAATAACTATTTTCTTAAATTGAGACAACTAAATTATTAAATGCATAGATTACCAATGAAAAACTAAATAATTATAATCAAATATATGACTCCCTCTGATACCACTTATTGGTTCCAGAAACAGTTAATGTGTGTTGGTGGGTGTACCCAACATTAATTTTAGTGTTAACAAAGATCAATCTAAGATCCATCACATTAATAAAATACTGAATCTTCATAATATAATGAAGAAAAAAAAAATAAAGAGGTAAGTCCTAGAACCTTATCAAGAATCATCATATGTTTGTTATAATTAACTTAATTAATTGACAAGATTTACCTTGAGGTAATTCTTTGTTCGTTGATGTCTCCGGTCATGATTTGATGTGATCCATCATTTCTTCATTAAATCCAAGTATTGGATTTCTCTAGCAGTGATACACACATGATCCACGTATCTCTCTATGTCACCAAAGGTATCTCCAGGTGCTATTGTAAAAGATCCTTCACATGCGATGTGACCCTTTGATCGCCTTGATTCAGTGGAGGTGGATCTCTCTCTCATAGCTTAAGAGAATTCTTAGTGGAAAAAAGAATTATCTCTTCGGTTGAGAGCTTTTCCAAATCCATTGTGCACTACCACTCAAAAAATGGTTAGTCAAATGAAAAATATATAATTGTGATTTTGAATTACATTGAATAATAAAATGAATTAATTACCCAAAATCATTTCTGAATTTCATTTAATTCATAGTAATACACTAAGTCTAATAATAACAGATGACTATTATTATTACTTTACATGCACCCAATAAATTAAACCTAATATTACTTAATTAAATAAATAATATTATTTTTCATAATTTAAAAGAAAAACTACACAACGTGAACTTTTATTTTCCATTTATCTTAATTTCCTCCGACAAATTTATTAGTCTTTGAATAATGACAATTTATTTCTCAAATAAATATCACTATATTACAGGATAATAAATATATTATTTTTCCCACAATATATTCTCTCGAATAACTAGTGTTGAAATAAATGTGATCAGGAATCTATGAATAATTATTAATCCAAAATATGGAATAATCTTTATTCAACTAGTCAAATTAATATTTAACGGGGATACTTGGGCACACTTAGTGTGTGACCCTCTAGGCCTCTGTCTTAGTGGCATTAGGAAGATCCTTCTTAATGTCCAAGGTAAGAACCTAGAAACACCCTAAGGCACCAACAGAGAAAGAAGTTAACACCACAATGACATATCACCTCCTATGAATGCTTACCATGTAATGTAATCCCTTTGTCACAATATCTAGAATCAAACGGGTAGCATTCTATTGCCATAAATCCATGTGCTCGATTAATCATTATTAGACTTTCGGGAATTGAACATTCCCATTCCCCACCATGGCCATGGATTTATTTACGCTATATTAATTCCATAAAAGGGTCTAAGATATCTACTTCGTTGATGGAACAGAAGGGAAAAATCCTTTCTCACATTATCTATTAATGCAATATCACTCGTGACGAACCCAATGTTTCCAACCTCACTGCGAATAGTATGTCGTCACTGTTTTTCTCAATACATATATGTGTGTGAGTTGTAATACCCATTAATAACAATCTTAATGTCTAAAGGCCAATACACATGTTTCGAGATAAGAACATACAAAGATGCTAGGAAATGTGGATTTCCTACTGTTGGGTCTCGTTCTCAAAATATCCTTCTGGACTTTACCAAGGGCGCACACCTTAAGAAGGTGCCTTAAGATTTTATTATTCCTCACCTTTAATGTCCTATATTATTTTTGTCCCACAAATAACATCATCTGGCCATAGAAAATATATTCAAGAATAGTGTTATGAAACTTTCGGGATCTCATCAGAGCAGGGATCCCCTATGACCCTTTAATGCAACAAATATCCTTAGGACATTCTCATATTCATTGTCACGTAGAAGAACAATTAAAATGTGATAAGGTATTTATTAACATATAATGTTGAAAGTAGTTGGTCCTAGGCCACCTACTCAAACAGACTCCCACTTGGACGAGAGCCAACTGCAAACAATGTTTAACCCAATAGCTCTAACATGATATTCATGCATATGATGAGATAGGACTTTAGTCATGGGGTCCACCACGTTATCTTCCATGTACACTCTTCTCACTACAACATCACACCTTTTATATAAATACCATAATATGTAATTCTTTTAGAGTATGTTCTTTTTCTATTGATGTAACCATGGTTCTATTGCAAGAGAAACTATAGTAGTATTATCAAAATACAACATGATAGGATCTTCAAAGCTAGAAACCAGATCAAGCTCCTGGACAAATTTACAAATACAAACATCTTCCTTTTCTATATCAAAATCCATTATATATTCAAACTCTACTATAGAATCAGTGAGAACAGGCTGTTTTGAACACTTCCAGCTCATAGTTTCTCTATTGAGACTGAAAACATATCGATATTGCAACTTCAGATCATTCTGATCTATCTAAAAACCAACATCATCACACCCTCTGATGACATGCTCCTCGTCTCCTCCATACACCAGGAACATATCCATTTTTCTTCTCAGATACTTAAGGATTGTCTTAATAGATGTCTAATGTTATTCTCCTAGATCTTTATGATATCTACCCACCTTTATCATTGCATTGGAAACATCATGCATGGTGTATAACATGGCCAACATGATAGATCCTATAACAGAAGAATATGTAAACTTACTCATTATATATTTCTCTTATTGTGTATGGGGAGACATTTTCATAGAAAGATGTTGGCCATGTGACACTAAAACCAATCCCCACTTGGATTGTTCCATACTAAATCTATTTAGTGTCTCATCAATGTATGTACCCAAACATAGTCCAAGATGCCTCTTGGATCTATCACGAATGATCTTGATCCCATGAATGTAGGATAATAAACCCAAGTAATTGATGGAGAAACACTTGTTCAACTAGTCTTTAACTTCCTGCAATATTGGTACATCATTTCCAATAAGCAATATGTCATTAACATAGACTACTAGGATAAATACCACATTCCAATTAAACTGTTTATAAACACATGCATCACATTCATTCTTAATGAAACCAAATTACTTTATGGCTTCATCAAATCAAATGTTCCATGACCTGAATGTTTTCTTTAATCCATAAATGGAAATTTGCAACTTGAAAACCTGTTTGGCTTCACCTACTGTCTCAAAACCATCTAGTTGTGTCATATAGACATATCCTAGAATGTTCCTGTTAAGGAATACACTTTTGACATCCATTTTCCAAATCTTGTATCATGGTAAGATGCTATGGAATGTGTGATTCTTATGTATTTAAACATGGAAACTCATGAGAATGTTTCATCATAGTCAATTCATTGATGCTGTCTAAATCCTTTATCTAGTAGTCTTGATTTATAGGTGCTAAATTGACCTTCCAAGTCCAATTTTCTTTTGAATATCCATTTCCATCCAATAGGAATAAAATCAACTGGCTTATTGACCAGAACCCAGGATATTTTCTAACACATGGAATCTATCATAAAATTAATAGCTTTTTCTATCTTGTAGCGTCTGAGCATTCTACTGTTTCCTTGTAGGATAGAGGTTCATCAATGTCTAGAAATAATGATTAGCCATCCTAGAGTACTAGGAAACAAAATATCTCTAGATCTCTAACATCTCTTTAGCTCTTACACAATACTTGTGTTTCTAGAAGATCTTCCATGTGGACTTGTGAAACTTCTTCCTGTACCAACTCATGTGTATCTTGAGCATCAACTTCGTTGAAGTCATTATATCTTCCAATATATTTTTTGAGGATGTTCACCCTATCAAGAAAGACGGAATGTCTGGTGATGGTCACATGTGTGTGAAAAAATGGATTTTGTTCCATTCCATAATTTGGAGGGAATTCCATTTTCCACATTAGTTGGTACTCGATTTAATTTTTATGCTACAGTTAGCAATGAATTTCCCCAAAAGGATAATAGATGATCAACAAGACTCATAATCGAAATCAACATGTCCAAAAAGGTGTAGTTCTTACTTTCACTAACACCATTCCATTGTGTTTTATAAGGAGGAGTTATCGAAGATAGAATCTCAGAATCCCGTAGAAGATCGATGAACTCTTGGTTCAGATATTCTCCACCTCAATCTGATATAAGATTCATTATCTACTTACCAAGATTATTCTATATATCATTCATGAATTTCATGAATTTCTATAAGGATTCTGACTTATACCTCATTAATTAGAAATATCTATATCTATATAAATCATCACGAAAAGTAATGAAGTAAGAATATCCACCTCTAGCTTATACTGGAAATTGTCCACACACATCTGTGTGCACTAGTCCAAGAAGCTCAGTAGCCCTTTCACCCTTTCCACCAAAAGTTGTCTTGGTCATTTTACCTAGTAAGAAAGTGTGACATCTATCATGTGGTTTTTGATTAGTGGAGTCTATATAGCCATCTTGGCAGAGGTTTTTCATACACTTCTTGTTTACATGACCGAGACGGTGATGCCACAACTTGGTGATGTATGCGTCATGTGAGTTTGTTTCATTGTCCATTTCCAACTCTAGGTTTTTGTAATTTAATAAATACAAACCATTATTTAAATTCACCATACCATAACATACATTGTTCTTATAAATTATGCAACCCTTATTTCCAAACATGAAAATAAATCCATCCATATCCAAAAATGACTCAAAAAGTTTGTTTTTGTTAACACCAGAAACATAATAAAAGTTATGTAAAACAAAAATCATCACAGTTGGAAATGAGAGGTAGTAATTTTCATTGGCTAATGTAGCCAGCCTCACTCCTTTGGTAGCTCGAAGATACACCTATCCTCTAGAAATATTTTGAAATTTTTTGGATCATGCATTTGAATATAGATGGGATCCCCAAAAGTTGTATCTAATTCCCAATGTGTAGAAATGGAAATATTACAATTGATAACTAACCCACCTTTAGCATCCTCATTCATCTAGGTGTAGTTACTCTTCTAGTGGCCTTTCATACCCCATCAAAAACATACCGCTTCATTTTCCTTACCCTGCCTCTAGATCTACCTCTTCATGGATGGATGGGGCTCGGGGCATTCAGACCGTTTATACGTCCTTGTCCACTTTGTATTTTCCTTACTTTTATTATTGACCATAATGACTGTGGGTTTGTCACGGCCCTTGTCTTTATCTACATAGATAATTAATGTCATAAGTTCTGATAGACTCTTCTCATTGTTTTTTATTTTATAGTTGACAATAATTCGAGAGAAGGACTTGGGAAGTGATGATGGGATGATATCTGTACACAACTAATCTGGGAACATAATCCCTATGATGTCCCGACATTCAATTTTACCAATATTCTTGACAAAATGGGGCCCAGATATCATAGATTCTCTAATCTTAGTAGTAATCAAATCATAGGAGATCTCATATCTTTGTTGTCTCACCTTCTCTATGTAGATATCCTTAAGGTGAGACAACATGAAATACACATCCATGCTTTCATGTTGCTTCAAGATCTCAATAGACATGACCGATAGCAAGAAATAGTGGACATATATGGAATCATAAAAATGTTTAATATAGATATATAGTTCCTTATCACTGACCTCTTTCCCAGGTGAAATAGGAACAGGCTCTTCTAGCACATACAATTTCCTATCTTGGCGATGGATGACAGGTGAACTCCTCTGCCACTCCTGGAAATTGGTGCCGGTGAGGTGGTTTTCCTTCTGATGTATGGTTCGAAATGATAAGTTAGAAGTAATTTTATTTACATTTCAACAAATTATGATTTGAAAAGTTGTAGAAATTTATTATGATAAAATTGAGACAAATAAAAAAATTAAAACTTATTTGTATCCCACTATTTTATTGCAATCCAATAGCCTTCACCATTGACTTCAGAATATTTTGTAGCCTAAATATTACAGTGTAAAGGATACATATTGACCATTTAATTACCCCAACTATGGTTTTTCAATAAACTTGAAGGGTTTCATGTAGGCCTTCCAAATTCCTACTGCATTAACTCGCACATCATTGATCGATTGAGTGGGCTCCCAAATCCTGAAAACGGTTTATTTTGGATTTCCTCAACCTTTTCCTCTTGGTCAGACGAAGTCCATTTTTTTCAGTCAAATGTTGATAAAAAACAAGTCATGTCAACCCATAACATTGAATTAGAATTCCCTAATAATTGAAATCACCCCAACTTGGGTTGGTCATGTACTTTGAACTATGGTTCGATTCTTACTATCATTATGGAAAGCTATACCGACTTAAAATTTCATTGAAGTATATTATGCTCATATGTAAATTTCATTTTTATTATTTCTGATTACATGATTGTAAATATTAATTGGGATATTCATTATTGATTAACCATGTATAACATAATATTTTACGTATAAGCATATCTTATTTTAGTTCAATCTAGAATTCTTGGTAAATTAATTAATTGTGTGATCATGACAACACACCCACAATAAATAAACCATGCAACTGACAAAAATAAAATAAATGGTATGATCATGAGATTGTCCTATTGGTTAGTTTATCTAGCGGTTGATATTCTAACCCATGTCTTAAAGGAGAAACACCTCTAACATTTTGGGTTCGTGTTTACAGCTTTCCACTTGTCCACCTTTGTATCTCCTTGGATTTGTTTAACATTGGATCCTAACTTGAGCCAACTCCACTAGCTTGGGAGCTCTATCCATTACATATCACTTTATCTCACATGCAGGGGAGGTGTCAAATAGGATTTTACATAAAATAATACTTTGGAATGTAGGCCCTACATATTAATGAGGATAAGGGTCGCAAGCCAACAAATTTAATTTAAATAAATAAATTAAAAGAAACCATTCATATAAAAATATATTGGTCTATCTCATGATCATCCATGCATGCATCAATATTTTGTCATAAATAAAACTAGCATTCAATTCTTTAATCATTCTTGTTAAAGATAAACCATGATCTAATCAATTTATTATATTTAAATAATAAATATTTTAATCTTAAAACATTTTCTAAATTTACTTGAGATTCTCATCAATAATAATTTTAAACAAATAAATTTATTTAAAATTATATTTTTACATAACATGTATCTTGGAGGAAACCCAGTGAATTCCTATTCATAACTACCCAAAGAGTAGAAATCAACATTAGACAGATATTAAATTAAACACATCTATATAAAACATAAATCACATGTTGTGCCTCATCTTTACACCTACTCTATGGTACAGGCCTCAAGGGTTTGTATAATATATTATAAATTTTAATAAATATGCACAATTTAGATGAGTAAACGGTGAGTAGTTCTGACTACACATCATGTACTTTTGTTCATAGTCCATTGGAATTACACACCTGGGGACATGGCATATAGATGTACTTTAGAATTTTTCAGATTACACGTCGTGTTCAATGGGACACATGCCATGTAGTATCTGCATTACCTGATTTCCAGCTGGGAAAGTCGTGTACGGGGTACACGGTTCCAACACTAACCTTAAGGGACTACATGCCATGTTCCATGGGATACACGGTGTGTTTTCATGAAACCATGTGCCACATGTTCCTTCTCGACACATGGTGTCTTAATGACATTAATAGGATCCATTTACATGGCCTGATTTAGCGATCAGTCCAATGAATTGACCCTAGACTTCACAACATGTACATCCGAATACATGCCGTGTATTATGGAGTTGTATAGCCGAAAACATTTGGAATCCTTGAATGAGATCCTATATTATTATGTCAATCAAATTTAAAATAAAAAATCATTTCTGTAAGGTGAACAATAAACAAGAGTGGAGGAACAGAAATCAAGATTTAGATTTAATAAATGATTAACATGATTTTAAACAACTAAATTAATAAATTTGTAAATTAACAATGAAAAAATAAGCAATTATAATAAATTATACGAATCCCTATGATACCATATAGAGGTTCCGGGACAAGTAGAAGAAAGTTGGTGGGTGTACCCAACATTAATTTCAACTTTAACAACGATCATCCCGAGATCTGTCACAGTAATAAAATATTAAATCTTTAGAATAGAACGAAGAACAAAAAAAGAAATAGGGGAGTCATAGAACCATATAGAGGACCATAATATGTTGGGTATATTTAATATAATCAATTAAAAATAATTTCCTTGATAGAATTCTTACTTCGTTGATGTCTTCTATCACGATCTGATGCGGCCCATCCTTGAATTGTAGATTCCAAGCGTAGGATTCCTCTAGCAGTGATCCACACATGCTACATGTATCTCTAGATGTCAATGAAAGTATTTATGAGTGCTAGCATAGAATAGACTTCCCTTTTGATATTCTCCCTCGATCTCCTTGATCTGGTTGTGGTGGATCTCTCTCTCATAGCTTGAGAGCATTGATGGTGGAAAAATAATTATCTCTTGGCTTGAGAGCTTTTCCAAATCCATTATGCATAAACACTAAAAATGGGTTGGAAAATGAGAAAAATCTAATTGGTATTTTTAATTGAATTGAATAATAAAATGAATTAATTACCCAAAAGCATTTATTCATTTCATTTAATTCTTAGTAATACACCATCTCTAATAATTACTGTTGAATATTATTATTATTTGAAATTCACCAATTTAATTACACCTAATATTATTTAATTAACTAAATAATATTATTTCTCATAAATTCTGAGAAAAACTACATTGCATGTATATATTAATTTACATAGAGTTCACTTTTATTTTCCATTTTTCTTAATTTCCTCCACCACATTTATTAGACCTCGAATAATGACTATTTATTTCTCAAATAAATATCACATCATTACTCAATGATAAATATATTAGTTCCCCCACAATATATTCTCTCGAATAAATAGAGTTGAAATAACTACGACCAGGAATCCTTGAATAATTATTAAAAAATATTGAGGAATAATATTTATTTAACTTGTTAAATTAATATTTAACTGAGATACTTGGACACACGTAGTGTGTGACCCTGTAGGCCTCTTTCTGAATGCCATTAGGTGGAGACTGCCTAATGTCCATGATCATTATCTTGAATCATTCCAAATCACCCATATAGAATGTAGTTAACACTACAACGACATGTGACCTCCTATGAACTCTTACCGTGTATTGTAATCCCTTTGTCATGATATCTCGAATCAAGTGGCTTGCATTTAAGTGCCATCATACCAAGTGCTCAATTATTGTTTTTTGAATTTCTGAAATTGAACATTCACATTCCTCACCATGGAAATGGATTTATTTAGGACATATCAAATCCATAAAATGGCCTGAGATATCAACATCCATTATGGAACAGAAGGGACAAATCCTTTCTCACATTATCTATTAATTCAATATCACTCGTGTCACGCCCAACGTATCCAACCTCATTGAGAGTAGTGTGTAGTCATAGTTTTTGTCAATACATCAAAGTGCATAAGTCATAATACCCATTAATAATAATATTAATCTATAAGGACTGAAACACGCATCCATAGATAGGAACATCCAATGACACTATGGAATGTTTATTTCCTATTGGCAGGTCTCATTCTCATAATATCCTATTGGACAATACCAAGGGTTCACACAATGAGAAGGTTCCTCAAATTTTTATAAGTCATCACCCCTAATTGCCAGTATTATTTGTGTCCCTCAAATATCACCATCTGGCTATATAACAAATATTCAAGAACAATGTTATGGAACATCTGGGTTCTCATCATAGTAGGGATCTGCTATGACCATTTAATTCAATAGCCATCCTTAGGACATTATCACATGAATTGTCATGTAGAAGGACAATCTAGATGTGATAAGGTATTTATTAATGAATATAATACAAAGTTGTTTCTTATAGGTAACAAACTCCAACAATATCCATTATTTATTTTAAAATGGAGAAGGAATATATGAGCTGTGATCTTCCACCCATAGAAGCCGAGTTTCCTAATGTGTATCCTTCTTTTTCATGGGTTTCTGATAGAGGGGAAGGTGGAGTTATTTGTTGACTTTTTACCATGTACCTAGAATATTTTTATACCCTTATATAATATTTAACCATAAAATTAATATTTTTAGAGAAATATATTTATAATTTTATGTCTAAAGGTTTCATTCACCCTTGTGTGTGTCCTTGTTAAGTTCCAATGATTTTTTCTAGAGTACTAACAGAAAAATGCACATTTGTATTGATTATCTAGAGCTGAATCAGGTCTTGACTAAAAAAACAATTTGATAAATTTATTATAATTTCACTAGTTGAAATGGGAAAAGTGGTTTTATAAAATAGATCATTCTTTTGTTAATCACCAGCTTATGATCAAGGTGTATGATATCCATATTATTTCCTTACATATTAGTTATGAAAATTATAATTACCTTGAAAGTTTATTTATTTTGACCAATTATCATTATTTTTTCATAATGTTAATGAATGTGTCAATAACTAAGAACCATTATTCTTTTTTGGTAATTTTTGGATGAAATATTGGTTCTCTCTAATACTGAGTAGGATCATGTGTTCCACATGAGACTAATTCTAGACATATTGAGAATATAAAAAATTAGAAGATTCCAAAATAATTTTTTTGATTTAGGAGGTAACATTATTTATATGATTTTTTTAAAACATGGTATTATATTTTAAACTAAGAGGATAAAATATATCCTGACATAGGAGAAACCATATAATGACACAGAGATACATATAATCTTAGGATCGACTAGGTATTACCACATGTTTGTAAAACATTTCTCATCATTGTATTATTCAATGAACACAATAAAAACTAGAATGGGAGTAATGTTTACATCATATTTAAAATTATATGATTCGTTTTACATGGTGAATAACCTGTTGACATCATATCATGGTTTTAATTTTCCAAAAGTGAGGACGGGAAATGCAGTTTTCTATGATGCATCATGTTTAGGATTGGGTTGTGTTTTCAAGATTGGTGGTCATCTTTGACTATCAACCTCTCATCACCATTGACCACATAAGAAAAACTATCGCATCCATGATCTTGAACTTGCATCTATAAATACATAGAATTAAATGATTTATATTTTCAGTGAAAGGTTAACCATATACTCTGATTATAAAATATTGATTTGTAAATTCTGACAAAAAATATGAATATTTGGTATATCTAAGGAGTGAAGTATATCTATTATATTTATTTATATATTTCCTACACTCCTATTAAGAGTAATTTTGTAGTTGATTAGATTTATTGAAAACATTTATCCTTTTCCATGAATGAATTGTATGTGGGATAGAGTTCGAAGGATATTATTTAACATATATACTTGGGAGTCTGTGAGGGTAATAATGATATTTATTTTATCAATTATTCAGCTAACTAGGTCACTTATAAAGATAGGTTTTATGAGGACTATCTTGAAGATGATTTATGATTTATTAAGGATTATTTATATATTTTGGATCCCATCGGTGAGTGGTCAATATATTTAGAAGATATCTTATGATTTCTATGTCGTTATATCATTCCATTGAATCTATAAAAGGATGTGATATGTTTTTAACACGATTTTCAGTGGGTATTAAACCCTTGAAACATAAAAATGTTTTATAATATTTGGAAATAATTAATGTGTATGGGTGTGTGAGGTCACATTATTTATTTTTTCACATTTTAAATATTTCAACAAATTAAACAAGATAATTAGAAGCCATTTGACTTCCTCAGAGACCGCATTAACTAACATTAATGTGGGATGAGATATTCATGGACATTGTCATCATGTTTCCTCAGACACATCACATAATGAATTCAATATGGGTTGTTATTGACTGATTGACCAAATGCATTCACATTAGTACCATTCATGATACTAATAAAGTTGAGTTCATGGGACATTTTTACATCCATGTGATCATTAGTTTTCATGGGGTTCCAATTACCGTAATTTTTTATAGGGATAACAGTTTTAATTATTGTTTTTTGGATATGAATCTAGAAGGTGATGTGATCCTAAATAATGTTTCCCATGTCATATAATTCTTAGATAGTTGGTCTCACAGAGTGGGATATATAGATTCTTGAGTACATGTTATGATCTTCTATACATGACATTTGAGAAATGAGTAATTTTAAGTAGGGATAGTCTTAGTTTTCAAATAATTGAAATAAATATTAATACATCTAGTTTTTTCCCTTATAAGACTTAAATGGATGACCTTGTAGATATACTCTTTGTTGGTAACATAATAGTAGATAATTTTATGTTAAAACTAGTTCCATACATATGATGATGATAAATATTATGTTCATTCACTCAAAAATTTTATTAGAATAGAGTTGGTATAAATTCCATGATGAATTTGGATATAGACCTTTGGATTTATTTGTTTTTAAAGTTATTTTATTGAGAACTTCATGTTCGTTGGGTCACTTATGTCTTGGGAAGTAGAGAAAGTTTGAATTCAGATTCATGGGACCATATAAGGTTGTTCAGATTATTTGAAAGGATTATTACCCTTTCTATTCCTCCTTAGATTAATTCAATCAACAATATGTTTCATGTGTCACAATATATAAAGTATCTCTTTGAACCATTTTGTTTCATGATTTGGGAGAACCTAATTGTGGATAATAATTTAGATGTGACAGAGTACCCTGTTCATATTGATGAATCTCATATAATGGTACTTCAGGTTTACTAAATAATCTTTGTTTGGTTATTATTGAATCATGTTTCTCAATCACACAAGACACAAGACAATGAGGAATTTATGAGAGAGAAACAACTTCTCATATTCTTATTCTAGTATTCTATATAGTATTTATAGGGGGAAATAACATATATATTGTGGAGATTATAACATCATATTACCACATTTAGGTATTTTTAAACCACTATTATTTAATTTGTTGTTTATGTATTATATAGAGTTTTTTTGGAGGAATTTTTATTTTATTAAATTTTTATCAGATTTTTCTAGAATAGATCATGGTTAATATAAATTATGCATGTCATCCATGGTTACCATGAAACTTCGATTTGAAATTTGAAGGAGGGAACATGGTAATGTTCTTGGTATGTGTATGCCATGAGTCATAACCATTAAACTATATAGCTTGGGATTTAGGACCATTCATTATTGGTGAAAAGTTTTTCAAACTATGTGGTAAAAACAATAATCTCTTTCCAGTGGTGCATTATAGAGATAATGATTTTTAAAATGATGAGGCCAAACCCTCCATAAATCTTCAGTAACCCAATAATAACATAAAAATTATTGAATGATTTGTCCAACTACATGGTCAAACCATACATGGGAATTTAATTCATTTTTATTTCTTAATTAACATATTGAGATCCCCATTTTAAATTCTGAACTCTATATAATTGATCCAAAATCAAAAATTTTATTTATAATTCTCTATATAGGTGATGTTATATACCTCAACCTCTTTTCATATCAATTCAATCTCTTAGTGGATGCATTGGATTCAATCTGATTTGTTTAATCAATTTCATTCTAAGTTCTATTTTCTTCCACTATAACCTTAATTAACATCATTTGAGACTAATTTTTTTTATGAGTTAATGTTATTATTTATTGATATGTAGATCAAGGACGAAATATATAATTTACCCACCTCTAAATCTCTTTATGAAGCTGTTGATGGTTGTTGGAGATCGTGATTGGAGGTAGGTGTTTTCAAGAAGAAATCTGTTTCAATTGAAACCTTCAACACTGGATTAATGTATAATTTATTTATAATTTATTTTTAATGGTTGAATTGATTAACCTGAGATATGATTTCAAATGGAATGGGGTAAGTTTGTGTGTGTGTCTGGTGAATTTCATTAAAAATTGATTTTAAAACAAATTATAGATTTATGAAAAAATGATCTTGAATTCAAATGAATAAATTAAAAATTTCATTGATGTGATTAATGTAAAAAAAATTATTAATTGAAATTATATTATTTTAAATTAGATTCATTATTTTTTGATAAAAAAATATGACTCTTGGTTTTTGAATTGATATAGAATATTTTAATACTCAAAATGGATACTTAATGAATTGATTGAATAAGTGATTTTTGATTCAATGAATTGAATGACACCCCAAATAATGATGGATTTAATTAAACAACATGTTTTTAAAGATATTTTGGTGTAATTATATTCATTATAGGTAAATTTTTATATATAATGGATTGATGATGTTAAAAATAAAAAACTCTCTTGAGGACATGGTGTTTGTTATTTAGGAATATCTCCTATTTCTTATATGTATAAGGTATATGATATTTGTTGAAACATGGATCCATATTTCACCAAAAATGGAATCTTTGTATTAATACAAATCATGATTTTTATTACTGAGTTTCTATTATTAAAAATTATTTTTATATTCCAGTGAAGTTTTGAAATGGTTTAATCATGTCGATTTTGGTAGAAGTTTTAATTGATGAATATTTTGTTAAATATAATTTCATATACCTAATATTATGGCAGTTAAATATGATATATATTTTATAATATAAATTTAAATGGTTTAAAATTTTAATTTTTTATATGAATTATGATAATACTTTTATTCCAAATGTTATGTCTAATTTAGAAATGTTGGTTTATTTTTTATTGATTTGTTATAAAATTCATAGTGATAACCAATTGGTATTTTATTATAGCACCGTATCTTTCCCTTTGGTAATTTACATATTTTCTTATGATATTATTATATAAAACGTAAAACACCACTCAATGGTTGTTGATATTATTTATAAGAATACCTTTTGTGTTGGGGGTTTTTATTGGAATGTGTTATCTACGATATACTTGTAATTTATGGGTTATTTGGATGGTCTCCATTGATGAATTTGGTTGATGTACCTATTTTGAGACTTGTATCTATTAATGTTTTTTATCCTGTGTTGAGTGATTATCTTATCTACTATTTACTATTTCACATCCTCTGATTTGTCTTGATCAGTATTCCTTGTAGAGAAATTGTTCCCCCTCTTTTATTTTTATTCAATGGAACTTGTTATAAATTAATGGGGTTTGGTAATTCCCTTAAGACCATGTTAGGAATTATTAAGGGACCATTTATGTGGGGGTTTTAGGATGGTTTTTGGAAAAATTAATTCATAACTCTTCCTATGAGAGTTCATTGTAGAATAGAGACTGTTGAGGTAAAGATATTTTATTTTCTAACTATCAAACATGAAAGTTCACTATCTGAATCCATGGATGGTTTTTTGTCTCTAATCCATAAATACCACAAGGGGATCATAATCTCACTCAATAATATTTAAATTTCACATAAGGAATAAAATATAAAACATGTCTTTGATTAAAATAATGATCAACAATAGTTTACCATTTGATAGAATACACACATTCTTCGAAATCCATAGAAATTGAATTATTATTATCATGCATAAAATTTAATTTCAAAAATATATTTTGCTTGTTAGATAAATTTTAATTATAATGTGTGTGATCTAATCGCCACACCTAAAGGAATCCCACTCACTACGAATGGTGGACCTCAACTCACTTACCCAGCCATGAATTAAAATAAAATACAAGAACTTGTAGGTAATATATAGAGGGATAATTACTCCTCAATATCATCTATCCCAAAAAATACTCATAAGAAATAACTATTTCTTTTATTATGAATAAATCAATCTTGTATAAGGATAAGTTAATGATGGTTCTAATACTTAGAAAATCCACAGATGACATAAGTCTCTGTGGATTCCCATTGAAATTTCATAATCCCCAAAAATAGATGAAAAAGTAATAATTATTTTTTGTACCATCAAGTATATGTGTAAATGAATAAAATAATTGAATCATAATTTTAACATCTCACACTATCTCTTGAACTTATATATAAATTGGTAACATAATATTTTAGATATGATAATCAACACTCATCATCATAATATACTATCCAAATGTTGTGTGCACAGAATTGGATAAATGAATTTTATATTTCAGAAAACTTACACAATTTTATCTCGTAAATAATACCACTTTTTATTATGTGAGTAGGCCAAGAAAAATGGGTTATATGCACTCAATTCTACCTCCCATTTAGAGTTCCACCGACAAGACCACAATGGTTTTTATCTTGATAACCCCTAGATTTATGCTAATTTAATGGCGCACAATCCATGAAATACCAATTTTAAAATGATTACTTAGTGAGGTGGGATAAGACTATAACAATGATGACTTTATATAGAAACAATACCATAAATCATAATCTCCTATTCATAGAGTCTCCTCCAAAACAACTGATCTAAAAAAATTCGACCATAAAACACGTTCGAGTAGTATCTAGTAGTGTGTATGGATCTCAATACACACCCATAAAATTTCATTATACCCAGAGAAGAGTTCCATATCCCTTAATATAAATATAACCAAAATGGGTTCAAAAATTCCATCTATGGTAGATATGCCCCATGAGGTATTTGAGAGATTAATTACCCTTATCGAATCATAATTCCATATTGTTAACTCAATGAGAGATTAAATATATGGTCATGAAAATTCATACCAATTTTGAAACAATGTCTCCGACCCCATCAAAATATATTTCCTTTAAGGATCATGATTTCCCCATAAAAACACAATTCCATTATCATCAAAACATATACATAAAACAATTCTCTTGATTAGTCTCATAAATAAATGTGGGGAACTAGTATCAACATTATGAAAAAATATGGAAATGGAATGAATTTTGGATAAAGAAAATCATACCACTGGGTAAGAATATCTTACCACTATGTCTCATAAAACTAGTCATCATCACTCGTAGTTTAGTTGTGAGAGGACCAACTACAAGAATGGTGTAATCCCAACCCTATATTAATCCATAATTTAGCTACAAGAAGCATGCAAGAAACTATTTATAGAATAATCTGAAAGGATATTTAGCTTATCTGATTGTGATTAAATTGGAATTTTAAGAAAGTTCATAACTTACTACTCTATTATTTATATACCAATTTTATTATAACCCATAAAATTATAGTATAGTGATGGGTATACTAATTGGTTTCCATAGTCGAATAGAAATGATATATAGGCCACTACACCTACCATGGTCTCCCTAGATTGATACAAAACTCCAAATACCGTTAACATAGTTTCTATAAATTCCCAAATGTATACTCACTTGACTGATATCACAAAACACCATCCCTAATAAAAACCCTAAATTATTCCAATTTTACATGACCTTACCCACTCGATACCCAATAGTGTCAGTAATAATATAAGTGTTCAACCCCATTCATAGCACCAATGGGGAATGTTATGTTGAGTAACAGAAAGTAAATATATAATCTTAATATTGGGGGCCTTATAAAATATCAACCAATGAAATATTCAAATCTCAATTTCATAAAATATAAATAATATAATATATAAATACAATTTACCAAAAATAATAAATCCATTAGGCCATTGTTAAAATATATATATCTAACTAGAAAGTAATATATAATGAAAAAGTGGAGAAAATACTCAGAAAAATCAAATTAGATCCCCATTATAAGAGACAATGATGAAGATGCTATTTCAACCATCTAGTTCCAAATGTGAATGTCCTTATTTATAATGAAATCCATGTACTATTATGATCTACCGATATATTATCTACCACATTCACTACCATGCTTATGATTTGAACAATTCAATCCATTTAAATTTCTTCCAAGGTCATCTCTAACTTGATTGATGTTTTTACAGACACATAATGTGTGAGATAAAAATCCTTTAATGGGGTGACTATAAACACTCCATATAGGATAGACAAAAAAGAAAATAGAAAACCATATAAAATCATTACCTTAATACCCATAGTATATGAGAGTAATAAAAAGAAACTAAGGAGAGAATAAACTCAATATAAAATAAAACTATATTTCAAATGGTATAGAGAAGATTCTTTTACAACACCTCAAAGTCATGATGATATGAACCCATTTAGAAACTAGGGATTCATAGAATACCACAATGTCTATGAATATGGAAATTGATAGAATGTTATAAATCATATCTCAAATGATACCCTTATAGTGTTAAGAAATCATAAGACATAAATAAGTTTATACATCACAAACATACAACATCCCCATGTCCACTGTCCATGTAGGGGATCCCAATAATAAATAAGTATACAATTATATTGATGGGAACCTTCACAAACAATTCCATCAATAAGGAAATTAAAATCATGTATATGAACTATCAATGAAATGAAATTCCTGAAACCTTACATGAAATATAGTGGAGGATCATATCATTACCATTAGAAATATAAGATAAGGGAAATATAGACTCTAGAGGAGGATCCCTTACCTGAGTGACCACTTCTATGGGAGAATAAAAATTCTATAGAAATGGGATCTGATCTATAAAATATGTTGGTGGGGATACTGAAACAACATATAAAATTATCTAAATATCTTTGTTCTCATCCCCATGTTTTTGATTTGAACAACTGAATCTTTCAGGATGATAAGGAGATCCTACACCCAAATACAAAAATTCTACTAGTGTGAGTTTCCAAACCTAATAACGGTTGGATCATTGTTATTATACCTAATCAATAACCATGAATTGCATATTTTTTAATATTATCTTCTCACCATGATGATGGTCCCAGATAATTGAAAACACTGTTCAGTTGAGATCTAAGAGGAATAATTATTAGGATACGATATATTTTTAATATAAAAAACCAATGGGTAAAAAATATTCATTTCATAATTTAATGTATGGTATGTATTTCATGATATGACAACAAATTAATTCAAATAGTTCCAATTATATATCAGATTTTGGGACTGATATTTCATCTCCATGTCATTATCAGGATGTCCTAGGTAGATATTCCGCAAGAAATAAATGGATTATTATATCATGATAACAATATTCCAAAATAATAATAATAATAATTTTTATACTATTATCAATATAATATTCTATATGCCCAAAGTGGGGAGATATATCTTTAATCATGTAACCCACTCTTTATAAATTGTTTTTTAATTTACTTATAATAATATTTTATAATCATTCAATTCAAAATTAGGGGAATAAAACTCTACCTTTATTTAGTAATGTTTACCATATTTTAATACTTATTATTCTATTTAAATTATCATATCATTTATTTGTTCCTGGTATTTCCCTACATCAAGTGACAATTGACCCCCTAAATTCGTGTTGGTCGTAGATGTGGTAAGCCTCATACTATTTAAAACCCTAGATTTTATAATTGGGATACCCATACCATAAACAACAATCTATAATATCTTTCCCCTCTCATAAATTCAGTCATTACATTACACATTGGACTCACTAACACTAAAGTTGCATCCCCTCACTATTGTGTCACTCATCCCCTACCAATGTACCATATAAATCATATATAGTGGAGAAATAACCTAGTGGTTGGAACCTTTATATGAATAACTCATAATAAACCATGATATAATATAAAATGAGAAATACGTGGTTAAATAATATCCAAATTATCATTCAACGGGAATCAAAATTCAATAATGAAGATAAAATATAAATATGCGAATGAAATTTCATAATTAAAATAATCAAACAGAAATAAAGAATAATACCTCAATTTTGGATTTATCATTGGTAATTAATGCTTCTAAACTAAGAGTGATTGAAAATAACTTTCACATCAATCATAATAAAAAACTCTTGAATTCCCAAAAGTGCATCTCACACAATGGTTTTTGTTTAATTAATTTATTTTTATTAAAATAAAATTCTTTAATTCCTTGGATTATATTCCACAAAATTTTAATATTACCTTATAAAAAAAACACTAGGATTATATTTACCAAAATTAAACAATTATATTATATTTTGGTACATGAAACACTATTTTTTTCATTTCATACACATAATTCGAGGTTATTTTTTTAGGTTGCATTAGACTGTAGACTGAGGTTTACAGAACTAAAATATTATTACCAAAATATGGTTATAACTATGTCTGAGCAATTATAATAGAAGATATAAATGATTTTAAAAAATTATATAATTGTTTTTAAGAAATTTATATAAAATTAATTATTTTCATATTAATTTATAATAAATTAAAATAAAAACTAATTTAATATAATGGTTGTATTTTTATAAAAACCCATTTTTATTCCCAAAAGGCCTTATATATTAATAAAATAAATTGTTAAATATTAAGAGAGGCCATAATGAAATTTATATATTTAAATTTCAGGTAATAGTTTTTTATTTCTCTAGTAACATTAATATATGAAAAATAAGAACAAATTCAGTTTTTAGCATAGAAAGTTGTATAATTCTTAAAGGAAGTTTCACCACATTATAATGAGAGGCTTGTTTTAAATAAATTTATAAATTTATAATTTTTATTTTGAGAAAATATTTATAATTATATAAAATAGGAATAAAAAAAATTTACTTTGGGTGAATTTTAGTTTTTTGTGAGAACATTAATTTTTTGATGAATAGTGAAAAACAATTAATATTAATTGAAAACTCTATTTTTGACTATTTTTTATATAGTTAATTTATATTTTAAATTAGTTTAAATTTATATTTAATAATTTTTTTAATATAGTTTTTTATTTTAATCAATTTATAATTAAAATTAGATATAAAAAGATTTCAGAATTTTGACTATTTTCACAAAAAAATACATTGTTCCATCTCTTATGCTAGATTATTTTAAATTATTTTCTTACACATATTTTTTTAGAATTTTTAAAAATATAATCCATATTTGTAATAACCATAATTTTGAATTCGAATAGATTCACTATAATTTTGTTACGAAATAAATTAGTGAAAATAGAAAACAATAGGTACAACAAGTAACAGAAAAATATGTTTACCAAGTGTATAAACACGACTTAAGGAACCAAGATAATGTAGAAAAAAAATATAAAACAAATTATATGTACATATATAGAAAAATAAAAATAATTTATCAAAACATTACCCTTATTGGATGCATATGAGGTAAGAGAGGCTTCTCAATATAATTCACCATTTTGTATTTTTAGAAATTGGTCTCCTCCTCTAATATAAAAGGCACCCACCCCATAACATATTCACACCACTAAATCCATTTGATTCATCCATAAATTTTCCTAATAATATCCCACCTTTAATAACCTAAACCAATAATCCTAACTTTGTGAATAAGGAAACCCAATGAAGTCCTTCGGTACAAACCAAAATGAGTTATCTAACGAATATGTGCCATCATCAATGAGAAAATTTGTTGATTTTATTTCTCTAACCCTTAAATAATTATTATATGATGATTATATAATATAATAATTATGTTAAATATACTTATATGCTTTTATGTTAATTTTATGACCTACACCATCACACACTTGCATAAAATGGGATACACTATCATCATTCATGTGTACGGTGGACTATAGCCTCACAAATTAATGTCTTTAATTATTACATTAATAGATATTAAAGATGAAAATAATTATTAAAATACTATTTTTATAAGTTTTATATGATATTTTTTTTTAATTTTTAATGTATTATATAACTTCTATCTCCATTCTTTCTGTTTAGTGAGAATATGATAAAATATTTGGTCAACGTGTGGACTACCACATCCTCAATGAAATGTGATTTATTCAAACATTACATTGAATGTTTTAAGGAATAGTAAGTAAAAACGTGATATATATACGAAATAATTATTATACTTGAATTATATATATATATATATATATCTCATTTTGATTCTTTCATTCAATACAAAAAATAGAATCATTATTCAGGCATTCAAATGACCTACCATCTCTAAGATTGGTGTATCTAATTTTATATTTATATATTTAAAATATAATTATAAATAAATATACAATGAATATTTATGATAATTATATAATGGTTTTCATTCTAGATATAATTAAATCTAGATAAAATTAAAATTATAAAAAATATCATGTCAAAACATATAATGAAAACAAAGCATATATTACATGAAACATTTTTTAACACGAAATATTTAATAAATGGGTAATATAAAGTCATAATAAAATTATATATTTTATGATAATAATAATATATTAATTTGGTAGATTTATTATAAAAATGTATTTATTATCAATGAGTTTTAAATTTTAATAAAGACAGTCAAGACTTATGGTAAAGGATTTCTCGCCTCACTTATATTTCTATAAGATATATTCTCTATTAAGAACATTTTATTATAGTGTGTTGTATATAACAAGATATTAAATGTTATATCATGAATTATTTTTTTTAATGTTATTAAAATTATTGATTTATTTTGTTCTTTAACGTGTCTCATGATTCAAAAGATACTCAAGTAGTTAGGGGATATCTAGTCGCACTTTTATTTCATCAAGACTTATGACATGTTGAAATCTAATTTATATTATTAGGAGTATATAAATACCATTAATGTATGATATTATTACTATAAAAATATTTTTATTAATATTTTTATCTATTTTTTATATCTCTTTCATGTGGTTGATGGTCCAAAAGTTACCTTATCATCAAGGTAATTTTGATTTAATTGGCATATTTAGAGAAACATGTTATTTTATGCAACGACATTATTTTTTGATGATTATATAATTTTCCTTGACATGTTATATAATGAATATATTTACATTCATGTTATTTTAAGATTCATTTAATATTTTTCATTCTTGGGGATTAGGATTTAATGTTACCAAAGTGATAAGTGTTTGTTAGTACAGTCTCATCACTTACTGTGATTGTTTAGGAATAAGATTATATTGATAAAATATATTTAATGATATCTCAAGAATTATGATTAAATTTAATATCATTTTAATATTCATGTTATATAAATAAATGGTACAATTTTACACTCCTTTCTATGTAAGATAATTAATAAAACATTTTTGTATGAAAATCCATCTTTTTTTCTATTTGAAAGTCCATGTTATTTCAAAACCATGTGTTCTAAAAATGTATTCACAGACTTTTTACTATTATATTATGTTTTTAAAGGACATTAGTACCCTTAGTTTAATTTTAAATAACGATGTTAAACGCAATATTTTATTTTATCATAGAATTTTCTATACATTTTATAGTGCAAAAGGAATATTCGACATATACAGATTTATCTGTGTCATCATTGTAAATTATTATAAGATTAATTTGAACGTTTATAAGAATATTTTTACTTAATTTTTTATTTCTTCTAAATCAGGAAATTCATTTATTTTATAGTAGTTTTGAATCAAAAAAAATTGAAAATGTTTAACAAAGGTTTTTTCAGTAGAAAGGATATTTTCTGCAAGAAACGATTTAAATGTCCATTGAAATATATTTTCTATATTATATGAAAAACTTTGTTGTTACTCATGAAAATCATTGAATATGATCCATAGAAAAACCCTCGAATTATATATTTTAATGGATAAATCTTGTGATTACAAGATTCTTATGAAACTAGTTTATCCTCCCTGGTTTATGCCCTGATAAAATGCATGTGAAACTTGCATACATTCTTGGATAATTATAGTATGAAATTATTATGAAACATTTATATTTTATATAGTCTATAATAAAATTAAATGCCAATAATACACATTTCATTTCATGTTTAATGATATGATATATATAAATCATGTCTATTTTAAGGGTCATGATATGATTAATATTTTATTATCTTATAGCACATGATTGTATGATATAATTATGTTACAAATTAGATCAAAATCTCCCTAGAATGCATTGGGTAATGATAAAAGTTCTATTATCTCGATGGGTAAACATGAGGTCATCCCAAGCCAATAATTAGAGGGTACACAATAGGGAATCCTAATCTCGTAACAAGAGGGTACACATGATGGAATGGCATGACCGTAATAAGATGGTTAATGTGAGGGAATATAATTCCCATAAAAAATGGTACAAATAAGGGAATAATATGTTTTTAAAAAGAGGGTCCACTAGAGGGAATATAAATCCCTTAACAAGATGGTTTACTAGAGGGAATATCAATCTCAGAATAATAGGGTACATTGGATGGAATCCCACATCCGTAGTAAGACGGTACATGAGAGGTCTTCCCAAGATCGTAACTGGAGGGTATACAAGAGATATTACCAATTCCATAATAATAGCGTACAATAGAGGGAATCCCAAGTGCATAAAACAATGGAACATGGGGGGCGGGGGGATTTCCAAGCCCATAATAAGAGGGTACATGGGAGGGCATCCAATGACCATAACAAGAGAAAACACATGAGTGCAGACCATGCCCAAAACAAGAGGGTTTATGGTAAGAAATCCCAAGAATGATTCAGCTTAATGGGTGATTATCCCAAGACAAACATGTAATTTTGTCCTTGTTTGGTATATTTTACATAATATTTTATATGTTAATTTTTAGGCCAATGTTTTATGTCATATTAATATGTTATAATCTCATGGATCTTATTCATTGATTCCCATATGATTAATGTCTTTATTCCATGAATCCTGTTTATGATAAATATATATGCATTGTATGATTTTCTATTATTATGATCATGTTCTCATACCCTTATTCTCATGTTAGGCTTAAAAATATCACCTTTTTACCCTTATAGTGCATTTGAGCTTGATAATTTATTATTTTCATTTTCACCAGGTTGTGAAGAAAGGGTTGATTTATAACTATTAAAAGGGGAGGTCTCTAACCTCTATGTAAAACATATTTCACCAAGATAAAATATTAAATATCATTGTATTCAATGATAATAAAATATTATAGAACTCAGGATTGTATTTTTGTAAGTTGAGGAATATTAATCTATAATTCTTTAATATCCATATATGTTAAGCCTGTAATTATATAATTCTTATCAAGGGAAAGGTTTAGTAAAATTTTCAAAACTTGGATTATAAAATATTCTCAATATCCCTAGGAAAATATCTAAGGGTATGACAAGGTATGTGTCTAAGGAAAAGTATAAGGATGAGTCTATGTATTGTAAAATTTACAAGAGTTTTGTTAATGGATTGAGAGTGTGCTTTCCATGAAATTACATCACTATCAATATACAACAAGTTTATGTATAAGAGTAACAAGAAGATGTTTATAAAATTGAAAATAAGGACACAATGAAAGTAACTGTATAGTGAAAATGAATTTTTTTAACTCAATAGATGATAATAATCCCCCCTAAGGTATTATAAAATATCAATTTTTTAAAATTTGTAAAAATATGGGAATTCTGAAAATAAATTTCTTAAATGGAAATATAATGAAGGAAATCTCCAAGGTTGTATGAGTAATGGTATTGCTGCTTACTATGATGATAGCATGAGTGATACATGAATGGTATGGTCTATTCTAATAGTATATCTATAATTATGATTAAATTTAGGTTGATTTATTATATAATAGGCTTCATAGTTCATATTTTTGGAAAGGTGTATTAAATATTATGGGGGTGAATCCCAGTTAATCATTTGATAAATAAGCGGTGTTATTTTTGGGTATATGTATAGGAATTCATGAATTATGTTATAGAAATCAAAAAATATATATTCATTAAAGATTTTAAAAAATAAATTATGTGTAGATGGTGACCTAAAAAGGGGATTTAATGGAAATGTGATATTGTGATCAAGCCATGATAATCGTTGATTTGTTTCAAATGTTGAGAAATCGGTGTTTACTTTGAACAAAACGACATTGGATAAGAATAATGTCACCAAATAGTAATACTTACATTATAAATTGATTAATGACTTGTTTAAAAAGTTGTTTATGTATTATTGGATGATTTTAATGTATTTTTCATATCTATGACATATATCCAATAATATTTGATCTATATACAAAATGAAGATGCTTTTAAGTTTTTAATTATGTATTATTGTTATTCAGATTATTACCATGTTTAAACATAATACAAAAAGAATATATAATCATTTGTGGTATCTGGAAATCAAGATATAATTTATGACATATGGGCGATTAATGTTAAGTTGATTTTGAGAAATATTGTAACCTTCTTTCTCATGATTTGGATTTTATTCATTTGAAAGGATCATAAGGATACCCATTTATGAAATAGATTACGATAAAATTTTACTTTTTTATAGAGATTAAGGTATTATTTTACAATATATATTTATGACAATTTGGTAACCATTTAAAAACATTGTTCATATTTTATAATGAAAGATATCTAGAATGAATTATTCTTCTATTTAGGGATATTATTATCTCTTGGTTCATTAATAAATAAAATTTCACATTCATTTTTTCAGATAGAGATGATGTGGAAAATTTTAAGGCATAACCAAATTGTGAGATGGTGTATATGAAATGGAATAAAATAAAATGTGTATATATCATTGTGAAAATCTTTGACATTAACAAAAGGGTCTCGAAATAATTTTTTTCTATTATAATCATTTTTGATGATATCAATGAATTTTATTCAAGACTCTTTAGTTTATTGATTTTATATCTTTATAATTCCCTTGATCATGTTATAAATCACTCTCCATCATAAATTTATAGTTAGAATTATCTTCAATGAACGTGTTAACAGTTTTGACTAATTTTATCTTTTGTGGAAACCTATTAATTAATTATTTTGGGAACCTCTTATATTTTGAACATTATGTTTTTAAAATATGTTTTTGTAGTCAATTATATGATGTGGGTTTCATTGATTGGAAATTTCATGAATTAATCCATTGATAATCCTAATGAATTTCCAGGGAGAAATTCATTTTAAGGGGGTGAAATGTAACTCACTGAGTTTTTATGAATTATTATTTTTGGTCAAATTAAAATTATTTGATGGCTTTCATTGCATGATACAACATTTTAAGATAGATTTATATAGAAAAATATTATATTTTACTACACAAAACATATATATAATATTTTTATACATAAAACATTGTACATGGCTTGTGCTACAAAAAATTATGAGTTTCTTTAAAAGCTTGCGTAATAGGAAAGATGAATCTTTTCTGAACTATAATAATATTATTAAAATATTAGTATTGTTTCCCAAAAATTTTGGAATGGAAGATATAAATGAGATTAAAAAAATTACGAAACTATGGTTTACGAGTTTTTATAATTTTTTTTATTTTTAATCAATTTAATAGAATTTTAAGTAAAAACCAATATAATATAATTGAAGTGTTATTATGAAAATGATATTTTTTTTCTCAAAAAGTCATTTTATATTTATAAATTAAATTCATCACTATTAGAGGGAGATATTAATAAAACATATATATTATATGTTCAATGAATTTTTTTCAAATTCTTCAAATACATTTGATATTAAAAAAATAAGTAGAAATCATGTTTTACGTTTATAAGAATTTATTATTATTAAAATTATTTTTACCACATTTTATTGGGATATTTATTTTAAAACGTATTTTTTGTTATTTTACAAATTTTTTTTGATAAAATAGACATTATTTTTGAAATATTAATATAAAAATTTAATTTTTTTTAAATTTTCGATATTTTTATATGTTGTTTAAGTTTTTGATTAACTGTGAATAAAAAAGAATTTGAATTGAAAACTTTATATTAGTATGATATATATATAGTTATATAACGAATTAATTTTTTTAAATTATACTTTAATATATTACTAATATATTAATAAATTATATGTCACTGGAATCAATTTCTTATTGAAATTGGAAATAAAAAATTTTCAATATTTTTATCACTTCCACATTATAAACTCATCATTTCATCCCATCGCCAGAATTAATTTAAATTAATTTCCACCCCTTTTGTGATTAGAATATTGAAAAATGGATTTAATATTTTTAATGAGAATAATATAAAATTTATAATAAATGGAAATCAATTTTTCTATACAAAATATTTTTAAAAACATATAAACTTAATTACAGTGATTAAGAGAAAATTAGTTCACCGAGGGAAAAAACATTACAGTAAGGGGTAAAAATAATCATGAAACATGTCTAAAAACCATCGTGTTTTCAAATTTCACCCATTTACCACATTTTATAAAACAATCATTTTTAATTTATGTACATTATGCAACAGATATTTCTCAATAGTGTTTAGCTTTTTGTATTTACAAGAATACCACTCCTCCCCCACTATAAAAGGGAATTCAACTGCTCAAATATTCACACCTCTAGAGTCAATTATTTCATAAAAACCATTCATAAATAAAATCAAATATTCTCTAATCTAAAGAAATAATAATTAATTTTTTGAATATAGAAATTCAATGAAGTCCTTGAGTGTAATCCAAAAGAAGTTACCTAAAAAATGTGATGTTATTTAGTGAGAACATTTGATTTATTTCTCTCTCTACCTCATCAATTATTATTATAAAAATATTATATAATATCATTATTAAATTAAATATAAAGAGATGTTTTATTGTTATTGGTACAACCTAATCCTTCACACACTTCCATCAAATGGGATACCCAATCATTATTCATGTGTGTGACGAACTGCCACATCACGAACAATTTTTTTCATTATTCAATTACCAACTCTCTGGGTTGGGAATAATGATGGAATTAATATTTTTATGTGATAAATATTAAATTGATGAATTATATATTTTTCATTAATTACTATAAAACTCATACTTTCAATAATTCTATTTTATCAAAAAATGATAACATCATTTGGGGATTTGTGGTCTACCACTTACCCCAAGTAATGAGTTTTATTCACACATTACATCGAATGTATTAAGTATGAATTTGATAGAAAAATATATTATATATGGAATTATAATTATTTTATAACTATAATACATATACATATATATTTCATTTACATTCATTCTTTTAAAATGATAAGAAAAATGAAATAGTGTTCATGCATACATATGACCTACCATCGCCATGAACAATGTATATAATTTTTTATTTATATATTTTATATATTAAAATTAATAATATTATAATGAATATTTATATTATTTATCTAATCAATTAAATTTTGGAGATAATTAAATCAGGATCAAATAAAAAGTACCCAAAAAAGTAAAAACCTATATGGAAAACAATGCAGATATTACCCAAAAATTATCATTAAACACAAAATTTTAAATAAATATATTCTTTAAATTCCTAATAAAATAATTTATTTACTTAAATATAATAATATGGTTCTTTTAAAGATTTATAAAAATCAAGTTTATTATACCGGATATATGTTATAATCAACATAAATTAATATTGAGAGAGGTTTTATACTGAAATATGACATTTAATATAATTAATCTTATTTATTTAATGATATTAAATTTTTTAATATTCTTTCATGCATATAATTATTCAAAATTTTCTTAATTAGTAATGGGATTTCCAGTCCCAATTTTATTTTTTCGAGACTTATTTCCTATTTAACTGTCATTTATTATGAATGCTAGGGATGAACATTGACCAAATTCAAAACATGGGGATTGACATGAACCATCGTCCATTAGTCTTCCAGAATGTTGGAAAAGGACAATAGGTGAGCCATAAGCTGAGCATACATACTATTAGGGGTTCTTTTAGATGTGAGAGAGGAAGAGGGTAAAAATAAAGGGAACACAAAGCATGGAGTGTGGAGTGATGGGTTTTTTTTGCATGGAGTCAAACACGCTTGGAATCAATCAAGCATAGTGGAAACTAATTAGGTTGGAATATCTATCTGATTAGGGATCAAACACACTTTTGAGCAGGACCTCTCCGGTAAGGACCTAGAATGATCTATAGTTTCACGATATACAGATGTGGATGATAGGCGTGTAGTTTAAACTTCATACGGTGAGGACGAAGCACATTGTATAAAGTTCATACTATGTAGACTAGGATTAGGCTTCTGGATAGAAGGGATAATGAACCAGGTGTGGGCCCAAGGAGAAATTCCTGGGCGTCACAATATATCCCATGAGGGTGAAAATCAATCCCAACATATTTCTAAAGCACGAACTGGATAGAGGAAAACACTAATAGGGGAAATCCTCTATAGTAAGGGATTTGATGAATACCATGATTAACATGGGGCATCCTGAACTTGTTTAGGGTAGAATCACAATTTTGTGTCATGCATTGAGGACATATGGACTCATGCATCTTAATTTCATACGATAAGAAGGGGAATGAAAGGGAAGATCCTAGGAAGGGAGTATGTGGTGAGGTAGTTATGAACCCTATGTGAATGAGGATATAAGGTGTCCACATGACACCACATATCCTTGATGGAAGTTTTTTAGGTAATGGACTACAAGATAATGTTAAGATGGGACCGGGAAAAGTGGCCGAGTATTTCTAAATACCCCATTAGTATGTGAATCAAGCTACACATTGTTCTAGAGTGCAGTTTAACGTCATGCAAGATGATTAAAGGCATGTGTGGCATGGTTGTGCTAGTACAATTCCTACTAAAACTACTAATCCCTTGTGATTTGTGATCAATGTAGGAAACAAGTAGTAGTGATGGGACTTTCCTAGTACAGGGATGCACAAAATAGAGGCAATGAGATTTCTGGTGAATGACATCCCAATAATACCGACATGTCTACATAACACACCTAAATCAGTGAATGGGTAATTCTGAGTATGTTGGAATTCCACTTAAATATAAGGGAGTGGAAAAAATGAGAATCATGATGTAGGAGAACGATATCACAATGATAGTGGCACAGAGATAGAGGATGACTTCTGACCATGTTTGAAACATTGTATCTATTTTGCGTAAGCCTGGAATGGGTAAAAAAATAAGGGTCGACTGCTGACCATGATCGAAACATGAGACCTGTCGCAAATGTCATTTGTGGTCATCAGAGATGTTGTCCCAAGATGAAAGGTAAGACAATGTGGCATGATACCAAGCTGTAAAGGGGGTCCCTCTAGACGTGGAATAGATGAGGATCCAAACAATAGGATCACAAATCTTGGACATGGAATGAGGGAATTTCCATATGAAAATTCTATACTTCGGACTCTTTTCCACAACACAAATTAGTACGAGAAAAAGACATATCATATAGAGATATTCGAGTCCCTTTAGATGAAAAAGGGTCCTGGGGTCACACGCTTCTATCATAAGGTCATAGGGTACACCAGTAAGCGGGGAATTGATTTAATGGACTGTTCATAGGGTGGAGAAGTGTCCAAACATGACACATAGTTCCCATAGAGATATCATAGTTTAGGGTCATAGAACTCAGACTATGTAGAAAAAAGACATGGGGGCACATGGTGTGACTATTACAAAACCCAACACGAGTGGGAACCATTGATGTAATTTCCATACCACATGTTCCCAAAAGGTTTCATGCCTAGGGGCCAAAAGAGATGGGACATGATTTTATATTCCTGGGGATAAACCTGGAGACGAGATGTCTTAGCATTCATATGTATCCTATAAGGATTGGAATCAAGTCATACAGAGTTTTGGGAGATGTCGTGTAGTTTAACATCTTCTGGAAAGAATGAATAGTTGTATTAGATGATGGTCATATATCTTAGACCATGATTGAACTAATGGAAGGAAACACGTGGTGAAATAATTAATCAACATGACATGAATAAAGATAGTAGGAGTCTATTCAACCATAATGTGCTCCCCAGTAAACTCCTAGATCCAGAGACCGAATGTTAATGTTAGAATGGCCCATGGGAAAGTTCATGAGAATTATTATATACCCCATGAGGAAGGGAATCAATCCATACATAGTTCTAAGGGTGGCATGGTAAGGCACTAAGGCCAGAGATAATAAGGTCATGCTGGTCTGGCTCTTTTCCCAAAGAAGTGGAATTTGATAGATCTTGTTTCTCCTTTAGTATGAATGTGTTTTTTTTGTGAAGTGATGGACCTCGGATAGAATGTCCAAGAATTTCCAGAAGAATCAAGTCTTATGTATCCATTGTAAAATGGTATGGCTGGTGACTAATACCATACATGATTTCTCCTCAAGTGAGGACACCAAGATGCAGTGATATCTTTTGTCGTGCAGCCATGATGATAATGTGATAGTTTAGGGTCATGTGATTGGACCAACGATGAACTTTAACGTCTTACAATATAGATTTAATAGTTTAAATTCATGTAGGACTAGGAAAAATAGGTTAGATTCATATAGATCATACATATACATGAGAGATGAGGTTCAAGAGGGAATCTGCATGGCGTGATAATGCATATTGTTGAGTCAATAAGGTTTTCCTTATGGCTTTTCCATTCCTTCATATTTTGAAAATCACAAACACTTTATCTTTATGAAAATTTCTTTTATAAGAAAATTTCTTTTATAAGGAAAAATCGCTTTTATAAGGAAAATCTCTTTTATAAGAATAATTATCCTTATCATATTTTCATCCATATTTTTCTTAAGTATGAGATTCAGATTCATTTCTGTTTTCTCGGAATTGTTGAAACATTGATATGAAGCATTCTGTTTTAGGATCCGAATTCTGGAAAAGAACTGTAAGGAAGTATTCATTCCGAATTTCGGATACGAACTCTGGTTATGTTCTACTCCAGACTAAGGATATGAAGCATTATAAAGTTCGACAAAGAATTCTCAATAAGAATTATAATGATTAATTCTCATTACAAATTCTGATGAGGAATTCTTATTACGAATTTTGATGAGTAATTCCCATTACGAATTCTGATGAGGAATTCTCACTACGAATTCTAATGACCAACGACCAATCCGAACTCTCATTCCGAATTCTCTTATTTAGCAGAATCTGATTATCTTTGTTTTATACACTCTGAATTTATTCAGACTCTGAAAATTATTTTGTTTAGACTTCGAACTTTCACATTGCTTATGCCTATATATTTTGACTACACTTTATTATTTTCATTACACTCTGAATCTTCACTCTGAACTTTTGAGTTAGATTTTAAAATGATGTCATACATTCTGTTTCACTTGTTTTGTTATAAAATGATGTGGTCTATTTTGTTATAAACTAACCGTTGTCTAAGTGACACGTGTATAGGTCCCTCTGATCTTTAAGGAAAATATGACTGTTGGGAAGGAGGCCGACCTTACCTATAAATAGGAGCTCATTTGAAAGAGCTCGATACTGAATGCTGGAAGGCTGACAGATATTCGACTCATGTGATTACATGCTTGAAATGATTTCTAGAGATAGAGGCTCTTATTAACTCTCAAAGCTTTCTGCGACTCCAAATGTTGGTGACTACATTCAAGGGCTTCCAGGGATAGGAAGAAAGAGGTGCCGACTACCTTGAAGTTTGAGGGATTCCTTGCTGAGGAAGACAGAGGATGCCAACTACCTTAAAGTTGAGGGCTTGCGGGGATAGCAAGACAGAGACTCCGATCATCGTATCGAGGGCTTACCCTGGTGTGGGTAAGAAAGACTTGCTTTAAAGTATAAATCAATGGACCATTATCCAAGGTTGTTGGATACCCTTCTCTTTGGGTTAAAAGATATATCTTGTTACTTGTAGTTCTACTACTTGTTTATATTCCGCTGCATATTGTATTATAAGGAAAGTATAACTTTCTTATACTTCCTTATTTATACTATGTTTAATTTAGATTCTATACACTTTAAGGAAGAATCTCATATTATAATCTTTTGTTAGTTTTTAATTTCCGGGACCATATTTCCGGAACTTATTTTTGTCATCTCTTTCCAAGTTTTGTTTGGTGTTAGAGGTGTTGTGAATTTGCTTAAGCATAACTTTGTTAGACTTAGCCCTTTCTTTTTCTTAAGGAAAACATAGTTATTCTTAACTAACTTAAAAAATTCCAAAGTATTTTTAAAGTGTACAATTCACCCCCCCCCCCTCTTGTAAATTGAGCATCTACATCACTATTTCTTTCCTAAAATTGTTATCAGAGCAGGTCTCTGAAATACTTATACTCACAAATATGTTTTTTCTTGCTCATTTTATCATTCCGAACTGTCCCATTTTGAACTTTGTTGTTACGAACTTTTTCTACTAACAAGATTGTGTGCAAAGATATTTTAAGTATGGTAGGAGTCAATGTTGGTTCAATTTATAATCTGAATCCTACAAGACCACCTATCTTTGATGGTAATGACTATGAGTAATGGAGAGATCACATGAAGACTTTTTTTATCAATACTTGAGTGGATAACTTTGTTTTGCTTACTGGAGATTATAAAATTCCAGATAAGGAAGTCAGAACTTTTACTAATCAGGAAAAGCACGAATATCAACTCAATTATAAGGTACACAATACTTTACTCTGTTCAATGACTAGAAATATATATAGCCAAATTTCCTCTTGTGAAGCAGCTAACTGTATCTGGAAGAAGTTAGAGGTTACACACTTTGGAACTTCTAAGGTGATTGAGACTAGAAGAGCTATACTTAGAGCAGAATATCATGGATTCAACTTTCCTTATGGAGAACCTATCTCTAAATTTCAATATAGATTTATGACTATAGTCAACAGTCTACAGTCCATGGGAGGGAAGGGTTTAGATGAAGAATCTCTTGTGGTTAAAATAATTTATATTATGCCAAATGAGTGGGAATCCACGAGAACATCTATAGATGAGAATAGGAAGGTAACTCAAATTACTCTTGATGAGCTATTTGGAACTCTTCTACAACATGAGACCAGAATGAAGAGAGATGCTGAAAATATCAAAAGGAAGAATGGAAATGGTACTGTTGCTTTTACAACAACTTCAAATCAGATGAAAGCTAAGACTCCTGAGAGAGTAACCAGATCCAAGTCTAAGAAATTTATTTTCTAATCTGAATCTAGTGAGAGTGAAATATATGAAAATGAGTTATCTAATCTTGCTCGAAGAATGAACAAGATAGCTGGACAGATGAATTTCCAATCTAAGTATAAGAAAAAGGAAAGGATTGATAAGAATGATGGAGAAGTTACTTGTTATGAATGCAAGAGAGATGTGCATATTAGACCAGATCGCCATTTGCTCGAAAAGAAAGAAAGGAAAGAAAGGAATTCAGAAAGGAACAGAAAGAAGTATTATAAATCCAAAGCTAAGAAAGTTCTAAAAGCTAATGACACCTGGAGTTCCAGTGGTGGTGACTCTTCAGATGAATCTTCTGATTATGAATCTTCAGGACAGAAGAATACTGGTCTTATAGCCAGATTACCTATTGATAATCATTGTCTTATGGCTAAGGTATGAAATGCTGAATCATTGACCAATGTTTCTTTTAAATTTTAATGATAGCATGTATTATAACTTTTTTGATGAAGAATCTTCTTCTGATGATGATAATACTTTACCTACTTATGAAGAAGTCTCTAGCTTTTCTGAACTTCTTTAAATTGAGAATTCCAAACTCAACAAAAACTTGATAAGGCAAACTCTAGGAATTCTATTCTTACAAATCAAATATCAGATCTTTCTAAAGATCTTGATACGAAAAATTCTGATTTTGAAAGTATTTCAAAAAATCTTGAGGAAGTAAGTTCTGAGAAGAACAAACTTTCTAAATAATTAGAAATAGTAATTTCTAGGAAAAATGTTTTCGATCCAAACTCTAGTTCTGAAACTAATGATTTTGAGGATAAAAACTTGGTTATAAAAATCATGTCCAAAATTTTTTCCTTAAAGAAGTGTTTATCAAACTTTACCCATGGTAAAATTTTTAATGATAAAATGTATTCCCAAATATGACCTTTAAGAAATAAATCCGGATTTGGTTATACCCATGCAAAACCAGTTCTTAGTAACAATTATTTTGTTCCTCAAAGTGCCCCATTTTGTTCCAAGTGTCAATGTAGTGGTCACTGGGAAAAAAGTTGTTCCTTAAACAAAACCCAATCCTTAGGTTTTCACAAAGCTTATTTCTCTAATAAGATGTGGGTACCTAAAATTTTATTATCTGGAAATCTTGGATCCAAAAAAGTTTGGATTCCGAAAATCTAATTCTCTTCTTGATTTCAAGAAAATAAAGAGAGTACCAGCAACAACACATGGTACATGGATAATGGATGTTCCAGGCACATGACTGTTAACAAAAGCTATTTTGAAAAGATTATCAAAACGAAAGGAGGAAAGGTAACTTTTGGAGATAATGCTAAGGGAGAGATTATTGGTATTGGTAATATAGTTCTTCTTGGTAACACTTTGATTTCAAATGTTCTTTTTGTTAAGGGTCTTAAGCACAACCTCATTAGCAAAAGTCAGTTATGTGATGAAGGTTACATTGTGAATTTAGGAATGATAAGTGTTTAGTTCACAATTCCAAGGAAGATTTTATTCACTCAGCCAATTAGAAAGAGAATGTCTACACTTTTAAGCTAGAAGATCTCAATAGTCAAGATTTACCTTTCCTAATTGCAATAGAAGATCATTCCTAGTTATGGCATAGAAGTCCAAGACACTGTAATCTTAGAAACCTATGTAAACTCTCTAAGAAAAAACTAATTAAGGATCTACCGGAGCTTAGATTTGATTCTTCTAAAGTTTTTGATCCTTGTCAATATGGCAAGCAACATAAATCTAGTTATAAATCAATCGGTCAAGTCTCAACAACCGATGCATCACAGTTAGTGCACATGGATCTTTTTGTTCCAACACAAACTGGAAGTATTGGAGACAAATACTAGGTGTTTGTTCTAGTTTATGATTACACAAGATTTACTTAGGTCTATTTTCTAGCAAATAAGTCTGAAGCTTTTTCCTATTTCAAAAGTTTTAGAGCTCAAGTTAAAAATGAGAAAAACCTTCCATTGAAAAATATTCATAGTGATCATGGAGGAGAATTTCAAAATTCTTATTTTGAAACTTTTTGTAGTAAGAAATGTATTACTCACAATTTTTCAGCACTTAGAACTCCTCAACAAAATGGTGTAGTTTAAAGAAGAAATATAATTCTTCAAGAGATAACTAGAACCATGTTGTGTGAATATTCTATTGCTAGACATTTCTGGGCTGAAGGTGTAAGTACTGCTTGTTATACTATAAATCGAGTTTTGATTAGACCTTTTCATAATAAAACTCCTTATGAGTTATGGAATGGTAGAAAACCAAGACTATACAACTTCATAGTTTTTGGTTGCAATGTATTCATCTTGAATACTAAAGATAATCTACATAAATTTGCACCAAAATCTGATGAAGGAATTTTCTTAGGTTATTCCAAAACCTCTAAGGCTTACGTTTTTAATAAAAACAGTTGTACTGTTGAGGAAACAGTACATGTTAAATTTGATGAGTCAGATCCTTATTTTTTAAAACAACCTCATCCTACATCCTCAAATGTGTTTTCAAAAACAGGTTATCAACCTTTGATAGAAGAATATTCTGATAAGGATAATGTTCTAAAAGATACTTATGAAACATTTACCCCACAAGACTTTCTACCCTATGTTGATGAACATGTTTTACAAAAACTAAATCAGGTGTTTCTTAAGAATCATCCCAGTGATAGTATCATTGGTGATGTAAATCAACCAGTAAGGACTAGAAGTTCCTTAAGAAATAAAGTAGAACTTATTGCATTTCTTTCCCAATTAGAACAAAAAATCACTGATGACGCTTCAGGTGATGATGATTGGATCAAAGCAATGCAAGAAGAACTAAATGAATTCGAAAGGAATAAAGACTGGACCTTGGTTGAGAGACCTAAGGAATCTTCATTTGTTGGAGTAAAATGGGTTTTCAGATATAAATGTGATGAAAATGGATTCATTGTTACAAATAAAGCTAGACTTGTTGCTATAGGCTATAATCAATAAGAGGGAATAGACTATGAAGAAACCTATGCTCCAGTAGCTAGACTTGAATCTATCTGTATTCTACTTGCCTTTGCAGCATTCTTTAATTTCAAAATTTTTCAAATGGATGTGAAATGTTCTTTTTTTAATGGCTATGTTCAAGAGGAATTTTTTGTTGAACAACCTCCTGGATTTGAAGATACAAAATATCCTGATCATTGTTTTAGACTTACCAAAGCCTTTTATGGTCTTAAAAAGCCCCACGAGCATGGTATGATAGACTCACTGGATTTTTTCTTCAAATAACTATGTTAAGGTAAATGAAGATCCAACCCTTTTTATAAAGAAATATATGAAAAATGTTTTGATTGTTCAAATCTATGTTGATGACATCATATTTGGTTCAACTCAGCAATCTTTGACCGACTCTTTTGCAAGTCTAATGAAATATGAGTTTGAAATGAGTATGATGGGTGAGTAAACTTTTTTCCTTGGTTTACAAATTTCTCAAAAACCAGAAGGAACCTACATATCTCAACATATGTATATTAAATATCTTCTCAAAAAGTATGGTTATGACAACACTAAGAGTATGAGTACTCCAATTGGTACCTCAAACTCTTTAGATCTTGATGAAGCTGGGAAACTAGTAGATCAAACATATTTTAGAGGTATGATAGGAAGTTTACTTTACATAATAGCTAGTCGACCAGACATAATGTTCTCAGTATGCTTATGTGCACGATATCAATCCAATCCTAAGGAATCTCACTTAAAGGTAGTAAAAATAATTTTTCCCTACCTTAAGGAAACCATGGATCTAGGATTATTTTATACTTATGGAAATGAATTTGTTCTAAAAATATTTTCTGATGCTTATTTTGGTGGATGAAGAATGGATAGAAAAAGTACATCCGGAACTTGTTATTTCTTAGGAGATTTGTTAGTTTCTTGGTCCTGGAAGAAGCAACATTTTGTAGCACTCTCCACTGCTGAGGCTGAATATGTAGCAGCAGGAAGTTGTTGTGCTCAAGTGTTGTGGATGCAACACACAGTCACAGACTATGGCTTGAGTTTCATTAAAACTCAAATTTTTTGTGATAACACCAGTGCCATTGCCCTAAGTAAGAACTATGCTCATCACTCCCGTGCAAAACACATAGATATTAGGCATCACTTTCATAGATATCACACACTTAAAAGAGATATTATTCTTCAGTTTATCGGAACGTAAGATCAACTTGCTGATATTTTTTACAAAATATTTGTCTTCTGATAGATTTTAATAAATTAAACAGAAGTTAGGGATGATAACAATAAGTTAATCCTCCTTAATTACCTTTCTGTTGAAAAAGTCTCCTTATAGTAATAAACTCCTTTTTAATAGGGGGAGTAAATTTGTTTGTTAGAATTACAAATTTTTTTCAAAGTTAGTTTTTCAAACTTCTCGGAACTAAGATTTCCGGAATGGAGATTTCCGGAACTAAAATTTTTCAGAATGGACATTTTCGTACAGAATACTTCTGAAATGGAAGTGTTCGCATTGAAAACATCCAAAATAGAAAACATCGTACTGGTATTTTCATAATGGATCTTTCGTACTAAATCTTTCATAATAAGTTTCTTTTCCGTACTGAGTTTGTTTTTCATACTTAGTTTGCTTTTTGTACTGAGTTTTTCATACTGAGTTTTTCGTACTGAGTTTGTTTTTCATAGTGAGTATTTTGAACAATGTATTTTCATAATAATGATTTTTTAATAGTTTTTTTATATTATCCATTACGAATAATCCTCCTAAGCCAATCGAAAAGGTATGATTTCCTTACTCAAGTTTTCGTAGTCACACATTACTTGCTGACATTTTCTTGTATTATGTTTTCGTATTATAGTTTTCATAATTCTTTGTTTTAAATAAATAAAACCTCAAAAATATTGGATTCAAATTTTCTTGAGAATTCATTTTCAATCGTCAGATCTGATCTCAGCTTATCACAACAGTTCGATCAATCGTGGATGTTGAACCGTTTTTTCACTGCCTATATAAAGGGAACCCAAATACTCGTCCCACATCGATTTCAAGCTCCAGCGTCCCGAAGATCTGCCTCTCTGTTTTAAGGCCGTTCAGAACTTCAGATTTCTCCATTCTGAACTTCTCAGAGGTCTTCAGATCCGAATGTCTGTGGAGTTAGCTTCTCAAGAAATGTCATCCTCCAAGCCTATTTCACAATGGTTAGTTTACATAGAAAGGCTAGTCCATTCATATTTCTTCAACAACTATGATTCTCTTATTTCGAAGAACATTAAGATGAATGGGTGGGAAGATATTTCTATGTCAAAACTGGGGAATCAAGATGATGTTTTTCGGAGTTACTGGTTGAGTTCTATGAAACAGTTTCCTTCTTTAAGGAAGATAATAGGGAGAAATTTTCTTTTAAGTCTTATGGAAAGACTTACAAGGTTTCTTATACCATGGCAGCAAGCATGGTATGGCTGACCTATGAAGGAGAATCCGAGTTCATATCTCACGTTTTTCCAGATTCTAAAGGAAGCTTCAACAAGGAGAATGTGTTGAAAACTCTCGGAGTCTCAGACGAAAAAGCTCTGGAGATTGATAGTTTACCTACAAATTTCCGGATTCTAGAGTTATGGGTACAAGGTCTTATCGTACCGAGGAATGGTGATAAATACAGTTTGAAGAAGAGTGAGATCTATATCTTAGATTTACTAATAAATCTAAGGATGATTAAATTCATGAGGCACATTCTTATAACCATTGAGAATCTTAAGAAAGGAAATCTCAGAGCCCAGATCATAATGTTCCCAGTAATTTTATCAAAGATGATAGTTCGGTGCCTTGAATCTTTCAAGGAAGCTTGCAGATCTAAGCCAAGGGTTTGCAAAAAAATTTTGGTCAGTGATGATACCCTTAAGAGGATGGATGTGGCTTTCAACAAGGATACTGGTGAGTTCTTTGATTTTCCATGTCAAGAAGAAGCGGCTCCGAAGGCTGCTGAACCGGAATCATCTATTCTAGTAAACAAAAGATAATTGAAAGAAGTTGTAGCTGAAGTTGAGAATCCTAAATCTAAGGAAGTTCAAACCGCACCTTACAAACCAATGAAGAATAAATCCTATCCTGATGAGGTTGTTGTGAAGTGGATAGCAGATAAAGAGAAAAGGAATGAAGGGGATCCACAGTTCGGATTGGACCCTGCGGAGGCTTCGGCTTTGAAGGAAAGAAGTACTGATGAGCTTGAAAAACAAGTAAAGGAAAAGAAGCTCAAGAAGTATATGACAGAAACTGAGGCAGTCTAGGAATTGTTAAAATTTAATGAGTTGGTATCTGGAAGCATTCCGGTTCTAAGATCTTTCCCCTTGGATTCTCTACCCGAGACACAAGGAAGAAACCTTGATTTTCCGAAAGAGACTAGAGCTGAGCATGTTGAGCAACTCGAACAGATTCAGCAAGTGGGAGACGAAGATGTAGTTTCTGAAGGATGTGCTGATACAGGAGACCTATTGAAAGAATTAGATGATTATAAGGGGTCACCTTCGGAACATCTGTCACTCCGAACTTCAGAGGCTGAATCCTCTAAGTTTGTAACTCCAAAGAAGGATACGAATTAGGAAGATTTTGTTCAAAAAGTTGTTGATGATGTTATTTAAGTATCTACTAGTGAGCATAAAACTCCTGATCAAGAATCTATTCAGAAAAAGGACAAGGGAAAATAACTCCTTGTTGAGACTCTGAAATCAGTGGCAAGCAATAAAAGAGAAATTGGTGATTCGTCTAAAAGGAAGATAGAGATTATTGAGGAAGAATATTCTCCAAGCAAAGTTTCAGATTCGGAGTCATCCTCGTTGGGACATGAATTTTTTGTTCAATCTTTGAGGAAGTTAGTTGGTTCCATTCTGACTATCTCGACTATAGATTCAAGATGCCAAATTCTCCAACATGATTTGAATCAGAAATCAGATTCTGTATCCTTGGTTATGGATAAGTGTGTCGAGTTTGAAGCTGAGTTCAAATCTTTTCGTGTTGGCTATGAAGCCCACGAAAAATCATGCAAGAGAATGACGAGCTGGTCGAGGAAGATTGTGGAAGAGATGAGGCTATTTGATGAATTTCAATACAATGTTAAAGATGCCTTTGAGACTGAGGATATGAAGATAAATGAGCTGACTTCATCCTTTGAAGAGAAGCTGACAGATAAAAATAACTTTCGGACTCAAGAAGTCAGAGATCTAAAGGAGAAGCTGAATTTCATTTCTCAAAACTAGATGTTTGAAAGGGATCATCATACTGAGTTTGAACAGAAGATGAAAGCTTAGGAAGAAAAGATCAAGGCTCAGGAAGAAAAGCTGAAAGCCCAGGAAGAAAAGATCGAAGCTCAATCTTCAAGAATAGTGGTCTTAGAGAAGCATGTTGAAGAAGATCATAATGATCTAAAGAAGATCAATACTATTCTTAATGGGCTCATTTTGAAGGAAAAAGACCCGAAATAACTAGATCTGATCTTTTTATTGTACCTAGTTTTCTTTGTTGTCGACATTTCAAACCTAATGAAAATTGTGCTTCTCGTTTCTTTTGTTGTTATTACTAATTTTTCAGGTACTTTGTTATTTTTTCCATTACCTCGAATTCTTTTTTAAAATCACAAAGTGGGATAAGGAAAAGATCTTTAAGAAAAAAAACTCTAATAAGAGTTTATCTAAGTGGGAGAAGGAAAAGATCCTTAAGAAAAAATAACACTAATAAGAGTTTATCTAAGGGGGAGTTTTTCATTAAAGAATATTTTCTTATTCGTAATGAAATATCACTCCAGTAATCTGGAATACGATCCTTAGAGTTTCAAAGCCTAAGGTGGAGTTAGTGGTATTCATCAATATCCTTAAAGAAAGGGAGATAATCCTTTTCTTCTTAGAATAAATTTTTTTCATAAGGATGTTTGTGCTTTCCAAAAAGGGGGAGATTTTTGAGTCAATAAGATTTTCCTTATGACTTTTCCATTCCTTCTTATTTTGAAAATCAGAAACACCTTATCATTAAGAAAATTTCTTTTATAAGAAAATTGATTTTATAAGGAAAAATCGCTTTTATAAGGAAAATCGCTTTTATAAGAAAAATTATCCTTATCATATTTTCATCCATATTTTTCTTAAGTATGAGATTCGGATTCATTTCTATTTTCTTGGAATCGTTGAAACTTTGATATGAAGCATTCTGTTTTAGGATCCGAATTCTGGATAAGAACTGTAAGGAAGTATTCATTCTGAATTCTAGATACGAACTCTGGGTAAGTTTTGCTCTAGACTCAGGATATGAGACATTATGAATTCGACAATGAATTCTCAATATGAATTGTAATGATTAATTCTCATTACAAATTCTGATGAGGAATTATCATTACGAATTCTGATGAGGAATTCTTACTATGAATTCTTATGAGTAATTCCCTTTACAAATTCTGATGAGGAATTCTCACTACGAATTCTAATGACCAACGACCAATCCGAACTCTCATTCTGAATTCTCTTATTAAACAGAATCTGATTAACTTTGTTTTATACACTCTATATTTATTCAGACTCCGAAAATTATTTTGGTTAGACTCTGAACTTTCACTTTTCTTCTGCCTTTATATTTTCACTACTATTTATTATTTTCCTTCCACTCCGAATCTTCACTCAGAACTTTTGAGTTAGATTTTAAAACGATATCGTACACCCTGTTACAATTGTTTTGTTATAAAACGATGCCATCTATTTTGTTATAAACTAACCGTTGTCTATGTGAAATGTGTACTGGTCTCTCCTATCTTTATGGAAAATATGACCGTTGGGAAGGAGGCCGACCTTACCTATAAATAGGAGCTCATTTGAAAGAGCTCGATACTGAATCCTGAAAGGCTGACAGATCTTCGTCTCATGTGATTACATGCTTGAAGTGATTTCTAGAGAGAGAGAGGCTCTTATTAACTCTCAACGCTTCGTGCGACTCCGAATGTTGGTGATTACATTCGAGGGCTTCCGGGGATAGGAAGACAGAGGTGCCGACTACCTTGAAGTTCGACGGCTTCCTTGCTGAGGAAGACAGGGGTTTCCAACTACCTTGATGTTGAGGGCTTGCGGGGATAGCAAGACAGAGACTCCGATCTTCGTATCGAGGTCTTAACCTAGTGTGGGTAAGACAGACTTGCATGAAAGTATAAATCAAGGGACCTTTATACAAGGTTGTTGGATACCCTTCTCTTTGGGTTAAAAGACTTATATCATGTTACTTGTAGTTCTACTACATGTTTATATTCTGCTGCATATTGTATTATAAGGAAAGTATAAATTTCTTATACTTCCTTATTTGTACTCTGGTTTATTTAGATTCTATATGCTTTAAGGTAGAATCTCATGTTATAATCTTTTGTTACATTTCAATTTCCGGAACCATAAATCCGGAACCTATTTTTGGAATATCTTTCCATGTTTTGTTTGGTGTTAGAGATGCTGTGAATTTGCTTAAGCTTAACTTTGTTAAACATAGCCCTTTCCTTTTCTAAAGGAAAACATAGTTATTCTTAACTAACTTTAAAAGTTCCAAAGGAATTTTTAAAGTGTACAATTCACCCCCCCCCCCACTTGTAAATTGAGCATCTACATCCCTATTTCGATCCTACACATACCTGGCATGAATGGGGATGAGGCCCACATCAAACCATGTGTGATTCCATGAATGAAACCTCGGTACGAGAAGGTTAGAGAATATGTGGTACGATAGTTTGTCTCTGAATTGTTCTGGACCTAGAGATGAGATGTATTGGTGTTCCTACGTATCCCATGAAGATGGTAATAAAGATATAAGTAGTTCTAGAAAGTGTAGTTTAATGTCATGTAGGATAATATACAGTTTAACATCATACGGGATGACATACAACTTAATGTCATTTGGTACAATATTTAGAAGGAACTAGCTCCTTGAAGGGAAGTATGTGGTTTGGAAATTAAAAACCTTATGTGAATGAAGGAATAAGTCAACATACACCCCACCATGAGGTCCTATAAGAGTTGGGGACTAAAAGAAAAAACAAAAGAGATAAATTAGTGGAACTCAACGTTGACCCAAAGACAAGATGTCTAGGAGTTCCTTCAAATCCCATGAGAAAGGGAATCAAGGTAGAAATATTTCTTTAATAGGGGATGTATAATGAGGTATTAGTTTATGGTCTTAGATCTTAGACCATGGGGGGGAGGAACACTTCCATGTAGGTGCATACATCGATCTAATCCCTATCCCCACATGAGTCAAACCCAATGTGGGAAACAAGGGTGGAAGAGGAATTTTCATCTCATGGAATACACATAAGGGGATGTTAGTGTGTAGACCCAAAAAATGCATCACATTATATATTTCATCCTAATGTGGAAATGTTCACTGAGGGATAGTATCAAGAGTGTCGAAATCCAATTTGGGAATGATGTGGTGGAAAATGATGTGAGTCATGTAATTGGAATTTAAGGCTTGATGGGGTTGATGTTACAATGGAGGATGACTATTCACCATGTTCAAAACACATCATCTTTATCGTGTGACCTGAAATGAGAACAACAAATGACCGTCAGTCTCTTACTATATTTGAAAGATGGGACATGTATCAATTTGTTGTTTGATATCTTCAATGACATTGTCTTGTAATGGTAGGAGAGAACTTGGGCTGATCTTCCATGTCCTTTGGGGGTCCCATCGGATGTGAATGATAATGGAAGCCCAAATGAAGGGGAACAATAAGCCTGGAAAATCGGTGAAATCATATCCAGGTAGAATCTGACACTCCTAGCTCAAAACCAAAGTACTCCTAGGCACATTGCTGAATCACCTAAGAGGTCCAAGGGACCCAAAATAAGTGAGGATGACTCGACATGATGAGTGTAGGGATAGGGAGAAAACATCACTCAGGAGAGAGAGAGAGAGAGAGAGAGAGAGGTATGTGGTGTGGTTGTTATAATCCCAACATGAATGGGGAAATAAACCTATACTGCTGCATATACACCTCTCCTTGAAGAATGCATTCCTAGGGGACAACTTGATAGGTAGGATTCATAGAGATGGGGACGGACCCCAATACTAGACATTTTGGTGGTCATATGTATCCCATAAGGATAGGAATCAATCAATTTGTAGTACTGATGAAGATTTTGTGTAGTTTATCGTCATATAGTAAGGATGCAAATAAGGGTAGGATACCCCAATGAGAAATGTGTACGACATGATGAGTAACACGATATGAATGAGGACATAATTTTGTACCACACCATACAATCCTAAGTGAGATCATGGACAAGGGGCCTGAGAAGGCCAAGGGACCTGAGGATGGACTACAGATAGAATGCCATAGATAGTTTGTAGTTTAATGTCTTGTAGTGAGGATGATGGAGACCTTAGATTAAGTTCATATATATCAGAACATAGACACCTAGTTTAATATCATATGTGTGGGAAAACTAAGTAAAAAGGGTGGATAATTGTTCCTATGGAAAATCACAAAACGACGATAATGATAGAGGATAGCTATTAACCATGTTCGAAACAATGTATTCTTATCTATATGACTAGAGGTTGGTGAAAACAATTGAGTATCAAATGTTGACCTTATTCACAACAACGTAATTTTATCAATATGTTGCTCATAATCCTTGAAGGTGTTATCCTTTATTGGTAGGAGAGCCCTTGGGCTGAGAATCCATGCAATTTGGGGTCCCTTTTGCACATAGAGGATGATAAAACCCCTAATGATGGAGCTCGTAAAGCACGGTAGGGCCTGTGCTTGCCGAAGGGATGATAAACAGAGGGATGTCTCAAAGGGTGGAATGTGTGGCATGGAAAAATAGCCCAACGTGGATAAGGACGTGAGTCTATACCACACTGCCCGCTCCTAAATGAGAACTCAGTCATGGGGGCCGAAATGGTCAAGGGACCAGAGGCTGGGCATCCCAAAACTGTATCCAAATGACATCTAATGTGGGTATTTCCTTACCTCAGCTCCTAATACCACATGAGAAATTATTGTTGTGGGATACTAGGAGTAGGACTAGGCTCTTCCCATCATATAAGTGTCCAACAGCTCGAATCACACTCTTGCCCGAGGCCGGCTGAAACTTGAAGAGACAGCGGGTCAGAATGAGCCACTACACTCCATTTTTGGGACATATTTGGGTGGTAACAAGGACAAAGGATAGCTATTGACCAGGTTGGAAACACAAGATCCATATCTTGTGACCGAAAATGCTAACACCAAATGATCATTGACTGCTGACCATATTCGCAATGATGGACTTGTATCAATTTGTTGTTTGAAATCCTCAATGGTGTTGTCCCAAAACGATATGAGATACCATTGGCTAAGTATCGATATCATTTGGGGGAATATTCAGATGTGAAAGATAATGAAAAACCAGATGATGGAGTGTGTGGTTCCTAAATGTACCTGTGAATATTAAAGTCAAGCTTGAGAGTAGAATATGTGGGGATCTTTAGGGAGGAGGGACACATGGTATGTTCATGATGAACTTGACATGGATGAAGGAAAAATCTGGTTCCACACAATGTGCATTGATCCAATGGGAGGTCCTGATATTTTGTGTTGGGCCTATGGATGACATTTTTGTGCATTCCTACGTATCCCATAAGGATGGGAATCATGCAATGCATAGTTCTGAAGGCCATGCAGTTTTACGTCATTCAGTGAGGATGTGGGAGGAGTGAAGAATGAGGGAGGACACATGGTGAAATCATGATAATCCTGATATGATTGGGGCTAAATAAACCTATATGACATGATGTGGGATCCTCTAAGAGAAATATACCCTAGGGGAATATTTAAAGGGGACACTAGTGCTGGACTCACGATGAGTCGTCTGAGCATTCCGACATATCTTGTGAGGATAGGAATCAAGCCGTACATGGTTCTAAAGATTTAACGTCTCACATAGCAACACAATGTTTAACATCATGTGGGGTGAAACACAGTTTAGAATCATGCATGATGACTTACAGTTTAATGTCACGTGGTACAACATACATTTTAATATTTTGCGGGACATTCTATAGTTTATGTTCATGTAGGAATGGATAGTTCAACGTCCTCTAGGACCCAACAATTTAAGGTTGTGTAGAACCAGATTGTTTATTGTGGTCCTGTCGGACCTTATTTTTTAAGCTCGTGTGGGGCCATAATGTAGTTAGGGGTCCTGCAGGATCATTCATTTTAAGGTCATGCATAACCATGTGACTCAGACAATGTATTTCTTACGAAACATAGAATTGGTTGGAGGATTTATATGCTCACCATCCATGGTAACCAGGGAGTATGAACCATTGGAGTAAACCTTGTGAATGATGTAAGTTCCTTCCCATTTGGGATCCACCTTGGGTGGTTTCCTAACAAATATAATTGGTGTTCTCAACGCCCACACCAAGTCTCCTTGCATGAAGGAGGGGATGCAAAATATTTTTTTTGGAAATATCTTGATATCTTGTTCTCATACCTTTCCATATTTTTCCGGGAACAAATATTATTCTCGTCGAGCACTTCCAACTTAGCCAGATGGATTTCATCTACATTATCTGACGCTTTCTAATTTTAGACAGCTATGCGTATTGAGGGAAACTGAATCATGATAGGTAGGATGACCATCATTCCATACACCATAGAATATCGTGTTCCCAGGGTAGAATTATGGGTCATCGTCCGATAAGCCTAGAGGGAATTTGGGAGCTTTTCTAGCTAACTCTTGTTATTCTAAACAACCATTTTCTACAGAATGTTAGTGAGGGTTTTGTTGAATGTCTCAATCTATCCATTTACCTATGAATTATAGCATGAGGTATGGTTAGAACTCATTTTGTACATAGAGTAAATCTTCTTCAACATAACTGCCAGGAAGTTTGTGTCATCATTGGTAAGGATTGCGTGAGGGACTCTAAAAAAGTTGATGATGTTGGAGCTCACAATTTCGATGATGGAATTGGACTTAACCTCCTTGAGTGGAATTTCCTCTTCCCACTTGGGGAAGAAATCGATAGTGGTAATGATGAACCTACACAAGTGATCTATCCCTGGTGGATATGGTACCACAACAGCGAGTCCCCATACCACAAATAGACAAGAGTAATTTATAGTGTGTAAAGGCTCTGGAAGCCTACGAATTAATTTTTCATGAATTTGGCACTCATGGAACCTCTTGGAGAACATGATAAATGGATCATGGTGTGCCAATGATATCCCAAACTCTGGATCTCGTGATATAGCTTCAGCCCAATCTGATGTACCTCACAATAAATGGTATGGACCACCAGCATGACATGAGAAATCTCTGCTCCCAGAAAGCAGCGTTGGATAACCCTATCAAAACCATGGTTTTGGAGGATTTTCTCACGAACAGGACCATCCATGAATGTGAACTATAATGAGAGGCATCAGATTTACTAATGCTCGACCTGATCTACATGGAGATTATCATTATGTAGATACTCAAAAAAGGAGGTTCTCCAGTCGGGGTCACTTAAATCACTGCATCTAGGGGACCTAGGGGTCCTAACATGGAGGCTCTGATGGTAATGTGGATTACCTGCAGGCTGTCAACATCATATGGATTGAAAAGAGCATTGAATATTCGGTGTTCCACATGCATAATTATATCATTTTCAGGATCCTCAAGTGATGAACATAGGATGGCTAGGGCATCAGCTTGACAGTTCAGAGATCAAGGGACCTGAGTAACATCTGGCCAAGATGGGAACTGGGTCATTTACTGGAGAGTGCATTCTAACAACAGTATGATCTCTATAATTCTAATGACGTAGTCACCATTGATTGGCTTGATGAGTAGTTTGGAGTCCTCTTTCACATGAAATTGGGAATGATAATCTCAAGGGCTAGCATGAGGCCATTAATGAGAGCTTGATATTTTTACTCATTTTTGGTGTATCCTTCTGACCACATGAATGAATATGGTAGAACAACTTGTGATGGGGTAATAAAGATGATACCCATGCTTACTCTTTTGATCATGGGATCATTGAGCCTTCTATCAGTGGGGCTCTGGGAAGCACCATCGAAGTGCATTTTCCAACATGAAATGGATTGGTGTACCAAGAGGATTGCTACATCGTGGAAATCGAGATCCAGTGACTGGTCCACAGGAGCAGGAAGGGCGGCAAGGAAGTCTTCCCATGCATGTCCATTAATATATTTACGAGGGAAAAACTTGATGTCGAACTGTAGGAAGATCACTGCCCACCAAGCTAGAAGGCCTGTCAACATGGGGGGGGGTTCAGGATTTACATTAGTATATTTACAAGAGACACCATTTGTAGCATGTGGTTCTATACGTAATGTTGCAATTCTATACTGTGAATACCTATGAATGATAACTTTTCTCGATAGGGGATTATCTAGTTTCCATATCGAAGAACATGTAGTTAAGGTTGTAGAGATTGTTCTTCATCCCATCATTGTACTTCGGGGCTAGATGGTCTCCAAGAGACTATTCGAGGGTAGTCACATAAAGGATTAGCGAATTTATGGGGACCGACGACATTAATATTGGATACTATAGCATATACTACTTGATTTCCTGAAAATCAGTCCAATACTCTTTGTCCGACTCATAGATGGTTCCTTTCTTCATTAGTTGAGAAAAAGTCTTACACTTTCCAACCAAATTTGTGCTGAATTAGTTTAGATAGGCTAAGTGGACATGGAAAACTGAATTCTCCCGAATGTTTCTTGGAGGAGTCATTCAGCTAATTGCCATAATATTCTATAGGTCAATCTCAAAGCCCCTGTATCTAAGAACGAAGCTGGAAAACATTCCAGAGGTGACCCCAAAGGTACACGAAAATGGGTTCATCTTCAAGTGATGGGAATGAATGAATATAAACACTTTCTTAATTTCTTCATTATGGTCTTAATGCTGGTGATATTTGACCACCATATCATCCACATAAAATTTCCCCACTGTTTCGAGTATCAGCTTTAATATTCAATGTGTAGCATGCTGATAGGTGGTAGTTGTATTCTTTGAACCGAATGGAATGACTTGGTAACAAAAATTACCTTTTGTTGACCTAAAGGCTATAGAATCCCCGTACATAGGGGCCATTCAGATCTGGTTATACCTGGAGTACCAATCCATGAAAAAGAGGGCATGGAATAAAGTTGTAGTGTTGAACAACAGATCTATCATAGGAAAGGGAAAATCATCCTTCAGAGAGTGAAAATTGAGGTCTCAGATGTCGATACAGACTCTTATCTATCCATTACTTTTATTGACTAGAACAATGTTGTCCTAACACTTTGGGTAATGAACCTCCTTAATGAAATTGGCTTTGATGAGATTATCAAATTCTGCCTCAACAATGGAACCGTGAAAATGGTGCATCTTTCTAAGAGGGTTCTTGAACACGCGACAATTTTCTGGGAGATGATGTTGTGGATAGATACCCAAGGATCTAGTCCTTGAATCATGTCGTAACGCCAGGAGAATAAATCATTGTGATATTTAAGGAAGACTATGTATCGTTGTTGCTCCTCGAGGGATATGGTGACACTAATCTGTTTGGGTTTCTGGTCTTCCATGCTACCGAGGTTCACCTATACCAATTCACTGATCATGATAGAGACACCCCCTTCAAAGTCAGAGGAAAATTCTCAAAATCCTCATCTTCATTTGTGGTGGAGGGATTAATGATAGGATGAATCTTTTCTAATCTAGCAGATCCAGATAGAGGGATTGTACCGGCCTGAGCGGCAGTGGACACTACATCGGGGAACTTCTGTGCTACCACAACCATTGCAATGAAGGATGTTGATCTGATCGCAAATGGTATTTGGCCCAAGGTGCCCAGCTTGATGATATCGAAGTAATAGTGGCATGTCAACATCAGCTGGCTAATTGAATCCCTATGAAACAAGCAATTATGACATATTGTCGTTGCCATGGGGTAGACATCCCGCTACCATATGGAAGTAAAAGGCTCCAGGATCACCTCTTCCTGATTTGTCTAGGAGTATTAGGTGATCTTACGACATCTCCTATACTTTGGAATGAGTTCCCCCATCATTCCAGAAACATCAATGAATTTTACCATGTTCAGGGTTGTAGCCTCCATCCGATATATTGGAATGATGTAGGCATCATGTAGCTTTATCCATGGGCTGATCATGATCGTGGCAGTTTTTACCTCATTAACCTGAATCGACTCATCTTTGCTCTTGTAGTAGTCAGCATCCTGATAGTGGGATTCACAAGACGAAAAGGTAGATGCATCACCTTGAATCATTCCCACTCATCCATTATGTGAGTACTTCAGGAACTGGTGATACGATGAACGAACTGCCGCATGTAGGTGGAACCACGACCTACCCATCACGGAATTGTAGGCGGTGTCCTGGGAGATAACCATAAACTCGGTACTGGTAATTATGTCACTGAAATGGGTCTTCAAATGAATCATGTCGACCAGTGTCTGCTCCTTCCTATCATAACCATGGATTCTTATGTCATAGGGACTCAAATAATCCTCAAACAATCCTAGTTTTTTGAGTGTCCGAGTTGGGATTAGGATGATTCCAGAGCCCATTTCGACAAGACAATGACAAACCTCGATGCCATTGAACTAGAAAATGACGTATAGTGGGTGAAATTTTCCCTATATTGGAGAGTCATCATCTTATCTAGAGAATGTGATGAGGGCCTATCATTCAACATTCTAGACTGCCTCATTATGAAAGGCTTCTGCGGCTTCTACCTACATCTCAAACTGGAGGGGGCATTATAATCCCTCGATAAGGGACTCAACATATCTGATCATAGAAGATGAGGCTCAAGGATGAATATTTTTAATGCAATTTTTGAAAGAAGTTTTATAACATCATAGTTTCATGCCAGGTGTGTACTTTAGCTTACATGAGGTCACTCTATGATAGGAGGTTTTGTGAGACTTCTAACTGGGCCAGTGGCTGACCAGTGCAAGGAATATCCCCCTTCTCACTAGTCTAAATCTATGGAGTGACTACCAGATGAGCGATATATTCCTATGATAGACCTACAGCTAAACATGGCTGGTCACGATGTGTTCGAGGTGGATCTTATTGATCCGACAACATGAACGAAAGTGAAGGAGAACCTGATGACACCAAGTGAGATGGCTGCGCGTTATGAGATCTGAGTAGGTAATGTTTCTTGGTTTTGACCATTAGCATAGACTAGCTTTAATTACTAACTAAGGAACTCTTAAAACTCCTATTACCATAGTTTCGTTGACACGGATGATGACTGGGAAAATTGGGAGGATCCACCTAGTGATCCTTATTGTCAGGAATCATTTAGGGGTTTACTAGCTCTATCGTATTAATATAGGTGTACCCTTGATCATCAATCAAATATTCATGCACTATTGGATATATTTTGGGAGGTATCACCATCTCTGGGGGAATGATGTCATTGAGAATATGATATGACGATGAAATTGGCAGGGGGACTTTGCATTCCATTATTAGGGAAGTTCCTACCCTTCTGAGAAGGGGACTGCTGAGACAACGATGCAATAGTAGTAGATGTCGATTTGTAGGGATCTGTATGATTCAAGAATGCATGAATAACACCCTGGGATTTATAGACTACTTTAGGAGCCTTCAAATCATCATACTTCTGGGACCTGCGGTTAGAAACCTGATGCCAATCGCCTTCATTGTCACTACTTCTGTCTATCCTCACAATGTCACATTCAACCTATGCTGGGCCTAACCACATTATGTTGTTATCAACCTGGTCTCCGGGACTCTCGTTAATTATATATAAATTTTTGAGGGTATTCCCCATGATCCAGTGGTAGGGGAAGTAATTATGGAGATCAGTGAGGTTCACCTCTTCTAGAATCCTTCACTCAGGAAAACGTACAATACCATGCTTTATGGAACTTTAGAAATATCCAGGGACTTATGCCTCATAGGAAGAGTAGGTCCGGTTCATCCTATTCAGGAAGGGGGCCCTTGGATACTGACCCTAATGCATGGTTGGAGGATTATGTCAATGGGTTGGAGCCCGGTTATCTAGCATAGGTGGTGGTTACTCATGGCATGGGGAACCAGCTGATTCTGATGTGCGCGATACTAGGCCGAAGGTTGTGCCTGAGATGGAGGTCCTCTGCGAGGCTGCGGAGGCAATTCAACTGGTAACAACTCTAGTTGCATGGGGGGCTATATTTAATCAACTACGGCTGGCTCACCCCTGACGTCCCTTCATGCAGGGATTGAAGGAAGCAATAGATGGGACTGCTTAGCCAGCATTAGGACTTCCTCTAGGCACTAGGCCTTATCAAAGAAGTCTTGGAACCCACATGTTAGTTCTGGGTGGTCAATGAGGGGACCAGTTCAGTATTGATCCTCTATACACACATCATCAAATGTTTCTCTTAAACCAGTGGCATGTCAGGGGAGTACGCGAGCCCTTTACACCGGGAGACAAAGTCTGCAATGCACTAATTTGGTCTCTAATTGTATGTGAAGAGGCCTGTGATACTCATCCTTCGAGTGGTGGAACTGAACTGTTTGAGGAATTTCCTATGGAGGTCTTCCCAACCAACTACTAATCCAATGTGGAGAAATCTATAAGAGATGAATTCTAACCCCTCCAATGTTAGTATGAAACAACAGAGTTTGGTGGCTTCCTACAACGTTGATGTTCCCAACATTGGCCCACAGCTTGAGAAAAAGTTGGTCTGGTGCTATGGTGGGTCCCATGTACCATTGAAGGGTGAAAATGAGGGATTCCTGATGCTCATGGGTGTTGGCATATCATCCACCCATTCCAAATATGGAATTCCATTAGACGGGATTTCAACATGTCGAGTTTCTAATTCCTCAAAGTGGGTGATGAGTACCTCCATTGGGTCATCTGGGTGGGGATTCCTATCTCGACTGGGATCCCTAAACACTACTGCATCGAAGAGTTCTTTTACATGATAAATAGGTCCATAGGATCATGTAACGGACGGTGGAACAACCTGTGGAGTAGTTGGGTGAACTTGAGCATGGTCATGAGGATTGTCCAACTGTTTTGGAGGATTTGGCCATATATATTGTGACCTCTTACTGTAAGCTTCAGACTCAACCCTATCTAAGTGGGGAGGATGGTCAGGGTCACCTGGGGGCAGTTCACCAAGCGGAATTTATGAATGCCCCTGCAACCCGTATTGAGAATCACCGTAGTCAGGTTGTCGCACTGCATCGTGTTTAGCATGGAGGTCTTCGACCATATTCTTCTATTTGGTATGTTTGTAATGCATCAAGGATTTTTTAGTATCATCTTCCTCCTTCTTCACTGAGCCAGACAGGTTAGAGGGTTTCATGGCACTGAGTACTTCCATGCCTATGATGGGATTCCAACTGAGGGCTAGTGTCTTATTGGGCATGGGAAGACCCTGTAGATTTGTCTTTTGGCGAGTGAACCATCCCAACAGATCCAATAGTTTTGGTACTTCCTCAGAGGGTAAATCCCCATAAAGGAGTTTCCGCTCATTCTCTACCTCTGATAGGTCAACAATGTTAATCGTGACCATTACTGTAGGCATATCCTTCAATCCACTTAAAAAATCAAGCTGGAACCAGATGGAACTGAAATAGAAGGCCATTTACTACCCCCAAATATAGATTTTCATAATGGGAGAAGCCTCCTTGATTATCATGTGGAGCACTTTAATGTTCTCGATGCATCATTGATAGAGGGTCATATAGGGTCCATGTGACTAGGGGTGCTGGGCCCTAGGGAGTGCAGCCAATCGACCAAACGACATTGTTACTCGATGTCATCAAAGTGTGCCTGACTCTTATTGTAAGCCACTTGTCTATGTCGAAGGCATAAAAGAGTTAGACATATTGTCTGGCGAAAGCATAATACCTCCTCTTGGTTTAGTGCTTTTGGAACCCTAAAATTTGGTGCTGCAACTGGCCAAAACATCTTAGGGATAAGGTCCACTACGAGAATATACCACACACTCCATGGTCCAAATTCAGATTCTAGCCCGTCATTTCCCCACTCATAAACCAGAGGTGGCTAGGAACGGTTAGTGGTACTAATGTAGACCACTGATATGACAGGCTGGCCAGTGGAGAATACATCAAGAGATCTGATAAGCCACTGTATCTCAGACTATCCTCTAAAGTGAAGAGTAAATCATCCACTACATCATGGTAATATGGGATAACAACCAAATTTTATCTGGTAGGGACTACATATACTGGAAATGGGCCACACTACTGATCGTCTACCATTGGACCCCATAATAGATCTTCATGATATCTAGTTGTGGTAGAGTGTTCTTTTAGAGATGATAGAGATTATTTCATAGATGTTACATGCAGAGTTTCCACATTTTTGTCCCCCTGGATATACCTTTAGAGGGAGGCATGAATATGATGAACCTCACTTTCTAGAAGTATGAGGCTACTGTGCCTTATTCTTTCCCTAGCATTTAACACGGAGGATCATGTTGAGGGTTCCATCACTGAGTCATATTCCACCTCATAATCTAATAATCATACTAGTTTTATCTCGGTCTGACTCTTCTAGGAATTCCTTTTATGGTGGCGGCGACCCACCCTCTTTCCCCAGGATGGATTTTAGGGATACTTTATATTTCTTACATAAGGATTTCCTTCGGCTATACTAGGGCTGGAGCAGGGAGGACATCTTCTAGAGTCAGTTGTGGTGTGTGGAGCACCTGGATATATATCAAAGGGAACATGGGGATGACCTCCGTGTCCACCAGCTGTTGTGTAGATGGAATCTCTGCAAGAAACACTGGAGTGGGTAGGGTCTCCATTGAAGTCGATGAGAGCATTGGTAGGACCTCAATGATTTTTTCCTCTGGTAGCATCAGCATGAGGATGGTCCTTATACTAGTAAAGAAGAAAAAGGGTAGGACCTATGTATTGGGTGCCAATGAAGCAAAGATCACCATCACCCCTATGATTGTTGAAATGAGGAGGACCTTCACTGACTGTTTTAAGGACATGGAGAAGTACCTCCATCTTTAGATAGAATGGATGCATAACATATCCATATCGGTGGTCCGTGGCAGGAGGAATGACCCCATACCAGACATAATGCACATGGGAAGCTTTTGTACCAAATATCGCTACCTTGGGGAGGACTCTCATTTGGATTAAATGTGGCATGGGGCAGACCTCCATGTCGGGCTTGGAGGAGGGGATGGCTCGTGTTCTCCATGGTGATGGTATAGGGAGGACCTCTGTATTGAGTGATGCGGCTGTGGGTTGGTCCACGACGTGTTGTCCCTATGCCAGCAGCCAAGAGAGTCATCCCATCCTACCCATGGGGTAGTTGGGGCCTCAACCTGAGCCGGGTTTAGATGTTCCACTTCCAATTTTACACATGAGTTTGATGATTCACATCAGTGGTGGTATAGTCCATTGTAGTGGATGATGCTAATACCCTTTGGCAGGCATCCTCCTCGGACTGTGCCCAATGCTGGTGTTGGGTCTTCAAAAAAGGGGCCCATAGTACATGCACATGTATTAACTTCTCCTCAATTCATGGGACTAGGTGGCAGTGTTGGCGTGGCCAAGTGGGATCCCACCATGGGAGCCCTTGGAACATGATCTCGGCCAGGCTGACCCAGACATCCCCCACATTTTCAGCATTGGGGAATGAATCATTGTGGAATTCCAGGGAGAGGTTACCAAAACAGTTGTATGTTAGAGATGGATGTAGTGGATCCATATATGGACCTAGTGGGTGGCAATGGGGATGAGGACCATATTTCTCTAAATCCTAGCAGGCCGTATCCCGATTCTTGAAAATCTCGTCCTCGTATCGGCATACAAGGTTGCTTATCACCATTTATTCTACAAACATATAAGCGAATATGGTGTGTGGGATCCCAGAAGCTATGGTTGTGGAAGTTTTGGTAAATGTGGGGGAGCCATGCATGATTTCCGCATTGGAATTACCCTTTCCCTTTCATCGGTGTGTGGTTGGCGATCATATTCTTTGTTGAGTAGCATCATTCATTGAAATTATGGATATTAAACAATTATTGATGAAACAAAGAAATATACATCCAGTGCCTAGCACCATTCAGTCTCCCATGGTTGCTAAGAAGGGTCAATCTTGAAAACTTCAGAGACCGGGATGTAAAATGTTTGGACTGCCCCATCTTCTGGTGAGTTTCACACCAGGCCCGCAATTTGCTTGGCGGGTCCCAACACTAGATAACTGGATCTGGTGACACACTAATCCACTTTCATCTCGAACGCTACTAATATCCATATTGGTTTAGAATATCTTTATGTTGGGTTCACCATTTCTATTTTTGACACTTTTTCTAGGGCTCACACATCTGTCCATTTGGGGAGGATGAGGATGCACTGACTATTGCCTTGCATTATCTCTTTCAAAAGGTGGGAATCATCCATTTCTTATTCTGGGATTTTTCTCCTTGATTGAAACAGGATGATGGGATATTGACTCCTCATTCTATAGATTCATCCTCAGAACTCATCACCTAGTCTGGGTCTCCCTAATAGATTGAGACATTGTTCATTATACTCTTCCCAGTGCCATATCTTCATGGACCCAGATTAATTACACTGCTTCTATTGGGAAATCCTAAGGGGTCTAGTTTGGTCGGGGGAGTAGTCTTGTTGGAGATCACTAGTGTGTTTGGATGCTGGAACACAAGCACTTATGGGCTTGTTCCCCTTATTCTAAGGCTTCTCATGGACATTGGAGCCCGATGAATCCCGTGTCAAGTGTGGGGAATTATATTCTATAGGCATGTATCTAAGGTTTTACTCATCTTACAATGTTTAACACAAGGTATGACGCAAGATAAACATCTAGAGGAGATAGATTAGACTGATTGGAACACAGAATAGAGTGGATCAATTGGGTGTGACCCCTGGAGGATGCACTAATATTAGGGCTAATGCCTGGTTAGATGGATGATTTTTTTAAAGGGAATGGGGAATTTGGTGGCATGATCCCACAGGGATGTGGAATCCTAGGTAAGAATCAAGATCAATAATGGATGGTTAAGTGGAGTGTATGGAGAATGAGATGGATTCGACTCAAGGGTTGTAGTGATGTTAGGATTGATCCTCAATGATACCTCCTACAATTCCCTGTGCGAAGGAATCAAAGTACATGTAGTTTAGTATGGGGTATAGGTTTAGGGTGTGTCTGGAGGAATGTGACCTGATGATAAATTGCAGCTTACGTGTAGTTAGCAGCACAAGATTGGTCTGATGCCACAGGGAAGAACTAGAGATATGGGTCCCAAAAGAAGGAATGACAAGGGATTACCTCTGGGTTTGGGTGGAAAATGGATTACTGAAGAATAGATATCACAATGGAATTTCGTTGTATGATATTCACAACGACTTACCGATGGGTAGGGGATCACAACGGCCTACTGTTGGTTGAGGGAAAAACGGATTACCATGGGATGGGGAACAATTTAGTGTCATGCGGGTCAAAAGGGGTGTAGAGTTTAACGTCATGTGGGATGAGGGTGGACCGATGTAGGGATGGTCGGGGCCAATGGGTGCTGGGATTGAACCTCAGGGAGGCCTCCTACATTACTTGAATTGTCTGGGATCAAAGACCATATAGTTCATAAGGAGTGGGAATTGACTTGATGGGGGTTCGGAACCAATGGATGGTGGGATTGAACCTCAGAAAGGGTTCCTACATACCATACCTTGGCAAAGATCAAATTCCACAAAGTTTAGATGGAGTGGGAACTAACGTGAACGGGGGTTAGAACCAATGGATGGGGGGCGTGAACCTCAGGGGGGGATTCCTACATACCTTGACACGGCAAGGATCAAATTCCACATAGTTTGGGAGGGGATTGAGTAGGGATTACACTCTAGGAAGTCCAGAGAGGATGTTATGGTCATCTCATACTCTAATCCCACACGAGTCATGCTTGGTGTGAGAAACAAGAGGTTGCAAGGACCTGGAGGAAACTTCGTGAAAGGTTCTTCTGTTGGAATTTCAATGGGTATGACACATAGTCAGTGGCCCGAAATGGAAACATGGTCTTACATGTGGCCTTCAAACTAAAGAGGAAACATGGGCTTATATGTGGTCCATATCCGAGGATGATTTAGATTGGTTCTTACTCATGGGTGAAGACCTAGTTGCGATAAACCCCAGTGGGAGAAGGTTGGGGTAACATAGTCTTCTATGCCCCTCTCACCTCTTTGTCATTGGCAAGGAAGAAGATATGTAGAGTAGGGATTCAACCTACCCCAATAAGGGCTTGGGTCTTACACCATGATGGTTGCTCTTTCCCCATAGACAAACATCGCTCTAATAAATAGGATCTCATTCCATGTGAGGAATGATTTCACTCCCATGGAGATTAGTGGGCATGCAGAATATCCAAAGTGGGTAACCCTGCATACGACGCACGAGGCACTGTCACAATTTAACATCATGTTCCGAGGATGATGGTGCATGGTAGTTTAATGTCTTCCAACTTTGATGATGGTGTTTTTTTCCGCACCCCTCGGACATACATAACTAACACTCGTCCACCCTTGAGGAAGGGAATGCATCAGAAATGTTGTGGAGAGGGGGTGTTATGGAGTGATCCGTTGAGGGGTCCACAATAGTGTGGATATGTGAAAAGAAATAGCCATTAGCATGCCTACATGAATAAACATGAGTCAAAGAGACTCAATAGGAAATTATACTCAAGGTATCTCGAACTTACATCGTTAAAACTTTTTGGGCCACATGAGAAATAGTGTTGCAAATCAAAGGGGTTCAGGGGTAGAAGCCTCATGATGATCTGGTGATTCATGTAGTGGAGGGCCTTTTTGAAGGGGTATTCATTGAGAAGTGAAGTGGACTACCCTAGTAATAGGTCATTGGTTCACGTGGAAGGTTCTTCTCGAAGTGGAAAGGCACTTGCAGAGTAGTTCTTCATGATGCAACGGTGCCACACGAAGCATAGCATTATGATGAAAATTGATTCTTGAAGCACAATGACCTTGCCTTAGCATGTGTATCACATGTGCATAGAGGGTACTTCATGAAGCATAAGTGCTCTGTGAAGACCCATGTTCCCTTGGGGACCCCTTTCCTTCATGGAGGCCGATGGGCTCCACGAAGGGAATCCCTCATTGAAGAGGGGCTGAATTCAAACCTAGGGAGTGGCACTTCACGAAGATAAAGTACCATGAAGAACCCATTGTTCACAGACCATATATTTCATCAAGAATTGAGATAAAACAAGGAAAAAGGATTATGGATTCATCATTTGGGCTAGAGGGGAGGCTGATATTTGTACGAAAGAGGCTCCACGAAGCATAGCTCGCTGGGCATGAAGACACGTGGCATTTTTTCGAAATCGCAAAGCCTCCTACCTCCTAGCTCCACGGCATGTTTTCAAATGTCGATGGGGTAAACTGAGACTCTGAACACTTTTTTCCATGAAAAGTTTGTAAAATTCAATGGGTCTCATGGTGCCTCCTAGCACATTACTCCGCAGTGGGTTCTCAAACATCAAAGGGGCTCACGGAGCCTCTTGCCTCCTTGCTCTGTAGCGAGTTCTCAAGCAAAAAAGGGGATCATGGTGCCACCCACATCCTTGCTCCATGAAGGCTTCGTAAGAATAAAAGGGTCATGCAGAGTCTCCCGCCTCCTTTCTCCACAGCTCATTCGTAGAAGGGAATCTTTGTGCCAGCCTTGGGGTAGTGAGGGATCTGCGAACAAGTTTCACGTTGTATCCCTTAAAGGTATTCCGTTTGTTCTTGTTCTTCAAAATTTTTGGATCCAAAAGTTACATATAATTATTTATATATATTATGAATAGTTATATTTTATGTATAAATGGTTCTATGTTTTAGGTATATTTTAATCATTATATAATATGATTCTTTTAATATTATAAAACATTATATACCATATTATTATCCTTATGTGAGGGGAGTGACTTAGGAAGAAAGAGTCACATTTTTTTAATAAATATAATAATAATATATCACATTATTAAATGGTGGGGTGTGTCATGATTGAGGGTAAAGTAATAAAAGTGTGGGTGAAATGATTTATGGAAAAGTGTAGAAATATTATAATAATTTTTATTAATAAAAAGTGGAAACCCATTTGAGTGTTGAGACAACCCATGAGAAGAAACAAAACAGAAGAAGATTAATATAATATAATATTTGAAAATATATCATAATACATATTTATTAGGTTTTTTAATAAAATAATACAAATTATTAATATTCTCTATGAATCTTATGGAACATTCAATTTTGTTTATAAAGGAGCTTATAGAGAACACTCCTCCATGGATGAAAGACCCGAACCCCAATCTGCACAACCTATTTATGGTAATGCATGCCCAATTTTAAGCACAAAACAAAGAAGAGAGGTTCTGAAAATATTTTTGTAAGGGAAATTTATTTATATACTTCACTTTATACTCTCTATTTTATGGTTTGCATAAGGGGAATTAAATTTCACTAGTTATTTGTTTTGTGGTTTTCATTAGCACCAAAAATGTTTTTCAAATGTATTTTGTTCATTTTCTATCATGGATTTTTATAATTATATGTAAGGGATTTATTTATTTTTCAATTGATATACATCTATACATGTCTAATATATATATTTGTATAATAATCTAAAATCTATTTTTTTCTAATTCAATTTTCATACATTTCTTATCTTGACGCAATGGGTCTAAAATATCATCATTGTAAGGGTGTGTTTCTATTATATACTCATAATATCATTTACATATATGTGTGTATACATACGTAGATACACATATATTGGTTATCTTTTCAGTATACATATATATATAATGTGTTTCTTATGCCTTAAATCGTATTTCTAATTTTATGTTGGAAAATAAGTCCCCTCTATAAATTCAATATTAATTGGAAGGGTTTTAAAATAAATTAATCAACTCATGATATATATATATATATATAGATGAAAACATTATATTTATGCTTATAATTTTTATCGTTGATTTATTTTCATATTTCTAAAAAATGCGCGTAACAAATTAACGTGTTATTTTAAACATTGTATTTTCATACAGTCATGGCCATGAGAATATGCATATAGTTTAATCTCATTGCATAATAATAAATTAATGGTATCAAATTTCAAGGTTTAAATTCTGTAATTAATAAGTACATGGAATAAATTGAATATATTTTATTAAAAATGCTTCTTTTTCAATATTATAATTAATTTTCATGATCATTTGTGACAAATGTATTTCAAGGAAAAAGAATTAAATATATGGATAGTACATGTATATCATAAGTGGTATAAGTTTTGGTTATATCCAAACTTGTAAGTTATGCAACTGAAATCCATGTATTGATATGTATATAATAATATATATATATATATATAATCATGAATGTACATTTTAAATCAGCAAAAATGTTTCCAAAATTGAAAACTCTAGTGAAAATGTAAATATATGTAATACAAGATTAAAAATATTCTTTATAAAAGAATGATCTTCATCATTTTAAATTTTTATTTTTATTTGGGAGTTAACTCATCATTCTCTAATTGGGTAGGACTATAAATCCTTTAATTATTCAAGTGACCTCAGCATAGTGTTTTTTTTTCAGAATCATGCATATTGTTTTAATAAAAACATTAGATTATGTTTATGCAATTTTGAATGCATGTCTTTTCTAAAATGATAGAGGATTTTAAGACATAAGAAATTTTTAATAGTATTAAACAAAATGTTATTTTATGAGTTAATTAAATTATTTTAGCATATTATTTAAAAATTGATTTATCGATGGTCTTTAAACCCATTCTTTGGAATTTTCTTGTGCTCACAGCCCTTTTCAATATTATTTCCCACGGGTCACAAAGGGTTTTCCAACGGAGTTCACTTCACATGTTGTGTTAGAGAATGTTGTGTTTTTGTTTACTCTATTATATTTTTTCTGCAACTTTGATAATTTGTAACGTTATATCTAATTTTGGAGAACCTAGATTGGTAAAAGGTCCTCCACTATGTAGTGTTTAATGATGTGTCCTTATATACCCCAAGACCCTAAAAATTGAGTACATGGGATGGAATCCCACAAATATATTAAGAGGTTATATTAGGGGCCCTCCCAAGCCTATAATAAGAGGGTACACAATCAGAAATCCATAGCCCATAATACAAGGGTACATATGAGTGAATCCAAAACTCATAGAAAGTGGGTACACATTAGTGCATCCAGACCCCATATCAAATGGATACATGTGAGGGCTTCCAATCCTAATATAAGAGGGTACACTAGAGGAAATACCACACAAAAATAAGGTGCATGGGATATTATGCCATTTCTAACATGTTATTAATGTATTTGTAGGTATATTTTACATAATATCTTATATTCTTATGTACATGATACAATTTCTTTTATTTTTTCTATGTTTGTTTTTTCAAAAAAAGGACAGATATCATGGATGATGTTATTTAATTCTATTATGATTCATGTCTTATTAACTAAAAATCTTTATTTTATGACTCTTGATTATGATATTTGATATATAGGGTATGAGCTTATAATGTTATGATCATGTTCGCATATCCTCATACTCATGTTATTCTAATATATCTCCCTTGTATAGCCTTATTGAGAATCTGAGATCACCACATTCTTATGTTTATTCTCCCTGTGTTATGATGAACAGTTATAATTAGGAGTAATTTTTGTGGGTATCATTAAGAGATTTTTTAATCATCTTTCACAATAATTTAATATTATTTTACAAATATTAAATAGAAACTAAATTGTTATAGTCCTTGGATATCATATTTTAAAATGGGATGAATGTTGATCTAAAATGATGTAATATCCATGTGTCTTATTTCTAGGTTTTTGTAGTGAAACTCTTATCACATATTTATTTAAATTATGATTTGAACGAAACCAAAATTAGTAGTCATAAGGGACCTTTCATATAGGTAAATTAGTAGTCCTATAATTTGTGGACTTATTATTTAATTAATTAAAATTATACAAGAAAAATCATTATATAGTGATATCAATATGAATAATGTTTAAACCATCCTTAGTGTAAACCTATAATGACCAGAATCATTATGGGTCAGAAATTACTAGATAAAACTGAACAGTTCATTTTTTTGGATGGTTATTATTGAGAATTTTTTGTCATGTTTCTAATAAATGGGACTGAATTTCTTAAATTTATGTCACGAACCTACCCTAGTTGAACCTAAACACAGAACCTGAGCCAGTCTGTGGCATGTCTCGAGGGGAATTCCTGATCCCCATGAGATAAAAACTAGTGCCGAGAATCAACACTTAACTATTGGGGACGATTTGGCCAAAGAACAAAAGATAAATTGATAAACAGAAACTAACAATTACCAAATAAAACTAGTAGAAAAATGAGAAGGAACAAAACCTACCTCCTTATGACCTCCTAGGTCACCAACCAACATAGAACAAAGCCTCCTATAACATGCAGTAGCTGAACATGGACCTTGTATACGAAACAGGACCTACAACGGGAATGATAATGTAGGGGCAAGCACCGAAATGCTCAATAGGAAACACCACAATGTCCATGCCATTCATTCAAAAAAACATTTCCATTGATACAATTTTGAAATTAATCTACAAAAAATATATTTCTTTATCAATAATGAATTTTAAATACAAATAAATAAATGGTCCATTGCCCTCATATTTTAAAACAAGGATCAAGAAGAAAAATAGGGAATTTTTATTTCTTTGTCAAACCTCCACTTAGAAAATCGTTTAAAACCAAAAAGAATACCTAGTTCTCCCAATAAAAAAATATGAACAAAGAAAAGGAATTATAAATGGATAAGGATACAACATTGGTCATACTCATAATGGTGAAACACATAAAATCCTAGGAACTCAGAGGATGACTAGAACATACTATACATGTGATTCATCTTGAAGTATTACCTAACTCAATGACATCATAACGACTTGAGGCCTAGCCATTTCCCTAACTGTACTGGTCGAGGGGCCTAATCCCATAGCCAAAAACAATACAAAACATCCACCTCCTATGGGGAACTAGCAGTACCTACCCTAACTAGTGTAGCAATGGTTCTCAGTAAACCACTTTGTTATTCTATATTCCTATGTATATTTTAGAAAGGGTGTGACATGAAATTTAAACAATGAGCCACATATATATACTTATATCACCACACACAAACACACACACCACACAAACTGTCACCACCCCGAACACCTCAATGTTAGTCCCATACCTATATTAATAATTACTCATAGGAGGTCCCATATCGAGGACCCTCCCAAATCATAATAAACCAACTAGTAAGGAGACAAAACAAAAGAGGGGTTTTCCATATAGTCATTTAAAAATTCCAAATGGGCCCTTAACATCACAAAATTTAACAATTTTCTAGAAAAAATTATAAACCATTTTCCAAAAACATTACCAAATATCATTTTTTTACCTATGTGGCCAAACGAGCCTTACACCCTTTTCATAAAAACAGTCCACTTAATAAGTAATGTCAAACAACCAACCTTCACAAAAAGGAATACATTTAAAAATTAATTTCATTAATCTCATGCACCATATAAAATATAAAGACATTTGCAATAGCCAATGAGGCATATACCACTAATCACCTAATGTAAAAAACACATTTAATGATTTAAATCATCACTTTGAACTACAAAAACGTGTTTACAAAAACAAAATCATTCCACAATAAATCACCAGTCATTTTAAGAGCCAATCATGCCATTTAGAGTAGAAACTAAATGTGCACAACCTGAAAAAATGCAACCCACCTTAAAAACTCACCTTTAAAATCACATGCACCTCTAGACAGTTCCAAAACATAAATCAAACCACTTCGTTTAGTTAAAAAACCTTTTAAAATTTTATAAAAAAATTTTAAAGTGGAATCCAATGCATTACACACACATTACCCATCTATAACCCTTGTTTGTGAAATCTAACATCCACCAAATATAAAAATAGGATGCACACCAATCTAATTAATCATTAAAAATTACACATATAATAAAAATTTTCACATAATTTTGAAACCACCCAATGTCACATAGTTAACCATAGAACCCCTTTTCAAAAAAAGAGGTGAAATCAAACCATTTCACTAAAACCTCATGTTCCATCAACCAACTAGTTCAATGGAAATAATTTCTATAAAATATTTTCACCAGGAAACATCAATTAAAATATAACATAACCATTCTAAGGTAAGGATGCTAATTCTGACCAAGTTAGCTAAAAAAATATTAATGGACATAATGAAATAAAATATTTAAAACATATTCTTAATCAAATCTTACAAAAAGAAAAATGCTTCGAAGAATTAACTATACTGATAATAGTGGTGAGAAAAATATTTTAAATTTTAATTAATAAAAAATCAAGAATCAGATAGGTTTAAATTGAATGTTAGGGAATGGAACACCTACCTAAACCCATGAGAACGCAATGACACATTGATAGAAGGAATAATATCACACTGTGGACCAAACACATACCCTAGATATCGAGCAAAAAATGCAAACATACCACATTTAATTTTAATTAACATTAAATTGAAGATAAACTCACCCAAAATAAAGAAACGTGATTATACTAAAAGAGACCAAGGATGCTAGAAAGCGGAACTGGGGTCGCCCTGGAATAGGGTGGCGTGGCCAGAGCAGGCGAAGTCGACTAGGATGGTGTGCTGCAAGACGAGCGGGTAGGGAGTCGGGTTGCACGGATCTGGGAAGCACCGGACAGGGGAGTCCATGTCGAACCGAGAGGGGGAGGTCGCGCCGGGCCAAGAGAGGCGACATAGGACCGGGAGGGCGAGCCCATGGTAGACTGAGAGGGGGAAGCCACACTGGACTAGGAGGGGGATGTCACACCGGAGTAGGAGGGGGAGCTATGCTAGACCAGGAGGGGGGTTGCTTCAGACCTAGTGGGGGCCATGCCAGATGGAGGTTATGCTGGATGGGTCAGAGCGGTGAGAGGCTAGGGCATGGGCAGGGTGCTTGGGGTGTAGAATAGTGAAGAATAAGGGGGGGGGGGTGTGGATCGCAAATTGGGAAGGGAGGGGGTGATGGGAATGTCTAGCTTAGTGTTTAAATAAATTAAATAGTAATAATAACAACAACAACAATAATAATATAACCAACAAATATTAATAAAGCCAATAAATATAATTGGTTTTTATACATTTTATTTTATGTAATAATTATAATAATATAAATGTTATAATAATAATATTAGTAATATTATTAGTATACAAATTATTATCATTATATTAATCAAAACAAAAGAAATTAATAAAAACCTTAATGATAATTAAAACGATGATTTTATTAAATTTTATTTTAAAAAAAATTATATTTATAATAATTTAATAATAAAATTATTATTATGAAATTAAATAATAATATTAATACCATTTTCACAATAATATTCTTATTATTATAATTTAAACAATAACCATGTTTTTATCATTGTCAAAAATTATTTATCTTTTTTTTCAGTCAATATACTTTATTTATATAAACTATCACAACTTCGCATACCCCAGGACCAAATGCATGGGCACCGCTAATGATACGATGACCGCACAACAACCCAAAACCCATATAAAACATCAAACATCAAAAGAGTTAAAATGGGGACCCAAAAAAAACCTCATCCAAATGATGTTAGACTACAAAAAGAATAAAATATTAGGCATCTTTGGTCAGTGTGTGACAATTATACCCACCATTTACACTTTATGCCCCCATAAAGTCACCAAGACAATAGCTGACACAACTTGAGTCAGTACCCAAACAAAATCATAGAGAACTAATAGCCTTTGGGTGACCATCCCTGTCAAAGGTCACATCCAACAAAATCATGGATGGCTACAACCCGATTTTTAGGGGAGATCGTGGGAGGGTTCTCCCCACCATGAGATTTCACAAATATAAAAACCCTTGAAACGTGAAAAAACCACCCCAGGGGGGGAAATGCAGTAACTCCCAAACAAAACTCATTCAATCTCTTCAAGTGGACTGAACAACATTAATAAAACTTACATGAAATGATGTTATGAAACAACCCAGAACCTAAGGAGGAGAAATGAACTCAACACTTCCTCTCAATTTCATGATACCAAACATCCACATAATGAACACAACTGAGACCAACTCAAAATCAGAATAGGCGTGTCTATTCACAGGCCCACACCATTAAAAGAGATCGAAAAATTAAAAATTCACACTGAGAGAAGATAAGACCGCTTCGATTGTGGGAGAATGCAATAATCATGCCACCGTGACAAGGATGATATTACAAAAGCGATGGGAATAGAATAAAGAATATTTTGAATATTTCCATCCCAAAGCTGAAAACATTATATGGACCGAGGTTTCACACACCCTCACCTACTCTTGACATTTAACAAGATTCACCCCTAGACTTGTGGTTGGGACTATGATGGCTGAAGAATTTCCTGCATCATTGTCATGTATTTGCATCCTCTCTTCCTCAAATACATTGTTATGAATAACTCTTCTTTTAATACTCTCCCCAATGGATTGAATAGTTTCATGATAACAATTCTTAGTAGGGATGAGACAAGGTGGCCTAGAATGCCTGAACTGGCCGGACTAGTCGCATGTGAGAGAATGGTCCAACAAACTAGAATTCGGTACAGATGAAGATCCTTACTGGGCGAGGAATGTTCACCCGATTCGACCCCCACAAAATACACCCATACTCTAAGGACGATGATAAATCCCACCATTACTAGTCCATAACTAATCCCTCAAATATGTTTATGATGGTACGAACCTTAATGACCTAGAGAGTTCCCAACAACCTGAAAGAATGCTATATTTCTAAAGAATACAATTTCCTATAACATAATTCAATTACATAGATATGTTTGAAACATAAAAAAAATATTTGGGAACTGAGTATAACTCATTAATAACATTTAGAGGGTTTCTGGGCAGTCTACTCATAAAAACTTACAAAACACCATCAAAATCGGTCATCAATCCAAAACTCAATCAAATAAACAACACAAGCCCATGGAAACAGGCCCATAAGCCAAAAATATACAAACAAAAGAAAAAATCACTTTTCAAAAAACATTATTTCTTTAAATTTTTAAAACACACCTATGGAACATTATGAACCATCACATGTGCGTTCATAAAATCCCACTTACATCATCTGCAGACTAGTTCTCCCACACACTCTCCACACATACCCAAGCATATGTGACCCTCCATAAAGAATTCAATGGTTCAAAAATCTCATTCCCAAATCAAACCCATACACACACAAATTTTCCTAATCAAAACAATTTCTCTTTAAAAACCCAAATTACTAATTTCAAAACAATTTGTAAGAAACCTTTTTTTCAATTTTCGAAATCACTTTCATTTTTAACAAACACTCACATAAACAGAGTTTAAAATGAATCAAAACCAAGTATAAACCATCACAATAAGGAACTAGTGTCTATGACTAACCTAGAAACATGGTGTTGAGCCTTTCCACATGTAAGTCATAACACTAAGAAGACATTAAACCAGGAATTTGGACTCCACATGGGTCAAAATCCCATTTGAGGCTGCAATGTGAACCAATTTTTTCCCATTGTCATCCCTCAGTCCAAAAAAACCAACGTCAAATGGCTCAAATTCCAGACTACCCCTAATAACTCAGGTCTCTTCGTGAGTGGTGTTGATCAGGAACCAACTCGTAACCTCTCTCCTAAAACCCAAAAGTTATAATCTCCTTCTACTGGACATCCCAAATAACAAGGGCCCCCTATGAAACGATTTTTCCAGAAACCAATTCAAGTCAACCCTAAAATAGGCACCTGATCTGGTCCACGACATGTCCCAAGAGGCATTCAAAATTTCCATAGTCTTACTACTATTTCTGGTCATCAACACTTAACCATTGGGAATGATTTGACCCATGAACAAAAGAAAAATAGATAAATAGAAACTCACAATAGAAAAATAAAACTGGCACCGTAATGAGAATGAACATCACCTACTTTCTTGTGACCTCCTAATTCACCACCCATGTTAGAACCAATCCTCCTCCAACATTGAGCAGTTGAACTGGGAACGTGCACGAAAAACTAAACCTACTACGTTATGATAAGGTATGGGTGATCATCAAAATGCTCAGTAGGAAACACCACAATGGCCATGTCATTCATTCCAAAAACATTTCCATTGATACCAATTTGAAATAATTTTATAAAAATGTATTTCTATATCAACCTTGCATTTTATATAGAAACAAATAACATGGCCTTTTGCCCTCATATTTTAAAACAAGGCCCAAGAAAGAAAACCAGGAATTATTATATCTTTTTTAAACCTTCACATATAAAATCATTTAAAACCAACAAAATATTCATAGTTCTATAAATAAAAAAAATAAGTTCAATGAAAAGATATTGTAAATGGAGAGGTCAATGACACAATTTATACTCATAATGGGGAAACATGAAAAATCATAGGAACATAGAGGAAGACCAAAATGTACTATACATGTGACTCATCCTAATGTCATTCCCTACATAATGAAGTCATAACACCATAACACCTGACCTTCTCCCTAAATGTTCTTATTGAGGGGCCCAATCCCATAGCAATAAAAAAACATCCACCTAATATGGGGAACTAGTAGTACAAACCCTAACCAGTGCAGTAGTCATTCTCGGTAAATATAATGGTTATGATAGTTTCCCATCTATATTTCACAAATGGGTGTCCCATGAAATTTGAACAACAAACCACATATATAAACATTTATCACCACACACACACACACCACAGAATGTCACCACCCAGAACACCTCAATGTTATTCTCATGCCTAAAATAATAATTACTCAGAGGAGGTCCCATACTGAGGATCCTCCCAAATCACAATCAACCAACTAGGAAGGAGACACAACCTATGAGGTGTTTTCCAAATATTCATTTATAAATTCCAAATAGTCCCTTAACATCAAAACCTTTTTCCATTTTCAAGAAACAATTAGAAACCATATTCCAAAAACATTACCAAACATCATATTTTTATGAATGTGGCCAAATGAACCTTACACTCTTTTCATAAAAATAGTTCACTTAATAAGTACTATCACACAACCCAACTTCACAACAATGCATATATTTAAAAACTCATTTCATTAATCTTTCACACCATTTAAAATTAGAAGACACTTGCAACATCCAATGAGGCATATACCAGTAAGCACCTAATGTGAAAACCCCATTCAAATATTTAATGCATCACTTTGATCTTCAAGATCATGTTTACAAAAACTAAATCTCTCCATAATAAATCACTAGTCATTTTAAAAATCCAATTAGGCTATTTATAGAAGAAACTTAATGTTCACAACTTGACAAAAATGTAACACACCTTAAAAATCCACCTTTAAAATCACACACACCTTTAGTCATTTCTATAATGTAATTATCACCACATTAATTACATAAAAAACATATAAAATTTTATTAATCAATTTCAAAGAGGAATCCGAGGCTATTCACACTTAAAACCCATCCAAAAACCTCGTTTGTGAAAACACACACCATATACATATAAAAATTGGATGTGAAAAAATCTAATTAATCCTTAAACAAGCCACATATTATAAAACTTTTTACATAATTTTGAAACCACCCAATTTCACATTGTATAACAAGGAACCACTTTTAAAAAAGAGAGGAGAAATCAAGCTATTTCCCTAAAACCTCAAGTTCTCTAAATCTAACCCGTTCAAATGAAATAAATTCTTATAAATTATTTAAATAAGGAAACATCACTCAAAATATAACACAACCATTCCAAGGTAAGGAAACTAATTCCAACCATGTTAGCTAAGAAAATATTTATAGATATAAAAAATGGAATAATTTGAAACATTTTCTTAATCAAATCTACCAACAAGGAAAATGGTTCCATGAATGAACCATACAAATTATAGTGGTGAAAAACGTATTTTAAATATTAATTAATAAAAATTCCAGAATCAAATATATTTAAATTTAAAAAGAGGGCATGAAACACCTACGTCAACCCATGTGACCACAACAACACATTGAAGGAAGGAAGAATATCACTATGTTGACAAAATGATTACCCTAGATATCGAGAAAGGAAAGAAATAATGACCAATGGAATTATAAGTATTATTAAATTTAAGAGAAATTCACCCAAAAAATAAACTCAATTATACCAAATGAGTCCAAGGCCACTGGCAAGGGGAACCATGGTCACACTGAAATAGGGTAGTGCAGAAGGAGTAGGGGAGGACGACTGCGTTAGTGCACTGTAACCCTAGGTGACACAGAGAAGGATTGCGCTAATTTGGGAAGTGCCGGATAGGGGAGACCATACCAGACCAAGATGGGGAGGTCGTACAGGACCAGGAGAGGTTGTGCCTGATCCGGAGTGGGAGGTCGCACCGGACCAAGAGGGGGAGGTCACACCGGACTCGGAGGGGGAGGTCACGCTGGACAGGGAGGGGGAGCAACGTCGTAGCAGGAGGGGTGTCATGCCAGACTAGGAGGGAAGCCATGCTGAATAGAGGCTATGCTGAATGGGGTGGAGCGGCGAGAGGTGAGGTCCTGGGCAGGGGGCTCGTGATGTGGAACAACGATGAAGAAAGGGGGGCTCGTGAATTGAGGAGGGAGGGGGTGACGGGAATGGGTAGCTTAGGGTTTAAAAATGCAATAACAACAACAACAACCACCACAACAATAAAACAATAATAAAAATATTTCCAATAAATATTAATAAAACCAATAAATATAATTTGGTCTTATTCATTTTATTTTATCTAAAAATAATAATAATATCTATGTTACAATAATTATAGTCGTAATAATATTAAGGGAAAATGATAATAATAATATTAATAAATAATAAATAATTTAATAACAAAATTAATGATAATTAAAATAATAATTTTATTACATTTCATTTTAAATAACAATTTATATTTATAAAAATTTAATAATAACTATATTATTACCAAATTAAATAATAATTATATTACAATTTCACAATAATATTGTCATTATTACTCTTTAAAAAGTAACATTATTTTTATTAATGTAAGATTTCATTAAAATTACTTTTTCAATCATCTTAAATCACTTATTTAATCTATCATCAACCACGTATACACAAGGACCGAATGCATGGGCACCACCAATGATAAAGTGACCGCACACCGACCTGAATCCCACAAAAAATCAAAATTATAAAAAGTTTAACCCGAGACCCAACTAAACCTCATCCAATTGACACAATACCAAAAAAGAATAAAATAATAGGAGTCCATGGTCGGGGGTGTGATAATGTATTTCATTAATATTGTCTATAGACATTGGGTGATTCATTGGAGAAAGTAGGTAAATCTAGAGGAGTCCATGTAGCAACTCCCTTCTTTAAAAGGCTTCATGGAATGAAACTATATTTAATTCAATGAAACAACATGGATTTCTTCATTGGAAGTTACATCATGAATTATCATGACCTGAAACATGATTTCTCATTGTGAGCTGATCATGGGTTTGTTTATTGATTTTTTTAAAAAATAGTCTTGGTTATAAATACACATATTATATTCCCTAAAACATCTTATATGTATAGACCGTTTTAATATTTTAGGTACCTCTAGCCATTTTTTGATTTTATTTTGTGAAGGTCATGTATCAAGTAATTTCTAGTTTTTTACAAATGTTTTTGTTATTGTAAGGCTATGTAGAGTAGGAATATAGATAGGAATATCTTACAGTTCATCCATGCTATCCTAGCTCCCTATGTAGGGGTTCTAGCGGGTGTATCACAGTTGGTTCATGGTTAGTGTAGATAATAAGGGCTCTCCTCCAAACTATGTGGCATGGATATAGGGGATTCTATAATTTGTAAAAATATTATTATAACCATGCTTCCAAATAGTGTACCCTTTCTAGAAGCTCAATGTGGATGTATAATTTGGAACACAATTAAAACTATCCATTTATCCTAGCACATGAAACCATGATAATATGTTTTTAACCCAATGTTTAGTAGAATTAAAATCCCAAACCCATGTTATAACACTAAACACCTAACATTAAATCCTAAATTAATACATTGGATTTAGAAACTTTCAAGAGTAGATTATTTTTTCCTCTAACCTCTTTCCTCTTATATAAAAGTGATGTTGGATGTAATTGATCTCAATTTGGTAAGTGTAACCCGTTTTTTGGAATCAATAACCATTTTTCTTTTTGAGTCATCAAAAGTGATTAATTCCTATATTTTTTATGGACCATGATTCTATGGATTCCTCTTTGATCTTTAACACATTTGAATCTTTATTGGATGTTCCCAATTCAAGTGGTTAACCATTTGATAATGTGACATAAAGGTAGGTGGTTCAATAAGACATTTCCCTACAATTTAATCCATTTTTATTTCGCGAATTCAAATTAATTTCAATTATATTTGAAAATTTGAATTGATCTGAACCTTGATTTTAAAAGGCAGGGATGGTGAAATAGAAACCCCATTTTCAAAGGGTTTAAAAAAATATTGGGATATGTTGAGAAATGATATTATGAAATGAGACGAATTGATGAAATATATTGATTTGGAGTCTTGATGAAATTGTATTAAAATGAAGAATTATGTTTTAGAGGCATGAACTTGATGAAAACCCATGATTTTGTTTTGAAATTTAATGGGAATGTTGAACCATGAAATATAGTATTTGAACTAAGAATTAGGATAGAAATTGAAATGATTTCTCTTCATCAATTGTATGAAAGAACATTTTAGACTATTTAGTTGGTGTATAATTAGAAAAATAACTATATGATTATAAATACCTAGATATGTGGTGATGATGAGGACTTTAAGTAAACCAAATTCAATATTAATTACTTCAATAAGGTGTTGATTGAGTATCCCATCAACTGGAGACTTAAGGATTTAATCACACTAAATGATACAAGATGATTTAATGAGTAGTACGAGGATCCTTCATCTAATACATATTTAAACTCATAAAACTATGAAGATATTTCTTGGTTTTGACATTATTATTATAAGATAGTGATTATATAACCATTTTTTATAGTATATTTTTTAAAAAAATTAATTAAACCTTTTATAATACTTTATCAGTTTTTCTTTATTGAAATAGTTTTTTGATTGAAATATTGAAAATTACCAACAATTTTTTATTTGAATTTAAATTTATCCATAAATGGGTTAAATATCATGGAATTTATTATAAATATTAAGTGGAATCCTCGTAGGCTATGTTTTCATGGACCCTTGATTTACCATTCGATATTTTTATATGTTGCAATACAAAGTAAATGATAGGGGAAATCACCACTTTATGGTGGTGTGTGTTCCGGATTCGGGACCATTGGTGATTATTGGAAGCTACGGTACTATATTCAACTTATACATAATAATTTTGAGACAGTGTCTTGATGGATGTTGAAGCTCTTCAATTGGATGATAAATATTTTGGGTTTTATATCAATATTTTTGTTGTACATTCAGTCTTTAGGAGTATTTTACATACTTACTATGTATTATTTTCACATTTAATGAGCTATCGTGTATAATTTTTATCAAAGAGAAATAATTCCCTTTGACATATTGTTGATTCCGGGTTCTTGTCGAAAACCCCATGGGGATCTTGAATGACCATCGGGCTATGATAAAACTACTTCATGTATCTTTTATTGGGGTATATAGTTTTATTTTTATATAATGTCATTATTTATGTTATTTTTTCATCTTTCCCATTATATTGGTACATATTTTTTGAGGTCATGGTAGATTGTATATAGAAATTTCTAAGATCTTGGGGTAGTTATGTGTGAGTGGATAGAGAGATATCATTATTTTGAGCCTTAAGTAACTCTGGGTGTTTGGGAAAAGAGTCGTTGCATACCAAATTTACATGATTTTATTGTTTTACCTATTTTAGATCATACTATATTCATATACCGATAGTTTTAATTCTATAGATTGTATTTATATTACTTCATCTCTTGATTGAGTTGATGATAAAAGTGTCCTTAATGATGTTTTTGTGTTTTTTATTTATGTTTTGTAGTATCATACCCTAAATAATATGTTTATAAAAACCTTAGGAAGGAGAAGCTAATGAACCATGTAAAGATAACATAAAAGGTTATTAAAATCAAATTGATATCTTAGTTCATGTAGTTCAACATTTCGTATAGGTAGCCATGGCTATTTTGGTTCCTTATATAGTAGTAAAACCATGAAGGTATGAAATTAGAGATAACAATCATGTGTTTTATAAATAAAACCATAATATTTCTAAGGAATGAGTGTTAATCAAAATGAATAGTATTGGTTAAAAAAGATCGAGTGTCTTCTAATGTTATTGGAAACACTTGATTAGATAAAGGTAAAATATTCCTATCACGCATGAGGGATCAACTAGGAGGTGTAAGATTCTATAGTTATGGAGAAGAAAAATGTAACATCCCATGTAAATAAAGAACATGACATTTTTCAAATTTATTAATATTTGTGAACTAAATTTACATTAAAGGGGATGCTATCTTCGATGGCATACCTGATATTCAATAATGGGTTTCTATGAAATCTTACTTTGCACACTAATAATATAATATTATTAGTTGAAAATTTAGTTAACACATATTCATTTTAATGGAAGTAATTAAAAGAACTAACAACAAAATTATTATATTTGTTTGTTAATTGTTTTTACATTTATCCAATAATAGTTAGAGGCTTAAAATGTGAATGAATCTAATTTTATACATTATTTACATTAAAAGGATTATTTACCTAATTTTAATGGTGATCCATCTTTAAATATATTTTTGATCACTTTTATATCGTTCATTTGACAATGTAAAATTATTCTTTAGAATCGGGACATCAAATTTTATTTTGGGTAAATTGTTTGTACTTTTTTATAAAATCCACTTTTATGAATGGTGAAAAAAACTATATTATAATTCAAAAGTGCCATTTAGTGTAATTTATTTACATGGTGAGATTATATTTTTAATTTGTTTTAATGTGTAATTTTATTATTTTTTTACCATTTAATCCAATTTTGGTTATTTTAATTAATTTCAAATTGAAATTGGACATAAACAAGTATCAATCTTTTGATAGTTATTGTTTTTAAAAAACAAGATATTTGTTTTGATAATGGGAATTAATTTTAAATTAATTAATGAAACTTATATGATTTTAATTTGTTAAAATATACATCATATTTGAATTTGGAATATCAAATATAGCTTAGGATGAATTTTTGAAGTTTTCTGAAAAACATCAACATTTGTTGAATAGTGAAACCACTAAGTAGTAGTTAAAAAACTAACTTTTTCATTTAAATGAACTTTTACTACTTCTATGAATTAGATTTAAAAAACACAACATACATGTTTGTTTTTAATAAGTAAATTTTGGTTCAATAAGATCAAAATAATTTTTAGTGAATAGTAAATTATAGTTTTATTTACCAAGATTAATGGTAAATAGGATAATTCAAGGTAAAAATAATTTTATAATAATAATAAATTACCTTAAAACATGTCCTAACATTATTGGTTGAGTCATTTACAACCATGGAAATTTTTGAGTCGATTTTGGGAACTTGTGGACCAACTAGGGGTTGATAATGACACTTTAGATTAATTAATTTATAGTAATTATCAAAAAGACACAAACAAATATCTTTTAGTAAATTAATTTTAACATGGGGTTTTGTAAGTTATCATTTCAACTATAAATATTTATCATAAAGATAAAAATATATAATACATCATAGTAGTTTGTATTATAGTTTTTAAATATCAAATAAATAAAATTATTTATGAGACAAAAATGATGCAGTGTTTACCTCATTAATAAATTATTTAAATAAATAAAATTATTAATATTAAAATAACAAAAATACATATGAAATTTTTATTGGATGATTTTATTTCTCCCATTAGTTATATTATCTTCGACTTTAATTAGTTTTGAACCTTTAGAAATTGAATATCATTATATAATAATAATATATTTTATCACCTTTTTTCTGAAGAGCCCCTCCCCCCTCATAAAAATCCCTCACTTATAACCCATTATTTACACCATTCAAGACCCTTGTTACATCCAACCGCTGCTCAAATAATCTATCAATATCCCTGTATTCCTCATAGAATATTTAACTTAGGCATAAGGCACTTTAAGAGGTCTTTTTTGTTCAAACTGAAGTGAGTTACCTGAATTAAAGGTAACATTTTCTCTTAAATTATTTTGTTTTATTTTTCTTCTCCAACCCCTAAACTCTTTTCATTACATTCTATTTTAACAAAAACAGTATCCTAAATATACTAGGATTTTGTTATGATAAGGATTCTGACTACCCTTACAAACACCTCCATCTAATAAGTAAATAACACATTGTTTCTGTGGATGGTAAACTAACACATCACAAAAGGATGATTGTTTAATTATATCTACCACATCTCATGGTGGCAATTAAGATGGAATGGTATTTATATATTATATATATTGTGTTTATGTTTTATTTATGCTTCTGTATTTTCTATTTATATCACTACATTATGGTTTCTATTATGGGTAAAACATGATAATTTTTTTTGAGGAAGTGCGGACAACTGCACCATCAAAGTGATATGGAGCTTTAATGCCTTATGTGGGTCATATAAAGGATGGATTTAATGATATTATATATGGTATTATACTGGTATTATAATATAACTATTTATCAGTATGATATAATACTATTAAAATACAAAATTTAAATGAAAGTAGTGTTCATGCGTATATACTACTTACTATCTCAATGAACGATGCATTTCATTTGTTTTCTCCAAATGCCATGAACTATTATAAATACACATATATATATACCGGATATATAATATATATATATATATATATATATATATCTAAATCATTTATATAATTTTGGAGAAAATTGACTTTTGGCCACATGGTAAAATTGTATTTATAACAAGTTCATTTTGTTCTATTTTTCAAACATTGATAAAATATCCTATATGAACTCAAATAATTTACGAATTGTTATAGAAAAGTAATAAGTGATATAAATGGAATAATAAACTTGAAAAATGTTCTTAATCTAGTATTAATTAAATTATGTTTATTTTTTAGGATCAAAAAGGAACATATAAGACAAGTCAGACTTCAGGTAAGGGGTTTCTTATCTCACTTTTAATTCTGTAAGATTTCCATTATTCACCACTTATTTAATTCATATGATGTATTTTATACTACCATTTGAAATATATTATCATGATTATCTTTATATTCATTGTATTTTATTAATTATTTTTGTGGTTATTAGCTTTTTGGTCATAAAACTCGATTGATTACAACATGGTAAGTAGAGTTCATCTCATTTATTATTCCCGAGAGATTCATGCAATATTACAAATATTTTATTTTGTGTGATGTATGTACAATCCATGATTTTATTCTTTGTGTAATATAATATAATTTATTTGTATTTAAATCTTAATTTAATGACTCTTCTTTCATGGGGAGTATGATTCATAAATTACAAAATTAGAAAATGTAAATTTCACAATATATTTATTATATGAGATTGATTTTTTTATGTATCTACTTGGGCTTATTTATCATACACATCCTTGTTTCTAAAAAAATTATTCCAAATTTTTTTTAATATTTACTAGACTATGGTTTAAATTCATTTACAGCCTTGTTTGACTTTTTATAAAATGGGTTGAATGTAATCTTTCTACCATTTTAAAAACTGGGAACCTTATGAACTTATTGAAAAACATATGGTAAGAATGTTTATTAATTTATATGGTGGGTGCAGCTATTGTTCGCCGTTATAACATCGTCTAATATTTCCTTACAACATTATAAGAATATTTTATAAATAATTTTTTTGTTTTATAATTATATATCTTTTATATTATTTCAAAATTGAAAGAGATATTTCTCTAAAAAATGTTTTGATTTCATCTATGTCAACATCCTTTGATGGATTTTAAGTTTATTTGAAGTTGATTTTTTATGACACAAAATATCCATATTCTATTGAAGGGTTTGTGAATTGTTTGAATGTGGATGTGTTATTTTTATACCATTCATAGTTTATGGATAATGTATTGAAATTTTATAAGATAGCTTTAATATGAATGTTTATGTTATGTTTAAACCTGTTCATTTGGAGAATTAATTTCCCTTAGTAATTGATTGGTGGATCCCGCTATAGCTCATCGATGAATAGATAGGTCTAATGAGACAAACTAGTGTCTTGGAACAAGGCCTTGAAAAAATCATATTTGTAGTCTTGGCAATAGGCTTTGACTATGTGGTTATGATGTCCAACATTATGACTTCCATTATTATGAGATTAGCTATTGATATTTCATGTTTTTACTCGACTAATAGAATACCAATGACTATGTTTTATTATGACATTATACATTCATCTCATATTACTGCCATAATGTGTTGATGTTTACTATTTGTAAAGGAATGTGTCTTCAATTATTCACCAAGCCTAATGTTTATTTTATATTTCATTGTATTGATTACTATTACTAAGGATTTTAGATCCCCCCTTTATTATGTTTCATTTTCCTAGAATATGAAGAATTTATTTATGAGTGACTTTCAGAAATAATATTGGAATCTTGGATATTTCTAATGGAATAAATTATTTTTATATTTATTTTCAAGTAATAATATTGAACAGTTGTCGGTATCTAGTTTCTAAGACTCCTAAATTGGTCGATCCTTCAGGAAATGATTCCATGTAATCATGCCGATGTATTAACATAATGCGATGGATCTTAGATTTTAGGGTGAGAGTATTAAAGTTAGTATCATAGGAAGATTAGTACAAACCATGGAAACTAGATTTAGAGAAACTCTGATTAGAGAACATTACCCTAAAATAGACTTTGCAGATTAGTATATAATTACTTCCTAGAATTTTTGAAATGTAGAAATTTTTTTGTATTTTACAAGAAATACATCCCTTTCTGGATACGACCAAGTAGAGGTGGCTCTGGTACATATGTACCTAAGAATGAAATCTCTGATAAGGAGTTTTGAGCTTGACCCGTGTTATCCCAGTACACGACAACGGGCCTTGTTGAACTCCTGGATACAACACTCCCAAGGGATATGCTTAGGATAATTTATATTTTCTTTATAAACAGATTTGAATGATTTTAATATAAGATGATAATAAATGGCCGTGGTTAATCCTAAGGTTTTTTAAACTGAAAATAATGTATCATGATATTCTTTAAATTATTGTATGACTATTGTTAGTCACATAATGATTTCTGGTGTTAGTCAATATCTATATTCCAAGGAAGTCATTGTAACTTTGAGCATGATGTACAAGGTGTGAAAAATGGTAGAAATGTGGAAAAATATGGAATGTTGATAGGTGTTAATGATTTCATGTTCATGTAGAATCAGTATTCCAAAAATATTATCCACAACATATATATTAACCAATTTCCAGACTGATCAATTAAGAGAAAAATAATGAATGATAAAAGCACCAGTAGTGGAGACCATGGAGAAAAGAAACCTCAATTTTCATCGTGTAGGAAATGTGGAAGGAGACTTCCAGGATAGTGTCTCAATGGAAAAAATGATTTATGTGGGGGAAAGAAGGACATAAAGTAAATAACTACTGAGGAAAAATGAAGAGTACTATGGAAGAAGAAAAATGGTACCAGGAATCCATTTACTGTCATTTTCATTAAAAGTTGGGGAACTTCCCATTTCCTAATTGAATGCCCCAGTTTATAGGATATCCTCCTAGTCATGGAATAAGCTTTGTGTAAATAAATGAATGGAAAATGTTTAAATGTATTAGTGCTCTTTGTTGATGGGATTATTTTGAAATACATTTAACTTGTATTTTTTACCCTACAGTTTTTCATGTGAAAATGATATTTGGGGAAGAATTATATTTTCTCTTGTGGATATAGTTATAAATAACTATTTGGTTTTAAATGGTCATTGAGTTTGAGGAAATTACAAGTTATTAAATATTGTGATGAAAATGCAAGGCATGAGATAAAATTTTTGGTTAAATTATGTTATGGTTATTTTGAAGAATTAATCCCATTTTGGTAATTTTATAAAATATAGTTTTTAAAAAAGTACAACAAACAGATTGTGGGACAACCTGTCATGCCAGATAATGATGTGGGAATCAAACCCACAACCAGAGTGCGCTTGGGATTTATCACCTACCACTGGGCTACGTGAAGTCCCTGGTTAGTGAGACAAAATTTTGTTATTTAAATTATTTTATTAAGTTGATTTGAGAACTTATGTATAATAAAATGTATTTCCTTTGTATAGGAAAATGATTTGGTGATTAAGTGATAAATTTTATTTTGGAATACGTCCACTCTATTGAGAACACTATATACCTAAGGAAGATATAAAACTTTGGGATTTCATTTGAGGATTTCTGGTGGATTATTATCTATGTTTTTATTATGTATTTATATATATTTGGGTTATTTATTTAAATGATAAACTAATCATTGAGAATATATGATTAGGTTAATTACTTTTAAGTATGTGACATTAAGATTAGTCAATGTCAATTGAAGATATAATTTAACATGGAAGACTACATAACCAAATTCTTATAGGTTTTGGTATTCAATATTATTTTTGATTATATTTAATTAATTTAATTACAATTTTTTACTGAAGGGTATATATTTATCTTTGGGGTATTGTAGATTTAATTTTTGAATTTAAGACTAGTATTTATTCTCTAAAGAATTATTCTTCTAGGGATCATTTGATCTTGTACTAACCAGTTTGGTTTTGGTTAATCTCTAAAGACACGGTAAATATATTTTTTATCCTTTTTGGTTCATGTGATTATCTAGAAGTTGATTATAGCTCTTCTGGTATGACCAAGTCGTCTTTAATACTCATCATTTGAAAAAAGATGAGTTAGTGGTTGAAATTTGTTAAAGAATGAAACTATACTAAAAAAGTAAGTATATCTCTTAATGTTCATAGTGAATCTCATAAATAAATTACTCCACATTATGAAGTGGAACATAAAAAAAAAATCACTGTCTGTTTACTTTTATTAAAGGGAAACTAATGACCATTTATCCCATCACATGATTGGAGTTTGCATATAGTTATCTTTATCTTAGTCATGTTTTCTATCCCTATCCATGAGAACATGACATTTAGTTTATCATCCATATCCACATTTTCTTACATGGAATCCTAGTATGGGTTATCTCGGGTGACCTTTGTACTTCCCTTTATTTCTTTTAAAGTAATATTTTTATTGAATCTTTTTCCAATGTGGGACATTCGATGATGTTTTCAAGCCCAGTTTTAAAATTTTGAGGACGTAATTACAAAAATGGGGTGAAGGATGTGACATCCCACGTACATAAAGAACATAAATTTTTTTAAATTTATTAATATTTGTGAACTAAATTGTACTTTAAAGGGGACACTATGTTTAATGGTGTACCAGATATGCAACAATGGGTTTCATTTAATTCTTACGTTTTACACTAATAATATATTATTTTTAGTTTAAAAGGTAGTTAACACCAAGACATTATAATGGTGGGAATTGACAAAACAAAATAAAAAATCGTTATATATGTTTTTTAAATGTTTTGACCTTTATCCAATAAATGTTAGAGGCATAAAATGTGAATGAATCGTATTTTAAAAATAATTTACATTAAAATGATTATTTACCACCTTTTAATCGTGAACCCACATTAATTCTATTTTTGGTCACCTTTATACATCTCATTTTGAAAAATAAAAATATTCGTTAGAATCAGCACCTCAATATTTACTTTGGGTAAATTTTTTATATTTTTATAATAAAATTTATCTTTTATTAATAGTGAAAATACTATATTTTAATTAAAAAAATCATTTTAATATAATTTGTTTATATGGTTATATTATATTTTTAATTTGTTTTAATGTGTAATTAAAATATATATTTACCATTTAATTAAATTTTATACATTAAAATTAATTTCCATTTGAAATTGGACATAGATAAGTATCAATCTTTTGATAGTTATTTTTTCATAAAAACACGATATTTGTTTCGATGATGGGAATTAATTTTAAAACAATTATTTCAACTTATATGTATTTAATTTGGTAATATAGACATCATTTTTTATTTAGGACTGTCAAATATATATTAGGCTAAATTTTTAGTAGTTTTATGAAAGACATAATTTTTTTATGAATAGTGAAACCACTAAGAAGTAGTTAAAAAACTAACATTTTCATTTAAATAAAAGTTTACGACATCTATGAATTGGATTTTAAAAATCTGACAAACATGGTTGTGATTAATAAGTAAAATTTGGTTCAATAAGATTAAAATAATTTTTGTTGAATCGTAACTTTTTACTTTTATTTACCGCTCTTACTGTTAAATAAGATAATTCAAGGTATAATGAATTTTATAATAATACAAAATTAAATTAACACTTGTTATAAACATTTTTGTTTAGTCTTTTACGACCATGGGATTCATTGGGTCGATTTTGGGACCCCATGGAGCCACATGGGTGTGATAATGACACTTTAGATTAATTAATTTAAATTAAAGACAAAAATGATACATAAAAATATCTTTTATATAATTAATTTTTACATTGGGTTATTTAAGCTATATATTTGAATATAAATATTCATTATAATTATAAAAAAATTTCCTACATCATGGTAGTTTTTTTTTGATTTTTAGATATCAAATAAATAAATTTATTTATGACACCAAAATGATGTAGTATTTACCTCATTAATAAATGATTTATTCAAATAATATTATTAATATTAAAATAACATCCAAAACCTATATAATTCTTATTTGGAGGTTTTATTTCTAATATTAGTCATCTTATATTGTATTGTAACTAGTTATGGACCTTTAGAGACATAATATCATTATATTTAAACACTTTCCAAAAGAGTCACTCCCCCTTATTAAAAGCCCTCAGTTATAACCCATTACTCACACCTCTCAAGCCCCTTGGATCATACAACCCCTAACCAAATAAGCTATCCAGAACTCTCTATTCATCTTATAAGCCATAACATTGGAAAAAGGCACTTCAAGAGGTCCTTTTGGTTCAAACCAATGGCAGTTACCCGAATTAAAGGTAACAGTTTCTCTTAAATTCTTTTCTTTTATTTTACGTCTCCAACCCCTAAACACATTTCATTCTATTATTTTATAACAACACCACTTTAAATAATATACTAAGATGTTTTTATGAGAATTATTCGAACTACTCTTACACAAACCTCCATCTAATGGGTAAGGAACATATTGTTTCTGTGGATGGAAAACTAACACCTCATGAAAGGATGATTGTTCAACTATATCCTACTGCATCTAATGGTGTCCATTAATATATAACTATATTTATATATGATATATATTATGTTTATGTTTTATTTATGATTTTTTATTTTCTATTTATATCATTACATTATGGTTTCCATTATAGGTAAAAGGCAATAATTTATATAGAGGAAGTGTGGACTACCGCACCCTCAAAGTAATATAACTCATTAATTCCATATGTGGGATGTATAAAAGATGGAGTTAATGATATTATATAGGGTATTTTACTGGAATTATTAAATACCTATTTATCAATATGTTTTATTTCCATAAAATTACAAAACATAAATGAAAGTAGTGTTCATTCGTACGTACGACTTAACATCTCCTTGAACGGTGAATTTCATTTCTTATCTCCAAATGTTATATAATATTGTAAATATATATATATACTTGATATTATATATAAAAGATATATAAATCATTTATAAAATTCTGTTGATAATATACTTTTTACCACATGGAAAAATTGTAATTATAACACGTTTATTTTGACTTAAGTTACAAACATCGATAAAATATCCAATATGAACTCAAATAATTAACTAATTGTTATAGCATGGTAATAAGTGATATAAAAGGATGAATAAAATTAAAATATTATACTAATCAAGTATAAATTAACTTAAGGTTATTATTCAGGATGAAAAGCAAGATACAACACAAGTCAGACTTGGGGTAAGGGGTTTCTTATCTCACTTTTAATTCTGTGAAATTTCCATTTTTCGCCACTTATTTTTTTCATGTGGTTTGTGAATAATTCCATTTGATATATATTATCATTATTCTATTTATATTACTGGTATTTTTTGAATGATTTGGTGGTTATTATCTTTTGGTCACATGACACGATTGATTACAATATGGTAAGGTTATTTCATCTCAATTCTTATTCCCCTGAGATTCACTCTATATTGCAACTATAATTTTGTGTGGTGTTTGAACTTCCCGTGATTTTACTATCAGTGTATTATAAATTAATTTATGAGTATTTATATCTTCCTTGTATGATACTTCTTTCATGGGGGGTATATTTCATAAATTACCAAATCGGTATGGGTTAATTTCACAATCTCATTATTATCTGATGTTGTTTTTTACTTAAGTATCTACCAAGACTTCTTTATCATCCACATCCATGTTTCATAAAAATGTATTCTAATTTTTTTACTATTTAATAGACTATGGGTTAATGTCATTTATAGTGTTGTTTTACTTTTTATAAAATTGGTTGAAAAGAATCTATCCACTGTTTTCCAAGAAAGGTACCTTATAACCTTTTCGACCAAATTATAGTAAAAATGTTTTTTAACTTATACGGTGGGTGCGGATATTCTACGTCGTTATAATATTTTCGAAGCTTCAATTACAAGATTTTAAAACTATTTTCAAAATAAATGTTTTATTTTATAATTATATGACTTTTAAATGATTTCAAAATAGAAAGAGATATTTCTCTAGAAAAGGTTTTGATTTCATCTATGTCAACATCTATTGATGGATATTAGGGTTATATGGAGTTGATATATTATGATAAAAATCGTCCGTATTTTATCGAAGGCTTTGTGATATTTTTGACTATGGATGGGTAATTTTTATACCATTCATGGTTTATGAAAAAATTATTGAAATTTCAAATGATAGTTTTAATACGAATGTTTATGTTATGTTTAAACCATTTCAAATGAGGAATACATTAGACTAAGTAAGTGACGAGTGGAGCCTGCTATAGCTCGTTGATGCATCAGTAGGTCTCATGAGACAAACTAGTGTTTTGGCACAATTCCTTTACAAAATATTATTTTTATTCTTCACACGAGGCCTTGATTATGTGGGTATGATGTCCGACATTAACAATTCCATCATTAAAAGATTAGTTATCGATATTTCAAGTGGTTATTTGACTAGTAGAATACCCATGACAATGTTTTATTATGGCATTATTTAGTCATCTCATATTATTTCCATAATTATTTCATGTTTACTATGTCTAAAGGAATGTGTTTTAAATTTTTCACCATGCATAATGTTTTTGATATCTTCCACAATATTGATTACTCTTACTGAGCATTTGAGCTCACCCCTTTATTATGTTTCATTTTCCCAGGATATGAAGACGTTATTTGTGAGTGAATTTAAAGAATTATCTTCGAAGCTTGGATGTTTAAAATGGAATAAATTATTGTTGTTTTTCATATCTAGTTGTAATTTTGAACATTTGTATGTATCTTGTTTCCATGACTTTTAAACTAATCGCTCCTTCGAGACATGATTTCGTGTAATCATGCCAATGTATTAAAAAAATTCTCCGGATTCTAGATTATGGGGTCGTGGCGTTACAAAATATAAATTCATAGAGTGAATTATTTTAGAAATAATTTCATAGTTTTATCCAACATTAATGGTTTCTGAAAATTTTATTGAGTTTCCTAAAAGTCAATAAGGTAAATGAACCATGACTTAGTATGTAAAATGTTTTTTAAAACTTCTCAATTTTATCTTGATGTAGTGATGAATGATAATATTATGGAATTCATATTTGAGATGTGTATTCAATGTTATATTCTTTTAAATTTTTTAATTATGATATTAACTCTTATGAGGATTTTTTGACAGTTCATTGATGGGGGAGATTTATGTGCCATGTATGTTAGGGTTAATGGGAATTTCTCGTACTCCTTATGGAAGTTGTCCTATATCATTTAAAGTAAATAGAATAAAATATGTGTATCATATATTATAACAAAAAAATCATTAAAACCTATTTTGTTTTCTGGAAGAGGCCCATTGACATACTTTTTGTGAGGGAAGGTTCAGTAATTGCTGTGAGTTTATACTGAGGCTCCAAAGATCTGTACTTCATATAGTTCTACAAGATAGTAGTAGAGGGTCTTTCATGTATTTTCTACCTCAGGTAGTGGGAAATGCTAATCAGATACTAAAAGTACCAATTTCTAAATATATTTTTTATGGTTGAAGGGGTTCTATCCACTTTCATATATAATAAAGCATCATCATGCAGTGTAAGAGTTTCAAGTAGAACATGATAAGGGTATAAATATAGTTAGAGGTGAAATCAATATATTTTAAACTTTAAAAAGTACTTTATTTGATATTGGTATATCTTATTCATTCCTAATGACTAATTTTTTAAATTTCATAGGCCATCCTAGGAAGATTATGTCTGATGTCATGGATATTTATATGACCCTCTTGAAAAAGTCGGTATGCTCTCAGGTGCCCCTATTGTGTCTTAACTATATTAGAGATAAAGATAACCCATTTTTTTCTATACATGAAACCAATTAATGTATTGTTTTTGTATAGATTCATTGTATTTTCATAATTCATGGTTTGACTGTTATCTTTGACTGGTATACATAACTTCCCTGAATGGGTATTACTTTTTCATTGGGGGAATTGGACATGAGGTGATGTTGAGATAGACCACTTATTCTAGAGTTTGTATGGGTGATATCTATGTTTTATTATTATATGAAGTGAGGTTACTTGACTATTGATCTTCCTCTAGTTTTTATCATGTTTCCTGACATATTTTGAACTAATTTGTTTCAATTTTTACTAGTAAGAGATGTTGATTTTTTGTAGACCTTTTAAAATTTTAACAAATTATCATTATTCCTTCCTACAGTATGAAACCAAAAAATTGAATGTTCTCATGAAATAGTTGATTGATATATTTAAAAAAGGATTTATTTTCTTGGGAATATCAACTTAGGTGGTGCCTTTACATTTACAATGAAATATGATGAGGCACGTGATGTTAATGTTGATTACTATAGTCTTAATTGAGTCATGGTAAAGGACATTTATCTGATATATCAAAATGATATTTTGTTTGTTCAGATTAAATGATAAAATTTATGAACACAACATTTTGAAATAAAATTACCTTTTTTATTCAATAAATGAGTTATTATGTAATTTAGTTATATAAAAAATGAACTTATTTTACTATTTTGAAAGATTATATCAGTTTTGATTTAAAATAATATTTGGAATCATTACCATTGATAATATTTCCACTATCCAATGATCATATCACTCGTATATATAAAATATTATGATAAATTCCAATCGATACAGATGAAAAATGTGATGTCCTCGACCAATTAGATCGTACCTAATGAATCCCATTTACGAGATCCTATAAGGGAGACAGAATCCCTGGACATTTTTCAGGATGAATCCAAATATGATACTCAAAAAATAAATCATATGCATACCCTTTATGGAATATATTAAATTTCATCAAGATGAAGACAAAAACCATGTTCATCGAACCACCCTGTGAAAATATCGTAGACACAAAGAATAAAATTAGTAATGTTTATAATATTATAATGTTCTACATACCAAGACCCTAAAATAATGATTTTATTTTCATAATTTTTAATTTTTTTATTATTTCTTTTAATTATGAGATAACGGGTTGAATTAATTTTTTTTTTGATAATATGAAATGTAAACTATGTTTTTTCTAGGGAAGGTGTAGTTTCAATCAAGATTCTCTATTTTAATGAAGTGAAGAGTTTATCATGTAAATGATATGTTAATAAAATAATATTTTCAAATTCTTTTATTAAATTATATAGTGAGAAAATTATTATTTAAAAAAATTAAGGTCCATCAAAATGCATTCCGTTAAAATACTAGTAATTCTTCTTTATAATATTTTTTTGCATTAAATAATTATTATTATTGAAATCAACACATTTAAATAATCTAACAGTAGTTTTTTCATAATTTTCATTGACAGTCAAAATTTTCGGGCATAATTATATACGATATATATATAATATGTGTATAATGACATCATATTATCTTTAAAGTGATAAAATATATTCCATAAAGAGTATACATGATAAATATAAATGTCACATTAAATACTAACATTTATATTATTCTGTGTGTAAATTTTTCAATCCTTTATTAATCCCCTAAATACTATAAAATATATTAGGATTTTATAAACTATTCTTTATGAAAATGACTATGTTCCACATTATAATCTTTAATAACATTATGAGACTCATTCATAAAAAATTAAAAATAATGAAAACTAAAAAAACATGGTAAGAATTGTTAAAAAACAATAGAATGGTTCTTAGATTTGATTATATTATTTCATGGGGTCCAAAACCTATGTTTTGGAAATAATAAATAACACCCCTCATTTTCCTATATTATCCTACCAAATATCCCATTTCTATTTAACCAAAATAATTCTACAACATCTATAATATACCTTTATATATCAATATACCTACCATGGTCCCCCATGTTATTAATAAACCCCTTAAATATTTTTAGAAACCCACTCATGGTAAGGGATCATCTTTGTCTCCACTTTATTCAGTAACCTTTTTTTATTTTTTTCCATATAATTATCAATTGTTAATTAATTATTATGTTCTTACATATCCTTCTAACATAAAGAATTATTTGCAAGTGTTTATAGATCCATTTCATAATCATTAATCCTCATATTAATCTTTTAGTAACATCATTCGGTCGAGGAAATTATCATGAGGATTTTAGTGAAAATCGTTTTTTTGTGAATACTCATCTATATATCAGCTCAATGTTATTTTATTTGATGTCGTTATCATTATTTTATATGGAAATTATATTTATGTATCCATTAATTCTATATTAATTTATTAAATGTGACAGAATATGATCATATGTTGAATGATATATATGGTACAAAAATGCACATACCTGATATGAAAGTGACTTGTGGGTTTATTATTATATATCTCTCCAATTAATTTAGTAATGTATTAATCTCATGATATTCCATGTATAGTGAACGAGATGTTATAATAATAACACTATGTTATGAGTAAATAGTTTTTAACCCTATATTATGATTATGATTCCACGTTTTATGTTGTTTCCACATTCATATGTTTCCTGCATGTTACAATCATTTATCAAGTTTCAAAGTAAATGTTTTGGATTATCACCACTTTTATGTCCCATTGTGATGCCTATTGACTAAAATTAAATACTTTATTTATAATATGATTTATTTGTCCCCTTACTGGGCATTATAGCTCTCCAATTTATTATGTAATTTCATAGGTCATACAATATAGATTCAAAATATAAATGGAGCTTTATAGCATGTTAAGGATGTTTTCAATAATGTTACTGTATCCATATATCAATTTGTTATTATATGTATATAATATATCAATGAAACTAGGAAAAAATATTTTGTGATTGTTTTATGTATTCCTTTATGTAATAAATCATGATATAAAGTGAATTAAAATATTGGTTCTCATAATTGATATCAGAGAAATGTCTAGTTATTTTAGGGATTTGGATTATAAAACACTAGTGAAATAATTAGGTATAATTATAAATAGATGAAAAAATACCAAAATTTCAATAAAGTTCATATTAGGTGTTTCCCTAAAAAATACATCCCTTTATTACTACTACAAGTTGGTGGGGCTCTGGCATAGATGTATCTAGAGTAACCAACATGAAAAAACGTATTAAGATAGACTCAATGGTGAACAAGTTCATGAAAATGAGTGTTTTTCATACATAATTTGATAGTCATAGGGGATAAACACTGGTATATTTTGAATCTCATTATGAACCATTATTAAGAGACAAATATTACCCTATGATGTTATAATATATAATATATCATGGATAAATTGGATTGAATTCTTAATATTTATAGGTTAAGGGATATATGTCTGTTGTGATTTATCCCATTAATTTTTAGGGTTTCCCATTTAAGCCCTTAATAGATTAAAACTACTCATCCCTAATTTCCTTTTTATTTTAGTTAATGGTTGAAATTAGGAAGAACCAAATCAACAACCAATATGAGGGTAAATGTGATGAATTCCCAAATGAGATTCCAAACATGATGGGAGATCTATTAAAACATATTTTGATTACAGAAAAACAAATATGAAAAATAATTATTAATAATTAGAACATAGTTGAATTAAAAAAAGATAATTTAGAGGTGGCAGTCATCTCAAGGAAGTATATCTAACAATGGTGATGAAGGAAACTAAATATAATTTCTTTTCTGAAATAATGTTGAATGATGAAACAAGGGATATGTCATAATGTAACTAGGAGATGTTTTATAAATTGAAATATAAGGAATAATATAACCAATTTCCATGGAAAAAAAATTGAATTCTGTGATGGACAGATAAAGTATCAATCTTGGGTACCATTAAGAGTACTATTTTTAAAAGTTATAGGTGTTGGTAATAATACAAGATAATTTCATATTCCAATGTCAAAAAATCATGATGAGATCAAAAAATCTTTATGAACATGGGAACAAGGGATGTCCTATTTTGAGATGGATATAGGTGAATGGGGTCAATGAAAACAATAATTCAATGTTATTTATCTAATGGTTTATTTCAATTCATTTCATAATATCATATCTTATAATTTTTCTTAGAACAAAAAGCCACCTCCAAAAATGATTTAACATCATTAGGAAAAATCTATATGATTATCATTCCACAAGATGATTTTTGTTGCAATGTTCTTCTTGAAAATATTATATTTGTACCTTAACTATCATTTTCATTAATAATATTTATAGAATGATAATCCTTTTATAAATTCATCATAAATTGCCTAGGGAAGGAAATTAACCTCTATAACATGAATCAACATCTAATTCTATACAAGTGATAGGATGAGGATGTAACTCTATTTGAATTATTATCGTAAGCATTAATATTAGTTCCCTATGAAAATTATATCTAGATCAAATGATAGAGAATGAGGAAGTGATCATCTGTGATGACATACCCTATATAAGGTAACTCAATGATGTGTTTCCCAAATAATTGTTTGGTCTCCCTCCATAATGAGAGGTTATGTTTTCAATGGAAATTATTCCAAAACCAATTAACATTTTTAGCTCATGTTATCACTAGAAAAGGGAAATATAAGGGACCTCAAAAAAGAGATATAATTAAATGATGTCTAAGAACAACCTTTGAGATTGAAATTGATTGATTATGATAATTAACTAGGTTATAACATAAATTTTTGAGATCCTTACCAATAATATCTATCCCCCAAACCAATTTAATTAAAAAAAAGTAATCATTTTATTGAATAATGAATCAGATATATGATTAAAAGAGGTGAAGTATTGGGAACTATATATACTTGTTCCCAAATGACCCACATATGGGGAATGATTTTTGGTCTATAACGATAACATTAAATGGTCTTTTGTTGAGTACTCATGCAATATAAAATGGTGATATCCAATTTATTCTACAAACTAATAATCCATGAATAGAATTATCTAACTCATGATCTATAATTTTCTATGGTCATATACACATTAAATATTTTATAAAATTTTCTATATAGGGATATGTATAGAACTTATATGGATTATAAAATCATCATTAATATATTAATATAATAAGAGCTTAATATATTCAAATGAATATTGTTATAGTTGATTATGGATTATGATAGTTAAATCCCTTACCATCCTCGTAATGTATACAAAGTGGTAGATGTTCTAATTAGAAAGCATCCTACAAATATATTGATAAAGAAAAATCCAAGGGGTATAATATTATTGGAAATTTAAAAGATAGATATGTATATAATAAAAGGAATTTAATACTACCTTGATCAGATAAAATATAAAACATCCATTTCTGAGATTATCATAGTGGCTAAGAAGGATGATGAGGTGATACAGAATTGGGTATAGAATATTCTATAGATCAGATATATTGACGACTGAGTATTAATGTATGGACACCAGATATGTAACCCATAAAAATTAGAAATTATGAGGGAAATTATAGATGATTTGAATAACTCATATTTATCTATTCATACCAGATGGAATAATAATTATATAAAATGAAGAGAGAAATTACAAAATTTTAGGATAACATGAAGAGAGAAATTACAAAATTTTTATCTAGATTCATTGATTAAAAAAAATTCAATAATGAATGGTAGAAGTCTAATGGTATAATGAAACCATTGAATATTTGAGTATTTAAATGGGACATCATAACCATGTATTTTATTATATGACTCAAAAATCATCTGAAGGTAATATTTCTATAGGGGTGGTATTTTATCACCATATAAATTCTTCACTTTTCATTATTATCGATGATGATTTATCACATAACCAACATGAAAATATATACATAAGATAAGTTGTAAAACTAAATTTATATCCAATCCCTATAGAATATGATCAATATTTGGGGATTTTTAATGGTTTTGGAGTATCCTTATAAAATCATTAGAACTGTATTGATCTTTTGTGATGTTTATCAACATAAGATAGATGTTAATTTTTAAAAGAATATTAAAACTCTGTATGATATGTGTAGATCTAATTAAATTAATTTTCAATGATATTGTGTCCAATACATCCTCTAATAGAGTTATCATTTAAAAATAATATCTATTACACCAATTAAATTGAACCTGATTAGGATCTGAATATAAAGATATTTCAGAATCCAATATGGTGGAAAAATAATGGGCAACAGAAGCTTTTTTTACCAGATCATATTGAAGATATGACCGATAAGGTTCAAACCACTAATAATCAAATTAAAACCTAATACATTCGATATAAATGCAAGGCAGAAAATAATTTATGAAACCTATAGAATGAGGTTAGTGATAAAGTGTTTCTTATAATGCCACCATGGAAGAAATTCATTAGATTTTGGAAGAAGGGAAGGATTGGTAAAATTCAAAAAAAATACTGATTTAGATCATTGATTTCATTAGAGATGTGTCATATTGACTATTACTCCCACATAATCTATATAATGTACATGGTGTGTTCTATATATTTCTCTTAAAGAGGTACATAACATTCCCCTCACATGTAATAAATCTAGTGGTGATACCATTACAGAATCAATGTTTACATCAAGAGTAGATGGTCAATATCATTGACCAACGAAAAAAAATGTTATACAAAATAAGATATCTCACTTGATAAAATTATGGTGGAAGTACTACAAGTTTGAGGAAGCGACTTGGGAAGCAAAATTCAAAATGCTAAAAATAACCGATATGTGTTTTGGTGAATGAAATAACACATTCAAGGTTTAAATTTCATAAGGTAACAACATGAATTTTTATAAACTAAGTTTCATTTTATATGAAAAAATGCATTATTACGTAATGTAGTTATGGAAAAGAATGCACTAAAATAGTTATTTTTGAATTATATATATATGTAGATTCAAAATAACATTAAATATCATAATTAATGATAATATAACCATTGAAAATATAACATATATAAAGTATATTTATTGGGTTATGTTAAAGTTTAATTTATTTAGATGAAAGAAGTGATGGGCTCAAACAGTTGGGTCGTACCCCATGCTTCAATTTTATCAATTGTTATAAGGGAGATTGAATCTCTGGGTTTATTCCTTGATCAATTCCTTGATGATTTTTCATAGGCTGGGAAAGAATTTTTGTAATTAAAGGATCTTCATTTAAATTCCGATTTCTATGATTATAGAAAATGTCAAAATCAAAATTTTAATGTGTCTCTATGGAAGAACTATATATAAGATTCAAATATTTTTTAGATTATATTTAACTCAATTTATTAATGTTAGAAAATATGGTAAAATATCTATAAAAACCAATTTCATGTCATCTTCATAACATTCATCATAATTTCGAGTTTCGGGTCATGATTAAAATAGTTCGTCTCATGTGGCCTAACTTTTCATTGATCATACACCACTGTGTGATCACCATATATTATAATATAACCTAAAACATGCCCGATGTGTCATAAATGATCAAATTTACCATCCCATCCTATATAAGAGTCACAATTGGAGAAGAAATAAAAATTCAAAACATCTCATTAAAATAATTATGACATATCTAATCCCCCATGTATTTTTCTCAATTACGTGTGGGAGCAGTCAATAGTGAATCTAATTTTTAGACATCCATGAAAAATTAATGTTAAAATCATTCTAATCCCATTAATCACTGATTAAAAAAAATAAATAGTTTGGATGGAATAGTACTAGTTCTTTCTGGTAAACCTTGTGATGGCATCCTATGTACTCGAGATGATTATTTTGAAGAAGAAGATCAATGATAAATTCCATAAGGGTTTTCTTTTGGATGGGGAGACCATTGACTATTATTTTTACACTTTTAAGGGTATCCTATGTTTCTAGAATGGGTACATCATACCTTTTTTAAGTAAAATATAATGTGATGGTGGCTTTCCAAAATTCTCAGTAGGATTTACACCATGAAACCATTAATATGATTTATGATAAAAAACAATGATTATTATGTCCAGGTATGAGAAGATAAATTTCATATTCTATTTATCATGGATTATAATTACCAATAAGTCAAATATAATCACCATAAACCATTATGTTTTCATCATCCCAATAATATGATGACGTGGAATTGGGACCCAATTTAGATGGATTTTATTGTTGGTCTACCCCATACCCCTCGAGGGAAACATTTTATATTAGTATAGATCAATATTCTAAACAAATAAGATCAATTTATTCACATTCATGATACAACCAATGTTTTTTGAAATTTGAATCATTTTTATGAAATATATTGTCATATTTCATAGTGTTACATAACTTATAGTTTTTTTATATTGATCCCTAATTCAGTTCCTAGATATGGAGATTCCTACTTGTGGAAATGAGATTCTCATTCATTAATATATTCTATCTACATTTATTCTCAATTTTTTTGGATATTGGGTTAGCCATTTCGGCCTAGTTGATTTTCCTATAATATTAGTTATCTATCATCCATCATTGTGATTCAATATTGGGGATTTTATATCCAACCATGTAAATATCCCTTTTGTTAGTTTGATATTTGTGGATCATATTTGGTGGTGCCTAGATTGGATGAGGATATGATGTCAATGATTTTATTAGTTTACCATATAATTGTAATTTCACATAGACTGTATAAATATCATGATTATATTCATTGATGAACATTATAGATTTCAGTTGGTGATTGAACATTTTTTATTGTTTCACCATAGTTGGGACACTAATGGTTTGTAAAACAGTAAAGTAATGAACTGAGATACATGAAAATATTTAAGGTTATTAAGAAGATGGTAATAGTTGCTTACCATTTATCCTAACCACCTCAGTTTACATTGATTTATATCTTTTTTCACATCTCACAAATCATAAAATATCTCTTTATCCCAAATAATGTCTTATTACATGGAGTAAATTGATGTAGAACATAATTTTTCTTTGATATAGAAGCCAGTTCTGATCATCAATTTTGAGACGACAACCATTTTTGGGAAGTATATACCATTATTTCATGTGCATTGGTTGTATGGTTTGGATTCTAATGAGACTTCAGAATGTGAGGAACAAATGAGAGATTAGTTTTCTTGTCTAATTTACATGGATACATCATTATAGTATGTCTGGGGGTATGATGTTCCTATGGTGGGGATGTTGTGACATCCTATTACAAACTTTCAAGTACTTTTAAACTATTTTTTAGATTGAGTTTTGTAAGGGTATTAGTTTCTATATTTCTTATTGTCCTTGGTTAATTTTTTTGAGGCAATTCATGGTTAGAAAAATATTATGTATAATTGTATGGTTTACTCAAGAAAACCATTTTAATTATGTGGGGGTTCTAGTGGGTGGTGCATGGTTGGATCAATGTTAGTGAAACTATGAAGCATCCTATAAAAATAATGAGGCCTTGGGCAGGGGGTTTTCCATGGATGAAACACTATTTTTCTAATTATGCATCTAAATGATGAACTATTTTAATAATCCCATTGAGGATTCATAGTAAGGTTCACAATAATTACATACCATGCTGACCAATGTAGGAAAAAGTTAAAGTGGTATTTCAAAAACTAATTTTTTAAATAAAATTATGGTACCATATTTTTATCTTTTAACTCATATCATTCTACCCTAACACTGTAATTTTTCTTTGGAGGATCTAAAAATAGGATTTTTGGTTCTTATAAAAACATTACTATTAGATCCATGTTCTATAGAATGTGACTAATCTCCCTCTTGTGAGTGTATCCCATTTTCATTTAAAAGCCCCTCTCATTTCACTTTTATCACGTTTCATAGTGATGAATGCCCATTTTTTAAGGATATTAAATTCTATAAATTTCGCTTTGTGCATCGTTACATTCAATTCTATTTTAGCAATTTCTATTTTTAGTGATTGATAGTTATAGCGTGTGACCTAAAGGTGGGTTGGTAAGTAATTAATTTCCTTACAATTTGAACCTTTCTTTTATTCTTGGATAGGAATGTATTTATAATTTATTCACTCTAATTGAAATAACTTACAAGTTTATTTTAATAGTCATGGATTGTGAAATAAAAGCATATTTTTCAATGGATTTAGAAGTATTGGTTGTATTTGTAACAAAAATATGGATTTAAATGATTTCATCTAGTGAAATTAATTTTTGATGATTCTTTAGAAAGAATTACATAAAATGAAAAACTAATTTTTAAAGGATTTATCTTGATGAATATACATGATGTCATTTTGAAATTGAAATGGAATGTTGGATCTTCAAATTGGGAATTTGAAATGAGAATGACAATTTTTTATAAAAGTGATTTACCTTGATTTATAGAAAGAACATGTGATCATTAAGTTATTGTGGGTGATTAAGACAATCACACTAGGAAACTCACTCCCTATTAATGGATTGGAAATTCAAACACTTAAATACCAAATTTGACCTGATTTTCACTGATAGGGTGTTGATTAGTAATCCTGATGGCATCATACTTTGGGATGTGTGTACATAGTTTTATCCTTAATGGTTGACATGGTAATGAGAGGATCATAGATCTAGAAATAAATTTATCTTAGGGGATTTTTCATGTTCCTTCATTTTGAATTTATTATTAAAAGTGAGTGATTATTGAACTATTTTTATTCATGTAATTTTATTTTATTAAAATGTTTTTTTGATCGAGTTTTGATATACATTACATATTCTAGTGTAGAAAGAATTTATTTTATTGAATTTGAGAAAATGATCATCAATAAACATTTTTAATATATGTATTTAAGAATAAATGATTTAATTATTACAAGAATACTTATAGAACATTTGGTGGAATCCTACGTGGAAGTTTTTATCACATTCTACCTTTTCCTTTGAAAATATATACATCTTTTTATTCCATTTCTAGTAAAGGGGAAATCACCACTTGGAGGTGGAGTGTGTTATTTATTTATGGGAACATTGGTGATGGTTGGGACCCATGGATGAATAATACATTTGTTGGATGTGAATTATATTAATTTTTATTGATTGATAATTTACATTTATCTTATGGGTGATCCACTATTTAGTTTCAATGTATAAATACTTGTGGATATTTTTTACACAAGGGTTGTTTAGAGAAATAACTATGTATTGTGTTCTCATGTTCTATTTTGTTTTGTTTTTGTTTTTGGAAGACCCATTTTATTTTACTTATTATTGATACAAATTTCCATTTTCTAACCCATGGGTAATTGTAACACTATTTAGATTATGTTAGTGATGTCTTTGGTATTAGAGTACCAGGGTATCTAGGTGAGTTAATGACATTACATATATTTGGTTGTGAATGGTAGATTTTTCTTCCTCAATCTTCAATAATCTTCTTTCTTCCCCAATTGATGTTCCATTTATTGTGGTGGATTCCACATAGTATGTGTTAACCTTTAAAATCCATTTATTTTTCTAATTCAATATTAAATATCCATCATATATTGATATTATATTGATTTTTTAGAGAAATTATATGTACATTCCACCACACATGGAATAATTTGTACAAGGATGAAGAGACTTTTGATTAGTTATGTGAGAAAATATACACTATTATTTTGGGTTAATTTCTATGATTATGTGCACCATGGTGATATAATTTGTGATATTTGGAATATGATTTGAATTTATGATTTTATAATGGAATTGATTGATCATTTTTCATGCCACATTAAACTAAGAGTGTGACAAGGGTGGCTCAAAGACCATTGAATGACAATGTAGTTGAGTTATGTCACTTGGTTGGTTTCATTTAAAGGCATTCAATTTAATTTTATATTGTTGTACATCTTCATGTTACTAAATGGTAATGATTTTTTATAGAATGATATTGATTTAATGTTGTAGACCTTCCATGGGTGGTTACTCATAATTTCAGGTAGGGGTGATATCTGGTATGCCATTCCAAAAATTATGCCATTCCCATTGATTAAAAACTTACATGTATTATTTAATGTAATTTTATTTAGTTAAAATTATTTCAATTCAGATTCCAGGACATCAGTAGAACCTTTTTGAATTATGGGAGGTTAAATGGGATCAGATTACTAAGACAATTTGGAAGGACATTTATTCAATTAGAGTTTGTTATATTTGAGGTATTTGGTTCCGATTTCATGACCAAATGATTAATTCATAATTTACTAGAATGTGTTATGCTGTCATGAAACTCTTTTAAGGTTACCATGAGATTCCAAAAATTCCAATGAAAACATAATGACCATCTAACATGGTATTTTAATTGACCATTTAATTTAAAATGAATGACTGTGTATCATTTTTAATATGTTAAATAATCAACTATATTGACTAATTATATGAATATTCATATTGAACCATCATGTTGAAAAAGGAAGCATTATACCCTTTTTGATGGCTTGATTCCTAGTCACTGATGGGCGAGGACTGATTATATGTTTTTTGACTATCTATTTTTCATTAGTTCCAATGATTGATACTGGATCACATGGTGTGGATTTGAAATCCATTATTACAATGTTTGGTGGTTGATCCAATGTTTTGTGGTTTTATAGACCTAGGACACATATGCCTATGTTTTTTTGCATGTGTTTTTTCTAGTTATTATTATTTTTTATATCATGTGATTTTTTATCGATAGTTTATAAAATTTATCATGTTTTGATTATTTTCTTATCTTAGAGTTGAATTTATATGTTGAAACCATGGAATGTCCTCTCATGGTGAATGTGGAAAACCTCTATTTGGTAAAATTTAGTGTATCCCTTATGGTGGGGTATTTTAGTCATTTTTTTGGTCTACCCCTTTGAGGGGGATGAGTGTGGTGCGGATGAATGGATTTATATCCATCATAAAGATGAAGCCAGTAAAATATTAGCTCATCCCATCTTAGTGAGTTCCTAACTACTCGATAAAGTATTTTTTTAATGTATAGATGTGATTTAGTGATTATATGTTTTTGATGAACTTTTAATGTATTTTTGTTTATTTCATAGATATTCATATCACACGCACCTTCTCTATATTAATAGTTATGTGTGGATCATTGTTGGTGGTGTCCTAATATGTTTCACTTAAACTGAGATCTGGAATCCATAACACATGGGTAACTGTGTATTCATCAATTTTTATAGTTACAGGTTTGGATAATGCCAATGTTGATCATCTAGTGGAAAGGCACGTCCTGAGTCTAGAGTATTAGAATATGCAAGGATATAGTTTTATAGAATCTTGTAATTTTTTACCAATTATTTGAATATTTGATTGATTGATAGGGTGATAAATTGTATTTTTTTAATACGTTTTCTGTTTATATACTATTTCATCTCTCTCTCTCTCATAGACATAAAGACACACACACACACATAGATATATATATATATGATTGCATGTTTTATTTTTCATCCATGTATGATGTTGTATATTGTCATATGCTAGCTAATGTATCAATTATTGTATACTATGATGGATGGTATAGTCTTTCCATTAATCTCAATAGAACATCATTGCTAGATGAGATTCATTATAATATACAGTAGAGCAATTGACGTTATTTGGACTTATAGATCAGACACAAGAGGTTTCCTTATTTCATAATTTAGAATGTTGTTTGAGAGGTTACAAATGAATATATTAAAATTTCTGAGGAAAATTAAACTATAGAAACCAGAAAATATTTTATGAGGGTATCCTAGGATATCGGGGGTTGATATTTAGGTTCATAGTTTATTATATTAAAGTTTTATATGATTTCACATCTTTTGAAGTACATGGATTTTACAATTTGTGATTTTACAAGGGTTTTACTCTTTAATGTCTTGGAAATAGGCATCACATGCATCATAGTTGGAACATAGGGCTTAAATACCAAGTTTGGTTTTTTGTGTGACTGTATTAATAATAAATTGTTAAACATCTTAGTAAGAAATGTACTATGGTTTCATATATGTGTTCTTTGTGACTTTACATTGAATGGAATATAATTAATATATACTTTTCATAATAGGTCATATGAAAATCTGGTGTTTCACACTTGGAAAATGATGATGGTGGTAATGATGGTGAAAAAATTATATTTTTCGTGGAATAAGTTGTGTAGTGTATATTTTTTTGTCATTTTAGACATTAAATTTCTTATTAAGAACCTTGTTAAAGAAACCTATATATTGGTCTACATAATTAATGTTATAACTATAGTCTATTTATATTTTACTATATATGTCATATTTATATTCAGATTAACCGTACAATGAATCCACGAAAATCAATGTGTCTTGTCTATGGCAGAATCCATCTAAAAAATTCCATGGATATGTACCTAGAGGTAGTTTTAGGAGCTGTAACACTTAGTTGACCCCTATTATTGTTTTTTATATGACATGTTAACCATTTAATATGACTCTTGTTACTAGTGATTTGGGGTCTAGTGATACCTAATGGTAAGCAAGTGGTTTTTCCATGTTAATTGATTGTCATGGTAAATTCCTTAGTGGTTCTTTTTTTAAATACAACATACATGAGGATGATGTTTGAATGGATTAATGTATGGTCTTGAAAGAGTCCTCACAAAAAAGGATTATAGAGCATATTGATTTATATTTCTCATGATAGAAGGATAAGATTCAGAGTTCTTGAATTGTTGTGTCATCATGGTCTGGGAAAGGTGATGTCTAGGCCAATGCTTTGGTAATTAAATATTCTGGAATTATGATTTAAAATCCTTAGTGTTAATTCCTATGAGGTTTTTTTTCATGGGTGCATTTTTAGCGATTTTAACCAACACCAATGTGATTGGTAGTGGGTATAAAATCTGAAAAGAAAGGCATTTCATTTTCCAAAAGGAGGGATAGGAGTGATCTGGATTAGTAGAGATAGAACCATAGGACATGGAAAACTGAAGGGAATTTATTTTGGAGTGAAGTCCCTTGACTCATAATAAAATCACTATCTTAGATAAATGAATTATTGTTCCAGGTCTCTTCAGGAAGATTGAATACATGAGTGTTTATTCCAATGGACATGCATGAAGTATGTGGAATTAGTGAATTGGGGTGGTTTCCAATCCATTGAAAATGTTATATGTTTTGGGGAGGAAACGAGATGTTTTACTAGTGATACACAACCAATGGTTTCAGTTCAATGTCATGCTTATGAATAGAAATTATTTTGTTGTCATTAATCTCTTAGGGCATCATGGAGAAGTGGAAAACACTTACTTTTGTTTCATTGTGGATTATGATGGTATTTTAAATTGATCAAAGTACTTTTTCATGATTCACATGATTTTTTATTTAATATAGATTATTTGGTTTGAGTTTCACCATAATTAATTTAATGTGAAGATTCGGGTTCTGAACTCATAACCTACACCTAGGATTCACTAGAATTCTAAAAATAAAAAAATGGATAATTGGATTTTATTGATTTCGTTCAATGTAATCCAATTTTTTGTGGTTATTTGTGCTTTATTATAAATTTTATGGATGATAAATCATTTTTTAAAAAATTCCTTTAGTGATGAAAAGTAGATGTGCAAGTAGAATTGTGTGAGTGTTTTAAGCTAAAAATAAATATACTCCGATCATGAGGAGTATTGACCTATCATGTGTGAAATGGAATCAACAATATAAACGAACATATCTATCTATAATACCAACAATTGGATGATTATGGAGACTTTAGAAGACTGATCAAAACTAGAAACGAGATTTTGCTATACCATTTTGAATAAATGATGTGTGGTTTAGATGTATCAATGGATAATGAATAGATAAGGTCTTCAGATTCAATAGAACACTGGGAATCAATTGGGGGGATTCATGTTTTTGGTGAATCAATGGAAAATTGAGAGCCATGTGGCTAATGTAAGCTTCTTTTAACCAATTATGGTGAGGTTAAGACACAATTTAATATTGGATCAAATTTTTATTAGGATTATGGAATGATTTAAAGATAACTATATATCTTAAGGCAATATGATCAATGGATTCAAGGAGTGTCAACTATTTTGGATGTGTACCTTTAATGGAAGTCATATATAAGAATATTGAGTTGGATTTCAATGTTAACTTGGAGTCAAGGGGTTAAGAAAACATCAAACTCATAATATTAGGTATTATTGAAGTTTTTCCAAATCAATTGTTATTTTTTTAGAAATATCATCTTGATCAAGTTTTGTTTGTTCATAGAGACTAATTTTTTAGCTGGGAACTGGAAATAATGTTTTTATTCAACCTTTAACCAACACCTTGCATTTACCAAGTTTATTAGAATTGAAATGCATTGGATTTGTCATTGGAATACAGAAATCATATTCCAATTATCAATTCTTATTATGGTGAGCTTCTTGAAGATTCATAAAGATTTAGTGGAATACAGTACTGTGTCAATTTTGATAGTAACATTATTGGATGTCTCGAAGATGGGTGGAAATGAGATTTTGGATTGGATTGTTATTTTAATAATTAGTATAAACCGATAATATTTTGATTAAATTTTGGGTATGATCCCTACAATTGGGTTGTGAGTTGGACTTTGGTGTTGGATCATAGATAACTTATTTTATAATGCATGTTTTTCATGTGACCACTCATTCTAAATGAACTGAAATTCTATAGTGGGGTGATTATAATGATTAAAGTTGTTATGGGTCATAAATTTATTGGGAAAAGTAAACATTTCCTTTTTTGTTAATGGTCCAATTTGAGCTCTAGTTGTCAATTCAATAATATAATGGTTTTATTTCTATAAATATATTTTATATAATGGTTTGAGATGTTTGGTGGTTTAGGGAGATTACATTTGAATATTGAGGGGTTATTTTAGTAAATAAGTGTTTAAAATGGATTCACAGGGTTACACTATCTTTTAGGATATTAACCATTATGTTTGTTATCTCATGATGTTTAATCCAAAATTCTCATGATTGGAAACATAGTTTCACATCCTGAACTACTCATGGTGTGTTTTAAAGATATTTTATATGAAAAAATATTAGTCATTATCTCCCATATTCCATTTTCCCAAATATGATACATGACTTTGAACAAAAAATGATGTTTTTCGGGCAACACACTTAGATTTTAAGAAATATTTCTATTCAAATAAATCTTCTTCTATTGATATATTTTTTTATATAGAATAAAATTTTTAAAAAATAAAATACTATTAAATATTTCTTAAATATATCATTTGTTAATAAGAATACTAAGCATAAATATTATTATAAAAATCATGAAAAACTATGCTTTCAAAGTGTCCATAAATTGAATTAATTCTTGACTAATCCATTAGAAATGATACCTTATAACCATTTGAAGATAATGATTTTTTTTGAAAATGTATTTTTATGCACACAAAAAGAATTTATCTTCTCATATTAATGAAAATGAATTTTTTAATAATTGTTTTTTATTATATATATTATGTGTTATCAAGAAATTAGAGAATATGGAGGCCAATTTTATTCTAAAAACCTATATTTTTTTAAAATATTTTAATTCATTCTACACAATTATTTTAAAAATAAACATTTATACCATTAGAATATATTCTTGAATAAATGAACTTCATTTTTTAAATAATTACATTTAAAATATCTTTGAGATAGTTTTGGATAATTTTTTAAAAATTTAAAAATTTTAATGTATAGTTAAAAACAACTGTTTGTTAAAAAACTAAATTATAATATGAAGAATTTATAGGATAAATTTTATTTTATTATAGTTATAAAATAAACATTAGTTAAAATATATATCTATTAATCAAATTGAGGTCATTTTAATAAATTTAATATATATTTATTGAGTTTTTATAATATTTTCTAAATTTTCTATTGGGAATTTTTTTTAATATTGGTGGTGTTAATAATTAATTTAATTCTACTACTTCTATGATTTTATATTGTGAAAATATATTACATATTTGGAAATGAAATTAATTTTTATGATATAATAGGCTCATATTAATTTCAGTTCATAAATATAATTGAATATAATAAAAATTATATACCACAATTAATGTTAGAATGAGGTTTTATACGTTATATGTGCTTGTGTTAAAAGTAATCTTACATACACATATTATCATTATTTTACAATTGAATTAAAAATATAGAATAAATGGTTTTTAAATTACTAAATTACACGACTTTTAATTTTAGTCTAATAGGATAAATCACCTATATAAATAAATATATAAAAGTTACCATAGTGGAAACTAAAATGGTAAAATTGGGTAAACATAAAGGATGGAGAATAAAATGTTTAAAAATGTGTTTTTATTTGTTTTTTATGAGTATTTGTACAATATATTTAATATAGTCCATTATTTATCATTTTTGGAGGCCCAATGGTTTATAGGTACTTCCATTTATTGATTAGATCTGGGTATTATAAAAAAGGACACTCATACCGCATTAAAAAAGCCACCTTCATACATCATTTATTTCACAAATTAAGAACTTTGGATTAGACAAACCCAACATAAATCCACCCATAAAATATATTTATATGTTTGAGAGTTTCTATTAATGCCATAATACCAAAACTGTGGTCCATAATAAGAGATACAAATAGAATTATTCTAAGAAAAAGTAATTGTATTCAGTAAGCTCTTTATTTTTTACTTAATATCTTATCTCTTTAAATCATGTTATATTAACTGAAATATAATAAAAAAACCTCTAGAATATACTGATTTGTTATTATGTATATAAAATATTATTTTTACACCTTCTCTTCCATCAAAGGGAGAACATAACTATCAATCATGAGTAGGGTGGACTATCGACTCGTGAAATGATGCAATTACTTTCCCTTCACCACTGCTCACAACTGGGTATACATATGGATTTAATGTTTATATATAAAATATAAATATTATTAGACATCATGAATGATAAAATCACATATAACTTATTACTTTATTTTATGTGGTAATATGATAACATCTCTCGAGTGTACGACCGATTATTGCCTTATGAAGGATTGTGATTCATTCTTCACTTAAATATTTTATGGGAATTAATTGAGAATTATTTAGTGACAAAATGAGATATATATATATGTCATAAAAATGATTCTGAACTGGAATTATATTATTTACATTAATTTAATTTCATATATTTCGAAATGGAAACAATTCTTTTAACAAATCAACCTATGTTGCCCTAAAATATTGCACCTAACACAATCTATTACATACCTAAAGAGAATTTTATATCCCAACTAGTTGACAAAAAGAACATGGACATCAAAAAAACTATAGAGAATAATTTCACCAACCTGAAGAAACACATGGAATATATATACAGAAACTGATTATAAATAACATAATGTTAATAAATATATTCCATAACTAAAAGAGAGACAACATAAAGAACGACTATAAAAGTACAAAAAATTCCACGAGAAATTTCCTACATCAACGGTCTAAAACTAGAAAACAATTTCTTGATATGGAATGAACAAACTCTGACAATCTAACCACCAACTACCCAAATCAGCTGACATGAAACCTCACCACCTCATTATGGCACCTTCCATTTCCATATGTTGGAAGACATACAAATTTCAACACTCCAATTAATATATGCCCAGGGTGTGAGCTAACATGCTCAATTGGATACCGCATAGGTTTTCCATAATTTGTCTTTGTATAAAAATTACTTTATGATCATTTTAGTGGAAACATGGTATGATAATAAGTAATGATGTTATATGTAAAACATGGTAAACACTTCCCCTTTGTCATAGTTCTAAATTAAAAGCATGTATATCAATGTCAACACATATTTTCTACAATATATTTTTCCACTAAAAACATAACTATCATGGTTAACCCAATATAGGAAAGTAATAGAAAATAAAACCACATGTATCATCATCAAGGATAACTATTGGTCATACTAGAAGAATAATCCTACAATAACAATCATGTTCACAATCCACCTTTTAGAACATAGGCATATAAAGGAGAGGAATAACCTATTAGTAACCCCACAATATGGTCAATATCAACCCCTTATAACTAAATTCCTATGAAATAAAGGAAATTCCCATGATAAAACCTCCTGATAAAAAAACAAATAGATAATGGCCTTAGGCTAATCATTCGACCTTTATAATGAACATCAGATACACCACAACTAATAAAGGAATAACCTATGAAATGAGATCTCACAATAGATCATTGAATAAGAAAAAAAGAATAAAAAATTTAGATCAATGTATCCGGTGATGCAACTTATGAGAAGTTCCATGATCAATGGAAATGAAGAATCATAAATAATACTTACCTGTAGAGATTCATGAAAAATGAAATGAATATCGAATGATGAAAGGATCGATTGGGAAGGAATGATGTCTCTAGAAATCAGTAGACATGAACTTTGGTTTGTGAGAAATGGACAAGACACATCCAAATGGAATTAAAAATCCCATATGATTCTCTTAGTATTCCCTAGTTAGTGAATTAAATGATCTATAACTCCTTTAATAGTCATGAAATTCCATGTGGTTAAGTAGGCCAAAAATCCATATCCTTATATTAAAAATCTATTATTTAAAACATTAATGATGTGATACAGATATTCATGTCTTGTAACATTTCAATGAATGAATCCCTTTCATGTATTTGACCTAGAAATACTTACACATCATGAAAAATACTTATATGGTGTGAAATACTTCTACATCATGTAAGAAAAGACTAGTTAAAGCTGAGTTCAAAAAAATCTATAAATTTGACATTTTAGGTATCCTATCAATTCCTTATCGGCACTATATAGAAAATTAGAAAATAAAATCCATGAGGAGGATACCCGAGTACCCAATAGATCGGTAATTTTATCTTTAAAACATCACACTATAAAGAATTTACATCCCCGAGAAGTCATGTGGAAGATGAAATCCATTGAAAAAAAGATGAGTCCATTGCTCCCTCATAAAATACTCATATTACCAAGCCTCATGAGAATATTATCCATGTTTCCAATTTACACTAATCAATATAATCAACATCCAATATGAGTAATTCACTTGAGTGTCAATAATTTTAACTAGATTCTCCAAAATAGAAACATATGTCCCTAACTAAATTTTTCACATCTTAGAATGTGAGTGGGAATAAGATGATACTTCTTAAGATGATATATATGGAAAAAATCATCCATATCAAACAACTGAACCAAAAATTCTAACTGATAATAAAAAATATCGAGCCACTTAGTGACCTCAAATTTCTAACATATCTCGAAGATAACATTCCCTATTTTCAAAGATGATGTTGACCTAATTGAGGATAAAATTTCAGGAAAACCATGTCATAAAAAACACTTGAAGATGATGTCTCTGATCCTTTTAAGTTTTATATCGACTCTAGGCTATTAAAATATATCATGTCACATCCTAAAAATTCTTATACTTATTCACAATAAAACTTAGTCTAGCCAAAGATTCTTCTTTGAACTCATCCTAATAAAGAGGTAACCTATTTTGGGGAACACAAAATGCCTCAAAGGTAGCCATTATGATTGATTATTGATAATTATTATTATCTTGAAACTCAACCAATACTATATGACTATCGCATGATCCACTAAAATCCAAGACATAGGAATAATGAATATCTTCCCAGATCTGAATTACTCACTCTTTTTTCCCATCTATCAGTTGATGGTATGTTGCTATCAACATGACCTAAGTTACCATTCCCCCTTAGTGAATAATATAAAACCTACATTTAAACCTTGGATCCCTATCCAAAACAATTATAGACGGAATCCCTTGTAACATCACAGTCTCCTATAGATAAATATTACCCAGATCATCAACCTTAATAATATCCTTGATTAGAACAAAAAAACTAGACTTCATTAACTGATCAACAACCACATTGAAAAAATAATCCCTCGAGGATACCATGGTAATAGAACCAAAAAAATCCAGGTTTACTCATCCCATTTCTTGATCAGAACTAAAAGAAGGAAAAAAATAAAAAATTAAGTTGTTTTCTATTATTATTTGGAAGGTCTAACAATGTGATACATAATTTGCAATTTCACAATTTATACCCCTCCACCAAAATCGTCATCTCAAGTATAACTACATCTTCTTAGTGCATGGATGAATGTCACATAAAGAGATTTTATAATTGAACAATAATAAATGAAATTCCCCAACCCCAGTCACCCAAAGCTGGTTCATTATTTTAATAAATTGACATGATTACAAGAAATCAAGTCCCAAAGGACCGATCATTTTAGTAGTCTTAGATAATAGATTACGTACATGAATGTTACATTACCAATTCAAACATAAAACAAAACAAAAAAAATCCATTGAGATGGCCATTATTCTGCTAGATTAACCATACATTTCAATCATAATACAATTCTTGGAATCCTGGGAAAACAAAACATATGTAATGGGTGATCTTAGATACTCAGTAAAGGTAAATCATTTAGTGGAATCTATAAAATTTTAAAGTAAAATGTGTAATATAAAAAAACCTTTAAAAAATAAAATTGAACACAATATGGAAAAAATAAATCAAAAATTACGATAGCAACATGAACTTGGATATTCTACTAGTTGAATGATCAATTGTAATAAATAATTTCATAATGGAGTAATTCATAACACCGGACATCATAACCATGTAGTTAAGGCCTAGTGCAAAGACTATAAATAAAAATTTTGTAATGGCCTTATGTCAAGACACTAGTTTGTCTCATGAGACCTACCGATGCATCGAGGGGCTATAGTGGGCCCCACCTGTCACTTACTTAGTTCAATCAATTCCTCATTTTAAAAGGGTGAAACATCACATAAACATTCATATGAAAACTAGAATAAGAAATTTCAATACGATAACTATAAACCATGAATTGTATAAAAACATCACAACCATTTTCAAACATATCATAATTCATTCAATACAATATATAACATTGTATTATAATAAATAAACCATAATCTGGAATAATATCCATAAAAGGATATTGATGTAGTGGAAAATGTCCAGTAAAATTCATTGAGAGGAATATCTCTTTTCATGAAATCATTTAAAAGACACACAATTTAGAAAAGAAGAAATTTAAACGACATTTTTGAAACAAATTGTCGCATACCACATTGTAAATTTTTTATGAAATTAAAATTTTACAATATTTATGTCTATATATATTAATGCATAAAACCCTTTTGGAAACATGGACATTAAAGAAAATGATTTAGAAGATTAAATATTTCAACTATTTAAACTGATTTTTTAGTTAAATTGTATATTAAAAAGAATCTATTTGAAAAATCATTTACAAATCATGTACTTGGATAATAAATATGTCCCAGTAAAAAAATACACATAAAAAATATCACATAATAATCATATTGGAGAATTAATCCTTACCTTTTACTTTCCTTTAGTTGAGGGTACATTTAACCGCATGTATAATGACCAAATTATGTTATTAAATAATACCAGAACCATATTATTATTTATGATATTATATATGATTTATTTATGACTTTATACTACTCATTAATACCACAAAACTAGGATTCCATAGAACCACTATTTAATAGTGCTAAAAAAGCACTTATAAAGGCCCCTCATTATGTGCACTTTTTTTAGACCTTTTAAGGAAGACCCCCTTATCAGTGCCTTTTTAGAAGGGATGATAAATGGAGGCTTTTTCAATGCTTTTTCCTGGATCTAATAAATTTCGAAATACAAATTCCTAAAAAATAATATATTGTCACATAAGTATATTTATATTGATTTAAATGTAATAGAATTTTATAACTATGTTTTAGATTAGTATAAATATACTATTACATTTAATATATAAACAATTTAGTGAAAATTTCATTATAATTTTTTTATTATTTTATTAATTAATAATTTTATAATTATCTTTTATTAATAATTATTTTGTAAAAATTTAAATACATAAAAATTCCAAAAAATTAATAAAATATCTAAAATAAGTTTAAAATGTAACTCAAACATAAAACAGCCATAACATTTGATTGTAGTATCCATTTGAGCTCTACTAAATATCGAATTGAATATTGTGACAAGGTCTATGCTATAGTGATTGATGGGAACATTCTGTCACATTTTCTAAGGCCCAAATAGCCCAGAAGGCATCAAAAATTGGGTTTTTAGTCGAGATACCCTGATTGTTTACCAGTAAAAAATGTATAACTCCTGATTCGGATGTCCTCAAGGCCTATACCACATATAATATTGAATATTGTTTCATTTTATTTGATTTGACTAGTTTTGGAGTTGAAACAAACTTATTAATTCAAATTTGTTGTCATTTTAACATTCTATAGATTTTCAAACACACAGACACAGATATATAAATATATATTTATATATAAATATATGTATTTATTCATAAATTTATATATCACTGTGTGTGTGTGTGTGTGTATGTTGTATACCTGAATGTATGTATACATGTATGTATGTATGTATTTTTTTTATTTACAAACCAACATAAAAAACAAATTTTATAAATGTATTTAAAATAAATATTATAAATATAAATTAATATATGAATAAATATATATATATACTAATATAAGAATAAATATATATGTTTTAATATAACTAAATATATTTATAATAATATGAATAAATATTAATATACGAATAAATATTATTACATATATATATATATATTTATATATAGATACATATTAACATATGAATAAATAAATAAATATATATATATTAATATATTAATAAATAAATATGAATTAATATGACTAAATATATTTATACTAATATGAATCTATATTAATATATGAATAAATATAACAACATAACAATATATATTTATAGAAATAGATGTATCATTAAATAGAGAAAAAAAATGGATTAGTGGTAACGGTGTAGGTGTGCAAGTTGGGAGGTCGCGGGTTCAAGTTCTAATAGAAGCATGGAAGGGTGAGAAGGTAAGGTGGTGTTTTGCCGGCATGGGTAGTGCGCCGAAGAGTGGGAGGGGGTTCGCCTATATCTTATAAAATGGTGTTAAAACGCTTTTAAAAGCTCCCCCAAGCATTGTATTTTATTTTAAACTTTTTTAAAATTTATTTTTACTTTTATCTGTTCTAAAAAATGTGCTGATAAAAGGGAACTTTTTTTAGTGCTAAAAAAAGAAATAATAAAGGACCACTTTATGAGTTTTTTTTAGTTTTGATAAAAGGGACCTTTACCAGTGCTATTCTAAGCACTGATAAATTTTAACCCCCTTTATCTTCGCCTCTATTAAATGATATTTTCTAGCATTTTTAATGAACATTTCTAGTGAAAATAAAGGGCATATTTATTTAGTGAGATTTAATAATAATTTCCATGTTAATATAACATTTCGGGCAATAATCACTTTCTTTATCGTTCGTGTTTTAGCTTATTATTCATTATAGTATCACATTGATCATGACATATATAATTCTAGAATATAAAACATGATTTATATATCATATAAATTGAAAATATAAATATTTATCATAGATTGATATATGCAAAGGAAACACCATTCATGGAGATAATAGTCCACACATACGCATGAACATTGTTTCTGTTTTCATATCGAATAGTATGGAAGTAATTAAATGAAATATATTTATCTAAATATATATATTATTCAGTATCAATATTATTTCATATATATCATACTAAATCAATATATATATATATATTATTTAATAGAGATCGTTAAAGATGAATCTCATCGCATCGTGGATACGGTAAGAGATATGTACGCACGTGCGACAATATCATTTTATAGATGGTAAAAAAGTATTAAATTTGATGTTAAATTATATATACAGAATCATTACCATGTCATATTAATTATTTAAATTAATTATACTCATTTTAATTCCCATCCAAATAATATAGTGTTCAATAAAAAACTACACCATGACTTGGAGACGGAAAGCTATAAATACAGACATATAGTGACTTTCTCATTCATATGATAGATAGAATAAAGAATATTGTTTTGAAATATTTAAAATAAAATCTCAGTATTTATAAGTTACTAGAGTTATTTTTTTATGAAAATAAAAATTAAATATGAAGTGGAAGAACAAGAAAAGAACATTGAAATAGGTGAAGATATAATTTCCTTTTTGGGGTGAATCTATTGAATTTGAAACAATGTGCTCCAGAGGTAGGAATAATGATGAAAGTAACGACTATAAAATCAAGTGAAGGTAGTTGGGAAGTGATTTGAGAAGGGTTTAGATGATGCAAATTAATTTGGATTAGTGAATTTAATAGAAGGGGAGGTGTCCCTTTATTAAAGAGGTGAGGGACACTTTAGAAAAATCTTGAAATATTAATTTATTATAAAACAAGTTTTGGTTTCTAATGTCTCCCAATAATGTTTTTGGAGTATAAGGTGGGTATGGGTCTTAATAGTCACAAAATATAGGTTTTAGACATGTTTAGATGACCATATTAACCTCATCTCTTAGATTTAACTGTTAGTTAAATAGTTTATCTTTTACCATGTCTTCTTGTATTTTTAAATTAAATGGTTATTAAATTTACAATAAAAAGTCAATAAAACCTCAAGATATTTATTAATTACATATATATCATTATATATGTCCTTTGGCTGAATATTTAATTTTTATAAATATTATATAATTTAATAAAATATTATTTCTTTTAAAAACTCTTTTATGTCAATTTCTATACTATTTACTATTTGATTCTTTCCTAAAGTCATGAAAAAAAATTACATTGAAACAAATACATTGAATCAACCCTAACATGGCAAGTTCGCCTAGAATATTATTTTTTGGCCTCAAAATTCTCAATTATCATTTCTTTTGATATTTATAAAATCAATTATTTTAATATATCATTAATAATGTTATTACAACATCATCATTGTGCCATAAATAAATTTACATATTAAATATCTAAAAATAAAAAATAAAATACCACCATGTAAGAAATAGATTTATATTTCTAATGAATATTTATAGTTGAATTTATCTTATGTATAACTCTATTAAAAATGGTTTAGCTAATAAAATTTTAATATAATACTTTTAACAATTCTTTTAAAAAATATAATAAATGTCCTAATATAATCCAAGTGGATAAAAAAGGATCGTAGTTTTTTACAATGGTTGATTATGGACGAAATAAACATATCCAATAGAATTAGGACATGTGTTGGGGTAATAATAATATATTTTTTATATTTAATTACCCTACATATTTTTAATCCTTTTAAATCAAAATAAAAAGATATTATTCACTAAAAATTATTTTCATCTAATTGAGTCACATTTTACTTACTAATGACAAATATGTTTATCGGATTTTTGAAATTAAATTCACTGAAGCGGTAAAATTATGTGTTATGAAAATTTTAAAATTTGTATAGAAGGTGGGTAAAGGATGTTAAAATTTTTTAGTAATATTTTTTTGTATAATCTTATTATAAAATGACTCCAATGAATTAAAATGGACTAATATATATATTATTTATCTATTTTGACATTATTATAAAATTGTAATTAAAATTATTTATTAAAATGAAATAATTGGTTTTTATCTACAACATAGTGTTTTTCACAATTCATCCAAAATTGAATGTTTTCCAAAAAAAATACATAAAAAAATTCAATCAATGATAATTTTGATATTGAAAATTCAAAAATGATATAAACATTTCCTAATTAGAAACATATAAGTTGCATTAATTAAGTTTAAATAAATTCTTGTTGTCAGAACCAGAAAGCAAGTGTTTAAGAAATAAAAACTATCAAAATATTGACGTTTTATATATTAAATTTAAATATAAAATTACATAAAATGACCTAAATTATATTAAATGATAAAATTATACTCCATTTATACTTTAAAATAAAACATATTTATAATTTAACATAGTAAATATTTTTTATTAAAAATTATTTATATTTACAACACAGTATTTTTTACTATTAATCAAAATATGAAAGTTATCAGGAATGTAGCAAAAATTTATATGAAAGAAATATTTAGGTCCCTCTTCTAAAGAAGAATTTAATTTCATTATATTTAATATATAAAAGTGTAAAATATTTTATTTAAAAATTGTTCTTCATTAAAAGGTGGAAAAACTTCATTTAGTGAAAAATACTTCTTTGATCAGAAAAATTGAATTTGTTCTTATATTATATCATAGAAAAAAAATAATAGGAACGTTAAACTTATATAGGATATACATAGAATTCCAAATATGGATAATACTATTCAAAATAGCTTTTTAAATAGATAGTTTTATAGGTTGTGATGTTCTTGAACATGATGTTTCGTCTAGCACAAGCTATTGGATTACTCTAAAGAAATAACTTACTACGAAATCATGGGGTGTCACATTCTCCTCTACTTTAATAAATTACATCCTTACAATTTGAAATTGTTTTACGAAAATAAAATATGAAAATAAAAAATTCCTTTGTGGAAAACAACATTAGAAATGGGGTTAATAAAATTTTTATTAATAAGAGGGCAATAAAATTGAAAATGTCACCAACAAATTATGATTTGGAATAAAAGAAAATTGGTGGAAATTAGAGAAACATAATTTGAGGAAAAAAATAAATATTTATAGGCAGTGATTGAGGTCATCAATCACAAAGATGTTAATAATAAATGGAAAATTTAGGTCCTCAAATCCATTTATCTATGATGATGATTTATTATTTCATTAGTTCAACAGAAAAAAATGTATTTTGATAAATCATTTTTCGTTTTAAGAAAATTTAACTAACGTTTAAGTAGATAAAAATATTTAACAAGTAGAGTTCTATCCTTAAATTTCTACCACAAACTCATCTATCACTCCAAAATATAATAGAACTAAAAAATATTCTATTTATCCTAATCATATAGAGTACCAAAAATGAATTTATAAATTAACAATCAGACCATTTAAAAAACATTATACAATCTACGACATCGTGTAGTTCAGTGGTAGGTGAAGCGCCCTTGTCTCCCTTTGGTTGTGGGATCAAGTATCATGGCCTTGCCGGACGCGATAGATTGTCACCTAACCTCCTGTTTGTCCGTCTTATAACAATCCCAAAATAATATTACGAAATGATTTAACCTTAAACAATTGTATCCAATGTCTAACATAATTCATTCCAAACATTACAAATATCCAAAATACATCGGTCTCAACTCACTGTACAAAATTTATAAGGAATGTAAATATATTAAAGATCTCTTTTTCCACATATGAGCATATGAATACCTTCATCATGTATTACCTTAAAACATTGTAGCATCCTTAATTACCATAAAACCATATTGATTACATTCATGATCTTGTATTCCTTATAGAATACTTGATATAATATTTATATCAAATATGATTCAAACTCCAACAATGATGTAATAAAAAAATAAAAAATTAGTTTCATGGTGGTTAACAGTATCCAATAAAATTTTTCCAAATCAATCATTTATTATTGCGAAATCATTATGTCAGTTTTAGAAACATATAGAGTGATATATTTCCCCCAACTATATATTTTCCAAAATGCGTAACTGGAAAGTTTTTAACCTTACTTGATACCAAAAAATCACAAATTATTAATTAAAAGGTAATTTAGTACAATCCTTATATACATTATAATTCTTATAACTTGTTCATCATTAATACAACACACAAATTACACAATTATTTTATTCTCATGACCCGTCCTCTGGGCTTGTGGTGTGATTACCCGATGCCCTCCTTCCATAGGCCAGGTGCTGGGGACTAGGAACAAAGGCATAAATCCAGATAACTAGGAAGACATTGACTTTATAAAAGTAAAAAAGACCAAAGAGTATAAGAGGAAGTAATAAACTATGTACAAATGAAAGTGATGAAAATTAAATGGACTTGGATATAAACCCAACTAAAAATTATAGCTACAACTAAATGAAAGTACAACAGAAAAAACAAGCAGCTCGGAGAATAGAAGAAACTCATGGGTCGTCCACCTCAGATCCTACCTGGAGGGTAGGTATAGATAGTGCAGCTCCAGGATCATCCACCATGGATCCTACATGAATGGTAGGTATAGATAGCCTCCACAACAATCTCTCCATTCAACCTCCACCTTGTACTGTCTCATCATGAAGTCCACCACCGGATACTGACACGTCATGAGGTCCACCTCTGGATACTGCCCAGTCCTCGAACGCTTGGCCTCTGTCAGCGTTTTCCATTGTCTACATCCAACACAACAAGGTGCAGGCATTTCCCATGTAGGGGTGAGTATAATGATAGTCAGCATAGACCCCGAGACCCTCAAGGTCTCACTAAATCCAACAGGGATGACCACAAAGAAGGATCTAATCAGATAACCCTTACTTAGTTATAAGCCCATACATATACCTAGGTTATCAATTAACCCATATCAAACATGAGGAATCACATAGATATGGAATCAATGGAAAACCAATACTTAGTTATATCCCCATACATATACAAAAGTTATCAAATAACCCATCTCAATCATGAGGAATACACAAAGGTCGTTGACTCAGCACAGAAGAGGATTTTCATTAAAGATAATGAAACCACAACTGTTGGAGAACTCCTCCTATGTCAAGTATAGTAGTCATGTCATGACTCCGAGGCGCTAATCACTATACTTAGACTGCTGAGGTACTTCTCCTATCAAGTACTCCAGATCTTCCCCCCAAACAAAGTAGTTCTCCCTGCCATGGGTCTGCTACCCCAACATAATAGTGCTCCCCCTTATAGCCTACAGGTGTACTCCTTCTTTGGAGTATTGCGGGTCATCCACCCAAACACTGTAGTGATCCCCACCATGGTTTTGCCTCCCAAACACAGTAGTGCTCCCCAGTGGGCTAGTCAAGTCACTCTGACTGGAATCGGACAAGCAGTCATCAGGTCTCGGCCAGCTACAAGGTCTTCGTACTCCGTACGCTCTTCTCTGGGAGGGAATACACCACGAACTAATGGTTGATACTCCAAGTATCACAAAGTCCCATGAATATGTATCACAAAGAACTGCCTCATCACAGGGGTCTCAACTCAATAGACGATGCATCAATTGGACGCCCGGTCTGTGAGTTATTAGCCTTTTCGTCCAAGGGGCCTGGTCGGTTTCATGTATGAACCAACCCGAGCATATCCCAACTGTACCCCGAAATCTCATAGGGTATATTCATAGGATCCTTTTCTCAATGTGATAACCAATTCCGCTGACTATTTTTCAAACAGATGTCTGGTCTGAATGTTATTAGGTTTTCCATTCTAGGGGCCCGGTTGGATTTCGGGTACAATCCAACCTGGACAAACTACAACTGCATCCAAACCTCAGGTAATTTATTCCAAATTATTCAACTCATCCAAAGGAATCAGACAATGTCGACAGTACATCAATCAGACGTCTGGAGCACATGTTATAACTGTTTCCGCTCTGAGGTCCTGGTTGGTTTAGGGTTCAAACCATCCCAGTCTTACCCAAACATTAACAAAAGCTTCAGTTTAATATACCGAAATGACCACCTCAATCCAATGATCTATACGCAATAGAAGGTGCTTAGATCGGAGGTTCGTATCCCATGATATGGGCGGTTGAACGAACCTGGTCTGAAAATAGGGGGTTTGGGCCTAGACCGACCCGGCCCAATACCCCCTGGGTCGGCCCAAACTGGGTCGACTCGACCCGGGTTCGGGTCTCTCCAGAATGGGCATGGCCCTACCCAGTGCTAGCAGCCTGGCCCTGCGCTGGCGGCCCGGCCCGGCACTGGCAGCTGGGCTCGGGGCGGGCGGCCCGACTGGTGCGGCCTGCGGCCCGGCTCAGAAGTCGGCTGCAGCTCGGCTGTCGGCCGAGCGGGTTGCGAAGGGGGGATCCGCACCCATGTTTCCGAAATGGCGCACCAATGGGTTCCACCCTTGGCCTCTGTCTGGAGGGGTACACACCCCCCTATTTCAGGTAACAACCGACCTTAATGGCCTGCCGGTTTTGAGCTGCTGCGGAACCCGTGGGGGTCCCGCCTCTTGGAGCGTCAGCAGCTGGCACAGCTGGGTGCCCTTGGTGGTCCACTGTGGCCATTGGCCAAGGCTGTTGTCCGACCGGGGGGGCGCGGAAGCGTCACACCCGTCCGTCGTGGCCCGCTCTAGTCGCAGCTTCTTCGACCTCACTGGCATGGTGTGTCGACACCGCGCACCACCGCCGCGGCCCGCTCTGGCCGCTGTCTCATTTTTACCAGCTCGGTGCAATGGCACAACACCGCCTTTTCCTTGAACATCATTGTTGATCAACAATAAAAAGGGGATGAGGATCGACCGTGATTGGGCAGTCTGATCTCCTCCCATTATGACGATAACAAGCGGCCAATAATGAAGCAAAGAAGATCGGTAAATAATACATCAATGAAGAAATAACCCCTAAAACATCCCAGAACAATTTATTCCCAACCCACAAGGAAAAAAATTTGCGGATCAACATGATAATAATTTGATCCACATTCTTGTTTTTAGAATGAAAAAAAACAGGGGAATAAAATCATACTTAATTAAAATCCCTACCTCGACAAGATGCCGCATATCGTCGAACCGTGGAAAGGGGTAATTGCCGTGGTGGTCAGGCGTCGCGGAAGAATGGTGATCCTCATGGCATCATCTCACATTCTTTCCTCTGTTGAAGTAGATTCCCCTTAATTGGAGGAAGATTTCATTCTTTGTTGAAAGAATTATTTTCCTTTAATTCCTCCAAAACATCTCCACAAATTATTTTCCCAACAATAAAATGAATGGTTTCCTCTTAATTTAATAATTCCATGAAATTCAAAACATAGAGGACCCAATTCATTAATTAAAATCAAGTTGGAATAACTTATGGGAGAGAGAGAAGGAGGTGAGGAGTTCACATAATTAAAGGGAAGTTTACTAATTAATTTAAGGGGTGATAAAGGGGAATTCAATGGGGTTTTGGTGAGGTGAGAAGTTTGGGTCTCGTGTGGGACCCACCACACTAAACCCTCCTTTGGGAGGTTAGGTGGGTGTGGGCCCCACCTATAAATCCCCCTTTGTAGGATAAAACTACCTTCCTTTAATAAAATTTGTACACAAAAAATTTTATTTAATTCAATCTAATCCCCAAAAATTAAACCTCAACCCGCTCAAAAATGTAACTACATCAAAGGTCCCCTTAATCAATTACCACTGCTGTAAGTTCATCGGTGCCCTCAGATTTAAATTATGAAAACCAGTTCAAGAGATAGAAAAACCCACTCGTTTGTTTACTGAACGTACCTGAGATAAACTTTGTAAATTGATTCCAGGCACACCGGGCCACGAAATCAGGCGCCATCTGAAACATCGCACTCGTAAAATTCCAAAGAAATTAAGAAAAACATTTCCTTGAAATTTTCGGGTCATTAAATTACTCCCACCTTATGGATTTATGTCCTCGTAAAGATACAACACAAACTAGGTAAACTAAAGGAGGTACTAAGCACGCTTCTAAGCCTCCTGCTCCCATGTGGTCTCTTGGAGGTTCCCATGCTTCCAATTAAAGCGCACAAGTGGAATCAACCGTCCCCGCAGGACCCGCTCATGTAGATACTCATCTTCTACTATAACCCCATGGATGTCACCCTGTCATCGACGTCCAGCTCTCCGTGGTCAATGATGAAGGATAGGTCATGCACACAACTCCTCAGCTGAGATATAGGGATGACGTCGTGCACCCGGTGTATCTGAGGTGGAAAGGCTAGGAGGTTAGCCACCATGCCTACTATGATAGGGACCTAAATGGACTGCTTGACCTCAGAGATTACTTTTCGCCTTAGCCACATCTCTGTAGACCCCGTCTAGGTGAGACCCGTCTAAAGACGCGGTCGTCAGCCTCGAAATACAGTGGTATCTGTCTCCTATCAGCAAAAGACTACTGTTTTCTTTGTGCAATCTACATTCACTAATGGATGATCTGCACCTTCTCTATCATAGCCTGAACCATTTCGGGTTCTACACGAACTGACTCTATCACTATCCAAAAAAGATATCTAAAACGCGTTTGGCTATTGTCTCGCCACTTCTAATAGCTGAATGCCTGATCTCCTACTAAGAGCATCTACTACAACGTTCAACTCTCCAGGAGTATAAACTATCTCGAAGTCATAGTCCTTGAGGAACTCAATCCATCATCGTTTTCTTAGGTTCTCTTCCTCTTGAGTGTATATACACCTAAGACTATTGAGTTGGAGAGAACCATAAACCGTTCGTTAAACGAACAATGGGTGAGACTAGCCAATTTTATGAACTCATCTCTATCCTTTTTTGTCTACGTTCCACCAAAGAGCTTCAGGGATTTCTCCTCTTCCCAAAAGATAAATCTGTTCCCATCTCCTAAATAAACCACATTATTTGCAAAATATAGTCAATCCTGACATGAATGGTACTATTTCATTCCATCTACGACTTCGTAAGACCTTGACGTTTCTACCAAGTGATCAAACTGTTACTCTCACCTCCAAGGGTCGATTCACACTGTCGGCAGCAGTGTGCAGTCACTCGGTCTCCTTGAGTAGGTATCTCGAAATTGAGGATCATGTCAAAAGTTTTAAACCAAAAACCCTTAGTATCAACCATATAAAGGTGATATGAAAGTAATCGACACAAAGATAAGTGTATTTTATTACTACAGCTCCTAGTACAAAGATGCAATGAAAACACAACAATGACAACATGGAAACGCCTCGAAGCGTCGTCGACCTCCATCTGCACGACCAGCTCCTCTACCTTTTCCTTTTTCTCCTTGCGGTCCACCTTGATCGAACCTCTTCCTCTTCCTGGGAGGTTCTTCATCTATTATTCGATCATCTGAGTAGTAGGACAGATAGTCACGAGCTGTGTGACCCTATCTACCTCTTGTGTAACATACCATGGCAGGTCTGGCTCTGTCTCTACCATTGGTGCCTTGCAATACTGATCATGAGTCATGCGGTTGACCAGCTGTAGGTCTGGACCTCCAAGACCTCTATGCCATCTATCTACTGCCAACTGCAGAAGACTCTGCTACAAGTCAACTAGTGGTCAGTCCCGTAGATGGTGTCTACTCAGCAAGAAAACTCTCCACTAGGAGGGCTCGCTCTGACACCCCTTCCTGAGTCGGAATGCTTAGAGGGATTGTCAATGATCTGATCTCGTGCCTCCATCCCTGCTCGAATGTCTAGGCCCGGATGAACAGGTCCTATTCCATTTCTATAGAGCTGCGTGAGAGGTCTGTGAAACTTCGTGAGTACTGAGCTACACTGGTGTTGCCCTGCTGCAGATGACGTTGCTCCAGTATATGCACCACTCGAAGGGTGGATGGTATAAACCCTACCCAAAACAGGCTCTCGAAGTATGACCATAAAAGTGACTTCTCGTCAGGCATCTAGAGCATCAAGCACCACCCTCTGCCTATTTCTGCATGAAGGTGGATAGCATCAAGGATCACCATGATGTCCACTAGTGTGCCCACTAGCCTGAAGATTCTCACCATAGCCTCCCGTCATTCCTCTGCCTCCTGTGGGACTGTCTCTCCCTGGATCCTGGGTGTCCTCTAGTACTGGAACTCGTGTAGTGCGCTCAAGTGGCGTGCATCGCCTGCTGCTAGAGCTGGTGGCATCAGTGGCCCAACGGTTGGTAGTACCGCTGGTGCCTCTGCTGGTGCCTCAACTGGATTAAATACTTGTACTGAGGCCTCGTCACCTGGTGGCCTGTCACTACATACAACTCTAGGGGCTCTAGATGGTCGTCTGTGGGGTGGCATCCTGAAAGAACAGATGCGACATGGTCAAATGATTATACCTAGTGAGCTGACCTGGTTTTAGCTAATTTAAAAAAACATTTGACAAAAAACACGCATTTATTTTTTTCGTGCACTGAGTCAGAAATCAGTAGTCAGGGTCCTGCTGTATGGATAAGTCATCCACCCACACCAACACTGGACTCCCTAAATTTAAGACCACACATAGTACCATTAACACTATTGCTTCACAAAAAAAAATATCAAAGTCCTAGGTTCTGCGGTAGAACCAACTCCTCTGATACCAATTTTTCATGACCTGTCCTTGGGGCTCATGTCGTGACTACCCCATTCTCACCTTCCATAGACCAGTGGCTGGTGACTAGAACCAAAGGTGTAAATCTCAATAAGTGGGAAGGAAATGACTTTATAAAAGTAAACAAACACCACAAAGTACAATCCAATGTAACCCTATATGTACAAAAGAAAGAGCTGAAAAGTAAATGGGCTAGAATAAAAACCCAATAGAAAAGTACAACTACAAATGAACTAATGTACAATAGAAATCACAATAAACTGGAAGAATAGATGTAGCTCATGGGTCATCCACATTGGATCCAACCTAATGGGTAGGTACATATAGTGTAGATCCTTGATCACCACCATGGATCCTACCTGAAGGGTAGGTACAGATAGCCTCCACACGCTCTCACCCATCAACCTCCACCATGTACCGTCTCATCGTGAAGTCCAACTCTGGATACTGACTCGAATTGAGGTCCACCTCTGGGTACCGTCCAGTCCTCAAACGCTCGGCCTCCGTTAGGGTAGTACATCGTCTGTATCCAACACAACGAGGTGCTGGAATAGCCTGGGAAGGGTGAGTATAACGATACTCTGTAGGGACCCCAAGACCCTCAATGTCTCACTAAATCCAACAAGGATGACAACAAAAAAGAATCTCATCTGATAACCCTTACATAGGTATAAGACCATACTATTACCTAAGTTATCAAGTATCCCATCTCAAACATGAGGTATCACAAAGATATGAAATCAACGAATAACCACTACTTAGGTATATGCCCATACATATACCTAAGTTATCGTGTAACCGATCACAATCATGAGTAATACTCAAAGGCCATTGACTTAGCTTAAACCAAGATTTTCATTACAGTAACGAAACCACAGTTGCTGGATAACTCTTCCACTATCGAATACAGTATCCTTGTCATGACTTCGAGGAGATACCCACTAACCTTATACTGCTGAGGTACTCCTCCTGTCGAGTACTGATAGTCTTCTACCAAAACAAAGTAGTGCTCCCCACTATGGTACATCCACCCCAACATAGTAGTGCTCCCCCTAATAGCGTACAAAGGTACTCCTTTTGTCGAGTACTGCGAGTCTGCCAACCAAAAATAGTTGTGCTCCCCACCGTGGGTATGCCACCAAAACACAGTAGTGCTCCCCACTGGGCTAGTCAAGTCACTCCGACTCAAATCAGACAAGCAGTCATTAAGTCTCACCCAGCTATAAGGACTTCGTACTCCGTACACTCGTCTCTGGGAGGGACTGCTCCATGAGCTACTGGTCGATATTCAGAGTATCACAAATTCCCATGAAGTAGTATCACAAAGAACTGCCTTGTCATAGGGGTCTCAATGCAACAGATGGAGCGTCAATCGGACGCACGATCTGTGAGTTATTATCCTTTTTATCCCGGGGGCCTGGTTGGTTCCGTGTATGAACCAACCCGACCGTAACTCAGTTGTACCCAAAACTCACATATGGTATACTCATAGGTTCCGTTTATCAACGAGATAACCAACGCCGTTGATGGTTCATCAAACAGACGTCTGGTCAGAAAGTTATCAGTTTTTCCATTCCAGCGGACCAGTTGGATTTTGGGTACAATCCAACCTGGAAAAACTCCAACTTCATCCAATCCTCATGTGAAGTATTCCAAAAGATCCTTCTCATAAAAAGGAATCCAACAAATTTGACGACACACTAATCGGACGTCCGGAGCTCAAGTTATAATTGTTTCTACTCCGTGGTCTGGGTTAGTTTCAAGTTCAAACCAACATGGCCATACCCAAACATTACCAAAAACTTGAGTGTAAGAAAACATAAGGATTGTCTCATTCCAAGGATCTCTATGAAACTTACTGTGTTTCGATCGGAGGATCGTAGCCCTTGATATGGTCATTTGAACGAACCTGGTCCGAAAATAGGGGTTTCGGGCCCGATCCGACCCGGACCGATACCCACTAGGTCGGCCTGAACCGGGTCGACCCGACCCGGGTCCGGGTCCAGCAAGATTGGGCGCAGCCCAGGGTTGGTGGCCCGACCTAGCATGGGAGGCCCGTCCCGATGCGGCCTGTATCCTGGCTCGGATGCCTGCCGCAGCTCCACTGTCAGCCGAGCGGGGAGCGAAGGGGGGGTGTCACCCCCTTGTTTTCGAAATGGCGGACTCGTGGGTTACACCCTTGGGTTCTGTCAGGGGGGGGTTACACACCCCCTGTTTTAGGTAACGGTCAGCCTTAATTATCGGCCAGTTGTTAGTTGTAGTGGGACTAGAAGGGTCCCGCCTCCTAGAGTGTCAGCGACCGGTGTAGCCAGCCTCCTTTGGGTGTCCGCCGTGACTCATGTCTGACCAGAGAAGTGTGACGGCACCGCGCAACACCTCCGCGACCCGCTCCTGGCCGCGGCCTCCTTCGGCATCACTGACGCTACACGACGGCTCCGCGCAACACTGTTGCGGCCCGCTCCAGCCGCGGTCCTCTTCGTCCCCGCGCGGTGCAACAGCACCGCCCCGCCTTTGTCTCGAAAATCATCGTTGATCAACAATAAAAAGCGGAGGAGGATCAGTTGTGTTGGCGCGGTCTGATCTTCTCCCGTTATGACGATAACAAGATGCCAATATTTTAGCAATGAAGATCGATAAATAAACTTGAATGAAGAAATAACCCCTACAACTTCCCGCAAAAATTTATTCCCTCCCCACAAGGAAAACATTTGCAGATCAACTTGATAATAAGTTGAGATATGTTATTTGTTTTTAAAATAAATGAATCAAGGGAATAAAATCATACTTAATTAAAAACCCTACCTAGAGAAGACTTCACACGTCGTCGAACTGCGGAAAGGGGTATGTGCTGCGGTGGTTGGGCGTCATGGAAGAACGGTGCTCCTCATGGCATCAACTCACGTTCTTTCCTCGGTTGAAAGAGATTTCCTTCACTGAGAGGAAGATTGCGTTCTTCGTGGATGAAATCTTTTCCTTCAATTCCACCAATACATCTCCACAGATTATTTTTCCAACCATAAAATGAATGGATTCCTCTTAATTTAAAAATGACAAGCAATTAAAAACTAAGAGGATCCAATTCATTAATTAAAATAATGTTGGCTAAACAAATGGGAGAGAGAGAAGGAGGTGATAAGTTTACATAATTAACGGGAAGTTTCCTAATTAATTTAAATGGGTGATAAAGGGGAATTCAAAGCAGTTATTGGGGAGGTGAGGAGTTAGGGTCTCGTGTGGGCCCCACCACACTAAACCCTCCTTTTGGAGGTTAGGTGGGCGTGGGCCCCACCTCTAACTCCCCCTTTGTTGGATAAAACTACTTTACTTTAATAAACATCTTACACAAAAAAATTTATTTAATTCAATCTAATCCCCAAAAATTAAACCTCAACCCGCTCAAAACGCAACTACAAAAAAGGTCCTCTTATGAAATTATTGGCGTTGCGATTACATCGGAGCCCTCATATTTCAATTCCGAGCACCAGTTCAGGAGATAGAAAAACCCACTCATTCATTTACTGAACGTACCCGTGATAATCTTCGGAAATTGATTTTGGGCAGACCGGGCATCAGAATCAGGTGATTTCTGAAACTGCGCACTCATAAAATTCAATGAAATTAAGAAAAAATTTCCTTGAAATTTCCTGGACTTTACATTGATAAAAACTAAATAACACTAATCATTCCTCTTCATATGGGGTAGTATCATAACTTGATTACAATACAATACCATTATTTGGGGTATACTCTGATGATTGGGAGATTGATTCACATATTGGCCCAACATTATAAAGATGAAACATTGTAAATTTTAATCCTTTTTCTTACCCTTGAAATCACGAACTTGGTGACCTTTTTCTCCGCACTTATAAAAAAATCCCATTAATTCCATGCACATTCAAGGAAGATTCTTTCCGTAGTCATCACATATGGGACATTATTTCTTTATATTATTACATTTATATATCTTTCTCTTTACCATCCTCTTCTTCTCTTTCTTCCCTTAAAATCCATAGGATAGATAGAATTCATCACTTATCTTATTAACACATGATACTATTTCATCAAAAGATGAGAATATGAGGGAGAATATTTCCTTTCAAAATGTTGGCTCAAGACCATGAATTTTATGATTCTTCTTACTCTTTGGATCATTCGTATTGTTGGAGTTCTCATTTCTTCAACTAGGTTCCATTTCTAAATCATGAAATACACTAGTATTGATCAAATCATTATGTATAATACAAAAAACTATAAAAATTATCATCATTAAGTGAATATTTTCACACATCTAGTCTCATAATCAAAAAATTGGTTTTTTTCTGACATATTTGCTGATAAATCCTTCAAATATTTTTGTAAAGAAAATGTGAATTATCGTAATCATATCCCTCAAGAGTGTCAAAACGGGTTTGCAGTGAAGACCAGTGTCATGTACTAGGATACCTCAGTTAAAGCCCGAAATTCCATGTCTTAGTTTTCACTCCTAGGTACATCTGTGCCAGAACCATGTCCACTTGTAGTATCCGTAAAGGGATGTATTTCATGGAAAACCTAAATAATATCTAAATTTCCAGAATATTAGGATTTCTTCTATACTAATCCTCAAAGTCTATCTTAGGGTTATGTTTCTTAATCAGAGTTTATCTAAATATATTTTCAATGATGTTATTAATCTTCCTTTGATACCAACTGTAATACCCCAACCCTAGATACCTAGAGTCGGTGCATTAATTTAATACATTAGAATTATTACAATGAATCAAGTCCTGATGTACCGATCATTTTAGAAGTCTTGGAAAATAGATTTCATATATGAACATTAGATTACAAATTCAATACTAAAACATAGCATAAAAAATTCTTTTGAGATCACCATTCATCCCTTATCTTAACGATGAATATCAATCATAATACACTTATTGGAATCTTGGGAAAGAACAAAATAAAGGGTTGAGCTCAGATACTCAATAAGGGTAAATAATTTAGCATATGATATAACCTTTTAATGAAAGATGTGTAATAAAAAAAACCTTTTAGATATAAAATTGGACAAAATATAGATAATATAATTCAAACATTACCATATAAACATGCACATGGATATTCTACTAGTCGAATAATCACATGTAATAACTAATTTTATAATGAGGGAATGCATAATTCTGGACATAATAACCACATAGTCAAGGCGTCGTTCCAAGACTACAAATAAAAATACTTTCAAGGCCTTATTCCAAGGAAGTAATTTGTCTCATGAGACCAACTAATGAATCAAGGGGAAATTAAGAGCACCACCCATCACTTACTATGTCCAACACATTCCTCTTATGAAAAGGGTGAAACATAACATACATATTTGTATTTAAATTAACATATGAAATGTCAATACATCAACCACAATAAATGAATGGTATAAAAAAACACATCCATATTCAAAAATATCATAATTTATTCAATATAATATATAACATTGTTTTGTAATAAATAAACCTCAATATTGAATAATATCTTTAAAAGGATGTTGACTTGGTTTAAAATGTTTAGTAAAACTCGTTGAGGGAAATATCAATTTTCATGAAATAATTATAATGTCACAAAATTTTGAAAGAAAGAAATTTAAAATAAATTTTTAATCAAAGTGTCTCATACCACTTTGAAACTTTTTAAAGGAAATAACATTTTAAAAAATTCAAGTCCATGTAAATAAATCCATAAAACCATTTTTAAAACATGGACATTAATGAGAATGATTTATAAGAATAAATATTTTAACCATTTAAAATGATGGTTTAGTTATAGAGTCCCATAAAAATAATCTTTTCGAAAACTCATTTTATGAATCATTGACATGGATAATAAGTATATCCATGTAAAAACTAATACATAAACAATCTAAGATAATAATGATATTGAGGAATTAACACGTACATTGTACTTTCCTATAGTCGAGGGTACAGTTAACTTCTAGTATAATGACTATTGTGTGTTATTAAAATTTAAAATAACCATATTAATATTTATTATATCATATATGATTCATTAACGACTTTATAATACTCATTTATTAATAATATCCATGTTAATGTAACATTTCAGTTAATAATCCCCTTATTGATCATTTGTGTTTTAACATGTCATTCTTGATAATATCTATTATATCATGATTTACATACCTCTATAATATATAACATGATTTATATATCATATATATTCATAATATATATATTTATAAAAGATATATCTATATAATGGAAAAACCGTTCTTGGAGACGGTAGTTTGTACGTACGCATGAACGTTGTTTCTATTTTCTTATCGTATAGTATGGAAGTAAGTAAATGACATATATTTGTCTACATAAGTATATATAATTCCATTAGATATATTATTTCACATATCTAAAAATTAATCAATATATATATATGTATATATTTATATATAAAAATTCTTGAATGGTGATCGTTGAAGATGAATCTCATCACGTCGTGGATACATTAAGACATACATACGCATGAGTGAAAATATCATTATAGCTATGGTAAAAAGGTGTTTAATTGGATGTTAAATTATATATATAGAATAATTACCATGTTATATGCATCATTTAAATTAATTATACTCATTTTTATACCCATCCAAATAAAGTATTGTTGAATAACAAACTACACCACGACTTGGAGATGGTAAGACGTACGTACGCATGCATGAAAACATTGTCATTAATAGGATTGATAGAATAATGAATATGTTCATACCATATTTATAATAAATTATCATTACGTATAAGGTACGGGAGTTATTATTTTAGAATGGAAATAACAAATAAATATGAAGTTAAATAATAAGAAGAAAATAACATTGAAAGAGGTAATGAAATAATTTCCCCTTCTTTGGGTGATTTCTTTTGATTTGAAAAAAATGGATTCTTAGGTTGGATTTTAGATCAATGTAAGGCCTATATAATAATGTGTGGGTACTGGGGAGGAGATTTGAGTAGGTATTGGAGGATCCAAATGGCTTTGGAGATGTGAATTTAAGAGAAGGGGAGGTTCCCTTTTATAAGAGAGGATAGAGGAAATTTTGGAAAACCTTTAAATATTAATTTATTATAAATAATTTTCCATTTATTATGACTAAAAAAATATTTCTTTCTTGGATAATGTTTGTATGGATCTAAATCCACTAAACCAATATGTTTTAGACATTTTTAGGTCACCATATTAACCTTATCTTTTAGATTTATCTCTTGGTTAAATCGTTTAACTTTTACCATCTCTTCTTCTATTTTTATATTACATGGTTAATAAAATTACTTTGAAATGTCAAAAGAACCTAATGTTGTTCATTAATAAAATATCTATCATTATATAAGTCAGTTGTCCAAATCGTTGATTTTTGAGAAATATTATATCATTTAATAAAATATTATTTTTTAAAACACTTATTTATGTCAATTTTGACATTATTTAGTATTTTTTTCATAAAGTCATTCAAAATTAATTACATTGATTAAAATACATTAATTCAACACTAACGTGTCATATTCTCCTTGAAAATTCATTGATGGAATCAAAATTTACAATTGAAATTTATTTTGAAATTTATAAAATCAATTATTTTAATATTTCATTAAAAGGTAATTATTGCATCATTATTAAGTCATAAATAAATTTAATTATTAAATTTATAAAACTTACAATCAAACTACCATGATAGATTAAATTTTTTATCTTTCTAATGAATATTTAGAGTTGAATTTATCTTATATATAAATATATATTAAAAATGGTTTAGTTAATAAAATATGAATTTAACACTTTTAACATATCTTTAAATATATAATAATAAATTTTCTATTCTAATAAATGTAGATATAAAATATCATATTGTTTTTCCAAAGTTGATTTTGGTTAAAATATACTAATCCAATGGGATTTGGACTTCTGTTGGGGGCAATTATGATAACATTTTTACCTTTAATCACCCTATTTACTTTTAGCCGTGGTAAATAAAAATAAAATATTATTATTCACCAAAAATTATATTCATCCCATTGAATCACATTTAATTGCTGAGGAAAACTGTGTGAGTCAAATTTGTTAATTCAATTCATAGAAGTAGTAAAATTATGTTTTATGAAAATTTAAAAATGTGCCTAGAAGGTGGGTAAAATACGTTAAAAAAGTTCAATTAAATTTTATATGTCTAATCTTATTAAAAATAACTCCAATTAATTAAATTGGACAAATATATGTATTATTTATATATTTTCACTTTATGATAAATTTTTTATTAGAATTAATTATTTAATTGGAAATGTTGGTTTTTCTATACAACACAATGTTTTCACAATTATTCAAAAATTTAATGTTTTTAGAAAAATACAAAAAATTCATCAAAATATAATTTTGACATTAAAAATTAAAAAATTTTGTCTATTTTAAAAAATTTAAAAAATATGATGCATTAATTAAATTTAAATTGATTCCCGTTTTCAAAACTAGAAAGCATGTTTTTAAGATGTAAAAACTATCCAATGATTGACAGGTGTTTAAGTACAATTTAAATATAAAATTACAAACAATGACCTAAATCATATTAAATTATAAAAATATTATCTAATGATACTTTTGAAACCACCAAAATGTATAATTTACCCTATAAATTACTTTGATTAAAAAAATTATTTTTAATTATTATTTAGTATATTATTTACTATTCATCAAAATAGGAATGTTATCAAGAAATACAAAAAAATTATCCAAACAAAATTTTTATGTCCCGATTCAAAAGAAGAATTTAATTTCAATAAATTAAATAAATAAAAGTGTCAAATATTGTATTCTAAATGGGTTCTCTATTAAAAGGCGAAAAAACTGCATTTCTTTGATAAATTCTTTTTTATATGAAAAATTGAATTTGTCCATATATTATGTCTAAGAAACAGAAAATATTAAAGTTAAAATTATATAGGATATATAAAAAATTAAAAACATGTTTAAAACTATTCATAACTGCTTTTTAAACTGTTAGTATGATTGGTTGTGATGCGCTTGAACTTGGTGTTGTGTGTTGTGTAAGATATTGAATTACATTAAATAGATAACATACTATGAAATATTGGGGTGTTACATTAAAATCCTCAAATATTTTGGGAGGAAAAACAACATCCCATAGTAAATTATACCACCTGAGGAGAGAGACTAACTAGATATGGTCTCCCAACCATAAATTATTTTTTGGTAATTACTAAACTCATCATCCGACCACTGAACTTACAGAAAAGACTCCACGAGAGATGATAATAAATGAACAATAGTCAAAACTACAAATGAATCATCCTCTTAAGTATCTAGGTGAAACTATGATAAAATATATATAAGGTTCCACTCCTCCTTCAATTCGAGAACAACAAGCCATGGTGCATTCCTCCTAAGATCGTCAGTAATGACATTTCCCTTTGTTAGGGTGTATGCGAAATCTAGCTCAAAAATCAGAATATTTTATACCCATTGTTTCTGTTTAAAATAAATGTCCTTCTAAAAAAATATATAACTCAAACTCTTATGATCAATGAAAACTATGAACATATTCCCACCCAGATAGTGTCACTAATATTTAAGTTCATGTATAACTGTCGAAATCTCTAAATCATGAATGGGGTAATTCTTATCAGGCAGTCAAAGATTAATAGATTAATAAGATACACAAGGTCATCCTTCAAAAGAAAATAAATTCCAAACCAACACTTGAATCATAAGAAAACCACACATGATTTACCGGGACCAGGTAATATCTAAATAGGAGATGATATTTTAATTTAGTTTTGTTCGTTAAAAAATAATAAAACTTAACCTCTGATGGGAATTTCACCACCTTTTGTGTAAGAGAATTAAATAGTGATTCCATCATATATAAATACATGAAAAACTATTCGTAATACCATTTAAGTATAAGGAAGCATTGTGTCTCAAAAACATTCTATGGTACCTTCCAAGATGAGATAGCCTCCACCTTCTCCAGATTGATTGAAAAGTCATGTTTACAAATTTTGGGCCCTAATAACATTAATTCATGAATCCAAAAACTAAATTTTGAATTCTTACTATACAAATAGTGACTTTTTATAATTTCTAGGATCAACGTCAAATAGTCTTCTTATATACTCTTGGATTTCGAATAAACTATAATATCATCCAAAAAAACTACCACAAAAGTTTCAATATATTGACGAATTATGTATTTACTCAAAGAAATAAAATATATTGTATTATTAGTTAGAATAAATGTAATCACAAGATATTAATAATTTCCAAACCTCAACCTTAATAAAATATCTGATATATCAGACTCTCTAACTCTAAGCTAATGTTATCCTGACCAATGATCAATCATTAATAACCACTTTCCCCAATAACTGATCATAAATATCATCCACATGAGTCCAATGATACATATTCTTAACGATTAACTGTTTCAACATCTGATAGTCCACACATAAATAAGGTTAACCATATTCCTTATTGGTAAAGCTCATAGAGGATTCCCAAGTTGAAAAATTAGGGAGAAAAAAACATTTCTCTAATAAGTCATCCAAATGAATCATGAGCTCTTTCATCTCTAATGGTTCTATATAATTAAAAGGCATAAATTATGGCTACCTTCGCAAAATCAAAGTAATTGTAAACTCTAACTATCTCTATTATTAAAGAATTATAGGAGACGTATTGTTGGAAAACATCAAAAAAATCCAAAAGAACCATTGTAAGATTAGTATTAGAAGAAACATCATTTGGCTCAATAATAACAATATACTACAAAATCCTGAGATCTGGCCGAGAAGGTACTGCATGACAATACCATGGATCCCACTCCCCCTAAAACACACCAGAGTTACCATTAGTATAATGAAATGAAATATGTTGATGATAACAATAAACCTCAGGTAATTGAGAGTAAAAAAATTCACACTGCTGATGATGCCAAAAAAATTTAGATCCAAAATAAGAAAATCCTAGAACAACTATGTATCATCTATCGTTAATGAATAAGAAAGGAACCGAAACCCCTATTATTTTCTCATATAATGATACATCGTTGTATCTATAAAAAAGGGAAATAGTTCTATTCTAATTTTATGAATATTAAAAAAATCAGATATAAATGTGTGGGAGGAACCAATATCAAATAATGTAATTGAAACAGAAGATGCAATAATGATGATACCTTTCACTATTGTCAAACATTCATCGACTTCAAGTAGGCACAAAACTAAATCTTGAATATGATTCACTATAGGGTCATGTAGATGGATCCCATTATTACTTAATGCATTTTACTACCCTGCATCAGCCTTTGGTGTGGATGAACCTTGATCATAATGAGGCACAATCATAGGCTAACAAAATAGATTAATGTAACTAATGAATCAAAAAATATTTCACATCTTTGCGGAAATTGGGACATGAAATTCTTGTGTTTATGACCATGCCACATTAATATCAACTAATAGGATTAATGATAGCTGCAGAAGACATTGAATATGAGGCTCACTACTAAGATCTACCTCCATCACTTCTACGATGATCCTTCCTCTTCTATTTTTTCCCATGCACACCATATAAACATCCAATAAATAGAAGAGAATGGATAGGAAACCATCATTTCCATCTATATCAATCTATTCCATAATATATATTTCTACTATCATGGAATAGGTATTTTTTTAGCATAAACACATGAAATATGATATATAGTAACAATCCTTGTTGGTACTTCTGAGCTACCATCTGGCCATTCTTCACCACATCTCGAGAAAACAGACAATCATAGAAAACCAGTTGGTGTATACTGACACCAAACTCTATTCTTGTTGTAAATAATTAAAATCCATGGAATTTCCCACATCAATGACTTTGGAAAAATATATTTGATGAATCTGGTTTTGAAACTCTTCCAATACATGTCCACATATCAATCTTCCAAGACTATAGAATCCCTCTATATCATTCTAGAACCATCGATCTTAAATGTTGCACACATTACACAGATATTCTAAGGTGTTTCCAAAAATATAAATATTTATTTGATCCAATCCATCCATTCCCCCACCTATTGAGGTTCATCCATTCCTTTAAAGGATGGTGGCCTCTCTTAGAAGAATTATCCCAATCGATCTTTATCGCCTTCTGCTCCTAGTTGTACCATAAAAACTACATTCTGTACCCATGGAACATCCTGATAAATGGTATGAACTACCCATACAATAGTATTATTGATATTATGACCTGTCAGAAGATTCCCTTGGGGAGAATCATCTGTACCCTCTTGAGGAACTCATGTAAGAGATATCCGAGGCATATTTTCAGCACACTGAATCATATGAATGATCAGAAAATTGAAAAATTATTTGTTAAATCCATAAAACCCATACGTAGAAATAATGTTTTAACACAAACCCCAATAATTTCATGATGTTTTGACCATGGTGTTTTGAGGGACTTCATGAGCTATGAGGAGATTTTGAACTTAACATAAATGGTGAGTGAAACAATCTTGGTTAACCTCAAAATCATCCCCAGAATGGAATGCACATAATTTAGGGTTGTGATGATTTATCCATGAATGTAATTACCTTTGTAGAATCTGGATCAATTAAAACCTTATATAAATTAGGGATTCTAATTCTAGAATAAAGATTCGGAGAATATGATAAAATGTAGTTGTGTATAATATACTCATTCTTAATGTAATTTTGGTGTCTCCTTTTCCCTGAATATAATGTGACTCATACGTGTGGGGAAAATCTATCAAAATTATTAATACCACCTGATCCCTGATCAATGGGGGGAAATGTTAAGGAAAATAATATCATCCATATAAAAATAGATCAATAAATAAGGCTGGAATATAGCATACTATTCATTTCATACATACATATTACATATTATTATATAAAATATACCTTATATAACATAATGGTCCAAGTTAGAATCATATAAGAATTCTTCTTGGGAAACATATATTCAAAAAACTACTTTATAGTGAAATAACCTATCCTAATGTATATTCATTATAACTATCACACTTCTTCTACATGTGATACATAATAGCATTCTTCTTAACTGGGGAAGGGGAAGAATAATAAAGGATAAACTCAAATTCTCAGTATGGGTAAACAAGGGTGCTATAAAAACATGAGAATAAGGTTATGATAAAATGATCATATAATATAAAAAATATAAAAATAATTTCATAGATCATAATATAGAATAATGGAATAAAATTATTATTTTATAATATATGAATTAAATAGGAATCAAATAATATGGTCCATGAGAGGAAAAAAATGGTACGAGTCATAATTATTAGGTATACACATATGCATATAATATAATTTCCTTATTATAAAAATATTATTGATGACAATATCATCGTGGAATGGTTTTACTTCACAAAAAAACATAGAATTTAATATTCACTCACAATACTGTCATAGTGCGTAGAGACCAAATTTTTTTCAATCCTTAATCATGTCCTATATATCAAATGAGATATTTATCATCACCCAATGAAATAGAGTGATGTATAATTCTAGGTCCACCAATAATATAATGAAAACCACATATATTTGTTCTATAAGATCATAAAAAATTCATAATATCATAACCCATTGAAATTCAATTGGTTTCACAATCATTTTTTCCATTTCAAAACCTGGGTAAATACTGGGTTTCATAAACATTTCATTATTTCTTCATATAATAACCAACAGAAAAAATTGGTTTTATAACCGTATTTTCATCATAAATCATAATGAATATAAAGTATTAATAAATATAGTATACCAATATCATATCCAACAAAGAGAAGATATAACATCTAATTATGTGATCATATATAAAAATTATTTTAAAATATTACATGGAATATTTCTTAAAAAAATACTATTTATATATTGAAAAAACATAATTAAAATCAAAAAAATAATAAATATTATAGAAACAATTTTCTATAAATAATATAATTTTTTAATTAAATCATTAATACATTGATATATTTTGATAGTGGGAAATTATGATCATGTCATATTAGTTAAAAACACAAAATCCTTTCAAATATTTATAAAGAAATTAAAATATCCCAAATTCATAAAATGGAATGAAGATTCATTTTAATTTTTTTTTCAAAATTAAATATAGGGTAAATATTAATTTATGAAATAATAGTATAATAATAATAACATTCTTGAAAACATTTTTATAAAACATGGATATATATATATATAAATTCTACTAAAGAATGAAACAACGTCAGTTTTCAATAAAAAACAATTTCAGAATATTGAGTACTAAAAAGGTATATTGATAATATGCATGAAGACTTCTGAAATAATTATATTATAATAAAAATATAATGTTTCTCTAGTGTTAGATCTTATTTTTCAATTATTAAAAACGTATTTATAAACAATCCCAATAAATGATGGGATTTCAACATAAAAACCATACCAATTTTGTAACTTATTAAATCATAGGCACCATTATAGAAAAAAATATAATGAAATGTTAAATATTAAAAAGAAATTATATTATTTTATAACAAGTGAAAGGGGTAGCATATAAACAACACACAATAAATAAGTTATGAATATGGCATATGTCACCAAAAAGTGAAGGTGAGACTAGAAATCCCTTACCACAAGTCTAAATTCCTATGTATGTGTTCAAAACTCTTGTTTAATAAATATAGATTTATTATAAATCTATTTATGAACAAAAATCATTTATTTCATTAAATATATTATTTACTTATAGCCTTTTCATCTTTTTATTAATAATTTTTTATTAAAATTATTTCTCTCTATGATAACTGCTTCATCTTTCATGTTTTGGTTCGATAGTTTTTCTTCTTTTACATTTATCATGGTTGCATCATATATATAATTTTAATAATAAGAAAGTATCATATATATTAATTGTATTTGTATTTATAGTAATCCAAAATATTAGATATTTAAAAATTAATTACACCATTCATCGAGATAATATGTCAAATGTATACAAGAATGTTGTTTTTAATATTAAAGTGATAGAATGAATGAATTATAATTAATAAATAACCTTTATATAAAAATTATAATTTCATATATATCATATATATTCATAAAATCCATCCATATTATGACCAACATATATCATAAATGAAAAATGAATCACATCTCTACGTGGGGGTGGTAGTCCATACAATCGCACAACTGAGATTATCATTTTTCAAAATATTAGAATGTAAAAATATAGATATGATAATATAATTATATAAGAATTATTATTTCATATATATTTTATTTTATCAATAAACTCATAATACTTTTCTTTCTTAAAATATAGTGATGAAAAATGAATTGGATCACTACTTGGAGACATTAATTTGTACGTACGCACAAACGATGCTTCTGATTCCCAATTGATGATAAATATTGTGGATACTAGATTTATAATAATAATAAAAATATTTAATTATATTTAGAATATTTATGATTGATTTCATTATAAATATGACACATTTATATAATGTGAAATAATAAGTAAAAAACCGATTGGTTAAGGCATCTACCTCAACTTTGAAACAACATAGTAATTCCTCCTCTTAAATATCATATGGTATGAATTTTTGGGAGTCCATAATCCATAAAAGGGGATAATTATGTTTATACAATACTTCTGTTTTTTTCAATATTGAATTTTCAAATTTGTGTACATAAGTTAAATGAGGGGTTTCTATTTAAAAGGGTGGGAGAGGATATAATTGAAATTTTATAAATGATTAAAATATAAAAATTAATTCTTAAAAAATTATTCCAAATGAAATTTAATTTAAATAAAAAGAGGACAGGTTTGAAAGAAAATCATCCAATGAAATTTAGATAGGTTTTGATGTCATTTAAAGTCGTATATTTTTGGTAATCCCTTTTTTACCATTTTTTACTATAACCATAATAACAAATATTTCAATATTAATAGGGAAAGAGTGTTGTGAAAAATTGAAAATTTACTCATAAATGTGAAATGGATGATTTTTAAAACAATATTACATACACTTGAATTACGAAAATATTTTTATAAATATTAAATCATTTAATTAAATATTATTTATTTTAAAATACCATTAATATAAAATGTGAAATTATTCATTTAATTTTTATTTAAGGACAAAAAGAAAAATTTGGAATTAAAATATATTGTTTTAAAACATAATTAATATTTAAAATTTAAATTTAAAAAATGGATCAAAAATATTCAACAAATTTAATTACTTTTAATATATTTATAATTCCTTTATTTTATTTTTCTATTAATTGAATAAATACAATGCTGATGTTAGGTAGGAATAGATGATAATTTATAAAGTACTAAAATTTATAAATAAATTATTATGATAAGAAATAATTTATATTTCAATTAATAATTTTTAAAATAACATATAATTTATTTATAATTATGTAAAAAAAATAAATACTAAATTCAAGAGAGTGAAATTTTGAATTTATTGATTTCATTAAATAATATAAAGGACATAATCGAAGACATTTGTCAAGAAAATAACTATTTATATAAGAAATATATGGATATGGATAAAAACAGTAATAATATAGGATAATTTAATATTTTATATGAATTTTAAATCCTCCTACCAAAATTTTATCCCTATTTTACAAATTTTTCCCTCACATGGGTGAAATGGGATTTACTATGGTTACTATTCCTATTGACCAAAAATAAAAGGGGCCAATATACCAAATTATACCCACCTAATTCAAAATAAGTTATATATTCTTTTCAATTTAAATTATATAATTTTTAATAAATCATATTAAAATAAGTGTCGACAATTCATCAAAACCTGATTTTTAGACAAATATATTTTTTTAGAAAAAAAGTGGATTTACTCAAAAAAATTGCATAGAAGACATATTAGAATAATTTTTACACATTTAGTGAATATATATAATACAAAATTTAATAAAATAATTCAATAATATTTATAATTTTTATTTATTAACATAATAATGGATTCTGTATATTAAAACATTTTTTTCAAAAAAAAACTCCTTTATTTTAAAATGATTTTTATTTTTATTTATAATTAACTGAAAACTAATGAATTGCTTTATAAGTATGTAAATAACATGTTGTTCATAATTTATTTGTTCTTATTCATACCCACAATTCTAATTCTAAGGTGATAACTATAACATTACATAATAGTATTTTAATTGTATATTATGGCATGTTTAAATATTTTGCTGTGCGTAACAAAAAATAGATATAATTATATAGAATTATATCATAAATTCATGGGGACTAACATTATTCCACCAAAAATTAAATTCCTATATTGATATTTTGTCACTATAATATGAATAAAATGAGAATATATGTCTTTTCATTATTTCCTCATGTTCTAGAGTACCTTATCAGTATTTATGATATCCCCAGAGAACATTAACTGGGTGAGTATTCATGTTCTCTAGCACCTTATCTCTACAATCTATTATTTATACCAGCTATTATACATATTACAGACCATTATATAGTAGTAAAAACTCTAATGTTAGTATATGTGATGAATTAGGTACTTAATTCCATTTGAAAGATATATTGAACACCTTGTGAGCAAGAGATACATTCAGTGTTAGTGCTGAGAAATAAGTTACCATAACTACTCAATAATGAATATCTTAGGGTACATATTACATTGGGCACCTCATTCCTTTCATTCAGTTTCTAAAAACCTTATTACATGGATAAATTCATTGAAAAAATATCTCACTAACTTATAACTTTATATCTCTCCGAATATTATTATCATAACATATCATTTAACTCCTACTAAACAAGTTGTATTGTTGAATTTCAATAAATTTTTCTTCCATTTCCAAAGATTGATCAGGTCCCCATAAATTTTTCTCTCTGACTTCTTCCCAAAATTGTAGAGTTTTATACTTATTTCTTTTGAGGGATTCATAATGATCAATCTAATTTCTCAATTTAGAAATATTATAATAAGAAAACTCTAGTTTAGAAAGGTTCTGAATCAAAAAACCATTGAAATATATAGAACATTATCTCAATGTATAATCTTGGATTTGATTGGTTCTATCATACTGACCATCCATTTGAGGATTATAAGAAATATTGAAAATCAACTTCTCATCCAGAGCCTGAAAAATAATTCACATGACTGTTAGATTAATCCTCAGACCCATATTATATATAATAGAATGTGTTACTATATAAAAATGTACATCTTTTTTAATATAAAAATCTTAAAAGCTGATAAAAATAGAAATATTCTCTAATTAAAATGATGTGTTCTAACATCATAATGTTATTGACAATATCCCAAAATGAATTATTACCTTTATATTTTTTGTGGATATCATGATGAATCCTAGGGTGATGTTTTCCCATTTCCATTCATGTGTGGGTTACCATTGTAACATTCCCTTATACATTTATCACTTATCATTAAAATGTATTTATCACAATCACTATGAGACATACTCTACAATTTCTTTTCATAGTGTCCTTCAAAAAATATACTTATATATATATATATTCACAGTTATTGGATGAATAATGAATGATTAACTATGGTCCTTATCTAATATATACTTAAAATTTGTAATAGATATAATAACAACATGTTTTCCATTCCTTATCAATCCATCATAATCAATGTTCGACATTATATCTTTATGGATATTCTTTTTGTGTTCCACATCTTCCTTTTCCACCCCTTCAATCAATTCATGTATAGATAGTTGAATACTAATATGATTAAAATATTATTTCTCCCATTCCATAAATATTTCTTGATCCATCAATTTAAAATCCAAAAAAATATTATTATTTTTTTTATCATAAAAAAATGTGCTAGAATGATCAATTTTACTCATAATATATTCCACCCTATTCAGTTTTCTATTGTGTCAATGTATTAATCATTCATAATCATTAATATATTCGAACAATATTTGTTGACACATGTTCATTACCTTCTGAATGAATACATATTTTATCATTTTCTGACTAGTATATTTATCAAACCATTATATAAAAAGACAATTCTATCATCTATATATTATACAAAATACCACAACTAACATCAAAACATGAGTTGGTAATTTTTTCTCATTAAAATTATATTTTCACAAGGAATTATATATAATTGTATCATTAATATTTATAATACATCCGAGTATCATCTATGATGCATCACTATAGATTAAAATACATTCAACAAAATAGTGTAATGTAATAATACCTAAATTAACTAATCCTATCATCAATTCAATAAACATTTTACCACATTTATCTTTCAAATGAAACATGGATCCCTTCCATGTTAACATAGTTAGTGGATTAAATAGTTATGAGAAATTATCAGACATGAATCAATAAAATTTATCCAATCCATTATAAATATATATTTAAGTAATAACGGTTGGTCTGTTCTAATGATCAATAACTTCCATATTTAACAGATCTATGATCAAAATCTCCCTTGAGATTATATGACCCAATAATTAAATATATTATTTTTAGAATTCAAACAGATTATCATTCCACAAGGAGTTTAGAAAATTCCTTATATTAAAATGATGTTCTACTTTACTCTTTGAATATATTAGAATATCATCAATAAATACTAAAAAAACTGATCAACGTAATCTATAAAGACAAATTTAATTTAATCTATGAAATTATAAGTAGAATTAATAACATAAAATGACATCTCTACATATTTATATCTATCATACCTTGTACAGATTATTGTTTTTGGTATATACACCTTGATCTGAAATTCATAATCCCCAGATAAAGGCTCGTATTGGAGAAATTACTAATATCCACATAGTCGATCAAACAACTCATCAATACAAGTAAAATGATATTTATTATTGATTATGAATTTTCTAGGTTTTAGATAATCAATATAGATTCACATTGATTCAACAATATTCATAAGAAAATGAACACATTTTCCATAAGTTGACATTGTTTTCAAAATAAATCCCTTCCAACGATTCTTTTATAATTGATTCTTCAATTCCTACAAACCAATCATGGGTATTCAATATAGAATCTTTGAAATATGAGATTCACTATTTATGAGTTATATTAAGAGAACCAATTAATTTTTTAAGTGTAATAATAAGATTTTATTTCGATAATGCATCCAAAAAATCAAAAAAATTGGAATATCATCCTTGTTGAGTTTCTCCACAAACTTCACAGATAAAACCAAATTTTGAATAAAAATCAAGACATGTGAAATGGATATTATTTCTATTGGATGTTTATATTTATTTTCACAATTTTATATGATCATGGATTAATTTGGAACATCTATTATAGAATCCCTTCATTACAAATTTATTTTATATTTATGAAAATAGAAAAAATTCATTTGTAATATAACATCAGATTAAATTAGATGAAGAATATTGATATTGGATAATGTAACATTTCATAAACATAAATTATAGACTAATCATTTATATATCTTTTGATCAGCACTTTGTTAAAAAAATTCATAGTTAATTTAACATCTAATCATTGAGGTGGTACAATGATTCCCTAAGAAAATTTCTAATTTATAAAATATTGGGAGGATCCTAAATGAAATAAGATAATATGTGCTCTATAGTGCATGGTAAGTATACAACCACAACTTCATTATCATAATCCACTTCAACAGTAGTGATGATAATAGATTTCCCTTATTCTCTAGGATTAAGTTTTTTATAATGTTGATCATCATCATTAACATTATTTTTTTGATCTTTTTAGCATAATTTCCATAATCCTTCCATTTTAAACACTAGAGTATGGGTGATTAATTCTATGGAACTTGTCCTCCATCATTGTCTGAGTTCTTCCCATCATAACAGAAATTAATAGTTTGATGAACTCCAATTCCCAAAATAAATCATTTTCAAGTTCCCATAAGACAATATACAAAATGTTTAATATGCACATGAATCAGAATGGAATGGTCATCTTATTCCATCTAAGGTATTTAGAATTACATTTCAACTTAATCTCTCATTTCATATCAAAATCATGTGTTTCATGTGTAAATTCAATATCCACCTCCTCCTTGATAAAACCTAAAACAATTTAACCATAGATACTAAAGCATATTGTGGCCAAAAAACATAAAATAACTGGTTTTAGGAAATAAATAATTAGTCTTTCTAAAATTCAGGTTGAATGATAATAATAGAATCATATCTCACAAGTATTGTCAAATCCCCCTCATTTTTATTAATGGAATCATCCTCCTTCTATTTTAGATCAAATAATTCCATTCCAATTTTCATACACGTAATAAAATGATGTACATACTGTAAATAAATCCCTATAAATTATCCCAGTTTATAGAGTTAATTTATTCATATTTCTATGTAATCTTGTTATGATTCAAAAATTGATATGTTTCACCATAAAAATGAAAGATAGAAATATAAATGTTTTCATGTTATGAACACTAGAGACCAAAAAATATAATTTTAATGGCACTGATCCTTTATTCAATAACCATTGAATAATAAGATCCACTAAAAGATAGAGGATTTTGGAACGTGAGAGTATCAATATAATGTTTTACCAACATTTCTCATATAGATGATAAAAATGATTCATATATTAAAATAATTTCATAATAATAGAAACTATATTTGTAATTAAATCTATCAAAACATATGGTTTCTTATGAGGAAAATCATTCCATTTTTTAGATCCATTATTAACATAATTTCTTGGAGTTATATATATTCACTAAAATAAAAAAACATAGTGTGAAAAATATAATAATAATGGGAATCCAAATAATCATGAAGCATAACTTATATGATATCTAGATCATAACACTTATATTTTCAGTGTATAAAATATTAAGATTATCATAGGTTATTTTTGGTCATCAAATACTCAAATAATTTATAATAGTTCATAATAAAATTAGGAATGAACCCAGGAATATTCCCTAGAAGTGTAAAACTATGTAAAAATAAGGGTACACTCACTTTGAAGTATAATTATAGCTGGGAAATACACATCAAACTTTTTAATGGTTATTTCACATATATTTATATTTTTAAAACCACGTCAACATGTGTTATAATGATTAAAAATATTTACATGGAAAACCACAATATTTTCTTTACCATAACCTAGGATGTCCCCCTATGCATAGGATTATATTGATTTTTATTGCTGATGGTTTATGATTATAATTTCTTATGTTAACTAAAACCTAATACGATACCAACTATAGTGACCCATTTTTTTCAATCATATATATTATATTTTATTATATAAATATTTATTACAACACATAAGTATTCATGAAACAATTGTATATGTATACTATTTTTGGAATCTCTAATACATGAAAATATAGTTCACATGTGAACTACAACATGTCCTACTAATTTATTCATAACTATCACCCAAATTAAGTATACCATATATCATCCCTTTCTTTATAACTATAGGAAATGATGCATCATAAAGGATGTGATGAAATTCACACTAAGTGTAAAAAATTTGAATAGAAACATAAAAATGGCATATGGGTATAAGAACATGTTAAAAAAATTTCCAAATTATTCCCTTTAAATTCTTGATAATAATCTCGAATCATGGAATTTCATAATAAATAAATCATAAATGATTTAAATAGTATGATTCATGTGACCATAGTAGTGGAATATGACATCGATTTTTGGAACATGCATAAGAATTGAAGATAATTTATTTAGTAGTCAAATTTCATAGTTAAAACTATCATAGTGGATTTTGTTCTACCCTAGACATCAAAATAGTCATGGCTTAATTTCAAAACTATCATAGTGGATACTGTACTTTGATAAATGGCATTATTCTCCATTCAAATATTCTTTATCACAAGAGGTATCTTTCTTTACCCAATGGATTAGAGGGATACATATTTTTGGCCCCACACATCACATACTGGATATTATAAATATGTGTTCCAAAAAACAATAATACATTAATCATAATATAAAACAAGATAATAAAATAGTTTTGAAAATAAATTTATCATAAAATAACCCATGTAAAATAAATATTTTTTATAAAAAATTCAACATATCATATCCCATGGAAAAGAAATGGGTTTCCAAAAATTATTATCTTTATAAATCATAAAATATATAGAGATAAAATAAAGATGCTATAGTCATATCTTGTTCCCCTAACCTAATAAATAGTATCAAAGGATGGCATTATAAATATAAAATTCTTTATAAAATTATTTCGTATATTTCTTGAGGAAAATACATTTTTTTCATTTAAATAACATCTTCAAAATATCCAAATATAATAGATATTAAAGAAAAACGTTTAATTTATAATAACTTTGAAAAATTCTAAAGAATCATCAAATCATTGAGTCTCCATGATGGTCGTAATTTACATACATATAATGTAAGTTAAAATAAAACATTCCTTTAAGATTTTATCAAAAAAATCCTATATTACCTCATTCGAAAAACAAAAAGAATATTACATTTATAATTTTAAAATTAAAAAATTGGTAAAATTTTTTTAAAAAAATAATTGCATAATAATTAAATAATTTTGGAAAACTATTATATAAAATGTTGATATGGAAGAAAAAGGATTTTCGATCAAAGAGAGAAAGAATGATTATTTTACGTGAAAATATAATCTCATTCTCATGAATATATAAATATAATAAAATGAAATGAAATAATTATATATCTAGAAATATATAGGGGTGAATAAAAGTCAGAAGTATCTTTATTGTTGGATGATAATCTTTAATCACCATAAATGGAATCAGAAACATTCCTTTTAAACAAAGATATTGTAACATAACACCCCTACCACATTGGTTAATATTTCAATCATAAGACCTATTAAAATAATGAAATCAAATGTAACATCAAATATAATGAAAATATAGAAATTGATGATATAAAATATTGATGTTCTATTTTATACACCAAAAAAATGATATTAGTGGTAAATATGGTATATGACTACTAGAAATTAAGGTGATACAAGAAATCACTTATATCAGGGATGACATCCTTCATAAACGTTCAAAACTCATGTGTAAATAATATAGATTTTTTATAAATATAATCAAAAATAAAACATATATTTATCATACTATATATGATTTACATATAATCTATTATCAACCATTTATTTACAATTCTTTTTTTAAATCACTATTTATGCTGATAATAGCTTCTTTTTTAATATGTTGGTTATGTAGTTTTTGTCCTTTTAAATAGATCCATGTTTCATTATATATAGAAATATTATAATGATATAAATATCATATATATATATATATATATTATTCATCGATGGTAGTTAGATATAGTAAAAATTAATTACACGATTCACAGAGACAAATTGTCTTACGTACAGATGAACACTGTTTTCAGTTTTCAAAGAATGTATCCTAAGAAAGGTAAATAATAATTAACATTTATTGAATCAGTATTATATCTTATAAATCATATTTATCAATTAACACCATCCTTATTTCAATTAATTTATCTCAAAAATTAAAATAAAATCACATCGCTTCTGCGATATGTTAGTCCGCACATACACATGAGCAAATTTATCATTTTTCAATATATTGGAAGGTATGAAGGTAGGATTTATATTATAATAAAGTATTCATATTTATTTAATAAATATAAAATATAAACATTAAACACATAATTAATATCATCCATTATACAAACCTATGTTTTTCATACATTGACATTATATCATTTTTAGGTATATTTTATACATCACAAAAGCAAAGGCTTAAAGACCATATTAGTTTAGGGTATTTATAAATATTGAAGTATGAACAGCTGGTTTACAATACATTTAAATGTTCTCCCACCTATTTATTCATAATTAGAACCGTTTTAGAAATATGAAATTGAATATATTTCATTGTAGCTTGGAGTAAAAAAACATAATAAAGGGTGAGATCAAAAGCAGAATATGCGTAAACATAGAAGATGTGTAAGCATTACATGACCAAAAGATAATGTGATTATTATAATATAATTTAAAATGAATACCATATATATAAAATTTAAAAATCACGATTCATGGAAAATTAATACTGGAAGTTCATAAGATATAAATAATATGACAATCAAAGAACAAGATCTAAGAGATTATAAAAATGGAAAAAGATATGAAATTTGGGTTATAAAGAATAAAAATGTAATATAATTCTCTATAAGTGACATTTAATATCAAACAAATTTCAAAGAAATTAATGGTGCCTAAAACCAAAGGTTAAGACACACCACCTTCCCCAGTCACTTTTCATTCAATACACTGCATCGGGGTTCCCCTTCTTCACATAGTGAAACTGGTTTTCCATTCTTCGCTTCACAGATCATGCACATCAAATTTTTTACCATCATTATTCCATGAGATATATATCCATAACAAATTAGTTTTAGTGATATTTTGTTCTTAATATTAACTTAATAAATATAACACATATGTATGCCACATGGCCATAAATAATTTCTAACATCACAACCATTGTAAGAAAATGGGTTTCTTAAGTAATTGATCATTACATAACATATTAAAAAGTTAAATAATTCTTTAAAATCAGAAAAAAAATAAAAAATTTAGGTATATAATATTAATGTAACCCTTGGATCATATCCCCATTAATTTATGAGTAACAACAATGAATATCATCTTATATGGAAGTAAATTTTAATTATTTTTTTAGAACATTTCATGAGGTAAATTTCCTTTCCTCATTGAAAAATTATTATTAAATAATAATAAATTTAGTAACCCTTTTTATTTAAAAATAAGCTTTAAAATGTATAAATTATTATTTCAAAAAAAAATTAACAATCTAGGAAATCCATTTTCTTAAAAATTATTAAAAGAGCCTTTTAAAGTCATTTAAATCATTTATTGAAAACATTATTTTTAAGGAACACATGTTTACATCCAAAGAGAGAATAAGATTACATAATGATGAAAATATCATGAAAATTATGATATTCACAATAAAACATGTCAAATTTACTATATACACCTCATTAAATAATATATGTTCATAACCTAACATCTGCTTTAGAGAAAGACAATTTAGAAAAAATTACTAGACCAATTTGTTTTTTGAACCCAAAACCCCATGAAAAAGAGATCATAAAATAGATACATAAATAAAAAAAATATTAATGATAAGGATCAAAAATTAATTTAATATGGAGTATATATATTCCACTTTAATGAAATGAGTGGAAAATATGGCATAAGTCTCACTGAAATAAAAGCGTGACTTGAAATCCACTTGCATTAAGACTTTACGTCATTCGTACAAGTTAATACATCATGTATACTAAATATAATTTTATTATAAATCTAACATAGAACCATATTCATATATATAAAACCATAAATGACATACTTATGAATTTATAATACTCATTTATTAATAATAACATGATAACGTTTAGTTTAATGTAATGACAACATTATTTTTCATACATGATTTGACTTGAATTTTTTTTTCAATAACATTGATCATGACGTAGTCATATAAATATCAAAATAATGATATAAATATCATATTTATATATTAATTATTTATATTTTCAGGGGATTTCATAAAAATAATAATTAGAAAATAAAATACACTATTCTTGGAGATGGTAGGCCGTAAGTGTGCATGAACAATATTTTGATTTTTTATCGGGTTAATATGAATAAAAGTATCTACTATATTATAAATAGAAAATATTATCTATTTATAATATATTAAATAATTTTATTCAAATCATTATTAATAAATTCCATGTGATCTGTGAATGAATTAAATCGCTTCGTGAGGTGGTAGTCTGATTTACAAAATAACAAAGTTATAATATTACCACAAAAAGAAAATCATGAAGGTATGTGTGATATAAAGATAAAATAATCATAATAGCATAATAAAAATATTATATTTAATATAAAAAATATAAATAAATCATTATCAACAACCTTTAAAATTTTTAATAGAAGAACGAGCAACATCTGTTTGTGAGGCGGTTGTTCGCCGTACATAGGAATAATAATTGTGTATAATATTTAATGGAAGTGAGTGGAAGTGTAGTTAGTAAAAATTACATACAAACGTATCAGAATATGGAATATGATAATGTTTTCATATAATCATGAAATAAAAAAAATTAATGGGTTAATGTATGAAATAAAAAAACATTCTTTAATGAATGTTATCTCTTCATCATGTATCTCCTTTTAAATTGCAGAAAAGGATTTACCTTGTTGGATTTATGCCCAAAATATTGATTGTATAATGAATTGAGGTTATTTAATACGTGATTTGGATGGTTTTATGATTAAAAAATGCTATTAAATAGTGAAAAAATTATAAGAGGAGGTTCCCTCTTATTAGAGAGGGGGGGGGGAACTATTTGTACTTCGTAAAAGATTAATCTATAATAAATTAAATCTAAATCCAAATACGAAAAAAGTCCATTTGTTTGAGTATGAGATATTATAATTTTTTAATCTCAAAAACAAATATATTTTATTCCTTATTTGGTGTTATTTTAAACATTATCATTTTGATTTACCCTTAGTTATCACATTTTAATATTAACTACTAACTAAATTTTGCAAAATAAAAAGGTTGTGTTTTAAAAATTTAATGTTTCAATTGGAAAATAAAAAGAATATTTATGATATTTTAAGCCATATATGAACACTTTTTTCATTAATTAATATTTTATTATTTATAAATAATTTATTAAATAATTATTTTCATAATGTTTCATATGTGTAAATTTTGACATTATTAAATAATTTGACTTCAAGAAAATCATGAAAAAAAATATATTCAAAAAAAATAAATTTATAAACCTCTTATATATATCCTAATAATTAGTTAAATTAATTTATTACCTTAATTAAGTCAATCTATATTTTTTTATTTCTTGAAATTTCATTTTATTAACAATTTCCCGAATTGAATAACTACTACATCACAATTGTGTAATTATTTTTCATAATAATTTCTTCACTAATATCTAAAAATAAACATTATTGATATATATAGACATTTAATATTTTATAATATATATATATATATTCGATCATATATTAAATTTATCCTCATATTAAAAATATTATACATATTAAAAGTAAGAGTGTGACATTTGGTAACTCTATTTTATTTGAAAACATTCACCTAATTTTCATTGAAAAGTGTCCATTAAATAATAAAATTTAGAATTTAATGTTTTTCGGATAAAATTAAATATATCATGTAATATTTTTAATGTGTTATGGTTTTTTTATAAAATTTATATATTTAATTTTCCCCCAAATTAACTAATTTACCCTTAATCGTCTTAGTAAAAATTACTAAAACTAATATTCATTTTGTCCAAAAAAGGGACCAATTTAAGAAATTTTTAACTTTTTATACCAAATAAGTAATTAATTATTAAAAATTATAATCACATATGTTTCTGAAATTCATTTATAATTAATCCCATAGATGTGATGAGACAATGAGTTTTTGAAGTGAAAATTTACAAATGTTTGATATGTTTTTATATCCAATTATAATTATAAATTGGATAGAATGACTTAAGATGGATTAATTTATATAAAAAATTTGTTTTATACTTTAAACCCAATTTAAAAATTAATTAAACTATATAAATAACTTAGACAAAAAAGTAATTTGCAATTAATAATTTTTATTTTTTAATATTCATGAAAACAAGAAACATGTCAGAAAAATAAAAAAAAGCATTCCAAAACTATATTTTGTTATTAATATTTAAAACATTATGTTTATTTTTTTGATATAAAAATTATAAAAATTAGAAAATTTGTATTTAAAATGGTATCTTTACTGAAAGGTGGAAAAAGTACCCTATTGAAAAATAAATCTTTTTATTCATAAAATTGAATTTATTCTTACCATATGCCTATAAAATATTTTTTATGATTAGAAAAAATATTGTTAAATAATTATTATGAAAAATTTATTAAAAACACCCATCAATAGTTATGTTTTAAAGATATTAACAGAAAATTATGTTTTTAAATAGAATAATAGTTTTATAAGAAAAAGAATTTCCATTTTTTAAAATAGTTATTACTTTCATTTCAAGATAATTTTTAAAAAAGGATTCACTTTAGATACCTATTTAAATCATATTGTTATAATTTATATAATATTATTTTCAATCTCCATTCTAATATTTAGGTGGTAATTATATAATTCTTTAATAATAATATTAATATTAATTTTTTTGGTAAATCTCGGTTTTCCGTGTAATGTATGATATAAAAGTAACTCAAAATTATTTGTAACATAAGACAAACATAGTGTTTTGTGATCCACATGCTAATATAAGTATTTATTATAGTGAAATCATAACATTATGGTGCATATAACATAATAATAACATAGTCATTTCATATAAAGAAATCTATATTCAATGCCATGTAAAATGAAAAATATCAGAAAGATTAAATTAATTCATAAAAACATCATAATATCTTGAGGTGTTACATTTACGAAATATTGTGATTCAATATGAATTATATATCTTCATGGAGACGGAATACAGTATTTATATTTGAGAAATACTATCAGTTCTTTTGGGATAGGAAAGATGGTGTATTATGAATGTTTGAATATAATAAAAAAATTAGTACATTAAGGTTAATAAATTTCTATTTTATATGAAATTATAATGCTTTAAATGGGGTAAAAGATGATGTCAAATAAAAGTGATCAGTTAAGGTGATTGCCTCTTCATTAAACTAACCCCTTTATATCTACTCTTAATGACCATGTGGATTGACTTTTGGGGATACCAACACCTCTAAAACAAGTTTAATTAATATGATAAAGGAAATATTTGAGGTTTTTTGATATATAAGTCATTAAGTTGTGTAAATAAGTGAAATGAGGGGTGTCCTTTTATAAAGGAGGGAGATTATACACATGGAATTTTCCTAAAGATTAAAATTAAAAAAACTAATTCTCAATCCAAATAATTCAAATGTATGTGACATAGATGATGGAGAGTCTGATGTAAAAATAAAAATATATAATAAAATTTATACAATTGTTTGATTCATTTTTAACAATATATTTTTTAGATGTTACTTAATTAACCATTTTTACATCAATGAAATAAAAAATATTTCAATCTTATGGGGTTAAGAGTGTTTCTAATAATTTTAAATTGAATCATAAATAGACCGTGGTAGATATTTTAAACCATTTATTATTCACTTCACAAAATCTAGGTTTTTATGAATTTTAAATCATTTAATAAAATATTATTTATTATTAAATATCTTAAATATAAATTTTGGAACTCTTCTATTAATTTCACGTGAGGTACATTATGCCCTTTTCTACCTAAATATTGACAGTGTAGCTTTCCCTGATGGCTTTACTAACAAATTCTTCATGTTTTACTGGGATATTGTCCATCTTGAGGTCAAAAATGTTGTGAATGATTTTTTAGATCGACCCATATTCCATTTCAAATGAACTCGAACATTATTACCATAATTACTATGAAGGAGAATAACCTTGAAATTAATGATTTCAGGCCTGTTTCCATTGGTAATACTATTCTAAAAGCAACTATCAAAATCATAACTCACCAATTGGGTGGTATTACAAAGGTACTCATTTCTAGTAATCAATTTGGATATGTTCCAGGATGGAATATTCAAAATTGTCTCTTCATTGCCTCTAAATTTGTCAATTCCATGGGGAAAAAGTATAAGGTTGGTAACATGGCTTGAAGATTGATTTCTCCAAGGCTTTTGATACCATAAAATTTAGTTTTATTTCCACCATTCTCAAAATGCATGTGTTCTCACAGAAGTTCATTGATATTATTGACTACATCCTTGCAAGTGACAAGTGTTTCATTCATATCAATTGTTCTCCTATCGGATTCTTTCAATGCCCAAGAGGAGTCAAGAAAGGTGACCCTCTTTCTCGGATGCTTCTTGTTATCATGATGGATTACTTAAGCCAGTGCCTCACTGATCTTTCCAAATTTGGATGGTATCAGAGGATGAAATTACGGTGTGAGTTACATGATCCCTCACATTTTTTCTATGCTAATGATATTTTGATTTTTGGGAGAGATGATAAAGGAACTGTCTCTTGTATTAAGGTAATATTCACATACTATGAGGAGGTTTCAAATCAGGTTATTAATTCGTGGAGATCAGCGGTTGTTTTTGTGGTGACATTATCACATAGAAGCAATGTAGGGTGGCACGACATCTTAGGGTTAAGAAGGGAGTACTACCCTTCATTTACCATGGGGATCCGCTTTTCAGGGACAGAGTTAAAAGGTTTAATTTGGAAAATATCCCTCTGAAGATCACGAATCAGTTAGAAAATTGGAAGGGAGAAAACATATCTCAACCAGGGATGATATGTTTGGTGAACTCAGTGGTCACATTGATGTTTGATTATTACTTTTCCTTGTATAGATGGACCAGAGCCCTGATTAAAGAGATAAATAGCAAGATTTGAAACTTAATTTGGATTGGCTCAGTTCTTGAGAGGAAGCATGTCACTGTGGCTTGGCAAGACTGTATCAAACCATCTAAGATGGGTGGATTAGGTGTCAAAGATATCATATTATTCGATGATACCTTTATCAACAAGTTCACTTGCAACTTAGTTTGGAAATATGATGACTCCATGGACATCCATCAAAAGAGGTTCATAGAAAAGATTCACAATGGGTACATTGACCATCTTTGTCCATCTGTTTGGTACGCCCTTAAACAGGCCGATGCTGACTTGATGGTTTGCTCGAAATTAGTTGTCTGCAAGAAATCCCATATTAAACTTTGGGCCACCCCTTGGATGTCTCAACCTCTTTGTACTGAGGATACTATCCATCCACTTCTATGAGGGACTTCTGTCACTGGTTTCCAAGTTAATCTAATAATCATAAACATGATTCTGATTCATGTGGGCTCAAAAATAATACCATACTACAAATTAGATTATGATACATTGTTATGGATGCTTAATATTAATGGAATGTTTCATACATGGGAGGGATATAGATTACTATGAGGTTCTTCCCAAAATCCTCCATCATCAGTCATGGAATTTTACAATCCCTTCATTCCCCTGTCCTCATCATTATTAATAATGAAAATTTGGAAAAAAGGCTTACTTTTCAGGCCATGTTGTAGTGGTATGAACACAATCAGGAAATTGTTTGTATGCTTTGACTGCAGGTAGAAGAAACTTCTGATCATGTGTTTTTTTCATGCAATTTTTCTTCTAGATTATGGTTTTACGTGCAGGGGATTTTTCACTGCTGCATCTCCTCCAATTCAATTGAAGGACTACTGCAACTCATCTGTAGGATTGATTGTAGTGAGAAGGTCCGATATCTCATATTAACAGGTGTGGCTAGCATATTTTCTTTCATATGTAAGGTTATAAATGATGTTATTTTTAATAGCATTACTCTCTCATTCCCTACTGCAGTTCTGCCGATCCATTGTGCAATTTGGATGGATTCCATCATCCAAACCTGTATCATTAAGAATGATGTTTCTGAACATGTTTTGTTGAGGTTCCTTGGTGTTAATGGAAGGGAGAAGAAGCAACTGGTAATGAAACATGTTCGTTGGATTCCACCTATCCCTCGATGGTTAAAGGTCAATGTTGATGGGCCACCTGTAGGCTCGCCAGGTCCCTCTGAATGTGGTGGTGTCTTCCGAACACACAAGGGGTTCTTTAAAGGATGCATATTCCACTATATTAGTAATGAATTTTCCATTGAATTGAAGCATTGGGCCATGATAAAGGCTATTAGGTATTTTTTATAGTATGGCTGGCGTTATATATGGATTGAGTTAGACTCTTCAGTTGTAGTTCAAATCCTTAGGGATCAATCAAGGAATGTGCCATGAAGGATGTTACCATATTGGGTGGAATGAAATCCACATAAAGACTCACTCTCACTTGAAGTTCTACATGTTTATCATGAGGAAAACCAAATTGAAAATGCTATATCCCAGAAAGATATTTCAGAGGTGACATCCAATTGGTCTTTTATGTCACCAGAGTATTGTAATTGATTTGTGTAGGCTATTTATCATGGAGAGACTTATACTCTTCTTTGTAGACCGCCTCTATGATATCGTGTTATGTGCCATACCTTTTCATTAATATATTCTCTTGGGAGAAGGCATGTCTATATCATGAACTTCCATGTACATTATCTAAAAAATTTAAATCAATAATTCCCTTGAATTATATTACATTTAATATTTTCATAATTCTTTTTTATATATTCTTATCAATTGAATAAATATTGGGGCATTGTTTCTTATGAGTTTAAAATAATTACTCGATTGAAATAAATTATAAATAAAAAAATATGATAAGAATAATTTATTTATATTTGAAATAAATATTTACGTATTTTATTATCTAATTTCTACTCATAATAAAATTTTATATATATTAAAATAAAGAGAGTGTCATTTTTTATTTACTCTTTTTGAAAATTAATATAAATGTCACAATCAGGAAAATATGTTTCCATGTGAAATATACAATATATATGAATGTAAATAACTAACATGAACTCAACCAATAGGATAAATGAATGTTTTGGATACATTTTAAGGCCTTATCACAAATTTTTAACCTAATTTTACCTTTTTTACTCTTACTAGGGTAACAAAATTTATAGGGGATTCTATTTATATTGACAAAAATGAAAGGGTCATATTTAATAATTTTTAATCTCATAGTTATAAAAATTGAATATAATTTTCAAAATTCATATTTTATAAGGGGAGTAAATTTACTATAATATAAATGTTCAAATGGTGAAAAGAATAATTTTTTAGGAAAACACATTTTAATGCATAAAAATAGATTTCATTCTGTACCATGCCTAGATAAAATATAATATATTTGACAAAATATATAATTTAATATAATAATATTTATATTTATATATATATATATATATATATATATATATCATTAATCACATTCATTAATGATGATTAATTTAATTTATTAAGATAAATAATATTTCCCACATAAAATATTTTTTTTCAGAAAACATAATCTTGTATTTTCAAATGATTATTATTTTTTATTTATAATTAACTATTTACAAATAAATTATTTTTATACATATATAAACCGTATATTTTTTATAATTTATTAAGTCTTATTAATTCACATAAATCCAATTCGAGTGAGATAAAAATCATATTAAAAAAATATTTAAATAGTATAATGTGGTTTCATTAAACTCAGTGTTATATATAATAAAATAAATAAAAATATTACAAAACATTTTATTGTGAAATCATGGGGTGTTACATTTTACCTGCTTAAAATTAATATCATCCTATATATTTTAGCACTCTGAATAAAAAAATTGGGTATATATTTGTTTCATCCCTCCTCAGGTTTCCATGTATCTTCTTTGAATTTATGATTTCCCATGAAAGCATTCACTAGGTGAGTATTATTATTCCATAGAATTTGACCTCTATAATATAATATTTTTACTTTTTTTCATTTTTAATATCAATCTCTAGTGGTATAACTATAGAGTTTACAATATGCAATAAATAAGCATTGTACTTCCTTAAGAGAGATAAATTAAACACATCATGACCTTGGCAGGTGAATAGTGGATGTAAAAAATGATAATTTATCATCCCTACACGATCAAGAATATCAATGGGGAAAGTTTACCTAGTTCTGAACATACCATTCATTCCAAATCTAATAACCTTATTTGATTGATAAATTCATAGAAACACCTTCTCACAAACATCAAAATAAAGATCTTTTTAATCATTGTTAGTATTAAATATTCATTAGATTTGAGATTCCTTGATGTGTTATTTATTGGAACAAATTATATTCTTAATTTCCTTAACTGGATTATGTATAAAAATATTCCTTTTTTTATCTTTACCAAAGCATGTTATATTTGTACCCTCCATTCCATAGAGTTATTCAAAACGATTCATTTGAAAGCTCAATTGGAATATATTTTTATAAAAAAACTCAACTAGAGGAAGTTGTTTATACAAAACACCATTTAAATCTATAAAAAGTATATCTGTATATCCTCTAGGGTTTGAATGGTTCTCTTAAACTGATCTTCTTCCTGATAAATATTAGACATACTAAAAACAATCTCTACATATATTTCCCACAGAATACATTACCAAAAAATAGAGATAATACTTGTATTCTAGTTAGATATAATAGAATTTGTACTCAATTCAACAATACAATTTAATTAATGTATATTATTTTAATCTTATCACAAGTGAAATATTTTCTCACTAAAATTAAGTGTGTTGACATAATAGGGAAAAAATTTACAATCATAATACCACTATCCCTGAAAATGTTTTTAGGTGTCCATTATTGATCTGAATGGTGAAGATTTTCCATTTACATATAGTTATGTGTAATGTATGTAACAACCTAATAGGATTATATCTCATAGTATTAACCTGGTAGAATACTAAACTTTATGATACACTCATTAATAACCCACTTCTTTTTGTCTGATCAGATAGATTATTTCATAACACTATACATCATTGAACTTCTAGGGATAATAGAAAATGATAAACTAGGGATCTCATCAAATATATCCTTTAAATTGGGAATGGATGTAACACATACATAGTTTTTTTCCTTATAATTCATTATCAATCATGGTTTTACTAATGAATTTTTTTTACCTTATTATGTAGTTACACATAGTATTTATTTTTTTAATTATTTTATTGATAGATGGTTGAACAAACATTTGATAAAGATAATATTTCTCCCCTACCTTCATGTTTTCAATATTGGTCCATTGAAAACAAAAAAATATATATTTTGGTATCCTCATCATATATAATAAAACATTATCCTTTCAACTCAAAGAATTTACCACCTTGTTCTCTTTCCCTGGTAGGTAATGTATTGAATAGTTATAATCCTTAGTCATCTCTAACCATATTTATTAGCACGTTTTTAGATCATTATTGGTGAATATATACCTGAATATTTTATGATTAGTATATATGTCAAACTTTTATCTATTATAATATTTCATCCATATCATTAATGTACAAATTACCAAAACTAACTCCAAATCTTGAGTTGGTTACTTTTTCTCATCATCCATTATTTATAACGAGTAAAAATATATAAATGTATAAATATTCCTGTGAGTTGATCTCAGGGCCCTCTTCGATACATTACTATTGATTACAACCCCTTCATTAAAATAGAATGTTGTATGCATGGGTGAACTAATTATACCTCAATTTAGTTCCTTGAAATTTTCATTACATCCAACGATCTATTGTAGAAAAACACCATTTAGTGGTGAAATAGTGAGTGGATTTTACATTCTTGAGAAATTGATTGAAAAGCACCCATAATATCCATCAAAATTATAAATCTATAGATTTTAGTCACAATGGTTATTCTTGTAAAATGTTCAATTAATTTTTTATTTGATGGATCCATTGATATACTCAAGCATGAGATTATATGGCCTAGAAATTATCCTTTTTATAAATACAATTTACTCTTTTTATATTTTTAATAAACTTTCTCCTTTCTTGTGGTCTTTAGAATAAAGCTAAAATTAACTTAAAACTATTTCAATCCCTTTGAATATGTATTAACATAATCTGTAACATATAAATACTATAACATACTAATGAAGGTAATATCTAAAAAAATACTCATGAAATACCTTAAAATTGTGGGGTAATTACTCATAACAAATAGATTCCCTATATATTCATTGTCTTCATACCATCTACGGAATGATGTATTAGGTATATCATCCTTAACCCCCGATTAATGATATACAAAATTAATATAAATCAGAGAAAATTATTGAGATCGTTGAATTTTATCAAAAAATTAATAAACACGAGGCATAAGATACTTGTTATATTTTTATTTTCATGTTAATCACATAAAGGCCTCATTGATCCATATTTCTAATTAATGATTACAACATGTGCACCCCGAGGTGATGAACATGGATGAATAAATCCCTTTAAATATTATCATTGATTAGCTTCTTCAAATCCTACAACTCAATATGGTCCACTCTATATAGATTATTTTAAATATGTATAGTGGAAGATTATCTTGATTCATTTTCCAGGGACAATGCGTGATTTACATTTCAATTTCCCCAAATTACCACATTCCAAATGTGGGTTTCTTTCACCACATTCAATGGTGATGTCTTCTCCTTGATCAAAATGGGGTTTTGGTATTTTGGTTTCTCATTATAAGGATCCATCCTTCGAGATCATCCAAGAGTTTGGGTATCCCTCATAAACTTAATTCTAGACCATTAAAATCATTCACATTGTCATTTATTTGTGGAATCCAGTTAATTATAATGTTGATGTCTTGAAATACAATGTATGTCTTAACAAGGAAGAAACCATTGGTCAAGAGAGTAGTCACATTGGACTTTGTTGGGAATCACTAATGGTTGGTATGAATGGTCACATATATTCTTCTTCTTGGTAGGGAATCTCATGTTAGGTATTATAAGTTGAGCAATCCAAGTCATCCTATTTTAATCATGATAAAACAATTAAAAATTTGTTATTATTACAAGGATCTCACCTTCAAAATACCAAATTTATTAATTGGGTTTGTATTATGGTTATGGGTAAAATTTTAGCATCTTATAAAAATTTTCATAGGGTTAATCCCCTATGGGGAAAATATTGATGGATCCAAAGAACTATGGAGGCGGATCTGGGAGGTATATCCCATAGATTGAAGATGTCCCACCTGATTGGATGGGTGAGAATACCCCTTGTGGAAAACCTTGGATGGATATATTAGAATTATTATTAATATGAATATAGTATGTGTTTAAATATGAATGATTTTGTCACTCATGGTATGCTGGCTAAGGATTCCCTTAGAGTAGTTTTAAGGATTGATGGATAAGAACGCCCATAGACATGGAGTTCAGAGGTGTGTCCCTATGAGGTAATATATTACATCTGGGTGGTTTTGTCATAATTACCCTTAATTAGGACCATGGATGGATATATTAGAACCTCCTTCAGGATGATCTGTGAGGTGAGTCTATAAGAGTTAGCACTTATGTTGATGGGTGAGAACACCCATGGTGGAAAACCCTATTATGATGGATTAGAATACCCATTGGGAAGGATCCAGGAGGTGTTACCCATATAAGTGAACCTAATTTTAGCATTTGTTATGATTCCCCTTGATGAATTTATAAGGGTTAATATGAACACCTCTTGGGTTGATCAGGGAGGTACATCTATAGGAGGTAGTACCTAAGTTTACAATTATCTAGGATACCGCATGAGGAAGATCCATGAGGATGATCAGAATTCCTCTTGAGGTAGATTAAGGATGTAATTCTATAAGGGGGTCATCTATTTTTACTATTGGTTGGGATTTCCCTTTAGGAAGACCAAAGAGGATGATTATAAATCCCCTTTAGATAGATAAGGTAGGTATGTCCCTATGTGGGGGAACCTAGGTTTACCTTTGGTGAGGATCACCTTAAGGAAAACATATAGGGTTGATTAGAAACCAATTATAGGTAGATAAAGTATGTTCATCCCTATGAGAGAGCACCTAGGTTTTCCTATGGTCATGATTCCCCTTGTGGGGGGACATAGAGGTTGATCATAATTCCTTTTTAGGCAGATCATGGTGGTTCCTACCTAAGAGAGAGAACCTATGTTCACCATTGGTTAGGATTAATCCTCAAGGAGACATCATATGTACACTCTTTAGAATACATGAATCAAAACATACATTGTTCAACGTTTCACATTATGGTCATGGGATTGGATTGATTCATGTAGTTTAACATTATTAATTAAGGATTATGATGTCATGAATGGTTTTTTGATTAGGGACTGTATTGGACTTTCACAATGAAGGTTCAATTTATTAGTGGATTGGTCTTGGTTGGAATGGATTGTGGATCACATTTTGAGCTATCTATGATTATCACATTTCATGTGAGTGGCATAGGTGTGGGGGTCCTTCCATTCCACTTATAAAATAGGAAACTAGTTCTTATCATTTATGTTATGAATATAGTTTTATATCATGCATTCATAATGTTTTCATGAAGTTTAGAACCATTGTACCAGGATATATAGCAATGAATATTTACATCTAGTATCTCAATCATAGAAGTAATCACTACTCTCTCCACTGGATTATGTGTACACAACTCTCGAACCTTTTATAGGATCATGGTTTTGGAACTACTGAGGTACAATGGTGGGAGGAGTGGTCAATCACGAGGTGCACATTAGATTTACCATTCTCATAAGTAATAATAGTTAGAGTACTCATACTCAGTAGTAGTATATGAGAGGAAGGCTTGAGCCACACTTGGGATAGAGTTTAATGACACAATTTTGGGTGTCACTAGTCCCATGGGGACTCTTGGTGTATATGAACTGGCCATGGATTGGTTTTTGATCCCTGGGCATTAAACCTTTTTGAAGAAAATTTAGTTTAAGGGAATCACTATGGAAAGGCCGATGTGAGGCACTTCAGGAATCTTGAAGGTTTTAAAAGGTGTTCTATGAACTATCTGGTCCCAAGTGGAGGTTATTATCTTCACAAATGAATTGGATTCATAAAACAAGGTATCCCTACCTCATAGGGAGGCCATGATTATTTAGAAGAGTGCTTTGTGAAGGATTAATGTTGCTTAAACACTCAATCATGAGAGAGGGCCTTCTTCCTTCACGAAGGGAAAATTAATTATCAAAATTCATTCCTAAATTAGGTGCATTCATTCATAAACTTATGGATGGGGGGTTCAAAAATATTGAATACCCTCGATGACTTGTCTTCACTTTGGTTTGTAATGCACGAGAGGTTCATGAATTAGTAGGAAATCCAAAGATTAATGGTTGGGTAACAAACCCTAATATATAGGAATAAAATGGGTATTTATATGAAATGGGTTTTTCTATGGTTGGAAGTGGTTAATGAGTTATTTTTGGGCAATAAGAATGGGTGTGACTCCTTGAGTCCAAATGTCATACATGCAAAGGGACAGCTAACCATTCATTGATTTGAGATGCACTCAATGACTATGATGGTCATTTCATATAGGATTAATATTATATTTCAATGTTTTCATGAGGTATTATTTTCATTTAAGGATATTTTCAACCACTATCCATTCACGGAAGAGATGGTAATCATAAATAAGACTCATATGAGAAATTCTGGGTCACATAGACAAGGATTCTCTCCAAAACTCTCATTCCTTCACCTACCATTTCCATAACAAGAGTATTTAGGAATCAAAATGTCCCCTACCATAATAGAAGAAAACATGGAAAAGGGGGGACATATTATAATGTTGAATCACCAAATTGATTTAACAAACTCTCTTATTTAAAGATCAATCACTGATCTTGTGAATAATGGATACTCCAACAAGATCATCATGAAGCTGGTGCAATTATACGCCTATAAGTAGTATAGGGGGACCCTAAAATCCACTAATATTTATTGATAATAATATATTTTCTCTCCTTCATGAACTATAAAAACTTTACAATGGCTTTGTCATCTTGATCCCCATTTATTGTGAAACTCATTGTCTCTCTACAACTATCGTTGAAAATACTTCTCATCGAATAGGACTATGTGAACTACATGTTCATAAAGAAACCTATGAGATAATGATCTATATGAGAGACCTCAGTGAATAAACATTGTGAATGAACTTTAAAAACATGATTAAAAGAAACAATAATGTCTTGAATAAAATTTATTTCTCAGGGAGATAATGCTATCACTAATCAGACAGAAGAAATGGCCAGGAACATTATGATTGGTTAGAGCATTCAAAATGCCTCAGACTATGAATCATTTATATCTCTACTAAAAGATGTCTATTTGGAGTATCTACATTGATAGGGGATACTGATATATGTCATTGTATTTAAGGATGAGTTCTTTATACCAATAATATGTAGATATGAACCATCTTACAAGTTAAGAGAAATTATATGGAAGTACGAATGGAATAGGGATGCATCATCACATATCTATAAATACCACGGAACACTTATAGTAGAAATCACCTATAACCACATCAATAATTTCAATGTGAATAAACAAGAGGATGATTAATCCCTTCCTAATTATGACTTGATTATCAATTAGGGGTTGGTAACCATCTCAAGGGGTGGAATGAAAAATTTCATTTGTTCCAAGGTGGCCATTTCACCATTGAGTGGGACTAAGCATACATGGAATGTGTGATCGGCCACGAGTTAAAGGCATAGATAATGAAAGTAAGAATATATTATGAATTCTGGGTTTCACACATCCCCAACTACCTCCCTTAGGAAATAATTCCCGAGCAACTGAGAATATGGTCACAAGTGACTAACTAATTTGATATACATCATGGGAAATTCATTTTAATCTTATGTGGGCTTTATTATATCACCAGGATCCTAATCATGGTGGTAATGTTTGATAAATTCCAACCTAAAGAATATGTTTATAATTTTTATGATAAATTTCTCGATCAAGAAAAGGGGCTCATGGATTTGGTGTTTGTATGGAGTGAACCTAAGTCATGGATGAATTATTTTAAATTCTAGTAATGCATTAACAATTTTTTTAAGAAACCCATTAGGGGACCATCCTAAATAGAGGATCCACATGGAAATCACTCTTAAGGTTGTGTACCTTTATTAGGGGATATGGAATGGAAAAGGGGGGATGCTACTAGAAGATCCTAGAGGAAATAAAGTGAATGCTATGGGGATATAGCATTAAGACTGAGGAATAACCCATACCCAAGAAGGTATGATTCATTACATTTGTAATTTATGGTTAGATTATTTTTGTAAGGGAGGTAAAGATGGTGGAGTGTCCAAGAACCTTTATTGTAGCTATGATTCTAGCGACTAAGATGTATATGAATATGGGTTTCCAAGTATTCATGAAGTTAATCAAAGTGTTCACTAAATCCGTGAATGAAATATGTGGCTTCTGGTGTGTGGCCCCCTCTATTTACTGTATAGCCAAGTCACTACTGGAAAAAATGGAATTCGTGACGGGTCATTTGCGTCAGGATCCCGTCGCTAATATGCTTTTGCAACGGGGTCCCGTCGCAAATAGACCATTGCCGAAAACGGCGTCACAACAACAATTTTTTGCGACGGGTCCGTCGATAAAGGAATTATTTGTGACGGAGATTCCTCCCATCGCAAATATTAGTCCGTATATTTTTGAAAACGTTTAAAAATCATAATTGCGACGGGCCCGTCGCAACTGATAATTGCGACGTACCCAGCACAACTGCTAATTGCGATGGACCCGTCGCAACTGATAATTGCGATGGACCCGTCGCGAAAACTAATTGCGATGGGCCCATCGTAATTAGTGTTAAAAGAAATTTTAAAAAATATTAATAAATTGTTTTAATCAATATATTAATAATACTATTTGCGACGGGCATAGTATCCCGTCACAAATACTAAAAAAAATAAATTATAAATAAATTATAAATAAATTATTTTAATTAATATAATAATAATCCAATTATAATTCAAAAATAAGAAAATATTAATAAATTATTTTAATTAATATAATAATAATAGAATTATAATTCAAAAATAAAAAATAATAGAATATTAATAAATGATTTTAATTAATATAATAATATTAGAATTATAATTCATAAATAAAAAATATTAATATGTTATTTTAATTAATATAAAATTAATAGAATTATTTTACCTTCAAATATTAAAATAATTCTAATATTACAAAAAAAAATTAATTACATTATAATATTATAAAATTTTAATATATATATATATATATAATTTAATGTTATAAAATATAAATAATATTATTATTCATATTAATATTGTTATTTCAATATATAATATTATTAATATTTTATAATGAGATTGAAACTATGAATAAAAAAATTTATATTTTGATTTAACAAATTTTATAACATAAAAACAAACTCTAATCTGAAGGAGGGGGAGGGGGATCTGCAGATGCTGGTGGAGGAAAATCCATCCCTAAAGCATGAGTGTGTTGCCGCATGTACCCCATCTGCTCCTGATGCTCCTGCTGCCACCGACTCATATGCTCCTCGTACAGCTGCTGCTGGCATCGACGCTCCTCCTGATGCTGCTGCTACTGCTGATGCATCTCCTCCTGCTCCTGTCAGAGACTCTCTATCAGTGCAGTCTGAGATTGCAACTGATCATCATACTGTGTAGTAGAAGAAGATGCAGTTGTTCTTCTCGAACAGGACGCCGACATCGCAGCACTGTCCTAATAATCTCCGGGAGTCAGTCGAGAGCTGATACCAACTACCTGACCCTTCTCGAAGGCATACTGGGTGGCCGAAATCCATGCCGCCTCATCAAACTGACGGCCAGTGGTCTGATCTGATGACTCGGCCTGACTCTCATGCCGGGTCTATGACGTTGCGGCCTCATAAGACTCTTGTAGTTGCAATTTAAAATTAAAATTGTGAATATATTATATGCAGTTAATTTTTAAACTTGAAAACAAATAATACTGACCACGATGTGACGCTGACGATCACCTCTGAGCTCCCCAGTAGCAGGATCACTATACATCCTCCAATATACGTCGTACTCTGTAATAACGGGGTGCTCGACAACCTATAAGAATAAAAAATAAACTGTTAATATTTATAGTTATATAAAATATTAATAAATAATGTACATACCAGATGATGTCTATGAGTACTGAAAGTAGGACTCCCAGCTCGATGAGTCACCTATTGTCTCCCCCGATTCTGCCTCCCCACCGATGATCTCCTCTAAAAGGCATCACTAAACCAATGCGCACATAATCCATCCCATACATGGGATGAAATGTACTCTGGTCGGTGTACTCTACATGACTCGTCAAAAACTGACACTCCTACTTTCTTCGTGGCAGCTTTTCTTAAATTGTTCAAAAACTGATGAAAGCGATCACGCATGGCCACCTCCCATGCCTCATGGATGGCGTCACGTATAGTATCCTCGATCGAATACCATAAACCCAACAAATAAATCAATATATCAAGTTAGAAATGAAATAATTTTCCAAATAAAAATTATTTATTTACGTACGTACCAACCAATGGCCGAACATGGCCTATGCACATCAATGGGAATCTGCTCCCATGTGGTCCAAGGTGAAGAGAAATAGTTTCACTAAATAGTGCTGCCCTGTCTGACTGCAATATGCGGAAAACTGTAAAAATAATAAACATTTTTTATGTGAATAGATTAATGAAATATTAGTTAAATCCACAGGTTATCATACAGGTTATCACACCTCTGTGTGCATGGATCAAACCCAAGACGTTGACGTCGCTCGGGGACGGGGTCATGAATCATCAATCGTGCAAGACCGCACCCCCTCCGCGTACTCCCTAGAGCACCTGCAGGCTGAGGGTCATCTGCCAGCAACCCATCTGCATTGAAAGGTAGGTCAGCATTTGCAAACTCATGAAATGTGTCATCGTCCATCTGAAATAGAAAATGTTAATGTAGTTAGAAAATAATTGATAATTACAATTATATATACATATATATATTTTATGATCGTATATAACTACCATGGAATTATATCGGTGTTCATCTTCATCATAATCTTCATATATATCAATGTCATCTTCATATTCCTCCTCAACATCATCGATATCCATTCGAGTTCCATTTTCTTCATCTCTTACAATTTCAAATTCATATGTGACATCATTAACATCATCGTCATCACCAACTCTTAAATGTGTGGTGTCGTCATCAATACTCATGTCTCTTTGTAAAAAAGATTGATTTTGAATACTCTCTTGAAAAACATCAATTCATTTCACATCAGTGAAAGAACATTCAGTTTGACTAAACTGATTGACTCGAATTTTTATTTTCATTATACTCCACCAATCAGTCAACTCTCTTGATGTAGCACCGTACTTTGCGTAATAAACTTGATGTGCCTGTTGAGATAATAAGAATGGTTCATTTACTGCGAGAACACTTTTACATTTAATATTGATGATTCCATGAGTTGGATGAACACGCATGCCTCTCTCTGTATCAAACCACCGACAACTGAACATGGTTATTTAATGTTGTCCAAGATAACAGAGTTCAATGATTTCATCAAGTATTCCATAAAAGTCCACTTCATTTTCTCGATGATGAGATCCTCTCAAGAAAACTCCACTGTTCATTGTTTTTTTTGATTCCCCATATGCGTGTGTATGAAATCGAAATCCATTCACCACATATGCATTATTAGTTTTAACAAGTTTGGAAGGTGGGTTACTCAATATACATAGCTGTTTTTCAATTTTATCAGCATGTCGAGACACCTGAAAATTTGTGATATAATTATCAATATAGTAAACTATACATTGAATGAGTTTCTAAATGATAAAGAAATTATGTTACCAGTTTTTGAAACCACTGAGACAAATTTTTCTGTCGGCGTTCTTCAGGAGCAACTGCTGTAATTTATGGAATTTGTTTTTTGATGTGATTATCATACAACCTATAAAAAAAGTTATTCACTGTAAGATAAATGATAGAATAAGTGATATAAGCACATACAGTATAACTTATGTCATCTCTTCATAGTTGAGCAGAACATACGTATGATCTTTGTAATGTTCATCATCAGAAAGCCAGTGTTCATAAACTCCACCAAAACCAAGATCTGGCTGGTTGAAAACAGATAATTGATTGTCGATATCATCAATATTTCTCTCGTTCTATCCTATTCGGTTGTGGTTTGAAGGATACTCTGATTCAAAATAATAGGAGCAGAAAAAATATATTTCCTCTTGCAAATAAGCTTCTGCAATAGATCCTTCAACAGATGATTTGTTACGTACTTTTATTTTCAATTTTTGCATTCATCTTTCAAATGGGTACATCCATCGAAATCGTACTGGACCTCCACATTTGGCTTCATATGGAAAATGTAACATCAAATGTTCCATTGAGTCGAAGAAAGATGGCAGCAATATTTTTTCCAGTTTACATATAATTACAATAACATCTTCTTCAAGTTTGTATAGAGCATCATAATCTGCTGTAGCCGCACAAATTTCCCAAAAAAAAAGGGACATGTCTGTTATGCAATCCCAAATAACAGAATTCAATAGACCTCTTAATCTAATGGGTAGAAGTCTTTCCATTATAACATTAAAATCCTGACTTTTTAATCCAGTAATATGACCATTCTTCACACATCTACCCAAATTAGAAGCACACCCATCTGGAAGTCTCAAATCTGAAATCCACTGACAAAATAATTAATGGTTTTTTTAGACATTGTATAAGATTATTTTGGTTTCAGTAACCTTTCTGTTCTGACATTCTCAAACAGTTCCAGTTCTAGACACCTGCAGATTTGGGCAAGATCTAAACGTTCATTTACATTGTCTCCGCTCTTTCCTGGCGTATCCAAAACTGTATGAAACAAATTTTCAAAACAGTTCTTCTCAATATTCATGACATCCAAAATGTGGCCGACCAACAAATCAGACCAATATGGAAAATCTCATAATATGCTACGTTTAATCCAATTGTGTTCTTTCCCAAAACCAGAAATTTTCTGTTGGTTAATTGTGGGAACAAAAGTGATGGAAGGTAATGAATATACGACTGATTTTAACTCCGAACCTTATAGCGTTTTTTGAGGTCCATCCCTTTCAATTGTTCCTTTTCTGAAATGAGATCTGTTTCTGCGAAAAGAATGATCAGCTGGTAGAAATATGCGATGACAGTCAAAATAACAAGGTTTCTTTCCATGAATGTGGATAAATGCTTTGTTCTCTCCCATACAGTAAGGACATAATTTCTGACCCTGTGTACTCTAGCCAGATAACATCCCATAAGCCGGGAAGTCACTAATTGTCCACATCAATGCTACTCTCAGTATGAAATTCTGTTTCGTAGCAACATTATATGTACTGACACCAGTACTCGACAATAAACATAATTTATCAATCAATGGTTTCAAATAAACATCAATATTTTTCTTCGGATTTCCTGGAATTAGTAAAGTCAAAATGATATATGGCTCCTTCATCAACATCCATGGAGGTAAATTGTACGGAGTTAAAAAAATAGGCCAACATGAATATTTACTACCATAAGATCCGAACGGATAGAAACCATAAGTGGAAAGGTCCAGTAGAACATTTCTAGTTTCTAAAGAAAAGGATGGATGCACTCTATCAAAATGTTTCCATGAATCACCATTGGCTGGATGATTCAAACTTTTATCTGTTGAAATATTCGCTTTATGCCATGACATCATTGTCGTTGTATTCTTAGACATGAATAAAAACTGATGTCATGATGTAAGAGAAAAATATCTCAACTGTTTTACAGGAATCAAACCAGACTTCCCATGTTTCCTTTCTTTATATCTCAGTTTCCCACATGTGGGACAACTAACCAATGACTCATTTTCCCTAGAATATAAAATGCAGTCATTTGAACATGCATGAATCTTTTGACAAGTAAGTCCCAAATTTCGAACCATCCTCTTACTCTCATAGTAATTTGCAGGCAAAAAATTTCATTCGGGTAACAGTGTTTTAAGAAAAAAAATATCTGGTCAAAACAGGTGTTTGAAATTCCGTTATCTGATTTGATAGCCATAAATTTTGCAACTGCTTCGAATTTTATAATCTTGCAGCCAAGATATAATGCATCCTCAGCAGACCTCAACAACTCATAAAATTCAGACGGTTCCAACTCAAGATTTGAATCTATATCAGCCGGAGTTTCTGTATGTTGAACAGATGAACCTACAACATCATGTACTAAATCTTGAAACTGGGATGGATCTGGAATCAAGTTGGAATCACCTACTTTGGAACTGCATTCACCGTGTTGATACCAAAAAACATAATCTGGTTGAAAACCAAAACACAAGAGATGTCCCCCCACTTTGTCAAACGTGTCAAACGTTTTCAATGCACATTTTCTACAAGGGCTTTTTATTTTGCCTTCGGAAACAAATTCTGGATTTGATGCCGCAAATGATAAAAAAGTCTCCATACCCTCTATATATACTGGATTTAAACCAGAACCGTTTGGATTTCTACGTTGATTTATCTATATGCGGTCATCTAATAATAACTGTTGACGACCTCGTTGTTCTATATTTTTCTATAAAATATAATAGCATTAATGGTTTTTAATAATTTGTTAGAAAAACACTCAAGCAAAGATTGAATATGTTGATAATAAAACAATACATGTTACAAATATTTATAATTTAAATATTATATTGATTTATTATTATTTTAATAATACTAATATAATTTTTTTCATAAATATTAATTATATAACAATAACATTATTACCTTATTAGTATATTTTATTATTAATATTAAAATAATATTATTTTCTATATTATATACAATTCTCCTTTCATCTGTGTGTTTAACATTCTGTCTCCACATGTAATATTTGCATTCACTTTCACCTCTCCATTGGCATGTAAGTTGATAATTTTGAAAAAGAATTCAAATATTACATGTGGAGACAGAAAACACACAGATGAGAAGAGAGTTGTATATAATATAGAAAATTATATTATTTTAATGTTAATAATAAAATATACTAATAATGTAATAATGTTATTATTATATAATTAATATTTATGAAAGAAATTATATTGGTTCTAATTATTGCTAATTATTTGTAATTATTGGCAATTATTGGTAATTATTGGTAATTATTGGTAATTATTGCTAATTATTGATAATTATTGCTAATTATTGGTAATTATTGGTAATTATTAGTAATTATTGAAAATTATTTGTAATTATTGGTAATTATTGGTAATTATTCCTAACTGTTGGTAATTATTGGTAATTATTCCTAATCATTGGTAAATGGTAATTATTCCTAATCGTTGGTAAATATTGTTAATTGTTGGTAATTATTACTAATTATTACAAATTATTCCTAATTATTACTAATAATTCCTAATTATTACTAATTATTCCTAATTATTACTAATTATTGGTAATTATTAATAATTATTGGTAATTTTTACGAATTATTGGTAATTATTACGAATTGTTGGTAATTATTACTAATTATTGGTAATTATTACTAATTATTGGTAATTATTACTAATTATTGGTAATTATTACTAATTATTGGTAATTATTATAAATTATTGGTAATTATTACTAATTATTAGTAATTGTTACTAATTATTTGTAATTATTACGATTTATTGGTAATTATTATGAATTATTGGTAATCATTACGAATTATTGGTAATTATTACAAATTATTGGTAATTATTACGAATTATTGTTAATTATTACTAATTATTGGTAATTATTACTAATTATTGTTAATTATTAAGAATTATTGGTAATTATTACAAATTATTGGTAATTATTACTAATTATTGGTAATTATTACTAATTATTACTAATTATTAGTAATTATTTTTAATTATTATTAATTATTACTAATTATTGGTAATTATTAATAATTATTGGTAATTCGTGGTAATTATCGGTAAATATTTCGAATTATTACTAATTATTAGTAATTATTCGTAATTATTCGTAATTATTTCGAATTATTACTAATTATTAGTAAATATTTGTAATTATTACTAATTATTGGTAATTATTTGTAATTATTACTAATTATTACTAATTATTGTTAATTATTACTCATTATTTCTAATTATTTGTAATTATTAGTAATTATTACACATTATTGGTAATTATTGGTAATTATTACTAAGTATGGATAATTATTGGTAATTATTACTAATTATGGATAATTATTGGTAATTATTACTAATTATGGATAATTATTGGTAATTATTACTAATTATTGTTAATTATATGTAATTATTACTAATTATTGTTAATTATTAATAATTATCACTAATTATTGGTAATTATTGCTAATTATTGCTAATTATTTGTTATTATTACTAATTATTGGTAATTATTATTACTAATTATTGGTAATTATTAATAATTATTGTTATTATTACTAATTATTGGTAATTATTGGTAATTATTACTAATTATGGATAATTATTGGTAATTATTACTAATTATTGGTAATTATTTTTAATTATTACTAATTATTGGTAATTATTAATAATTATTGCTAATTATTGGTAATTATTACTAACTATTACTAATTATTACTAATTATATGTAATTATTGGTAATTATTTAAAATTATTACTAATTATTGGTAATTATTGGTAATTATTACTAATTATTAGTAATTATTATTAATTATTGGTAATTATTACATATAATTGGTAATTATTACTAATTATTGTTAATTATTACTAATTATTCCTAATTACCATTAGCTATGAATAATGAATACTAATAATTTAAATTTATTAAGTAACAAAACAATCTAAACATAATTAAATTAAAACTAATTAAGAATAATTGAAACTAATAAAAAATTTAAAATAAATATTAAATTAAAATGAACATAAATACCTTTAAAATTGATCTGATGTTGATCTCTGATCGTTGTTGAAAACTTCAATATCAACTCCGGATAAGAAAATAAAACTTAAGAAATGCTAAACATTAAAAATAGAGTTCTGAGAGAACTAGAAGATGGAGTTTGAGAATGAATGAAAAAAAACGGATCGGGGTATTTATAGGTTAGATTATTTACGACGATACCCGTCGCAAATACCTTAGCCCACATTTATTACAGTAAATGGGTAAATAGTCATTTACGACGGGTCCCGTTGCAAATAACAACCTGCCGACATACTATTTGCGACGGTGGGGGGGGTATATTCCAGTCACAAATATCTTTTACCGCCACCGGTTATTTGCGACGGGCGGTTACCGCCCGTCGCAAATAACTCGCGCCCGACCTTTTTCGACGGGGGGTATATTCCCATCGCAAATACCTTTTACGGCAGCCAATTATTTGCGACAGGCCGTAACCTCCCATCGCATTTAACTTTCCCGCGATTTGGCGCGCAAAGCGCGCTAGTCCTTTTGCGATGGGGAAAGCTATCCCATCGCAAATAACTACTTACTTGCGACGGGGGAATTCCCCCGTCACAAATAAGATTCTAACTGAGCTATTTGCGATGGGATTTATCCCCGTCGCAAATACCCATTTTCTTGTAGTGAGTGGTCGCAGTCATTGGGGTTATGAGTATCCAAAACAACTTTTCCTCCCACAACCAACATTCAGTTGATGATCCAAAATATTATAGGGATTCACTCATTAATTTAGTGTTTTGTTGTTTTATTGGATATGGTTAGGATGAGAGAGCCCTTAATTTTTCACTCAATACCCATACTAATGGGGATGGTGACTAATGATGGTATATGGAGCATGAAGTGAGATTGAACCCCATTTCCATTCATGGTTGGTTACTAGTATCTAGGTTCAACTACAAGATTATATATGAACCATACAATCCACACAGGTTAGAGAGGCAATTCAGGTGTCTATAGAGGCTAACATAAATGGAATTGTTGTTAATCTGGCATGAATTCCATCATTAAATGTTGAGGTAGTTTGGCACATGTTTATAAGAAATGATGGAATAATGGGGAAAGGGTTCCTACCACCTACATCTATATATGGGCTTCTCCATTAATACATGATAAACTGGGAGAGAATATGTATCCGGGATATGCTCTGGTGGAAGGACATCCAATACAATGGAGGGGAGGTCTCCCAACTATAAGGTAGGGGTTGAGTGTTGGTTGGAATTCATCATGGTGGTAGAGTGGGCCAATGGGTAAGGAAATAGTCCATGACCCTCGATAGGCAAGGGCCATGGAATGAGAAGAAACACCCGGATCAACACTCTTGGGAAAGTGGAAACCAAAATAAGGGGATACCTCTCCTTAAATATTAAGGGTTCACATTCAATGACTTAGGTAATGAATAAATTTCCCAAAAATTCCGAATGATTTCATTTTTCCCAATTCATTGGAGACCCAGAAACAATACAATCACCTCACCAGCAATTGGGGGTATGGAGGTATCTCATCACTGATGGGATAAACCTCTCTAAACTAGGACATTTAAGGGAATGTCTCTACGCTCTTCATGACAAGGTAATGCAGTACCTGTAAGATCTAGATGATGTGATCCATTCTCAAGGTATCCTGTATCTCTTGATTGATAGAGTGAGGAAACTTATGGGAATTTCCTCCCCTCCAGTCTATCTTGTGGGTTTTTTGGATACAAGTCCTAATGAGGGTGAACAGTTAGAGGTCCCTTGTTGGATTTATGATTACGAGGGCCTAAATAGAGACATACATTAGGTTGTTGGACAAGTGTGCGATGCCTTCCAAACATTATGACTAAGTGAACCCAAACATCGCACCAAAAAATAAGAAGTAGACACGAAGGAAATATAGTGACCCTATATTAACATACATTAACATCAAATTAATTGTTGAGACTACATAAAATGTTAATCAAACAAAAACCCAAATACTGTATTATTTTTGAACCTTTGGAAACATGGGGTGAAAAAAATTGGTAAATAAGTGTGATACATTATATCCCACTATTTTATTCATGAATAAAACCCATCTGGGAAACCTCATATATAATATATATCTTTATAAAATGGGTTATGAAAACACAAAACAGGGTGATCCCAAATGCTCACTAAGGGTATATAAGGGAGATATGTTTGTATAAATGTGAGTATAGGGATGAGAGAATGTTATTATAACTTTGTATGATTATACACTTCATATTAGTGATCAAAAATATGAATCATGGAATCAATATTAGAAGTTCATTTGACATCTATCATAAGGAAATCAAGGGAATACTACAAGATATAATAACATATGAAAACAAAAGAAATTTTTGAAAACATAAAAACATATAAAATTATTTATATTAGAGTCAATGCATCATTTGCAATGAAATCTTAGTTGATTGGTTTCACTCCCAAAACCATCTTAACAGTCATGGTTCACTCCCAACACCACCTTAACAGACATAGTTCTTTACTTAAACAATTTTACACACTTTTCTAGTAATGTCTATCTCATGAGATATAAATTTTTTCTTAATGCATTAGAAGGATATATAGGCCCCTCCCATATCAAGATTAAATCATACATAAACATTCTAGAAGATAATAAAAATCATATCATATCCATTGAAATGAAATGTGTATCATAAATATTTCAATATTTCAAAACCTGTCGAAATGAGATATGTTTCGTAGTCAATCATCAAACCATAATCCTAAAAGATAATTTGGTTTCATAAAAATATAACCCATTAATAAGAAATTGGTTTCATAAACATATAACCCTTGAATGAAAAGAAGGTTTCATAAACATCATACCATAAAAACATAAAGATTATAGAAAAAAATATGAATGGAATCCTTTGGTTATATTATTAAAAATGCATGGGAAACAGAAGATAATGTCATATTATATGAAATATAATTTGTAATTATATTTTAATAGTATTTCATTAGGATAATACCCTTACTTCTTTGAGAAAATAGTTTTTAATACATAAAAAATTTATGAAACACCTTTTAAATAGCATTAAAAAATTATAACATTTTCTTTGAAAACTAACAAAATTAAAATATATTTTCATTGAAATTGATATTAAAAGATTATTTTAGAAGCATTTTTTATTTTGATTTTAAAAATATGGGTTTTTTTTAAAAAAAAACATATTTCTGATCGAAGAGAGAAATGTGGTTATAATTTTTTAAGATAATATTTTGATAATCATAAGTAAAAAAGAGTAGAAAATGGTACAAATACATGAAGATATATTTTATAAATAGAGGAGAATAATATTCATTATTTTTGTTAAGATATTGATCATAATATTTCATTAATTAAATCATAATAGTAAACAATACTGATAAAAGATTAGATTATTTCAATAAAATCATAACACTTTGGAATGTTTTAATAAAACAACCCATGTAAGAAAATGAAATTAAAGGAAAAAAGTATCAATAAATGGTATAGATTCCTATTATTAATTTTCAAATTATATTAAATTCACCACATAATAATAATGGTTCATAACAAATCATGTGTCTCAATGATGGAAAATTGGGATAAAACTACTTCAATGATTGGTATCCTTCGAACCATAATACTCCAAGAAATAAAGATAATAGAATGGTTATAAAAATAACCATATATATTGATAAAAATAATATAATACATTCAATTTCATTATAAACACCACACAAATGAAATGAGTAATGAATATCAAATACGTTTCTAATAAATAAAAGTTAAACTAGAAATCTCATTTCCCTATGTATTAAATCACTATGTACTCATTAAAACTTGATGCATAATAAATATATGTTTATTATAGATATATTAAAGAACAATATTCATTTATATAATACCATATGTTATTTTATTATGACTTTTTACAACTGTTTAATAACACTTACGTGTTAATGTTTGGTTTAGGGAAATAACCACAGTTTTTACATGTGAATTGATTTGTTATATTTTTTAACCTCATACTTATATCTTGATATCCGAATTGAAAAAATAATATAAACATGATATATATTCAGTATATATTTATTAATAATAATCAATAAAATATAGTTATATAAAATGAAATAAACTGTTCATTGAGACAGTAGCCCGTACATACATGTGAATCTTGTTTCAGTTTCATGCCGTATTGAAAAAAGTAAAAGTAAATGAAACATATATTATAATTATAGTATAAGTTTTATTTCATAAATATCATATGAGTTAACTAAACCAATACATGATATATTAAATATAAAATGTGATTGAATCACACCGCTTTGAGGAGGTAGTAGTTTAAACCTTCCCAAATGAAGTTATGATATTTCTAAAAAATAGAAACTATGAATATATGTCTTATATAATCATAAAAACCCATAAATATCATAAATATAATATAAAAATATATATTACATCATTATGTCTATCCATTAATGGTTTCAATGAAATAATGAATCAAATCTGTTAATGAGGTGGTAGTCAATCGTACAAACGAACGATGATAGTGTATCCGGTTTGATGGAAGTGTATGTGAGTATATGTTGGTCCCTTATCATTACCAAATATAATTATATTCATTATAAATATTTTATTATATAATAATTGTTTAGGATGAGTTTTGGGTGTGTATAAATGATATAAAACAAAAGAGCTTGAGGAAGGATGTTACCTCTTCTTATAGTAACTTCTTCTGGTTTAAACCAAAAGGATTCATTGGATGGATGTTTTCACAAAAGGAGGATTATAGGATTAGGGGTGGGGGGTATTAGGATATTATGTTAGGTTTTTTATGATACAAATTTACTTATTTGTGTGAATAAGTGAGGTAGTGAGTTCCCTTTTATAGTGGATGAGGAGTGATATTCATGTAAAACAAATAAGGAAAACATTATTCAGAGATATACCTTATGGAAACCATTTTTTGAAATTTATGTTACATATGTGGATGAAATTAATTTACATATATTCTCACAGTCATGTCTCGACAACATGGGGTTTTAAGAGAAAACATTTAAATGATTTAAATGTGTTTATAAAAAATTTCAATTTTAAATTATATCCAATGAAATGTATTAGATAATTTTATTTAAATTTTATCAAATTTAACTTTAAAACTAAATTTAAATATAATTAATCAATATAAAAAATTGTGAAAAAAAATATTTGATTTAAAATTCATTATTTTTCACAATTCATCCAAAAATGACGTTTTTCAAAAAATCCCAAAAATTAAACCTAATAAAATTTTGAAATTATGAATTGAATATTTTATTTTATTTTAAAATAATGAAATTCATATAATTTTCTAAAATTGATTTTCTTATTGTTTAAAAAAAAGAAAAAATAATCTGGTCACTAGACAAAATAATCTTTTCAAACATTTAATGTCTTCACCAAAAATTATATGTCGAACTGTCATTACATAGTATATAAATAAAATCATTATAAATAAAATTTTAAATTTAGTAATTACTTTTAACATTACTATTTTTAATAACTATTGTATGACTATCTCATTTAAATAATGATAATAATAAAATGTTGTTTCATAAAAACTATGTGTTCCATATAACACAATCCATGATGGCGTTGCATGTGTTGTGTTAAATGAATTGTAGACGCCGGAAAAGTCCGTTGTTCCCAAACGAAGCTCCGGATGCGGAAAGCGAGGTCATATTTGGAGTCGGAAGAATGTTTCGGAGGGCCCGGAGCCCTTGCGCGGAATTTCAGAGGTCTGCGCGCAAAGATGATGATCCGCGCGCAAAACCCCCGGGATGCGCGCAACTCCCTTACGCGCGGTGCCCGATTCCGCGCCCGCGAGGAGAATTCCGCGCTCGCGCCTTGGATTCCGCGCCCCGGGTTGCCTATAAATACTAGGCGACCCCCAACGTTTCAAAGGTTGCTGGAAGTCGAACGGTCTCCCGCGCGCGCAATTCAACCCCTTCCGCGCGCAATGCCGATCTTCAGGTAACCTCCTTTCTTTCGCGCAATAGAGCCTTGGGGTCCGCCTTCGCGCGCAATCCCCTTGGCTCCTTCCCTTTGAATTAATTTCAACCCGAAGGCCTTTGCGCGCAAAAGAAGACTCTTGCGCGCAATTGCCCCCGGGTGCGCGCAATCCAACCCGATTGCGCGCACCCCCCCATCTTCAAAGTGGCCATTCGTTAGAGAATGAGCCGTTGCCCCCGCGCGCTACCCGAAGCCCGGTGCGCGCAATCCCAATCATCCGCGCGCGAAGCGCTGGCCCAATTGCGCGCCAGCCCGCCATTTTGCGCGCCGACCCGCGGTTTTGCGCGCAAAGCTCCTCTTTTGCGCGCAATCCGCCAGGGTCGCCTCCCTTGACCCCCTTTGGGTACCCGCCTGCGTGGCGCCCGATAGTCTTCATCGCAGGTGCCCGCACTGTGCGTCGTCTTTCCGTGCGGCCCCCCCCCCTAGGCTCGCGCGAAGTGACACGGACCTACCGGCGGCAATCATCGTCCAGCATGACGCTAAACTGCACTACGTCCGAGCTACAAGACGTTAAACTGTTCAGCATTCGTCCAGCATGACGCTAAACTGCACTACGTCCGAGCTACAAGACGTTAAACTGTTCAGCATTCGTCCAGCATGACGCTAAACAGCACTACGTCCGAGCTACAAGACGTTAAACTGTTCAGCATTCGTCCAGCATGACGCTAAACTGCACTACGTCCGAGCTACAAGACATTAAACTGTTCAGCATTCGTCCAGCATGACGCTAAACTGCACTATGTCCGAGCTACAAGACGTTAAACTGTTCAGCATTCGTCCAGCATGACGCTAAACTGCACTACGTCCGAGCTACAAGACGTTAAACTGTTCAGCATTCGTCCTGCATAACGCTAAACTGCACCACGTCCTGCACGACGTTAAACTGTATACGTCCAGGCTGCATGACGTTAAACTGCCTAGCCCCCATCGTCCGCGCTGCAAGACGTTAAACTGCCAAGTGTTTCGTCCTCAACACACGACGTTAAACTGTACTTCGTCCGACAAGACGTTAAACCGTCCGCTTCGTCCTCAACACACGACGTTAAACTGTACTTCGTCCGGCAAGACGTTAAACCGTCCGCATCATTTGATCCCGTGCTTCGCACGCAGGGTCTCCCCCGGTTTGGACGTGGCCCCCACCCGCTCGTCTCTGCAGGGATGTCGGGATTGTCCCCCTTTTGGGACGATTTAATGGGAGTGGCTTTTCCCTACGGGGGAAGGGTATTATAAACCCCTAGTTTCTCGTGGGAGGCTGCACATGTGTATCTCCATTGCGCCTCCCCACTGCCGAAGCCAGTAGAGGGTGTGACTGGGATCGAGGTGTCTTCTGCTTTCGATCCAAGTCCCTTCCAACTGAGTTTTGTCGCATCCGGGCTGCCTCAAGTGCGTAAGTCCTGACAGAATGAACTACGTGGACTTTGATCCCTGTCTTCTATACAGGGTACGTAGGAAGCCTCCCTGAGGTCCAAGCCCACCACATGGTCGTCCCGGTCGTATTTACGTCGGTTCGTCCATCAGTGGACCCCTCCAGGGTTCACGCTTGCGTCGATTCACCTATGAATCCGCCCCTGTGGGAGACTGCCCGTGTGTATCTCCACTGTGCCTCCCCACAGCCCCTTTTCCCATTTCTCCTTTTATCGTCCAGCATGACGTGAAACTGTGATCCACCCGGCCGTTCCACCCCCCTCTGTGCGAGGTGGTTCGGTTCAATCCTCCGCCCGGCGGCCTAGACCTCTTCGTGAGTCGGCTTGCCGACGTCCAGCATGACGTTAAACTGTATACCCGAACTACGTTGACTTTCATCCGTGCTAACGCGCGGTACGTAGGAAGCCTCTACGGGGTCCAAGCTCTTCACTCCATCATCCATCCTGATCCTTACCTGGGCCGCCACATCCCGGTGGGGTCATGCCACTTCACTCCACTCCACATCATTTGGGAAGCCGCCCATGTGCTGGCCCCAGCGTCGGAGGTTCCCCGCAAGGGGTTCTGTCATCCGATCCACTTTTCGTGTTGATCGGTCAGATGCCGTCCCCGCTGGACGTTAAACTCGCGGCATACCCCGTGTTAAACATGGGAAGCTGAGGAAAACCTCAGGTGACACAGTTCCCCGCACCTAGTACGGGATGCCTCAGGCCATCATGCCTTCGAGAAGCCCTATTAGGGACGGAAGACAGACGTGCAGAGCCGCAGTGCTACGACACGCCCCCAGCACCCCGAGCCACCCGGCCTTCTCACCGCAGGTTGCTGCCCCGACCAGACTCCTTGGAGCGTCCGGGCGGAAGCAGCGTAATTAACCGGTGTCCATGAAGATATGGCGCCGGGAACGAGATTCACGAACATTCTTAAGTCTATGAGGGAGACCCGGATTAGGCGACGAGTTCCGAGGAGACGTCCAAGGAAGGAGGAGCCGACATCCCATCATCCCGGTTTCGATCAAGGAGCAGACGCCCCTGAATAAGGGACGAATGCCGCCCGCCCTTGGAAAGCGGGACTGCGGGACCACAAGCCGCGCGCCCATCCCCTCGGGTTGACGGGTGCACGCGCGAACGCGTCCTGGCGGAACAGCGTAACCCGACGCACATCCGCACCGAAACAGAAAAATGGTGAACCCGACGTGAATCTCTTCTCCTCGATACGAAGACCGATGGCTTTCAGAGGTGTTGGAAGACCGGCATGTTGCCCGGCCAAGCATTCAGTCTTACCCTCCAGGGGCTGGGGAAGTGAAATCGGGCACTCCGTCTCGCAACGTCGAGGGCCTGGGTTCCCCCCACCGAAGGCGTCGTGGCACTAATGGTTGGTTGTCGATTCCTTTTTCCTGTCAGTGTTAATGGGTCATTCTCCATGCTTTCAGAAATCAGGTCGCCCGATCCAGTGCCCGATCTCCACCCGCCCACTGGCGCAGGGACAGGGGAAACACCGACGCGGCTACTCCGCGCGGTCCCGCCCGTTCCACAGCCGTCCCAGCAGCCGCAATTGCGGGACGACCACGCCCTCTCTCCCCCTCTGAGGTCATCCAGAGAAGGGTGATCAACACCCTGGTGCGGAGATACGAGGAAGAGGGAGTCATCCCCACTAGGGAAATGGCTCGCCTAGACCTTGAGGAGGCTGCGCCTCGCCACCACCGCCGCCCCCGAGGGCCGCGCAGGGAGGCACCGCTGCCCACCTCAACGTCCAACCACTTCAGGAGCTTATCCCCGGAGCGCTCTGACAGTTCCCTTCCCTACGCGGATGAGGTGGAAGAGGCCCGGGATCATCCTATCCGGGATTCGCTCCAGGGATCTACGGTAAGGACTCCCGCCAGGCCACGGCGACACCGCCGCCAGGCCTCTCCAATCGAAGAGCGGGCTCTCCACCTGCCCGCGCCGCTCATCCCGACTCGTCTGTCTCGACTCCAACGTCGGGCACGAGCGGAAGAGGATGCCCACCTTGGGGCTCTAGCAACAGCGACCGCATTGGCCCAAGCCACTGCTGGCTCCAGTCGCCAGGCCTCTGTGCATCCTGAGCAGGGGAACTCCTATGCCCGACCTGGATCGAGGCCCCGACCGCCCCAAAGGCAGGTTGGGTCGACTCTCCCGGTTGCTGGCACTGGCAGTAGCCACCGCGGACCACCTCGCGGTAGCGCTATTCACCGGCAGGATCTACTCTGTGTGGCCGATCCAGGAGGCATGGGTCATCCCACCTTCCGATCCCGGCCCGGAGTCCTGCCCGGAATCATCTCTCCCCGCGTCCCCTTTGATATCTGTCCCGGTGCCCCTCGCACCTTGGTTCCCAGTCCTCTTGGCCCCAGCACCAGTGCGGCCGGAGGACGCCAGGACAGAGATCAGCCCTGCCCCGAAGAACCACCCAGGGGCAGGAAGGCAAGGCGTCGACGCCGAGGGAAGAATGTTACGGAATTCCGGACAGAGATCCGACCGGTTTGCTTCTCTGACTCAGAGGCGGAGTACGATTCGGCGACAGAGCCCCTTCCCCAATCCCGCCAGTCAAGGGCAGGGGTAGGAATGCGGCACGTCAGCCTCGTGCTCCCCGAGAGCGAGATCGATGTGATCCCCGCGTCTCTCCGAAGGTATATCCGGAGTAACGAGGGCCTGGTAGACCCCCAAGAATCAAGCTTGCGGTTGGTACCGGCCCCTCCGGAAGTGCCTTCCGTCTCGATCGGAGAAGCCGGAGACTTTTTCCGGGGACCGACGGTCGAACCACGATCTAGTGCACCCTCGGCGAGCACCGATGCTACGACAGGATGTTCGCTCGCCGGCCCGTCCTATCGTGATGTGGTAGCCAGGGCACCGCCACCCTCAGAGGGCGGCCCGGGATATGGAGGCCAATCAGCCTGTTCGCCGTATTCACCGTCGGCCAGCCCGTCGGCCCGGCGGCCCGCCTCGGCACCACTACCAGTTCCCCGTCCGTTCCCAGCCATGGAAGAGGACCAAGGAGATCTGGGTCCCGAGTTTGAGTCGTGGAGCTTCTGGACCGTCCTAGCAGAGGGCCACTTCCCTGAGAAGTTTTGGCCAGTCGCAGGACCGGGCTTTGATGCACCCGAATCTCTCACCCCGGATGAGTTCGAATGCTTCCGCCGAACTCTCCGGGAGACTCACTCCCGTCTTCACCGCCTACAAATGCCATACCCCGGGAGTCAAGCGCACCTGGAGGATATTGGTGAGCAGTGCCGTCAAATTGACCTGGCCATGCTCCCCGCGGTTCGGCACCCCGTGTCATTTGAGCGCCACGAGGCCCTCCAACAACGATGCGGTGAGTGCTTTCAAGTACTCCGCAAAGTTATCGAGGAAGCCACTCCCCACGTGTATATCCGTGGATGGGGGCAGTATGCTGCCCTACGCTTCAGTGTGATTCGCCGACAGCCCGATGCGCTGGGTGGCCCTGAGGGTATATCCCCAGGGACAGAAACAGTCAATATGGCTGACCTGTCGGGAGAGGGGAACGACTTGGAACTTCTCGACGGGGGCTTCCCCCCGAAGACAAGCCGTCGTCAGATCCATCAGTGAGAGTTACTCGTCATCAGATAAACCTCCTGGGGCTCCCCGCACCCACTGAAGCACTGACGTTGAGCCGAAACGTCAGCAAAGGAAAAGAGCACAGCGAGGCTATAAAGCCCGCCGACCCATCTGCCTCCATGCAGAGGGCAGAGGAGGATCCCGAGAAGGCTACGCTACGTCAGCAGCTCGCCGAACAGAAGAAGCTGGTTGACCAGCTCCTCGCCGAGTGCGCTGCATAACGGCGGCCTGACTACGGTGATCCCAGGCCAGGACAGCAGGGACCGGAACAACCGCTCCTCGATGAGACTCTCCCGGGCAACCGTGATTACGCCGTGTTCGCCGACAGGAGAGAGGCCATTGCCTATGGCAAGAGGGCGCGGTATGTTTCGCCACACCCTCCCGAGCGGCGTGACTACCTGAGAGATCCCGCTCGGATTCCTCCCGCTGCCCCAAGGGCCGCTCCGCCCGCCATCCCACGAGCTTCCGAGTTCGACGACCCGGTCGACGACCCGATTGAAGGGCCATGCAATGCGCTCGTGGTTAGAGATCCTCGCCAGGACTGGAACCCATGTCCGGACGATCCGATGGCGGCACTCATTGCCCGCTTGGAAGCCTTGGAGACTCGGCAGGTGGCGATCCCACCGGACGGCAAGCCCTACCCAGCATGGGTGGATGACATGCCGGCGCCTCCGGGATTCGGGAATCCCACTTTTGCCCCCTTCAACGGGACTGGAGATCCGCCACAGCATTTAGCCCACTTCAACTCGAGGTGCGGGCCTATGTTGGGGACTCCGGCGCAGCAAGAGGCCGCTAAGCTTCGCTGCTTTGTTCAGACACTGGAAGGGCCAGCATTTGTCTGGTACAGCCAGCTCCTCGTCGGGTCGGTAACCAGCTGGGAGGACCTCCGTAGACAGTTCCTCTACCAGTTCAGTTCCACGACCCGGAAGACAAGTATCGCAGACCTCTTCAAGTGCAAGCAGAGGCCTGATGAGCGAGTCGCTGACTTTGTCGCCCGATGGAAGGGTCTCACGTATTCCCTTGACATGCCATTGACTCAGGAGCAGTTGCTGACAATGTGCGTCGGGAACGTCAAGACCGAGCTGGTCCCTTCCCTGATCACTCAAAATTACCCCGGAGGGTTCAGGGACTTCTCAGACAAAGCTCAACGTCTTGAGGAAGCCCTGCAACAGGCCAGCCAGGCACACCCGCTGCCTCCTATGATTTCTGCAAGGAGAGTCAGCAGGGCTGAGCCCGCTGCTGTTGCCCAGATAGAGGCCCCCAGGCCGTTGGAGCTGCTGCCGGTGAGGCCAGCTCCACAGCCTCACAGGAATCCGCCTCCACGGGCTCAGTTCCCGGCCCAGCAGCGGCAGCCTCAGAACCGGCCGGCCCCTCCGCGTAATGTACCGCCGCAACCCAGGCGAGATAATCAGGGTCCACCTCCTCGGCAGGCCCCTCCGGCCCCTCGTCAAGACCACGCTCCCAGGGGCCCGCGACACCTGACTTACTCATTCCACGAGGATCAGGTCCCCGGTTATTTCCGGAGCGCCCTGGAGTAGAGGATTGTGCGACTGCCTGAGTGTTGGAAGCCAGAGGAGGCACATCTTACGAATAACCCCCGCTACTGCCCCTACCATCGGGCCCTGGGGCACACCATCCATCGGTGCTATGTGTTTAAGGATTGGCTCCAAGACCAGATTAACAACAATGTAATCAGGTTGGGCCCAGCTCCAGCACAAGTGGCGGGCGTGTTCGTGGGATCAGATGACGATAGTGGCAACGAGGACGAATGGCAGCTGGTCTCCAACCGCGGATCCCAGAAGTATAATAACTGGATGGCCCGCAAGACGACCATTCGCGCCCATGGAATCATCCGTGCGCGCTTGAATCAGCCTGAGCCCCCAGAATCCGCGGGTGCTGCTTCGGCATCGTCGTCCCAGCCTGCCTCTTCCAAGAGGAGCAAACGACGGCAGCGCAAGAAGGAAGAGCGCGCCCCGCCAGTTCCGCCACTATCCCGCACTCTTGGCGATTTCATGCCCCCGGAGATTGGGGTCCCTCCTCGGATCCGCCCGGTGTTGGATGATTCGTCCGATGATGGTATTGGGTACGCTTCGGTTAACACCGTCGAGATGGTAAATCCCTTTTCGGTTCCCGACGTTGAAGAACACCAGGTGGACCTCCCAAGTGTCCCCGGTCGTTGCCACCGTCGGAAGAACCGCAGCAACAGGAGTCGCCGGGGCACAGCCGTTGGTACCTCCAGCCAGGCCGTGCACGCCACCGAGACTAGGCAGCAGGCTCAAAACCGAGCTCAGCGCGCGCAGCCCCCCCATCCGGGGATGACGGATTCGCCTCCGCCACTGTTTGTGGTGTGGGACCAGGCAGAACCGCCTCAGCCGCGTCGCGACCAGCTCCGCCCTGCCACAAGTCCATCCCGGCCTCCTGAATCCAGTACGGTGACCATTTCCCAGACTGCGACCAGTGAACAGCGAGATGCGCCAAGTACCAGTCGGCCGCCGATCCAACCGGCAAGGCCCGTCATGCCACCAACCGCAGAGCAACCTCCTGAAACCAGGGGCTCGCGCTTGGCCAAAAAGTATGATGTCCTGAAGCACTTGGCCGATATCCCAGCAAGGCTCTCCATCCTTGAGGCTCTGCGCATGTCATCTGAGATGCGCGAGGCACTCGCTGAAGCCCTGAAAAGCCCCCTCCAGTTTGAGACAGAGGTTGCGGCTGCAGAGGCCTTTCACGCCGAAACGATCGAGGACGCCGAATGTCAGGCAGTTATCTCGTTCTCTGGTAAGGATGAAGACCCTCCTATACAGGGACACATTCGTCCGTTGTATGTCACTGGCCAGTTCAATGGCCTTGAAGTCCGGCGCTGTCTTGTCGACACGGGGTCCGGGATTAACCTGATTCCAACTCGGACGCTCCGGAGATTGGGGTTGTCTGAGGATGACTTGATTCCCTCCGACCTCAGGATCCAGGGGTACGATCGCACCGAGCAAACCCCGGTCGGCAAGATACGTTTGAAGACCCAGTTCGGTGACTTGGTTTCCAACACCGAATTCATGGTAGTCTCTCAGGATACTGCGTATAACGCATTGATGGGCAGGCCATGGCTTCACCTTCACGCGGCGGTTCCCTGGTCATACCACCAATGCCTCAAATACTCCCTTAATGGTCGAGTAGGCGTGCTTCAAGGAGATGCCTCTCCTTTTGCCTCATGTGAAGCCCGCTATCTGGATGCGGACTATTACAAGAGCAAGGATAAGCAGGTCCTGGCAGGTGAGGTTGAGCCTGTCGCTGTTGCAAGTGATCCCTGGTCAAGTCTGGATGACGCTTACGTCCTCCCGATTCAACGGTTGGACGTCGCCATGGTCTTGACGGTCCGCGAGTCTCCTGATGAGATGGCCGCGACCGCCCGCGCCAGCACCAGTGGCCCAGCAGGATCTGGTAGCCCCAATGCAGTTGCCAACGCAGTCTCTCCCGTGGACGATCCCTCCCCGAGCGGAGAGGACGTGGAAGATGCACCCCCAGCCTTTGAGGAGGGCGTCCCCGCCACGGTCGATGAGTTAATACAGGTGAACCTTGGAACCGAGGCCGATCCAAGACCCACATTGGTTAGTGCCGCCATGCCCTCTGAGGAGCGGCAGCAGTACGTGGACTTTCTCAGGCAGCACCGTGATGTATTCGCTTGGGGCTATGACGAGATGTCGGGGCTGGATCCTCAGGTAGCCGTCCACCGCCTTGGTCTCCCGGCGAACCATCGCGGGTTCAAGCAGCCTCCCAGGAAGATGCACCCATCCCACGGTGCCATGGTTGAGGCCAAAGTTGACAAGCTTATCAAAGCCAACTTCGTGAGGGAAGTTCAGTACCCCAAATGGCTGGCCAACATTGTGCCGGTCAGGAAGAAGAACGGGCAGATCAGAGTCTGCATCGACTTCCGCGATCTCAACCGCCACTGTCCGAAGGATGATTTTCCCCTTCCAGTGACAGAGCTGTTGATTGATGCCACGGCAGGGTTCCAAGCCCTCTCCTTCATGGATGGATACTCCAGATACAACCAAATTCGGATGGCCCCTGAGGATGAGGAGTTCACTGCCTTCAGGCCCCCCCAAGGTACCTTTTGCTACCGGGTCATGCCCTTCGGCCTGAAGAATGCAGGTGCCACCTATCAACGGGCGATGCACCGCATATTCAAGCCAATCCTCGGCACACTGGTGGAATGCTACGTCGACGACTTGGTTGTCAAATCGCGCCAGCGTCAGGACCATCTCAAAGATCTTGAGAAAGTGTTCAGCTTCCTCCGGTCTCGCTGCCTGAAGATGAACCCGTTGAAGTGTGCCTTTGGGGTCACCTCCGGAAAGTTCCTTGGATTTGTGGTGAGATACCGGGGTATTGAGATCGACCCAGAGAAAATCAGGGCGATTAGCCAGATGCCTCCCCCAGGTACCGTCCGGGAACTGCAAGGGTTCCAAGGCCACTAAGCCTATATACGCCGATTCATCGCGAATCTGGCCGGCAAGTGTAAGCCCTTTTCTCGGCTCATGAAGAAAGGTGCCACCTATGTATGGGAGAAAGAGTGTCAGACCGCTTTCTAGGAGATCAAGCAGTACCTGCTTCAACCTCCGGTTCTGATGCCTCCTGTATCCGGGAAGCCGCTGGTCCTCTATGTGACCACCCTGGAACGGTCCCTGGGTGCCCTTCTCGCCCAGAAGAACAACGAGGGAACGGAGAATAGCCTCTATTACCTCAGTCGCATGCTCCTCGATGCGGAAGTTAGGTATTCCCCCATCGAGAAGAGCTGCCTGGCGCTCGTATTTGCCGTACAGAAATTACGGCACTACTTGCAGCACCATGAGGTACAGTTGGTTTCTCGGGTAGACCCGTTGAAATATATCCTGAGCCGACCTATGTTGATTGGCCGCCTAGCGCGGTGGGCTGTGATTCTCCAGCAGTTCGACATCAGGTATGTGTCTCAGAAGGCCATCAAAGGGCAAGCATTGGCAGACTTTCTGGCAGCTCACCCGACCTCCGCGGATCAGCCGCTGGATCTAGGCTTTCCTGATGAGACCATTCTCTCGGTTGATCGAGCCGATCCATGCTGGCAGATGCACTTTGACGGTGCCTCCCGGAGCCCCACCGGTAGAAGACTCGATAATCCTAAGCTCAACAGAGTGGGCTTGGGTATTGTCTTCATTACCCCGGAGCGAGCCGTGCTGCCATACTCTTTCCTGTTGTCAGAGGGCTGTACCAACAATGAGGCGGAATACCATGCCCTCATCACCGGCCTCGAGTTGGCTCTCGAGATCGACGTGCCCCGTCTGTGCGTGAAAGGGGACTCCGAGCTGGTCGTTAAGTAGATCAATGGCGACTACGTTGTCAGGAAGCCGGAACTTGTGCCATTGTTGGAGTGCACCCTCCTTCTGATGGCCCGGTTCCCTTCTCGGCCGGAAATTGTCCATGTTCCCCGGTCGCAGAACGGTCGAGAAGATGCTTTGGCCAGCCTCGCTGCGTCACTTGCAGAGCCTGAACAGGACAACCTGATCGTCCGCGTGACGCGCCGCAGGCTCATCGCTCCCATTATCCCGGAAGAAGATCGCGGCCCGTTGGTAAGTAACCTCACCACGGTTGCCCCTATGCCCGGAGCCCCGAGTACCCCAGATATGACAGTCGGATCCGCCCCTGATTGGAGGACGCCTTTGGTTGAGTACCTCCAACATGGCATTCTTCCATCGGATCGGGCCGAGCGCGAGCGAGTTCGACGCCGCGCATCGCAGTTCGTCCTCCAGAGCAGTCCCGGCCTGGAGCAGATCCTCTACAAACGCGGATTTGATGGTGTTCTCCTCCGTTGCTTTCAGGGAGTTGAGATCCCACGAGTCATGCAAGAGGTTCATGCTGGTTCATGCGGCGCCCACCAGACTGGGCCGAAGCTGTCCCACCAGATTCGGAGGTTAGGATACTTCTGGCCCTCCATGATCCATGACTGCATCGAGTATGCCAGGAGGTGCCATGCGTGCCAGGTTCATGCGAACTTTGTGCATCGGCCGCCGGAGCCTCTCCATACCACTAGGTATTCCTGGCCCTTTGCAGTCTGGGGACTGGACGTTGTGGGACCTTACCCACCGGCGACAGCTCGCCAGTGCCGGTTCATTCTGACCGCTACGGACTTCTTCTCCAAATGGGCAGAGGCGATTCCGCTCAGAGAGGTCAAATCCTGTTCGATCGCTGACTTCGTGACCTCCAACATCGTCCATCGATTTGGAGTGCCTCACGCTATCCTCACGGATAACGGAACCAATTTCCGAGCAGCCGAGTTGAAGAAGTTGTACGCCAAGTATAACATTCACTCGAACCATACATCTCGCTATCATGCGCAGGCGAATGGACAGATCGATGCGTTTAACAAAACCCTCTCTAACATTCTCCAAAGATGGTTGGTCAGAACAAGAAGAGTTGTCCGGACAAGCTCCCCAACGCCCTCTGGGCTTATCGGACGACGACTCGCAATTCCACCCAGATGACCCCTTATTCCCTGGTGTATGGAGCTGAGGCCGTCCTGCCCATCGAGATCCAGTTACCGTCCTTGCGCACTGCGGTCTACGACCAGCAAGCGCCGGACAGAGTTGCTGAAGCCCGTCTAGTCGAGTTGGAAGCACTGGATGAGAATAGACTTCGCGCTTTGCACAACTTGGAGAGGCATCAAAGCAGAATGGCTCGAGCTTTCAATAAGAAGGTTCGCCTCCGCTCCTTCCTGCAGGGTGATCTAGTGCTAGCCCTAAGAGCGCCAATGATCCCCGGTAGGAAGCCACCCAAGTTGGAGCCCAAGTGGGAGGGACCGTTTGTTGTCCACAAGGTCTATCCCAATGGCGCATACTCCCTAGCGACTATGGATGGTGAGCGTGTCACTCCTCCCACCAACGCTAGGTTCCTCAAGCAGTACTTTTTCTGAGTCTGCCGACGTCCAGCATGACGTTAAACTGCACATTCGTCCCGCATGACACTAAACTGCACTTCGTCCCGCATGACGCTAAACTGCACTTCGTCCTGCATGACGTTAAACTGCACCACGTCCTGCACGACATTAAACTGCATACGTCCAAGCTGCACGACGTTAAACTGCCCAGTGTATCGTCCGCGCTGCAAGACGTTAAACTGCCAAGTGCTCCGTCCAACATGACGTTAAACTGTACATCGTCCTGCATGACGTAAAACTGCCCCTCAAGAACTACGTGCGGCTTGATTCCCATCCTTATGGGATACGTAGGACCGCCTGAACCTTCATGTTTCAGGCCCAGCCCCATCCTTCGGGAATTTCCATCCCATCTCGGGCCCTTGGCCCAGTTGCCCCCGGGTGTGCGGCGTATGGTGTGAGTGCGGGGCTATGCCCTCATTCACGTCGGTTTGCTCGTCACGCTGTACGCCCCCCCACGTTTGGGGATGCCTTCTGCTCCCCCCTTCTTTTCCCCTCATCGTCCTGCATGACGTTAAACTGCACTTCAAGAACTACGTATGGCTTGATTCCCATCCTTATGGGATACGTAGGACCGCCTGGACATTCATGTTTCAGGCCCAACCCCATTTCCCGGGAATCTCTATCCCGCGTTGGGCCTCTGGCCCCAGTTCCCCTTTTTTTTGTGCGAGGCGTATCGCGTGAGCGGGGGATTATGTCCTCATTCACGTCGGTCTACTGGCCGCGCCGTACGCCTCCCCCGTGTGTGGGACCACCTCACACCTCTCATCGTCCTGCATGACGTTAAACTGCCTCTCAAGAACTACGTATGGCTTGATTCCCATCCTTATGGGATATGTAGGACCGCCTGGACGCTTGTGTTTCAGGTCCAGCCCCGTCCCTTGGTTGATCACGGGAATCTGCCCTCTTTTGGTTGCTCTCAGGGTGAGTCCTCCGACCCTTTCCGGAGATCTGTTAACATGTTTTGGGTACTTCGGTCTATGACTCGTAGTGTCAGATTCAATCCCGACAAGTCCTGTGTTGCTTGTCAGGCCTCGCGCTTCCTCTTATTCGATCCTTCACTCAAAGGGATCCTCGTTAGCGGTTTGGGTACGATGCCTCAGTGCTCTCCCACCGCTCCGGGTCGATTTACCGGCGGGTCTTGGGCCGCAAATCGATATGAATCCTGCGATTGAGCGGTTGATGCTCGTTTGCTTGCCCCGTCTTAGGCTGACGCGATCGGATGTTGTGTTGCGAATGCGTCAGCAACATCCTTGATCGCCATGTCAGCTCCTTCAGGCTCTGAACATTGGTTGCGCAGTCCTCATCACACTCCGCCTTTATGCGTTGTAGTGGAATCTGGACACTCTTTTCATACTGACCTTCAGTACACCTTTACACGTTAGGCAGACCAACCAAGGTAATGATGTCGTTCGAGGCTCCCATGATCTGAGCACCAAGGATATATGCGGATGTTCTCCCCAAGGGCCATGCGTAGCTGGACCCTCGTCCCCATAAGGAGGGAGGAGTCGCTCGAACAATCGCGTTCTGAGCCCAGTATGCCTGGAGGCTAGCATCTCTGCCCCTCGGGTGATTGACATACGCAGGCCCCTATCCCAAGACTCTTCTCCTGGAATCGTGCGTGACCGCAAGGCTGGGTATGCTCCCACCTCCGCCGTGTCCGCCGTACCGCGGTAAGCGGATTCCTCCATGGTCCGAACCACACGACCTTAAACTGTGTTGTCTGGTCCGAACCACACGACCTTAAACTGTGTTGTCTGGTCCTACCACACGACCGTAAACTGTGATCGTCTAGGCCGCCCGACGAGAAAACAGCACTGCATCGTGATGTTCCCCTCAGGGGACACTCATGTTGGGCGCTGGTTAATAACCACGCCATTCATCAATGCCTTCCATGGCTTGATTATTGTGGCGACGCCAGAGATTTCTCAATCACAGGCATGTCGCCGCACAAAGAAAAACCATTCATCTCTAAGGACAAACAAGAAATATCAAATGCCGCTCCTTTTGTGTGCGAGGGTCAGACCCGCACTCTTCCCCGCGCTGGTGCCCGATTGTGTTGCGCCGCGCTTCAAGAACTACGTGCGGCTTGATTCCCATCCTTATGGGATACGTAGGAACGCCCGGATGTTTGAAACTTCGGGTCCAGCCCCCCACCTCTTAGAGATTCCCCCTTCTCTGGGGAATCCGCCGCCTTCAGGTCACCCTCAAGGCGCGTTCCCCGACCCCTTGCAGTGGTCCACCGGTGTCAAGAGTACTCTGGTTTATTGCCAGGAGGGTCAGGATCCGCTTGGTCAGGTTTCCTCCGCTTTTCAGGCTTCGTGCTCCCTTTCATTCGGACCCTTCGTCTACGCCCTGGGTGGAGCCCCCGTGAACGGTTCGGACACAATGCCTCAGTGCTCTCCCACCGACTCGGGCCGGTACCCCCAATGGCCTCGGGCAGCAAATCAATATGAATCCTGCGATTGAGCGGTCGATGCTCGTTTGCTGCCTCATTCCACCAACGGTTAGTGCGATGTTGATGCTGCTTTTCCGCCACGGTCGGCAGTACTCTCATATCGTCACGCCGGTGCTCCCGGTCCTCGAGTGAATGGCCGCATGATTCACATTTCCCACCTCCCATTCTGACCAGGAGAAACCTCGACACTCTTGACACTATCCCTCAGTGCATCTTCGCATATCCAGGGGATATGACCAGATGCGGCGTACTTTGAGGTCTTTATGGTCCGAGCTCTAAGACCTTAAACTAAGATCTCTCTTTATGGTCAGAGCTCTAAGACCTTAAACTAAGATCTCTCCTTATGGTCCGAGCTCTAAGACCTTAAACTAAGATCTAGCCCTTATGGTCCGAGCTCTAAGACCTTAAACTAAGATCTCCCCTTATGGTCCGAGCTCTAAGACCTTAAACTAAGATCTACCCTTATGGTCCGAGCTCTACGACCTTAAACTACGATCTCCCCTAAACGGGATTCTACGTCCTGCATGACGTTAAACTGCACTCTCAGAACTACGTGTGGCTTGATCTCCAGCCTGATGGAGTACGTAGGAACGCCCGGGCATTCCGACTCGGGTCTAGCCTCAGGGATCATTAAGTCCCGCCCCTCCTCGTCACCGGCCGTCTGGCCTGACTTCGGGTAGAGTGGTGCAGTTGTGATATTCTCCCCGATTCAGCTCGGGATGCCCCACTGCAATGGTGGGAAGCGACGGTTTCCTAGTCAGAGAGGTGCTGTCTGAGAATTGAGGTGACTCACGGCCAGATTAGTGCATCCGCCTAATACGTTTTCCCCACGGTGGCGCAATTTTGAGAGCGTTGGATTCTGTCCGAACAAATCGTCACTTAGCCCCACGCTTCGCATGCCCTGTTGATCTGGATTTTTCCACCCTTGTGTCTGAAGGAACCCCAAAGCGGTATTCATGATGACATGTGGTCCGCCTCCTGCAATATGAATGATGGCCTTTTTCGGTCCGTCTATTGCAGTTGTTATGGTCGATCCACTGTCCGCCTACCGTCTTGGGCATTTCCTGGAAGGCCGACCGTTGTGGATGTCTGGATTCGGGACACGCGATTCACCCTTTCTCATTTCCCTATGTTCGGATAAAATCTCTACGCCCCTAGCATTGTCCCGCTCGTGTGTTGGAACAGGTTGGGGGAATGGTACATTGATTAGGTCTGAGGTCTCCTTTCCTAGGAATGACCTCCCTCTTTTCTCCAGAAATCCAGGCCCAATTATGGATGCCTGATGCTTGGTTAACACTCCCGCAAGATAGTGAATTGTGGTTGAGCATATTAAACCAAAAGATGCAGATAAATATATTGATTCATACAGATGGATCAAAGTAGCGGAAGCAAATGTTTTGGGAATGGCAAAACAAATCCCTTAGGGATTAGCGTGCTGAATGAGTCTTTCTAATGCCGCTACCCTTTGGCTGGTGGCCTCCAGAGCTGCTTCTCGCTCTCTGCGTGCCCTCTCTTCGTCGGCGGTCGCAGCACGCAGTTCGTCGATTCTGGCCTGTGCACGCTCCCGCTCGACCTGAATTGTGACCATCTGTTGGCCCGCCTCCGTCAGCTGTACCTGGGCGTCAACCAGCTGGGCTGCTGGTTGCTCCACAAGCTCGGTACACGTTGCGACGAAGGCCTCCTTCTCTGCCGCCTGCCCTTCGAGGCGCCGGACTTCCTGCTCCGCCGCGAGGAGCGCCCGCGTGCTCTCCGACATGTCCCGACTTCGTGTGACGTCGGCATGCCGGCAGCTCTCGCGCATCTTTTCGGCCATGAAATCACGGACCGTTAGATGGAGGCGTTGAGCATCAGCTCCCCCGGCACACAGGAAGCGCAGCCAGGTTTGAAGTGATCCCATGCGCCCCAGCCACTCCGACGGGTCTCGCTTGAGGAAGCGCTGGATGCACTTCCACCCCCTGCGGCGCGTTATCCGGCTCTCCTCGACCACCTCCGTGTCTGAGTCGTCCATCTCCTCGGGATCGGCAGGCCGGTAGGCAGGGAAGGCAGCCAGCAGGTCTGCTGCAGGGTCCGCCCCTGGGAGGTCCTCACGAGGGATAGGTTCCCCAACATCCGGGCAACCTTCTTCTCTCTCCCCAGTGGCGCTGACACCCTCGTCAGCCCCCAACCTCTCTCCGATGGCAGCACCGCCGACGTCCGCAGCCCCTTGATCAGCAGTTGGTGGGGCCGGCTCGGTTTGGGAAGTCTGTTCCGGAGCAGGCGGCATGTCCACCACTGGTCCACTCGTAGATGGCCCGGGTTCGGCAACCCGACGAGCCTCCAATGTTGAGATCACTGCGCGGGGCATGCCATGGTTAGTCACGGATCGTCAACGGCAAGCACCAGCAGTAAAGTAGGGAGACTTACGGGAGTTCGGAGCGTCATCTTCCGCTACCCCGGTCGCCGCAGGAACAGTTGCAGCAGGGGACCCCTTAGCGCTTGTCAATTCAATGATAGGTGTCTGGCCCCCGCCTTGTCCTGCTGGCGCCCCTCCTACTCCCGCTGAGGATGCCTGACCAACATCCGTGCGCTCCTGAGAAAGATGGAGAAATGGGTTAGAAGCTGCATAAGAGAGTGGATGAAGCAGATTGAGTAGGGATAGGAGCGGACCTCGAGGAGCTCAGTGACATCAATGTTGTCAGAGCCGGCCACCTCGCCGCTCTCCCGTGGGCTCCCCTGATGGGATCTTCCCTCGGAGCCTTCATCCTCCCCCATTTCCTCCTCTTCTTCGGAGTCGTTGCTACTGTCGTCTTCTTCCGGCGGCATCTGTTCTGGAGCGGGCTCGAGACCGAGCATCACCTTCACCAGAAGGGATGGCTCCGCGCGCTGACCACGTTGGCGCGCGTACTCATCCATGGCCGTCAGATACGCATACTGCCGGTTGAAGTCCACCCTGTCGACAATGTGGAGGCGCCCGACCTCTGGCAGATGGATTCCTTCTCTGAGAATCTTTCGCCAGATGGCGTCGGTCCCCAGTGACTGCCGCAGGGTCATCCAGGCCGACCACAGCGCCGGGAAGACTGTATCGTGGGAGGGTTCGAGCAGACGTCTCACCTGCTTCCCGGGCCGCTCTTCGACCGCCGCATGTGCCCCCTCTCTGGGCGCCGAGGTCGTAGCAGCAGCCTGCGATGTGCCCGCCGCCGAAGTCCCTGCTCGCGCCAGCCCCGCTGCTTGGCGCACCTCCGTTCTCCCCCGTGTGGCGGCGCCTCACCTCCTTCCTTGACGCCCGATCTCCGCACGGGTAACCTCGAGCCGCCGAACTAGCTTCCGCAAAAGCCCCTCAGGGTACGCGATGGCCCAGTGTTCAGCGTACTCGGTTGCCAAGCCTGCGTCAACTCCGGTAGGAGGGAGAGTGATGACGTCGCCAGAGCCGAAAGCGGCAAACATCAGCCACATCTGGCGAAGGACGCCAGGGTTCGTCTCCTCCCAGACAGCAGTGAATACCCTCTTCGGCATCCGTTGAAGGCACCCGAACTGCCTGGCGAAACGGGTCGGCACGTAAGGCTCGCAGATCACCTTCCCGTCGATCCGAGCCACGAGCACCCCGCCCCGCATGTTCAGGAAGTACTCATGCTGCTCCAGCGGACCCTGCCCGTTGTCGATCATTTGGCCAACGGGAGTGGGGAACGGACTGAAGTTGAAGTTGGCATGATTGCCAATCCGGATCCGCACGCCCTCCTCACTTAGGGTCATCGGAGCGACCCCCGCGATGTTCAGCAGAGAGGGTCGCAGGCCGTTTCCCGGAGGAATGATGGCGTTCGGAAACGTGTACCCACCGAGGTGAGCAGCCACCCAGCCGTGGAAGAACTGAAAGGGCCCACAGATCCTTCGTGGCGACCCCCCTCGTGAGATGCGTCCCAGGATGGCATACAGCCTCGCCAGCACTGGGACCCCGAGGTTGTATCTCTTGTTGGCGGCCATAGCGCCCGCCACCGCCAGTGTCGCCGGGCGAACGCCCATTCTCGCGTCCCGCACTGGCAGGAGCCACCCACTCAGAAAGGCGGCCAGGAACGCCGCGTACCGGACATTTGGGTCCCGGGCCTCGATGACGCGGTACCCCCATGAGCGGTAGTCACCCGTCTCCAGGACCCGCCAGTACGACCCGTTCCGGCTCCTCTGAGCTGCGGTCGGGCACCGCTTCCCCCTGCCTGGCATCTTGACCGCCGGGTCATGCTCCAAGAACTGGCTGAACCATTCCTTGTAGGCTATGTCCTTCTGGAAGTCTTTGATCCCGAGCCGCTGCGTAGCCAGGTCAAGCAGATGCCAGGTCAGGATGGGAGTCCGTGACCTGTCCTCCCAGATGTTCTTCGGTGGCAGGAACTCATCGTATTGGTAGCCCTCCAGCGGGATACCTCTGATGCAGTGGATGTCCCAGAGACCGATGCCGACCTCCCCGTGGTGAAGATGGAAGGTGTTGGTATCCGGAGACCATCGGGTGAACAGCTCCGGCCCGAGCTCGGACTGCTGGTAGAAGTGGAACTGCGACGTCCACACCGCCTCGAACAGGCCGATGTACCGCAGCTCCTCTGCGAATTGATCGCAAGTGTGGCGTACCCAGAACGCCCAGGCCCACTCACTGGTGAAGTTGCCCCCAGACCGCAAGTCCCAGTCCTTCAGCCAGCCCTTGGTGTCGTCTGTGACGCTCTGGCGATATATGCTCGAGTAGAGGGCTGGAGAATTCTCCGCAGTAGGCTCACCCCCATCAATGGTTCGCGTCCTCGGGTTCAGGACATAGACATCCAAGTGTCTGGTCTCCCTGGCAGGATGCCCATTGTTGGTGATGTTATAGCGGAGAAGCTCGTCCTCCCGGGTCACCCAGGTCCGCGGCGCATCAATCTCGAACCCTGGCACCGGAACCTCATCTAGGATGCCGAAGTTCCAGAGCGGCAGGTTGTCCGACAGTGGATATGTCTTCTGGGCCGGCGTCAGTAAGTCGAACAAGGATTGATTGTTGGAAACAATCTCCTTGGCTCTATAAACCTCCTCGTTCGTCGCCATCTCAGCCCTGCGAGTGGCGGCATCCCCCTCATTTCCTCTGTGCGCGGCCATCTCAGAAGTTTCGGGAGTCGTGCGGGTTAAGGGATGAAGCGTGCGGGATCGGACGAGGCTGGTAGAGAAGTTTGAAGGTTGGCGCGCAATCCAAGTGGGCGGCGCGCAATTGGGAAGACTGTCGCGCAAAGTTCCGGGTTTTCGCGCAAAGACAGGCGAAATCCGGACGGTTTTGCGCGACGAGCGGGCGAATTCCGCGCCGGAAAGGGCAATTTCGCGCACGAGAGCAGAGATGCTTATCGCGCGGAAGGCCAGTGTACGGCACGGAGGGACCCAGTGCCCCTATTTATAGGCGAGGCCGGGGTCCGCGCCGCGCGGAAAGCACTTTGCGCGACCGCAGCGGCGAATTTCGCGACCAGCGCCCCTTTTTGCGCGCCTAAGTCCCGCGCCGCCCAGGACTTCGGCATTCCGGCGTCTCCCTCGGAACCCGATCGTTGCGACCTCTCGCCGATCAGATTCCGAGGGGGGGCTTTTGTAGACGCCGGAAAAGTCCGTTGTTCCCAAACGAAGCTCCGGATGCGGAAAGCGAGGTCATATTTGGAGTCGGAAGAATGTTTCGGAGGGCCCGGAGGCCTTGCGCGGAATTTCAGAGGTCTGCGCGCAAAGATGATGATCCGCGCGCAAAACCCCCGGGATGCGCGCAACTCCCTTGCGCGCGGTGCCCGATTCCGCGCCCGCGAGGAGAATTCCGCGCTCGCGCCTTGGATTCCGCGCCCCGGGTTGCCTATAAATACTAGGCGACCCCCAACGTTTCAAAGGTTGCTGGAAGTCGAACGGTCTCCCGCGCGCGCAATTCAACCCCTTCCGCGCGCAATGCCGATCTTCAGGTAACCTCCTTTCTTTCGTGCAATAGAGCCTTGGGGTCCGCCTTCGCGCGCAATCCCCTTGGCTCCTTCCCTTTGAATAAATTTCAACCCGAAGGCCTTTGCGCGCAAAAAAAGCCTCTTGCGCGCAATTGCCCCCGGGTGCGCGCAATCCAACCCGATTGCGCGCACCCCCCCATCTTCAAAGTGGCCATTCGTTAGAGAATGAGCCGTTGCCCCCGCGCGCTACCCGAAGCCCGGTGCGCGCAATCCCAATCATCCGCGCGCGAAGCGCTGGCCCAATTGCGCGCCAGCCCGCCATTTTGCGCGCCGACCCGCGGTTTTGCGCGCAAAGCTCCTCTTTTGCGCGCAATCCGCCAGGGTCGCCTCCCTTGACCCCCTTTGGGTACCCGCCTGCGTGGCGCCCGATGGTCTTCATCGCAGGTGCCCGCACTGTGCGTCGTCTTTCCGTGCGGCCCCCCCTAGGCTCGCGCGAAGTGACACGGACCTACCGGCGGCAATCATCGTCCAGCATGACGCTAAACTGCACTACGTCCATGCTACAAGACGTTAAACTGTTCAGCATTCGTCCAGCATGACGCTAAACTGCACTACGTCCGAGCTACAAGACGTTAAACTGTTCAGCATTCGTCCAGCATGACGCTAAACTGCACTACGTCCGAGCTACAAGACGTTAAACTGTTCAGCATTCGTCCAGCATGACGCTAAACTGCACTACGTCCGAGCTACAAGACGTTAAACTGTTCAGCATTCGTCCAGCATGACGCTAAACTGCACTACGTCCGAGCTACAAGACGTTAAACTGTTCAGCATTCGTCCAGCATGACGCTAAACTGCACTACGTCCGAGCTACAAGACGTTAAACTGTTCAGCATTCGTCCTGCATGACGCTAAACTGCACCACGTCCTGCACGACGTTAAACTGTATACGTCCAGGCTGCACGACGTTAAACTGCCTAGCCCCCATCGTCCGCGCTGCAAGACGTTAAACTGCCAAGTGTTTCGTCCTCAACACACGACGTTAAACTGTACTTCATCCGGCAAGACGTTAAACCGTCCGCTTCGTCCTCAACACACGACGTTAAACTGTACTTCGTCCGGCAAGACGTTAAACCGTCCGCATCATTCGATCCCGTGCTTCGCACGCAGGGTCTCCCCCGGTTTGGACGTGGCCCCCACCCGCTCGTCTCTGCAGGGATGTCGGGATTGTCCCCCTTTTGGGACGATTTAATGGGAGTGGCTTTTCCCTACGGGGGCAGGGTATTATAAACCCCTAGTTTCTCGTGGGAGGCTGCACATGTGTATCTCCATTGCGCCTCCCCACTGCCGAAGCCAGTAGAGGGTGTGACTGGGATCGAGGTGTCTTCTGCTTTCGGTCCAAGTCCCTTCCAACTGAGTTTTGTCGCATCCGGGCTGCCTCAAGTGCGTAAGTCCTGACAGAATGAACTACGTGGACTTTGATCCCTGTCTTCTATACAGGGTACGTAGGAAGCCTCCCTGAGGTCCAAGCCCACCACCTGGTCGTCCCGGTCGTATTTACGTCGGTTCGTCCATCAGTGGACCCCTCCAGGGTTCACGCTTGCGTCGATTCACCTATGAATCCGCCCCTGTGGGAGACTGCCCGTGTGTATCTCCACTGTGCCTCCCCACAGCCCCTTTTCCCATTTCTCCTTTTATCGTCCAGCATGACGTGAAACTGTGATCCACCCGGCCGTTCCACCCCCCTCTGTGCGAGGTGGTTCGGTTCAATCCTCCGCCCGGCGGCCTAGACCTCTTCATGAGTCGGCTTGCCGACGTCCAGCATGACGTTAAACTGTATACCCGAACTACGTTGACTTTGATCCGTGCTAACGCGCGGTACGTAGGAAGCCTCTACGGGGTCCAAGCTCTTCACTCCATCATCCATCCTGATCCTTACCCGGGCCGCCACATCCCGGTGGGGTCATGCCACTTCACTCCACTCCACATCATTTGGGAAGCCGCCCATGTGCTGGCCCCAGCGTCGGAGGTTCCCCGCAAGGGGTTCTGTCATCCGATCCACTTTTCGTGTTGATCGGTCTGATGCCGTCCCCGCTGGACGTTAAACTCGCGGCATACCCCGTGTTAAACATGGGAAGCTGAGGAAAACCTCAGGTGACACAGTTCCCCGCACCTAGTACGGGATGCCTCAGGCCATCATGCCTTCGAGAAGCCCTATTAGGGACGGAAGACAGACGTGCAGAGCCGCAGTGCTACGACACGCCCCCAGCACCCCGAGCCACCCGGCCTTCTCACCGCAGGTTGCTGCCCCGACCAGACTCCTTGGAGCGTCCGGGCGGAAGCAGCGTAATTAACCGGTGTCCATGAAGATATGGCGCCGGGAACGAGATTCACGAACATTCTTAAGTCTATGAGGGAGACCCGGATTAGGCGACGAGTTCCGAGGAGACGTCCAAGGAAGGAGGAGCCGACATCCCATCATCCCGGTTTCGATCAAGGAGCAGACGCCCCTAAATAAGGGACGAATGCCGCCCGCCCTTGGAAAGCGGGACTGCGGGACCACAAGCCGCGCGCCCATCCCCTCGGGTTGACGGGTGCACGCGCGAACGCGTCCTGGCAGAACAGCGTAACACGACGCACATCCGCACCGAAACATGAATGATATCAAATAAAATAAACATATTTGATATCAATATTCGGAAAACATGGGGTGATACATTCTACAACCATAACATGATTGTCACCCTCAAAATCCTTTATTCTGGAATAAAATCTCTCGATAATTATAGAAACAAATATCCTATAATTCCCCTATACCATTCTTTTATTAGTTACTTGTCCCTAAAAATTTAACTAGGTGAATGTTCTTGTTTAATAAAACATTCTGTGTCTGACCCATTATTTAAATTGGTTATTCTTCGTAAGAAGGATCCTACATCAGTGTTAAGATCTATGAGTTCTGTACATGAGAAGGGTTAGGAATGTACATCCATAGGATATATATATAAGAAATGTCCTTAAATAGAGGTAGAATTATTGAAGGTTCCAAGTGATAGGATATCATCATGATAAGATCAATAATCTCTATGTTACTGATATACCAAGGGAATAGTTTCCCATTCATTCTTAACCTTATTAACCTCTTCCGGGGATATATTCTTAGAAACCCCATCTAATAGAATTCAAATTATAGATCATATAGAAGATTATCAGTAAAATGTTTCTTCACACTCTGATATTCCTAGATATGTTGTTAAAAGTTTATAACATTATCGACCATTTATTGATTTATCACAAGACACAATAGCATTATTTATCTAAATTAATCATATAATTTTGGGGCTCTAAATTTAATCCCACATGGGGATTATTTAGTTGTTATTTGAATTTATAAGTAAAAGCGATTATTATAAGAAAACTCAACTAGGGGAATGTATTTATACCAACAACCTTTGAAACACAAGGAATAGGATCCCAACATATCATCAAGGGTATATATTTTTATTTAAGAGTTACCAACAATATGAGGATGATAAGAAGTTTTAAAACTCAATTATGTTTCAAGGGATTGTAGAACTCTTCACTAAAGAATTTTGGTAATAATCAAATCTTGATCAGATAAAATAGATTTTGTTACTCCATTCAACATTTCCACTTCATTAATGTATATCTGGGATTGTTTTTCTGGAGAGAAGTCTACTCTAAAATAAATTACGTGTTTTAAATTAGTAAGTTGATCAACTAACACCTATATACCATTAATGACTTTATATGTTTTGGGATGTCCAGAGAAAAAAAGAATAGTGATGTTCCACCATTTCCATTAAGGAATGATTAATGGATGCAATATCCCTGTAGAATTTTTTCTTTCATCCTTAACTTCTTGGAATACCCAGTATTGAGATTCACACTCCAATATATCCTACATTATTATATCACACTCAATGTATTATTTAAAGCCTTTATACATGTTCATTCTTATATGATGAATGAAAAACATTGAAATATGAGCTACCATTAATAGTTCATTATTCAAATCCATTATGGATGGACACGTAAACAATTCATGAGCATTATCATTCCATAATGATCAAGGTTAAACAATAGACCAATTATATCCTTCATCTGTAGTCCTATATCTATATTCTGTGCCATTATAATCATCACTTGGATATAGGATTGACCATTCCATTGAGGAACCGACAATTTTCTCTTCCCTTCAATACTTCCATATACATCCACTAAAACTACAAAATTATAAGATCATTTTTACATCCACATTATTGATAAGGTATCATGATCCTTTCGACTGAAAGCATCTACCTCCATATTTTATTTCCCTGGTTACTAATGTATTGAGTATTCATAATACATTATAATCTCTAAAAAAATTCTCTGGTGTATGTTCGAATCATTCTATGTGGAAATATAATTCCTACTTTTCTGATCGATATATATATATATATATATATATGTATAAATTTACTACAAAATGACATTGCCTCCATATGTTTGATGAAAAAATTACAATAACTAACCCCAAATCATGTGTTATAAAATATTTCTCTAGAATCAATAATTATCATGATAATAGGCTATAAGAATATTATGATGCATAATTAAACATCCCAAAACCTTCATGTGTAAATAAAAATTGACTAAAAGTCCTTATATACTATAGGTTAATGTAATAAAAATGACAAGACTAACCTTCTCTTCTATTCCATGAAATTTCCCTCACATTCATTGATCTATTGGAGCTTGGCACCCTTTCGATGTAAATTGTTCAATGGATTAGAACGTCAGGTTAAAATATCGCTAAATCATTGATAATATCCATATAATCCAAGTCAAATATTGATCTCATTCACTATGGCTAGTCATAGACATCATTTAATAGACTCCTTCTTTGGTGGATCTAATACAATAACCTATCTTGAGATTATAAGACCCAAATGCGAAACAAATTTCATCAAAAATTAAAACTCTATAAAATTTTAAAATATTTTATCCTTCATTAGGGTATTTATCAAAATTGTCATATGGTTTTCATGTTATTACATTCTCTTGGTATTGATAATAATAGCACCTATTAAGACTACTCAAAACTGATCAATGTTATCTCTTAAGAATATATTCAAAAAATCCTTTAGGATAAAAGGGGCATTAGTAATACCAAAAGGAATCAATATATATTCATAGTTTCTATACATATTATAGAATTTCTTATTTTATAAACCCCCTTTATTAAAACTCAATTAATTATATCTCTAATGAAGTTCAATTATAGAAAATTATTGTGCTCCATGGAGTTGATCAAACAAGTCATTAATACGGGGAAGAGGATACTGGGTCTTGACAATGATCTTGTTCAACTATAAATAATCAATGAAAATTTTCATTATTCTATATTTATTTTTCACTGTAATAATAGGTTCACCCCACAGTGGCACACATGGATAAATTAATCCATTATAATATTTTTCTTGGTGCTTCGTCAATAATAATTAAAAATAAATTAGGACCATTCAAGAAAAAGTATTTGAAATTTGTGTGCAATGAATTATGTGTTCTATCAAGAAATAAAATTCATGTTTTGGTTGAAGGATATGAATCAATCATAGAAAAAAATCAAAAGTTCTTCAATAATAGTTATATAATTGATGACAATTTTCTCACCAACCACTTGATAAATGTATTCCCTCTGAATAGGAAGTAAGACCCATGAACTTGATGTATTCTCTATTGGATTTTCATAATTATAATCATATTGATATATGATTATAGGTTGGATTGAAATAGAAAACATAACTTCCCTTCCACAATAATTGGTGTGGTATTTATTCATATAAAGATAATAAATTGCTGAGATGAGGTTAAATTAAACTAGATGATGAATTAAAAGACTTTTAGGAAGTATTTTCCCACAAAATTCAACTGAATAGGAATCATACATTTTAGATGAAATCATCATACAATTAAGCTGTTTCACTAATAATTCTACATCCCACCATTTTGGTGTAATATTAATACCCTTATAAAATTATTTATATATGAAAGAGTGGGTAGATACTTAATCAAATAAGTCATTATAAGTTCTAGATTAGATGTTATGTGTACCTTCCATCATGTCATTATCACACCCCTCACCAGAAACAACAATCAGTTGAGAGTTTCCCTTTTTCCCTTAGATTAAGAGGTTTATAATGTCAATTATCATCATTTATTATATAGTTTGCAATCTATTTATCATAATTTTCATTATCCTTACAATTAAGTAACTAAATAGGGTAGGTGTATAATGTGTTATATTCTCTCTAAAATCATTTTTAGCTAACTTATTCCCATCACATTCCCAATATAATTCCAAATGACATTACCTTATGAATATAAACGATTTATTATGCCCATTAAGAGAATTTATTGTAGGCTTATTCCCACACATAGAGGATAAAAAATATCATCTTTCTCTCTCAATGGTTTTTAGATTTTAAATTGAACTCAATATTCATTTTCGTTCAAAACCATGAGATTTATATGTAACTTCATCAATCATTTCTTCATTGGTTTTCCAATTCATAATCTCTTCATAGAAATTAGCATATCTTATGAACAATGCCCTTACAATTATTTTCACTAATACATTGAAGAACCTATCAAATTTACTTTCATACTGGATGATAATACTAAAATTAGAACTCTCTTGTATTTAGAAATTATCCTCATAGTTTGATTTCAATATGGTATCTATTTCCCATATTTTTACGAAGAATAAGCAGAATGTACTTACAGAAATATATATTTGTACACTAATCACAATCCATAGATTTAATTTCATCATGCTTCCTCATATTCTTGATTAGTGTTCAGAACTTATCCTATTATCTTTCTAAATGATATGTAGCTATAATGTCTTTATCACATTTCTAACAGTATATAACAATGAATATATTTTCAGGGCTACTTATCCTTTTTTAAAAACAAATGGTATTAGATGAACCACTGAATGATGGTGGAAATTTCCTCTTAAAGAACTAAAAAAAATTTTAGTCCCACCTTTTCTCATTTGTACATCATATATGATTGATATCTTGAAAAATTTGGGTGAGAATAAAAATGAAATTTTTTATTCCATCTCCTACAATATATTTATTCTCATGATAACAATCATTACATTATCCATCCCACTCATCTATAACATAATTACTTCAGGTTCTAGACATTGAATTAATCCATGAATCATTGGGTATGAAGTAATTATCATAACGGGAAACCACAGAGTCATGAAAAACCACATATAGGATGTCAAAATTATGACACCTTATTTATATATGACACCATTGGTTTTTACTAGTAATTCCTATAAATGTATTTTGAAATCCTTAATGTAGATTAATAAAAAGTTTGTGAATTTCAAAATCATATCCTCCAAGAGTGTAAAACTATGTGTGCAGTAAGTCCCATTATCATGAACATGATCTTGATCGAGTCTAAATCATTATTTCAATTAGGGAGGGTACCCATATTTATATATGTTATAGAGTTACATCACCTTGTAGTATCTTTACATCGGTGTTTTTCTGGGAATCAACTCTCTCTATCCTATAACAAAATCGTAGAAAAGTTTCATATAAATTGACACATCAATAAAATAATCCTTAGAAAAATGTACTTAGATATCTCACTATGATTTTATCATGATATTTTATAAAGGATAAATAAAACTTTTATCCGATACTAACTATAGTGAACATCACTGAACATATATTGGGAATTCATCAATTTTATGGATTAATTGACCCACTATAAATATAGATGATGAAGGAATATATTATTTTAGTGCCTTTAGAATCATGTAAACATAAACACAGACACATTAGTGGGATACATTATCTATCCTTATATTCTTCATGGCTAGAACCCATCTCAAAAACATCATACAAAACAAAATCTTCAAGACATGGGGAATATAAAATAAAATATGGTCATATCATATTGTAAAATGTTGAAATTTTTTGAGATAGATTCTTTTAAATTTCATTGATGACTAGTATTATACAATACACCATTATTAGCTTACTCAATGTAAAACATCGTATTATATTGAATTATACACAAAACAATTATAAGCTTCTGTTGCACAAAATTTCATGTTCTTTTGATAGATTTAATTTAAAAAACATTGAGTATATATTGTTTTCAATGTATAAATTCACTACCTTGGGAATATGATATTTTAAACACTAAATTAATCTTTCACAACATAAAATAATAACATGTCTTGCATTACACACATAAATGACCTTCCTCGATAGCTAGCATTGTATGCAATACCGAGATTCACTAAACAATGATATATTTTTAAAATATTATGTAAACTAGCCATTATGAATATTACTAATCAAATTTTATATTTTATATAACATTAACATTAATATTACACATTACATGAGAACTAAATCAATTTTTTGAATAAAATAAGTATTTAAAAAAATGCATTTTTACTTCATTTTGATAGAAAACCCATTTTAAATCTTATTTTTAAAAAAAAATTTAAGATATATTTGATAATATAAACATATTATTTAGAAGCAGGTCAAAAAAAATTAACTTTAGATAATTAATTGATATTTTTTAGATAACTCTCATATTTTGATGAATAGTGAAAATATGTTAAATTTTAATTGAAAACAACATTTGTAATAAAAATATTTTATATGGATAAAATATTTTATTGAATTGCTCTAAAGTATAAATATAATATATTGTTACAGTTTATAACAATATAAGTCATTATCATTAATTTTTCATTGAATTAATATGTATAAACATTTCAATCATTTGCAAACATTGATACAAAAACCCATTTTTACAACAATGGGATTAGTTTTAAATTAATTACCGAAAATTCAATTTTTTGAATTTATAAAAATGAATTCCATATTTTTAATTATTAGGTTCAAATTAAAATAATGTTAAAATTTTGATTTTGGGGAATTATGAATAGTAACATTGGTAATTGTTTTCATTACCATAGTTCAAGGTGAATCGAGTAATTATGAATAAATATATTACTGTAAAATTAACCTACCACTTGAAAAAATTATATTGGTTGAATTAATGTTGACCCATATCAACTAAGGGTATTAAGTGTTTCATTTCAAGGACTTTTTTCCATGAAAATGATGTAATTATTATTAAAAGAAATGAAAGTGACAACATGCCACTCTCTTATATCTTATACGTGTAATAATTTCAATATAGTGATAAAATTTAAAAAACATAGAAATTAAATAGTCAAAAGAAATTGAAATAAAATTTTATATATAATTTGAATTTATTTAGAATTTTTAGATATTAATTAATTATTAGAAAGGATGACATAATTGGGATGTGAAAATTATTCTATTAATAGAAATATCAAATAAATGGTATTAAAAATAATAACATAAATATCATATTAACTAATTAAAGTGCTCCATGAATTTTCTAGGAGAATATGAAATTTTAGCAGTGTATTTCATATTTTGGTTTGACCCTATTGACATTTTAAAAACATAACATTTTATTTAATTATTTAAAAAGAATTATATTTTTTAAAAATTACTAATTGATAATTAAAGGTCCATAATTTCATAACTTATCCATTAATTGTCAATTAACACCACATAATTATATATTCATTATCATTAAATATTTTGAATGTTATTATCAAAATTAAAAATTAATAGAATAACTAAGTTTAAATTAAAAATATAATGTATAAATTGAAATAAAAAGTTGTCCAAAAATTGTTGGACAATGGGATTAAAACCATATATCATATCATATTTGAATTTTGGACACTTTTATGGTTTTTGGGTAGGGTTTGATTTCAATATAAATTATTATTTATGCGATTTTCCAAAAGTTCCCCTCTCCTCTCTTATGAAATTTAACCTCCTCCCTCTAATATTCACTCTATTTTAAGACATAAAGATCTGAAAACCCCCACCCATTTCTCTTCTCAACATCCATAGTTACATTATTATTGTTCTGGTCTTCTAAACAGAACAATCATGTTCCCAATGTGGAACTTTAAAGAGGCACGTCAAGTAAGAGGTAATCTCTTATTGCGATTCATTCAAATTTATCTCTTCTTTTACGTCCTCATGTTTAGTTGATTCATTATAAATTAATAATATCAATATCACTCATATATGGATATGATATTATATATATATATATATTAAACAACCCTATTTCACTTTCTATCCATACTATAAAAAAGGAAATCACTGCGCGTGCGTTCATATGGCTTATCATCTCCACACAGTGGGTAATTTGTTCTTCACCACCACCTTACTTGGATGCGTATAATGTTTAAAAGAATAACTATATATGATTATTATAACATTATACTAATTTTGAGATATTATACACTATATTACTTAATTCCATTGAACAATTATGGGAATTATATCATCGTTTGTGCGTACGTACGGCTTAATGTCTCCACCGTGGGATGAGATTCATTCTCGACGTTAACCAGTCAATAATGATAATACAGTATACATAATAAATAATCATAAAATAATTACATAATAATTATAATTTATTTATGTGTATATATATATTTCATTTACTTACTAACATTTCATTCAATAAGGAAATGAATAAAGTATACAAGCGTACATATGACCTACCATCTATATGAATGCTGTAATGCATTTCATTTATATATATATTATATTTATATTTTTAAAATCAATATAATTGATATATAAATAATTTTTTACATCCTATAAGTATTTATATTATGAAATAACTAATCATATCGAGAATAAAAATTCAAAACAGGTACTATAAAAAAATTTTATTACCCAAAACGTTGGAATTGACCAATAAACTGTTAATATAAATTCATAATTGAATAATATATGATATCCTAAATAATAATATGGTTCTATAAAAATTTAGTAATATTTTTAAACTCACTATACAAGGGTTTCAGACATATATAGAAGAAATTGAACCTATGTTAAGGGGATAATTTTTCAATCTCATTTTTATCTGAAATTATTTATACATAAGTGTATACTGGGGGTCTATTTATTATTAACGTCCATGTTTTCTAAAAGTGTTTTCCTAAAAGGTTTAAAATTATTCTATTTATTTTAATTTCATTTTCACCTTTTTTACTTTTAAAAAATGGTATTGAAAGAATCATTCTTTTGTTTACCATAGGAGGTACTTTTTTAATATTATGGTATAAGTACGAGAAGAATGTTTTTTTAACTTATATGGAACGAATGAGATTTTACATCTTCATAACATCTTTTTTCTATAATTCAACCTATTCACATTTATAAATGTATTTTAAACTCAATTATTTTATTTTAAAATTGCACAACATTTTGAGAAAGGAATATGTTTTCGAGGAAGAAATTTTATTTTCATCAAGAATGATGCTTAAGTGTTTTATTAAAATTATTTTCCATCTAAGATTAAGTAGGTTTATTTTTTTAACCTTGTTATGACAATGATTTTATTGTGTTTATGATGGAAATTTATTTAGGAAATCCATTTGTTTTATATCAAGTATGATGGAATAATGTTTAAGATCGCATTTGATTTCATGTGTTATACAATGGTGAATGCTTCTATATTTTTTTGGCACACATAAGAATGATTTCATTATTAGATGTGTGAGAACTATATATCCCTCCAATGCACTGTGTAATGATTTATATTTCTTGAGATAGACATGGATGAAATGACATGTAAATCTGGTTCAGTAATACAAAGCTAGAATGAAAAGTTAATTTAGTTCAGTAATACATGGGTGAAACAACAAGTAAACTCGGATCAGTATTGGACTTTGTCCACTATTATGGTCATGGAAGAAATTCCATGGCTATTTTGGAAATAATTTTATGTGATTAATTATTTTCCATAATTATATGTTTTATTCTAATGTTATTCTATTATGGTTAATGTTCCTTTATGATCCAATCCTTATGTACTGCCAAGATTTTTGTCAATGTTCAATAATTGGTTGTTTAAACCATATTTTTTATGTTTTTACATTCAAATGTTTATGGTTTGTTTTATGTTCTCCATGATTACCCTTATTAAGAATTTTAGTTCATGATTTCTATGTTTTCTTTTCCCCGGGATATAACGAAAGGTTTTAGGTAGGAAAAAAGGGAAGATCTTAATGGGCGATGTTGAAGATCCTTCACCATGATTAGAAGATTATGTTTTGTGTTTCTAAAGTCACTAAACTAATACAGTATTTGGAAATTTGTTTCTGTAATGTATTAATTATTCTGAAAATGTAATGTAAAATCCATGTACGTCTAGCTTGGGTCTCTATAGTTGGTATTAAATTGAATATTTAGTCAAAATTTAAAAACAAGGATGTCAAAAAATTAGTGAGATCCCTAAAGACATTTCTATGGGTATGTCAAGGGATTTACTATTGATAAGTAAAGATATGTTTAAAACCTTGGTTTTTTTATGATAATCCTGAATAACCTTGTATTAAACCTAATATGTTAGATATTGAAAGTACTCCCCCATGAAAATGTTGTTTTTTAGTTTGATTTTATCTTCTCACACTATTCTGTTTGGGTTTTACCCAATGGATGGAACCCGAAGGAACCATATTAATGACCATTGCACTAGAAAATGCAATGAATGTTATCTTTAAGTACCAAATGTTACGGGAGATGGAATAAAAATATACTTTATATTCTTACAGAAGCTATGAATAATTCTAGACATCTAAATGAGCAGAGATGGGAACAAAATTTTATTGACTCTTTAATAAGGAAACATATACCTTCTTTAAGTGGGTCTTCTAATGCACTAGTTTCTGAAAAATGAATAAGTACCATTGAAAATATATTTTCCATCCTTCACTATTCAGAACATGAAAAATTCATTTTTTTGTTTACCATTTATAATTTGAAGAAGACAAATGGTGGACTCTATTTAAGAAAACAAGGTACCAAGATGAAATTTAATCTATGGAATGTGATGATTTCAAGAATGTATTTTACAATATGTAATTTCCTCGTATTCTTCAAACAAATATAGAAAAGGAGTTCCCTGACCTTAAGAAAAAAGATGATAAATATATTGGTACATACATGGAGAATTTTACAATGCTTGAAAGGTATTCTTGTGTCATTATCATTGAACCTAAAATTAAATTTGATAGATTTTTTAGTGGCTTAAAACCAAGTCTTTGAATGAAATTTGTTATAAGAGACATCAGTAGCTGTGAATAAATTTTTCATTGTGATTTTAAAAAAGAACCAGAAGCTGGTTTTACATAACTATCTCAATGTTTTGAGAATAAATAATAGATGGAGTTCAAGGGAAAATCTACAAAATAATGGTGAAAAAAGTTGATAATTTCCTTATTCTCTATGTGTGGAAAAAAGAATTGTGGGGATTGTTTTAAAGGTACTAGAAAATATTTCAACTGTGGAAAAGATTTTCATCGAGAAGATGAGTGTCGAAGTAATGGGAAAATGGTTGACAATGAAATTAATAGAGAAAATTATATAGAGAATGCACCACCAACACTCCAATGCTACAAGTGCAATGAAATTGGGCATTATGTAAACCAATTCCCTAATCCAAGGGTTAATGATGGCAGACTTCAGCAACCACTTATGAAAAAAGTCAAATGGATATCATAAGGAATAACTATTTGTGATGTTGAGTATGAAAATAAAGTGGTGGAATGATTATTTTTTTATGTAATGGAATTCCAATATTGTGTTCTAAAATCTCATTTATAGTATTATGGAATATTGGAATATCATTGAATTGGTTTATTGTTGTTTTCCATAATTATATGGTACTAGTAACCATGAAAAGTGGTTGAAATATTTTGGAAAGCACATGATATTCTAATAATGAAAGTATAAAAAGATAATGAGATGTTTAATTGTATTAATGAGATCACAAAAGGGAAATGTGATATCATTGTTTGAGTATATATAATTTTTGTTATTTTTGGTGTGTGAAAATAATTAATTTTGATAGAATGAATGTTTTCACTGAGGTTCAATGGAAATTTATGTTATTATCATGATTCAATAGAATACATAATTAAGGTATTCACATGTCTAGAATGTGATAACCAAGAACATCCAAATGAGATATGGGAGATAAATGATATGTTGATTTAGTAAAACCCTTTAAAACATTTTTTTAGATTTTTGAAGGATTGTAATGTTATCCATTTATGGATAGAATATATTATTTCCCATTTTTTGTTTGTTAGATTCATGTATTATGTAACTATAGTTGGACTAATTCATATTTGATTACCTGTGATATATTTTTATTGAGACATATAGAATGACATATAATTCTATCTCATGAACATATAATACTTCAAGAATGAAAAATTCAACTTCATTTCTTTAAAAAAGAGATAAAGTGGAAATTATTCAATGCACGAACAAATGTGAGATTGTACCAAAATTTCGTAAGTACTTATTATCATGAAAAAGTATTCAACTTTAGGGAAAGGATCACAAGAACCAAAACTTTTAGCATTATACCTTATTATCTGATGCATCAAATGATCCCTTAAATCATTGTAGATTTATGGCTTTCTGGTAGTTAACTTTATCCAATCCTTGTTCTCTATCACTATCTATCCGAATGAAATGGCTATATTTCTCTTCCATATACGGGTTTTCACTTCCTACCTATGTTATCATAATAGAAACCTAATGAGGAGAAAATTTTTCTAACCGTTATGTTTCTAGCATTCCTTTTTAAAATTATTTTTTAGTATTCATTTTTATGATGTGGGTTTCCATGAAAGAAACTATCAAGTAGTAAACCAATTATAACACCAAGGAATTTCAAAAGTGAAATTCATTTTAATGGGAGTAGAATTTAAAAACCCTATATTTTATGAGATAGATTATTTTTATTTTATTTTATGTCTTTTTTTCTCAAATACACCAAAATTATATTGCGCTATTTGCAACACCATATTAGCTTGTTGTAGATGCAACACTATTTATAGCATGTGTGTCACAAAATTTAAAGTTCTTTTGATAGAATTTATTTCACACAACACTAAGAATAAATTTTTATCAATGTATAAATGAATTAATTTCAGGTTATGTTATAAACAACACAAAAGGAATCTATCACTACATCTTACACTGACATGGCTTGTGTTACATCCAAGAGCAACCTTCCTCGATAACTTGCATGATACACAATACCGAGTTTCACTAAACAATGTTATATTATTATAATATTTTATAAACCAGTTTTTTATGATTATTATTAATCACATTTTGAAATATATGTAATATTATCCTTAATATTACACATTATATGAGAACAAAATTCATTTTTTGATAAAAGAAGTATTTTTCAAGAAAAATGTTGTTTTACCACCTTTTGATGGCGTACAAAAATTTAAATCTAGTTTTGGACACCTTTATAAATTATATTTGCAAATATAAACATCTTATTTGGAATAAATATATAAAAACTTTTTTTGGATAAATTTTAATGATTTTGCTGATAACTTTTATATTTTGATGAATTGTGAAAATACGATAAATTTTAATTGAAAACAACTTTTTTCATCAAAATAATTTATATAGTTAAAATATATAATTTAATTGGTTTAAAGTCTTAATATAATATATTTTTATATGTTGAGACGATTTAATTCATTTTTATTAATTTTAGATTGAATTCATATGTAGATACATTTCAATCATTCTTCAATGTTTTAAACAAAAACATTTTTTTACAACGGGATTAATTTTAAATTAATTATTGGAACTTTTTTATTTTGAATTATGAAAAATGGATTCCATATTTGGAATCATTAGGTCCAAATTATGTTGATGGGATACTTTGATTTTCTTGTTCATTATGACTAGTAACCTTTGTATTTATTTTTATTACCATAGTTAATAGTAAATAGGGTAATTAAGAGTAAATATAATATTATAAAATTAAACTAACACCTTCCAAAATTATATAGGATGAATAAAGGACTACCCACATAAAATAATGGTCGTAATAGAATCATTTTGTGGACTATGTTCTACAAAAATAATGTAATTATTATTAAAACAAAAGAATCTGTCAACATGTCAATCTCTTATATCTTATAAGTTTAATAATTTTAATTTAGTGATAAACATCATAAAACATAAATGGTAAATATTCAGTATAAATGTAATTAAATTTTATATATCATTTTATTTTATTTCTACTTTTTATAGATTAATTAATTATTATTAACAATGACACAATAATGATGTAGACATTATTCTAATAATAGAAATATCAAATATATGATTTTAAATATACTAAAAGAAATATCATATGGAAAAATTAAAGTGATCCACAAATTTTACAGGTGCCTATGATATTTTATGAGTTTATTGAATATTTTTGTTTGATTTTATATTTTTTGAGCATTTTATTTAACGTATTATAAATGAATAGTGTCAAAATTGACACTATTAACATTTTATAAACATAACATTTTATTAAATTATTTAAAAATCATAAAAATATTTAAAAATTAAAAAGTTAAAATTATAATGTCTAAAATGTCACAACGTGTCCATTTATGATCAATTTACTCCACAACAGTAAATATTCATTACCAATAAATATTTACAATATTATTACAAAAATAAAAAATTAATAGAATAACTTAGTGTCAATTAGAAATATTGGGTTTAATTTGACAAAATAATTTGTCCATATTTTATTTTCTAATGAAATTACAACCCTATCTTATCGCATTTTCAAATTTGGGACACTTTGGAAGTATTTTTTAGCTTTTGATTTTATTATAAATTAATTTTTTAGAGAGTCTCCAAAAGTTTCCCTCTCCAATCTTAAAAAAGGGACCCTCCTCCCTCTATTATTCACTTCATTTTAAGACTTAATTATCCCACATAACCATCTCATTTATCTTATAAACTTCCATAGTGACATTATATAGGTTCTGGTCTTCTCAAAAGACCATCTCTAGTGCCCTAGGAGGAAATTTAATGGAGGAATGTCAAGGAAAAGTCAATCTCTTCTACAGATTCTTTCCAAATTATTTCTTCTTCTACTTCCTCTTATTATGTTGTTTCATTATTAATTAATAACATTATTTTCCCTAATATATTTATATTTCATTATAAATACGAAACAAACATATTTCACTTTCTATCCAAACTACAAAAAATGTAATCCTAGTGCAAGGATACGTACAACATACCATATCCATGCTGTGGGGTAATCAGTTTTTCACCACCACCTTACTTGGATGGGTATAATGGTAGCAATAATAATATATATATATATATATATTATAACATTATTATAATTATGATATATTATAAATCATCCACTTCAATACCATTAAAAAATTGTGGGAACAATATCGTCGCTCTTGCATATGTACGACATACCGTCTCCACTATGTGATTAGATTCATTTTCCACATTAACCATTTAAGAATGATTATAAAGTGTATATAATAAATTATAATGAAATATTTTTCATACATATTATAATGGATTTATTTGTATATATATATCGTTTACTTACTTCTATTCAATTCAATAATGAAACGAAAACATCTTTCATCCGTACGTACGACCTACCAGCTCAATGAATAATGAATTACATTTCATTTATCTATCTATTATATATATTTTTATATACTAATTATTTTTAATATATAAATAATTTTTTAAATTTTTTATGTAATTAAATCCCAAAATATTTAATAATATTAATAATAACAATTCAAAACACGTACGATAAAAAAACAATTATTACCCAAAACATTGCTTTATCATTGAATTGACAAATATATGGGTAATATAAAGTCATAAGAGAATCATATATGATATCATAAGTATTATTATGATTTTCTAACCAGATAATAATATGTTTAAACTCACTATATAGGAGTTTCATACTATATAGAAGAAATTGCACCTAAGGTAAGAGGATAATTTGGAAATCTCAGTTTTATCCGAGATTTGATTATACGTATGGGTTTACTGGGGATCTATTTATCATCGACATCCATGTTTTATAATTTTATTTCATAAAATGTTTAATATTATTCTATATATATTTATATACATTTTTAACAATTTTTTACTTTTACTACATTATATAGAAATAATCATTCTTTTATTTTCCATACGAGGTACTTTTTGAATTTTTAGGTAAAATTATGAGGAGAATGTTTTTTAAATTATACCGCATGAACTAGTTTTTATATCTTCATAACACATTATTTCCATGAAGATTACTCTACAATTTTACAAGTGTATTTTAAACCTAATTCGTTTATTTTAAAATTGTACGTCATTTTGATAAAAGAAAACGTTTTTTAGAATGAAATGATTGTTTCCTCAAGAATAAAGTTCAAGTGTTTTATCAAAATTATTTTCCATATAATATTATATAGTTCTATGTTTCTCTCCCTATTATTTCTATGATTTTATTGTGTTTATTATTGAATGTTATTTAAGAAATAAATTTGTTCTATATCTATTATGATGTAATGATGTTTAAGAACCCATTTGATTTCATGGTTTATGCTATGGTAAATGTTTCCTTATTTTTGTGTCCCATGTAAGAATGGTTCCATTATGAGATTTGTGGGAACTATATCTCCCTCCAATGAATTAGATAACGATTTATATTCAATGAGATATACATGGATGGATTAACATGCAAATTAGGTTCTGTAATACAAGGCTGGAATGACAAGTGAATCTGGTTCAGTAACATATGACTAGAATGACAAGTAAACCCAGTTTAGTAATGGAAATTATTCACAATGATGGTTATAGAAGCTGGTTCTGACACGTTTACTAGGTTGCACGCATCATTCTTTTTATTAAGCATGGTTGTAGACCCACATTATTGCTTTCCAAAGGCGGTCAATATCCATTGCTTAATCAGGGTAGTTTTCTTATTGATCAAAACATGATGATGTGAGTTTGGTTCCTCCTTTTGTGGATTCCTTCTAGGAACTCATAACTAGGTCCAAGTCTCCGTAATAGAGTATGTTGATGTTCATGAAACTCTTCCTAGTTATATTTCTTCATGTACTATGGTAAATTACACCAGTTCTATCGGGACATTTCAAGGGGTCTGGTGAGGGAAGCAACCTTTGGTTAGGGGAGTAGTCACGATGGACATCACTGGAATGTCTGGACCCTATAACACTAGAACTTCTGGGTTACTTCACATTATTATAGGGCTTCTATAGGGTGCAGATGCCCGAGGAATCGCATATCGAATGTGGGGAATTGTATTCCATAGGCATTTATCTAATGTTTTCCTCTGCATCCTATGTTTAACACAGGGTATGACGTGGTTTAAATTTCTAGCAGAGATAGATCGGACTGATCAGAACACTGACTAGAGTTGATTCGATGAGTGCTACCCCAAGAGGGAACACTGGTGTTGGGGCTAACACATTGTTATTTTCCCGATTGTTGTTTAAGGGATTGATGAATGAGGTGGCATGATCCCACTAGAATGTTGTGGCCCAGGTAAAAATGAAGATGGATAATGGATGGTTAAGTGATGTGTAGGGAGAATGAGATGGATTTGATTCGAGGATGATAATGATATTAGGCTTGAGCCTCAAAGAGACCACCTACGTATCCCAGTGGCAGGGTATCAAAGTCCACATAGTTCAGGATGGGGGTATAGAATCGGGGTGCGTGCAGGTGACATCGTCCTAATGATATATTGGGGCTTACACGTGGTTAGAAGCCTGCGGTTAGTCTTATGACACTAGGGAAAACTAGTGTAATGGACCCCAATAGAAGGGACGAGAGAATCATACCACTGGGTATGGGTTGACAACGAATTACTGTTGATTGGGGTTCACAACGGATCGCCACTAGATGTGGTCAAAATGGCTTACTGCTAAATGAGGTCAAAATGATTTACCACTAGATGCAGTTACAATAAATTACCGTTGGATGGGTTCAAAATGGATTTCTGCTAGATGAGGTTACAACGGCTTACCGTTGGATGTGGTCGCAATAACTTACTGCTAGATGGGGTTGCAACGACTTACTGTTTGATGGGGTCCCAATAGCTTACCCCAGTATGGGGTCAAAAAGGATTACTGCTGGATGGGAATGAACCTCATAGAGTCTCTATACAAACATTTTCTAAGAGAAAAGGATCAAATCCCACATAGTTTTGGATGGTGGATATAGTTTAACATCATTCCAGATGAATAGGGGGCAAGAAGTTTAATGTCACGAGGGATGAAGGTGATCTAATGTGAAGGGGGTCAGAACAAGTGGCAATTGGGATTGAACCTAATGGAGGTTTCCTACATACATTTCCATAGCAAGGATGAAAGACCACGTAGTTTAGGTGTGGTGGACCAACATGAAACGGTCGGAACCCATGGATGGTGGGGATGAACCTCAGGGAGGCATCCTATGTACCATTCCTTGGAAAGGATTAATGAACATGTAGTTCAAGTGGGGTGTTTGGGGATTACACTCTAGGATACGAAGAGAGTATTTCATGGTCAATGGTCACACTAAGACCATGTGACTCATGTTCACTGTGAGAAAAAAGTGGCAGAAGAGACATGTCGATCAAATCACGAAAGGTGCATATGTGGGAAGTGGAGGGGGAATACACATGGATAGAGAGCCAACGAAGATACAGGGGATTACATGTGATCTATGTCCTATGGGGTTGTATATTGGGACTAAATCCTAGGTGGAGTCTCGTGTGGTGACAAATCCAAAAGGGAAGGAAGTTGGAAAGGAGGAACAGAGGAGGAGTGGGGGTGCTACCTCATGCCAGAAAAGTCAGGGCTTACATCATGGTGGTTGCGCTTTCCCCAAGGACATACATTGCTCCGATAAAGGTTAACTCATTCAATGTGATGAATGATCTCACTCCCTATGGATACCAGTGGCCATAGAGAATCTCTGAGATGGGGCACCCTGCGTATAATGCACTATGTGAGGCCACATTTTAACGTCATGTTTTGTGGAAGATAGCACTTGGCAGTTTAATGTCCTATGGATCAGACATTGTGGGTTCACTATGCACCCCTTATGGCATACATAAATAATACCATTCACTCCTTAGGGGAGGTAAGGAATCATAAATTCCATGGTGAGGGGATGTTATGGAGTGATCCATTGAGGGGTCCATATTAGAGTGGCTATGTGTTAAAGAAAATATTTTTATCATGCCTATGTAAAGAAGCATGAGGCAGAGGAACACAATGGTAAGAACCTCCCATGGGACCTTTAAAATGATTCGTGCAAACCTGAAGTTCCTCTTGGAAAAAGGAGTTGCAGAGCAAAGGGGTTCATATGTAGAAGCCTTTTGAAGCTCTAGTGCTCAATGAAGTGAAGGGGATTCCCGAAGGGGTGTGCTTTGTGTAGTGAAGTATCCTAGAATTTCCATATGGAATTTGTGCATATTGAAGGTTCCTTGCGATGTGGAAAGGAATTTTTAGAGAAATTTCTCAGGAAGCAAGGGTTCCCCATGAATCATAATATTGCAAAACAATGTCCGTCGTGAAGCCCAGTGACCCTGCCTTCACAAGTGGGTCACATGTGCATGAAGGGTACATCATGAAGCACAAGTGATCTGTAAATACCTGAGTCTCTTTGGGGATCTCCTTCCAATGAGGAGGCCTGTGGGAACCATGAAGGGCATCCATCTTTGAAGAGGGGTGGAATTCATGCAAAGGGGAAGGTGCTTCGTGATGTAAAAGTACCTTGAAAAGCTCACAGTTCAGAGTGCATAAATTTCAACATGATGTAGGATATCAGAATGGGAAATGTCGGAGGATCAATCCTTTGGTATTTAGGGGAGACTGGTATTTATAGAAAATAGGCACCATGATATAGAGCCTGCTCGGCATGAAGATAGATCTTTCTCTACGATAGGTTCGTGAGCATCAAAGGGGTTCACAGACCATCCCACCTCATTGCTCTGTGGAAAGCTCGCGAACGTCAAATCGGTTCGTGGATTATACGCCTCCATGCTTCTTTGTGGGTCCAAAGGTGACAAATCAGTCAACAGAGCATTCATCCTCCTTGATACGTGGTAGGTTCAAAAATGTCAAATCGTTTTGCAGAGCATCCCGCCTCCTTGCTCCATGGCTGCTCTTCAAAGGAGGAGCTTTGCAGCGGAACGGGGCCCTGGGGGCTTCACGATTAGGATTTGCGAGACATACCTTAATTCTTTTTATTTTATTTTTTCTATCCCGGATATGGCACCAACAAATTCCATGTGATAGGGTTGGAGCTGAGGAGAAATCAAAGGTCATAATCTGAGCGTCAATCGCAAAAATCCATCTGCCAATCGTGAAGCTGAATAGTGAAGGAGTCTCACAACGAATAGAGGAAATGGGATGGATAAGCATGATGCAAAGCTCGACATGGTTTGATGAACCATGAAGTAACATGGGTATTCTCTTATAATACAAACTCTATTTTTTTCCTTTCTCTTCTTCGAACTTTTGGCATTTACCATTCTTGATTTGTGAAGTTCGGAGTACTCCATGATTGCTCTCTGCGAATCGGATCTTCTGATTCGTCGTGCACAATGTGTATTTGACTTCACGATGGTGTGCTCTGTATCTTGCATCTGATGGTCAATGCATGGATTTGTGATTTTGTTGCTGAGAGTGAGCTCTGCGAATGGTGTCCACAAATGAGCTCCGTGAAAGGGATTCATGAAAGGTATTCAAATATTCAAAACTAGAATGGCTCACAAAGAAGATACTAGGGGTCCTTGCAGACTACACTTGAATGGAAGAGATGTTGAATATCTTGGGTCTATGGGAGTTGGTACAGAGCCACGTTGACCATTATTTTTTTGTAAATCTGCTGTCAGAAATCCTAAGGAATTATCAACTATGTAATATGCTGCCTCTATATAGATTTGGGCTGAGGGATGATGTCTTATTCCTTGATGCAAGTAGGGATGAGACACCATATTGGTTCAGGAGAATGTTATACCTGTTCTAGTGGTTCAGGGTAGCTGATAGCCATGACCTAGAGGATTCCACACCTATTATTGATGATTGTATGTACAATCAATTGAACAATGTTAAGTGGATGGAATTGCAGCCAATGACATTCCCCCCTCTGTACCAGACGATCATGATGTTGACACTGAGGAACCTGGGGAAGGGATGGTCTGATGATTGAGATCTATGCCAGGGCAAAAACATCATTGGTGACTAGTCCTAGGCCTACTACGTAGGTGCCTTGTGTGAAGAGTTCAGGGAAGATCTAAAAAGAGTGGGCCTATATGAGGCAGCTTGGGCCTCCCAATTCCATATCTATCAGCAAATGAAAATGATGCCAAAGTTGGTGAAAAGGTGGTCATTGAGAACCAATACCATCCACTTACACCACTGGGATGTTGGAATCAGTTTATAGGATGTGCACCAGATCTTGAGGGTCTTGATACTCAGGGCGATGTATGATGAATTCCTCCCCGTTATGGGTGCATGAGAGGATCTGGAGAAATTGATTCCATAGTGAATGGAATTGATGGAGCTAGATCTAGGAAATGATAAGGATGTAGTAATAGATGTCCCCTTCACACACTGGATCAAGCAGTTCCTAACCATCTCAATAAACTTCCAATTTATAGTGAGGCCTCTAACTTTCACGAAGGGGGATAAATAGGGCAAATAGAACTCATACTAGAAGATCAAGGTAGATATCAATTGAAAAACCTAGGGATTCCATGTCAGCACCAAGTAACAACCAGTATAAATTTGGAGGCATTCATCACGACTTTCATCTACGGTTGGATCCTGCTAGTGTGGGATGTGAACATGGGCGTGCGACCAGGCACAATTATCATAGCATCAATATTGGTGAAAGGAGGGTATGTCATCCAAGGTATCCCAATGCTCTCTAATATGTACATGATTTTGTTTCATATCTTCAAGGGGAAGAGGCCATATAGGATATGAGGGCTATTCCACCTCATGTATGGGTGGATAGCGGCACACATTGGGAGGGGGGTCTATCAATATTCTAACATCATCTCCCCTATAGGATCGAACAAAAACCAATCCATCCTGAACACCACAAGGAGATTTATGGCCATTATGTCTATGTTGTTGCTACTGAAATGGATGTAGAATGTAGAGGAGTTAAAATTTGATCCAATCCCACTTACAATGGGTGGTATCACTAACGATGGATAAATAACAGAAGATAACTAGTAATATCTTCTTGCCTTTCGAGGTGGAAACCTGGTGGCTTGAGTGGATTGTGAGCCTCTTAACGAGCCATACACCTCACACTGATTCAACAAGAAATTGTGTTGTATGTAGTGAATGATCCCACCGGTCTATTTAGGGGTGCGTAATGAAGCATATCCATGTGTAATGAGGTAGACGTAGCTCGTTTTAAACTAGAATATGATAATATGCAGGACAAGCTGTCTCCACCCACCACCGTCTTTGGTTTGGTAAAATAGTAGGTAGAAATATGGGGGGCTACCGGGGGGAGATGCTGAAGTAGCCAACCATTTGGGCCAGTGATGGTCTTCCACACCAACCATGAGGCCAGGGTCGAAAGGAAATGAGGACATCCCATAGTGGCAGGGCTGTTATTGAATTGAGGCCTGCACCAGTTGAGGGGGAGGCAGTGGTAGTGGATCTAACAATGGAAGTGGACCCGATGGACCCAAAAGAATAGTGTTATCTAGAGGGGAGGCCACTTAGAGGATTCCATAGAATACCAACTCCGGATATGGGGAAGCGGGTGCGACACATAAAAATGCCAGATAATTATGTCTTCTTAGAGGCTTGGGACATTTGGGAAGTCAACAGGCAATTTCTCGTCCCATCTGAGATGTAGAAACACCATAAATGTCTTATGATGGATATTCTAGGGATATGCTCTATCGAGGATGGCATTATAGTGTCCCAGGTAGAGGCGGAGCAATACCTAGATGACTTGGAGGACTTCATGCACTCTTGGGGTGTTCCACGTCCAATGAAATTTTTTTTGAAGGTTTTGTTGGATCGAATGAATCCCCTATATTTTTCGGATATTGATTTGAGGGAACAGTTCCCTCGGTTGAATAAACTATACGAATCCTCCAGGGGGGAGGAGGCCGGAAGAGGGAGCCCTCAGGAAGAGGGTGACGTCGCTAATTCAGTCTTATATTTTGAACAATTTTCAAAGGCCCTTGCGGTATAATCCTGAGCCCCATCCCTAATATCCACTTTGTGGATACATTGGACCCCTGAACAATGTTTATACTCTTTAAAATAGACTCATTAATAGAACCCATTATCACCCCTCATTGGATACAGATTCGGGGCCTTTGGGATCCTCATCCATGGCTCTGGTGATTATCATGTCCAGGGGGTTAGGATACTAGAGGTGGATCCTCTAGAGTTTTTAGACCTTCGACAATATATGGAGGGCTGCACCTCGGGGTCCCCACAATAACAACACAAGAACGAGACCCAAAATTCAATCTCTATATGTTTCCTTTACAAAACTCATGACTGCAATCCATTGACCATGATAACTAACATCTATGGATATTTGGTTTGTACAGTTCTTCAAATTGCATGGGCTACCTTGGTGAGGATGTTCGGTATTGCTGACAGTGCTTTTCCTAGGGGAATTCTAGTGGTTGTGGAGGTGGATATCCAGACCGACCAGGCTACGATGCTACAGATCACTGGTGGGACCGTTTCCTGGGCTGTGCTTGAGATTATTGAAGGGTAATCTGATGATGAAGATCATTCGAACAGACTAGGTCCTTCTGTACCGAATCATACACTATATGTGGACCCTTCTTACGACTTATTTGGGGCATTACCTGTATACAAGTCTTCCAACCCTGTGGAATGGGATGAAACGACCTCTAATGAAATGGATACTGTGATGGTCCTTTGTTGGTCATGAAAGCTGATGTAATGCTTCATCGATGACAGCTTTCAAGCACAATTGATAGACCATATGGAGAGACATTGTTCATGACTACATAAACTATGTTCTAGGGGAGTAGATCCCAATCATCATCACATGCTCGTCCAAGATCTCATAGTTGAGAATATTTAGGAGTATGATTGTGGCCATGGTGTGGGATGAAAGAAAAGAAATGTAGTGACCATTAAGAGGCACTGGGTGGCTAAAAACATGATTCAGTGGCTTCAGGTCTGGGTAGATGAATACTCTACTCTCCTCAATGCGCAGTCAAAGATTACATCGTGGCTGAAGGCCTAGCTGGAAGAGGCCGAAGAGCGGATGAAACAATGCTTCGCAGAGATTGATATTGTCCGAAGTGACGAGGAGATGGCTTGGGTTACAACTGATGAAATGCGTCCAATTTTTGCTGTGGAGGATCATGGATGGAACCTACAGCAACAAATCTTGGATGTTACAAGTTAGAGGGAGGCTGTGCTACAACATTATTTTGACGGGGTTAACCCATCGATGGTAGGGGTGGATCCTTAGGTATTGTGATGCCTATAACTTTTTATCATAGTTTCATGCCTTGAATATTTATGGTAGATACATGCATGATTTTTGTTATTCGTTTGGTTTATTTAATTTTCATTATATTCATGGAACATCTAGTGATCAGTCCCTAATCTCACATGGGTTGGATGCAGTGTGAGAAACAAGGGATGGTCACCTCATCATTCCACCCGATTATAAGTGTGAAAACCAAGCTCTGGGCATCCAGGGTTTGAACAACCAATCCAGATTTCCAAGGAGAAATGGAGAGGCTTGACTAGAGGTTGAAGCTCTCAAAACATTTGAATCAACGCTTTCCCAGTGTCCGCTAGTGATCAAGCGGGGTAACGTCAGGGGAATTGGAATTGATCCAAACATAGGGGAGTGTAAGGTTGGAATCCCAATACTCAAAATTTGGAACACTGTAGGGATGTCATGAAAATGAAGAATAAATATTGACTGTGTTCGAAAAACAATATCCTTATTGTGTTAGACTGAAATGGGAATAGCAAATGGGGACCGACTGCTTATCATGTTCAGAACACTGGGATTGACTCGAAATGTATTCCAGTAGTCTTCCATAATGTTGGCCCAATATATTAAGTGAGCCATAGGATGAGCATCCAATCTATTATGAGGTTCCTTTAGATGTGAAATAGGATGAGGAACTGAATAAAGGGCATGCAAAGCGTGGAGTTTGGCATGATGGGTTGTTTGAATGGAGTCCAACACTCATGAAATTATCCCACCATTGATAAGGTACATTAGGTGGGTGCATCGGTCTGATGAGGGATCATAAATACTTATGAACATGACCTCTTTGGTAAGGACATGTAATTACATGTAGTTTTATGTCATACAGTGTGGATGGTGCACATAGTTTATAGGTCATACTTTCTGGACCAAGATCAGTGCTGAGGGGCCATAAGGGTTAATGACCTTGGGTTTAGGCCCAATGAAAAACACATGAGAATCTATAAGTATAATATAAATATGACAATCAAGCCATACGTTGTTCTTGAAGCTTGGTGTGGTCAGAGATCAATGCTTGTATGGAGAATCATCTCTGGAGAGGAAACTGATTCATCTCATGATTAACATAGGGAATCCTGAACATGTTCATGGAAGAACCGAAGTTTAATTCCCTACAATGATGACATGTGGGATTGTGTAGTTTAACATAATTCAATTGGACTAAGAGAGAAAGTTAATATCCCAGGAGGGGAGTATATGGTGCAGTAGCTGTAAACCTGACGTGAATGAGTGCATGAGGAGTCCGCACCACACAACGTATCCCCAGAGGATGTTCATTATGTCATGGGGACAAAAGTGAAAGTTAGGTTGGGCCCTAGATTAAGTGCCCAAGCATTTATACGTACCCCATGAGGATGGTAATCAAGCGATACGTAGTTTTGAGGGTGCATTTTAACATCATGCGGGATGATAAAAGGCATGTGTGGAATGTCTACGTCAGTACACATCCTATATGAACTACTAATCCCAAATGAGTTGTGCTTAATGTTGGAAAAAAGAGTAGTTATGGGACATTCCCAGCACGGGGATTCACATGTTAGCACGATGGGATGCTAGGTGCATGACATCCAAATAATGTTGACCCACCTTCTAGACACACCTTGATTCACGAATGGGTAAATCTGAGTATTTTGGAATTCCACTTGAATATATGGATGTAGAAATGTGTGAATCCTGTTGCGCAAGATCTGGATTACAATGATAGTGGTGTGACGATGGGTGATAACTGTTGTCCAGGTTCAAAACAGAGCATATGTTTCACATTATCCTGGAATGGGGATAGACAAATGAGGGTCCACTGTTGACCATGCTCGAAACATGGGACCTATCACAAATGACATCTAAGGTCCTCAGGGACATTGGCCCAGGAAGGTTGGTAAGCTAGTGTGGCATGAGACCAAGCCATAAATGGGGTCTCTTCAGACATAGATGTGGATGAGGATCCAAATGGCGGGCTCCCTATGCTTGGACTTGGAATGAGGGAATGTCCATTTGAAAATTATTCACTTCAGGAAATGCTGTAATGCATCTGAGTTTGACAAAAAGATCTATCAAATAGAGGGAGTCGAGTCCCCCTCCCAGGATAAGGTTCCTGAGGTTGCACACATCCTACTTAATTGTCATAGGATTGGCTATTAAGGGGTGAGTGATTTAATGCACTGTGCGGTGGGTACCAAGTAGCCAAACATGACACACAATTCACATAGAGAGATCTCAGTTTAGGGTCATAGAACTCAGACCAGGTTTGGAAACGATAAGGGAGGCACATGGTGCCGTTGCTGCAAAACCCGACATGGATGAGAACCCAAGAGATTCTTTCCACACCACATTCTCTCAAAATCATTCAGGCCTAGGGGCTGAAAGTGAGAGGGATGTATTACAGATTCAGGGGGATAAACATGAGGAAAATATGTTTGGGCGCTCCTACATAGCCCATGAGGATGGAATCAAGTCGTACGTAATGGTCATAGAACTCTGACCAATGATTGTAGGGAGTGTGAGGGACAAATGGTGAGGTAACTATAAAACCTAACATGAATGAGGACATAGAATCAATGTAACCATGTGTTCCTTGTGGAGGTTTTAGGTCAAGGGACTAAAAAAAAGTTATTCTGGGCCCAAAGAAAAGTTATCGGGCATTCCTACGTACCCAATGAGTATGAGAATCAATTCATACATAGTTTTAATGGTGGAATGGTAAGGTACATGTGCCATAGATAATAAGGTTGTGTGGGTCCAACCCTTGCACCAAAATAAGCAGCATTTGATTGATCTTGTATGTCCTTTAGGATGAGTGAATGTGTTGTTTTTTTGTGATAAAAAGGACATAGGGTTGAAGGTATAGGAATCACCACAAAAATCAAGTCATGTGAAGATGTTGAGAACTAGTATAGTGTGTGACTGATACTGAACATGAGGTCCCCTTGAATGAGGACTCCACGATGTAGTGTCGTTTTTTCATCCTGTAGTCATGATGATAATGTCACAGTTTGGGGTCATGTGATGGGACCAATGATGAATTTTAATGTTTTACAATATAGAAACAATAGCATAAAGGTACATGGGCCTAGTAATGATAGTTTAAAGTCATATGGATCAGGAATATACATGAAAGATGAGGTTCAACATGGAATGGGAATGTTGTGATAAATCATACCTGATGTGAATGAGGAAGAGGTCCACATCACACAGCACGTGATTCAAAGAAAGAAACGTTCGGATGGGGGGGGTGCGGAAAAGGTTATACAATTTGGGGTAATCAGTAGGAGGGAATAGCTCCTTGAATGGATTTACATTATGAAGTAATTGTAAACCTAAGGTGAATGAAGGCGTAAGCCTACATACGCCACATCACGCGGTCCTACAAGAGCTAGGTCATAAAAGGCAGAACAGAAGAGATAAATTAGTGGATCTCACTCTTAACGAAAAGAGGAGATTTATGGGAATTCCTACATATCCCATGGGAATGGGAATCATCCCATACGTAGTTCTCAATGAAATCTTATTTTACAGTCATAGAGCCCAGACCTTGGATAAGAGAAACTCTTCCAAGTAGCCACAGACCATAATCCAATTCCTAGAACCACGTGAGTCAAACTCATTGTGGAAAAAAGGGAAGAAGAATTTGTTTCAATACCTTTAATGCATGCAAATTGGAATTCATTGAGGAGCCTATAATGACACCTTACCATGACTTCTTCCTCCTAACGTGAAAATGAACACTGATGGAATGTTCCAGGAGTGTCAAAATTCCACTTGGACTTGATGGGGAGGAAAATAATGTGAATCATGCAACAAACATTCAAGGCTAGAGGGGTTTGGTTTGACGACATTGGATAACTATTGACCATATTCAAAATAAAACAACCATATCATGTGGCAAGAAATGGGAACAGCAAATGAGCATCAACCACTGACCACATTCTCAACATGGGATATGAATGTATTTTTTGTTTGAACCTATAGTGGAAATTGGACAATAATTTTAAGAGATCCCTTAGGCCTAAAATCCATTCCATTTGGGGGTCCCTTCATATATGAATGATAACAGAAGCCCAAATGAAGGGAAACCCGAATCCGGAAAAATGGGTGAAACCATGTCCAGGAAGAATATGAAACTCCAGATTCTGAACTAGAGTACTGCTGGGCACATTGGTGAATCACTAAAGAGTGTCAAGGGACCTGACATAAGAGTAGCCGAACTGAATATACACATGTAGTGAAAGGGAATGAGGGGAACTCTGGAGAGATAGTCATGTGATGCGGTTGTTACAAACCCAATGTGAATTGGGACATAATCCCATACCACACGATATACCCATCTCCTAGAAAAAAACAGATCAAGGGGCCCAAATGATAGGGAGGCCTCTAAGAGGTGGGGTTGGACCTGAATACTAGACATTAGGGTGTTTCTATGTATCCCATAAGGATTGAAATAAAGCTATGTATAGTTTTGATTAAAATGCTATGCTATTTATTGTCATGCATCCAGGACGTAGGTACGAGAAATGTATCTCCATGAGGGATGTGTATGGATCTGTGGGAAATATGGCATGAATGAGGACATAATCCCCTACCACACCGTACAATCATATGTGAGGGCTTGGGCCCTGGACCAGAAAAGGCCAAGGAACCTGAGGTCTGGCCATAGACAGATTATAACAGTTCGCTTGCAGTTTAACGTCTTGTAGTGAGAAGAATGATGATCTTAGTTTAAGGCCATAGTGCTCAGACCGTAGAGGCCTAGTTTAATGTTATATCTATGGGACAACTGAGTGTAGAGGGTGAACCATCATGCATTTGTAAGACCTCAAAGTGGTAATGATGATATGGGAAAACCGTTGACGTGGTTCATAATACAGTATCCTACCTTGTGTGATGGAGTTTTGTGGAAATTAATTTAGTGTCGGCCATTGAATAAATTTGAAACACTAGACTTGTATCAATTTGTTGCTTTAAATCCTAGAGGTTGTGGTACATCAATGGTAGGAGAAACCTTATACCTAGAATCCATTCCATTTAGGTGTCCTTTGGGATATAGAAGATGATGAAACCCAAATTATGGGGCTCACGAAATATGGTGGGGCCTGCACTCATGGAAAGGATTATAAACGAAGTGATTTCTCAAGGTTATATGAGTGGTGTGGAAGAATATCCTGACATTATTGAGGAAGTGAGTCCATAACACACCACAAAATCCTAAATTACAACATTGACTAGGGGTTAAAAAGGCATATGGACCTGAGGATGGGTGTCTCGTCCTGTTGTAGCCATATTTCAACTCATGCGGGTATTGCTTTATCATAGCACCAAATCCCACTGGAAAAATTATTTATGTGGGAATCAAGAAGTAGGATTAGGCCCTCCCCATATTATAAGGGACCATATACTATAATCACACTCCAGCTCGAGGAAGACTGAGGTTTCGGGAGATGGAAGAGTTGAATAAACCATTACACTCCATGTTTGGGAAATATGGGGGTGGTGAAAACGACAAAGGATAGCTATTGACCAGATTTGAAACAAATCAACTATATCACGTGACCAGAAATGGGAAAAAAATGAGCATCAACCACAGGACTTTTTTGAAACTTGAGACATATATCAATTTTTTTTGAAATCCTCAATAGTGTTGGATCGAACTGAAAGGAGAGACCATAGGATATGTTTCCATATCATTTGGGGGCCCATTCCTATGTGAAATAAAAAGAAAACCTAAAACATAAATGATGGATATGGAATTAATATGCTTGTGCGGGAAAAGACTCATGATGAGATCTCAGAGTTTGGGGATGGGCCTACAGAAAAAATGTTCAGGAGGTCCTACATATCCTATGATAATGGTAATCAAGCTATACATAGTTCTGAAAGATCTATGTAGTTTAGCGTCATGTGGTAAGGACATGGTAGGATAGAAGAAAGAGGGAGGGAACATGGTGCAATAATTGCAACCCTGACATGAGTGGGGCCAATGAAGCCAATACTACACCATGTGGTATCCTCCAAAAGAAATATTCCAAGGATAGGATAGTCAAAGAGGAAAATGAGGATAAACTCAAGACAAAGCTTCAATGCGTTCTTATATATCCCATGAGTATGGTAATCAATCCATACATATTTCTTGAGATGTAGTTTAACATCTTTTAGGATAACACATAGTTTAATGTCTTGCAATACTGGATATTTTATGGTCATGGAGGATGCTAATGCGGCTTAGAGTTGTGAGGGACCATAAAAAGGAGGCTCAATAAATTTTTTTTGAGGAAATTTTTATTTGTGGGAGGAGTTATATGCTCACCATCCCTGGTCACCAGTGAGTATGCTTCATTTGAGTAAACCCTATGAACAATATAAGGTCATTCCCATTGGGGCTCTTTCTAGGGTGGTTTCCTACTGGGTATCATTGGTGTCTTCTGGGATATTAACAAGGCACTGTGAAATAAAGAAGAGAGGTTAATTTTTTTGTTGAATTCACTAGCTATATTGTTCTGATGCCTTTCTAGGTTTTGAAGTGCACGAAGCCTATTTTCATCAAGCACTTATAACTTAGCCAGACAGATTTCAGCAACATTATCTGAAGCATTATGATCATAGACTAGCTATACACAGTGAGGGAAATTGAATCTCGATTTTTAGGATCTCCTTTATCCAATACACTAGGTAATATGGGGTTACCTTGGTGGAATTATGAGTCATTGTCTAATAATACCATAGGTTATTGGGGAGCTTTTCTAGATAACTCTTTTTATTCTGAAAAAACATTTTCTAAAAATTGTAGAGAGGGTTTTTTTGAATGACTCAATATTTCTATTTTCCTGTGCATGATAGTAGAAGGTATGATTATAATGTATAATGTACATATCTTAGAATTTATTTAGCATAGATTCTAGGATGTTCGTGCCATTATTGGAGAGAATGGTGTGAGGGACTCGAAATATGTAGATGATGTTGGAGCTCACAATGTCAACAATGGAATATCCCTTGACCTCATTGAGTGGAACTACAAATTCCCACTTAGAGAAGAAATTTGTAAAAGTTTGGATAAATCTGCACTGGCGAGCTACCACCGGTGGATATGGTCCCACAACATCATGTCCCAATACCACAATTGGCCAAGATAACATGGTGGAGTGGAGCGGTTCTTGCAGGTGATGCATGATGTAAGCATGAATTTGGAATGTGTGGAACCTTTTGGGAAACTCGATGCTGTCATGGATCGTAGAGGGACAAATGTACCCCAGTCTCTGAATCTAGTGAGATTGTTTTGGCTCATATGATGGTCCCCACAGAAACTTGCAAGAACCTCATCCATAACATGATAAATATCAAATCCTTTAATGAAATGAATGAGAACCCCATCAATCCTATATTTTTAGTGGATTTTCTCTTGACTAGGACCATCCTAGTGGGTAAACTGTAATGCATGGGATCGAATTTTCATGCCCTTGGCCTGATCTACTAGGATATTTCCATTTGGAATATACTCAACAAAGGCAGATCTCTAGTCAGGAGTTACATCAATAACTTCATCCAGGTGACCTGGGGGTCCGGATGTGGAGGGGCTAGTGGTAATGTAGCTCACATGAAGGTTGCCATCTTCATCTGGAGTGACTGGAGCAATGTATCTTTGGTGTGCCATGTGGATAGTCAGATCATCCTGCTCAGGCTCCCCAAGTGATGCAACTTGGCCAGCCTGGGTGTCACCTCATCCATTCTGAGATCGAGGGACTTGAGTAACTTTTTTCCAAGATGTGAAATGGGCCATTAGCAGAAGAGTGAATTCTATCAATGGTACGAGATCTGGATTTTTGAAGATGTATTGACCATTGATTTTCATGCTGAATTCTTTGGAGTTCCCTTCCACATGTAAATGGGAAAAATCTATCTCATGTGCTAGCTGAAAACCTGTAATGAGAGACTGATACTCTGCCTCGTTGTTGGTGCAGCCCTCTGATAAAAGGAATTAATATGGTATAACAACTTGTTCAGGGGTAATGAATATGCCACCCTTGACTACACTATTGTGTCTAGGTTCATTGAGCCTCCTACCGATAGGGCTCCATGATGAATCATCGAAATGCATTTTCTAGCACGATATGGCTTGGTACACCGAGATAATTGTTTCATCATGGAAATCTAGGAATATGGATTGGTCTACTAGAGATGTATGGGAGGAAAGGAAGCCTGAAAATGTTTTCCATATTATAGGTATCTGAGGAACTAACCTGATATCAAACTGCGGGAGGTATACCTCCCACCGGGCTAGTTGGCCTATCAGCAAGGGGTGGATCATGATGTACCTTAGGGGTTCTAATCGGGACACCATCTATACCTCTTGATGTTTGGGGAAATGCCACAATTTCAATACTGCGAATACTAGAACAAGGTAGATCTTCATGATAAGGAAATATCTGGTTTCTGAATCAAGGAGTATGAGGTTGAGATAGTAGAGGTTGGTCTATGTCCCCTCATTGTTCTTCAAGATGAGAAGGGTGTGGATTTATCATTCCAGGGTGGTCACATAAATGTCCAATGGATTTCTGGATATGGGTGTCATTAATACCGGAGGATGGAGTAGATAATACTTGATTTCCACAAAATCAGTCTGACACTCTTCATCCCACCCATAGACGGTGTATTTCTTAATGAGCCGAGAAAAGGTCTCATAGTTGAAATTCAAATTTCCAAGGAACTGGCATATGTAGGCTATATAGCCATGGAATCCTCGAAGCTCCTGGATGTTTCTCGGGGGAGACATTTGACGTATGGTCTTAATCTTCATTGGGTTGATCTCAATATACCTATATCTGAAAACGAAGCCAAGAAACATTCTAGAGGGGACATAGAAGTCACACTTCAATGGGTTCATCTTCAGGTGGTGAGAACAGAGGAAGAAAAAAACTTTCTCAAATTGGTTGAGGTTGTCATGAATTAGGAAAGATTTGACCATTATGTCATCCACATAACATTCCACAAATGTTCCAAGAGTTTGATTAAATATGCAATGTATATCCCACATATTGTTGGCACCTGCATTCTTTATACCGAAGGGCATGACTCGATAGCATAAAGTACCTTGTGGTGCCATAAATGCTATTGACTCCTCAACCTTGGAGTCCATTCAGATCTGGTTATATCCAGAGTACCCATCGATGATGGAGAGGACTTGGAACCCATCTGTATCATTGATCAACAATTCTGTTATAGGAAGGGGAAAAACATCCTTCGGATAGTGACAATTGAGATCTTGGATGTTGATGCAGACTCTAATCTATATATTCTTCATCCTGACTGGTACAATGTTGGCCAACCATTTTTGGTACTAGACCTCCTTAATGAAATTTCATCTGATGATCTTGTCAACATTGGCCTCGACCATGGCACCGTGGGAAGCGTGCATCATCCTGGGAGGTTTCTTGAACCTGTGGTGCTTTACTGAGAGACCGAGGTGGTGGACAGATTCCTAATTATCTAGTCCTAGCATCTCATCATAGCTTCAGGTGAATACATTATTGTGTCATTTAAGGAAGACTATGTAATTATGATTCTCCTCAAGGGCTATTATGACACTAACTAGTGTCATTTTCTGGTTTTCCTTGCTATAGAGGATCTCTTATACCTATTCATCGACTGGGTAAGGACACCCTCTATAAAGTTATTGGATTATACTATAAATCACCTTCTTCACTTATGGATGAAGGATCCTTGGTAGGAGTGGTATCTTCTAAGTTGAAATATCCTAACTAGAATCCAATACCAGCTTGTGTAGCAGCGGACACAATATCAGGGAACTCTTGTGTTTCCGTAACCATAACGATGAAGGCTATCAATTAGATCACATCTAGTCTTTGTCCCAAGGTTCCACACATATTGGTATCAAATAAATAGTGGCACATCAACTTGATTCGGTAAATTTTAGCCTGGAGAAATAATCAAGTATGATGTATTGCTATTTCCATGGTTCGGACATCCCCATAACTTATGAGAGTAGGATTCGTGGGGATTACCCGATCCTGATTTATATAAGAGTATGAGGTGATCTTCTATCATAAGTTAGGCTTGAGAAGTTGTTCCCCCCACATTCTAGAAAAAACAATGCTTTGTACCATGTTTGGGGTTGTAGCCTCCAATCAGTGGATCAGAAATATGTAGACCTCATCTAGATCTGTCCATGGGTCGGTCGTAGTTCTGGCTTCTTCAACCTTGTTAGCCTAAATATTCTTGTATTTTCTCTTGTAGAAGCCATCATCAAGAGATCAGGCTTCACAAGAGGAAATAGAATATGTATCACCTTGAAACACTCCCACTAAACCATTAATATAGTACTTGAAGCACTAGTGATACGATGATGGAACCACCACATGTAGGTGGAGCCATGACCTTACCACCAATGCATTGTAGGTGGTTTCTGGGGTGATAATCATAAATTTGGTGCTAGCAAGTAGGCCACCGAACTGGGTCTTCAAGCATATCTTGTTGAATGGTGCCTATTCATTATTATCCTAACCATGGATTCAATGGCCAAAGGGACACATATCATCCTCAAACAACCCATGTTTTTGCAGTGTCCATGTCGGGATAAGGTTGATACTAGAGTCCATGTCAACAAGGAAATAGTGAACCTTCACGCCATTGAACAGACTGGTGATGTAAAGTGGGAGAATGTGCCCCTAAATGGGAAAGCCATTATCTTTTCCATAGAATGATATGATGTCATTACATTCATCATTATCGTCCACCTCAGCATGAAAGGCTTCATTGGTTGTTACCCCCATCTCTCATTGGACGAGGATTTGTAAAGCCTTGGCAATGGCATCACACATATATGACGACAGAAGAATGGCCTCAATGATGGAGTGCTTTGATGGATTGATGATATGATTTTTGAGAACATCATTCATCTATTACAGGCATGGACTTCTGATTATAGGAGGTCACTCTCGGCCCAGAGGTATAGTGTGTCCTACTGACATGAATTGAAGATGACTGGTACTGGGAATATCCCATTTCTCACTTGTTGATGCTAGTGGAGTGACTAATGGATAAGGTCCAAATGAATGAGACTATATTGTAGCATGGCATGGATGGTCACAGTGTGGTTATGGTGGCTTTTCCTAAACCCAAAACATGAATGGTGATGAAGGAAATTTTGTTGTCACTAGCTGAGAAGGATGCGCATGCTGAGCTCTATACTGGGGCTGCTGCCTAGATTTGGTTGCATGCACTGCTTGGCTATAAGCGCTATATGATGAAATTATATGTTCTGTATAATCATGGCTCTATTGACACTAACAACAATTGGGGACATTGGTTGGATCCACCTGGATCTCCTCATCGTTAGAAATAATGTAGGGTATTACCAGCTCTATGATATTAACCATGAAGTACACTTGAATGTATCTTTAAGAGGCGTCCACTACTGGAAGGTTCTATAGATATATCTCCATATCTAGGGGAATGACATCACTGAGAGTACGGTATGACGATGACATTGGAGGGGAATATTGTTTTCCATTTCGCCACCAGTTTTTTCTCTTCCGGGTAGAGGGAAATTTGATGACGATTCAGAATTAGTAGCTACATCTTCTGAATTAACTGTCCAATTCAGGTGTGCACAAATAAAACCATAGTCATGGGTGACTATTTTACAAGCCATATAGTTGTCATACTTTTGGGACCCACTACAAGAATCCTTATGCCACACGCCTTCACTGTCGTGGCAGTTGTCTGGCCTCACAAAGATGCATGCCACCTGTGTCAGAGCTAGGTATAATAAGACTATGTTATTATCCACCTGGTCATGAAGTCAGTCTTTAAACACAAAGAACTATTTTAGGGTTCTATTCATGATGATGTGGTAGGGGATGTAATTAGGAAGATCGGTGAGTTTCGCTTCTTCTAGCCTCTTGCACATATGCAAACGTGCAGTCCCCTACTCTATGACACTTCAAAAATAACAAAGGAATTGTGTCTCACTGAATGAGTAGGTCTGGTACCTCATATCCAGGAAGGGGTCCCATGGAGCTTTACCTTGCTGAGGGTTTGGAGGATCCTTCCAAGTAGATGGATCATGGTTATCTCACTTAGGTAGTGGTGCCCTGTTGCACGGGGGCACCTACTGATTCAGAACTGGGCATTATTGGTCTGGAGGCTATGCCTGATATGGAGGACCTCTGCGAGGATGTGGAGGCAGGTCTGTTGGTAACAAATCTAGTTTCTAGGGTTCCTCTATTTGAGACAGTATGGTGGGATCATCCCTAGTGGCATTTTTCATGGGGATCATAGGAGGAAGCGGACATGACTACTTAGCCTGTTGTAAGGCTCCCACTAAGAGAAGGGACTTATTAGTGATGTCTCAAAACCCCCCATGGTAGTTCTAGGTGATTAGAGAGGGGAAATTTTCTATCATTACATTCTATATTCACATCATCATTAATTACTCCTGAGTCAGCAGCATGTCAAGAGAGTATGTGAGTCATTTTCCACCGGGTGAGAATGTCAACAGCACGTTCATCATGCTTCTTCATGCACTTGAAGAGGTCCACGATACTTGTCTTCCAAATGGTGGAACTGAACTGGTAGTACAATTTCATACAATGGTCCTCCTAGAGAGCCACTGACCTGATGGGATGCTAGATGTACCAGATGAACGTTTTCCCTTCTAATTTCGGTATGAAACATCATTTTTGGTGGCTTCCTACTACACTGGAGTTTCCAACATGAGGCCACACCTTGAGATAAAGTGGGCCAGGTGCTGTGGTGGATCATCGGTCCCATTGAAGGGGGAAATGTTGGATTCCTAAAACTTGGGGTGCTGGCATATCATCCACCCATGCCGGGTATGGCTTTCCATCATGCGGTATTTCCACCCATAGAGTCTCAATGGATTTGTGGCGAGCGATGAGTGACGCCATTAGATCATCTGTGTAGGGATTCTTGAATTGATTGGGATATCTGACCACTAGTGCATTGGCGGGTTCTTCTCAAAATAAACAGGCCTAGTGGCTAATGGAGCGGCTATTGGTACAACCTGTGGAGTAGCTGGGGGAATCTGTGTTGGACCCTATGAATTGTTACACCATTTAGGAGGATTTGGTGACATATATTGCATCCACTTATCGTAAGTCCCAACCTCAAACCTGTCTACATGGTCATGGTGGTCATGGTCACCTGGGGGTAGTTTGGTAGAGGGATGTTGTGCCGGCCCCAACCGCCCTTGCTGAGGATCATCATAGTTTGGCTGTCACTCCATAGTGCGTTCCATAAGGAGGTGGTCGACCACCGTCTTCTGTTTGGAATGTGACTAACACGACACTGAATTTTTAGGGTTGTCTTCTACCTTCTACACTATGCCTGATGGGTTAGAGGGTTTGACGGCTCTGAAAAGTTTTTTACCCTTGTTGGGATTCTAGCTGAGGACTAGTGCCTCGGTGATCACGAAGAGTCCTAGTAGATTTCATTATTGGCGAGTAAACACTCCCAATGGATCAAATAACTACAACACTCCCCAAGGGGGGTAAGTCACCATCATGGAGCTCCAGAACATTTTATCTCACTGATAGGTCATCCATGTTAACCGTGACTCTGCCTGGATGCATATCCTCTATTTCTCCTGATAAATCAGGCTAGCGTAGGATCAACCTAAAATGTAGGGTTATGTCCTACCCCCAACCACAAATTTGAAAATTTTGAGAAGTATTATTGATTAGCCTATGGAGCACATTAAATATCTGGCTGCTACATTGTTGGAGGGTCTTATGGCGGCTTGGTGAATCAGGATGCTAGGCCATGGGGAGTGTGGACAAATCTACCAAATGACATTATTAGCTGGTATCTTCAAAGTGTGTCTTAGGTTTGGTTACTCATTAATGCTGAAGGTGGAAATGAGTCCCACATAGTGTCTAGAGAAATAATCCAACCTCCTCCTTGGTGAGCTATTCTAGTGCCCTAAAATTTTGCACTATAACTAGCCTGAACATATCAAGTAAATGGTCCCCTGCGGGAACATCCCACAAGCTCCATGGTCCTAATTCAGCTTATGGCCCTTCATTTCCCCACTCATCTACTAGAGGTGGTTGGGGAACTAGTAGTGGTACTGATGTAGAATTTTATGATTGTAGGCTGCTAGTGGAGAATAAAATGACAAAGCTAACAAGCTACCACATCTTGGGCTATCCACCAATGAACGTGGTGACTTGGCCAACACATTACAACACGATGGGATAAGGACCACAATTTTTGTCATAGGGACTATGGTTGCTGGAAATGGGTTACACTACTTCTCGGCAACACTAGTCCCTAGAATACATCTCTATGATCACAAATTGATGTAGAGAGTGCTTCTGGTGATGATGGTGGCGATTCCATGACTGTAACCTTTAAGTTTTCCATATTCTCATTCTCCTCGATATACCTTTGGAGTGAGTCAGGAATCCTAGGGACCTCAGATTCTAGAAGTGTGAGGATGATACTACTTGTTCCTACCCTAGCCCTAGACATAGAAGATCTAGGAGAGGGCTCTATATCATACTCATAATCCACTACAGAATATGGGATGCAAACCAGTTTGATCTCAGTCTGAAAATTATCAGATTACATTTTGTGGCAGTGAAGTCCCGACCACCTACCCTCAGATGTCTCTTCAAGACAGGGTATTTTTCCAACATCTGGAGTTCCTTTTTTTGTACTAGTGCTGGGGTGGGGAGGCCTTCTACAGGAGTGAGCTGGGGTGTGAGGAGAACCCAGACAAATATGAAAGGTAACATAGGGGGAAATGATGTGCCCACCAGAAGACATGCAGACAGAATCACTATGGGAAACACTGGAGCAATTTTGACCTCCACTAGAGATAATAGAAGAATGGGTATAATTTCTTGGCTTTCTTCCCCTGGAATCGTCATCGTGAGGAGGGTCAACGTACTAGTCTAGCCTATCACTGGTAGGATCTCCGTTTTGGGTGCTAGTGAAGTGATGTTGTCCTTCACTCCTCTGATTTCTAAGGCGATGATGATCGTCGCTAGATACTTCAAGTAAATGGGGAGTCCCCCATACTATATATTGACCAGATGTGTAACATCTCCATATCAGTGGTCTGCGGTTGGAGGATTGACCCTATACCCAATGTAATGGGTGTGGGAGATGATTTCGTACTAATCATCACTACCATGGGGAGGACCCTCATTCAGATTGAAGGTAGTATAGGATAGACCTCCATGTCGAGCATGGAAGTGGGTATAACTTGACTTCTCTATGGTGGTGGTACGAGCGGGACCTCTGAACCAGGTGTTTCTACAGTGGGTCGGTCCGCGGTGGGTGCTCACTCCATCAGTGGGTGAGAGAGTTGTCCTAACAATCCTGTGGGGTATGTGGGGCCTCAATACTGGATGGATATATAAGTTCACTAGCTTAGTGTGCACATGAGGATGATGATCCACATCGACGGTGGCCTGGGCCATAGTAATTGCTGACGTTGATGCCCCTTGGTGGGCGACCTCCTCAGCCAGCACCCAATGCTAGCATCTGGTGAGCTGGAACGGGGCTGGTGGAGCAGGTACATATCTTACCTTTTCTTTAGCCCTTGGTAATTAGTGGTGGCACTGGATTAGGCTAGTGGGGGACCTCCATGGGGCCCCTAAATCGAGATCCCGGTTAGGCTGGCCCAAACATCCCCTACCTCATCGGCGTAGGGGAGGAAGTTGTCGAGACATTTTAGGGAGAGGTTCCCGAAACAATTGTACATTGTTGTGGGGAGTAGTGGCTCCCTACGTGGCCCTCGGGGTAGTAGTGGTGATGAGGCACAAACACCCCTAAAACCTGTTGAGCCATATCCCAAGTCAGGATAATCTTGTCTTCATTATATCGTCATACAATATCGCTTATCATCCATCATTGTACGAATTCAGAAGGGGAGGTAGGGCGTGGGAACCCAATGACTATGGGTGTGGAAGCTGTCGCAGAAGTTGTTGATCCATGTGGGATTGCAGCCTTGGCATTGTCCCTACCCCATCGTCGGTGGCTAGGTGGCGATTACGTTCCATGAGATGCAGCCTGGTTCCTAAAAAGCAGTGAAATTAAGCCATTAGTGTTGAAATAAGGATATTGACATCCAGTTCCCCCATTGAAATTCTGTCTCCCGTGGGTAGTAAGAATAATCCACACTAAAAAATCACAAACTGGGATGTCCAAAATTTTGGCTACCCTAACATCTAGAATGTTTCACCCCTAAATAGCTATTTTTGTGGTGGGACCTAGAACTTGATAACTTGATCTGGTGACACACTAATCCAATGATGTCTCAAAAAATACTAATATTTATACTGAGGATAATAATTTGACATCAGGTTCACCATTTCTATTTATGATGCTTTCACTGGGGCACATGCATCCGTATGTGGAAAACGCCCAGTTGTGGCCTCGTATACCTGCTTTCTCAAGGAAGGAGGCATCTGTTTCTTATTAAAGTTCGTTTACTCCATGATTTAAATGTGATGCTGAGACTTTGATTCATCCTTCCATGGGTTCCTCCTCATAAAATGTCACCTAGTTAGACTCTCTCTTATAGACAAAGACACTGTTTGTGAAACTCTTCTGAGTTCCATTTCTTCATGGACTATGATTTAATAAAATACGTCTATCAGGACATTCCAAGGGGTCCAGTCTGGCCTGAAAACTTTGGTTGGTGGATAAGTCTTATTGGACATCACTAGCATGTCTGTATGTTGGAAGAATAGCTTCTTTAGTTTTCCCCCTGATTATATGGATTCTCGAGGGCACATAAGCCCGAGGAATCCCACGTCCAATGTGAGGAATTATATTCCATAAGCAAGTATATGAGTTTTTCTTTATCTTTTTATGTTTAACAAAGGGTATTCCTTGGGTTTAATGTCTCGCAGAGACAGATTAAACTGATCAACACACTAACTAGAGTGGATTAGATGGGTGTAACCCCTGGAGGTAACACTGATGTTAGGGCTAATGCATGGTAAAATATCTGATTGTTGTTAAAGGAAATAGGGAATTAGGTGGCATGATCCCACCAGGATGTGGTAGTCTGGCAATAAATAAAGATGGATAATGGATGGTTAAGTGTTATGGATGGAAAATGATATAGAGTCGAGTCGAGGACGATGATGATGTAGGTCTTGAGCCTCAAAGAGACCTCCTACATATCCCAGTGGCAAGGAATCAAAGTAGAAATAGTTCAAGATGGGGGTATAGAATCGGGGAGCACACAGGGGACATCGACCTGATGGTATAATGGGGTTTACGCGTGGTTAGTAGCCCAAGGTTGGTCATACAACACATGGACATATCAAAAATATGGGTCCCAACAGAAGGGACGACAGCAGCATACTCTTGGGTTTGGGATGACTACGACTTATCAGTGAATGCGGATCACAATGGATCACCATTTACTATAGTTACAACAACATACCACTGGAAGGAGTCATAATGACTTACTACTGGATTGGGTCACAACGGATTACTGCTGGATTGGGACATAATGGATTGTCGTTGGATGTGGTCACAATGGCATACCATTGGATGTATTCACAATGAATTACCACTAGATAGGGTCGCAATAGCTTACCTCTGGATGGGGTTATAATGGATTACCATGGGATAGGGTCATAATAGCTTACCACTGGATGGCGTCGAACCTCATAGAGGCTTCATACATACCCTGTCTAGGAGACAAGGATCAATTCCCAAGTATCTCGGGATGTTGGATGCAGTTTAATGTCATGTAGGATAAAAAGGGGGCATGAAGTTTAAGAACATACAGGATTAATGTGGTCTGAATTGAAAGGGGTCAGAACTAGTGTCTTTTGGGATTAATCCTCAAGGATACTTCCAACATACTATTCCTTGCCAAGGATCAATGAAAACATAGTTCAAGTGTGGTGGACTGACATGAATGGTCATAACCTGTGGATTGTGGGATTGATCGTCTGGTAGTACTCCTACGTACCTTGACTTGGCATGGATCAAAGACCATGAAGTTCAAGTGGGGTGTTTGAAGCATACACTATAGGCGCAACCATAGAAAATTTCTTGGTCGATGCTCACTAAAAGCCCTTGTGACTCAGGTTCGGAGTGAGAAATAAGAGGCAGTAGAGACCTTGGATCATTTTATGAAAGGTGTGTCCTTTTGAAGTGGAGTAGGGATTACACGTTGTTAATGGACCAAAGAGGAAACAGGGGATTACACATGATCTGTTCCCCGAGGGAGGGATATTGGGACATACTCTAGGGTGGAGTCCTGGGTGGTGAAAAATTCCAAAGGGAGTGGGATTTGGCATCGAGGAAGTGAGGAGGAGAAGGGGTTCTACCTCCTACAAGAAATGATAGGGGCTTACACCAAGATGGTTACCCTTTCCCCATGGATAGAAGCCACACTGATATTGAGGATCTCATTCCATGTGAGTAATGATCTCAATATTGTGGAGACCAGTGGGATTAGAGAATGTCTGAGATGGGGCACCTGACGTATAATGCATGGGGTGAGGCCACAGTTTAATGTCATGTGCTGAGGAAAATGTCACTTGGTAGTTTAACGTCCTACAACTCGGATGAGGAGGGTTCACTCCCCACCACATAGGACATACATAACTGATACCTTCCAAACCATGGGGAAGAGAAAGATTCTATAATGTCATGGTGAGGGGGTGTTATGGAGTGATCCATTGAGGGGTCCATGATAGCATGGATTTGTGAAGAAGTAGTAGCAGTTAGCATACCTATGTGAAGAAGCATTGGGAGAAGCAATGCAATGAGAAGAACCACCCAGGGGATGTTGAAATTGCATCATGCTAACCTGAAGGGATATAAGGGAAAATGTGTTGTAGATAAAAGGGTTTCATAAGTAGAATGCTTATGGAGGTTTGGTTCTCCATAAAGTGGAAGGGTATTCACGCAGGGGTTTGCTTTTCAATGTGAAGTGTCCTGCCATGTCATAGGTTCTAGGTGCATATGGAAGGTGCTTCAGGAAGTGGAATGGAATTTGCAGAACAATGTCACATGAAGCAATGGTGCCCTGTAAATCATTATATTGCAAGGAAATGTGACTCACATAGAACTGTGACCCTGCCATAGCATGAGGGTCACATGTGCATGAAGGTTACTTCCTGAAGAATAAGTTATTTGCGAAGACCAGAGTACCATTGGAATCTCCTATCATCATAGAGGCATGTGGGGTCCGTGAAGGGAATTCCTTTTTAAAGAGGGGAAGAATTCATGTAAAAGGGAGGGTTCATTTAAATGCAAAAGTACCATGAAAATTCCATTGTTCGTAGAGAAGAAATTGCTTCGTGAGGTGGTAGCATAGAAGGCAAAATGCCAGAGGATCCGTCTTTTAGACTCGAGGGGAGACCAATATTTATAGTCATGTGGCGCCATGAAGCAAAGTTCACTCGGCATGAAGACATAGCTTGATCTGAGGTGGGTTCGCGAATGTCAAAGGGGTTCACGGAGCATCCCACCTCCTTGCTCTGTAGAGGATTCACGATCATCAAATCGGTTTGTAGATCATCCCACCTCCTTGCTCTGCCATTGGCCCACAAATGTCAAATCAGTTCACGGAGCATCCCACCTCCTTTCTCTGCAGCGGGTTCACAAATGTCAAATCAGTTCAAGGAGCATCTCACCTCCTTTCTATATGGTGGATTCACGAAGGAGGTTCATTGTGCTAGTTTGGGATCCTACGGGCTCCGTGAATAGGCCTCTCAAGATAACCCCTAATGCTTTCCATTTGTTCTTGTACATCCTAGATTTTGTTCCAACAACAACAATGCTTGAGCTACTATTTAAATCATTTTTTGTGCTTAATTGTTTTCCACTATTACATGTTTTACTCTAATGTTATTGTAACATGGTTTATGTTCCTCTATGATCCATGCCTTACATACTACCATGATTTATGTCATTGCTCAAAATTTTGATGTTTAAAATTTTTGATTCATGTTTTTAGTTTGAAATGTTTTTGGTTTGTTTAATGTTCTCCATTTTTACCCTTACTGATCATTTTAGCTCACCCTTTCTGTGTTTTCCTTTTCCCATGTTATAAAAATGAGTTTTACTTAGGAAAAAAGGGGAATATTTTTATAGGAGATGATGTAGATCATTCAACATGATTATAAGATTATGTTCCATGTTTCTAAAGACACTAAACATACACAGTGTTGGGAAATTTGTTTGTGTCATGTATTAAGTATTCAGAAAAAGTAATGCAATGTCCATATACTTCAAGCTTGGGTCTCTACAAATATTTCCAATAAGTGTAAAAAATAGATATTTGTAATCATTAATAGGACAATATGAAGATAATAATGTTACCATAACATTATAATATCATACCCTTCATATCAAATATCATAAATATGAATCAAGGCATAAATATTCCCTATTCATATGACTTCAATCATAAGTTAATAAAGTGAAAAATCTATATAATCATAACATAGGAATAATACATGGAATTTCGGAAGAAAAATAAAAATATAAAGTAAATTACATATTTTTGGAGGCATCACTACCAATTCCATATTAATGGAATGGGTGTTGTCCTCATACCATCTTATTAGTAATGGTTCTCTCCCAAGGAATTCTTAGTGGACATAGTACTTCATTGAAATGAGTTCACTCCCCATTCCATCCATGTCTATCACATGTGATATATGTCATTACCTAATTCATTATAGGTATTTATACATCCAACTCTCCTCATAATAAAATCATAAATATGTGTGACAAAAGGTCAGAAAATAAATATACCATAAAACAAGAAATGAAATGAGTATCATAAAAATTTAATAATGAAATAATCTTTGTAATAGTTATAGGCTTCCAAACCAATTCATAAATGTGTAAACCATGATTATAAGTAGTTTTTGAAAGCATAAAACCCCGAAAATACAAATGAGTTTTATAAATAAAATTCCAACAACACATAATCCATTCAGAGAATATATATTAATGGAACTCATTGATCATATTCTCAAAAAATAATTATTAAATCCATGAAATATAATCTTAGATAAAAAAATATGTTCGAATTATCATTTAAAAACATTTCATGATGAAAATAAATTTATCCACTTAAAAAATATTTTTAAAACATAAATCTATTTTGAAACATTTTTTACATTTAAAATTAGATTTAAATCATCTAAATAAATCTTTGAATACAATAAAATTATTTGAATTATTTTTTCCATTAAAATACTTCTAATATTCCATTTAAAAAAGTAATTTCAAAACATTAATATGATAACCGTTTTTTAATGAAAATGATTTTTGACTGAAGAGAGAAATGAGGTCGTGTTTTCATATGAAAATTAATTATATTATGTAAAAAGTGGAAATGGTAGTAATAAAATAATATATCTTGATTATCTCAGGGTAGAGAAACTTCATGAGTTTCCTTGGGAGTTGGATCATACAATTTCATTAAAGGAATCATAATCCTAAGTTTTTTTGAAAAACGATGATATTGTTGTATTAAACTCTTACCACTATGGTAACATTTAATGAAACTCCAAATGTATGAAAATGACACTAATAGAATTAGAAAATATCATTAAAATGGGGATATTACTGATATAAATTGATAAATCTATGTACTTACACCTCATAAAATAATATAGCATCATAATAAAACATGTTTCTCAAAAAAATGAAAGTTGAGAAAAAACTGCCACAATGCACTGCTAACTTTTGAATGTAGAACCCCATGAAATATAGATAATAAAATGGGTATTAAAATAATAATACATTTTATGATAATAATCATATATTACATATATTTGTTGTACATACACAAAAAATGAGTTGTGAATCCGAAATAAATCATCAAAAATTAAATTAAGACCAGAATTCCCCTAATATTTTTCTTGACTCGATTGATTATCATTAAATAATCCTAAAAAATAAATATCGGTTTAATATACATATATACAATAACCATATTTTGTTATATAATAACATATATTATTTTTTAATTACATGTTATTACTATTTTATTAACAATCTGATGGTAAAGTTTTGTTTTGGGTAACCAAAGGTTTGTTTTTCGCATATGTTTTGATATATTATATTTTTTGTCCTCACAATTATAGAATTATTTCAAAAATATAAACTATGTAATAATTATCATATATATATATAGTTTTTATGAATTTTATGAATAATACTAATTGATATAAATAGAACTTTATATACACCATTCAAGCAGACAGTAGGTCGTATGTACGTATGATTGTTATTTCTATTTCATGTAGAATTGAATGAAATTTAAGTAAATAATAAATATATTATAATAAATGTATAATTATTATTTCATATATATTATATAAATTCAATAAAAATATCATTATTACATTCTATGTACTGTGTAAATTAATCACATCGCTTTACGGAGGAAAAGACCAAATGCACAAAAACAATGTTAATGTATTTTTATAAACTAAAAAGAATGAATGTTTGTATTATATTATAGTTAATAAATCATAAATACATCATTAATATCAGATATATAATATAAAAATAGATATAAAATCTTTATTTCCTATCTTGAATCGTTTAAATTGATGAAAAAATAATATTGATTACTGATTTGGTGGTCCAATATACAAAAAATCAATGGTTGTGTATCCCATTTGATGGAAGTGTGTTTGAGTGTAGATATAAAATTAACAAGAAATGATATTAGAATAATGGGGATACTACTATTAGTATATACTAATGTTGGAATAATATTTTAATGGGTGGATAATTAAAATGAAACTAATGATCTTGTAGAAGGATATAACCTCTTCTTTGGGTTACTCGTTTTGGGATACACAAATGACCTTCCTTGAATTGATTTCATCACAAAGGCAGGATTCCAAGATGAATTGAGGGATGTTAGAAGTATATTTAGTCTTCTTTTGGATAGTCCTGAGTACAATATATTTGATTTTATGTGAGGGGTTTGACTTCCCTTTTAATGTGGGGGTGGAGTGGTATTCTTAAAAAATATAAAGAGTAAAACATTATTGAGTGGAATTCCTTACATAATTTTCCACAAATAATAATATATTTTAGATACATGAGTGGAATTGGTTGATATATTTAAATAAAATATCATTTTAAAATTAATCAATTTTATTCACACGTAGAAATAAAATATTAACTAATAAGTAACCAAAATTTTACCTTAATCACAATAATTAATTTTAATTACATTCCGTAATATTTTTTGGAAAAAACTAAGATTAAATTATTATAAATTGCATAATATTCTGATTTGAAGTGTTTAATACATTATTCCAAATTACAATATAATTAAAGGCATAAATTAGTTTAAATCTATTCTCTCAAACTCGTCATAATAGAGGGTTTGTTAAGATTAAATATTGAAAATATAGAAAGTTTATTATATTAAAAATTCAATGTGAAATTAGTTCCAATTAACTCTATTTGATGAGTTTATGTATTATTGATCTAATTTCAATTTAATCCTACATTAAAATATAATTTTACAATATAAATAAATTATATGAAAAAATAGCTTTGAATAGAAATTCAGTATTTTTATTATTCATCCAAAAATTATTTTTTTCAGAAAACAACAGAAAATTTACACAAAGATAATTTTTAAAATATAAAATAAGAAAAAATATTTATTTTATCAAATTAAAATTATAAAATTTTCTAAATTTAATTTTTTTATTATTCGTAGGAGGGCATAAAAATTAGTTCATCTAAGAAAATTGTATATTCATAAATTTAATGAACTTACACAAAATTATATGTTTTATTATAAATATGTTTTCTTTTGAACAAAAAATTATAAAAAATGTTCAAATATTATTTATTAATAGTTATATTATAATTTTTAAATGTTTTTATAACTATATTTTTTATGTAATTTTAATAATAAAATGTTGTTTCATTGAAACTCAGTGTTTCGTGTAATGCAAGAAAATTTAGTGTTACATGGTTCACAAGATTATCCAAGTATAATATATACCATATGTTTAAATTGTGACATCATGAAATAAAATAAATAAATAAATTTAATTTATATAAAAATGGTTCATAAAAACTCAATGTTTTATGGAGGACCTTATCTGAAAGAATACCTGTGAACCTCTATGAGCTCATCGATAGACTATAAAATTCATGTAAGTATTACACTCCTTTAAATCATTGAATATTTATCTTTAAATAACTATTTATGACTAATTATTTTTTGAATAACAGTATACATGATGCTCAGGACTCATCAAATTTCACTTACACTTACATTATTAGTGTCTCTAACTGAGATGCTGATAGAGGAGGATAATCACTCTATGGAGTGATAAAAAATGTTTTGGATGTTAGGAAAACCATGAAGATGCTATAATAGGTCACTATGAAGACCATGCCTTCAAAGAAAGTGGAGAATGGAGGGATTAATATAGGGTTTTCCAAAGGAGTCACAATTTTAGAGCCTATAATAGAGGCACTTCTAGGAGTAGTTTATGGAGCCAACATTTCTATGAAGGTGGTGGCATTTGTTCCTATGACTATAACAGTTGGGATGATTTAATTGGATTTAGCTAAAAAGAAATTGTTGGTGGATTTTAGATTTGAAGATGATGTTCATCCACCAAAAAGTGCAGAAGAGGTTGTTAGGAAAATTTTAATCAACCTCATCAGTTCCATAAGGGGAAACATAAGTTTCTAGTGATTATGAATAGGTTAGAGAGGAACTCTTCCATAGGGAAGATCTAAATCTTCTCCCACTAGAATAAGTAAAATATCTCTCACCACTCACTTATGAATTACTACACCAATATCATATATCAAATAATATATTGGTGAAATTTTCTCTATATGATCCTCATTTTCCCAATGATTTTTAAGTATCTTACTTAGAGGCTACTAAGATTAATCAGGTCGTTCACTACATGGAAAAATGGTATGTGCGGAATTTCATCACCCACACTTTGACAGATGAACTACCACAACCGATGGGATCTTTATTCTATTTATTAGTTATTCTTGATACTATTGGGGTGATCTCATACATACTTCATGTGCTGGAATAAGAATTTCTCATCAACTAGGTGCATAAGGACGGGATGGTGCTTGACCTTTCCAAGAAGAGACACATGGATGAGGGACCTCAAGAAACCGATGAGTCCGAAAGAGAGATTTAAAACATATAGGATCTGGAATAAGATCACACAATGGTTTGACTTCCCAAATAAAGGATGTTAATATCATGAATGTGTAGTTGACAGTGGAGCCCTCGGTGGTGGCAGAAACATCCATAGTGGATTAGAGTCAGGCTGAATAGAACTGATAGTCGATTCTCCAAGGATGATAAGGATAAAAATGACCCGGATGAATAACAGTGGATCATGTATTCCATTCAATAAAGGTTATATAAGCTCAAGTTTTCTATAATCCTTTTTAATATTTAAGGTAATCATTGTAAAAGAGAGGCTATGGGAAGTGGATAACCCTACAATAAATTTTTTTCTTTAAAATCATATATACCTGAAATTATTTTCATGTTTTTTTATTTCCATTCTATCTTATTTATGAGACAACCATCAATCCGTCCCTGTGCTCATTTCAGTCATGCTTAGGGTGATATATAACACATGTCCATGAGATTTGTCATTATATAAGAGTGTATGGGATAAGAGATAGACCAAGTCTATAGAACGGGGATACCATGAAAACAAAAAAAAATTAACAATATGAAGTGCACGAATGGGGTAATTTTTGGGATGTTAAATTTGAGTCAAACAAGGGGTATTGGTGAGTGTGAATGATAATTTACAAAACCTAAAAAACAAAGACATTGGAATTAATAAATAAGATACCTTCAATCAATGTTTGAAGCATATCATCCATACGATTAGCCTACAATAGAGAAAAATTATGTTCAAATATTGGAAATATTATAAAAATATAATATATATCAAAATTTCATCCAACATATTCTGGGTTATTGTCCATGAATAGTGGGTGAGACCTATCCAAACACCATGATGTTAGGGGGTCCCATTAAATGTGATGGTGGATGAGGATCTAAATAGGTGGAATGATAAGCATGTAAATAAAATGTGGAAATGTTTTAATGAGTTACAAAAATACAGTAATTACACCATTGTGGATTAGATTATATTAGTTTGGGTTTATCTGTCGGAAAAAAATATAAACTCTTATTCTAGGTGAAGTTTCATATCGAATGTCAATTGATGGTTGCAAGAAGGATGTGGTAGATGAACATCACTATTTGAAAGGGAATCTCATAAGAGGTTATAATATTCCTTGGATATTTGTATCATGAAATAATGATGAAATAATTTTTTTGATTTCATTTTCTGATGGTGAGGAATTATATACATTAATATCATGTGATAAGAAAACATCTCATAGTTTAAATTCATATGTCTATAACATGTTACACCATGTTTATACATCAATATTCCAACCATTTCATCCTCATTTATGATCAAGAGGTAATAATGTGTTCATTTAATATTGTAGAATCACAGTTTATAATCAGTCAAAATTTTGTAGAGAACAGAAAATAATGATACCCTGTTGGTAATAGGAGTTAAAGGAAAATTAAGGTAACATGATGGAAGGCCCTACAACCAGAAATAGAATTTGTGTTGGGTCACATGTATTTTAAAGTCATATTTTCATTTACCATGTATTGATGTTTAAGGTCATAAATGTTAGGCCTATTTCAAATTGTTTAAGGACATGCAGATTAGACCATGGGGATGGTGTCTTGAAGGGAAGCTGGTAACATCAAAGGAATGTTTCCCGATGTGAATTGAGGGGCTTAAGAGACTACCTAAGGAATCATTAAAAACACTTTAGCAAACCGCACATAATTTAATGTCATGATATTTGGACATGGGATATATATTATTTTATTATCATCAGGTTGGGGGAATGGGGTCACCTAATGTATTCTATATGGAATAAAATAATATTCATTCAATGTGAATAAGGGGCTACGAAGGTTATTGTGCCCTGAGAAATATAATGGTATGGTTGGAAATAGTTTAAGATAATGTGTTTTTACCGGGATCTTAGTCTATGGTCAAATAGATGGGACCATTGGGTGCTCTAAAAATATATGTCACATATAGACAGTAGATGAATCTTACATAAATGAGTGCCAAAGAGTCTCAACACCATACCACATATTCTTTGGATGGTTGTAAAATGTATTATAGTCATTAGGGATAGACATAAAACATATTATAGTAGAATACCATTTTTGGTGAGGGGATACCCTCTGAAACAGTATTATTGAATCATCTCATACATGGTTTTGAGGAATATAAAATTCATGTGGGGTTATGGATATGCATTAATATTGTATACTTATGATGTTAGTATTTGTCCATCTAGAATTTTTTATACAGGGAATAATTGTTCGAAATGGGGTAAAAAATATTTTTTTAGATTCATATTGAAATTTTCAAGGCCCAAACAGCATGTGAACATCATAAAAAAAGGATATTCTTTCCTCACCTCAATCTATGAGAGAATACTATCTTGCTGATGGGTCAATGTAATTGAATGTAGTAGTATGCCTGGAAGGATTTCCATTGAGTATTTTGGGGTTATTACACCATAAATAACTGATAATTTTATGGTGAATCTATAGTAGCATCTGCATATGGAAAGTCTAGGCATCAATACATATCCCAGGAGGATGGGAGTCAAGCCACATGTAGTTCTGAAAATGATACACACGGATTTTGGTCTTGTGGTTTGGACCATGGGATGATGGGGTTCAAGAATATTCATTTCATAAATGTGATAAAACCCAACGTCAATAATCAAATGTGTCCCTAAACCATGTGAAATGATCCATAATCCCGTTACATATATTTTATGTTCATCTGGTTTGGACCATGGAAAAAAGGATAAAGTTATGTTTCTTAGACCAGTGGTAATCTATTTAAAGTCATGTTACATGTACTATAAATGCATTAATTTTATATGTATGTTTATGTCTTTAAGGATGAATGAAATAACGTGAATGATGTCCATGAGACCTTCTTACCACAAATGTATCAAGAGGAAAACTACATATAGATTATGGTTATTAATCATGGTCCAGGAAGGGCCCTTAGTTTAACATCATAGGGTTCGGACCACGTGGTGGGTGTCTCAAATGGATATTTTTAGTTTGGTGGCATTCAAAACATGACATTAATGAGTACTAAGGAGCCCCACTACCATGAATCATATTTCATATAAATCATGTACAAAATTTAATGTTGTGATTATTTAAATATAAACACTTATTTATATGTCATATTATTTGGAACTATTGGAGGGAATTCTCAAATAGAGATATATAATGCAATTAAGTAACAAAAGTGGTGTGAATGAGGTCCAAGGAGGACAAAAAAATTGAACATATTACTAGTATTAATTTCATACATTTTAATTTCATGATGATTGGACATAATTTACTTGTTTATGGTATTAGGGTTTTACCATGTTCTATTGTGCATCTTGACCATGTCATTACACACTATTCCAAGACTCTTAATCCATGTGAGTCATCATCGGTGAGGGAAACAAGGGGTGGTGAGAGTATTTCCCTGATATTTTGATGTGCATAAGAGGGAGAGTACATACTGGGTATATAATTTTTCAATGACACCAACCACCCTACTCGACGTGTATAGATACATGGACGGGTGACACCAAGGGTGTTTTAAATCCAACAAGACATAGGGAGTTTTTAAGAGGTAATTCAAGACATATGAGATATATATAAGTGGTTACTGATGTGTAGGGATCAACTATTTTTCATGTTCAAAACATAGGGACCATAATTCACACAAGGGAAAAAATGTGGTTGTTGAGAGAGATCCATCTGGGCATTGGCCCAAGTGAAGAGGTGACACATTTCAACTAGACAAAACCACAAATAGGTAGTTCATTTTTATTCTAAGGATGATTAAAGTCCAACCCATGAAATTTTATATGCATGGATATTTATTGAGGATTTTTATGGGTTTATGCACTCTCAATTTCATGATATAGTGCATTCGGGCATACCAATTTGGGCGTATCGGAAACTGGGAATTGAATCTATTCTCCAGAATGGGGTTTCAAAGGTGGGATATAGAATCATCTATATATAGGGTAGTAGATTTAGTTGTTACAAAAAGATTAAATTCCTATTTCAAATACTATAGGTTGGCTACTAGTTTAAGGTCTTAAATCTCTAACTATAATGCAGCCAATGGGATGAGGAAATTGATGAATTTATTGATGGTAACAAAAATGAGAAGATTTAGAGTCTATGTGTATCACAGTATAATGGGAATAAATCCATATATTTTTCTAAAACACTCTCAAGATTTTTAGCACACATATTTTAGGGTCATAAGGTTTCGACCAAGGAAAAACATTTAATGTCATGTTTAATGGACTAATTTGGCATGTTCATTCCAATGGTATATATACTGAAAAAATGTAAAAAAACTCAAAATTAATGGATCAAAGGAGGCTCACATAAAACATACATTCCTTATAAATAAATACCTATAGTTTAAGGGCATAATTCATGGACGTAGAATCTGGCTAAGGGGATGAAGTGTGAATGAATTTGTGGATGGTCTGGGATATTATTAGCTCATGCATCCCTAAATATCCAACAAAGATGGGAATCAAGCCACACATAGTTTTGTAAAATTGTTTGATAGGGGAAAAATATTGATATAGGTGATTCTATCTAGAAAAAGAATTAAGTTATCCTCTAACAATTTTGTCAAATCATATGTTCATGCCATTAGGTAATTGTCACCTCATATTTAGAGGCATCTCAATTCTATATTGGATAAGAAAATAGTTTATCATCATTGTGTGAGCATGTTTTTTCATATCATTTTAATCACAATGGGCATCCCAAACTTATCTGAGGTCATGGTGTTTTTAATGTCATGTGTAGAGGATGTCAAGCTTTTTGAATGTCATTTTTTTCCATGGGGTATCACAATTTTATTTGTGTTGAAATCATATCTCATTAAGATGAATCCATGTATTATATGGGGAAGAAATATTTTTTAATGTCATGTAATAAATATTTTGAGTATCCCAATTAAATATGTGTAGTGTAGCAGAGTGACAAACCCAATAGGAATCAGGGTCATGGATTCTCAATGAAACACCACATTTACTGGGTGGAATCGCGTAGAGTTTAATGTCGTGAATCCTAGACTTGGATCAAATAGTTTTAATTCATAGAGATCATAACATGTTCACTTAGTTTTGGGTCATATTGTTTTGATTTATCACAGTGTTTAAGGTCTTTTGATTGGTATATATTCCACAATGTATCATCATGTGATCAGGATAATGGTTGTTGTGTAGTTTAATGTCACTAAACATGGACAGTACATACTCTTCATTAGATGTACATATTGAGAGACTACTCATTCATTAGAAATATAATACACTCTCTACCGATAGTGATTAATGACTAAGAACCATTGAAATAAAATTTTGGAATGATTTAGGGTCCTTCCCACATGGGATCCAACTTCAGAAGCATTATTCCAGCTATCATTGGCATTATGCGATCCATCACCATATCCCCCTGGAGGAAGTAGTAGAGGTGAAACTTCTTGTTAAGATCTATCTTGATCATATTCGGGTACATATATAGTTTATGAAAATCCGAGAGTATATTCTCATTCAGGGATTATAGCTTAGATTGATGGAAATATGATATTCTATCCTGCATCTTCTTGTCATAGAAAATGATTCAGAGTGATGGAAACTAATAATAAATGGGTAGGAATACCTCAGTTTGATACAATAGTGAGTTCATATTCACATAGGTGGAATTTAGGGTCATCATATGATATGATTAGAGGGTGAGGGGGAGCCTGTCTCGCCATATTTTCTTGTTCTATCCCACCATCATCTACTAAATGATAGTGTGGTTTTTCTTATACACCTCAGTCATTCCATTCTTACAAGAGTGTTAATAGATTGTATGGATTGATAAGATTTATAGACTTTTAAATGTCTAATAATCTTACTATCCAATAAGTTGGTTTAGTTGTGCATGAGAATGGTGTGACGGACTTCGAATCAATGAATAACATGGGAGATCACAAAATTGAACACTGATCGGGTCTTGAAAACCTTGAGGGGAATTTATTTTACCCACATTTATAATATTCCCTTCATCGACAGAATGAACCGGCATTGGCACGTTGTCAGAGGTAAATATTCCAATTCAATATCATGTTTCAATAATTCAAAGGGCCAAGAATATATTGTGGTTTAGAGTTTTTCTATTGGTCAATGTAAAAATTTGGCATGGATCTGACAAGAATGACAACAAATGTAATACTATATGTAGTCATTGAATATAGTGGTAAAAAATATTCCCATGCCTTTTAATCAATTGAGGGAGATTCAATCATGCCAGATAAGAACTGCATGACCTGAAATTAACATCCTATATAACATGGATAATCTCATCTCCTTTTGTGAAATGAAAGAAAATTACAATAATACAATGTATATAGAGGGTTGATTCAAGGATAATACCAATCAGGAGAGTAAAATGATCTACATTATAATGGATTCACTCATGATCTGCTAAACATTGTAGGAAAACTCACTCTTATAGATAACTAGTGAAAGGATTTTTCCAGTCTGGTGTTTTCTCTACTGTGGGGGAAACCTGGGGTCTTGATGTAGAAGCATCAATGGACAGATGGTCCTCCTATTTCTAGTCATCATTTCATGGAATAAAGGGATACATGAAAATTTAATGTGCCACATGAATGAACATTTCATCCATTTCAACATCTTGAAAGTATGTGTCCAAATTAGACAAGGTGTTAGCTCGACCATTCTATGACTGAGAGAAATGAGTCACTTTTGAGTTTGAATGGAACTTGGTCATATAATGGTGAGTGCACTATATTTGGGCACAAGATCTATATTTATAATTATATTTTCTCAATTAAATTTTATGATTAATAATTTGGATTCTCCCTTCACTTGTAGGCGTGGAAAATTAATATTGAGGGCTAGCTCAAGACAAATAATGAGAGCCAGATATTCTTGATCATTATTGGTGCAACCTTTTGACAATATGAAAGTGTATGGAAGAACAAACTATGTCTGGTTGATGAATAAAATACCCAACCCCTCTCTTTCAATCATAAGATTATCAAGATTTATTATAATTAGTATTTGGGAACCACTATCGATGTGGATTTACCAATAGATAATATCCTGGTTTTCAAAGAAGATGGTCTCATTTAGGAATTCAACTTCTGGTGGATGTTATTCCGGAACCAGATGTGTGTCCAAGAAGTCTTCTAGTTCTTATCCATTAATGTATTTTTGTGAAACAAACCTGTTATCATACTACTAATGTATCACTACAATTGGTTCTATATAGACTATCTATATGTGTTGATTCATGATATACTTCAATGAATCCACATTGGATAAATTTTTATCCTAGGATGCTACAAATAAATTGGAAACATCAATACCTTGAATACTACTGCAAGATATTCCTTCTTGATTGGGGGGGGGGGGGTTCTGGTCTTCATATAAAGGATAATATAATAGATAAATTACAAACTATTCTATACTCTATATCTGTTCTTTTGGTTGAGAAGGGACTTGCGGGACCATTCCCATGAAGTCACAGAGATGAGTAGGGAATTAAATGAGGCATGTTTCATCAGGACCGAAGGTTTTAGTAGATATTACTTGATTTCCAAAAAGGAATCGTAGAACTTTTTATCCCATTGGTATGAGGAACCTTTCTTCATGATACCTTAAAAAATCAAACACTTCTCATCCAGATTCATGATTAATAGAAATGTATAAGCAATGTGGCCTTGGAGGACTTAGAGCATCCAAATATTGCTCAAGGGAGGCATCAGGCTGATGGCCTTTATCTTATAAGTGTCAATATCGATGCCCATGTTTGATGATTATATTTAGAATCTGAATATTTTTAACATTGAATGCAAACATCATGTGTTTCATCTTCAATTGTTAGGAGAGGGGGAATTGAAACACCTTCTCATGATATCTAATATATTCCTGGCACTGGTAGGATTTTGAAACACTATTTTACACATTCAATTACTTAAACATCCCAAGAATCAGTTTTAATATGTGTTACATAGATCAATGATAAGTAAATCCTAAATTCCTCAAGCTATAGGGTATAACCTGATAGAAAATAGTTCCTTGTGGTGGCCTTATTAAGGTAGAGTTCTCATCCTAAGGATATATCTAGATTTAGTCATACCGAGGGTGTCCATCTATATAGTAGAGGTCTGGGAACCCATATGTAGCATTGATTAACAAATTGTCAACTAAAAAAGGCACATCATCATTTGGGAAATGGATGTTGAGATATTAAAGGTTGATATAGACCCTAATATTCCTATTTTTATTACTAATCGTAATGATGCTAGTTACACTCCTCAGATACTTTATTTCTGAAAAAACATTCATTTATAAGCCTATCAACCAAGTCCATGACCATGGGACTATGAGAGTGGTTCATTTGTCTAAAAGGCTTCTGGAAACCACAATGACTTACTAGGAGACATAGAATGTGGGAGGAGACCTTATGGTCTTCTCCTAGAATCCAATCATATCTCTATGACTATACATTACTGTTGTACTTTATGAATGATTCATACAAATGTTGCTCCTCTTGAAGAATAGACACATTGATTACCATTTTACATAGATCTTACATAGTTCCAAGGGACACCTAATATAAATCATCAGTAGTAGTGAACAAACCCTAATCAAATGAAATATATTTATCTTCCAAATACTCTTTATCATTTGATGTAGGATAATAAAGAGGACAAAGAAACACTTCCAGCCTACACAACTTTGTGTGTGCTGGTACATGATTAAAAAAATATTGAACCATAATTTAGGAGAAAAATGCTCTGATGATACCCTATAATATAGGCTATCAAACCAATTCTATCAATACTTCAACCATAGAATACATTGTTGGTGCCAGAGTAGAGGCGATGAGTAACATTTTGGTGAAACAACCCTGCACTGTGGAACATGTGGCAGTGCCATGAACTGTGCCCATAGTGTGAAACTCTTATTACTATATAGGGTTGGGATTTTCTGGTACCACTCGGGTCTATACAATGTAATATAGTAAGATAAAATATGGATTCACCTTTTTAATATTGATTTTGTTACCTTTCTTCTCATAGATGACAAAAAAACTCCTATATTTGGCATGTTGGGATCCAACCATTGAATTGAGTAAATGAAATCCTTATCCATTTCTACAAATGTACTAGTTGTGATGGTTTTTCACTTGAACTTATTGTTTTGTACTTTCTTAAAATTTCTATTAAAATAGATGATGAACAAATAGCGAGCATCGCATAACTTAAATGAGAATGGATCACCCTTGAGGACCACTACTCTACCTTTGAGGGAGTACATGTGGCATTGGTGATATGATTAGGGGATTAAAACATGAAAATGAATCCAGGGCGAACACAATTTTGCATTTTAGATGGTATCTTGTGATATTACCATGAATTCAGTGCATTAAATCATTCACCCAAAATGAGAATTCAACCAAATCCCCCAACATGGACTATTTTGTCCTATTATTAAATTGATTCATAAGATTTAATGAGTTCATGTCTCGTTTGGCCATCCCCAATGTTTGGATCATCTGGGTAGGGATGAGACTAATCTTGGAACCTGGGTCAACCAAGCTATGATAGATCTCCACGCTATTAGATTGGCATGAGATATACATCAGATGTATGTACACCTACATAAGGGCTCCATCAACAACTCTTAATAATGGGATGATGGCCTCGTATTCCTCTCTCTCGACCTACTATGGACAATAATCAATTGATATAGCTACTTATTGATCAATATTGTAGGAAATTTTCAATGATTATGCATGAGAATCAAGAATTTTTTTTCAATAATAGAAGGGCCTTGGGGATTTAAAGACATGATGGATTGTGGAATAGGTTCCTTAGACTAACAAACATCCACAACAAATTCATGTTTCTGAACATAGTGGAATGTACTTGTGTAGTAGGTACAATAGTATTTTTTTGGCTTAATTTCTGTGTTTTTCATGGTACAGGTAATATCCTACTACCGACCCATTGACCCAATATAAACCATTGTCGGCAGACTGTGAATAGTATGAGGATTATCTCGAGCATGATATGGTTGATCATTTTCTTTTCATGGTCGATCTACTCATTTTACAAACATTTTTAGCTATAGAGGTGTGTAGATGGAGTGGGATGATAGGATGGTTCCTCTAGAACACAATGCAACAACTTATTCCTTGTATCAGTGGCTTGAATGTACCAATAATTTTGGTGGTTTTTATTCCCCAGACATCTCCTTTAATTGTATTGGCTAGAGGAACCTGTGAATTATTATAGTATTCCTCGTCATTGGGAAATGTGGAGTTGTCTACAAACTCAAAAGAATTCAGAAATTTGTACACCTGCTCATTAATATAGTGGTCTTCTAGTGTTGAGTTAAAACTATAGTGATTAAAAATCATGAGTCTTGAAGTTAATGAGAGTATAATATGGATTATGCATCATAGGGGGACTCAGACAAAACTTTTATCATCTATGTAATTTTTTTTGGAGATTTGGGAGGTTGTGATGTAGATATAGAATCCACAACCGGAGGGGGAATAATAACTATAGGGGTTATATACTTCCTATATGGGGACATATGACGCCATGGGAATGAATGAATTTTATATAAGCTAACGAATCATTATAAGTCTATATTCCATAGCTAGACATTTTCTATCATTCACTTGAAAACTCATTGTTGTTTTTGGAGTCCTCCAAGATCTGTATTACCTGGGCCAGAATATTTTCCAACATGACTAGGCCATTATACAATCGATCCCATATCCAATACTTGAACACATAAAATTATTTTTTTGGTATATTCAAGGATCCTATAGAATGGGTAATGGTCTGTGTTTTCAGTGCTTCCATCTTGTTGAGGCCTATGGTATTTTATTTGATTCATAATTACAATCTATGTGGAATAGAAGAAGTCATTGAGGACCTAAAAATATTTGAAATAGTAATTTTGATTCCTTATTTCTAAGAAGGTTTCTCTGGGATCTCAACTCTGACCAAAAGATTTATCTTGACAACAGGATGGATCCACATTCTAAAATCTATGAGGTTTCACTTGAAATGGAGGACCCTAAACGTTCTATGATGGGTGAGGCTATGCATGGTAGGTTTACTGAAATTGGAGTGTTTATTAAGTAAATGTATCCAATAACTCTAGTGGAATGATGATATCTAGATATACCACATTGGTAGTCTCTAATTTTGCATCTATTATTACAGGGGCTAGAAGATGAATCTGACATGACTGCTTGGATATGTAAAAGGCTTCATATAGTTATTCGTTTTGTCTGAAAAACCTATAACCTTCCTTGGAATTTTTGGGTGAGAGGGTGGGTATAAGCACATTCATGACATTCGTCATGATAATCGATAAAAACTTCTATGGATTTGGTTTCCAGTTGAGTATGTACATCAGTCACTTATACATGGAGACAAATTTACAACATACTCATTTTGAATTTTCATACACATAAAGAGGTCTATTATACTTTTCATGAATATAGTGGAGTTGAAATAGTTTAAATACTATCATGGAATTTCTTCGAAACCAGTAATAGAATCTATGGGTTGTGGGATGTAGCAGGAAAAGGCATTTACTCTTAGTGTTTAGATGAAACACCATAGCATGGCAGCCTCCATTAGCTCTAGGGTTCCCAATACGGTTATGCCCCTCAAAAAGAAGAGGTCTAAGTGCTTCATCAAATCACTCTTATGGTTGAATACAGTGAATTTAGGGATCCCAAAAACTATGACTGCTTACATTTCATCCACCCATTTAAAGTATGAAATTATTTCAGTTTGCATTACCATGTTCCAAATATTAACGTAATTGAGGATAACAATGAGAGCGGTTATCAAATCATCTTATATGGAATTATTTTCTTGATGAGGTTTCTTGACTACCAATGCATTTATAGGCTAATAAACATTGTATGTGGCCTCAATGTCACATGTATAAGCACAAAATCTATGTAGGGGATGATATATATACTACTCAAGAGGGTTCATAAACTCATATATTTGTTTCATTCCATAAAACCCTTTTTATGCTCTATCTGGATGCATAGGGTAGATTTTTTCTTCTCAAACTATGCGTTGCTACCCTAATTTCATTGATCCAATGGGAGGTTGAGGATGACCATGATTACCATAATTGCACGCAGAGTAGAACATTCATCATCAATGGGTATGTCATGCTATTATATGATACTGCTGATGAGGATAATCGCATACTCTCTATAAACCTGATCATCACAAGTAGAGACGACTCTTACATAATATGGATGAGAGATTTTAGACTCTTTATTCCATTTTGTTTGAGTGTATGATGGTATTCGGGTAACTTGGGGTTCTAAGACACTGGGAGTGCATCCAAATCGACCTATCGTCCATTCTGATTTATATACACCAGTTTCCTCTAGATTCCTGGATAGGTTATATAGCGAATATAGTTGTTTTAAAACATCACCAAAATGGGATAGTAACAACAAAACTCCTATCAATAATTGTGATAAAATTGGATGAATATGTTCGGTATCATAGATGGCTATAATACCACGTGATACTGGTTGGTTCTTTGAAAATTTCATGACCCCTAATGCTCAATGACCTATTCATGTTCTGCCCAATCTCAAATCGGTGATGGCCAATAGATGAGTAGAAGAACCAATGAGGATTTTTTATAGGATGGATAGTTTGAAGTGGAACTTTTTCATGAGTCATACAGTCACTAAACATTGAGACATCCCTCATGGGTTGTTCTGATCAGATCACCAAAAACATATATGATGAATTATTCACCACTCCCCCAATCCCTAGGGTGGAAGTGCCCTTTTATGTATCTAATTTCTATAGATAATCAAGGTACTCACAATTTGAATCATTAAATATGGTGTTTAATAGATATCTATTATCATTGGTATAGGTTGGGAGGGAAACTACCAATGATATAGACAAATGCAATGTGAGACCCTCGAAGGGGCTGGGTCTTCCTCCAACTTCATATATAAAGAGTGGTATCTAGGGTTCCTATGGATCTCACCATCTATGATGGAATTCCATACCTATAATGAACCATCCCTAGATTTTGGAATTTAGAGTGGGAACACCAATAATGAGTCATATGTGTCCTCAGAAATATATGGGTCCATGAGGTCGATGATGACATGGAGTTTTCCCAGTATTTCACCTATGATGGTGGTTTTCACACCAATATATAGGTTAGATCATTATTGAATGGTTCCACTTTAGAAAAAGGATGACCTATATTATAGTTTTTTGGATCATGAGAAGGAACTTCATGCTAGTTAAAAAGTAAATAATGATGACCTCCATCTTAAGGAGCATGATTATAGAGATGACCTTTGTTGTAGATTGTGGAATAATGAGGAAGAACTTCTATTTTATTGGTGATGGAGTAGGGAATAACTCTACACTACATCCATTCATTATGGGTTGGCCTGTAACATCTATTGGTATTTACCATGATTGATAGAGTTTACCAGACCAAATAATAAAGAGGTTAGGGTCTCTATCCCAACCATGTAAATTCATATATGTGCTCTCCTATTGAATGGATTTTCCGAGATGTGCTAGTGGTGATAGGATCCACTATATACATGTATAATGATTCCCTATTTAGGAATTTTTCTACACCTACCCTGATGATGATGATGTGTTATTCAAGCAAGGGAAGTGGAGTAGGGTTTAGAAAAACCTATTCATCATTGTGAGGGACCAATAATTGATAGATCTAATGGGGACTTGTGGGATCCCTACGTGACAAATCCTGAGAATTAGTCACAATTGAGGTGGATTGGTAATCCCCCACCTCTACATCATGGGGGATCTATTCATATCATTGATCTAGGGAGAGGCCCCATTAGTGGTTCTCAATCAAAATAGGGAGTTATTTCTCCCCCCAAAGTTCTTGGAGGAGGCGTTGTTGGTTAGGAAGTAATGCCTCAAAGACACAGATGCCCATTTCCATTCAGATAAAAACAACTCTTAATCATACATGCATATAAGGGTGTCAAAAGAACTCCTATGGATGGAATCCTATGGAGAGATTGGGTGTGGGAACCAATACTACATAGTCACAAAAAAAGTCTTAGTGGGGTTTTTGTCTTCCAGGATTTTAGCACCAAAATATATCTTACACCAGCACCTAATGGTGCTCGAATAACAATTTCACAAAGTGTTAATACTTTAGGTAATATGGATTCATCAATTAGTATAGGTATAAGGAATTTTATTCCCAATTCCCCATCATTTTCCAATAATCCAAATATATAGAGTGATCCAAGATAACAATGTCCCACATATAGGATACCCACCATATAACTACCCAAATCTCTCGTGAGTTCCATTCTAGTCCCACTTTTTTCTTAGTGGAACCTGGAACCAAATATCTGGATATGCTAACTTGCTAATCCACTAATGTCTTGAATGCTACTAGTCCCCATGTTGAGGGGAAGATCATTACGTTCGGTTCCCCATTTATGTTTCTAATTGTTTTTTAGGTCCATGTGTGATGAGTTATTCTATTTCCATGCATTACCACTTTCCAAAGGAAGCTGTCATTGAAAGCATTAAGTCGAGATATTTGTTTCTAGATCAAAATGGGATGATGGAATATCGGCTCCACTATTCCTGGATTCCTCCTTGGAGATCATCACCTAGTCCAAGTATCCCTTTTTGAATTAAATCATGTTCATGAAACTCATTCCCGATTTCATCTCTTTATGGAAACTGATTAATTACAGTCAATCTGTCATGAAAATATGTGTTCCTCTTGAAAAGAAAAAAACCTTCTATTAGTTTGGTAGTCACGTTTGGAATTAGTGGAATTTTATAGATTCTAAGAGCATTGGTCTATTATATTAATCCATTCGGGAGGTAATATCACTCAAGTCATATATAAGTTTTGGTCCCGAGGTATCATATGCCGAATAAGAGATAACAATTAGAAATGAGCAATTCATTCATGTTTTTCCCCTTAGTAATCATACAATTATTCAAGTGGAATATATAATGGGTCCGAGCAAAATTTTATCATATTCTGAAGACAATCATAGTGTCAATTTATTGTGTAGATTGTATTTATGGACCAAACACCGTGTTGAGGATGATCTGAGAGGTTTTTTTCATAAGAAGGAATACCCAACACCTAAGTTCATGGGTTATAATTCTCGTTGAGAATAACTATAGATGGAAGGATCCAAACACCCCTTGAGATAGATCTAGGAGGTTTATCCCTAGGTGTGACGATTTCACACATGGACAGATGGATGATAAAACCCATTGAGGAGAACTCTGGATGGATGGATTAAACAACCACTTGGGATGAATCCTTATGATGGACCTAAGCGGGAAGATGTCACACTTTGGTGTCTTGGTGAGAATTCCCCTTGAGGGGAACCCTATAGGGTTGAACTAGTATACCACTTGACATGGATCCAGGTGGAGATTCCCTAGGAGGGAAAACCTAAGTATATGAGTGAGAAACTCTCTTATGGTGAACTATGTGTAATTCCCTGACCCTAGAAGATGGAAGCTGGTGCATTATATTAATACATTGACATATGATACAAGGAATCAAAACCCAATTGACCGAAAAGTTTAATAGTATTGGTAATCATGATACTGATTTTAAATTCAAATAACATATTAAACATAAAAAAAATTCTTTTCTAAAATTCTTATTCATCTAGATTAAACATTCATATCTGTCATAATTTTTTTTGGAAACCTAGGGAAAATAAATAATCAAAAAGGGATGAGTTCAAATGATTTGTTAGGGTAAGATACCGTGTAATATATCGTTAATCAATGAAAATAAATCAACATGTCAAGGTAGATAACTAAGAAGACAATAAATTCAAATAACTATATAAGGCATCAATAATATGGAAAGATAAATAAGAATATCACATGACATTTAATAAATATTTTGAAAAAATGCCTCTATATATTTATTTATACTGAAAATCATATGGATAATAAATGAAATTATATCTTAACGAAGTCAATGCATTAATATTTTATGTCATGTTATAGCTTATGAACCATTATACTATCAAGATGTAATCTCAAGATAGTTTAAACTACTGTAATGTGTCCAACTGAATCATCCCATCAGACTATTTATGCATTGAGGGGATATCATTAATTGTTCCCCACACACTTTTTCTAGTCTAAACATACCTTACTATTCTAAGAATTGAATTAATAACATATTTTTAATCCAAAGTGTCCAAAACAACAATGAAATATTTGAATCATAAAACCAATAAAAGGAAAAAATTATAAAATGAAACATTGAATACCATTATGATAATGAGATTCATGTTATGATATATCAAAGGGGTAGTACATCACATAAAATAAATTAGTGGAGAATAAGGCATATCTCCCATAAATACAAGTGACATGAGAAAAACCCATACCTTACACATACTTTTGATAAAAATTCATTAAAATCTAGAATAATAGTTTTGAAAGTGTTAATAACTTATAAAGAATCATATAAATATTAATGTAATCATACATGATCATATTATACAATCGTATTACCCAATTTTATACATTATTTCCATATTATCACTATTTTTTGTGATAATTTCCTACATTCTCAATTAAGTTTTGATTTTTATCTATTGTTCCCAATATTAATATAATGGATTCATCATCTCTAGAATGAAAATTTTGATTGAAATAATTTTTATATTTATTATAAATTTATTATGAATAATCGATAATATTTTGAGAAAATAATTGAAATGCCTGGTTCCAAGAGACGGTAAGCTGTATATATCCTTGAATTCAACTTTCATTTCATTGACATATTAAAAGAAAGAAAATTTAGTGATATATAGGTATATTCTAATTAAAATCTTATATTTTTTTCATGTGTATAATAGATTTTTATGAAAACCACCGTTTATTCATTCCATGTATTGTGTGAATGAATCACATCGCTTTGAGCAGTTAGTAATCAACACTCTATGTTATCATATTTATAAATAATAGAAATCATAAGGGTGTGTGTTATAATAAAATTAAAGAATCAGAAATACATAATAAATATAATATATAACATATTTATATGTTTAAAATAATATTAAACATCAGCGAAATGTATCAGATGAACAAATGGATGATCATCGTTTCGTGAAGTGGTATTTCATCGTACATGGAATCAATATGATTGTTACCCATTAGATACAATTATGTACAAGTGTAGGTTGAACCATTAATATTAAAAAATATCAGTATATTTAGGATACTAGGGTGATAATATAAAGATGTAATCATATGAAATTAAGTAGTTGGGAACGAAATTAAATTACAGCTATCATTGAAAAATGTTACCCCATTTTCTGGTAACTCCTTTTGGTTGATACCCAAAAACATACTTGGTTTTATTTATAAAGAAATTTTTTATTATAATATTAGGGGAGGTATGGTGGGATATTATTTGTGTAGGGTTTATTTAATCTAGGGGACTGAATTTTGTTAGAGGTTGTTAGGAAGTATGTGCCCTTTTAAAATTGAGGTGAGGGGCACATTCAAAAGTCATCAAAAGATTAATCTATAATGTAACTATTATAGATCCAATGACCTCAAAACTGGATATAAATGAACTTTCTAAAACAATTAGATCATATATTATCCCTTTTTTATATTAAAATTTTTATATTTTAAATAATTTAAAAATATATATATTTAATAAAATATCATTATTTTCTTATTTGATTCTATTATTTTTATTTGAAATTAAATACATTAAGAAATAAAGTAATTAATATACAATTATTTAATAATATATTACATTACCAATATATATATATATATAATTAATAACAAACATTAAATTATCCTAAATATATCAAAAGTAATATTTTAATATAAATTTTATTATTTTTCTTAAAATAAAATATAAAGTGTTTTAGTATTTAATAAGAATTTAATTTTATTATATAATTTATAAAAATTATTAAAAAAATATAATTAAAATAATTTTATTAATATCAAATTATACATTTATTGTTTATTTATATAAGGGTATTTTTAAATGTGAACACATGAAAGACCCCAAGTACAAAGCGAGTGTGATATTGTTACTATATTTGACTTAAATAATATATAAGTAATTAACATATAAAAGTGTCCATTAAACAAAAATAATTATATATTAATGTCTCAATATATTAATCCTATTAATAATAAAATTTTCAGACATATTTAGTTAACATTTATTCACTTATCGCATTGCTTTAACACCTATTTAACTTCTATAACTCATATTGTTGAAACATGTGTTTTTATTTCTTATGATTTAATATTATTTCTAAAAAATACAACAAGAACCATAAATGAGTCTTAAAGTATATTTTAAACATTATATAAATCATTTTTCTAATGTTTTGATTTTTATGAATTGTATATCATTTAATTATATATTACTTATTTTAAAATATCATTACTGTCAATTTCGACACATTTCCTTATATGACATTTAAAAAATATACCAAGAACATTAGAACATAAAAAAACCTCTGAATACATCCATAAAAAGATTATATCATATAAAATTTTTTGGGTGACAGTAATTATATCAATTTTTAATTTTAATAATTGAACTATCATTTATTTGATATTGCTACTATTCAAACAATTACTTCACCATCATTATGTCTCCATATAATGTAATTATTTTATGCATAAAAATATTTAATAAATAACCATGATATAGATAATAATTTTATATTTATAAATAATATTTATATTCTAACATATCACTAATATTACCACTTATTGAAAATATTTCTCTCATTAGAAACAAAAGTGTACCAATATTAACATTTCATTGAATAAAATACTATAAATGGATTAATGACATCCATATGTCTACAAATATTTCTAATATAGAACCAATTATGGTTTTGGTTGAAAAAAAATTATACATTTATATTATAAAAAAAATTTATGGTATTTCTATAAAGCTTATAATATTATTTTTACCCATAATTACCTGATCTACCTTTATCCGCTGTAATTAATTCAAATCACTTTCACTAATATTATTAATGAGTAAATTGGGTTTATATTATTAAAACAAAAAATTCATTCATATTAAAAAAATTTATGAACATTTTCAAAAATTAAATTTACATAATTAAAAAAATAAGTTTAATGTTAAACCTATAGACGAGATGAAAAAACAAGATAAAATAAAATAATTCAAAACTTTTCTATGTTTTTATATGTAAATATAATTTTATATTGTTTACAATGAACTAAATTGGTGTAAATGATAGAAAATTTTTATAATTAAACTATAAATAAATATTAAAACATAATTTAACTATATAAATAATATAGAAAAAACTACAATTTTTTTTAGAAAATCTATCATTTTATCTAAATTAATCAAAAAAATAGACACTCAGAAATATACCATAAATTAAACTGATTTAAATTTTTATAATATGATAAAAAATAATAATTTTATTTTGTAAAATAATCTATGTAATGGATTCCAAAACTAGAAATAAAATATGAATGATATTAAATAATGGTAAAACTTCCTATTAAAAAATATAGTTTTATTATGAATACAATTAGATAAATTATTATCTTATTATAATAAAATCATTTCGAAGAATGTATAAATATTTTATTAAATATATAATAAATAAATATCATAATTTGGTTAATAATATTAATTCCAACCAATTTATCTAATAAATTAAGCTTTTACATTAAAAAATAATATCTAATATTCGTCTTAATCTAGTCCAACTTTAAGGGTCGACCAAAATACATCTATCCATATTCAATGATAAAATAGTTCTGTAAATTTCAAAATAAAATCTTACCATAATGTTTCCCAAATAATGTAATGTAACTTTTATTTTCCCTTACCAAATATTTGAACAACATAAAACCATAATGAATACATTCATGATTCTAATGTTTTTAATGGATAACTAATTATGTTCAATCTTTATACATATGGAGATTCATATAATCATATCACCATTTATGAAATAATTATTGTATCAAAATACAAATGATATTTTATCATTATATCTCTTTATTAAACCATTAACTATGATTCATCTTCATATTCTTCAATACATTGTTCCTTTTGTTATTCTTTGGTAATCTCGTAACCATAGAAAAAATATCGACTACTTGTATAACATGGATAATTCTTAACTTTGACTAAATCCAAAGTCACAAATTTAGAAACACTAATCAAATTGATAGAGTCATAATGATTCATTTATTTGATGTCTAAATCAGTACATATTTTTCTAAATATTTGATTTCATAGGTATATGATAGGTTATAAATTATAATTACCAAATCAATAGGATGATATCCTATACATAGGGTAAACCTGAAATATATTAATTGGGATTAGATTTCTAATCCATGATTTCTTAAATCACGATCCCATGGATTACATTAAACTTAAGTTGATGAAAATTCAAATAGCCCGACCCTAGAAGCTTGGAGTAAGTTCCTTAATTTAATAAATTTGAATATAATATAAGGAATTACAACCCAATGAACAAAATATATTATAAATATTTATAAAATAGAATCATTTTTTTATTTTAAATTACAATTTTAAATATAAAATATAAAAAACTATTTTCTTTGAGAACACAATTATTCTTCTTGGTTAACACTGAATATCAGTAATAATAAACATCTTGGAAACGTGGGGGAAAAACAAAAGAAAAGGGTAAGATAAAATTCACAATATTTGTAAGGTATAATGGAATATATCGTTAATCAATGAAAATAAATCTACATGATAGGGTAGATGTAACACTATAATTTATTTTTGATTTTTTGTGAATTAATTTAACCATTTTGATATTTTTTATTTCATGAAACACTTAAGAAATTTCATTTTATATTATTTAACTAATTTTATCTTGTTTTATACAAAACACCACATAAATCTGGAACTACACACAATAAAAACATTGGAATGTTCAACACAGAACACATATGTTCACTTGTGTTATACGCAACTATTGATTTCCCCAATGACAAGCTTAACATGAAAGAAAGTGGTTTTCCAAACAATAATATATTATTAAAATATCATTATTTATTATAATAAGATAAAACCATGATGTTAAATTAGATGTTATGAATATAATAAACTAATTTATGAAAATAAATGGTTTATACAAAATAATATGAATTCACAGGTTTACATTTAATTATAAATGAATTTGAAATCCAATTTAATAGAATGGAAAAACATGTTATAGTCATAGATCCTTTTTCCCATAATAAATTACATTTTCATTTATATCTTTAAATGAACTATGTAAATCATTCCTTGCACATTGGACAATAACATGGAGTACGTTACACGCAATACAAACATTCTATAAAAATAATTTTATTAATATAATTATTTAATAGAGTTAAAATTAACCTAGAAGTTAAAAGATATTAATATGAATAGTAATAACTACTTATAAATTTTATTTATTTTTTTCATAGAAAATATTGATAATGAAAAATATAATTTTTAGTTATTCTTTTATATGTTTAAACAAATATTATTTCCACATTTGAACTAAATTTCACATCAGTCTATGAAAAATATATAAATAATTTTATACACCTTACGAAAAATAATGTAATAAAAAAACCTCATATTTTAATTTAGATTGTCGAAATTATCCTGGGCCAATTTTTTAGGATTTTGTAGAGAAACATTATTTTTTATGTATAGTTAAAACTATTGTGTTTTGGATAAGAAATTCGTTTTTTAAAGAAATACATTAATTTTTTTCCTCACATTAGTTAAAATATAAAAATATTATAAAACAAATTATGTCATTATTAAAAAAACATTTTAATTAAATATATAAAAAATTTACAAAGTGTTGACCATTTTTCTACATTCAAAACCGGTAATTTCATCATGTTTAAGTGATTAACATTAATATTAATTTTCTGGCATATGTGAGTTGAATTTTAAAACACCTAAATACACCATTATTAATGTATAATATTTATATTTTAATAAGATATAATTATTTGTTTATGAAAAATACTAGTAAAAGTGATTACAATTAATTATTCTCATTATTGTTAAATTAAAGTTAAATATGGATAAATGTTAAAATTAAGGGCCCAAATGACCTATCCACTTTTTGAAGACCCGTTTTATATCCATATTTCGTCCAAAAACAAAAAATTATATATTTTTTATAGTTTTTTATGAATTTATGGTAAGGAAATTTATACACCTAACTTGTTTTAAAAAACTCCAAGTGAGTTCTTTTCCTTCATGGTAAAAGGAAACCACCTCTACAACATCTTCACACATCTCAAAAATCACAATTTTTACCAATAATTTCCCAATAAACTTCTATGAAATACTTCTTAAATCCATGAATCATAAACATTGTTAGAATGCAATCCAATTAAGCCTTCTTCACACACTAAAAGGGGATACTATATTAATTGGTAACGTCTTCTCTTAGGTTATTTATTTTATTTTCATTATCCACCCCTTTACACTCCAATTAGTCTATTATTATATAACAAAAATAGTAACCATAATATAATAGTATGTTATTATGTAAAAATTTTTACCAACAATTACACACACCTCCAGCTAATGGGAATGAAACATATTATTTCATTGTACGGTGAACTATTACCTCCTGAAACAATGATTGATAATTATTCCATTACCACATACCATTTTGTCCATTATGAGGGAAACGAATTTTATATATGTCAGATTTTAAATTTATTATGTCATTATTCTTATTTATTCTTTTTTAAAACACAATTGTTTTAATATTAATTTTATGTTAATAAGGTTATTGTGTTTGAGGAAGTGTGGACTACCGCCCCCTCAAAGAGATATGATTTGTCCATACACCACAAGGATTTTATTAAGTATGGTTTTATTGAATATATAAGATAAATCTGAAATTATAAATCTAATATAATAATTATATATTTATATCTATACTTCTTTAATTTTCATTTTATCAACAAATATATAAATGTGAATAATATTCATGCATATATATAAACAACCATCTCCACGAACAATGTATTCCATTTCATAATTATATATTATATATATTATAATCATACGCAAATAATATATATATAAATAAATGAAATTTATATATTTTTTTACATCCTTTCTGTCATGAAATAATTTATAAATAAAATTACATAACAAATTAAGACACATGCGTATAATAAAGTGACTCTTATCCAAATTGAAACATTAATGTAAGACTGTTAAAATAGAGGTAATATAATTTCATGATAAACAAATATTTGGAATTATATATAATAATATGGTTCTTTAATAGATGTATAATAAATTTATATTAATTATACATTTGGTTTTAACATGCACGATGTGAGTCGATACACAATGTTAAGATATTTCATATCACTTTTTATTCCCTTGAGATGCATACACTGTTATCCACTCTTTCTTATTTTGATGTGTAGTAATACCCATAATTTTATTATATTTATAATATAACTAAAATTAGGGGTATTAAAAATCATTTTTATGAACATTCATTCATGTGGTTTATGTTTCAAACGTTTACAAATTAGTAAAAATGTTATGTCCCAATTTTCCTTTTTGAGTTGAATGTTTTCTTATGAACATAAACATCTTTTCGCGATGTATATATATCCATTTAACATTTTATATAATGAATGTAATTATTTTATTTATATTTTAAGCCTTATGTCATTTATGTTTCATACATGGATAGTATTATACTGTGATAATTATTTGTAGGAGTTTATTAAAGAAATCTCATAGCTTTTTTAGAATGTTTATGTTTTTACTTCCTTTGATGAATTCAAATATTACATCTCTAAAGACATTGATGAAATTCATTCTAAAATTGTTATTAATTCTTAATTCATATATTGTTACCATTTTTTTCTCTTTGGTACATTAGATAGTTAAGAAAGTGTATTTAATAATGTCCGATTATACCATCTCTTCGGTTGAAAATATATGTTCTTTCCAAACTAGGTTATTCTAAAACGTTTCAATGAATATTCTACTAGTATCCAATGATAAATGGAAAATTCATTTACCCTTTTTTTAATATTACAATGTTTTCAATGGAATATTCTTGTCTCTTTCTATATGAGTAATGTTTTGTATCATTTTTTCCATGAAAATAAATGTTCTTTTTACCTCATATGACATGTACAGATTTATCCGACATCAACCCTTTGAAGCATTATTTTTATGTTTGAAGGATATTTTTTAGAAAATAATGAAATGGTTATTTTCATGGAAAAAGGTTTTCAAAATGTTTTTAAACAACTTGTATATGTTTTAAAGTAAAAGTTTTTTCAAAATGTTATCAACATCTTTTATAAATTTTCAAGGAAAATAGTTTAAAAAAAATTATCAATATTATTTTAAATGTTTTCATGGAAAATGGATTCCAAAAAAATTTCATTATTTATTTATAAATTTTCAATATATGTCCAAGGAAAATAGTTTCCAAAACATTTTCATGAACAATTTATATTTTTTAACGTTTTTTAATGATATTATTTTCAAAAAACATTAAAGCATTCAATATTGGTTTTCAAACTAATTTCTAAGAAAATGGTTTTTAAAATTTGTTAAATATAATTAGATAATTTTATTCAAGGAAGTTGTTTTCAACTTATTTCAATAAATCTTTATTTCTTTTAATGGTATTTTCTGTGAAAATTATTATCGAATTTTTTAATGAATTAAATTTTTTTTTTCAAAGAAGACAAGATATTTTACTCAATAAATATTTTTTAAATATATTTGAAAGTAATTATCCAAATAATATGAAATATAATAATGTTACACATTCCCTTCTACAATATGATATATCAGTTCCATTAAAATCTTTTCGGGTAATGAGTTATCATTAATGGTGTGATATTTATAAAACATGTTAATCTTTCAATGGTTTTATGTTTGTGAAATCTATTTCTTTTTCTCATGATATATGATTATGAAATCCGTTTATATTTCACAATTTATCATTATCGTGAAGGGATTATTAATCTTCAAGATTTTACTATATGATAAGATAATATTACATTTTATGATACCCATTTCATTTTAGGGGTTACAATATTATTTTTTATGATCTTGGGGAACATGTATGTATGATTTCACAATGAGATGGGTGGGACCAATATCTCCCTCCAATGCATTTGGTATATATTTTTATATCATTAGAGAGACTATGATGGTCTTAATAGTAAATATTAACAAATAATATGGCCAAATGAGTGATCCATTACTACCAAGATCGTATACGGAGTGAGCTCATGCAATTAAGTTTTCTATGGGCGTGAACAATTAAAACCAATATGGTACGAGGAGTGAACGCATGCTACGAAGATGGACATGGGAGTGAACCATGAAAACCATGATGGTATGGGGAGTGTTCCCACACATCTAATATGGTCTTGGGTGTAATTCTCTGGCTAATATGTAAATCATATTATATGATTTTGTGTCTTTAATAGTCAAATGTTTTATTCCTATGTTTTGTTTACTTGATTTATATTATTTATTTCCTAATTAATTTTGTATTATCAATGACCATGCTATATTCCATGATTCATGTATATTATATTTTATATGTGGGGTATGATCTTATGTTTACATTATCATGTTCCTAATACCCATATGCTTATAATGAGGCTTACATATCACCCTTACTTACCCTTAGTGAGAATATGAGCTCACCCCTTTCTTACATTAATTTCCATAGGTTATGAGGAAAGGTTTTATATAGGAGTACTAAATTCGGAGATCATTAGGGGATATATTCTAGATATTTCACCAGGATAGAATATATTATCTTTCCTTATTTCTAAAGACAATAATCTATTAGAGTCCTCAGGAATGTTTCTCTGTAATTTACATTAAATTCATCTAAAATGATGTAATGTCCATATAAGTGAAGCCTAAATTTATATAGCTAGTATCAAAGGAAAGGTTTAGTCAACCATTTGAAACTAGGATAATAAAACACTAGTGATATCCCTAGGTATATTTCTAAGGATATATTTAGGAATGTCTTTAAGTATATGTATAAAGATGAGTTAACATTTAGGAAAATGTCTTTGAATTTTGGTAAAGGGTATAATGAGTTGTTTCTTAGTAATTCATCCCTATCTGAATACTATATGTGGATATGGCTCTAGAAAATATGTACCTAGGGTTAACAAATCTGACAAGATGTTTTGAGCCTAACTTGAGATAATGTCGTAAAAGAAAACATACCTTGAGATTTATATTGAAATAATTTATCCGTTTTGATATTTTTCATTTAATGAAACACTAAAAATAGATCATTTTATGTTACATAACTGTATCTGGATTGTGTTATATTAAAAACCATGCTAATTGTACATTATACGCAACATAAATATTGGTATACAATATACAGAAGACCAAGGTTTGCCTGCATTATATGAAATAATGACTCTCCTCAATGACTTCTTTAATATGCTGGACCATGGATTACCAATCAAAAATATATTTTTAATATATGGTTATTTAATTTAAAAATATAAAACCTTGACATTAAATTAGATTTTATGAATAATATAAACTAATTTATGAGAATATATAGTGTATGCAATATAATAAGAATTCATATATTACCAATTAATTGTAAATTACTATAAAAACTGATGGAATATAAGGGGAAATATTATTATGGTAAAATGGATTTTTTACCCTAAAAATTTGAATTATTATTTATGTATTGAAATTCACTATGTTAAACATTACGATTCCCATGAGACATTGACTTGGTGTTCCTCAGAAACATGATAGAGTTTCTATAAAACATTATTTAATAGTTATAATTATATAAACGAATTAGTTATAACATATATGTTAAAATTTAGTAATATTAATAGTTATAACTAATTTTAAAATAATTTCTTATTGGTTTTATATAAATAAGTCATATTTATAATGAATAATATAACTTTTAGTTAATCCTTTATATGTTTTAAACATATAATTTTCAAAAATGGACTTCTTTTTATATCGTTCAATGAAAAAATTAAAATAATTTTTATAGTATTTGATAAATTTAATTTGATAAAATAATATTCAAATTTAAATTTATCGTTTTGAAAATATCCTACGGTATATTTTTAGTATTTTTATGAGAAACTTCGATTTTTTATGAATAGTGAAAACTTCTATGTTTTATTTAAAAATTGTACTTTTGTTAAATAAACCAATAAATTTATTTTAAGGTAACATTATATTAATTAAAAATATATGAGTAAAATTTATTTCATTATAAACAGTTTTACATTGTAAATTAGCATAAAAAATTAAAATATTTTGATCAATTGTTTTACATAAAAAACCGTAATTTCGGCACATCTGCAGGATTAACATTTATCAAAATTTATCAGCTTCAATGAATTGGATTTAAAAAATTGATATGAAACACTGTAACATGTATATTAAATAATGTCTTCTAATCTATAATTAATTTTTAACCTAAAATATTATTACAATTATTCATGGTGATTAATGTAAAATAAACCTTAATTGCGGAATGAAACATAAAATTATGGGCTCAAATGACCTATCCAGTTGACCAACACCCATTTTCTATTCATATATCAGCCAAAATTCATCCATTATTGACAATAGATTACTTATTGTGAATTTTTTAGGTATATAATTTGTGTACATGTGACTTGTTTTAAAAAAAATTCAAGTGAGTCATTTTCCTTCCCTATAAATGTCCACCACTTTCCTCTCTTCCCCACACCTCTATAACCTCACTAGATCATCCATTCCCTTACCAATAAAAATATTATAAAACATAGATTACTCCTAGTAGACTCTCCATGGGAATAATGATATCTAAGGAAGCATTTTGGCACAAAACTAAAGGATTTACCTGATTAAGAGGCAATGCTTTTTCTCAAGTCCATTTATTGATTTTCCTTCTCCACCCTCCAACACCATTTAATATGCTATTATAAAAAAACCAATATCAAAAATATATTATTATATTTTTATGTACATGTTTCTACCTACACATACACACAGATCCATTTTATGGGAAAGAAACATAATACATCTATGTGTGACAAACTACTGACTCACGAAACAAGGATTGTTCATTTTCTTATTACCACCTACCATGGGGTCCATTTTTATAGACACAATTTTTATATATGAAATATATTAAATTTATTACTCATTTAATATTAATTATTAATTTTTACAACAAAAATCTCTTTACAATCAATTTTATGTTAATACGATAATATCATTTGAAGAAGTGTGGACTACAGCCCCCTCAAAGAAATAAAATTCGTTTATCAACCACATGGGATGTATTAAGTGTGGTTTTATTGAATATATAATAAATTTATGATATAATATATCCTATTTAATAAGTATATATATATATAATATATTTATATATATAAATTTATTGTTATTTTATTCTATCAAAATAATAATTAATCGTAAATAGCGTTCATCCATACGTACAACATTCTGTCTCCATGAACGATTTATCCCATTTCATAAATATATATTATATGGATACTTATAATAGAAATATTTTATATGGTAATGATATTTAAATCTTTTATTTAATTCTATAAATCATTATATTATGTATAAATACCAAATATAGAACAAATTAAGAAACATACGAATAGTAAAGCAAATATTACTCAAAGTGAAACCTTAACATAGGATTTCTAAATAGCATGTAATATATGGATGTAATAAAAACATGTATGTCAATATATATAATAAATATTTTATTTAAAGTATTTATAATAAATTTATATTTGTTAAACAGTTGGTTTTAATTCATATGATGAGAGTCAATACAGAAGGTAATGGGATTTTCTCTCATATTTTATTCTCATGAGATACAAGTTATATTCTCCACTGTTTCATTTTTTTGTGGATTAATTACCTACAATGATTGTATTTTATTTATATTATAAATAAAAATACTATTATTAACATATCAATTTTATTTTCTTTCACTCCTGGGGTTTTGTTTTCAAAATATACCAAAATGGTAGAAATGTTTTGGCTCAATTTTCCATCTTTGGGACTCATGTTTTTTATACACCTAAAATATTTTTTGATATGTATATACATCCATTTTATATGTTTTATCAAAAATCATATTATTATTATTGTATTTTCATCTTTATGTAATTTCATTTTCTTACTTGGATATTATGATCCCCTATTACCAAGTTATAAGTGTTTATTGAGACTATCTCGTGACTATTTGAGATGGTTTACAATAATGCTTCAATTGATGAATTATTAAACTCTATCTATTAATAAATTAATGAATTTTCATAAACTCTAATTATTCATTAATTACTAATGTATTGTTACATTTTTTTACTATTTTTTCTATAATATAGTTAAGATGGTGTTTTTTGAATGTCCGACTTTACTCTCTCTTCGTTCAGAAATCAATGTTATTTAAAAACCATGTTTTCTAAAAAGAATTTCCAAGAACATTATACTAATATCCTACAGTCAATAAAAGAAAATGTTACCATTTTTTGTTTTAACAATTTATTCAATGGAATGTTCTAGTCACTTTCCAAACAAGGCAATTTTATAGCCTTTTTTGTAGTGAAAATGAAAAATTCAATCCTCAAACTACATTTACAGATTTATCTATGATCAGTACTTTGAAGATTTATTGTCATGTATAGAGATTATTTTTTAGAATATATTTTTGACGGATAATTTAAAATAAAATGTTTTTCTAAATGTTTTCAAATATCTTTTATAATTTTCTGAAAATTGAATTTTAAAATGTTTTCAAGCTTCATTTTTATGTTTTCAATAAAAATGGTTTTCAAAAAATTTTCTAGATTTATTTATAAATTATCCAAATATTTTCAAGGAAAACATTATTCTATAAAATTTCAAGCACTATTTATGAATTCTCAATGTATTTCCAATAAAATTATTTTCAAAACATTTTTAAACATTCCTTATATGTTTTCAAAGTTTTTTTAAAGAATATGGTTTTTTAAATGCATTGAATAATTTTTTATTAGTTTTCAATGAAAAAGGATTTTAAATAATTTCATGTATTATTTATATGATCAAATTCTAATTTTATTTAAAGTGATTATCAATTGGTTTTATGAATTAAAAATATTTTTTCAAGTAATAGAGGATATTTTCTTCATGAAATATTATTGAAAAATATTTCAAAATTATTCTCCATCTACGATTACATAAATTGATGTTAATCATTACATTTTCGGAAATGAACTAAATTTTCCATTGATATCCTTTCTATGAGTGGGTTATTCTTAATGTCCTTGTCTTTATGAGACCCATTTTTATTTCACCGGTTTTACGCTTATGAAATCCATTTCTCATTGATGGCTTATATTTTTATAAAAAAAAATTCTGTATAACTAGTTATGATTATAATGAAATGATTATGAAACCTGGTTCTTTTTACATATTTTTAGACAAAATAAAATGATTATAATACCCATTTAATTTCATGGGTTATGATATTATTTTTTATGAACAATCGGAACATTTATGTACGATTTAACTATTGAGACAGATGAAACTTATATCTTTATATAATGCATTGAGTAATGATTAATATCTCTTGAGATATCCTTACCTTGATTTTGGAGTAATCCTTAACAACTATTATTTATATTGGATTGAACCATTACTACCATGATGGAATGAGTAGTCAACTCATGCTACTAAGATGGCCATGGGAGTGAACAAAGTCAACCATCATTGTGTGAGGAGTGAACTCATGCTATAAAGATATCCATGGGAGTAAAAATGACTACCATGATGGTATGAGCAGTGAACCCATACTACTAAGATGGTCTTGGCAGCAAGGCCATGCCAAATATGGAAATAATATTACATACTACTTTTCTTCCATAATCACATGTTTTATTCCTATATTATGATTTCATGTTTTATGATAATTATTTCCTTATGATTCATGTCTTATGAACTAGCACGGTTTATGACATGATCCATGCATATGATCTTTGATTTGATGCGTATGATCTAATACTTTTTTTATCTTGTTCTCTTACCCTTATTCTCTTAAATATTCTTACAAATATCGCTTATTTACCATTAATAAGTATTTTATGTCATGAATTTCTTATGTTTATTTCCACAAGTAATAAATAATGGTTGTATGCTGGAGTACTAGAGGTGGAGGACATTATGGTATATGATGATGATATCTTAGTAGGATAGAATAATTTGTATCCATGCTTCCAAATTCACTAATCTTTTTTGGTCCTCACGCATGTATTTTCCTAATTTTCAGAATATTTATATAAAATAATGTAATATCATGGAATGTTAACCCAAGGTTACTATAGTATAAAACAAATAACACATTCTATTCAAATAACATGATAAGGATTTAACAATTTAGAAAGATAAAAAACTTAAAAGCATTCCATTTAATAAATATTCTGAAAAAGAAAATAATACATAGAATTTTTCATTGTGAAAATCCAATGGATAATAATTGAATTGAATTATAAATGAAGGAAATGCATTAATATTGTCGGTCATGTTTCCAAAACAAGAAAAAATATACCATTGTGATTTAATCTTAATATAGTTTAAACTACTCTGATCAGGAATATGGATTCATTTAATGAGATTATTGATGCATCTAGAAAATATCCATTACTAGGTCCCACCCATGTCATCCAATCTAAACCATTCCTCAAATATCAAATAATCAATTTAACAAGATATTTTTAAATCAATATATCCCATATCAGTTTGAAATATTTGAGTCAGAAGACACATAAAAGTACACAATTATAAAATCAAACATTTAATATCAAGAATATTATTCTAATAAGTATATGATATTTAAAAGGTTATGTATACCACAAATCATTAATAAGTGGAGAATAACACATATCTCAAAAAATAAAAGTGATACTAGAAAAACCCTTACATTACGCTAACAATAGATGAACACGAATTAACATTCTATATAATCATTTTAAGACTGTTACTAACATAAAAATGAATAATATTTATATTTATTATGTTATATATGATCACATTATAATATATTATTAATCATTTTTAAAATTCTTCAATTATTTTCAGTATTTCCAGTGTTAATTGTCTAGTTTCGTGAGGATGTTTTGACTTGTTATTATCTTTTCCATTTAATGATATCATGGTTTCATAATCTCTAAAATATAAAAAATTATTAAAAAATTATGTATATTTTGTATATATATTTTTATAATAATCCATATAATGTAGATATAAGAAATGAAATTCTCTATTCATGAAGACGGTAGGTCGTACGTAAGCATAAATACTACCTTCATTTATTTTTTTATAGATATAGAATGAAAATTAAGTGATGTATATGTATATTAAAATAAAAATATAATATTTATGTCATGAATATGGCATATTTTTATTAAAACCATGCTATATCTGTTCCATGTATAGTGTAAATTAATATCTCCCCTTTGAGGATGCAGTAATCCATAATTCAACAATCAATGTTGTTATATTTATACAAAATATAAAGAGTAGGGGTGTGTGTTATAAAAGAACAAAATAAGTAAAAAATAAATTATAAAAATCCTATATAAAAAATATAAACATATTCTTTATCATAATTCCCAACCATTCAATTACGTGATGTAAAAATAGACATTCATCTCTTTCTGAGACGGTAGTTCTCCATACACAAAAAGAGTATATCTGTTACAAATTAGACGGAATTGAGTGTAAATGTAGGTATAAAACATAATATGAAAATATATCATTATATCTTCAATATTTGGTAATTAGATAGAAATTAAATAATATGGAATAAATTAGTTATGAAACAAATAAAACTAAAGTGAACATTAATAAACATTACATCCTTTTTGGCTAACTACGTTTTCTTTATAGAAAAAAGACATACTTTGGGTATTTCTATTTTCCAAGGAAGGATTCATGAATTGGTGGAGTGAGTTTTTTTAGGTAGGCTTTTCTCGATCTATATGGCTCATGTTGGTGTGACGATGTGAGGAAGGAGGTTCTCTTTTTAATTAGGGTGAGGTTATCTTTCTGAAATCCTCAAAATATTAAAATATAATAAGCCTATTATAGATACAAAAAATGATCAAATGGAATATGAATGAATAGTTTAAGACATTTTATATCACATCGTATCCCATTTGTGTTTGAATAACATTTTTTGTGATTTTAAAATAATCTAATAATATATTAATTCTAAATAATAACTTTATTGTCAAATTGGATTCTATTCTATTAATTTGTCTTTAAATACGACTAGAAAATCTATTATCTTGACTATAATGATTTCTTAAGATTCTAATATATCCTATATATGTATAAATGTTATCATAAACTTAAATATTCATAAAATCAGAAAAATTAATACTTTTAATGTCAATGGTGTTAGTTCTATGTTATTTAAATAAATAGATTTTTAGAATTGAAAATAATATTAATGTCATTTGATAATTTCTATGAATTAAAAATAAAAGTTCTTTATGAAAATAATTCCATTAATATTAAATTAAAAATTTATTTTCTTTCATAACATGTTTTTTTACTCTACTTGAAAACATAAATTACATTAAATAAAATTATTGTTACATTTTCTAACTAACTTTCATTTCTGTAGTGTATTAGTAATTATAAATGAAAAGTATACATTAAACAACAAAAATTAAATAATTAAGTGATAATGGATTAATAAACATAATCAATAAATTTTATTCATGTTTTGGTCACATTTTTACCATAATCATATGACTTTAAGAATTTTTTTACCTCTTTCACTTCGACCAGAAAACAAGTATTTTTATTGCATAAGGGTTAATATAGTTACAACAAGAATCTAGAAGAACCATAAATGATACATTTATTATAGTTTATAAACTATCAAAATAAAATTTCCAAAATTTATATTTTTATGAATTTTATTTCATTTAATTAAATATCATTTATTATAAAATATCATTAGTGTCAAATTTGAAAAAATTAATTACATGAATTATTAAAAATATTATAACAAGAAGATAAATTTAAAAAAACCTGAAATATTTTATAATATGTATGTTTAATCTCTAAAATTATTTCATGACATTAATTATGTCAATTATTATTTATTTTATAAAATTTATTGACATTTATCTGATATTTCAATTATTTAAAAAATTAATACATCATCATTATGTCATGTATATATAAACAAATCACCACTATGTAGATAATTATTTTATATTTAAAATTATTATTTATATTAAAAAATTTCCCTTATATTATTCCTTATTAAAATATTAATCTTATTGAAAACTAAAGTGTTACAAAATTGTCTTCAGATTGAATAAAATATAATAAATTGATTAATGTCATTAATGTGGCTCCATGTTATCCTAAAATTGACTCAGGTATTATTATGGTAAAAAACCTCATAAAATAAAATTATAAAATTTGTTAGATTAATTTAATAATTCTTATAATATTATCTTTTACTTTAATTAATAGAATTTCCCTTAAATGATATAACTAATTATAATCATGTCCACTAATAATTATTTTTCAATTATATTTAATAATATTAGAACAAAAATTTCCTACTTATTATGATAATTTATTGCATTTTTTGGAATTAAATAACCATAAGTAGGGAAATTAATTTCAATTATAATCTCACAGATGGGATAACAAGGCGAGTTAACATACAAACAGTCAAATGTTTTCTATGTTATTATATCTAAATGTAATGTGATATTGGTAAAAAAACCAAATATTTTTTACGTGATAAATAATTGTTCAAATTAGATTTTAAATCTAAATAGAAACATAGTTCAACTATTTAAATAATTTATATAAAATTGATGTTTTTAACAAAAGATGAATTATTTTTCATTATTCATCAAATAAATGTAACTTCTCAGAAAAATACCAAAAATTAAACTAAAGAAAATTTCTATATTCAACATAATAACATGATGTTTATTATTTCAAATAAAGTATATAAAAGTGTCGAAAAATGGATATAAAATAGGTTTAACATTAAAAGGATGTAAAATCACCTTTAAAAAATATATGGTTTTAATTCGTAAAATTTTATTCATTATTATATTATTCATATAAAATAATTAATATGAATGTAAAAACATATATATATAAATAATATATTTAAATAATATATTTTTTTCATACTATTCATGCCGCCAAATTTAACAGCCAGTGTTAAAATTATAATATTTAATAGTCTATCACGATTTATTTAAGCCTGGTATTTCTTGAAATGTAAGATATTAAATTTTAAAAGAAAACATACCATATGTTTTTATTTGGTTACACCTGGATGGATGAATTATTATTCCCCTTGAGGTGAATCTAATATATTAATACCTATGAGGTAACACCAAATCTATCATTTTTTATGATACACATTGAGGTATATTGGAGAGGTCGATAAGTACACCCTTAGAGGAGGATCAAAGAGGTATGTCCCTGTGAGGTTGAACGTAAGTTTACCATTGGTATAGATTCCCATTGAGGTAGATCCTAGAGGTTGATCATAATTCTCTTTGAGTTGGATTTTGGTGGTATGTCCATAGGAGGGATCACCTAATTTTACCATTGTTGAGATCTCCTTGAGGTAGACCCAAGGGGTTGATTCCAGTGGCCCTTAAAATGGATCTGGGAGGTATTTCCATTTGAGGTAGCACCAAGGATTACCTTTGGTTGGTATTCCAATAATAGAAAACCAATAGGGTTGATCAAAACACCCACTGAGGTAGATAAGGGGGTACAACCCTAGTAGGGATCACCTAGGTTCACCATTGGTATATAAAACCTATGAGGAAACACAGATTGGTGGATAAAAATACCCCTAGAGGTAGATCGGGGTGGAAAATCACTGTAAGGGAGAACATATTTTTTGTGTCGGTCAGGATTGATCCTCCAAGTGGTGTACTATGTAAAATGGTTAGAATAAATTGATCAAAATCAAAATAGTTTTATCCATTAATTTTAAGATGTGTTATAGGACTAATCCATGACTTTTAAATCCAGTTAGTAAGAAAACTTTTGTTACGAAAGGAGAATCGAAGAAGTGTTGTTTGTGAATTACATATTTAATCTTATATTCCCAATAGGATCTATCTTCTTTGGAAATGTGGGGGGCTCACTCATTGAGATGCATGGGGTATCCCATTCAATATGAGTTGAATATATGTGGGGGTCATCCCATTACACTCATAAAAAAATCATCCAATACATATTTTACATGGTTAGAATATAGTTTTACAGAATGTGATGATGTAGATTCCTAGTTTTTTTTATAATAATTTTAACAACATCCATAGATATTTCCAAAACCTAGCACTAAGATGGAATTCGATTCTGAGGCTTGGTTTTCTTAGAATTATTATTTTGTAAATATTAAAAAAAAATTATACTTCTCAAGAAATATTTCTCAAATTAAAAGAAGTAACTCTTAAATATTTGGTTAGATAATAAATTTTAAAACATTTTTGAGTCTGAAATGTAATTTTCATCCTAGTTATGTACTAAAATAGCTTGGTGCGATGCATTCATGTATCTTGCACACATTTAATTAATATAGTTGGTTAATTAATTATATTTATTAACTCATTGATTATTTTTACAGAACCGAAATATTTAAAAGCTAACCAATTTTCCAAATCATCCATTGGTAGCTACATAAAACCTATCAGGATTTTAGTTCTTCATCTTCAACCTTCTTTTGGACGATCATATGAGATAATGACAAACCTCATGATTTAAGAATATTGGAGCACAATAATCACAAAGGATTCCACCAATAACTGTTGAGTGTGGTGTTTGATGATGAATGACCCAATATCTATTTAAGACTCTTCAAAAAATGTAGTACACAAATTTTTATTAAATTTATTATGTTGAATAACCCTTTGTATGGACAAAACCAATTTCTGAAATTAGCATGCACCGATGTACAAGTTTAATTGAATATAATTTAGTTTTCAAACCTAGGATATACTTATTCTTTATCATTTTATATGAAAACGTTTTAATTTTTGATAATATGTTATTTTTGTTCCTTTGTACCTCAATTACTTCACGTTCTTAATGTGCTTTGACCTGATGTCCTATTTTGACAATGCCTAGCGGTACTGAGACTAATCAGATCCAATAAATGAAGAAAAAATCATGTTTAAGGCATTCATATAAAAATCATACATAGATCAATGTTTTTATAGGGTTTAGGTTACAAATTTGGGGATATTATTTCTTAATCAAAGATTCAAGATGGCATATTTGGATTCCGTGCATAGGGAGAACCCCAACGGGAAGACAAAATCCAATTCATAGGAAACGACGACCAGAAACAACCAACACCAACTAGATAAACCATTTTTTGGAAGAAATGAAGAATGAAATTGAAATTAGAATACTGGATCTTTCATGCATATCATGAGTTTGAGATTCAAGAAAAATCTTGACAATGAAGAATATAGTAAAAAAAAACACACTAATGTCTTGACAAAGCAATATTTTCTAGGGTATAATTTATTTATAAGTATCACACAATAAGTGGGATCCACACATACCATGTTTTCTGATGCAGGATAACTCAGCATGTACTATGAGACAACATGGTAAAGTAAACAACTAGCCACACCATGTACTGATGTACATGGACACAAAAGAGATACATAAACTTTTATTGGATACCCAGATACAACTAAGAACACAGGCATGACCACTAGTGGAATTGGAACTCTTTGTGTATCCAATAAACTCTATGTATCCCTATATTGTAGGTCATCCATATAATTTTACGGAGACAATCAGGTGATTGATCATGACTACATGCCTTTTCAGTCCCCTCAACTACTGTGTACCCCTAGTTTTCTTTTAAGGAAACATAAATCTATCATATATCCTTCCTTTGGACTCCAATTTTGGTTCATGAGTATCCCATATAAGGGTTTATCTATTTAGAACATGAGGTTTCCATTGATTGTAAATTTTGGGATATGAGCTGAGATGTTCTAGGCATGGTGGATGTTTAGATAATGATAACAATGATCATACTGGATATCCATATTCATTCTGAGTGGAACCCACCAACTAGGCTGGCCAAGGGTCCTTGAAGAATATAGTGGAACCCTACATGTAGGATAGAAATGGGTTCTCTATAGAATCATAGAGTTGAACCATCCATATTGTTTGGGCATGGGTCCTAAATCATTAGAGTGTAACCATCATGTAGGCAAGGGGAATGGGTCCTCAATCGACTTTTAGAGTCGATGCCTCTAGCTGGGCTTGAATGAATCCTCTACCATCTATGTAAAATCCTACTACTGGGTAGGGAATGGGTCCCCCATCGACTATTAGAGTGGATAACTCATTTTGGAAAATGGTATGAGTCGTTTATCTAGCCACTGAGTGGAACCCTCCTATTATACCTTGGCTTGGGTCATCTACCTAGGGATTGTGGGCCCTTATCTATGTAGCATATTATTCAGGCATGGATTAACTGTGATTATATCTATAGTGAAAAAATGTCAGAAGTTTGGCATTATTGTTGGTATTATTGAACTATTTGAGACTCTTTTCCTCAGAGGATCTTTGAGATGGATATCCCCTTTCCCTATTGTTTGGTCTTTTTATGCTGATCATATATATAAACATTTACATTTACTTAATTGGATTTGGTTACACCCATGATATGGTTTTTATTGAAACATATGTTATGACACATTCTTTCAGGGTTTAGATTCTCATGGTTTGATGTGTTTACATTCATGATACAGGTGGAAGATTCTCAACATGCAGTATATCTACCCACCATATTGAGCCCTTGATTTTTAGACAAGGATGTTATTTCTATTTATTTTGTTTTATTTTCCTCCTATTTAGTAAATACTATTTTTTTTATTCCTATTTAATCTCCCAATATGCCCCCATACAAATTTTGGTGCATCCTACTAGGTATATATATATTCAACCCTACATATAATTTTCCTACAAATGTCATGTCTTTCAAAGACGATGGACAAGTCAGAAGTGAATTCAGAGGACCATAGATATACTGGGTGTTTTGTACCACATATGGTGTTTATATCATGAAGGTCATTTTTTGGTCTATCTCAATATTTTCTTTTATTGTTTTTTATGCTGGGATATATTTCTGATAGGAATTTATTTTCCCCTCTACTTTTTAGTTTTCACATTCGTATAATTGTACACCTTAGTGTTTTATCATAAATGGTATAATTTCTTATTTTTTATTCTATTTTTAATAATTATTCCTCTATAATTATTAATTGAGATGTTCATGTGTTTTTATATATGTTCATTAGGAAAATAACCCTCATTTGGGATATACATTTTGACGCTTGTCACCACCCCTAGCCTATAGAGGTGGGCTTGGTGTGGTTGTATATCGAGCACTTGTTAGGATTAAGTCATAAAAATTTTGTTATAAGAGTACTGAATTACATTATACAAGACTTGGCGTATTCCCAGTATGATTATTTGTTTAGTATCAGCGAATCATGGTCAATGTGTCCTGAGTGCGTCACTCAATCCATGTAATTTAGTGATGGTATGGGTAGTCAATTTATCCATTCACTAGGACATTGTCTACAATCATGTCAAATTAGTATAATAAGAAATTGGTTGTAGAAATTAATGGTACATACATTGTATTGGATTTAGTATTTAAAAGTCCTTATTGAGTCATATCCCAATTGTATATATATATATATATATATATATTCTCATCAGGGCGTGGTATGTATTGATAACTTTTATCATGCCTCTATGTTGATATATACCTAGGATAGAATATTTGTATTGTTATGAGGATTCGGTGAGTGGATAGGCCTCAATTCAGGTTCCAACTCATGTGATTATTCCTCTAATAGGGGAGGTAGTAGCAAGCATGACCTCTCAAGCATAAAATATTCTATGTTGAGTTAGTAGAGGATAAACGTTCTATTAGCTCACTCTATTATCCCCAATTCTATTATCTAATGATGTTTTGTGGTGATCCCAATCCATAGGCCATAAGTGGTGGATAGAGTTTGTGGTATATGTTATCAAGAACCTCAGAACAATAAAAATTAGGTGGTTTGACTAGAATCTCACCTTTTTGATGGATTAGTAAGGCCCTGGGGACTCTTCTTATGCAGATGCACGATGAGTAAAATCTCTAAAGGCCTGAATTATAGAAGTTGTTATGTGAGGATTAATACCCCTCCTAGTTGCGATAATTTATGATTTTGGATATTATAGATTTTCAACAAGGTGTTATGATAATATCTAAGTATGTTGTGAGGCTCACACCCCTTATCTGGTACTCTAAAACATGATTTTTTGTGGATACTTTTGAGCATGGAAGGTACAGAAGGGACTCTACAGAGGTATACTGCATTGTAGTTCCCTTGGAAACTCCCACCTATTATGGTGTATCAGAGAGTGATCTAGTGAAATATGGATATATATTATAGGGATACCAAGTATCTTGAGCTAGAATTGTGCTTCATAGAGCCGAGTCATCTACAGCAAGAATGCACCATTCGGTGTGAACTCAGTGCATGGGATCTTATCATGATCAAACATTAGATGCATGGTCATGCAGTATATAGACAAAACTAACTATTAAGTAATCCTGGATAGGGGCGATTCATTTTTATGATTGGTGAGGTCATATATTGAATGAATTCCCAACCAGATATAATAAAGATCAGAGGTAAATATCAAATTAATCACCATAAAAGAAACAATTCAGTGATTCATGACCTCCCAATATAGGGGATGGAGGACCATAGGGATGTAGAGCTAGTTTAGGAGGATGATGAGATTTGGGTGTTGGATGACATAGTGAGATCTATCAACCACTACCTTTAGGCAGCCCATGTCAGGGTTAAGGAGCTATTGGTCGTTGTCATGGATAGCTGCTAGATTTGGATGATTATGTACCCACAACATATGAGATGATCAGAAATATGAGTTGTTTATTTTCAACTATTAATACAGTATTAGTAAGAATAGGTGATTGGAATTACTTCATCTCTATACTACAGGTGTGATATCAAGACCACCGAGTTGAGGTGCTATCCTAGCAGATTCAACTTGAGGTTACAACATGGAATTCTTCTTCTATATCATTTATCACTCAGTAGTGTGAGAAATATTTTTATAGATAGTGGTTCATGTGGGAACTTATGGATTTCATAATGTAACCCCATGAGAACATACTATGTAATAATTAGATTCCCATGTTCCAATCCTAGATTAACTGTCATCATAAATCAGTCTAATTCCTTCACACTATTGGTATAAGATTCACCTCTATGGGAGAGATAGATATCAGGGTGGGACAAGTGGATTCTAAAGGCAGGAGGCTACATAAAATCGCCCATAATTTGATGATTATATCCCTTGGGGTATCATGAACATCAAGTAAATTGATTCCTTCAATTGCCGAGAATTATATGCATATATTGCCTGAAGATGTTTTGGGACTACCTTAAGGTATGAGATGTATTTTTTTTCATCGACTAACATTCCAAAACCACTCTGATATCATCTACAAAAAATAAAATGGTATCAAATGAGCTCTAATGGCTTCAGTATAAAATGGAGGACATTTGAGAGATGTTTTTTATAAGGCCCAGTGTGTCCCCCTTTGATTATCTAGAATTTTTCAGAATAAGGGAAATGAAATCTTCCTACATTACATGGATTATTTTCCCCAAAACTGGGAAATTATAAAGAATAAGTAACCCTATCCAAGGATTTACAACATTTATGACTAGTTGCGGGGCACAAGATATTTCTCAATGATTAATCTCTGGTCCAGCTACCACTAGTTCTGGGTTCGCACGAATTGTATTCCAAATCCATCATTTTGATGCCACTAATGGAACTATGAGTTCATGATGATTCCCTTTTGTGTGATGAATGTCCTCGCCACATGTATGGATTTTATGAATCTAGTCTCACTTTGTTACATCAACCAGTTTTGGGTTGTATTAATAGAAAACATTCTTATCAACTATAAATAATAGCAGGATCATGTAGAGGAGTTGAGGATGGCTCCATATTATCTCCCAAAGTACCACATTTATGGGAAGATATTTATGTTCCAGTTATGGATTAAAGAAGTTACCTTTGTAATTAATGTATTATCTAGCACGATCCATCAACCTATTAATGAATGACATAGTTATTACATGGGTCCCACCTAAGATTTTGTCAACGGTCTGTAGTATTCAAGGTTTGGAAGTGTACTATGGGATGTTTCTGGAAGACTTATCTTAGATTTCTACCCCTTGACCAGCCAGACTAACAAAGAAAATCCTTTTAAATAAGATGAGAAGTACTAGTGGTACTTATAGAATTTATGGAATAGGATTATGTATGATCTTATGTTGAGACTACCGGGGAAATGTATGGAATTCATAAATTATTGTGATGCCTTGGAAGACATGATTGGATTCATGTTGGTGCAGCAATAAGTAGTTATTACATATAGACCAAGGTAGTTGAGAAACCATGAGATAAACTATGTGACCCATGACGTAGATATAACAACGGTAGTATTTTCCCTAAAGATGTGGAGTACATAACTTCTAGTGGATCACTTTTCTGGTTTATGTAGACTATCATATTTTCATTTAAAACGTCACAAAGAGAGACTTGAACCAGAGACAGTGTTACTGGTTGGTGTTCATGTATGACTCTGAATTTGATATTGTAATTTCTCTAGGGAAGGGATATGTAGTAGTATATTTTTGAGCAATAAGTCATAGGTGCGGTCACTGTAGGAGGATTCATTTCACTTCCTATCTTTCTGATGATACTAGTGGTAGAGGAGGGTTCATCCTTTCTTCATTTGATGATGTTGAATCCTCTACTTCATGAGTGTGTCAGAATGTCCCATCCGAGATACATTGATAGAGAGGTATTTTGTGACCATATATACATAAGGTATTCACCAGACATAAATTAAAAATAGGGAATAATTGATTCTCTTTTCAAGGATGGATGGTGGATCTAGACAAGATGTAATATGAGGTGATTTGATAATTCCACAATTCCCCAATGTTTGTATGTACCGTTGGGAGAAATAAATTTAGATACCTCCAATTTTAGTTTTGGAGGTTCAGAGAGAGAACAATTATTTCTACGTTCATATCTCTATGTGTCATCTATTCGCAAGTTATGTCATATCACCATATTCTATTATGTTATTTAGATATCCTTGAGAGCCTATAGTAGAAGTTGGATAGAATATCCATGTACTTTTTTACATGGTTTCCATGGATAGAGAAGGGCCATGATGCTATCTGGGCAATCTCAAAATGGATAAATATGTTGGCACACTTCCTGGTTATAATGGAGTATATTTTTGTTGAGTGTTTTGGGAAGTTGATTATATAGGATATTTTTCACCTTCACGAGGTTCCCTCAATGATTATCACCCATCATGTTGTGTGGTTCACATCACAATTGTGAATAAGACTACATGATGAATTTATGACCTAGATGTGTATGTGTATATCCATTCACCCCCAAAAAGACGTGTAGATTGAGTGTAAAATCGATGTTCTAAATGATATGTTGATGACTTTAATGTTAGAGTTTGGTTGAGTTGGGTGGATCCGTTATCATGGGTAGAGTTTTCATATCAAAAAAACTACCACTCTACTATTGGCATGGAACCTTTTGAGGACCTATAATATAGACCCTATATGTGACCACTATAATGGATATATATCAAAATGGCATCTCATGTGGATCCAAAGATGGTGAAACTAGTGATGGAGATGGTATAGTCCATCATTGAGTGTGTAAAGAAGAACCGAGGTAGACAAAAATATTACCCACATCACCATACTTGGCCCTTAGAGTTCCATCAAGGAGATCATGTATTCTAGATAGTATCCCCATGATGAGTAATGTGAAGTTTTTTCCAGGGAGGCATGTTATCCCTAAGTATTATTTGATCCTTCAAGATCATGATGTGTTTTGTTGAGGTTTCTTACCACCTCACTACCACTATAGTTGGAGAATGTGCACTATGTTTTCCATGTTTCCTAGATGAGGGGATGCGTCTGTGACCCCATTCACAATATCAATTTGTGTATATAAACATAGAGGATAGAGACCCATTTTAGATCACATGTTGGTGATCAAGTATCTATAGGAGGAGACTCTTCATGGAAAGACCAACCCCTTGGTTCACATCTTGTGGCTGCACAAGAACAAGAAAGAGAGCTACTGGAAGTGGGATAACCAAATGTGGGCTTAGTACCTTGAGTTGTTTGTTTAGTTTCACATTTATGGGATGAAAATATTGATGGATTGAATGATTAATACACCTTCTTTCTTTGTAGGGCTTTTATATGTTTTCACATATATTTCTAGAGCCATTAACTATATTGGTGTGCGATTCTGAGGCATAGTGTGCCTGGAATTAATTTTATTAAATTATTAACTATATTTTATATTATGTAGATATATTTTCTTAAATAAATTTAATAACTATTTAATGTAATCTTGGATCATAAATCCAAGACCACGGTTTAGTCAGGATTGTAATATTTACCCATTTCATGACTTAAAATAGGTCAGCATATCGTATTTTGAGATCTCAACCTTTTGTGGTACATTTAGTTTGTTGATTAATTTAATTAATATATTAATTCAACATAAATATTTTTTTTATAAATTAAAATATATGTGGTGAATCATATAGGGTTAACAACATAAACCCTATGAGGATTCCATAGTATATCATACCTCTATCCATTGCCAAATGATATTATATGATGATAGATCTCATGATCAGAGAAGATCAGAGTGTAGAAAATATAATGAATCACCTAAATAATTATTGAGAACATTATTAAATAATGGATAATCTAATATACATATACGACTCATAATACTATGTATTATTATTCCATTTTTTTAATTGATTGAGAAGAATCATCATTTCCCTGATATGCACCAATTTTTAAACAATGCATGGGCTCATGAATCAGTTAAATTGATTATTATAATATTTCCTTAGATTGTATATCTTATTTCTTGTTCTTTCTCCATGAATTCATGGAAAATTTCTATAATTTTATTTCCATTCCATCATAATGGATTTTTTTGTTTAGTGGTTGGAAACTGCTGTCTCGGTTGGAAATTGTTTGGTGATAATGAGATGATCAGACACCTAGGATCATAAATAATTCACGTGAGAGGGATATATTGAAGAAATACTGATAGATCAATGTTTTTTGTGGGTTTTAATAGATTTATTCGTGGTTTAAAATTCCGAATCGATGAATGTGGGTGGCTTAGTTGCATTTGGCATATACATAAAACAACAATGGGACAATAGAATAAAATTTCAAGGAAACAACATCCAGAAATAACTGTGGGTAACTAGAAATACCATTACTCATAATTAACTAGGGATAAATTAATGGTGGAAGAAAATATTTTTAATCTGCAATGTGGATATCATATTATAAAAAAATCCCGACTACATGTTCTATAGTTCAATGAGCACATCGAATTTCATGACCTTACTAAGACAGCTAGGTTTTCAGCATTTTATAAGTATCACACATCGTGTGGGATCAGCACAATCCATGGGATCTCAAGATTTTATAGTCATAATTTAATCCTGTAGTACATGAGAAAATGAACGGTCATACATATCTTGTACAAAAGTACATGGGCACGTGATGGATACACATGCATGACATAGACACATAGACACAATCCCTAACACGATGGGGACCCCGCGTGGCATGGGCATCCCATTTATATCACCTACACTCCATATAACCCTAATCATTCGGAAATATTTGTAACACTATCGAAATGGATATGTGATTCAGTGATACCACATATTTTGTAGGTCACATCACATGCTACGTACCCTAGGTTCCTTTTTAAAAAACATAAATATCACATATCTTCTTCATTTGGACTCATATTTTGTCCCACAAGTATCATATCTTGAGAGTTCTTAAAATAGGACATGATGCATACCTTAGTTTTTGATTCTGGGATACAATGTCAGATGTTATGGTCATATAACTTGTTTAGGAGGCTCTCAAGGATGATAGTGATCATGCAGGATCAAAAAGGTAATTATGATTGGAACTCTCACGATAGGCTGGGCATGTGTCCTTGATGACTAGAGTGGAACCCTATAGCTAGGATGGGCATGGGTCCTCTAAAAAAACCATAGTGCAACTCAAAAACTATGTTGGGTATGGGTCCTCTACTGTAAGAGTGGGAAACTCCTTCTATCATAAGGAATGGTTCCCCTAGAGACTCCTAGGGTGGAACCCTCAACCTGGGTTGTGCTTGGATCCTCTACCATTAGAGTGGAATCCTCCCTATAAGAATGGGATGTTTCCTCCATCAAATATTAGACTGAAATACTTATATTGTAACTTTTCTTGTCTCATCTATCTATCCATTGAGTGGTACCCTCCTATTGTACTAATTCATGGGTCATCTACCTATAGATTATGGCCCCACAACTGTGAGAAACAATGATGATGCATGGCTTCAGTTGTATGGTTTATTTTGCAAATACTTAGCCAATGGAGAGAATCGTTACTAGATTTTTGAAACTATATATGGATCTTTTCATAGGATGAACTATGTGATAGGGATCCCCTTTCACTCTCATTTGGACTTCTCTGACTGAGGATATATATTTACATATGTATCCATAAAATTGGATTTAGTTACTCTTGATCTGTGGGTTGTGAATCATGCTGGATTTACCATTTGGTATCCATATTTATCAACTCATGTTTGAATGATGTTATTCTCCCCCTATGGGTGGAAGAGAATCGATGTGTAGTCCATCATCACAATGTGTTTATCCCCATGTGCTTGTACAAGGTTATTAAATATCATTCTTTTGGTTGAGCTACATCTTCTTTACAATTAACATCATTATAAACTTGTTTTTTCTCATATATCCCCCACATTAATTTTTTGGTCATCCTACAATAATTGTACATAATAACCCTATATGGTATTTTCCAACACATTTTCTTTCCTATGTTGATTATGGATAAGTTTTCTAGGACATTAGATTATATAAGAGATACGGGGTGCTATGGACCATGTATAGTTGTCGTAGCATTGAGATATGGATTTGGGCTCTCTTAGATGTATACATTCCCTTTTTTTATAAATTTCTGGAAAATTACTTTTTGGGTGTGTATTTATTCTATTTAATTTTTAGTTTACATTTTCATACACATATACACTCTAGATTTATTGTATACCTGGTTTACTTTCTAGCTATTGAATCTTTTAATTATTATTCATCTTTACTTCTTCATTATGATGGGCGAGCATGTGCATACATGTAAATTAGGATATTTACTCTCATATATTATATGAATTTTGGTTCATTTATCCTCATCGTGGCCTATGGAGGAGGGATTGGTGTAGTTGAGGCTACAACAACAAATAGGATTGATTCATTATTATAAAGGAAATTTTTATTAAATTTAAAAGTATATGACACGGACTTGGATCTGGGAATTTTTACATAATTCATCACTGATATTGGTGGAATCACTCATCATCCCAGGGACATACATAACATCCAATTAGGATTATTTTGGTGGGGCATGGTGATTTAACTACCATGGTATAATGATAGGAGGAGTTGTTAGTCACAACGTCCACATTAGAGTCCTTATATTAAAAAACAATAGGATTTATAGTACCCATTATCAGAACTATTAGGTAGTTTTAAGTCTTAATACACACATGGGATGGAGTTGAAGGACATTAATGTGGGTGTCACTGGTAACATGGGGATTTGAGGTGCATTTGAACTAGTTTTGGATAGGTGTTGGGGCCCTTAGAACTCAACTGACTCAATGAAGTGCTTGAAGAAGGGATCCCTATGGATAATCCTATAAGAGGTTCTTCATGATAATTATATGATCATAATAGTGTTTTATTAGATGAATGGGTACCACATGGATGTTATAGGAATCATTAAGGACTACAATTCAGGAAACAGGGTGGCCCTACCTTAGAAGGAGGCCCTAAAGCAAGAGAATAGTTATTCATGAAGGATGAATGAGTCATGAATCCTCTAGTTAAACAATGGGTATGATTACTTTATGAATGCCATAAAACATTGTTTATGGTTTCCACAACATATTTAGAGGATTTTAGGAACACGTGGAATGGGGTTTAAAGAGTCTAGGATACCTTGGATGATTGTTTTTCTCTTTGTTTCACAATTATCAGGAGGATCATGAAATGGGAGAAATTCGGAATCTGTAATTTTGAGTAGTTATATCTAAATTGTCAAATATAAATGGGTATTTATAGGTAAGTGATTTCACTAACAAAAGAAGTGATTTATAAATGTTTTTTGGGCTTAATTAATTGATGTGGCACTACAAGTCAGAATTTAAACTCGTGCAACCATCTTCAACTGTTCACACACTCAAAAAGTGCTCCATGACTATGATAGTCATTATGAAGAGAATTAATATTATTTATTTCCATGTTCATGAATTAATGATATTTTTTGATAAGTTTCACTAGCTCTGGCAACTCATGATGTAGTTTTCTTAGAAAATTAGACTCTTAAGAGGTGTTAAGGTTGATTTTTTGTTCAGATTGTCTCCAAACTATCCATGCCTTCATCAACCATTCAAATAACCTTTATGTTTAAGTGTCAACATGAGGTATGATTTTAATTGAGAATGAAACATCATTATTTGGAGAAATACTAGGAAACCCATTAAAGAATACACCAAACTCATGTAAAATTGATATATAATCGATGTTAATTTCTCCTTGACTATTTGAGATAACCACTGAATTTGAGTTGGAAATATTACCCATAAAAGAATGAAATTTCAATTATAAGTTCATATTAATAATCTCAAGGATAGGATATCCTAGTTTTGTTCATAATATTAAAATTAAATTCCCTTCCTCATCAATTGTTGTGAAATTCGTGTAATGAAATCCATTCCATACCTAAGATAACGTCAAATTCCACAAAATGATTAATAACATGATTTTCCAAATTTATATTCCAATAAAAATTAATTAGAAGAGAATAAATGAATTGTGATGTTATCATAGTAACATTTGGGTATTTCAATACTAATTCAACAACTAATCATTAAGTAAGTACTATGATACCCATAGAAAATTATTCAAATACAGAAGAGTGGGTAGATATTGAATCAAATAAGTAATTAGCAGCTCCAGAGTGGATAGAAAGTGTACCTTTTACGACTTCATTATAAAATTACACATAAAAAATTGTGATAGAATGATATTTCCCTTTTCCTCAGGGTCTAAAAGTTTTTAATGTTTAAAAACATCAAAAACCTAAAGGTTTGACCACTAGTTAGAGAAATACACATAATAATTCCATTTCCCACAATATATTTTGGTATATGCCTTCTATGGTTCTCTTCCTCCATCACCTAAAAGCTTCTTCCAAGAACTATGATTTTATAGTTCCTGATTACCAATCATTCAACCATTAAAACATTTATGGTTCCATTAAGAAAATTTTCACCATCTTTCCTCCCAACCTTCAAGCATAAATAAAATGCCATCCTTTTCTCTCCATGTTTTTCATAATTCTTTTAAAATTACATATTTCTTTTCTCATAAAAATTATGATAATTATATATAACTCCAATATCTATCACCACCATGGTAACCCATTGAATAATTTATTAAACTATTCTGAATTATCCTATGGTTAATTCCCTTCAGTAATTTGTTTTTAAGACACAAATGAATCGATAAATAATACTTTCTGGATAAATGATAATACCAAAAGTATACCTCACAATTCATGAATTTTTTTCACTTACGTATGAATGTATTTATAATAATTTCCCTTTTTAGTAAGTAATTCCTTAAAAATATTCATATAAAAAATTTTGGATCATGCATATTGAAAAATAATCTCTTGATCTCAACCCACTTAATGGAGTAAATTTCATCATATAGCCTCATATTCATTATAAGATCCGACTGTAAATATAAATTTCCATCCAACTAATAGAATACTAATATTTCTATTTTATGTTATAAACATTGGAAAATAGAATATATATTTTTAGTTTTATTAATACATTTTTAAGAAACAAGTTCCTAAGAAGACCACTTAATAAAGATTGGTGTATCCTTAAGAATAACTCAAAAGAATGGTGTTTCCACATTTTCATGTATGAGAGATCAATTTAATTCATTACATAGGAATATTTTTTATCTACAAAATGATGTTTTAAGTAAAATCTCCAATAATAGTTATTTTAATGTATGTTAAATCTATGAATTGTTTGTCACATATATTATTAACACGATTCCTTTGACTTCCAAATATTGAATAAAACCAAAAAAGAATAGCATGACAAATTTTAATCAATGTGGGAATCAACATAATCATGAAAAGTAATTTTTAGTATATCTATATAATGAAGCCTTAATTTAAATCTAGGACACCATAGTTTTAACTTACGTCATTATTAGTTAACATATATTCAAATATTTCATGTGGATTCATAAAAAATATAAAAATTATCCCAATAATATAACCCAAGTGTTTAAATGAAGGTGTGTAGTAAGGGGAAAATCATCACGCACTAGAATTCTGGTTGAGATATATGAAAACAAATATTTTCTAGGTTATTAAACCTACATGAATCTATTCGAAAACCATATCAACATGTTGTATCTGGATTTAGATATTTTTCTATAAAAACACAAAACCATTCTTTATCATAACAGAGTATGTTATACTATATATAATATTATACTAAGCCCATGTGAGTCATGATCGGTGTGAGAGGTTGTGGTGAATAGCCTTACCTCTATTCTCTTTACATTGTAAAATGGTCCAATGTGTATAGAAGAGAAAGACTGCAACCTTATACTTCAAAGGTTAGGTGCTTACACTAGGAGGGTTGTCCTAAAATTGATCCTGATAAAGGAGGGAGACTTTTCTTTTTCATACATGGAAAAGAAAGTGTGAACCGTACCTGACCGACTAGAGATCCGAGGATCCATGTTTTAGAGTCGAAAATGGGAGGTTAGAACCCAAACCCTAATCCTCCAAACTAAAACTTCCCAACACTATTCCAGGGAGAAAGGTCCATTGACTCTGGATATAAAAACACACATAAATTCAATTAATCCAAACCCTATTGTGAAACAAATGTTGGAAACCTATGATTTTGGATATACAAACCCAAATTTGAGACACACTAATGTGCCATTCCCAAAGGATTGAGAAGTCAGGATGTTTTTTTAGAGGTCTCAATAGAATCCATTTCAGATAAGGAATCCAATGAATATGAATCCATGAAATCAATGTAATTGAAGAAGTCTTATGGGAATATAGACTGAAGGGAGTAACTAAATCAAAGATAGGTTCCCAGGTAAACACTAACACACATGTATGGGCACGCAAGTAGGATTCAGTGACATGATGTTCAATTATGTGACGAACAACATGAATTTTAGTAACTTGGGGAGACATGGATCAAGCCTTCAAGAGCTTTCATAGGTATTTACAGAAGTGGTGTGGTCAAATTCATTTGAGATGAATAGATGACACATAAGTGTTTCTGATTTAGGGAGGTTAGGTGCTTTAATAATGCAAGTGTTATGGATTTCACACACAAAAAGGACTTATTCCCTATGATCCTCCTTCAATTCCTCTGCTCCGGGTCTTAATGAACTACAATGAATGTTTTAGAAGATATGGTAGAAGCAGTAGGCTGGATATTGTAGAAATTAGGCTTCATAAAAAATCGTCTATACCTACGATGGCCCCAATGGACCATTTAAAGGAAAAAATAAGACCTTGGGAGAAAAGATATTAGGCACGCAAGTACCTTCCCACTGATGTTGTTTTTTCAAGACTAATGTGATCCAATCTTCTAGAAATTATAAATAATAATTTTATTTATGTGTTTTATCCAGTTTTTTTCTAAGGCATTTCCCTTTTTCACTTTTTAGACACTGTGGTGTAATGGAGTTTCAAAAAGATACCCCCCTCAAAACTTGATCGAGAATGAAAAGAGGATCCTATACTAAGGTAATGTTATGAAAAAGTGGTTGTTCTTTCATGGAAGGGGAACCTCACAAGGTAAATATGTGTTCAAGGTTAGGGTCAGTAGGGTAACTCACATTGCTTATATGTACCATCTTCACTTTTGTAAAAAATCTAATGACTTGCAGAAATCCATCTCTCGGCATGCAAGTCATATTCTCTATGAAGCTCGAATTTAGTTTTAATTCTTCTGTATGTTTTTCATGTGCACACTAAAACTAGGGTTCCACACTATTGTTCTGGTTTCATACTTTTGATCCATATTCATAAGTGAATGCCTTAATGCCTTTTCCAATTTATCATAATTCATTTTAAAAAAACATTAAAAATGATATTTCTTTAAAGATGATTTTTATCACTTTTGATAGTTCAATGGCTCCCAAATGAATTTAAATTATTGATGAATTGATCAATAAAATAATATACGATATAATGAATGTTGTAGGTCATGATTACTTCGACTTCCATGACACCACACTCCCATACATTGAAAAATATTTGAAGAAATATTACATAAATTTTCCCAGGGGTACTTATTTACCAATATATATTTATACCCATCTGAAGGATGTCAATATACTGGACCTGAAGAACTATATTCCAGTTTCATGGTTTTAAAAATACTACACTATCTCATGTACTTATATTGTCGTTTCAAGAACATACATCAACCACGGGAAAATAGATAAGTCCAATTTCATGCATTATAGCTTGTGTGCTCCAAAAATTAAATCACATACACCTGAGCAATAGCCAAACTACTATTCTTTCTTATTTCAATATTCTAAGACTGATCAATCAAATTTCGAGAGGAAAATTTGGGATTTCTGCCTATGAGGGGATGTTAAACCAACATGTATGATCGTTTATTGGGGTTATATGACATGTGCATAATTTTGGGATGACTTAAAAGGTGTTGGGATTTATGAGGCTATATGGGTTGCAAAAACCCATGTATATAAAAATGATGATTTTTTTCTAATGTTACTAAGATGATGGAGTCCAGAAACAAAATCATTACATTTGAAACATGGAGAAGTAGGATTCAGTTGGTGAGATGTCTATAAGATATCTAGAGCTCCAATAATTTGAGATATGTAAGATGAGATTATTCCTCCCAATGCGACAGGGAATGACTCAGAATAGACAAAAACCTTGGTTTGTGAGTTGTGAAATTTTTTATAAACTCAATAGTACGACTACAACAATGTGCCACACAAGAAGGTATATTCATCTAGAGGAGTTGATGAAAATATTATGGGTAAAAGTGAATGATAAGGGACCCACATGCCCTAATCCAATAAGCATTCCAAAGGTAAAATAGGGAGGTACACCCATGAAATTTTGGCCAACATTAGAGAAATGAGAGTTTGAAAAGTGTGGGTATGAAATCAATTTCATAATTCCTATGAAGAGACGTCATATAGGATCCAATGACATGTGTCTTAGAATGTATCTGTTACTGGTTCAAGATTCCAAGGTAGGCATAATGCCATGAACTTTTGTTATTAAGGCCATCCAGACCTAGAAGAGGATGGTAGGGTTGGACACCTCTATTTTGCAAAATATTTATGTGATCTTACTTTATATTTACTGAGGTAATTATCCTTTCAGAATATAGGGACCATTACAAGTGTTATGGGGGTGGAACACCACTCATTTCAAAACACATGTTCTGAAATGTGGCATACATGTTTCTGGAGGTTCATTTAGAAAATTGGATTGGTATGTCTCTTGTATTTCACCATTTTCTCTACCCGCTTATGATTTCATGGCCATGTTGATTTTGTAAAAGGAATTTCATCTTTTACATTATTGGAATCTTCCTACAAGGTGATTCATTGATAGTGGGATGGCCAACATAGAGCTAATGGAATATATGTTATCTCGAAGAGATGATGTATTGTCCACCTGGATTGATAGGGAGATCAAATGTGAGGACTATTCTCTTTATATATTTGCGTGTCAATTAAACGTTTTGCAACAAATTATGTTAAAATGTTCCATGTATGTCAGATTAGAGATTCATATGTTTTCATGACAACTATGGTTCTAATCATCTGTGGAGAAAACTTGGAAATATTTAATTTACCTTCGTATTGATGCAATAATAATATTTACTCTTTAGAATGTAGAAAACTGGGTTTCATCTCACCCTTAAAGGGGTGTTAAACCATGTTTTCCCTCGAGTGGGGATAAATAGAGGTAGCAGGAAGGAACCCTTCGGTATGGAAGGTAATTCTACATTATCAGGGGTTGACTCATTGGAGTCAGATATGGAGGTAAAGAGGATCCAAACTCACCAACGTGACCCCATGCATGATATAATCCACCTGTTAGGGTTAAGTGAGACACCACGTCTATCTCTATTGAATATTTAGCTAGGTGGTCTTGTTGTCATCAATCCGAAGAGAGACACATCCCATTTTCTAATCCCCAATTTGTGATTGTAGATATTATGAAAAAACGTAAATACAAGACCGCATGATATTATTCACAACCCTTTAACATGTACTCTGAATATATTTGACAATAGGCTATTCAATCATAGAAAATATTGTATTGTGATTTTCAAACCACATGGATAGATTTATTTGTGGGGTTTAAAATTATAGGAATATGGGATCTATGGGCCACTTATAATATTCTATATAACTACAATCCAGATGATGTGAGAACTTATATCCAAGAATTGGAAATTCTCATATATGCAATTAACGAATCAACTCTCACTAGAAGCATGTGTACAAAATGATAGATCATGGTACCACTAAAGAGTATAACCATTCATTAGAAGAATATTTGGAAGATTTTTGTGGACCCTGAAGATGTAAGACACTTTTTTATCAAATTATCTTCTTCATTGAAATTTGAATTTAGTCAATGCATTTTTACTTAGAAGAAAAAATAATTTTAACATGCATTTGGCTAAAATAAAATTGTTTGATTTTACATCACCATGATATACCTCTGTCGGAACTGATCATAGAGCTACATGACCAACCTATGAATCAGGAGAATTTTTATAGGACAAAAATACATGGAGGATGAGATAGAAAGGGTATTGCAGTCTCCAATACCTATTTTTGGATATTATGGAGAAAGTCCTCCTATGAATGGAAAGATAAAAACATAGAAGAAAGAAGACCTTGATTATCCATTTTCTATGTCATGGAAAGCCTTCCGGACAACATGATTTCTATCCTTATTCATAAAAAATGTTTAAACTTCTTGGAATTGTATGATCTTATTCTTTTTCTACTTTTAATGAAATTACTAATAATATTTGAGGAACTATAGAGGGTGATTTTGAATAGAAAAAAATTTCTACTAACACTATTGCTCTTAAATAGGCAATGAGAGTAAAAGAATAGACTTATATTCCTAGAAATTCTCTTATTACTACAATTAGATGAGAGGATACCTCTAGTAAATTAGTAGTGCATCTTAAGATACTAAATGTAAAAACAACATAATTTCATCCTATGATACATTAGGTTTATAATATGAACTAGAAAATCCTTCGACAACTTTTTCTAACCCCAAAACTATTATTGTGGAAGATATTCATGGCCAGGTGTTGTCAGAGGAAGGTTTTGAATAAACCACTCCATTTGCTCCCATTGGTGAGACTACATTGGACCTAGGATATCAATGGATTCTATGATTAAACTTGGCATATATTTTGATGAACTATTAGAAAATTTTGATATACTAAACGATTTATAATATTTTTATGTTCCTTATATAAAACAAGATAGATGTGAGTTTTCATTGTTTTTCCTACTAATCATCTAATGATTAGATTATTTACCACGATTTGGTAAAATATGTAGTTCTATATAATGAAACTATTATCATCGCAATTCCTAAAGGAATCATCAACACTGTTATAAATCCTACAATTTTATAGACATAGAATCATGTGTATCTTGAGATAGAAAATATATCTGATATTCATTCAGATGATCCTGATAAAATTAAAGAATCATTCCCCACCTAGAGTCATAAACATGTACCATTGATACTGTGAACATTGGGGATTAGTCTTCTCAAACTATCAACTTATTTTTAGGTATGTGATACTGATATAGTGGTTGTTATCACTCAAGTTATCCCTTAAAACTAAAAATAACCACAATTTAATTCACCATATAGGGCTATCTACTTCAATGGCTAGATTCAAAGGTGTATATTATGCATAAGATAAAACAGTATTAGGGGGAAATGAAACTACTGTCATTGAAGGTGTATAATAGTTCACTTCATTATGTTTATTAATCCCAGAATATGTTCCTCCTTATAAAAGTGATTCTGAATCAGACCTTGAACTGAAAAAGTCCATTCGTCTTTCACATCACAAGGCATAGAAAAATATATTGAGGATAATATCTTAAATTCTCAATGAAAAAATACATTCATGAATTCTATGCCTTTCATCAATGTTCATTTCACTATGATTTATTTTATTTTAATAACATGAAATTCATACTATAGTGAAATAAATTATTCAAAAAAGGAAGAAAAAGTAGAATTTTTGGGAAGATCCAGTAAAAACTAGACTATTTATCCAAACTAAAGAAATTACAGTAGATCTATCTGATGATGAGGCCAATCACACTAAAATGTAGAACAAACTAAAGTAGAAGATTAAAGAAAATATTTTCAGCAGGTTCCTCTTCAACAAGAGTTAGATATTAGCATAGTGGAGCCCGATAGGATTAATGAACCTATTGGAGAAGTCCATGATGATGGTGAAAAATCCATCACAAATTATAAGGACATACTTCTTCATGCAGAAGAAAACAAAGTTTCTAGGATAAAAAAAATTCAACATGTAGCTGATGGGGATCAAGATCTCATTAACTAAATGAGAAGGTTTGTATAAAACCTCTTGTCATTTATGACAGAAGAGAGATTCAACTTTTTGGATGCCCTTCTATGAATTTTCCAATCAAAATTGAAAAGTAATTCATCTTATATCTTCTTTTTTTCATTATTGCTATCTTTCTTACATAAGGTAATGGGCCAAGAAAGCATAATTTGATTTTTTACTAGGGTTATAAAGACAACCCCACAAAATTTGTATCTTTTGAATTTTTTATTTCTCAATATTACCTAAACTTTTAAAAAATGTATGTTTAATGTGTTGGGAATCAAATTTTTTCCATATTTCTTCTATAAGGATTTATAATCTGGTGAGTACCACATCTCTTTTTGTTATCAGTTTTATTCATGAAGGTTGTACTAGAAATGGAATGTTTTTATGGTCAAACAAAAATGACCATAAATTTTGAAATTAGATCTGAATCGAGGCTCAGTGCCTTATAATTTCTATAATATTGTATAAATACTAATAATTATAATATTGAGAAATTATTTTTTATGGTCACTAAATCTTAAACATGTATAAACTTAAAGGTGGTATTTTCCATGAATGAGGCTACCATAATTTGATGAACTCGTTATGATGGCTGTATAATGAAATAAAAACAAGGGTGTACACTATATATACTATCATTGTCATATTTTGATTGACAGTCTTGTAATTGAGGTAAATTTTACTCAGGGCCTCTTGGTGAACATACTGCACAGTCAAGAAAAAGAGATATCAAGAATTTAACATTTTATTGTTGATGGACAAGGGAGAAATAATATTTGGGTGACTCAAGACCACAATGGGTGGTTTTTCCAAGGAAATTAATTTTAAGAATAAAGGTTTATATATAGCAACATATTCCATGAATAAGAAAAACACTTTTTAAAAAAAATTGGGGTATGAGGAATGGTTAAAACATATCAAAAAAAAGTTTTCCAAATATCAGGCACTTTAGTTTTAAGTCAAGTAATGAGGACATGGTACTGTGTAGTTGTATGTCATGCAATGAGGACATTGTACTATGAAGTTATGAGTCATGAATTGAGGACATTGTATTGTGCAGTTTTAAGTCATATAATGAGGACATTGTACGATGTTTTTTTAAATTCATGCAGTGAGGACATTGTACTGTGAAATTTTAAGTCACAGATTAAGGACATTGGGTTGCTTTAATTCAGGGTATTTTTCTTTGAACAATTGTTTTATACTCTTCAATTTTTTTAATTAGTTTGGAATCATATTACCATGTTCATGTATGAAAGGGAAGAATTGTAAACTATGATTTGGGAATTTCTGTATCCGAAGAATGATTTGGGAAAAGGTCTAAAAGGCATTAGAGTAATTCCTTCCTAAGGAGGAATTCACCTTAATTTTAAAAACACATTGTGGTGGTTGTTTTATACAGGAAAAAATGGGGCATATGTAGTGTAGCCATATAGTGGAATCTTTTGACTAACTAGCACGTTATGTAGGAAACTTATGATAGGCCACCTAAGGGAACATACTACATAGTCAAGAAAAAGATCTCTCAAAAGTTTTTCATTCAATTGATAAAATCCAGAGAAAGATTATGGAAACTCAAAATTTTTAAAGTACAGAGTTTGGTTTATGAAGAATGGTACTTAAATACAAAGAGAGTATTTACAATCATGATTTCAATAGAATCTAAGGAATTTTATTTCTACAATGTTCTGACCCAAATGTAGGATGTATGGTTTCTATAGTTTGAGTTTATATTACTAGGACCATAAATGGAGACAGAATACTATATTTGGTCAATTGATTAATGTTTATTTCATATTTATTTGAACACATAGAGAGGGAAATTTGTAAACCATGGTCTTGAAGACTTCCAGGTTGAGAGAAAGGTAATGGGACACATACACATGGATGACTGCTTTATGATATAGATTCATGCATATTTTCATCAAATTTTTATGTGTATTAAAGAAAAATGAACCCAAAACAAATTTAACAATTTATAAAAACATATTATTGGGGTTTTATTATATAAGAAAAAATTGTTCATACACTTCATTGTAAAAAATTAGAATCTTTTGATTCAAATGACTATAATATAGTCAATTTTTGCAATGCCAGCTAGGGAAACGTACTGCATATTCATGAAAAGGAGATCTCAAATATCAAAAAAAAAATTCACCAAAAACCGTAAGAATGATTATGAAAATATGAAAATATTCAAGATCAATATACTAAAATATGAAAGGGTGTCATTCTCAATGTATAGTAGAAATATTAGAATTAATATTCAACAAGAATTTGGAGTCCATTACATGGATCTACCTCATAAGAAATATTTGGTAATTTCTTGTTTCCTTGGAGGGCTCAATATAGAGAAGACCAAAAATATCTCATCGATGGAACTAAGAGATGCATCCTAGATTTCACTATGTATTTTAATAGGATGAGAATCAAGATATACATTTTTTTGGGTTCATTTAATTTTAATTTCGTTCATCTAGGACTTTTTTATCTGCATTTTGGAGTCATGAATCAAGGACATCATGTGATTCTAGCGAAAAAGGGAATATTGCAGTTGGACCAGGGAATTAAACCCAAGTGTCACTATGTATCTCAAATGAATGAGAATAAATACATACATAGTTATTTAAACATTCCCTTATAGGTTTTATTCATACATATATAATAAATGAGGTTTTCTTATATTGTGTATGGGCCCATGATTGGAGATATCGTCATCTCTGCATATCTCATATTCTTGACAATCAAGCCAAACATAACTCTTGAAAAAATTCATTGCCACACTAATCGACTTGACGTGGGAGATCGGAGATTGTATCACATTATTGAATAATCATTAAACATAAGACAGAAAATCGTATGAATATCAATCCATGAATTATAAAAGGGAACTCGGTATATATCTGGATCAAATACATTAGGAGGAAATTGAAATAATGTTTTTTTGTGGTTGTAGCTGGTCCCATGAGTAATGATTCATGCATCTCTATGTATCTCATTGAAAATAGAAAATCAAGAAATAGGTAGATCTTTAAATAATGTTCCTATGAATATATAATTCATACTTATGGAGAGATGGAAGTCAGGTTCCACTAATGGGTATTAATGATGTCAATGATACTTGCAAATGGAAGCTCTTAACGTTAAATTAAAAAGATATTAATTGTAATGTTTAATGTCGAGTAATAATGAAAAATGGTGGCATATAGTTTAATTTTGTGTTAAATAGAAAAGAATGCTTTTCATTTTATCTTCATGAAACATAGATGGATATTGTTGTTAGTAAGTTTAATGCCTTTCATCTTGGACATTGTGTTGTGTAATTTAGAGTCATCTAGCGAAGACATTGGGTATTTGCAGTAACACAAAGTACTTCTTCAAGAATATAACATTTGTTGGAGTTGTAAAAAGTTATCTATCCATTGAGATTAGAGAATAATCTTCATTTAGGTAGACCTCATGAATGGTGTAAGGTGCTTCCCACTTTGGTTCAGGCATTGGAGGCTTATTTACTAGTATCACTGGAGTCCTAAGGACCAATATCCATTCACATTGAACAATTGAGTGGAGGATAACTTTATTGTTAAAATATCATGATATTCTATTCTGATATACTTCTAAATGATGCAAGGAATAGAATAATTTTTCATCAAATAATTCAATCTCATCAAATAATTTTAAATAATTTTCATATGTAGATGACTGATCACAGATCGAAACTCGGAGTGAAGGCAATTGAATTTAAATTGGAAAATTGCTTCTCTTCCGTACAGAAATGATTATGGAGTTACCTAAGTATAAGTACGAGTAGTAGAATGATAATCCCATAAACCGTTCAATGGTTTATCGGGACAAGATTTTGAATCTTTATCCACCATCTTTTAGAGTGTGTTTAATAGAGTTTTACTGAAAACCTCTATCCATCCATTGGTCACCACATGATAGCAAGATTAATGGTTGGATTTGATATTGTGTTCATGATATAACTTATATACCTCATCATAATTGAAATTGGTTTGGATTTCTATCAATATAGTATGAGGGAATCCAAATCTAGTGATAATATTCGGTTTGAGAAAACAAACATTGAATTTGGATCTGACTTCACTGAGAGTTATTGACTCATCCCATTTAGAGAGAAATTAGTAACAATAAGAATATACTTGAACTGCTTCGACATAGCTGAGGGATAAGGTCATACTACATCCATTACCCATGTGGAAAATGGTCGGTAGAATTTATCCATATGTAACTACTCTTGGGTTTGATGAATGAAATTGGAATGCACTTAGAAATGATAACATTTCATGGTGAAATATGTGAAATCTTGCATCATGGAAAGCCAAAATTATCCAAGCCATCAGATTTGACCAGAAAGCCTATGCCTAGACCGGTGATCACCACAAGATCCTACATGTACTTATTTCATGATAGATGTAGTTTTTTATCCATGAGTACACATGAAATGGATTACATCAAAGCGTCAGTTTTAGAGGATCGTCTCGTGATCTAGATTATCATAAAGAGTGAAATAGGACACTTGTCTTCATATTTGTTCTTTTTCAGCTCTGTATAGTTTATTTACTCCATTCTAAAAGTATTTCATGATTAGTTTCATCTACCCTAGGGTATGAATATATGGTTAAGAACACTACTGGAAAAATGATTTTTCCCAACGCTTCTATACCAATGGTTTTTACAAACCGTTGGTATAGGTACCCTTTCCCAACGGTTTGGCCAAACCGTTGGGAAAGGGTGAATTCTGGACCACATTTCCCAACAGTTTGGGAAAACCGTTGGGAAAGGTTAGCCTATCCCAATGGTTTGGCCAAACCGTTGGGAAAGGCTAATTTCTGGACCACCTTTCCCAACACTTTGGCCAAACCGTTGTGAAAGGGTAGCCTATCCCAATGGTTTTCCCAAACCGTTGGGAAAGGTGGTCCAGAATTCAACCTTCGACCAAAACCATTAAAAAAACAAGACCTTTCCCAACGGTTTTGAAAACTGTTGGAAAAGGTCCTTGATTTTTTTTGGAATCTACCTATGGATAACATTATATAAATCAAAATTTAAAATAATTAGAACAATACATATATATATTAATGAAATTATGTTAACAAAAGTCATGTTAGGTTAGTGGTTAAGTCATTTAGTTATAAACTAGAGGTCCTGGGATAAAATTCCAGCAGATGTTTCTTTTTTGAAATATATATACCAATGGTTTTGAGAACCGTTGGTATAGATTTTCTAATTACTTATACCAACGGTATTCAAAACAGTTGGTATAGACCCTATACCAACGGTTTTCCCAAGACCGTTGGTATAGACCTATTGTCAAGGCTTACTTGCCAATGGTCCTCCAAACCTTTGGTATAGCCTATACCAACGGTTTGGGGACCTATACCAATGGTTACAAACAGTTGGTATAGGGTATTTTTCCAGCAGTGAAAATAGGGTGCATTTCATTAATTTCCACAACTCTAATTTTAATTAATGGTGAAAACACACGATGATGGGAAATATTATTGACTGCCTCGTATCCATTTGGATTTTCTAGGTCTGTGGCTGCCCTAGATAATGAATTAGCATTGTAATTTTTTTATTGTGGGATATAGGTCAAATTTGGATCTGAGGGAAATTCATCCATCAACCCTATGATGTTATCACCCAACAGGATTAATTATTCTTTTCTGATAGTATAATCTGCATATATTTGTTTGATTACCAACTCTGAATCACATTTCACTTTCATGTGGTTCACTTCTACCTGGAGTTCCTATTATATGCCCTTGACGAGTGCTTGATATTATACCTCATAATTGGTATCTCCTTCAGACAACATGAAGGAATATGGAAACTCTGTATCCTCTAGGGAGATTAGAACAATTCCAAACCCAAATTTTTTGAGATTAGGGTTTTCCATTAGCTTCTATGTTAGAATTATAGAGGAACCATAAAATTAAATTTCCCATGTTTTGGGATTATCATTAATATAGAATAGCACTTCAAAAGAAAATTCATTATTCAATGTATAATCATATACAGAAGGGTGTTCAGCAAGGAAAGCTGGTAGATCTTTGACTTTTGTTGCCTTCTAAGGCAGAAAGTGTATATAAAACTATTGCAAAATAACCAACCACTTTCCAAAACATCCTTTAAGCATAGGATGACTGAGGATACATTTGAGCAGGTTATTATGAGATACCAAGTGGTCCGTAGAATGTTGAATGTAGTGACTCAATTTCTAAATTGAAAATATTGATGCCAAGAATCACTTCTTGGTTCTTTAATATCAATTCTCTATGTAAATAATAGTATTATAGAGATAGTAAAGGATATTTCCATTTCTATCATCATTATTTTGGCCATGGATGGCTTCTAATGATCGTTCTAAAGATTACACATAGAGAATAAGTGTCCATCATTCAAATTGTGAGATTAATATCGGTTGAATCAAGAGATATTTATTGAGGATAACAAATTCCCCTTGGCTATCTTCAGTCCATTGAAAGGTGACTCCCTTATTTATTAATCAGTTAAAGGGTACACACGTGCCTACCAAATTGGTGATAAAGTGAAAAATTTAGGTCAAATTTCTTTGAATTCCTCTTATTTATTTCAAATTTCGAGGAGGTGACAACTTATGGATTGGATTTGCCTTCTCAAGATCAACATCGATTCAATTATGGCATACAATGAAGGTAAATAATTATCCTAAGATTTCCCCAAAAGAACATTTCAAGGGATTCATCTTCAAATTATGTTGTAGTTGATTTCTGAATATGATCTCCAAATCATCAAAGTGATCAAAAAAATGTCTGGATTTAACTACTAGATCATCCACATAACATTAAACAAACATTCCTAAAATGTTCTTGAAGATATGGTTCACAAGATATTTATACATTGCATCTACATTCTTTAAGTGAGAGGGTATTACCCGATAGAAAATAAGAACATTAAGTGATCAAAAGTATGTATAATATTCATCTTATTGGTCCATAAATATTTTATTCCACCTAGAGAAGCAATCCATGAAGGAAAAAGATTTATACCCAGCTGTTTCATCAATTAAATGATTTTTGACCATAATTGCAAATCTATTGTTAAGAAAATTAAAATTAATATTTCTGAAATCAATGAAATCCTTGATTTTTCCCATTCATATTTTTCACTGGGAAAATTTTAGACAGGCACGACAGATATTGAATCTACAAAAAAAGTAATCCTTGGTAATATTAAAAAATATTAGCTTTAAATTAAGAGGACTGAGAATGTTGTGTTCTTCCTACTACCTATTTGAATCATCGATGATCTTCTGCAAAACCCAAGTGATGAGTGGAAACATCAGGATTAAGACATGAAATTTCTGCATATATTCAAGAAAATATATCTTTATGTTTTATCTAGAAATTAAATATACATCTCTTGGTCTTCAGATGTCAATGCCACACAAATTAGATTGGGGAGTGGATCTTCTTCTCTACTATGATTTATTTCTCTAAGCTCATCCAAAGTGGTGGAGACGCCTTCCTCAAATAATGGAGGGGCATACCAAATATCTTATAATTCTTCTTCCTTATGTGTTACATATTATGTTTCCTTCTGCATAGTAGGTGATGGATAAAAACATTTAGAGCAAGGGAGAAATTCCATGTTTGAATATCCTAAAGAAGTGGTAACCATTTCAAACCATTCTGATGATGAAGGGTCTTCCTGAATTATTTAAGAGCAGATGATGGGATGTGAATAAAAAACCTTGTATTCCACTTGAATTTTTATAATTTCTTCTAGCTTGATCAGTGAAACAGAGAGTTTCTAATGTAAGGTGGATGAAATGAAGACATCTCAATTTAAGATTTCACCGTTTCTTCGTAAATCGACAATTTCTCCCATGTAGTCAAGCTCAATTGAATCAATTAACAATATTGAAGACACAAGATGAATTATTGGATTTGGGATTATCCTTCCAATTCTATTTATATGTGACACATAATCTATACTCAGAATATTGAATGGGTTTTCTGGGATCTTTTCCAGGAAATTATAACATTAATTATTGTTACCTATTTTGACATGGTCTATGTTCCCTTTGTGTGATAAAATTATTACACAATATAAAAAGAGTCTCATGTTTTGAATATATACTTTTCACTACACAATGTCCCAATTTGACCATTGAATCAATACTCGAAGAATTGGTGGTATGATGATGGAATGGACACATGTTGATATAGCAACGTCCTTCCAAAAATAATGTTGAACCTTCTGTCCTGATGAAAAAACATGAAATATGAATTAGACACAAGATCAACAATTTGAGTTCCGAGTGTAATATCACCTAAAAGATATCGTTCATTCTGGTCATATCATTGTAATATCCAAGAAGAAGGAGATAAATCATATTCAATAAAGCCAAATAAATTAAGTGAACAAATAGGAATGAGGTTTACTCCTAATCCATTATCATTTAAGTCTCATCAGATTTTTGTATCATTATTACTACAAGATATATATAAATTTCTAATTTGTCATTGTACAACATCATCTTCATCTTTATCTGAAAATGATATGATCTCATAGCATTCAAAAGAATAATTCAGTATACAATAAACCTTAGAATTAGCAACATTAGTTTCAAACTTATCAGGACATAAAAATTCCTCAATAAGTTCTTATCTATGATATTTTGAGAGATTCAAGGAATTCAAGATCAAAAAATTGGCTGGTACTTGGGATCACTATTTCAAAACAATATACTTTTGGTCCAGAGGGTTGTGTTTTCCAGAATAATGATGTGGTTTTTCTGGTGCCTTGGAAGTTGATGCTCCAAAATTAGATTTACCCTATATCAGAATAGAATCTAGATATAATTTAGGTTTTGGTATACTAGAATAACTTGGTCAATCTAAATTCTAAGAGAATGATAGTGTAACATCTAATTGGTCCTCCAAAATAATTATGTTTGGACCGATCCTATCATGTTTGGGAAAACTTTTTTATTCTTGTTGAGACTATTTAAGGTCTCTCCCATGATTTTCCGCCGCATATAGGTTTTGATTAGGGGTAAACCTAAAATAGTTGTTTCTAGCATATCCGCATCTTCCATAGTATCCTTGAACTTATCTTATTCCTCTAATCCCCCAGTTAGGTTATTGGAATTCTATCTCATCATAACCAGAATCATCAATTTCTTAAATATTTATTATGTTGATAAAATAAATGGAACCAAATATCAATTCAACATTTGATGAACATTTTACTTGACAGGTCTGCTCTAGTTGTGCTGTTTGGTGGGGTAGTGCCAATGATTTTGAAATAAATAGAATGAATGCTTTCATAGTTTAGGACAACTTTGGCCCTGACATGACTTCATCTTCTTCTGATTTCTCTTTTCCCTTTTGATCACATCGTTTCTTTGAGGATTTACCTTTGTAGGGTAAGTCTTTTGATGAAGCTATGTGGAATGTGGAAGAAGACCAAATTGCATGTTTCAACTATGTGCATAGAATGTCTTGATTTTGGTTGATCGTTTTACTGATCAACCTATAATCATATTTCAAGGTAGTTTTACTTTTTAATTCCTTCCATTAACATTATTCATCTGGAAAAATAGTTGTAACACATGCAACTTGGGGTAAAAAAAATTTCATTTTCAGTTTTCTCGAGTCTACCATTTTTTCTAGATGTCTTTAAAAACAAAATACACCTAAATGGGATGAACCAACATCTATTGAAAGGAAAAATAAGTCATAATATCTTTAAAACTTTCTTTGATTGGTTTCGTTGTCCATAAAAACTGAACCATATAGTTTTTCAAAGTAGTGATGAAGTATCTGAGAACCTGTTATTTCCTAAAAGAATAAACATTGATCTTTAACTATAAAAATTTGCTCTGCCATTGATATTTTTGATCATCATAATGTTTCAATCTTTGTTGTTGAAGATATTGAGGCAAAGACATTCGATATGAAAAATGTTTTGATGTGGGAGCTGGTACTGGTTCGTGAAAGAGTGTGACTGAAAAAAACTTTTCATTCTCATTTCTCTATCCAATAGATGATATAATTACATGAGATTTAGATTTCGTTTTGGAAGTGTTATCCTCCACAAATTGGGTAATTGAAGCTAGGTCTCAAAACCCTCATATGTATTTTAGAGGGATCAGGGTGTGCATAACTCACCAGGTATGTTGTCCACATAAATCGGTAGCAACTCTTCCAGATAGAGTGAAATATTTAAGGAATATTTTAATCATTTTTATCACAAAATTAAATCAGAAACTCTTACATTTTACCTTTTTTGCATTTTTTAGGATAAAAATTATTGCCTTTGGTAGTATTGAGCTAATTTGATGAATGAATTTCTATGGTTGATCTTTCCATCGAGCAATTGATCAATATTTAAAACTTATATACCAGAAACTGTCTAGTTCCTAAAATGATTCCACAAAGCCTCTAAGATTTACTGCCATTTGTTTGAGGTGCCCCCATCATGGGATCACAATGAGAAATGAAATGAATTATGTTTTTATCTATATTTCCCAATACCATTAAATATTGGGATTATAGTATTCACAAAATTTGGTGGGTGATGAATGAGATCCCCTGATTCAAGGTTTGTTCTCTTTTCCTTCTTTTCTAGAACACACTATTATATCATAGCTTATAATCGAGTTGTTAGTGCCTCAATTGTATTCATAAGAATTTAGGTAATATCATGATGAGATGGGACCTGTATAGGTACATATGCTGGAGCATGAAATAGTGCAATAACCGGCAAAACCCCTCGTCTTAGTGTAGCTGTTATTTGTTTGGATAATCAATGGGGACATGCTTATATGGATGTGTTTCATCCTTCCCTAGATATGTACCCAATAGATGAAATTCATTATACATATCTATAGTTGCAACAAACCCTAATTTTTTTGGATTTCTTATAGGATGTGCATGTTTAGGATCTTCATGGGGAGCATGCCCAGCAAAACTGCTGCTTCGAAGTAACTCTTTATTAATTATTTTCAACTATTTCATCTCCTCTTCTTACTGATCAAATATTTCTTCATGTGAAATATATTGACCTTCTCTCGTGGAAAAGTGAGATGTGATATGACTTTTACCTTTCCCTACATATATTTCTTTAGGAGTAGGAATTTGTTACTTTAGTAAATACCTAGATTCTGGGTAAGCCTCATATTTCAAGTACACACACCTCCTACATTTTATTTTGTGTGTACCGTATTATATATAAGAGCTTCATATTCTAATTCCCATTAAGTAGACTCATTTTATAGAGGATCTTCTATAATGGTGTTATTGACACTTACTGATTCATAATGCATTTGTGGAAATCTGTCAGTTTCTTAGTATAATATTTTTCATCTGTATCTTCTATGAGACTCTATTATCATATATTATGGTTCCCCAAAAGATTTTTTTGGATGAAAACCTAAATGGAATCTTTTAACAGTTCCGTTATGCGTTCAATTTGTGGATTCTTCATTAATTGGGAGAAAAATGACTTCTACTTAGGAGGGGAATATAGATGTGAAAAATCCCCCAACCATTCTAGGTGGGGTTTTTCTTTTTATTATTTTTATTGCAACCTTCAAATATTGTTTTATTGAATTAAAAGGTAAAAGTAAACAATCCCCCAACCCTAAAGGTTATGGTGTCTCTTGAACTGATGTAGCAAAGATTTCCAGAGCTGCCCTTTTGATTTTGTGAATTTTGGTTTGAACATTGGCAGTGTTCATTATCCAACATCTAGTCAAATCCCCTATATTGGAAGACTGCTGTTCTATTTATGAAATTTTCACCATATGCTGCCTGATATCCTCTTTGTGGCAGGCCTGTTGAATATTCTCAGATGCTTGATGCAATAGTATCTCAATTGATTTCTATCATTAGACCTGAATCTTTTGATTGTAATTTGTGGTCTATTTTTTATCATATCATTTATTACACAAAAAATATGTTGATTATATCCTTTCAAGGGAAATAACATTTCATGAGACCACTTTTGGAAGGATTTATTGATGTTGGAGTGCAGTAAAATGAATTGCTCCATGTTCACCACATCCATAGATTTGAACACTTGATGGGGTATCAAAAATTAATTGGTGCAACCACTTAAGTGCATTGAGTCATTCTCATTGAAGGGTTTTCTACTTCTTTTCAACCATTGGATACCAAGAAAATGAGATATATTCCAAATCAATTTGGTGTTCCAACCCTTATATTATCTTAAAACGTCTTTGATATTCTTCATATGTAAATACATTGGTTTTAAATGACAAAGAGTTCTCAATAAGTTGAGGTGGACATCATGAATGTAATCTTCTAACATCAATTTTGGAATGTTGTATTGAGAATTTTCCATAGGCTTCAACACGAATTTTGTTTCACATTTATCCAATTATTTTCTCTTATTCACCATATATTCATCATCCTTTTCTATAGGGTTGTCCACTTGTTCTAACCAATGTGGACACTTCTCAATTGTTTTTTAAAAAACAATAGAATTCATCATTTTTTCCTCTACTACATTCTTAGTGAATTATTTCTTTGGGAAGACCACCATGGTGGATTATAGCATGGGATAAATCCTCTTTATCCTTGATATTTTGGACACATGAAGGGTTTTATTGACTATTATATGTATATAGGCTCTCTGGATTGACTGAATTTTAATGAAGAATGCCATCATAATGAAGTGTTCTATAGGGAACATAATAATTACTGTCAGTGCACCAATAATTAGGTAATTAGAGGGTAGGATCTTGAGAATCAATAGTTAAATATTTTAGGGATTCCAGAACTACACAATTAAGAAGATCAAAATGAATGATTGGATCATGATTTTCCAGTTCTATTTGGAGGGACTTCTTCGTGGATTATCTCTTACACATAGTTGTGTAAAATTATAAGATAAGTGGTTATCATGTGTAGTTATATGTTCTATCCATGAAGTGGTCATCCGAATAGGCAATTACCTCCAATGGGAAAGGGTGTATGTTCCCTATCTGATTTTCTGTATGATATATGGGAGTACCCGCCATAACCCTCATGGACTGGAACAGAGGTATGCATTTTCTCTAGTATGGCATGTCGATGTGTCATCCCTGGTGTGGGGACATAATTATGTGTATGCTCCTCTAGTACTTCTAAAGTTGTTATTATCATATTCTTACATGATTCTAAAATATGGGCATGAATTTGTGTATTCCCTTTCACCATTTCTAAAATATCTAGGTTGAATTCCATTGCCGGAATAGGAATATATGTCCATTCCATATTTGGTGTAGGTTTATGTGCAGGCTCAAGTCATCCCTTTCCTATCAGTGGATTTTGACAGTACTCATATATGGGGGTAGATACTAGAGTATGTCATAGGCTTGTCGTTAGTGCATTCCAACTGACTTATCTGGGTGATGCCAAACGAGATTTTTCACAGGATTGAAGAATACTGGTAGGTGTATTTTCCTACTTGCTGTTTTCTTCCATGTATTGATGAAAAACTTTTTTCAATACTGACAGGTGAGACAACTTGTATAATTGGCGAGTTTAAGCAGGTGTATGTTCCTTTTTACCAGTTTCCACCACATTTGATTGTTTGGCTTTCTTGAATGTTGTCAGATGATCCTGCTGACTGGATGATAGTTGTTAAATTGGTGTATGCACCTGTTCATGGTACTCCACCAGATTTAACTAGTAGGTTTGTTGGGTTTACACTATATGGGACTACTGGCCATTGGAATTTGGTAGGACGGGTGTATGTGCCTGCTTGTTATTTTCAATCAAGTTTGGTTGATAGACTTAAACATAAGGGGAAAGGTAAGAACCTACTCCCAGTTGACAAGATATTGTACCCATATGTTTGTCTTACATTCCTAGTTTTGAGGGACTTGGTCCAATCAACTTGAGGCAACACCGCTATAATGTTGGGGGTTCACTACAGTGTGATTCTGATGGCAATGATTGTTAGTGGGACTCTTTAGGAAGGACCCCGTAATCTTTGAATTGAGGCCCTGAGTGACCTCTTGATCCCCCTACATATAGTGTGAGGGAGAATATATATATTTTTTCCAATGATAAGGACCCAAAATGGTTGAATATGGTGGTTAGAATCGTTTTCTTTTTTTCCACCAGTCTTTTCTGACGGAACAACTGAGGGTTGTTGTTAACCTGGAGATCCTGTTGTGAAACATCCAATGTTGGAATAGTATTGTATTGTTGGTATTACCATACCTATACATTGGAGAACCATTTGTGAATATGTTGAGTTGGTGATGATGTCCTTCTAGTGGATTAGGATCCAACATGAGCTACAATCGGGAGATTCATGTGTGAAAACATGATGGAAGCCATTTAGAGTTAAGGGAGTTTTAAGATATCTTGAAAAAAAACAATGAACTCCATTAAAGAAGTAACTTATAGGTAGATACATGATTGTGTGATTCCTTTTTCTAAAAATCCGTTATCAAATGATAAGTCCATGAATGGTGGGTAACAAAACTAGATTGTTAAAGGATTTACATCGAATTCACCATTTTTGTTTCATTGTTCCTTGGAACGTGTGTAGTAAAATAAGAATCACTACTTCCATGTGGTTCCCATTGGATTTATTCATAGAACCCGAAACATCCAGTAGTTCATTATCCATAAGGGACCTTCTTTCGAAAAGAATGAGTTAATTAAATTTTAACTTATGATAGTTAAGAACATGCATTGGCCAAGTGGATGGGAGTTAAGACTCATCACACCCTTTTGGGAGGAATTATTACCTACTCGTGGACTCCCTTTATTGATTTGAGATATTATCAAGAATCCTTTTTAATTCACCAACTTAAACATAGGAGTCCCATGGAATTTTCAATCAATTAATATAATGTGTTAAATTTATAATCATCTGTATGTATTCAAGGATCTTCATTGATGTATAAATATATATGTATTCGAGGTTCTCCATCAATGGTATCCTCTCATATAATATTTAGAGGTTCTTTTAATCATCGTTATGAATATACTGGTTTTTAATCTACTCAGTGGGTCATTGTAGATTTTATTGTTATCCAGAGAGATGAATGTTTGTTTTGATATTGGGACTACACCCATAAAAATGGTTACCTACTTATCCGTTTGGAAGGAATCAGATCCCTTATATTTAGTGCCACATAATGGGACACATCAAACATTTTAAGGTAATGAAATAAGGACCTAAAAACACTACTTAATGTTATCTGTTATGGATATCTAATCGAAAGGTGCTTTGTTAAGGTTTGGTGTGGGACTTTTGATTATGAATGCCAGGGGACTTCGAATGTTTATGAGATTCCATTTAAGAGTAGACACTGTTGGGAATATTATCCAAGGAGAAAAAGGATGATTTTTATTATTGGGTTTGATCCTTTGAGAGGCTTCCTACATATCCCATTTGGATGGAATTCAAATCCAACATAGTTTGATAAGTCTAACAGGAGAGTATTGTATTTTGAGAGAAGTGATTTGGGGCTTACTTACTGAAAAGGATGCCTTGGTTATTCCGGGGTTTAATTTGGTTATTATTCTTAAGGGGGATGCCCAGATTAATGAATTAGGGTCTCATTCCAAATAAGAATATCCAGTGATCCCAGACCTCGAGAAAGCTTCCTACATATCCCAATTATGGTTGAAATCAGAGTTCTTATAGTTCAAGACATGAGTTATGTCACGACCCATCATCAGGGCACCTGTCGTGACTACCCCAAGCCCGCCTTCTATAGGTCAGGGGCTGGTGACTAGCACCAAAGGTGTAAATCCCGATAAAAAGGGAAGGCATTGCCTTTATAAATGTAACCAAACACCATAGAGTACAAGAGGAAGTAAAACACTAAATATAAAAGAAAGTGATGAAAATTAAATGGGACATAATAAAAACCCAACTGAAAAGTACCACTACAACTAAACGAAAGAACAACAGAAAATACAAACTGCTGGAAGATTGAAGTAGCTCTTGGGTCGTCCACCTTGGATCCTACCTCAAGGGTAGGTACAGATAGCCTCCTCATATCTCCATGTCTGTCAACCAACTCTGGGTACTGACTCATGGTGAGGTCCACCTATGCGTCCTTTATCATCGTGAGGTCCACTTCCGGGTACCGTCTAGTCCTCGTACACTCGGTATCTGTCAGCGATGTCCATCGTCTGTATCCAACACAACGAGGTGCGGGCATAGCCTGTGCAGGGGTGAGTATAACGATACTCAGTAGGGACCCAAGACACTCCAGGTCTCACTAAATCGAACAAGGATAACCACAAAGAAGGATCTCAAAAGATAATCCTTAAATAGGTATAAACCCATACTTATACCTATGTTATCTAATAACCCATCTCAATCATGGGGAATCACAAAGGCCATTGACAGAACTCAAACCAAGTTTTTCATTATGGGAACCACAACTTTGGGAGAAACTCCCCCTCTGTCGAGTACAGTGGCCCTAACACGACTCCGAGGAGCTACTCACAAACCATAGACTGTTGAGGTACTCTTCCTGTCGAGTACCTCGGGTCCTCACCCAAACATGTAGTGCTCCCTGCCAGATGTATGTCTCCCAAACACAGTAGTTGTTCCCCTAATAGCCTACATAAGTACTCCACCTATCGAGTAATGCAAGTTTTCTTCCAACTACCAGGCACTTTGTCTGTCATGGGTCTACCGCCAAATTCCAGGCGCTCTATCCACTGGACGAGTCGACTCACTCCAAGTCGAATCGGTCAAGCAGTCGTCAAGTCCAAAACTACTAGGTATCCACATTCTGTATGCTCGTCTCTGGGAGGATCCGCTCCAAGAGCTAATGGTTGATACTCCACGTATCACAAGGTCCCACAACAAATTATCACAAGGTACTGCCTCGTCACAGGGGTCTCAACGAAACAGACGGAGCGTCAATCAGACACTGATATGTGAGTTAATTGACTTTTAGTCCTAGGGGCCCATTTGGTTTTGTGTATGAACCAACTTTTCCATATCTCATATTACCTCAAAATTTCATTAGATATACAAAAAGGAACCATTTCTAAATGTTATTACTAATGCCAGTGACAGTTCTTTAAACGGACGTCTGATCTGAGAGTTATTAGCTTTTCTGTTCCAGGGGCCCGGTTGGATTTCGGGTACAATCCAACCTGACCATACTCCAAATGAATCCAAACCTCATGTGATGTATACCAAAAGATCTATCTCACAAAAAGGAATCCAAAAAAGTTGATGGCACATCAATCGGACATTCGGAGCCCAAGTTATAACCGTTTTCGCCTCGAGGGCCCAGTTGGTATCAGGTTCGAACCAACCCGGTCATACCCATGCTTCACAGAAACCGTGATGTAATATACCAAAATGACGGTCTCGATCCATGGAATCCTACACAATTTACAATGCATCGATCGGAGGTCCGTCAGTCATGATATGACTGTTGAACAGAAAACGGTCGGAAAATAGGGTGTTTCGGCCCGGTCGGACACGACCCAATACCACCTGGGCCGGCCCGAACCGGGTCAACCCCACTCGGGTCCAAGTCCGGCCTAGTTGGGTGCAGCTTGGCCTAGCTGGCGCGGCCCGGCTCGGAGCTGGCACTACCCGGACCAGCCCAAGCGGCCTGTGGCCTGGCTCGGAAGCCGGCCGCAGCTCGGAGCAGGCTCTGCGGGACACAAAGGGGCGCGTCCCCCTTTTTCTTGAAACGGATAACCCAGTGGGGTCCGCCCTAGTAGTAGGTCAGGGGTGTTACACCCCCCAATTTCTGGGTAATGGTCGGCCATTATGGCCAGCCGTTTTGTGTGCTGTCGTGGGACCCAGAGGGGGTCTCGCCTCTTGGAATCGTCGGAGGGCGGCTCGACCTTCCTTCCCTACTGGTCCGCCATGGCCTTAGGCTGCAGCTCAACTCACCGGTGTGGCGCGACAGCGCCATGCAGCCCTGTCATGGACCACTCCTACTGTAGTAATATTATTCACTGCATGGTGCAATGGCACAATGCCACCTTTGCTGTGGCCTTGCATGGCCGCGGTTCTGTGCCGATCAACACAGGGTGCAACGGCACCGTGCGCCTCCACCTCTAACATCAATGGGGATTAACAAAGAAGAGTGTAGGTTAATCATCTATGTTCTTGTGGTCTGATCTTCTCTCATTATGATGATATCATGTGGCCAATACTTATGCAACGAAGAATGATGATGAAGTCCTGAACAAGAAAAATAACCACTACCGCGAGTCGTTCGTTGTTCCTCCGATCTGACGCGAGGAATACGTCGGATTCAACGTAGTTCGTTGTGCCCGCACCATGCTACCGATCCCTGCCTGTTTGTCGGTGTCTCATTAGAGAAGATAGTACCTCAGTATTCTTCGACGAAAAGGTACTGTTCTTCATGGGAGGAAGATGTTCATCAATGATGGATAAAGATCTCTTCCAGTCTAGAGGTTCCATGATAAGATTTTCCCAAACCATCTTAAGATGAGACTTCCTCATCATTAAAAGTCATTCCAAGTATTCCAAATAATTCGAACACTTTAATCTATTAATTAAAGAGTTTTTAATATTAATTTTGATAGGTTGTAAAGTCAAAAGGAGTGATAGGGGAGGAAGTGGAAAGGTTACATAAATGAATAAGGGTGACAAATTAATACATGGGGTGTTTATGGGGGGAATTTATGAGAGTTAAATGTAAGATAAGGGAATGTGAAAGGTTGGGGATCGTTTAGTCCCCTCCTACCCACATAAAAACACATTGGAAGTTGGGTGGTTGTGGGCCCCACCAACAACTTTCCATGGGAGGGTTTAACTTCCAAGGATAATAAAATAAAATTGTACACACAATTTTATTTATTTATTATTTAAAACCCAAATTTTAACTTCTCATCCCGCACAAACGCAATTGCGGAAAAGGTCACCTTATGTAATTACCAGTATTGCGAGTTCATCGACGCCGTTAGATTTCAATTCTGAGCACTGGCTCAAAAGATATAATATCCCACTCATTCGTTTACTGAACGTACCCGAGCTGAACTTTGGATGTTGATTCCGGGCACACCGGGCCTCGCAATCAGGTTCTGTCAAAAACTGTGCACTCCTAAAATCTCAAGGAATTTTAGGAGAAAAGAAACATGAAATTTATGGGTCATTACATTACTCCCACCTTTGGGATTTTCTCCCCTGTAAAGCTACAACAAAATCTAGTGGAACATATGGGGGTACTAAGCACGCATCTGAGCCCCCCGCTCTAATGTTCTCTCCTGGAGGTTTTCATGCTACCAATGAAAGCACACATGAGGAATTGACCATCCCCGTAGGACATTCTCTTATCGATCCTCAACCTCTGCTGGAACCACATGAAAGTCAACCCATCATCGATGTCCAGCATTTCGTGGTCGATGATGACTGATAGGCCATGCACACATCTCCTCAGCTAAGATACATGGATGACGTTTCGCACTCGGTGCATCTGAGGTGGAATGGACAAAATTAAAGCCACCTCTCCTACCCCGCTGAGGACCTAGAAGGGTTGGATGAACCTCGGGGATAACATTCCACCTCGATCACATCTTCATAATCCTCATCGGGGTGACACCCGTATGAAAACATGGTCACCATCCTTGAACTCCCGGGGTCTCCATCTCCTATCAGCATAGGATTGTTTTCTACTCTGTGTAGTCTTCATCTTCTCCTAGATGATCTGCACCTTCTTCATCATAGGCTGAACCATCTCTGGTTCTACACGTGCTGACTCCATCACTATCCACAAATTAAATCTGAAACATGACCAGTTTTTTTCTCGCCACCCCTAACAGCTAAATATCAGTCCTCCTACTAAGTGCATCCACAAAAACACTACCCTTCCAAGGAGTATAAACTATCTCGAAGTCATAGTCCTAGAGGAACTGAAAACTGAAAAATATTGTTGTCATGAGGGTAAGGTTGGTCGCCTCATGAGGGATCGACCGCACACTCCTAAGCATGAGTTTATCCTGTGCTGCTTGGGTTTCCCTTTTCGCCGACCAGGGAAATACCCCATCCCAACATTATAGATAAACCACAACCATTATTCCTAATACCATCCATTTGTGTATTAACTTTGGTTTCCCAGTAAATACTCAAACTATTGTCGTAAGTCCTCTATGCTTCCACCAAGATGTTCTAACCGAAACTCATGCCTCTAGGGTCAGATCACACCATCGCCGTAAGTGTGATTATCAAGTCTCCTTCCAAAGGTATCTCCAGACATGAGGATCAAGTAAATTGATTAACTGGAAACTCTGGGTCTAGTAAAAGATTCATGGAAGGAAGGAATTATTGGTACCTATGTTTATTGATACGGTATCTCATAGTAGACATAGACCATACCTCAAATCATTCCTAAAGACACTGGGTGACACTCTTTGACCGCATGCAGCAACTCTCCTCCCTTGCCCTCCAGCTCCCTGAGCCTAGCTGGGACTATGAAGGCTGGTGGTTGCAACATGTCAAAATGTTCACCACCCCATGATGCTCTTCTTGTTCTGCTTCCACGTCTGCTACCTGTAGATTCATCTGTCCTTATCACTTCCTCTTCTTGAAACATCTCACATGCCCAAGTCTCTAAGACTAGAGCCAGTTTCTTTCTTTTCCCACTGCTAACCTTCACTATCTATATCCACTCAGCCAAATAATTCTCAACCACAAAAGTTCTCTCTAGCATACTAGAATATGTAGGAATTCATAGAAAAAGAAGTGATGGCTCGGGTTTCCTTAAACACACCTCGCTCGGATGTCTGAGCCCTAAAGCACTGGTCGTATCGTAGACATCATGTACTAGGAATGGTCGGTACGTGCAGATGAATATCCAGCTACTGAAATGTCATACTACCGAAGCTGTATAATCTCTAGAAAACTCTCAGCCACCCCCTCAATCATGTCCTTAGCCGCCTGGGAGTAGGGAACACTTCAGAACCTGAGGGGTATCTAATGTTGAAACACGTGTAAGACACTATTCCCAGATGTGTCATCTACCAGTACCGCTGGTTGTAACTGCAGACCAACAGGTAGTGATATAGATGGCACACTACCCGAAGGTACTATCTCAAGCATCGGTCCACATACCGAAGCCTCATCACTATATGGAAAAAATTCATGGTCACTCACTAGGAAACACTAGTAGATAAGATCACCATAAGATCTACTAGTGTATAAACTAGTTTTAGAACTCTAGAAATCACCCCATCCTTTCCACTGCTACCTGGGAATCTGCCTCGCCTCGTAACATCGGAGGCCTTTGCAGCTGGAACTCATGAAACACACTCTATCAGCGTGCATCGTCCTCTATTACGGTTGGTGGAAACTACTGCCTAACGGGTGGTGCTGCTGCTAGTTCAACACCCAAAGGTTCCAAAAAAGCAAAAAGGCCCTAAACTAGAGCCTCGTCTCTCGGTGGGCCGTCATTATGCACTATCTTGGAACTCCAACTGTCTATCTGCATGGAGGGATCCTAACAGATGTGACACGGTCAATGATTTATGCCGGGTGAGCTGACCTGGTTTGAGATGACTTTTAATCTTTTGGAAACACACACACAATTAGAGTTTTCATGCACCAAGTCGGAAATCAGTATTCAGGGTCCTGGTGTATGGATACATCGGCCGCTGCGCCAGCACTAGACTCCCTGAACTGAAGACCACACTCAATACCCTTAAGACAATTGCTTCACTGAAAGGAAAGATCAGTGTAATGAGTTCTGTAGTATAACTGACTCATCTGATACCAATTTTTCATGACCCGTCCTCGGTGCCCATGACGTGACTATCCCAAGCACCCCTTCAATAGGACAAGGGCTACCGACTAGCACCAAAGGTGTAAATCCAAATAAAAAGGGAAGGAATTTCCATTATAAATGTAACCAAAACCAAAGAGTATAAGCGGAAGTAAAACACCAAGTAAAAAATAATTTGATGAGAAGTAAATGGGCCAGAATATAAACCCAACTGAAAAGTAAATCTACAAATTAACAAACGTAAAATGGAAACGAAAAACGGCTGGAAGATAGAAGCAGCACCTGGGTCATCCACCTCGGATCCTTCCTAAAGGTTAGGTACAAATAGCCTCCTCAATGATCCACGTCCTTAAACCACCTCTGGGTACCGAATCTTCATGAGGTCCACCTATGGGTACTGTCTCGTCGTGAGGTCCACCTTCGGTTACCGTCCAATCCTCGTACACACAGTCTTTGTCCGCGTTGTCTGTCTCCTTCATCTAACACAACGAGGTGTGGGCATAGCCCGTGCATGGGTGAGTATAAGGATACACAATAGGGACCCCGAGACCCTCACGGTATCACTAAATCCAACAAGTATAACCACAAAGAAGGATATCAAATGTTAACCCTTACTTAGGTATAATCCCATACTTATACATAAATTATCCAGTAACCCATCTCAATCATGAGGAAATGCAAAGGACATTAACTTAGATCAAACCAGGATTTTCATTATCAAAACCGAAAATGCTAGAGAATCTCCTCCTATGTTTAGTATAGTGGCCCTTTCACGACTCCGAGGTGCCTCTCACTAACCATAGACTGCTGAGGTACTCCTCCTGTCGAGTTCCACGGGTCTGAAAACATACACGGTAGTGATCCCCGCCAAGGGACTGCCGCCCAAACATAGTAGCGGTTCCCCAAATAGCCTCCAGAGGTACTCCACCTATTCAGCACCATAGGTCTGCTGCCAACTACCAGGTGCTCCGTCCGCCATGGGTCTGCCAACAAATACTAGGCGCTCCATCCACTGGACAATTCGACTCACTCCTAGTCGAATCATTCAAGCAATCATCAATTCCACAACTACTAGGTCTCCACACTTAGTATGCTCGTCTCCGAGAGGATTCGATCCATGAGATACTGGTCGATACTCCATGTATCACAAAGTTACACAAAGAAGTATCAAAAGGGACCGACTCATCACAGGGGTCTCAACGCAATAGACATCACATCAATCAGACTCTCGGTCCGTGAGTTATTAGTCTTTTAGTCCCGGGGGCCCGGTTGGTTTTGTGTACTAACTAAACAATCCGTATCTCAAATTTACACTGAAATCTTATGAGATATAAACAAATGAACCATTTCTCAATGTGATTACCAATACTTCTGATGGTTCTTCAAATGGACATTCGATCTGAGAGTTATTAGTTTTTTCATTCCAAGGGCCTGGTTGAATATTGGGTACAATCCAACACAGCCATACTCCATCTTCTTTCAATGATCTGGTGAAGTATACCAAAAGATTTGTTTTTCCAAAAGAAATCCATCAAAGTCGACGGAACATCAATCGGGCGTCCAGAGGTCAAGTTAAAACTGTTTACTCTTTGTGGACCTCGTCGGTTTCGGGTTCGAACCAACCCGGAAGTACCCATGCATTGCCAAAACCTTGATTTTAATATAATGGATCAATTTTCTTGATCTTTGTAATGCTACACAACTGACGGTGCATCGATCAGTGGTTCGTAACTCAAGATATGACTGTTTAACTAAAAACAGTCTGAAAATAGGGGGTTTAGGCCCGGTCCAACCCGGCCCAATACCCCCTAGGTCAGCCCGATCTGGGTTGACCTGACCTGGGTCCGGGTCTGGCCTGGTTGGGCATGGACCATCCAGGTTGGTGTGACCCAGCCCGGCTGGGTGCGGCCGGCCCAACACATGCAGCCTGTGGCCGAGCTCGGAAGTTGGTCGAGGCTCGGCACTGGCCAAGCGGAACACAAAGGGGCGCGACCCCTTTTTCTGGAAATGGAGGACTAATTCGGGTCCACCCAAGTAGCAGGTCAAGGGGTTACACCCCACCAGTTTTTGGGAAATGGCCAGTTATTACAGCTGGCCTGTTTTTGTTCTACCGCAGGACCCAGAGGGGGTCCCGGCTCCTGGAATGGTCAGCGACCGGCTCGACCGGCCACCCCTACTGGTCCACTTTGGCCTTAGGCCACGGTTCGTCTCACTAGCACGACATGATGACACCACGCACCTCCACCACAACCCACTCTGGTCGTGGTCCACTTTGTCCCTATGTGGTGCAATGACACCGCGCCGCCATCACCGCAGCCTTGCCTGGCCGCAGCTCCCTATCGATCGCTGCACAGGGAAAAGGCACTGTGCGCCACCACGTCTAACATCAATGAGGATTAACAAAGAAAAGGGGAGGAGGATCGGCCGTGTTCGTGCGGTCTGATATTCTCCCGTTACAACAATATTAAGTGGTCAATCCTTAAGCAATGAATAATGATTATAAAGACTTGAACAAGAAAAATATCCCATACCTCGTGTCATTCAACGTTCGTCAGATCTGACACAAGGAAGACATCAGAATCAATGTAGTTCATTGCGCCCGCACCATGCTACAAAGCCCTGCACGTTTGTTGTTATCTCATCGGAGAAGATGGAACCTCAGAATTCTTCGACGAAGAGGTACCGTTCTTTATGGGAGGAATATGTTCATCAATTATGGATAAATCTATCTTCCAGTCTAGAGGTTCCACGATAAGATTTTCCCAACACATCTTATGATGAGACTTCCTCAACTTTAATAGACATGCCAATTATTCAATATAATTCAAACTCTTTAATCTATTAATTAATTAGTTTGTTTCATTAATTTTGATAGGTAAATAAATCAATATGAGTGAGAGGGGGGGAAGTGGAACGGTTACATAAATGAAAAGAGTTACAAATTAATACATGGGGTGATTATGGGGGGAGTTTATAAGAGTTAAAAGTGAATTAAGGGAATGTGAAAGGTTGGGGCTCGTGTACACCCCACCACCCCACATAAACTAACATGGGAAGTTGGGTGGTTGAGGGAACCACAAACAATGCCCCATGGTAGCGTTTAACATGAAAGGATAACAAAATAAAATTGTACCCACATTTTTATTTACTTCTTTTTTAATCCCAAAATTTTAACTTCTAATCCTAGAAAAAAGCAATTGCGGTAATGGTCCCCTTAAGCAATTACCGGCATTGCATGTTCATCGGCATCCTCATATTTCAATTCCTTGCAGTAGTTCAAAAGATAGAATTTCCCGCTCGTTCGATTACTGAATTTACCTAATTTGAACTTAAGAAGTTGATTTCAGGCACACTGGACCTCAGAATCAGGTTTCGTCAGAAAGTGCACACTCATAAAATCCTAAGGAATTTAAGAAAAAAATTCCCTTAAAATTTCTAGGTCAATAAAAGTTATTGCATAGATGTTGGATCATCACTAATATATAAGTCAATGTGAGTCAGGATCAGTGTGGGAAACAATAGGATGTGAATGATTCACTAAAAGAACCCAAAATTCTCCACCTATTTTGGTGGAAGAGGACGAACCTACGACGGTGAGGGTGGACAATGCTAAGGTGACATGGGAAAGGGGCGAGGTGACAACCCATCCCTCTATTCTGTTTACACTGGATAAGGGTCCAATGTATGGCAGGAATGAATGTATGGGATTTAGAGATGAGCAAGACTGCACCCTTCTACTTCAATGGTTAGGGTCGTACACCAGGTTGGTAGCCCTAAAATTGATCATTGTATGGGAGGGAGACTTTTGATTGCTTTCATAGAAATGAATGTGTGAACTGTACCTTCCTTATTAAAGAAATGAGGTTATAGGTTTTAGATATGAAAAGGGGAGTTCTTAACCTGAGGCTTAATCCTCCAAATCTAGAACATCCAAACACTATTCTTGGGAGAAAGGATCATGTGACTATGGATATACGAACCTCCAAACACTCTATGAATCCTAACCCCATTTTGAGACAAATGTGGTAAACCATTCACTATGGATATAAAAACCCAAATAGGAGACTCACTGATGTGGTTTTCCAAAAAGATTGATAATTCATGAGGTTTTTTTGGAGGTCTCAATAGAATCAATTTCAGACAAGGATCAAATGAAGAATATGACATGTTATGAGTGGCATTGAAGAAGGCTTAATGTTTTTTAGACTATATGGAGTAGTTGAATCAATGATGGGAACCCAAGTAAACACTGGAACACTAGTATGGGAATACAAGTATGATTGGGGTAACTAATGTTCACTTATGTGATGAACAACCTGGATGTTAATAGTTGGGAAAGACTTCACTCAAGCCATTAAGTGTATTAACAGGTATTTTCAGAAGTGGGGCACTCAATTTTCTTTACATGTAATAGATGGTGTGCCAGTGTTTCTTTTTCAGGGAGGTTGGGCACTTTAGGCACACAACTGTTATGGATTTCAAATAGTAATTTTACATATGTCCTTTGATCCTCCTTCAATTCCTCGACCATAGGGATTAAACAACAACCATTAATGTTTTAGAAGAATTGGGTGAAGCACTAGAGTGACCAAAGAAACAATTTGGCTTCAGGAAAATTCTTTTGTACAAATGAATGACCGGGTGGTCTTTTTATAGGAAACAATAAGACCTTGGGTGAAGAGATATTAGGGGTGCATGTACCATGCATGCTGATGGTGTCTTGGCTAGACTAAGGCGGTTGAATTTTCATGCCTTTGCAAATATTAATTTTCTTCAAGTGTTTTCTCCACTTTTTTCTAAGGAATTTCCCTTTTTCTCTTTTTAGACTAATTGACAGAAAAAGTGTCAACAAATTCAAAATATTGAATATATTGTTCAAAATAGAAATTATATAGGTGGGAGATATAAATTTAAAAATAATTTAACAAAATTCAACAAATATTGTTTTTGGAAAAATAAATTTTTAAACATAAAACCAGGTTTATTCCAATCCCATTCCTCAAAAAAATAGTTCATTAATGTTCAAAATTTATTGAATATAAAAAATATGACTTTTGTTAAAATAATTCCACAATATTTATTAATTTAATTTATTAACTTATAATAAAATTACGCACATAAAAATTGTTTTCATATTATAAAACTCTTTTATTTTTGAATTGTTTATTTTCATTTCTTATTAATTGATACTAAAATAATTATTATTATATGTATTTAAAACATAAATTTTTCTTAATTTAGTTAGTCTGATGCATCCTACTAGTCTAATTCCTAGAAGATAAGTTCCACATTACTTTATAATATTTGAATTGTATATCTTATTTCATTTTAACAATATGATTCATGTAATACAACTTATCAAAAAATTATAGTGATATATATCATAAAACAATGGTATGTTATAAGGAAGGGGTTGGTCTGTAATGATCCTCTAAATATTTAATGCATCTCAATAAAACTGTTTGGATTCTACTGAAATATTATACTATATGGGCATGCTTAAGAAATGTGTGTGAGTGCATAAGTGAAGTAAATCCAATTTTGTTGAATTCTATTAAAATAAAATGGAAATAATGGGTGAAAATCACGTGAAATGTGATTTTAACCCAAAATAGAGTGACAATCAGGTTAAAGTGGATTGATGACTATGTTTGAAATGTCATTTCCATGATAACACAATTAATGTTGGGTAAATAATTTAACCAACATTTGTGTATTTCATGAATATGAGAACTATCCATTTTTACTGAAGACACATAAAATATGTCTTCGTTCAATGGGAGACAGGTCTATATTGTATTAAAATATCACCGAATGGGATCCCATTCAGACATAGAGGATATTACAGATTAAAATAAAATAATTATCTTTCTAAAATAGAAAACATAAGTCATTTTTGGATAGTCTTCAGCACTATATGTGTCACATCATCAACCATTTATCTCAAGGGTTAGGTGAATAATAATATATGGGGGGAAACACCAATTCCTATGAATAACATCATATCACTACCCCATGAGAGAAATAATTTTAATAAATGGGTATTGATCCCTAAAAGAGAGTGGAGATGAAGAAATTCCAAAAGTTCTGGTGGTCATGAATCATCCAAGTATAATATATCTATGGATCCCTGTATATCACACGGTATTTGAATAAGTATATACTTATTTAAGTGTTATGATATAGTAGGATAGTATAAATAAAATGTAGGATTGTTTTCATGGGTGAGGGCATTGATTAATTATGTATTCAATTCCATACTATAAGGTTTTAACTATATAGTTCAAGTTCAATCATCAAGGGCCAATGGTTTTTGTAGTACATCCAGAACACTGGTCATAATTTTTGAAAACATGAAATCGGGACGTAATAGAATATAGAATAAATTACAAAATGATGGACTAGGAAAATGTAATTGAACAACTTTTGGTAAGAATAAAAGGGTTTTTTTTAATTTTTATTCATATATTGAATTGATTAAGTGCATAATTAAGATATTAGATAAAATTTATATGGTATTTGAAAAATAACTTGAATAACGAACCAATGGTCTTAAAAAATTATCCCAGAGGGAAATGCGCAAAATTAATGGTCATTATTTTTGGGCCACATGGGTTGTAAATATTTTATGTGCATGTAGTGAATACCATGAGGATAGAACAATATATATAATAGGATCATTGGAAATAGGGTGTTAATATATAGCCAAGGGACCTTACTAAATTTCATCTTGGATAAGTCATATCAGGAAGAGTAGAAAAACCTAGAGTAATGACAATATTACTTTATAATAATTGCGTTGACAAGAATTGTACAAAGGGAACATAAGGGTGAATTTATAGAGTTTATGGTTAATTGTCATAGAACATGGCCTATGGTATCTCTTTCAGTATAAACGGTACAATAGAACCTGATGTGAATTTGTGGTTTGGTAACAGTCCAACGGTGCAAGAGATCTAATAATACTTTTAGATTCAGTAATAATTTTAATGGGAATAACTAGAACCTTTATATAGTTAATGATTTAACCAATAATCTTTCTACCTCTTCCATCTGAACTCTAATATTTTTCCATGTCATTATGTTGTAACATAGCGAGATGAGACCCATTTTTTGTAAAACCACGTAATTTTGATACATAAAAATATAGTTTGATAGATTTTATTAAATGAATCACTATGATTAGAAGATAATATTAAACAAAAATAAATTTTTGAAATATTTATTTAAACTCACATTATTTGATAGCTTGATATTCACACAACACTAGGTTTTAACAAAACATGATACTTTATTAAAATGATTCTATTTAAAAATCAAAATTATAACATAGATGTTAAGATGGAAGGTATAAGTAATATCAACTAAATAATGACAATTTTATGGTTTACACATGTATAAAAAAAATCATGGTTTTCTATTGATAATAAATAAAATAAAAACCATTTAAAGAGAAATCAATGCTCTTTGAAAAAGGTATTTTACTAAAAAGTGGATTAGTCACGCATTGGACACATAATTTAAAATAATTTTCAATAAATTATAAAATTAATTTCATAATATAAAATTATTTTTTTATTAATAATATTTGACAATATGTTGGGGTCAATTTCAAATAATTTTCATGAAACTGTCCATTTTTTTTATAAATAATGAAAATAAAATTTTTTATGGAAAACTATTTTTTTGTATAACTAATTTAAACAATTGTATTACATTATTATGTGGATTTATTTTAATAATATATTAATTATATTAAATTTTACATAATTTATTTAATTTGAATATATTTAATTTTTAATTTTGATATTAAAACATTCTATACATATGAGACTTTTCTCATTAGAAAACAACTATTTCATTGTGTCTTTGGTTTAATTTTAATTGAAATAATATCACAAAAATTAATTAAATGAGTAAAAATACATTCCATATTTGGAATCATTAATATTTAAATTATCAAATAAGTTAAAATAATTTTATCACCATAATAAATTTTTGAAAACAAAAAAAAAATTAATTGTCACGGTTAAGGTAAACATTTATTTACCATGGGGTTAAATTAACATAAAAAGGGATAAAAAGCACCTAAAACTTTTAAAATTTCATCTTATGGCCATATTTTAACCTTATATCCTCTTTGGTTTGATAAAAGAAGATTTTATAGGCTTGTGGCTTGAGAACAGCATGGGTATCAATTTATCTTTTAAAAAATTCTAGGTTTATCCTCTCCCTTAATAATAAAAGGTCACTCCCTATTCTCACCTAATAAAATTTCCAAAACCCATTTTTTCATAAAATACATAACACAATTTCATAAATAATTCCCTACTTAAATCCTATTTTATGTTTTTATATCATGAATCTAATCTAGTATTGCTTTAGGATAAACCAAAAGAGGGTTCACAAAGAAGTCATTGCATTTTTAACTATTAGTTTGGATGTACATCATATTCTTACTCCCAACAATACAATTAATAGATTATAATAGAATAAAAAAATATCTTTTATATAATTATATGATATACTGATATTATCCTAACAATTATCCATCTCCACTTCTATCAAACAGGTTATGAAATTATAGATCATGGTGGACTACCATATCATGACCCGATCTAATTCATTTTCCATCACCATCATTCAAGGAATGATATAATAATTGATTTAACATATTTATATAATAGTTATAAAAATACTATACTATTATAATTTTGATATCACATAGAACTTCTAACTTTACATTCCTTGGGGAGATATAGTAACATCACTCACGCGTACGTCAGACTATCACCTTAGAGAGTGATGTGATTTGTTTTTCTCTTATTATTTTCATGGATGTGAATAAGGTTAATTTTTTTTACATATATGTAATTGTAATGGTATAAAAAAATTAAAATATATTATCAAATATAAAATCATTCCTAACAATATGTTTGGAAATAATTATGTTTTTCATGGGTATATGTGGACTACTGCTACCACATAGTGATGTGAAATTGTTTTTGGTTTATTTTTAAATGGATGGTAATATGTATGGATGTTATTATTATTAATGATATATATGACCTAAAAATAATTCTATAAAGGTTAATTATTATTTACTTTCATTTTTTCTATCCATAAAGAAAAAGGGAATCGATTTTTATGTGTATGTACGGTCTACCATCTCAATGAATAGTGTAATCGATTTTCTATCTAAAATTTTAGACAAATTAAAATAAATACATATATAATGAATATATATGATATTTATTTCATTTAGAAATTATGGATATTATATAACAATGATAAAATTAAAAAAACATTATTAGGAAACTAAAAAATATAAGAAAAATGAAGTAATTATCACCCGAAAGAGTTAATTTAACAATGATTTATTAATAAATGATTGCTAAAAGACTATAATTAAATAATATATGTAGTTTGATATATTATTATGTATTTTTTATATTTTTATAATAATCAAATATTTTATAAAAATGATTTTTAAACACATATAAATGAAATCAATCATATGGTAAGGGATTCTTATGTCATATTTAATTCTATGAAACATACTCTTAATGCACAACTAATTCCTTTGAGTGTTGTATATAATATAAATTTTTATATGTTATATAATGATTATATTTATATTATTTGTATTTATTTTTTCATTTGATGATATTTATTTCATGTGGATTATGAATATAATGTTACCAAATTCATAATAAAATGTTTCAAGATCTAATCATTATTCAAAATTATATTGGTTTATGTCTACATTAGGGGAATTATTATGTAATTATATAATAAAAACAATATATTTCCTTGTCCATTAATTATTCATAAACTTTTCATGTAATAGTACAACTTTTCTATTATTTTTTACTTAATTTGGATGAGGGTTTTTTAGAAAATCCATCTTCATTTTTATGTTCAATAGAAAATCCATTTTTATCATATCAATGTTTTCTATATAGGTTTTCAAAAATGATTATATCATTTTCCTAATTATTTATGACTAGATTTTTTACCCATTATTCAATATTTAAAAATTGCTATGAGAGTATTCTTCTAGTCATTTTCCAAATAAGTAACATTTTGATTATACAAAAATGTAAAGTAAAAGATTATATTAATATGTATAACATGAAAATAATTTAAAAACATCATGAAAAATAAACATTTTAAATTTTAAATTAAAATTATGAAATTTTCTTTTCAAATAGTATTAATATGAAAATATTTTTTGTTCATTTTATTAATAACATAAATTTTCAATATTAAAATGTTATTTTTCTCTAATAATATTTTAATGAAATTCATGTTGCATTTATATACATCAACCACATCAAAATATTATTCAAATTATTATCTATTAGGGATATATTGTATTTATATATTCTATATTCTTTTTTGGGATAATTTATGATCATTTTGATTGAGTATGTACAATTTTAATACCATTCAATATATTACTCTAGATAGTCCATGATCATTTTTTTTGATTTGTCTATGTATTAAAATTTCCAAAACATGTTTTTTATTATGATTGGTTATTTTGATTACGTTTAACCCCTTTTATATAAGGAATGAATAATGTTTAGTAAGTGAATTATGGGGAATAGTTATATTTATCCCCTATATTAACCAAAATAGGTTAAATACCCTAAGAGGGTGAATCAGGGTATATATTTATGAAAACATTATCCATTTGGAACTTGTATCATTAATAAAAAACACTCTCCTAATCCTTTCTCATATATATATTAGAATAATTGACAGCAAGAATGAGTAAAAAAATTTGGGTCACTCACACAAGGATTCATGCCACAACCATACGCTAGAAATGTGCATGTATACCGAATACACTAAAGCACTATACTATTATAATGATTGTATAGGGATCACAGCCACTCTAGGTTTATAACCACAAAAAATTATATATCTCAATTCTCTCTCAAATAAAATATACTCAATGATAATTTTAATTATTATTATTTTGGTGACATTATGTAACATTAATTACACATCAATTTTTTTCATGACGATCTATTTTCATCCACTTGATGAATACAATTTTACAAAGGATATTGTGGGAAAATTATTATAAGTGTTCTAATAAATTTTTCTTTGAATCTACCACTTAATGGATCACAAAAAATTATACCATGGTTTACATGATATTTATGCTGTTTCATGAGCATTTACATTTCATGATACTATACATTTCATTGATTTCTCTCGATATTATCTAATTATATAGACTATTGTAGAAGTCCCATGGACTTATATAAAAAAGTAATTTTATGTGCACAAATAATGGCTGAGTATTTGATTCATTATTTAAATATTCACACATGAATCATATATTATTTTTACCCTTAATATTATCTAATGGATGAGATACTCAAATGAGGGGGAAAAAAACTATTTATAGATATGGATGACAATTCACACAACTACCTTGAGTGAATTTTAATATGCAGACAACATTCAATGTTCATTGAACATAAATGATTTCCAATTTCATTTAGTGTGGAAGACCCTACCTTCATGCAAATATATCTCTATTTTATGGTCTCGTATGACTCTACCTATGTCAGGAAACATTTACATTTCTGATGTTTTAGAACATTTACATAACACAGTTATTTATATTTTTTTTAATAGAAAGGCCATAAACCTTCAATTGAATGAAATATTTTGATACAACATCACCCATTCTAAAATCACCTAACATTTTCATCAAAATCCTTCTTTTTTTTAAAAAAAAGTCAATTAATAATTCCTTTAATTTTTTTCCCCCAAAAAATTATTAAAAACTGCATAGAAACACCAAATTATACATGCTACATTTGGTATCACTTATAGTTATTCCACACTTATATCATAAAGATTTATCAATATACCTTGTCAAAAATCTTGCTATAACTCCACAACTATCATTTTTAAACTTCATTATCCACAAACATAATCATCCCAAAACACTATAAGTTACCTTGATGAATTTTGACAAAAAATATCCCTCTTTGGGTTTGTTTTCGACTCTACACCTTTTGATACCACTGAAAACCTTCTGTTTAAAATGTTTTGACAGCTTGTGATTATCTTATGTATTATACCAATATTAACTTTTAGAGATTCCATATTTATATAATATATTTAATCCACCCACATTTAAATCCCACATAATCCATGATCAACATGGGAAATGAGTTTATTTTAAAAATTTCTCTAATGAATTACTTCATCATTGATACCATTTGATGACCCCATCCTAAAACCAATTTTAACACAACACATGGTACAGAAGAGAACCCCATTATTTATCCACATATTTTAATATTCATGAATCACAAAATTCTCTCATGATTTATCATCATTAAAATAACTACTTCAAAATGGACATAATTAAAACTCCACCTACTTTATTTATCCACCTTTCTAACTCACCTCCATTATTCATTATTAATCAAGACATTTCATCTCCCTTTTTCAATGAACCAAAGTTCACTACATTGTGTTCAATAATGTAGTAAAAAACACATATAATCACATATAAAAAACCATATATTAGGGGAGGGGTAGCACATTTATATTTTTTCAAGTGTGGCATGCTGACATAACTTCAAGATCTAATCGACTATGTTTAAATTCTAAATTTGGTAAAAAATTAATTAAAATTTAATAAACATGTTATTCTATAGGAACACACTGTTACATCCCAATACAATGCTTCAGATTCTCCTTGATAAAGTGATACTTGATTTAATTGTGATTTTATCTTTGCTATTAGACTTTTATTTTGCTATGGTATGTAAAACATGAATTATTGAAATAGATTTTGATTAGAGAATTCACATTAACCATCATATAATCATGGATATGATTCATCCATATTTATTTCATGAAATATTAGGTAACTATAATATCACTACTATAATATAGGATTTATCTAACCTTAGGTTTTATTAATTCTATATAAATGTGATAATAATGGGGGTCCTTATAAGATCTTGTAAAAAAGTGAAGATAATGTCCCAATTTATCAGTGATATTAAAAAAACCCTGATAAAGGATGTCCCTTTATCAAAAATAAAAAAATAAGTGCTGATAAAGGGGGCCTTCATAAGAACTATTAAAAATTTGGATAAGGTGGGGCTTATTCAGTGATTGTTAAGAGGATCTAATAAAGGCCCCCATTTATCAATTCTTTTTTAGAACAGATAAACATTAAAATTTATAAAAAAAACATATTAAATAAATTGTATCAATATATAAATATATTTATATTGATATAAATATAATATATTTTTTTATAATATGTTTTCGATATTTTTAAATAGTGATTTACACTTAATATATAAAATATTTATTAAAAAGTTATAATAAAATAATTAATTTTTTTTATTAATTAATAATTTTGTAATTACTATCAATCAATAGTCATTTGATAATAGTTGGATGACATAAAAATTAATTGAATTAATGAGGAATCTATTTTAATTTTAAAACATGACTCGAACTTCATATGACCGTAACATTTGATCTCAGTGTCTATTTCAACTCTACCACATATCAGATCCACGATAACTATAAAATCTATGATAACTAGGGGTTCCCATGAGTTACCATTATGTAGAGATCCTAGTTATCATGGATTTGATATGTGGTATATATGAAATAGACATTACAATCAAATTTTATGGTCGTATGAAGTTCAATTCATGTTTTCAAATTAAAATAGACTGCTCATTTATTCATTTAATTTTTATGTCATCCAACTATTATGAAATGACTATTAATTGAAGATAATTACAAAATTATTAATTAATAAAAAAATTAATATATTTTATTATCTTTTTTTACTAAATATTTTAAATTTTGAGTGTAAGTATTTATTTAAAATTATCAAAAACATATTAAAAAAATATAAAGTATATTTATATTTATATAAATATATTTATATATAGTTGTATTTTGATTAGTTATTTTCTAAATAAATTTTAATTTTTATCTTTTCTAAAAAAGCATTGATAAATGTGGGCCTTTATTAGCGCCTCTTAACAATCACTGAAAAAGCCCCCCCCCATATCAAAATTTTTAATAGAGCTTATGACAACCACTATTATCAGCACTTATTTTTTTATTGTTGACAATGGGAAACCCTTTATCAGGGTTTTTTAATAGTACTGATAAACAGGGAAATTATCTTTACTTTTTCAGAAGAGCCTATAAAGACCCCCATTATTATCACATTTATAGAGAACTAATAAAACCTAAATTTGGATAAATCCTATATTATCGTGGTGATATTATAGTTACCCAACATTTCATGAAATTACTTTGGATGAATTAGAACCATGATGATATGATGGTTAATGTGAATTCTTTGATTAAAATCTATTTAAATAATTCAAGTTTTATATATCATAGCAAAATGAAAGTCTATCAGTCAAGATAAAATCACAATGAAATCAAGTATCACTTTATCAAGGAGAATTTGGAGCATGGAATTGGGAACTAATAGTATGTTCCTATATAACTACATGTGTAATAAATTTTAATGAATTTTTTACCAAATTAATAATTTAAACCTACCTGATTAGATATTGAAGTTCAGTCAACTCCCCACACTTATAAAAAATATAAATGTGGGACCACTCTCCCAATGTAAGGTTTTTTCATATGTGGTTATCTGTATTCTTTACTACATTATGGAGTGAACATTTGGTTCATTTAAAAAATGGGGATAAAATGTATTGATAAATAATGAATAATGGCGGTGAGGTAGAGAGGTGGATAAATAAAGCAGGTGAAGACTTAATTATGACCAATTTGAAGAAGTTCTTTTAATGATGATTAATTACTAGAGAATTTTATGATTCAAGAATATTAAAATATGTGGATAAATAATGGTGTTATCTTCTGTACCATGTGTTGTGTTACAATTTGTTTAAAGAAAGGATATTCAAATAGTATCAAAGATTAATTAATTCATTAGTGAAATTTTGAAAATAATCTTGTTTCCCATGCTAATCATAGATTATTTTGGCTTAGAGTGTGGGTGGAGTAATTATTTTATATAAATATAGAATCTCTAAAAGTGAATATTGGTATAATACATAAGATAATCACAAATTGTCAAAACATTTTAAACAGAAGGTTTCGAGTGGTATCAAAAGGTGTAGAGTTGAAAACAAACCCAAACGGGAATTTTTTTGTGAAAATTCATCAAGGTAACTTATACTCTTTTGGGATGATTATGTTTGTTGATAATGAAGTTTAACAAGGTTATTTGTGGAGTTATAGCAAGATTTTTGACTTGTTATATTGGTAAATATTTATTATAGTGGTGTGGAATAACTATAAGTGGTGCCAAATGTAGTACGTATAAAGTGTTGTTTCTACATAGTGTTTACCAATTTTTTGGGTCAAAAAATTAGAGGAATTCAAAATTGAATTTTTTTCTAAAAAAAGAATGATTTTACATAAATGTTAAATGTTTTGAGAAAGGGTGATGTTGTATCAAAATATTCCATTCAATTGAAGGTTTATGGCATTTGAATTAAAAAATAAAAAGAACGGTGTTGTGTGAATGTTATAAAACATCATAAATGTTAGTGTTTCCTAACATAGGTAGAGTCATATGAGACCATAAAATAGAGATGTAGTTGCATGAAGGTATGGAGTTCCACACTAAATGAAATGGAAATCATTTATGTTCCATGAACAAATAATGTTATGTGCATACTCAAAGTCACTCAAGGTAGTTGCGTGAAGTGTCATCCACATCTATAAACATGTGTTTTCCCCTCATTTGAGTATCTCAACCATTAGATAAAATTAATTTTCTAAATAATATATGATTCGTGTGAAAATATTTCATTAATAAATAAAAAACTCAGCCATTAGTTGTTCACATAAAATTAATTTTGTATATAAGTCCATGGGACATATGCAACAGTCTATAGATTAAGATAATGTTGAGAGTAATTAATGAACTGTTTAGTTTCATGAAATATAAAGATTCATGAATCAAAAAAAATATCATGTGAAACATGGAAGAATTTTTTGTAATCCATTCAAGGGTTGCTTAAAATAAAAAAATTTTAGATGTACTTATAATAATTTTCCAAGAACATCCTTTGTAAAAATGTATTCATCAAGTTGATTAAAATAGATCATCATGAAATAGAAATTGAGGTGTAAGTAATACTACTTATTAGTTAACAAAAAAAGAATCATTCAATGTATCATTGAGTATGTTTTATTTGATAGAGAAGTGAGATATATAATTTTTGGTTGTTATAAACCAAGAGTGGAAGTGACCCCTCTACAAACATTATAATAGTAGAGTGCTATAGTGTATTTGGTAAACAGGCACATTTCCAGCGTATGGTTGTTCTATGTATCCTAGTGTGAGTGACCCAAATTTTTTTTACTCATTCATGCTTTCACTTATTCTCATATATATATGGGAACAAATTAGGAGATTTTTTTATGAATTATACAGGATCCAATGGGATAATGTTTTTTACATTTATACTCAAATTCAACCCATAGGGTATTTAACCATGTTTGGTTAATAGTGGGGATAACTATAACAAGTTATGATCTTTCACTTACTAAGCCTAATTCATTCCTTATATAAAAGGGGTTAAACATAATCAAAATTACTTATCATAATAAAAAACATGTTTTGGAAATTTTAAGACACAACCAAATCAAATAAAACATGATCGTAGACTATCTAGAGTAATATGTCGAATGGTATTAAAATTCAACATACTCAGTCAGAATGATCGTAAATGATCCAAACATAGAATATATATTATATAAATACAATATATCTCTAATGGATCGTAATTTGAAAAATATTTTGATGAGGTTGATGTATATAAATACCACATGAATTTCATTAAAATCATAATTGAGGAAAATAACATTTTTATATTGAAAATTTATTTTATTAAATAAATGAAAAAAAAATATTTTCATATTAATTTTTTTAAAAAAAATCAGAATTTATTTTAATATTTAAAATGTTTATTTTTCTTGATGGTTTTAAATTATGTTAATGTTATACATATTAAAATAAGGTTTTACATTATAATTTTTGTAAAATCAAAATGTTACTTATTTGTAAAATGACATAATGATTGTCTTCAAAGAAATTTTTAAATATTAAATAATGGGTATAATATCGAGTAATAAATAATTAGGAATATGTTACAATAATTTATTAAAATGTATATATAAAACATTGATTTGATAAAAAGGAATTTTTGATTGATGAGAAAAATAACGATGGATTTTCTAAAAAACACTCATCCAAATTAAGCGAAAAATAATAGAAAAGATTTACTATTACACTAAATGTTTATAAATAACTAATGGATAAGTAAATATATATTTTTTATTACTTAATTACAAAATAATTCCCCCATAATAGACATAAACAAAAACAATTTTGAATAATGATTAGATCTTGAAACATTTTATTTTCAATTTGATAACATTATAATCATAATACACATGAAATAAATATCATAAAAAAAAATACTAAATACAAAAAATATAAATATATTAATTATATAATATATCAAAATTTATAGTATATACAACACTCAATGGAATTAGTTGTGCATTAGGAGTATGTTTCATAGAATTAAATGTGGCATAAGAATCCCTTACCCCTTGTTTGATTCCATTTATATGTGTCTGAACATCATTTTAAATTAGAATATGTTTGTTATAAAAACATAATAGAGACATAATCATATATCAAATTCCATTTAATATTTAATTATAGTATTTTTTTAATCATTTATTAAAAAATCATTATAAAATTAACACTTTTGGGGGATAATTGCTTCATTTTTCATATATGTTTTAGTTTTGTAATTGTTGTTTTTTAATTTCATCATGGTTATATAATATCCATAATTTCGAAATGATATAAATATCATATATATTCATTATATATGTATTTATTGTAATTTATTTGAAATTTTAGATAGAAAATTGATTACACTCTTCATTAAGAGGGTAGGTTGTACATACACAAAAACATAGATTCCCTTTTCCCTTATAGATGGAAAAAATGAAAAAAATAATAAATAACATTTATAGAATTATTTTTATGTTATATATATCATTTATAATAATAAAATCCATATATATTACCATCCATGTAAAAATAAAACAGAAACAATTTCCTATCACTATGTGGTGGGAGTAGTTCACGCATACACATAAAAAAATAATTATTTCTAAACATATTTTTAGGAATGAATTTATATGTGACATTGTATTTTAAATTTTTTATAGATCATTAAAATTACATAAATCTAAAAAAAATTAACCATATTCACATCTATGAAAATAATAAGAGAAAAACAAATCACACCACTCTCTGAGGTGAGAGTCTGTTGTACACCTGAGTGATGTTACTATATCCCCCCAAGGAATATAAAGTTAAAAGTTATATGTGATATCAAAATTATAAAAGTATAACAATTTTATAACTATCATATCAATATTTTAAATCAATTATTATATCATTCCTTGAATGATGGTGATGGAAAATAAATTATATTGGGTAACGATGTGGTTGTCCACCATGATCTATGATTTGATAACCTGTTTGATAGAAGTGGAGATGGATAATTGTTAGGATAACATCATTATATCATGTAATTATATAAAAGATATTTTTCATTCGTTTATAATTGATTAATAGTATTGGTGGGAGTAAGATTATTTTGTACAATCCAAACTAATAGTTAAAAACGCTACCTCTTCTTTGGGAACCCTCTTTTGGTTTATCCAAAAGAAATACTAGATTTGAGTTATGATCTAAAAAAGTAAACTAGGATGTATGTAGAGAATTATTGATGATATTTTGTTATGTATTTTTTGAAAAAATTGTTTTTTTGAATTTTAATGAGGGGAGGATAGGGAGTGACCTTTCATTAGTCTAGGAGAGGATAAACATGGAATTTTTAAAAAGATAAATTGATACCCATATTGTTCTATTGCCAAAAGCCTATAAAATAATCATTTATCAATCCAAAGAGGTTATAAGGTTAAAATAGGGCCACAAAATCAAATTTTAAAAGTGTTAGGTATATTTTATCCCTTTTCTTGTTAATTTAACCCCATGGTATACCCATTTTTACCTTAATCCTGATAATTAAAATAATCAAAATATATTATTATGAAAAAATAATTTTATCTTATTTTATAATGTAAATATTAATGATTCCAAATAAGGGATCTATTTTTACTCATTTAATTAATGTATGAGATATTATGTTATTGAAAATTAAACCACAGACATAATGAAAGTGTCATTTTACAATGATAAAAGTCTCATATGTATAGAATGTTTTAATATCAAAAATAAAAATGAAATATATTTCAATGAAATTAATTAAGTAAAATTTAATATAATTAATATAGTATTAAATTAAACACCCAAAATAATATAATATAATTTTTTAAATTAGTTAAAAAAAATAGTTTTCGATAAAAAATATATTTTCATTATTCATAAAAAAATTAATAGTTTCAAAAAAATAATCCGAAATTAACACAATGATATTGAATAATATTATTTACAAAAAAAGAAGTTTATTATATGAAATTAATTTTATAATTTAATGAAAATTATTTATAAATTATGTGTGCAATGCATGACTAATCCACTTTTTAGTAAAATACCATTTTCAAAGAGCATTGATGTCGCTTTTAAATGGTTTTTATTTTTTTATAATCAATAGGAAACCATGAAAATTCTTTTATACATGTGTATACCATAAAATTATCATTATTTTGTTGATATTACATAGACCTTCCATCGTAACATATATGTTATAATGTTAATTTTTAAATAGAAACATTTTAATAAAGTATCATGTTTTGTTAAAACCAGGTGTTGTGTGCATCTAAATCTATTAAATAGAGTGAATTTAAATAAATATTTCAAAAAATTATTTATTTTCACTATTATCTTATAATAATATTGTTTCATTTAATACAATCTATCAAACTATATTATTCTTTTTTAAAATAATGATGTGTTACAAAAAAATGGGTCTCATCTCTCTATGTTACCACATAATGACATGGAAAAATAGTAGAGTGTAGATGAAAGAGGTAGAAATATTATTAGTTAAATATATTACCATATAAAGGTTATAGTTTTTCCCAATAAAAATATTACTTCATCTAAAAGGTATATATGATCTCTTACACCGTTGGACTGTTACTAATCCACAAATTCACAACAGGTTCCATTGTACCTTTCATACTGAAAGAGATACCATAGTCCATGGTCAATGATAATTAACCATAAACTCAATAAATTCACCCTTCTGTACCCTTTATACAATTCTAGTATATGTAGTAATTATCAAGTAATCTGGTCATTACTCTAGTTTTTTCTACTCTTCCTAATACGACTTATCCATGAAGTAATTGAATAAGGTCCCTTGGCTATATATTAACACCCTATTTCCATTGATCCAGTTATATAGATTGTTCCAAACTCATGGCCTTCCCTACATGTGCATAAAATATTTACAACCAATATGGCAAAAAAATAATAACCATTAATTTTGGGCATTTCCCTCTGAGATGTTTTTAAGACCTTTGGTCCATTATTCATGTAAATTTTCAAATACGCTATAAATTGAATCAACTATCTTCATTCTGCACTTAATCAATTCTATATGTGAATAAAAATTACAAAAACCCCCTTTTATTCTTACCAGATGATGTTAAATTATATTTTTCTAGTCCATGATTTTTTAATTTAAACTATATTCCATTACGTCCTTATTTCATGTTTTCAAACATTATAACCAATGTTCTGGATGTAATACAAAAACCATTGGCCCTTGATGAATGACCTCGAACTGTATAGTTAAAACCTTAAAATATGGAATATAATGCCAAATTAATCAATTCCCTCACCCATGAAAACTATCCTACATTACATTTCTAGTATCCTACTATATCATAATATAAAAATAAGTATATCCTTCTAAAATACCATGTGATACAATAGGATTCCTAGATCTCTTATACATGGATGATTCATGTCCAAGACTAAATTTGTAATTTCTTTATTAGCACTCTCTCTTAGGGATCTATACCCATTTATTAAAATTATTTCTCTCATGGGATAATGATATGATGATTTTTTTAGGAATTGGTGTTTTCCGCAATCTATTATTATTCACCTAAACCGTGAGATAAATGGACGATGATGTGAAAAATAGAGTGCTGAAGACTATCCAAAAATCACCTATGTTTTCCCTTTTACATAGATAATTATTTGATTTTAGTCTATAATATCCTCAATGTCTTAATGGGATCCCTTGTGGGGATATTGTAATACATGATAGACCTATCTCCAATTGACTGAATACATCTTTTTTGATTCATTAGTAAAAACATATGGTTCTAATATTCATGAAATATGCAGAGGTTGTTTAAATTATTTCCCCAAAATTGATATTGTTGTCATGGAAATGACATTTCAAACATATTCAACAATCCTCCATAACATGATCATCAGTCTATTTTGGATGGAAATCACATTGCATGTGATTTTCACCCTTTATTTCAATTATATTTCAATAAAATTCAACACCCTTGGCTTTAATTCACTTATTCAATCACACACATTGCTTAAGCGTTCCGATATAGTATATTATTTCACTAGAATCGAAACACTTTTATTGAGATGTATTAAATATATGGAGCATCATCACAGACCAAGCCCTTCCTTATAACATCCCATTGATTTATGATATATATCACGATAATTTTTTGATAACTTGTATGACATGAATCACTTTGTTTAAATGAACTAAGATATACAATTAAAAGAATATTATATAATTTGAAACTTATCTTATAAGAATTAGACTAGTGGGCATGCATCAGACTAACTACATTATGAAAAATTTATGTTTCAAATACATAAAAAAATAATTATCATAGTATAAATTAATAAGAAATGAAAAAAATTGAAAAATGAATGAGTTGTATCATCTGCAAAAATTATTTTTATGTGTGTAATTTTATTATAAGTTAATAAATTATATTAATAACTACTGTGGAATTATTTTAACAAACTTTATATTTTTTATATTAAATAAATTTTAAACCTTAATTTACTATTTTTTTGAATAATTGGATTGGAACAAACACATTTTTATGCTTAAAAATCAATTTTTCTAAAAACAATATTTCTTGAATTTTGTAAAATTATTTTATTATTAATATCTATTGGATATATAATTTCTATTTTGAAAAATATAATCAATATTATGAATCTTTTGACACTTGTTCTGTTAAAGATCATAAAAAGTGTCAAAGGGAAATGCCTTAGAAAAAAGTGTATAAACCACATGATGAAAATTATGATTTGAAAAGGCTTGAATGTTAGACAGCCTTAGTCTAGTAAAGAGAGCAACAACGTGCATGGTACATGCAAGCCTAATCTCCTTTCACCCAAGGTCCTATTTTGTCCTATAAATAAGCCCCTCATGCATTCATTTGTACAAAATAATTTTCCTATAGCCAATTTTTCTCTTTGTTCTCTCTAGTTCATCACCCGAGTCTTCTTAAACATTAATTGTGGTTCTGTAATCACTAGGGTGGAGGAATAGAAGGATAATCATAGGACATAAGTACAATTACTGTTTGAAATCCATAATAATTTTGCGCCTAAGGCACCCAAACTCAATGAATCAGAAACACTTTCATGCCATTTATTCCTCTCAAAGGAACTTGAGGGCCCCACTTTTGAAAATACCTATTAATACACTTGAAGGCTTGAGTCAAGTATTTCCAAAGTATTAACATCCAGGTTGTTCATCACATAATTGAACATTAGTTACCCCAATCCTACTTGTGTTCCCATACTTGTGCGCCAGTGTTTACTTAGGTGCCCATCATTTATTCAACTACTCCCTAAAGTCTAAAAACCATTAAGCCTTCTTCAAATCCACTCATAACATTGTATCTTCTTCATTTTATCCTTTTCTGAAAATGAATCAATTGAGACCTCCAAAAAAACCTCATGAATTGTCCATGCTTTTGGAAAATCATGTCAGTGCATCTCCAATTTGGGTTTCTATATCCAAAGTGAAGGGTTTCCCACATTTTCTTCTAAATGGGGTTAGGATACATAAAGTGTTTGGGGGTTTCTATATCCATATTCACATGATCCTTTCTCCGAAGAATAGTGTTGGGATATTCCTGTTTTGGAGGATTAAGGATAGGTTTATGAACTCCCTTTATCATATCTAAAACCTAGAACCCCAGATCTCTGGTAGGGAAGGAATAGTTCACACAATATTTTCCATGCAAGCTTACAAAAGTCTCCTTCCCTTACCAGGATCAATTTTAGGGCATCCAACATGGTGTACACCCCAAACTATTGATGTAGAAGGTTGGATTCATTCTCCTCTATACATCCTTTACCTTCACTCATTCCATATATTGGACCCATGTCCAATGTAAACAAAATAGAGGAAAGGCTTGTAGCCTCGCCCCTTTCCCATGTCGCCTCAACATTTTCCGCCCTCACAATCGTAGTTGTGTCCTGTTCCACCAATAGAGGGGGTGAAGTGTGGGTTCCTTTATTTAATTTTTCACACACTATTGTTTCTCAAACTGATCATGACTCACATGGACATATATATGAGTGATGATCAAAACATCTATGCAATAAATCATGTCTTGAACTATGAGAACTATGATTTCCACCATTATTGGGATATATAGGAAGCTTTCTCGAGGTCTGAGATCCCTGGATATCCTTTTTAGGAATGAACCCCTAATTCATTAATTTGGGCATACCCCTTAGGACTAATAACAAAATTAAACCCCCGAATCACCAAGGCATCCTTTTCAGTAAGTAATCCCAAAATCATTTCTCGCAATGTACTATACTCTCCTTTGAGACTTATCAAACTATGTTGGATTTTAATTCCATAAAAATGGGATATGTAGGAAGCTTCTCAAGGGATCAATCCCAACAATACAAATCATCCTTGTTCTCCTTGGATCATATTCCCAACAGTGTCTAATCTGAAATAGAATCCCATTGACTTTCAAAGTCCCATGAGATGCTTAAGAATAATTCCCACACCAATCCTTGACAAAGCACCTTTCGATTAGATATTGTTAAAATATGACATTAAACAATTTGTTTCGGTCCTTATCACATTACCTTAAAATGTATGATGTGTCCCATTATGTGGCACTAAATATAAGTGTTCTGATTCCTTTCAAAAGGATATGTAGGTAACCCATTTTGTGGGTGAAATCCCAATATCAAAAAAAAATCATCTCTCTGGATGGAAATAAATTCTTTAGTGCCCTACTGAGTGGATTAAAAACCAGTATCATCATAACAATGATTAAAAGAATCTCTAAATATTATCTGAGAGGATACCATTGATGGAGAACCTCGAATACATATACATTTATACATTAATGAATAACCTTTAATACACATGGATTATTCTAAATTTAACACATTATAAAAATTGATTGAAAATTACATGGGAAACCTATGTTTTACTTGGTGAATTAAACAGGATTCATGATAATATCCCAAATCAATAAAGGGAGTCCATGATTAGGCAATAATTCCTCCCAAAAGAATGTGATGAGTCCGAACTTCCATCCTCTTGACAAATGCATGTTCTTTAGTATATTATGTTAAAATGTAATGAACTCCTACCTTTCAAAATAAGGTCCCTTTTGGATAATGAACTATTTTATGTTTCTAGTTCTATGAATAAATCCAATGGAATCCACATGGAAGTAGTGATTCTTATTTTACTACACATGTTCCAAGGAAAAATAAAAAAATGGTGAATTCAATGTAATTCCTTAAAATATTTAGTTATGTAACCCACCTTTCATGGACCTATCATTTGATAACGAATTTCTAGAAAAAGGTATCACACATGCATGTATCTATCTAAAATATATATCTTTAATGGATTTCATTGTGTTTGTAATGATTTCTTAGAACTCCCTTCACTCTAAATGGATTCCATCAAGTTTTCACCCATGAATGTCCCGATCACAGCTCATGTTGGATCCTTATCCACTGGAAGGACATCATCACCAACTCAACATCATCAAAACTAGTTCTCCAATGTACTGGTAGGGAATACAAACAATACTATACTATTCTAACCATAGAGGTTGTACATTAGGATATCCAGGTTAACAAAAACCCTCAGTTGTCCGGACAATGATGACTGGTGGAAAAGAAGCAGACAATTCCAACCACCGCCTTCAACCATTTCTGGTCCTTATCATTAGAACAGATAATCCACAATCCCTAACTCTATAGGTAGATGGATCAAGAGTTAACTCATTGCATTAATTAAAATATGAAGGGGTCCTTCTTGAGGACTCACACTATCAATCGCTACCATCAAAATCATGCCTTAATGAACCCACAACATGATAGGGGTGTTGCCTATAGTTGTTTGGACCAGGTTCCTCTGACCTAATCATGCAAGAATAACCTATGGGGATAATTTCCAGTCAATCAGGAGTAGGTTGTTACCTTTTACCCATTTTTAGAATTATATCAATGTAACATGATGGAAAATAACATGCCGAAACATACACCTGTCCTTCCTAATTCCAATGGCCTGTAGTCTCGTCTAGTAGAAACCTAGCAAACCCACCAGTTAAATCTGGTGGAGTACCATGAATAGGCACATATACCTATTTAAAAAATATCATTTAGGCAATAGGCTCATCGGACAACATTAAAGTAGGCCTGACAATCAAATGTGGTGGAATCATGAAAATAGGAACATACAACTGCTTACACTTGCCAATTCTGCAAGTAGTCTCACCTGTCAGTATTAAAATATGTCTATCAACCATGCATGGAAGAAAACATCGAGTAGGAAACTACACCTACCAGTATTCATCAATCATGTAAACAATCTCGTTTTTCATCACCAAGATAAGTCAGTTGGAATGCTCTAACAACAATCCTATGGAATACTCTAGTCTCTACCCCCATATATTAGTACTTTCAATATCCACATATAAGAAAGGGATTACATGAGCCAGAACATAATTCTACTACAAATATGGAATGGACAAATATTCATATTCTGGCTGCGGAAGTCACCAAACAAATTTTAGAAATGGTGAAAGGGAATACAAATATTCATGCCCATATTTTAGAAGCATGTACGAATATAATAATAACAACTTCATCAGTACTAGGGGATCATACACATAATTATGTACCCACACCTGGGATGACACATTGGAATTCCATCCTAGAGATGATATATACCTCTGTTCCATTTGAGGAGGGTTCTGGTGGGAAATCCCATATATCATATACAAAACCAGAAAAGGAATGTACACCCTTTCTCATTGGAGGTAATTAGACCATTCTGATGACCACTCCATAGAAAGAACACAAACCTACACATGATAAACACATGTCCCAAAAATTTTCCACAACTATGTGTAATAGATAATCCAACAGGAAGTCTCTCCTAACAGAGCTATAAAATCATGATCCTATAATTCATTTTGATCTTCTTAATTCTATAGTTATAGAAGCCCTCAGATATTTAACTATTGCATCTCAAGATCCTAACCAAAAATTACATTTTTATGGGCACAATGATAGTAATTATGATGTTCCCCATAGACCACTTCATTATGAAGGCAATCTTCATTAAAATTAATTAAATCCAGAGAGCCTATCTACATATAATAGTCAAGAAAAAATTTCGTGTGTCCAAAAGAACAAGGAGAAAGAGCATTTATCCCATGCTATAATCCACCATGGAGGTCCTCCCCAAGAAATAATTTACTGATAATGTAGTAGAAGAAAAAATGAGTGATTCTATTTTTTTAAAAAAACAATTGAGAAGTGTCCACATTGGCCAGAACAAGTGGAGAATCCTCTAGAAAAATATGGTGAATATATGGCAAGTAAGAGAAAAAAATTGGATTAAGGTGAAATAAAAATCATGTTTTAGCCTTTGAAAACTCTCATTACAACATTACAGAATTTATGGTAGAATAATACATTCATGATGTCCAACTCAACTTATTGATAAATATTTTTGAATTAAAACCAAATTATTTTCATATGAAGAATATCAAATATAGTTTAAGATAATATAAAGGTTGGAACACCCAATCACCTTGGAATCTCTCTCAGTTTCATGATATCCAATGGTTGAATGGAATTTGAGAACCCTCAAATGAGAATGACTCAATAAACTTATGTGGTTGCACCAATTAATTTTTGTCACCCCATCAAGTGTTCATATAAATGGATGGGGTGAACATAGAGCATTTTATTTTAATGCACTCCAACATTAGTAAATACTTCCAAAAGATCCCTTCTAAAATGTTATTTCCCCTGAAAGGATACAATCAACATATTTTTTGTGTAATAAATGATATGATCAAAAATATGCCCCAACATACTATTATCAGATTCAGGTCCATAGATAGAAAGAAATTGAGATACTATGGCATTAAGCATCTGAGAATATTCATCAGGCTTCCCACATAGAGGATATCAACCATCAAATGGGGAAAATTTCATAAATAGAATAGTAGTCTTCCAATATAGGTGACTTGACTGGTTATTGGATAATGCACCCTCCTAATGTTCAAACAAAAATTCACTAAATCAAAAGAGAATCTATGCAAATCATACCTACATCAGTTCAAGAGACACCCCAACAATTCGGGTTGGGGATTGATTACTTCAACCTTTTAATTTAATAAAACAATGTTCGAAGGATGCATGAAGAATAAGAAAAAGAAAAAACCCCACCTAGCATGGTTGGGGGCTCTTTCAAATCTACAGTCCCCTCCTCAGTAGATGTCAATTTTCTCTCGATAAATGAAGAATTCCCAAATTGAACACATAACCAAAATATCAAAAGATTCCCTTCAGTTTTTTGTCCATAAAAAAGTTATCAGGAATCCATAATATATGATAACAGTGTCTCATAGAAGATACAGATGGAAAATAACTTACTAAGATACTGATAGAATTCTGCAAATGAATTATGTGTTAGTGAGTGTCATTAACACCATTGTAGAAGACCCTATATAACATGAGTCAAGTTTATGGGAATTAGAAGATGAAGTTCTTATACATAATATGGTACACTGAGAATAAAATAAAGGAGTTGTGTGTACTTGAAATCAGAGGCTTACCCAGAATCTAGGTATTCTCTCAAGTAACCAACTCCCACTCCTCCTAAAGGCATATAAGTAGGGGAAATGTAAATGTCATATCACATCTTACTTTTCCACTGGAGAAGGTCAATATCATTCACTAGATGAAATATTTTATCAGTAAGAAGAGGAGACGAAAAAGTTGAAAAGAATTAATAAATAGTTACTTTGAAGTAAAATTTTTGCGGGGCATGCTCCCCATGAAGATCCTAAACATTCTCATCCTTTAAGAACTCCTAAAAAATTAGTGTTTGTTGAAATTATAGATATGTATAATGAATTCCCTCTATTGGGTACATATCTTGGGCTGGATGAAACATATCCATATAGGCATGTCCCCATGGATTGTCCACGAAAAATACAAGTTGCACCACCACCAGTGGTTTTTCCAGTTGGTTCACTAGTTCATTCTCAAGGCGATGTACCTATATAGGTCCCATCACATCCTGATATTCCACAAATGCCTATGAATACAATTTATGAATTAAAAACTAGATTAGAAGATTTGATAGAATAGTGTGTGCTAGTAAAGTAGGATAAGAGAGAATACCTTGAATTGGGGGATCTCATCCATCCCCCACCAAATTTTTGTGAATACAATAGTCCCAATATTTAATGGTTTGTGAAATATAGAGAAAAACATAATGCATATCATTTCTCATTGTGATCCCATGATGGGGACACCTCAATAAAAAGCCAGTAAATCATAGAGTATTTTTTTAAATCATTATAGAAAATAGATTGTTTCTAGTATATAAGTTTTCAATTTTGATCAATTGCTGGATGGGAAGATCATCCTTAGAGATTACTTCATCAATTTAGCAAAACACTACCAAAGAAAATAATTTTTTATCATAAAAATTCCAAAAAAAAGTAAAATATAAGAGTTTCAGATTTCATTTTGTGATAAAAATGATTAACATATTCCTTAAATATATCACTCCCTCAGGAAGAGTTGCTACCAATTTGTGTGGAAAATCTACATGATGAGTTACGCACACCATGATCCCTCTGAAATACACATGGGGGTTTTGAGACCCTGCTTCAATTACCCAATAGGTGGAGGATAACATTTCAAAAACAAAATCTAAATTTCTATTAACTCTATAAACTATGGGATAGAGAAATGAGAAAGAAAAGAATGTTATAGCCACACTCATGCAATCAGCTATACCTGATCCCACATCAAAACCTTCTTCATATTGAAAGTATTTTCCTCCCAATCTTTAGCAGTAATTATCAAAACATCATGATGATCAAAAATATCAAATACTGAGATAATTTGAGGAGTTAAAGAACATTGTTTATTCTTTTAAGAATGAACAGGTTCTTAGATACTTCATCAAAACTTTGAAAAACGATATGGTTCAGTTTCTAAGGACAAATAAACCAAACAAATAAGGTGATTAAGATATTTTGACTTATTTTGCCTTTTATCTAGATGTTAGGGCATCCCATTTAGGAGTATTTTGTTTTTAAAGACATAAGAAAAATGATAGACTCTAGAAAAATGAAAATAAAAATATTTTCACCCCAAGTAGCATGTGTTACTACTATTGTTTCAGATGAAGAATGTGAATGGAAGGAATTCAAAAGTAAAAAATTCATAGAAATATGATTATTGGATGATCAATAAAATGATCAAAGAAACTCATGCCATTATATACACGTAGTTGAAATAAAAAATTAGGTCTTCTACCACGTTCGACCAAGAAAACCCACCTTCATCAAATAATCTGTCCTCCAATGGTCAATCCTCAAAGAAAGGATGTGATCAGAAGGAAAAAAGAGAAGTCAGAAGAAGGCGAAGTCATGTCAGGGCCAAAGTTGTCCTAAACTACGAAAGAATTCATGCCATTTGTTTCAAATTCTTGGGCACCACCCCACCAGACATCACAACTAGAGATGGCCTGTAAAGAATAATTTTCATATAATGAGGAATTGATATTTGGTTCCATTTATGTTATCCACTTAAAGGATATTTAGGAAAATGATGATTCTAGTTATAATGAGACAGAATTCCATGAAACTAACTGCAGAAATAGAGGAATAAGACAAGGTCACGTATACTGGGGAAATGTGGATATGCTAGAAACCACCATTTTAGGTTTACCCCTACACAAACCATATATGCGGTGGAAAATAATCGGAGAGATCTTCATTGGGATCAAGAATAATAAGGATGTTCTCCCCAACATGACAGGATTGGTCCGAACATAATTATTGCAGAGGGCCAATTAGAGGCTACACCATCATTCTCTTAGCATGTAGATAGACCCAATTAGTCTAGTCTTCCAAAACCTAAATTATTTCTATCTTCAATTCTGATACATGATACATCTACAATTGATCTTCATCTTCTAAGGAACCTAAAAATCCACATCTTTATACTAGAAATTGGAGACCTCTAGACCAAAAGAATGATGTTTTGAAATAGTGATCCCATGTGCCAGCCAATATTTCGATCTTGAATGCCTTGAATCTCTCAATATATCTTCGAGAAGCACATATTGAGGAATTTTTAAGTCTTGATGAGTTTGAAAATGATGTTGCTGCTGCTAAGGTTTACAGTATAGTGAATTATTCTCTCGAATGTTATACGATCATATCATTTTCAGATAAATATGATGATGATGTTGTACATAGACACATTAGAACCCTATTTATATCTGGTAGTATTAATGATACATACGTCTGATGAGACTTCATTGATAATTTATTAGGAGTAAACCTAATTCATATTTGTACACATCAGGTATTTGGGTTTATTGAATTTGATTTATCTCCTTCCTCTTGGATATATCAAGGATATGACCAGAGTGAACGATATCATTTAGGTGATATTACACTCAGAACTCAGTTTGGGGATCTTATGTCGAATTTAGATTTCATGTTTTTCCATCAGGACACAACCTTCAACATTATACTTGGAAGGACATTGCTATATCAACATGGGGCCATTCCTTCGTCATACCACCAATTCATCAAGTATTATTTCAATGGTCAAATTGGTACATTGTGTAGTGACAAGAATCTATTCAAAACACGTGACTCTTTTTATATCGTGGAATAATTTTTTCACACAAAGGGAACACAGATCGTGTCAAAAGAGGTAACAATAATTAATGCTACAAATTTATTAAAAAAGATCCCCAAAAAACCATTAAAACATCTAAGTATAGGTTATGTGTTACTTATAAATAAAATTGGAACGATAATACCAAATTCATTTTTTTTATCTAGTGACATCCATATTGTTAATTAATTTAATTAATCTTGAAAACATGTGGGAAATTGTCGATTTACCAAGAAGTGTTGAAATATTAAACGGAGATGTCTTTATTTCATCCACCTAACATTATCAAATCGCTATTTCACCGATCAAGATAGAAGAACATTTAAAAATTCAACTGGAATACAAGGATGTTGATTCACAACCCATCATCTCCTCTTAAAAAATTCACGAATACCCTTCATCATCAGAAGGATCTAAAATGGTTGCCTCATCTTTTGGATGTTCAAACACTAACTTTGTCTCTAGATCTGAACTTTTTTATTCACCACCTACTATATAGAAATAAACATAATAAGTATCACATAAGGAAGAAAAAGAAGAATATATTATATATTCCCCTCGATTATTTGAGGAAGTCATCTCCACCACTTTGTATGAGCTTGGAGAAATAAATCTTGGTATAGAAGAAGATCCAATCCCTACTCTAATTTTTGTGGCCATGACATATGAAGAACAAGAGATGTATATTTAATTTCTAAATGAACATAGAGATATATTTTCTTGAAACTAAACAGAAATTTCATGTCTTAATCCTGACATGGCCAGTCATCCCTTTGGTTTTACAGAAGAGCATCGAGGATTCAAATAGGAAGTAGGAAAAACACACCCATCTCGGGCCTCTAAAATTGAAGTTAAATTTTATAATATTATCAAGGGTAACATTTTCTTGGAGGTTAAATATCCCAAGTGTTTTTCTCAAATTTTCCGAGTGAAAAAGAAGAATGTGAAAATCATGGATTTCATAGATTTCAGAAATATTAATTTGCATTTTCTTAATTATAAATTTCCAATTATGATCACAAATATTTTAATTGATGAAACTGCATGTCAGAAAGCTCATTCCTTCATGGATGGATTCTTTAGGTACAATCAAATATTTATGGACCCATAAGATGAAGATTATACAGGTGTTTGATCCACTAATGTTCTTATTTTCTATCTGGTAATACCCTTTGGATTAAAGAATGTAGATGCAATGTATAAACATTTTATGAACCATATATTCAAAAACATTTTTGGAAAGTTTGTTAAAAGTTATGTGGATGATTTGGTAGTTAAATCGAGAAATTTTTTTGATCACTTGGATTATTTGGAGATCATATCCAATAATCATCTAAAACATAATTTGAAGAAGAATCCCTTGAAATGTGATTTTGGGGAAATCTCAGGATAATTCATCTGCTTCATTGTATGCCATCATGGAATCGATGTTGATCTTGAGGAGAGAAAATCAATCCATAACACGTCACCACATCAAAGTTTGAAATAATTAAACGAAATTCAAGGAAATTTGACCTATATTTGTCACATTATCACCAATTTGGCAGGAGCATGTTTACCATTTAACAAATTAATAAGAAAGGGTGTCACCTTTCAATCGACTGAAAACAGCCAAGGATAATTTGATAACCTCAAGAAATTTCCCTTGATTCTACCAATATTAATGTGACCTATTTAAGGAAGGACACTTATTCTCTATGTGTAATCTTTAGAATAATTAGTAGAAACCTTCTTTGCCCAAAATAATGATGATAGAAATGAATGAAGCCTTTAATATCTCTATAAAACTATGATTGAAAGAGAGAATTTATATTAAGTTATCAAGAAGTTATTCTTTTCATTAATATTATCAATTAAAAAATTGAGGCACTACCTTAAACATTCTGAGGTCCACTTTGTATCTCGTAATTTCGTGCTCAAATTTATCCCTAGTCATCTTATACTTACATGATGTTTGGAATAGTGGTTGGTTATTTTTGCAATCGATTGATATACACTTTGTGCCTTAGAAGGTAATAAAATTCAACGATCTTCCCAATTTCCTTGTTGAACACCCATCTCTAGATGATAATTCATTGAATACTGAATGTCCTTATGAAGTGGTCTTTTCTATTCTAGATAATCCCCAAACATGGGAAATTTTCTTTTATGGTGCCTATATAAGTCCAACAGGGAAGCTAATGTAAAACCCTAATCTCACAAAATTTGGCATCGGAATTATACTAATCTCCCTAGAAGATATTGTGTTTCCATATTCCTCCTTGTTGTCTAAATGATATACCAATTATGAGGCAGGATATCAAGAACTCATCACATGCCTATAATTGGAACTATAGGTAGAGGTGAGCCACTTGAATGTGAAATGTGATTCAGAGTTGGTAATCAAACAAATAAATGGGGATTATACTATCAGAAAAGAATAATTAATCCCTTTGTGTGATAACATCGTAGGGTTGATGGAGGAATTTCCCTCAGATCCAACATTTCCTATATCCAATAATCAAAATATTCCAAAGTTGATGCATTTTCTAGGGTATCCACAGACCTATAAAATCCAAACTTGTACGTGAAGGTCAATAATATTTCCCATCATTGTTTGGTTTCACCATTCATTCAATTTGGAGTGGTGGAAATTAATTAAATGAGCCCTATTTCTGAACCATATAGTAATACTCTGGGGTAGATGACACTAATCATGAAATACCTTCAGAATGGATTACATCCACTAGAAAGAGATGAAAATGAACAAATATGATGATGAGTATCAAATTTCACTCGTTATGATAGTCTACATCACATTATGATCCTATAAAACTGAGGCACTGATGGAATCCATTTCATGTGTATTGATGGATAAGGAACTACATCAGTCAAAAAATAAGTACATGTAGGAGCTTGTGGTGATCACCAGTCTGGGCAAAGGATTTTTGATCAAATTTGAAGGCTTGGATACTTTTGGACATGCATGATGCAAGATTTCACATATTTCAGCAAGAAATTTCATCCTTTCCATGTTCATTCCAATTTAATTCATCATTTACAAGAGTAGTTACATATGGAAAAATACTCCCAGCCATTTTCCACATGGGGGATGGATGTAGTATGACCTTATCCCCAAGCTATGGCTAAACAGTTCAAGTATATTCTTATTGTCACTAATTTCTCTCCAAATGGGATGAGGCAATACCTCTCAATGAAGTCAGAGCCAAATGTATTGTTATTTTTTCTCAAAGATAATAGTATCACTAGATTTGTTGTCCCTCATAGTATATTTATGGAAAACAAAACCAATTTCAATTATGTTTATGTAAATAAGTTATATCAGGAACACAATATCAAATCCAGCCATTAATCTCCCTATCATGTGGCGACCAATGGATCAATAGAGGATTTCAGTAAAACACTATTAAACATACTCCAAAGGATGGTGGATAATGATTGGAAATATTGTCCTGATAATATTTTTCACTCTTTATGGTATTATCATTCTACTACCCGTACTTCCACTCATGTTACTCCAAACTCATTTCTGTATGGATGAGAAGCAATTTTCCAATTGAAATTCAATGTCCTTCACTCTAAGTTTCAATATGTGATCTATCATCTACATATCTAATGTATTAAAAACTATTTGATGAGATTGAATTATTTTAAGAAATATTATTCCTTACATTCCATCATTTATAGGTCTATCAAAATAGAATATCGTGATTTTTTAAAAAGATTGTTATCGTACACTCATTTCTTCAAAGAGAATTGATATTGGTCATTAGGACTCCAATAATACTAGGAAATCAGCCTCCAATGATTGAACCAAAGTGGGAAGGACCTTACACCATACATAAGGACTACTCAAAGGAAGGTTATTCCCAAATATCAATGGATAGAGAACTTATTACGACTCCTACCAAGGAAATATTTTTGAAGAAGTAATTTTTATTACTAAAAATACCCATTTTCCTCACTGGATGACTCTAATCTACACAACACAATGTCCTAGTTTTAATACATTAAACTTCTTAACAACCATATGCATTTATGTTTCATGAAGATAAAATTAAAAGTATCTTTTTTCATTTTGCACAACATTAAACTGTATGTCACCATTTTTCCTCGTTACACGATATTAAAAGATACAGTTAATATCTTTTTTTCTTGATGTTAAGAGCTTACATTTTTAAGACTCATTGACATCATTGCTACCCCTTAGTGGAACATGAGTTCCATCTCACCATAAGTTTTAATTATAACTTCATTGAATCCTTATTTCAAGATCTACCTATTGCTTGATTCTCTATTTTCAATGAGATACATAGAGATGCATGGATCTTCAATCATGGGACCAACTGAAACCATAAAAAAACATTTTTTCCATTTTCTCCTCATGTATATGATCCAGATATATACAAAGATCCCTTTTATGAAACTTGGTTTGATATTCATACCATTTTGTTTCTAAAGTTTAATCATTCTTCTTCAATGTGATAAAATCTCTGATCTGCAACATCATACTCGATTAGTGTCGCAAAGGATTGTTCCAAGAACTATGTTTGGCTTGATTTTCAAGCATATGAGATATGTAGAGATGCCTAGATCTCCAATCATGGTCCCATCCACTATATAAAAACCTACATTATTATATATGTACAAATTAAACATTCACATGGAATGTTAAAATAACTATGTATGGCTTGAATCTCATTCATATGAGATACATAGTGACACTTGGGTTTAATTCCCTAGTCCAACTTCAATATTCCCTTTTTTCGCTAGAATCACATGATGTCCTCAATGAGTGACTCTAAACTGCACATCAAAAAGTCCTAGATGCACGAAATTTAAATGATAAGAACTCAAGAAACTATGTATATCTTGATTCTCATCCAATTTTAATACATAATGAATGCTAGGATACATCTCTTACTACCATCCATGAGATATTTTGGTCTTCTCCTTAGAGATCCATCCAAGGAAACAATAAATGACCCCATTTTTCATATGAGTCAGATCTATGTAAAGGACTCTAAATTCATGTCCAATATTAACTCTAATATTTCTAATATACAATGATAATGACCTCGTTTTGTATTTCACTATATAAATCTTGATTATTTTCAAATATTCATAATATTTCTTATGGTTTTTGTTGAAATTTTTTCTGATATTTGAGAACTCTTTTTCATGAATATGAAGTATGTTTCACTAGTTGGCATTACATAAATTGACTATATTATGGTTATTTCAATCAAATGATGACACTGTTTAGCAATGAAGCATATTACCCATTTGGCCATGCATAATAAAACCCCCATAATAGTTTTTCTAGAAATTGTTAAATTTATTCTTATTTCAATTTTCTTTTATCCCCATAAAACTTTTATGACAATATAAATGAATATGTATCTTAAAGAAGTCATCCATGTGTATATTTCCCATTACCTTTCTCTTGACCTGGAAGTCTTCAAGACCATTGAATACAAATTTCCTTCTCCATGTGTTCAAGTAAATATGAAATAATCATTCATAAATTGACCAAATATAGTATAATGTCTCCATTTATGGTCCTAGTAATATGACCTTAAACTATAGACACCATATATCCTAAATTTGGGTCAGAACAATGTAGAAATACTATTACTCAGATTCAATGGAAATCATGATTGGAAATTCTCTCTTTGTATTGAAGTACCTTTCTTCATAAACCAAACTCTGTACTTTAAAAAATTTCAGTTGCCATAATCTTTCTCCGTATTTTAGAAATTTAATGTCGAACTTCTCAGGAATCATTTTCATGACTATGTAGAATGTTCCCTTAGGTGGCCTATCATATGTTTCCTACATAACATTCTTTTTAGTAAAATGATTCCACTATTTGGCTATACAGCATATGCCACATTTGGCCTTACATAATACAACAACCATACCATGTTTTTTAAATAATGGTAAATTATTCCTTAAGAATGAATTACTCTAATGCCGTTTAGCCCTTTTACCATATCATTCTTTGGATACAAAAATTCCCAAATCACATTTTAAAATTCTTCTCGTTCATACATGAACATAGTAGTATGTTTCCAAACTAATTAAAAAGATATTGGAGAGTATAAAACCATTATTCAAATATGAAGACACTGAAATAACGCCACCCAATGTCCTTAATGTGTGACATAAAACTTCACAGTACAATGTCCTCAATGCATGAATTTAAAACAACATAGTAAAATGTCCTCAATGCATGACTTCAAATTGCACAGTATAATGCCCTCCATACATGACTTGTAACTGTAGAGTACAATGTCCTCATTACATGTCATAAAACTACACAGCACATTGTCCTCACTACCTGACTTAAAACTACAGTGCATTATATTTGAAAAACCTTTTTTTGATAAGTTTTAATCAATACTCATACACCAAATTTGTGTAAAAAGTGGTTTTCCTATTCATGACATATGGTGGTATATATAAACATTTATTATTCAAATCCCTTTCCTTGGAAAAACCACCCGTTATGTTCTTGAGTCACCCAAATCTTATTTTTCCCTTATCCATCAACAATAAAATGTTAAATTCTTGATATCTCCATTTCTTGACTATGAAGTATGTTCACATAGAGGGATTTTGTAAAATGTTCCTACATTACAGGACTGTGAGTCAAAAGATGAAAATGATATGCTAAGTAGTGTATGCCCTAGTTTTTATTTCATAATACAATCATCATAATGAGTTTTTTAAATAATGGTAACCTTATTCATGGAAAAGACCACATTTATGTTTATACATGTTTATGATTTGGTGACTATATAAATGATTTCTCAATATTTTCCATAGAATTATTTAAACAATATTATAGAAACTATAAGCCACTAAGACTTGTTTTGGATATAATTTCAAAATTTTTGGTCATGGTTGTTTGACCATAAAAACATTTCCTTTTTAATCTAACATATATGAGTTAAAACTGACAACAAAAAGAAATGTGGTACTCACCAGATTGGAAATCCACATAGTGGAACAATGGAAAAATGCCAAGTCCCAACACACTAAACATGCATTTTTGAATGGTTTAGGTAATATTGAGAAATAAAAAATTCAAAAGATACAAATTTTGTGGGGTTTTATCTATAAACCTAGTAAAAAATCAAACTATGATTACATGGCTCATTGGTATAGGTAAAAATAAGATAGAAAGAATGAAAACAAAGATTATAAAATATGAAATACTTTTCAATTTTGATTGGAAAATTCATAGAAGGGCATCCAAAAAATTTACACTATATTATGTCATAAATCATAAGAGGTTTTCTAAATAACTTCCCATTTGGTTAATTAGATCTTGATCCCCATCAGCTACCTGTTGAAGTTCATTTAGCCTAGAAACATTGTTTTCTTCAGCATGAAGAAGTACTTTTATAGAATCTGTGATGGATTTTGCACAATTATCATGGACTTCTAAAATAGGTTCATGAAGCCGATCAGGCTCCACTGTGCTAATATCTAACTTGTGTTGAAGAGGCACCTACTAAAAATCTTTTCATTAATCTTTTACTTTAGTTTGTTTATCATTGTAGTGTGATTGGCCTCATCATCATATAGATCTACTTGTATTTCCTCAGTGTCGATCAATAGTCTAGTTTTTACTAGATCATGCAAAAAATTCACCTTTTTTCCATTTTTAAAATAATCTATTTCAATACAGTATGAATTTTATGGTATTCAAAGCCAATAAATCGTAGTGTAAGAAACATTGATGAAAGGTGTGGAATTCATGAAGGCAGTTCCTCAAGGAGAATTTTAGATATTATCCTCCATATATTTTTCTATGCCTTGTGACGTGAAAGTGGAATAGCCGTTTTCATTTCCAGGTTTGATTCAAAATTTCTATTAAAAGGAGGAACATATTATGGGACTAATAAACTTTAACAAGTTCACTATTCTACACTTTCCATAAAAGTGGTTTCTTTTCCACCTAATACTGTTTGATCTGATGAATATCATTCGCCTCAGAATCTGTCCATTGAAGTTGATAGCCTAATATAGTGAATTAAATTATGGTTATTTTAAGATTAAAGGGATAACTAGAGTGATAAGAAACAAAATATCAGTATCCCTTACCTAAAAATAGGTCGACTATTGGGGAAGACTGTGCCCCAATGATCACAGTTTCGATGGTATTTGTTAATGTTCTGGGTTGGGAATTTTTCATTAATTTTATAAGTATCCCCTGAAAGAATATCAAAAATATTTAAGATCTCAAGATTCCCATGATCCTATATCTAGGAGTTGGTAGGATTTATAGCAGTATTAATGATTCCTTCAATTACTTTCACGACAGTAGTTTCTTTATATGGAACTACATATTTCACCAAATCGTGGCCATAAATTTAATCATAAGATGATTAATAGGAAAAACAATGAAAACTCAAGTATATATTGTTCTATACAAGGAACAAATAAATATTATAAAAAATTTAGAATATCAAAATGTTCTAATACATTCTTCAAAATATATTCCAAGTGTCATTATAGCATTCATTGATATCCCAGTTCCCATGTTAGTTTAACCGATGCGAGCACTTGGAGTGGTTTATTCACTATATTCCTCTGAAAACCCTTGGCCCTAAATAGTTTCCACAAAAATAGTTGTGGGGTTAGAAATAGTTGTTGAAGGATTTTCTAGTTCATGTTGTAACCCTAAAGTATCACAAGATGAAATTATGTTGTTGTTACATTTATATCTTAAGAAGCAGTGCTGATTTACTAGAGGTATCCTCTCTTCTAATAGCAGGAATAGGAGAATTTCTAGGATTATAGTTTAATGTCTTGGATGTTTTAGGGGAAATTTATTCTTAATTTTATTGGAATTTTATGAGTCCACTGTTTCTGGCGACACCTGATTCTGAGGCCCGGTGTACCCGGAATAATTTTCTGATGTTTTGTTAAGCTTAAAATTAACGTGCGTAAGCAGTTTTATTGAAAAAGTAGAATAATATTTAAATAGTTACTTAGATCAGAAATTTGAGGGCACCCTTTTACTCAGGATGGCATGTTTACCCTAGGCACGACTTATGTTTAGTTGGTGCGAGCATCCTGTGAGAAATTCCAAAATTGGCATAACCGTATATAAAATAGTAAAATAAATTAATTTATTTTTTAAATGGTTATAACTCACAAATGGTAGCTCGGATTAAAAAGCCAATACCACCGCTGAACTTATGAGGGTATGCTTTTTTTTAAGAATATAATAACTTTGGCCGGCACGAGCCACCAGAAAAATTTAGTTTTTGGTCGCAAATAAATTAATTAAGTGACAATTATTTTATTGTAAAATTCAAAACTTCAAAATGTTAACTCGGCTTGAAAATCTGAGTCTATCGATGGGTTCGTTGGGGCGTGTTCTACTTAGGTAGAGCCTAACCTCGACAAACACGGGTTGAGTGTGACTAATAATAATTTTCTGAACATTTTTTCGGGTACGTTCAGTAAACGTACGTACAGGTTTTTCTATCGTTTGAACCAGTGCTCAGAATTGAAATCTGAGGGCACCGAATAACTCGCAGCGCTGGTAATTTCTTAAGGGAACCCTTACCGCAGTTGCGTTTTAAGTGGATTGAATTTTATTATTTGGGGATTTAGTTTAAAATAAATAAAATTGTTGAACAATTTTATTTTTATATCTTGGATGTTAAACTGTTCAAAGTGTGGATAAATGAGAGGTGGGGCCCACACATGCCCCAACCTCTCAACATCTTTAACACTATCTAACCCACCTTTAACACCTCTCAGATTTAATGTGACTACTCCCCTTATTATGTCAACCCATCACCTCCTTAATTAAAACTTCATCAAATGTTTGTATTAAATTACATGTTATAGTATGGATATGTTTTTTTATTATTTTGGGGGTTGACAATATTGGTGGAGGAACACGTGAGAAGACATAGGAGGAAGTGTATTTCTTTGATGAAGAACACCAACCTTCAATGAAGAACAACTCCACCGCGAAGAATGAGGGGGATTTCTCCAATGGTTTTTCTACTTTGGACACAACCGGACGTCAACAGATTAGACATCCATATTCCACGACGCTGCATTCCATGAATCAATGATGTGAGACGTTAATTACCGTGATAGGGAAATATTGTTTTTTTACATTTAATTGGTTTTATTCACGAGCATGAGTGTTTATTTATATGATATTTTTATAATTTATTCTTGAATAAATTATACCCTTGTCGTAGTTGAAAGAAAGTGTTTGATTGTTTCCAATTGATAATGCCTAACACAGAGGGTGTGGACTGAACAAACACGACCCAACAACCCTCTGCTGGTTGTTCGTTTGTGCGCCGAGTTGGGGCGACCGATGCAAGCGAAATGCCGGGATAACAAAACGAGCAGAACATCGAAGGTAGGCCGCCAGTACGGTGGTCCAGCGATATGATCGAGCAGATAGGAGACGCAGCTATCTGGAGGCGGTGGGTGCGCAAGACCCTCGGCAAGTTGGGTTTAATTTGTGGATGAATTTTTGGATTTAGGGGGAGTGATTTTGGGGAAAGAGTTTTATTATTATTATTATTTTGAGCGTGAGGAATCGAGTTGAATGAAATAAGATTGGCGAGAGGATAGAAAATAAGAGAAATAAATTAAAAGGAAAATAAAAAGAGAAGGAAGATGATATGTATATAGGGAGGCGTTACCCACATGTAGCGTGAATTTCAAATGAGATTGGAGAGAAAATTTATAATCAAATTATATAATAATAATATAATATTATTGTTATTATTTATGGTTGCCAAAACCATAAATCGACCGTAACTTCTTCTCGCGATCGAGGTTTCACGAACCGTCAGAGGAAGTGTGACCCTGACTTCGAGATAGAATTTATGAGTCCAATATTGGATGTCTTTTTCAGGTTTTTGGATTAGGTACCTGAAGCACTCCGAAAATAATAGATTTAATATTATTATTAAACCTTTGACCATCCATAACTCATGCGTGTGACGTCTGATTGGCATGCCATCAGTGGCAATGTAATCCTTTCATTAATACGGTCGGTTCAAGTCTAATTTTGAATACTAAAATCTGGTTCGTGGCTTGGGCCCACGAAACACCAAATAATATTATTATTATTATTAATACGGAATCTTGTATGAGACATATCTCTCTAATACGCTTTCGGAATGATGAACCATCTGTGATTTTGTGACCCTAAACGTAAGATGGATTTTTGACGACCAATATTGGATATTTATGTCTAGGTTGAGGTGTGGGCCCCACGAGGCCCAGTTCGCGTGTGTTGCAGTGAATTACAACCTTTTCACTAGATATCTATTTTGGACTAATGGGTAGTCCATCTCGTCTGTATTTTGGTATGGATTGCAATGTTGTGACCGGGTTGTTTAACCAGTGTCTTCTGAAGTATGATTGGGTTGGTTCAAACCCGAAACCAATCGAGCCCTCAGAGTGGTAACGCTTATAACCTAATCATCGAACGTCCTAATGATGTGCCATTGACTTTTTTGGATTCCACTTGATGAGACAGATCTTTTTCATTCATCACATGAGGTTTGGAAGCAGCAGGAGTAAGGCCGGGTTGTATTGTACCCAAAACCAATTGGGCCCTTAGAACTGAAAAGCCTATAAATTTCAGACAGGACATCTGTTTGACAAACCGTTAGCGGTGTTGGTAATCTCGTTGAGAAACGGTTTTTTTTGAGTATAACCCATGAGAGTTCGGGGTACCTTTATGATACGGTTGGGTTGGTTCATACACAAAACTTGCTGGGCCCCTGGGATGAAAAGGCTAATAACACACTGACTGGGCGTCCTGCTGACGCACCATCTATTGTGTTGAGAACCCTATGACATGGCAGAAATTTGGGATACTTATACATGGGAGTTTTTGAATCTTGGAGTATTGACTAGTAGCTCGTGGAGCAGACCCTCGTGGAGACAATCATACGGAGTACGGAGACCGTGTAGCTGGATGAGACCTGATGACAGCATGTCCGATTCGAGTCGGAGTGACTTGTATATTCTATTGGAGTGCACTACTATGTTTTGGTGGTAGACACATGGTAGGGAGCACTACTGTTTTTGGGTGGAAGACCCGCGGTACTTTACAGAAGGAGTACCTGTACAGGCTATTAAGGGGGGTGCACTACTGTGTTTGGGTGGCAGACCCTGGGAGGGAGCAATACTGTCTTTGTGTGGCTGACCTGTGGTACTCGACAGGAGGAGTACCTCAGTAGAATATGGTTAGTGAGAAGTGCCTCAGAGTCATTATAGGATCAGTGTACTCGACAGAAGAGGAGCTCTTCAGCAGTTGCGTTTTCGATAATGAAAATCCCGGTTTGAGCTGAGACGTTGTCCTTTGTGATTTCCTCATTATTGAGATGTGTTACTTGATAACGTAGGTATATGTTTGTGAATATATCTAAGTAGTGGTTATTAGTCTATTTCATATCTATGTGATACCTCTTGATTAAGATGGGTTACTTGATAACTTAGGTATAAGAATGGTCTTATACCTATGTATGGGTTATCTATTTAGTTCTTGATTTGTGGTTGTCCTTGTTGGATATAGTGAGACCTTTAGGGTTTCGGGGTCCCTACTGAGTATCGTTATACTCACCCCTTCACGGGCTATGCCCACACCTTGTTGTGTTGGATTTAGATGACAGACAGCGCAGACAGAGGCCGAGTGTTCGAGGACAGGATGGTTCCCAGAGGTGGACCTCTCAAAAAGTCAATATCCAGAGTTGGACCTCATGACGAGTTAGTATCTAGTGATGGAAATCACGATGAGATGGTACATAGAAGAGGTTTACAGGCGACAACATTGAGGAGGCTATCTGTACATACCATTCAGGTAGGATCCGAGCTAGACAACCCAGGAGCTGCTTCTATCTTCAGCTCTTTGTCTTTTCTGTTGTACTTTTGTTCAGTTGTAGCTGTACTTTTTAGTTGGGGTTGTATTTTGGCCCATTTTATTTTTAGAAATTTCTTTTATACTTAGTGCTTTACTTACGCTTGTACACTGGTTAGATGTGTTTATGTTTTATAAAGGCAATTCCTTATCAGTTACCGGTATTTACGCCTTTGGTGCTAGTCGCCAACCCCTGCCCTATGGAAGGCGGTCTTGGGGTAGTCGCGGCACATGCCCTAAGGATGGGTCATGAAAAATTGGTATCAAAGGAGTCAATTCTACCATAGAACTCAGGAATCTGATTTTTCTTTCTATGAAGCAATAGTGTTAAGGGTACTGAGTGTGGTTCTCAGTTCAGGGTGTCTAGTGTTGGTGAGGCGGCTGACGTATCCATACACAAGGACCATGACTTCTGATTTCTGACTCAGTGCACGAAAACACTTATTGTGTGCATGTTTTAAAAAAAAATTAAGTCAGCTCAACAGGTCAGCTCACAAGGTTTAAATAATTTGACTGTGGCACGTCTGTATAGGATGCCTCCACGTAGATGGATAGTTGGTGTTCTGAGATAGTACACGATGATGCCCACCTTGCGACGAGGTTTCGGTGCAGTGCCCATTCTACTATGTTTCCACCTTCGGTTGGTGTACTAGAAGTACCACCAACTGATTGGTAGTAGATTCCATCAACCATAATATCAGACGGTGCACGCCGATGGAGTGCATTGCACGAGTTCCAGATGTAGAGGCCTCTAAGGTTACAAGGCGAGGCAGATTCCTAGGAAGTAGTGGACTGGACGGAGGCGATTGCTAGAGATCTACGCCTAGTTTATACACTGTAGAAAATATGGAGATCTTTGATACTTGTGTTTTCCAGTGAGTGACCATGAGGTTTTTCCGTGTAGTGAGGAGGCTTCGGTACATGGACCGATGACTAAGATAGTAACTTCGGGTAGTGTGTTAGCTATATAACTACCTGTTAGTCAGCATGCACTACCGACACTACCAATAGAGGTTACTTGTATTATTAGTGCTTTACATATGTATAAGCACCAAATATCCCTCATGTTCTTAGGCGAGATCGAATCACAGGTGGCTAAGGACTGGATTGAGGAGGTGTCATAGAGTATTATAGTGCTTATACAGCTTCGGTAGGACGACATGTTGGTAGCTGAGTATTCATCGAAGTGTACCGATCGTTCTGGGTACATGATTACTATGATAAGATCAGTTATTTAGAGCTCATACCTCAGAGCTAGAGAAGACCATTGTGGTTGAATGTTCTTTGGCTGAATGGATACAACTAGATAATGTTAGTAGTGGAAGTGCATGGAATTGGAACCAGTCTCAGAGACTTGGGCACGTAAAATGTTTCCAGAAGATTAAGTGTTAAGGACAGATGAATCTACAGAGCAGCAGATGTGGAAGCAGAGCTAGTAGTGCAGCATGAGGTGGTGTACATTTCGACATGTTACAACCACCTGCCTTTGTAGTCCCCGCCAGGCTCAGGGAGTTTGATGGTAGGGGAAGAAAATAGCTACATGCGGTCATGGAGTGTGACCCAAGGTCTCTAAGAATGATTTGAGGTATGTTCTATGTCTACAACAACCTATCATATCAATAGACATAGGTACCAATCATTCCTTCCTTCCACGAATCTTGTTCCAAACCTATAGTTTCCAGTTAAACTGTTGACTTGACCCTCATGTCTAGAGATACATTTGTGAGGAGACTCGATAATCATGCATACGCCGATGGTGAGATCTGGAAATTGACTCAATTGTTTCAGTTGGAACCACTTAGTGGTAGCATCGAGGACTTACGATTTTAGTTTTGGTATGGACTAGGAAACCAAAATTCATACACAGATTGACTGTACTAGAAACAATTGATGTGGTTTACCTACAATGATGGGATGGTTTTTCCTTGGTCATCGAAAAGAAAATCCCCGGAAGCACAGGATAAACTCATGCAAAGGAGGGTGTGTCTGATCACTCTTGAGTCAGCTAACTGTACCCGTGTGGCAATAGGAGTTTTCAGTTTTCATTTCGAAATAGGGAAAAGAGGCCTCTAGAGATCGAGGATAGAGACCATGTTTTTATACAGGTTTCACCTCAACGAGGTCTATAGAGATTTGGCCATGGCGGCAAGTTAACTCTGCGTTTCATTGAAACATTCTAGGTCCCCAGCAGATTAGGTGAGATGGCTTACCATATGACCTTTCCACCACATTTACACTAGGTACACGATGTCTTCCACATATCTCATCTGAGAAGATACATGCACGACCCTTCACACACCATCGACCACAGGAAGCTAGACATCGATAACGGGGTAAAATTCACGGAGGTTCCAGTGGAGATCGAAGTTTGACTGAAGCGGGGTATATGTGGACAGTCGATTCCTCTAGTACGCAATCCCTGGCTGCATAGGAACCTCCAGGAGAGCACATGGGAGCGGAAGGCTCGGATGCCTTCTCAGTACCACTTTTGTTTTCCCTACTGTGTGTTGTAGGTTTACAGGGATGTACAGCCCTGAGGTGGGAGTAATGTAAATTTCAGGAAATTTCAAGGGAAATTTTCTCATAATTTCTTTGGAATTTTTCCAGTCTGCAGTTTCTGACGACACCTAATTCTGAGGCCCGGTGTGCCCGGAATAAATTTCTGAAGTTTTGTTAAGCTTAAAATTAATGTGTGGAAGATGTTTTACTGAAAATGTGGAATAAATTTTAAACAGTTACTCAAATCAGGAATATGAGGAAACCATTGTGCTCATGATGGCAGGTTTACACTAGGCGTAAATTATATTTAGTCAGCACGAGCCTCTTTTGAGAAATTACAAAAATGGAATAACCGTAAATAAAATAATAAAAAAAATTATTTTATTTTTCAAATAGTTATAACTCACAAATGGTAGCTCGGATTAAAAATATGAGACCACCGCTGAATTTGTGAGGGTATGTTTTATTTAAGAAGATATTAACTTTGGCAGGCATGGGCCACCAGAAAAAGTTAGTTTTTGGCCACAAATAAAATAATTAAGTGACAATTATTTTATTGTAAAATTCAAAACATCTAAATGGTAACATGGATTGAAAATCCGAGAGTATCGATGGAATTTTTGGGGGAATTTTTAACTTAGGCAGAACCTAACCTCGGCGAACACGGGTTGAGGGTGACTGATAATAGTTTTACGAACAATTTTACAGGTACGTTCAGTAAACGTACATGCAGGTTTTTCTATGTTTTGAACCGGTGCTCAGAAATGAAATCCGATGGAACTTATGAACTCGTAGTGCCAGTAATTGCATAAGGGAACCTTTACCATTGTCGCATTTTAAGAGGTTTGATTTGTATTATTTGGGGATTTACGTTAAAATAAATAAAATTGTTAAATAATATTATTTTTATATCTTGGATGTTTAACTCTTCAAAATGTAGATAAATGAGAGGTGGGACCACACCAACCCCAACCTATAAACATCCTTAACTCTCTCTAACCCTCCTTTAACACCTCTCATATTTGATGTGACAACTCCCCTTATTATGTAAACCCATCACCTCCCTAATTAATATTTCATCAATATTTGAATTACAGGACATGTTATATTATGGAGAGCCTTTTTTTATTATTTTTGGGGGTTGACAATATTGGTAGAGGAACTCTTGAGAAGACTTAGGAGGATGTGTTCTTCTTTGATGAAGAACACCAACATTCAACGTAAAACGAATCTGCCATGAAGAATGCAGGGGATTTATCCAAGGGTGTTTCTACTTCAGAGACACCTTGACATCAACAGAATAGACATACATCTTCTGCAGTGCCACATTCTGCGAATCAATGACGTGCGATGTTAATTACTGAGGTAAGGGAATATTTTTTGTTTCACATTTATGTGGTTTTATTCATGAGCATGAGTGTTTATTTATATGATATTTGTATAATTTATTCTCTAATAAATTATACCCTTGACATAGTTGAAATCTAGCTTTTGATTGTTGCCAATTGATAATGGCTAACGTGGAGGGCACGGGCCGAACAAACATGGCACGAATTCCCTCCACTGGTTGTTCGTTTGTGTGCCGAGTCAGGGCGGCTGATGCGAAGGGAATGCCTGGATAACGACACGAGTAGGACATCACAGGTAGGCAGCCAATACGGCGGTCCAGTGATATGATCGAGCGGACAGGAGGTGCTACTGTTTGGAGTCGGTGGGTGCGCAAGACCCTTGGTGGGTTAGGTTTCATCCGCGGCTAAATTCATGGATTGAGGGGCATGATTTTGGGTGAGGAGTTTTATTATTATTATTTTTTTGAGTGTGAGGAATCAAAATGAATGAAATAAGATTGGAGAGAGGATAGAAAATAAGAGAAATAAATTAAAAGGAAAATAAAAAGAGAAAGAAGAAGATATATATAAAGGGAGGTGTTACCCACATGCAGTGGAATTTCAAATGAGATTTGAGATAGAATTTTGAATCAAATGAAATAATAATAATATAATATTATTGTTATTATTTATGGTTTTCAAAACCATAATTCGACCGTATCATCTTCGTGCGATCTCAGTTTCACGAACCGTTAGTGGTAGTGCGACCCTGACATTGAGACTGAATTTATGAGTCAAATATTAGATGTCTTTTTCAGGTTTTTGGATCAGGTTCTAGAAGCTCTTAAAAAATAATAGATTTAATATTATTATTAATTGTTTGAACAACCATAACCCATGTGTGTGACGTCTGATTGGCTTTCCGTCAGTGGCGATGTAATCCTGTCTTAAATACGGTCGGTTCAAGCTTAATGTTGGATACTAAATTCTGGTTCATGGCTCAGAACCATAAAACGCCGAATAATAACAATAATATTATTAATATAGAATCTTGTATCAGACATATCACTCTCATACAGTGTCGGAATTACAAACTGTCTGTGACGTTACAACCCTGGAATTAAGATGGATGATTCAAGACCAATTTTGGATATTTAAATCGAGGTCGAGGCATGAGCCCCACGAGGCCCGTTCACGCGTGTTGCGGTGAAATGCAACCTTTTCACCGGCTATCCATTTTGGACCAATGGGTAGTCCATCTCGTGTTTTTTTTTGGTATGGATCTCAATGGTGTGACTGGTTTGGTTAACCGGTGTCATTTGAAGTACAGATGGGTTGGTTCGAACCTGAAACCAATTGGGGCCTCCAAGCGGTAATGCTTATAACATAAGCTACAGATGTCCGAATGACATGCCATTGAATTTATTGTATTCCTCTTGATGAGAAAGATCTTTTGACATACATAAATTGAGGTTTGGACGCAGTTGGAGTAAGGTCGGGTTGGATTGTACCCGAAACCAACCGGGCCCCTGGAATGGAAAAGCCGATAATATTCAGAACGAACGTCCGTTTGACGAACCATCAGCGGCGTTGGTAATGTCGTTGAGAAATGGTTCCCTTCATTATACCCCATGAGAGTTTGGGGTACATATATGACACGATCGGGTTAGTTCATACACGAAACCAGCCGGGCCCCTAGGACTAATAGTCTAATAACACACAGACCGGCCATCCTACTGACGCACCGTCTTTTTTGTTGAGATCCATATGAAGTGGAAGAATTTTTGGATACATCTTTGTGGTACTTTTTGATACATGGAGTATCGAACAGTAGCCCATGGAGTGGACCCTCCCAAAGATGAGCATACAGATTATGGAGACAGTGTAGCTAGATGAGACCTGATGACTACTTGTCTAATTTGAGTTAGAGTGACTTGTATAGTCCACTGGGGAGCACTACTGTGTTTGGGTGGTGGACCCACGACAATGAGCACTCCTGTGTTTGGGTGGCAGACCCACGGTACTCAGCACAAGGAGTACCTCGGTAGGATATTAGTGGGGGTGCACTACTGTGTTTGGGTGGAAGACCCCAGCGGAGAGCACTACTATGTTTGGGTGGCTGACCCGTGATAGTCAACAGGGTGAGTACCTAAGAAGTCTAAGGTTAGTGTGCAGTGCCTCAGAGTCGTGACAGGATCAGTGTACTCAATATAGGAGGAGCTCTTCAGCAGTTGCAGTTTCGATAATGAAAATCCAGGTTTTAGCTGAGTCATTGACCGTTGTGATTTCATCATGATTGAGATGGGTTACATGAGAACATAAGTATATGTATGGGCATATATCTACATAGTGGTTATCTATTGATTTCATATTTGTGTTATACCTCTTGATTGAGATGGGTTACATGAAAACCTAGGTATAAGTATGGGCTTATAACTAAGTAAGGGTTATCTGTTTAGTTCCTGCTTTGTGGTTATCCTTGTTAGATATAGTGAGACCCTGAGGGTCATGGGGTCCCTACTGAGTATCATTATACTTAACCCTATATGGGAAATGAACGTACTTCATTGTGTTGGATGCAGATGACGGACAACGCAGAAAAAGGCTGAGTGTTTGAGGACTGGATAGTACCTGGAGGTGGACCTCTCGACGAGTCTGTATCTGGAGGTGGACCTCACGACGAGTCAGTATCTCGAGGAGGACTTCACGATGAGATGGTACTCGAAGGAGGTTGATGGGAAAGATCATTGATAAGGCTATCTGTACCTACCCTTCAGGTAGGATCCGAGGTGGACGACCTAGCAGCTGCTTATATCTTCTAGCTGTTTGTCTTTTCTATTTTACTTTCGTTCAGTTATAGTTGTACATTTTAAGTGGGTTTGTATTCTGGACCATTTTCTTTTCAGAAATTTCTTTTGTACTTAGTTTTTTACTTCCTCTTGTACTCTGGTTAGATTTGTTTTTGTTTTATAAAGGCAATGCCTTTCCAGTTACCGAGATTTACGCATTTAGTGCTAGTCACTAGCCCCTAGCCTATGGAAGGCGAGCCTGAGGTAGTCACGACACGAGCCCTGAGGGCAAGTCGTGAAAAATTGGAATCAAAGGAGTTGGTTCTACCACAGAACTCAAGACTCTGATTTTTATTTCTATGAAGAAATAGTGTTACTGGTACTGAGTGTGGTTCTTAGTTCAGGGAGTCCAATGTTGATGAGGTGGTTGACATATCCATACACCAGGACCCTGACTTCTGATTTCGGACTTAGAGCATGAAAACACTTATTGCGAGCCTGTTTTAAAAAGTTTTTTTAAAGTCAGCTCAACCAAGTCAGCTCACCAGGTTTAAATCTATTTATAGTGTTGCGTCTATTTAGGGTGCCTCCACGTAGAAAGACAGTTGGAGTTCTGAGATAGTACACGATGACGGCCCACTAAGTGATGAGGCTTCGGGCAGGGCCTTTTCTACTATGTTGTCACCTTCAGGTAGTGTACCAGCAACACCACCACCCATTGGTTAGCAGATTCCATCAACTGTACTAGTGGACGGTGCAAGCTGAGAAAGTGTGTTGCACAAGTTCCAGCAGCATAGTCCTCCGAGGTTACGAGGTGAGGCAGATTCCCAAGAAGTAGTGGACTGTATAAAGGTGATTTCTAGAGTTCTACGCATAGTTTAAACACTGGTAGAGTAGATGGATATCTTAGCTACTTGTTTTTTCCAGTGAGTGACCATGAGGTTTTTCCATATAGTGATGAGACTTCAATATGTGGACTGATGCCTGAGAGAGTAACTTCAAGTATTGTGTCAGCTATGTCACTATCTTTTTGTTAGCAGGAACTACCAGCGGTACCAGTAGAGGTTACTTGTTGGATTAGAGCCTTACATATTTATCAGCACCAAATATCCCTCATGTTCCGAGGCGATATCGAATCACAGACGACTAAGGACTGTCTTGAGGAGGTGGATGAGAGTTTTCTAGAGCTTCTACAGCTTCGATAGGACGACATGTCGGTAGCTGAGTATTCATCGAGGTGTACCGATCGTTCCTAGTACATGATTACTACGATAAGATCAGTGCTATAGAGCTTATACCACAGAGCTAGAGAAGACCATTGTGGTTGAATGTTCTTTGGCTGAACTGGTATATCTTGATAATGTTAGTAGTAGAAGAGCATGGAATTGGCGCCAGTCTCAACGACATGGGAATGTAAAATGTTTCAATAAGAGGAAGTGTTAAGGACAAGTGAATATATAGAGCAGAAGACATGGAAGCAGAGCTAGGAGAGCAGCATGATGTGGTGTACATTTCAACATGTTACAACCACCCGCCTTTGTAGTCCCCGACAGGCTCAGGGAGCTGGAGGGTAGGGGAAGAAAACAGGTGCATGCGGTCACGGAGTGTGACCAAAGGTCTCTAAGAATGATTTGAGGTAAGATCTATGTCTACTAGGACCTGTCATATCAATAGACATAGTTACCAATTATTCTTTCCTTCCACGAATATTGTTCTAAATGAAGAGTTTCCGGTTAAACCATTGACATGACCCTCATGTTTGCAGATATCTTTGGGAGGAGACTTGATAATAATTCTTACATTGACGGTGTGATCTTACCCATGAGGATAGAGTTTCAGTTGGAGCTCTTGCTGGCAGCGTCGAGACCTTACGACGTTAGTTTGGGTATGGACTAGTCCACCACAGTTCTTACACAAATTAGCTGTATTAAGAAAAAGGTTTTGGTTTACCTACATCTATGGAATGGGTTTTCCTTTGTTGGCAAAAAGGAAACCCCAGGAAGCACAGGAAAAGCTCATGCATATGAGGGTGCGGTCGATGACCCTTGAGTCGGCCAACCGTACCATCGTTGTAGCAGGAGTTTTCAGTTTTCAGTTCGAAATAGGGAACAGATGCCTCTAGAGTTCAAGGATGGAGACCACGTTTTTATACGGGTCTCACCTCGACAAGGTCTACGGAGATTTGGCCAAGACAGAAATTTAACTTCGTGTTTCATCGGACCTTTCCAGGTCCCCAGCAGAGTAGGCGAGATGGTTTACCACTTGAACTTTCCACCACAATTGCACTAGGTGCATGTCGTCTTCCACATATCTCAGCGGAGGAGATACGTGCATGACCCATCACACACCATCGACCACAAGAAGCTGGACATCGATGATGGGGTGACATTCATGGAGGTTCCAGTGGAGATCGTGGGTTTACAGGGGCTGGTTCTACATGGATGTTTGATTCATCTAGTGCGTATTCGTTGGTAGCATGGGAACCTCCAGGAGAGCACATAGGAGCGGAAGGCTCAGATGCATGCTTAGTACCACTTTTGTTTTCCCTAGTGTGTGTTGTAACATTACAGGGACGTAAATCCCTAAGGTGGGAGTAATATAATGTCCCATAAATTTCAAGTGAAATTTTTTCTTATTTTTTTTGGAATTTTATATGTCCGCAGTTTCTGACGGCACCTGATTCTGAGGCCCGGTGTGCTTGGAATAATTTTCTAAAGTTTTTTTATGCTTAAAATTAACGCGCGTAAGCAGTTTTACTGAAAAAGAGGAATAAATTTTAAACGGTTACTCAGATCAGAAATCTGAGGGCACCGTTGTGCACAGGATGGCAGGTTTACCCTCGGTGTGACTTATTTTTAGTCACCGCGGGCCTCTTGTGAGAAATTCAAAAAATGACATAACTGTAAATAAAATTATAAAATAAATTATTTTAATTTTCAAATGGTTATTACTCACAAGAGTTAGATTAGATTAAAAATACGAGACCACCATTGAACTTGTGTGGGTATTCATTATTTATGAAAATACAAAATTTGGCTGGAACGGGCCACCATAAAAAGTTAGTTTTTGGCCGCAAATAAAACAATTAAATGACATTTATTTTATTTTAAAATTCAAAACTTCTAAAAGGTAACTCAAATTGAAAATCCAAGAGTATCGATGGGTGCATTGGGGCGTGTTTTACTTAAGAAGAGCCTAATCTTGACCAACATGGGTTGAGGGTGACTGATAATAATTTTCCAAACTTTTTTCGGGTACATTCAGTAAACGTACATGTGGGTTTATATATATTTTGAACTGGTGCTAGGAATTTAAATCTGAGGGCACTGATGAACTTGAAGCACTGATAATTGTTTAAGGGAACCATTACTGTAGTTGTTTTTTAAGCGGGATGAATTTTAATATTTGAGGATTTAGTTTAAAATAAATAAAATTGTTGTAAAATTTTATTTTTCTATCTTGGAAGTTAAACTCATCAATGTGTAGATAAATCAGTGGTGGGTCCCACACCATCCCCAACCTCTCAGCATCCTTAACTCTCTCTAACCCCCCTTTAACACCTCTCATATTTAATGGGACAACTCCCCTTATTATGGAAACTCATCACATCCCTAATTAATATTTCATCAAAGGTTGGAATTACATGACATGTTATATTATGGAGATCCTTTTTTTTATTTTGGGGGTTGACAATATAGGTGGAGGAACTCTTGAGAAGACTTAGAAGGAAGTTTTCTTCTTTGACGAAGAACACCAACCTTCAACGAAGAACAAATCTTCCGCGAAGAATGCGGGGGATTTCTCCAACGGTGTTTCTACTTCGAACACACCCTCATGTCAACAGAATAGACATCTCTCTTTTGTGACGCTGCATTCTGTGAATCAATGACATGCGATGTTAATTACAGAGGTAGGGGAATATTTTTTACTTCACATTAACTGGTTTTTTTCACGAGCATGAGTGTTTATTTTTATCATATTTGTATAATTTATTCTTGAATAAATTATACCCTTCTCATAGTTGACAGAAAGTGTCTGATTGTTGCCAATTGATAATGCCTAACGCAGAGGGCATGGGATGAACAAACATGTCCCGACCACCCTCCGCTGGTTGTTCGTTTGTGTGTAGATTCGGGGCGGCCGATGCAAGGGCAATGCCTAGATAACGACTCAAGCAGGAAATCATAGGTAGGCGGCCAGTACGGCGGTCCGATAATAAGATCTATCAGATAAGAGGTGCAGCTATCCGGAGGTGGTGGGTTCACAAGACCCTTGGTGGGTTGGGTTTCATCCAAGACTGAATTTTTGGACTGAGGGGGTGTGATTTTGGTGAAGGAGTTTTATTATTATTATTATTATTGTTTGAGCGTGAGGAATCAAGATGAATGAAATAAGATTGGAGAGAGGATAGAAAATAAGAGAAATAAATTAAAATGAAAATAAATAGAGAAGGAAGAAGATATGTATAAAGGGCGGCGTTACCCATATGCAACATGAATTTCAAATGAGATTGGAGAGAGAATTTCCAATCAAATGAAATAATAATAACATAATATTATTGTTATTATTTATGGTTTTCAAAACCATTATTCGACAGTAACTTCTTCGTGCGATCTCAGTTTCATGAACCGTCAGTGGCAGTGTGACCCTGACTTCGAGAGGGAAATTATGAGTCCAATATTGGATGAATATTTCTGGTTTTTGGATCAGGTACTCAAAGCACTCGGAAAATAATATATTTAATATTATTATTAAATCTTTGAACATCTGTAACTCATGTGTGCGACGTCTAATTGGCATGCCTTCAGTGGCGATGTAATCTTGTCTTTAATACGGTTGGTTCAAGTCTAATGTTGGATACTAAATTATGGTTCACGGCTCAGGCCCATGAAACACCGATTATTATTATTATTATTATTACTAAATCTTATATCAGACATATCTCTCTCTTACGGTGTCATAATGAAGAACCGTCTATGACGTTGAAACCCTGGAATAAAGACAGATGTTTCAAGACCAATTTCGGATATTTATGTTGAGATAGAGGTGCGAGCCTCACGAGGCCCGGTTCACGCGGGTTGCGGTGAAATACAACATTTTCACCGACTATCCTTTTTGGACAAATGGTTTGTCCATACTCTGTGTTTTTTGGACAAATTTTTGATGTTTGAATAGATTATTGTCATATATATTCAGAGTACATGTTAAAGGGTTCTGAACAGAATCATGCTATCATGGATTTCTGAATCTTCATAATTTCTACAGTAAAAAATTGGGGATGAGAAAATGTGACCTATCTCTCTTCGAAATGATTACAATAAGAAATCCTTGGTGAATCCTCAATAGATATTGATGGGGTCGCTCACATAACCCTAACATGTGGATTATATCATTCATTAGGTCACTTTAGTGAGTTTGGATCCTCTTCACCTCCATATTTTACTCTAATGAGTCATCCCCTGACAATGTAGAATTGCCTTCCAAAAAAGGGTTCCTTCCTGCTACCTCTCTTTATCCCCACTCAAGGGAAAACATGGTTAACACACCTTTAGGGGTGAGATGAAACCTAGTTTTCTACATACCGGAGAGTAAATATTATTATTGAATCAATAGAAGGTAAATTAAATATTTCCCTAGTTTTTAACACAGATGATATCAACCATAATTGTCAAAAAAACATACATTTCTCTAATATTACATGCATGGAAGGTTTTACCATAATATGATGCAAAAATTTGAATTGATGTGCAAATCTATAAAGAGAATAGTCCTCACATATGATCTCCCCATCAATCCTGGTGGCCAATGCACTATCTCTTTGAGATAACATATATTCCATTAGGTCTATTTTAGCCATCCCATCATAAATGAATCGCCTTGTAGGAGGATTCCCATAAGGGAAAAGATCAAATTTGTTATACAAACTCTACATGGAATTGCAATCATAAGTGTGTAGAGACAATGGTGAATTACTAGAGAATGAACAATCCAATTTTCCAAAAGAACTTCCAAAAACCTGTACACAACATTGCACAACATATGTTCTGAAATGAGTGGAGTTCCACCCCCATAACACATGTAATGGTCCCTATATTCTGAAATGATACTTCCCTAAGTAAATATAAAGTAAGATCATATGAATATCTTCCAAAATGGAAGTTTCCAACCCTACCATCCTCTTTTCAGCTATCTTGGCCACAATATAAAAGGTTCATGGCCTTATTCCTTCCATGGAATCATGAACCAGTAATAGATACATTATAAGACAAATGACTGGGGATCCTGCATAACGTGTATTCATAGGAATTTTGAAATTGATTTCATACCCACACTTGTCAAAATCTCATTTCTCTAATGTTGTCCAAAATGTATTGGGTGTACCTCCCTTTTTTACATTTCGAATGCTTATTGGATGAGGGAATGTGGGTCCCTTATCATTCTCTTTTACCCAAAATATTTACATACACTCCTCTGGAAGTAATATACCTTCTTGTGTGGCACATTGTTGTGGTCATACTCTTGAGTTTATAAGAAAAATCATCAACTCACAAACCAAGGTTGTTGTCTTTTCTGAGTCATTCCATGCCATATTGGGAGGAATAAACTCATCGTACATATCTCTAATTATTGGAGATCTAGACATCTTATAGACATCCCAAAAACTGATTCCTTCTTCTCCATGTTTCAAATGTAATGAGTTAGGTTCTGGACTCCATCGTCTTAGTAACTCTAGCACAAAATCTTCTTTCTTATATACATAGTTTCTGGACTACATTTTGGGCACATACATCAACCATGGGATAAATAGATAAGGATCATTTCATGCATCACAGATTGTGTACTCTATATTTGAAATCACATACACCTGAGCAATAATCAAACTTCTATTCTTCCTTTTTTCAATATTCTCAGACTGATCAATCAAATGTCTGGAAGAAAATTTGGGATTTCTGCTCAGGAGGAGTTGTTAAACCCACATGGATATTGGTGTATTGGGGGAATATGACATGTGCAGAATTTTTTGATGACTTAAATGGTGGTAGGATTTATGAGATATATATGATGAGTTTATTCCACAATGTGACATGGAATTACTCAGAAAAGACAAAGACCTTGGTTTGTGAGTTGATGAATTTGTTTTATAAACACAAGAGTAAGACCACAACAATGTGCCACACAAGAAGGTATATTCATCCAGTGGAGTGGATGTAAATATTCTGGGTAAAAAAGAATGAGAAGGGACCCACATGCTCTCATCCAATAAGCTTTCCAAGGGTAAAAAAGGGAGGTACATCTGAGAAATTTTGGCCAACCTTTGTGAAATGATAGTTTGAAAATTGTGGGTATGAAATAAATTTCACAATTCCTATGAAGACACATCTTATAAGATCCTAGGCCATCTTTCATATCATGTATCTATTACTGGTTCAAGAATCCAAGGTAGACATAAGGCCATTTACTTTTGTTACTGTGTCCAAGTTGGCTGAGAAGAGGATGGTAGGGATGGCCACTTATATTTTGGAAAAGATTCATATGATCTTAATTTATATTTATTGAGGGAAGTATCCTTTCAGAATAAAGGGACCATTCTATGTGTCATGGGGGTGTAACACCACTCATTTCAGAACATATGTTGTTCAATGTGGCGTACAAGTTTTGGAAGTTCTTTTGGAAAATTGGATTGGTCTTTCTCTAGTATTTCACATTTTTCTCTACACGCTTATGATTTCAAGGCCATGTAGAGTTTGTATAACGAACTTCATCTTTTCCCTTATGGGAATCCGCCTACTAGGAAATTAATTGATGGTGGGATGGACAACATAGAGCTAATGGAATATATGTTATCTTGAAGAGATGGTGTATTGGCCACCAGGATTGATGGGGAGATCATATGTGAGGAGTATTCTCTTTATATATTTGTGTTTCAATTCAAATTTTTGCAACAAATAATTGTAAAAACATCAAATCATGTCAGATTAGAGAAACATATGATTTTTTTGACAACTATGGTTGCATTCATCTGTGGATAAAATTGTGGAAATATTTAATTTACCTTCTATTAATGAAATAATAATATTTACTCTAAGGTATGCAAATAACTGGGTTTCACCTCAACCCAAAATGGGTGTTGAACCTTGTTTTCCCTTGAGTGGGGATAAAGAGAGGTAGTAGGAAGGATCCCCTTTGTTTGGAAGGTAATTCTACATTGTCAAGGGATGACGTATTGTAGTTAGATATGGAGGTGAATAGGATCCAAACTCACCAAAGAGACCTCATGAAAGAAATAATCCATCTATTAGTGTTCAGTGAGCCACCCAATGAATCTTTATTAAGTATTTACAGTGGTGGTCTTGTTATCATCATTCTGAAGAGAGACACATCCCATTTTCTTATCCCCAATATGTGACTATAGAAATTATGAGGAATCATAAATCCATGACTCCATGATCTTATTCACAACCGTTTAACAAGTACTCTGAATATATATGACAATAGGCTATTCAAACATATAAAATTTTACATTGCGATTCTTAAACCACATGGATAGATTTATGTGTGGGGTTGAAAATTATAAGAAAAGGGGATCTATGGGCCACACCTGATATTCTATTTTACTACAATCTAGATGAAGTGAGAACTTATATCTGAGAATTGGAAATTCACATATATGCAATGGACGAATCAACTCCTATCAGAAGCGGGTGAACGAAATGATAGATCATGGTAATACTGAATGGATTACACATTCATTAGATGAATATTTGTGGGATTTTTTTTATCCTACTGATGTAAGACTCTTTTAATCATATTCTATTCTTTTTTGAAATTTTAATTTAGTCAATGCATTATTACAATGAATAAAAAATAATTTTAACATGTAGCTGGCTAAATGAAATTTAATTGAAGTTCCATCACCATGATATAGCCCTGGTGGAACTGATCTTAGAGCTACTGGATCACCCTGTGAATCAGGAGAATTTATATCGACCAAAAAGACATGGAGGATGAGATATAAAGGGTATTACAGTCTCTAATACATGTTTTTGGAGAAGATGATGCAAGTCCTCTTATAAAGGGAAATATAAACACATCGAAGAAAGAATACACTGACTAACCATTTTCTATGTCATGGTAAGCCTTCCTCAAAACATGAATTTAATCCGTATTCATAAAAAACTATTTAAACATATGGGAATTGCAGGATCTTTTTTTACTTCTACTTTTAATGAAATTACTAATAATATTTGAGAAACTATGTATGGTGATTTTGAAAAGGCAAAAATTCCTACTAACCCTCTAGGTGTAAAAGAGGCTTTGAGGGAAAAAGAACAAATGTATATTCCTAGAAATTCTCATATTCTTTCTATTAGAAGAGAGGATACCATCGGTAAATCAGTAGTACTTCTTAAGATACTAAATTTCAAAAAAACGTAATTTCATCCTATGATACTTTAGGTTTATAACATGAACTAGAAAATCCTTGGACAACTATTTCTAACCCCATAACTATTTCAGTGGAAGCTATTCAGGGCCATGCGTTTTTAGAGGAAGGTTGTGAATAAACCACTCCATGTGCTCCCATGAGTGATACTAACAAGGGATCTGGGATATCAATGGATGTAATGATGAACCTTGGCATATATTTGAAGAAGTATTAGAACATTTTGATATACTAATTGCTTTATATGATTTTTTTTCCTTGTATAGATCAAGATAGATGTGTGTTTTCATTATTTTTCATACTTATCATCTTATGATTAAATTTCTAACCACATTTTTGGTGAAATATATTGTTCCATTTAAAGAAACTAATGTCATGACAATTCCTAAAAGGAATAATCATTACTACTAATCCTACCATTTTCTTGACATAATATCATATATATCCTGATATAGAAAATATTTCTGATATTCTTTTAGAGGATCCTGATAAAATTAATGTAGCATTACCCACCCAGAGACATCAAAAAATACCATTGAAACTATGAACATTTGGGAGTAGTATTCTCAAAATGTCAACCAATTTTTAGGTAAGAGATACTGATATTGTGGTTGTTATCACTCTAGTTATCCCTTGAAACTAAAAAATAACCATAATTTAATTCACCATATAGGGATATCAAATTCAAAGGCTATATTTAGAGGTGAATCTTATGCATTAGATCAAATAGTATTAGGGTGAAAAGAAACCACTGCCATGGACGTTGTAGAATAGTTGACTTCATTAAGTTTATTAATGCCAGAATATGTTTCTCCTTACAAAAGTTATTCTAAATCAGACCTAGAACTGAAAAAGGCCATTCATCTTTCACGTCATAAGGAATAGAAAAATATATGGAGGATAATATCTGAAATTATGCTTGAGAAAATGCCTTCATGAATTCCACACCTTTAATTAATGTTCATTACACTAGGATTTAGTGATTTTGAACACCATTAAATTCATACTATAGTGAAATAGAGTATTCTATGAAGGGAGGAAATGCACAATTTTTGGCAAGATCTAGTAATAAATATACTATTGATCAACAATTAAGAAATACACGTAGATCTATCCGATAATGAGGCCAATCACACTACAATGTTGAAAAAACTAAAGTATAATAATAAATAAAAGAATTTCAGTAGCTTCCTCTTCAAAAAGAGTTAGATATTAGAACAGGAGAGCCTGATCGGCTTCATGACCCTATTGGAGAAGTCCATGATGATGGTACAAAAGCTATCATAGATTCTATGGAATTTCTTCTTCATGCTGAAGAAAACAAAGTTTCTATGCTAAAAGAACTTCAACGGGAAGTTGTTGGATATCAAGATTTCATTAACCAAATGCGAAGTTATGTAAAAAACCTATTGTGATTTAAGATAGAAGAGAGATTCAATTTTTTGGACGCCCATAAAAGAAGTTTCCAATCAAAAATTAAAAGTATATCCAATTTTATTATATTTTTTTTATTCTTTATATCTTTTTTATCTATGATAATGGGCCAAGTAAGCGTTTTTTGAGTTTTTACAAGGGTTATACAGACAACCACACAAAATTTTTAACTTTCAAATTTTTTATTTCTCAATATTACCTAAAACATTCAAAAAAGTATAGTTAGTATGTTGGGAGTTAACTATTTTCCATAGTTCTCTTATGAGGATTTCCAATCTCATGAGTACCACATCAATTTTTGTTGTCAGTTTTAATTCATGTATGTTAGACTACATAGGGAATGTTTTTAAGGTCAAACAACCTTGACGATAAATTTTTAAATTAGATAAAAAACAAGGCTCAGTGCTTATAATTTCTATGATATTGTTTAAATACCTCTAAGGAAAATATTGAGAAATCATATTTATGGTCACCAAATCATAAACATGTATAAACATAAAGGTGGTCTTTTCCATGAATTAGGTTACCATTATTTTAAGAACTCATTATAATGGCTATATTATGGATGAAGAACTAGGGAATACAATACATATCCTATCATTTTCATCTTTTTACAGACAGTCCTATAATGTTGGAAAAATTTACACAAGGCCTCTAGGTGAACATACTGCATAATCAAGAAAAAGTGATACCATGAATTTAACATTTATTATTAATGGACAAGGGAAAAATAATTTTTGGGTGACTCAAGACCACAACGGGTGGGTTTTCCAAGGAAATGGATTTTAATAATAAATTTTTATATATACCAACAAATTTCAAGAATATTAAAACCACTTTTTACAGAAATTTTCTGTATTAGGAATGATTAAAACTTATAAAAAAAGTTTTTTCAAATTTTAAGAACTATAATTTTAAGCCATGTAATGAGGACATTGTACTGTGTAGTTTTATGTCATGCAATGAGGACATTGTACAATGTGGTTATAAGTCATGTATTGAAGACATTGTACTATGTAGTTTTAAGTCATGCAATGAGGACATTGTACTATGTTGTCTTAAATTCATGCAGCGAGGACATTGTACTGTGTAGTTTTATGTAAAACATTAAGGGCATTGGGTGGCTTTAATTCAGGGTCTTTATCTATGATCAATAGTTTTATACACTCTAATCTCATTTTAATTAGTTTGGAAACATACTACCATGTTCATTTATGAATGGGACGAATTGTAAACAGTGATTTGGAAATTTCTGTATCTGAATAATGATATTGGAAATGGGCTAAAAGTCATTAGAGACATTCCTTCCCAAGGAAGAATTTACCTTTATTTGAAAAACATGGTTTTGTGGTTATATTATGCAGTTCCAAATATGTAACACCCCAAGCATCCGTGGTACGTTTCCCTCTGAATAATGCAATAGCTTGCACTGTACACAATTTCGAGATTCTAACACACAGTGACCAATCAAACTAGATGTTATGAATAGTAATAACCACTTTTTGAAATTTTATAAATTTTATAACTCAAAATGGACATCATTATTGGATTTATAATATCTAAAGTAACCTAGGGTGAAATTATTGTACTTTTCAGATACATCTATATTTTGATGAATAGTGAAAATTACTAAATTATAATTAAAAACAAAATTTTTAATCAAAATAATTAATTGTGATAAATTATGTATTTGAGTGGTTTTGATGTAAATTTAGAATATATTTTTACCATTTAATACAATTTTGGTAATTGGACATAATTTCACAATTAAACCAGACATAAATAGGTGTCAATCTTTTGATAGATTTTATTTCTTAAAAAACACTTTTTGTTTTGACAGCGGGAATTAATTTAAAATTATTTTCTTCCTCTTATGTGCTTTGAATTTGGAAAAATGGACTCTATATTTGGAATCAGGATTTTAAAATTGTGTAAATAGGTAACTTTTATTTTTAGACATTTTGAATAATTACTTCAGTAAATATTATATTTAACATGGTTAAAGGTTAACTCGATAAATAATTGTAAATAAATAATAATATAATAATAATAAATTAATCTAAAATGTGTCCTAACCTTATTGGTTGATACATGTCTGACAATGGGCATCCATGGGTCGATTTGGGGACCCCATGGAGCCACTATTAGGTGATAAGGACAATATATATTAATTAATTTAAAGTAAATACAAAAATGACAAAAGCATATATCTTTTAGAAACTTTATTTACATAGGGTAATATATGTTATATTTTCGACTATAAATATTCATTATAAATATAAAAATATTTCGTACATAATGGTTTTTTATTTATAATTTTTAGAAAATTAATAAATAAATTTATTTATGACATAATAATGATGTAGTATTTTCCTTATTAATGAAAGAATCAAATAATTTGTATTTTAAAAGTTAAAATTAAATATAATTTGATTGTTTTGAGGTCATACACTACTTTTATTTGTTAATATGTAATTTTATGATTGCTTAAATAATTTTTTTTCGAATTAATAAAGTTATTAGGAATTTAAAAAAAATTATTAAAAAATTGCAAAATGGACATAAATGAGTTTTTATAAAAAGTATTATATTATTATTTTATATTATATTCCTAAAAATCTATGGCTTGGACCAAGGGCTTATATAATTGTATGATTATCATTAATGGACAACTTGGTGGTCTCTGGGATGTATATAGTATGTTTATTAACTATATAATATAAAAATACAAAGTTATATGGTAAATGTAACTATAATTAACTAATAGTTAAAACTAAAAGATAAGGTTAATATAATTAAAAAACCTGTCTAAAAGCTATTGGTTGAATGGATTTAGACCCATCCACACCTTTTAATTTTAATAATACATTTTGGAGCGATTATAATCTGAATATGAATTTAGTATAAATTAATACTTTAAGTTTATCCTAAAGAGCCCCTCCTCCACCTTATAAAAGGACACAACATCTAACCTATTATTCACACATTAAAAGCCTTTTGGATTGGCCAACCCATCCCCAAATACTCTCCCAACTTCCCTCACTTCAACATGGAGGTCTTAGTTTGATCAGAAAGCTATCCTAATGAGCCATTTTGATCAAATCAATAGGAAGAACCCGAAGAAGATGTAATGTTTTCACCACCCTTTTTCAAGATCATTTATTTTTCAACTAATTATTTCTTTGTGATTTAATTTTAAAAATAATAACTCTAGTATCATATATATACTGTGATGTTATTATAAATATGGTACAACCATATTCAGTAATCTAACCATCCTTTGAATGACATGTCACCATACGTGTGTACGTACGGCTTACCGTCTTCACGTAGTGGTATAATTTTTTTTCCAAAACATTATTATTTTGATGGGTATTATAATGATATGTAATTTATGTAAATAATAAATATAACAATATAATAATTCTGTATATATGATATTATATACAATTATATATTATTTTAATATCAAAAGAATGATATTGTCGTTCATGCGTACGTATGGACTACCGTTTCCACGAATGCGATGAGATTCATTCCCTATCGTATCCATGAAATTATAATACTCATTTGATGATTAAAAATAATTTTTAAGGACTTCATATCATTTTGGATATGAATAAGATACAACCTAACCATATCAAACATGGCTTTTGTAATAAAATATATAAAATCAAATGAGTAAGTTAACCCTCAAAATGCTGATAATACTAATATATTATTAACAAATCTATGTTAAAAGATCATATATGATATCATTTTAATGTATATGATTCTTGTATAATTTAATTGTAACACCCTGAACCTAGTTACCCAGAGTCGGTGCATTATTGCGTTACATTGGAATGATCAAAAAAGATCAATTCTAGAAAGACCTATTAGTTTAGTAGACTTGGAAGCCTAGATACATTTATAAATGTTACATTAAAACGTAAAGTGAAAAATCACAATATCATAGTCTCCATAGTACACACTTCTATCCCCTTTAGACTTTCCCGATAGGTCAGTCATAAAATATTTCTTCACATCCTAGGAAAAAAACATAGAACGGGGTGAGCTCATATGCTCAGTAAAGATAACAATACAACAAAAACTTTCATAAATAAACATAAAATTTTTAGGAAATTTATAACTAAAACAAAAGCCTTTTAAACGTGAACTTCATCATAATATGGAAAAAATAAAATGAAATAATTCCATTTAATTATTCACATGGATAATCTACTAGTCGAATAATCACATGCAATATCAATAACCACTTTAATAATGATGGAATGCATAATGCCAGACTATCATAACCACGTAGACAAGGCCTCGTGCCATGACTACAAATAAGATTTTTTCAAGGCCTCATTACAAGACACTAGTTTGTATCATTAGACCTACTGATGCATCGAGGAGATATTGCTGGCTCCACCCATCACTTATTATGTTCAATGAATTCCTTATATGAAAAGGTTTAAACATATCATAAACCATAACATAATCTTATCACATAAAACATTCATTAAGGAAACATACCATTTACACATTTCAATCACAGGATATCAATAAAACATATTGATATAATAAAAACAATATCAAAACCATTTTCAATACCAAAATAAAAGAATATTAAAACATGATATTTATTTATCATTTAAACAAAGTTATGGCTTGTAGAGGAAGTCGAAACTCAAATAATGGTCACGGCGGTGGAGAAGTCATTGTCACCACATACATAAGACAAAACATTCCTTTTGTCATTTAGTAAAAACGATTCATATGAAAAGATTCATTTTGAATAAAATTAAAAGTCAAAGGGGTTTATACACCGTATAAAGGAAAGTTGTGTACAAAACAAAATATTCCTCAATGAAAGGATATTGAGACGAAGTCCCTTACCTCGTGTCCGACATGACTCGATCGTTATTTAACGTCCTGAATAATAAACTAGAGTTAGTCTCTACATGATTAAGAACCTTTTTCAGGTTCATTATCCCTTTTATATCACTAATTACCATGTTATGAAAATTATGTAGTCATTTAAGTTAATAACGGTCGTTTTTTCAATCTTTGGTGCTTGAGTCAACAATAAACTTCTTATAATTACAAGTTATTTATGTGGTAGAATATCCATTATCTCCATAATAATATTCATGATGTATATATCATATATATCCAGTAGATAAATAAATATATAATATTACATAACATTTAGTGTTCAGAAATGAAATGCACCGTTCATGGAGACGGTAAGCCATACGTAGGCATGAACACTACTTTCATTTTTATTTCATATTAAATGAAATTAAATAATAACAATATAAAGGTATATTATAATTCCTGTATAATATCATAAATAATATCATTTACTCAATCCTTTATACATTCCACATATGGCATTAATGATTCAAAGCACTTTAAGGGGGCGGTAGTCCGCACTTTCTAAAATGAAATTATCATGTTTACCCATAATTGAATTCATAAAGGTATGCCATAAATGAAAAATACAGAAGCATAAGGAATAAATAAATATAATATATATCATATATAAATATAGTGACATCTTAATGGAAACCATGAAAGGTGTTAAAATAATATTGAACAATCATCATTTCGTGAGGTAATAATTAGCCACCCACAAAAACAGTATGTTCTTTAACCATTAGAAGAAGGTGTGAGTAAGTGTAAATCAAATGACTCTCATAAAAACATCCTATAATATTTAAGATACCATTTTTGTTACAAAATAAAGTTATAAAATGCGTTTAAGGGGTTGTAGATGAAAAATAAAACAAAAGAACATATGAAAGTATATTACCTTAAAATCGGGTAACTATTTTCGATTTGAGCCAAATGCTTCATTGGGAAGACTTCATCCCAAAGTGAAGATTCTAGGAGTAATAGAGGGAAGTTTAGATATTATTTTGGCAGAGGTTGGCCGAGCCAAATTTCTTTGAAGGTGTGAATTAGGTGGTAGAGGTGGGGGCCTTTTATAAGAGGAGAGGAGGGGCTCTTTTGAAAAGTCATGAAATGTTACTTTATTATGAAATGCATTTAAGATTTTAAAGGTCCCACAATGATATATTTCGAGGATACGGTGATAAGGGTTCTAAATCCACCCATACAATAGGTTTTAGACAATTTTATGTCTTAGATTTTACCTTATCGTTTCATTTTATTTAAATTGTTCATTAATGAGGTAATCACTGCATCATCATGGTGTCATAAATAAATTTATTTATTTAATGTCTAAAAATTATAAAAAAATTACCATGATGTAGGAAATATATTTATATTTCAAATGAATAATTACGGTTGAGAATTTAACTTATATAATCCCATGTAATAAGTTTTTTAGTAAAATAATACATGTTTGGGACAATTTTATTTTTACTTTAAATAAAAAATTATTAATGTCATTTTCTTACCCAAGTGGCTACATGGGGTCCCAAAGTTGACCCATGGATTGTATTGGTCGGCCAACTCATCCAATAAGTGTGGGAAAAGTTTAAAGGTAATTTATTATTATTGTAACATTATATTTACATTAAATTACACTAATTACCTTTAATCGTGATTAGTAAAACATAAAAGTTACTATTCACCAAAAATTAATTTCATTCCATTGAACCACAATTTACTTAATAATGAAAATCATGTATGTCGTATTTTTTAAATTCAATTTTCTGAAGTTGTAATGTTTCATTTAAATGAAAAATTAGTTTTTTTACCACCACTTATTGGTTTCACTATTCATCAAATGATGAAGTTTTTTAGAAAAAAAAACCAAAAATTCACCCTATGATTTATTTGATATTCCAAATAAAAAAATGATGTTTTCTTTAAAAAATTAAAAACATATAAGTTGAATGAATTAATTTAATTATTAATTCTTACTGTCACAACAAATATCATGTTTTTAAGAAACAATATATTTCAAATGATTGACAATTTTTTATGTCCAATTTCATGGTGAAATTAATTCTAATTACCACCATTGGATTAAATGGTAAAAATATATTCTAGTTATACTTTAAAACCAGTAAATATTATAATTTATAACTATAAATTATTTTGATTAAAAATTTTTCTTTTAAGTATTTTTTCTATTCATATGAAATTAGATGTTCTAAAAAAATAAAAAAAAATTCATCTTAGGATATTTTTGATACTCCGAATACAAAAATGGCGTCCATTTATAAATATAAAATTTATATAATTTAGAAAAATGGGTATTATATTCATAATGGCTACTTTGATTGGTCGCGATGTGTTAGAACTAGAGGTTGTGTACAACACACACTGCTCTATTATTCAAAGAGAAGCATACCATGGAATCTTGGGGTGTTACATTATTAACCATTATTTCAGAATTATATAGAAGTTTAACCTACCCTGAACCAAGGAAAATTACAATCTAAGGGATTGTTTCACAATCACTTCATTATCTGAGGTTGTTTATACGTAATTATCTACTGGGACCTCTTTATCATCCACATCCATGTTTCATAAAAATGTATTTCAGAACATTCATACTATTTTACAAAATATGGGTTAAATTCATTTAAAACATTGATTAAATTTTTATAACAATATTATAAAGGAATCATTCTTTTGTTTTCCAAACGAGGACCTTTTTTACCTTTTCGACAGAATTAAGGTAAGAATGGATTTTTTAACTTATACGGTGGGTGCAGCTATTTTATACCATTATAAAATTGTCGAAGCTTCCCTTAAAATATTATAAGAATATTTTTAAAGAAAATGTTTTTGTTTATAATTATGTGACTTTTGAGTGATTTTATAAAAAGAGATATTTCTCTCTAATAATTTTGATTTCATCTATGTCAACATCCTTTGATGGAATTTAAGATTATTTGAAGTTGATTTATTATGATACCAAACATCCATATTGTATTGAAGGTTTTATGATATGTTTTACTGGGATTTGTTATTTTTATACCATTCATGGTTTATGGAGAATTAATTAACATTTTGTATGCTAGTTTTAATACGAATGTTTATGTTATGTTTAAACCTATTTATATGAGGAATTCATTGGACTTAATAAGTGTCGGGTGGAGCTCGATATAGCTCCTCGATGCATCAGTAGGTCTCATGAGACAAACAAGTGTCTTGGCACGAGGCCTTGAAAAAAAATCTTATTTGTAGCCCTGGCATGAGGCCTTGGACACGTGGTTTTGACAGTCTGGCATTATACATTCCATCATTATGAAAGTGGTTATTGATATTATATTTTATTATTCGATTAGTAAAAAATACATGTGAATAAGTAAATGGAATTATTTCATTTTATTTCTGCCATATTATGCTGAAGTTAATGTTAGAAAGGCTTTTGATTTAGTTATACATTGCCTTAAATGTTTTTGATTATTTATGAACGTTTATGCTATATTGTAATCCTTACTAGGCATCCGAGCACACCCATTTCTATGTTTTATTTATCCCAGGATGTGAAGAGTATTTTATGACTGACCTGCAGGGATAGTATGAGGGGAAATGAGTGTGGACTATAGAGACTATATTGTTGTAGTTTACATTTTATTATGTAATGCAAACTTTATGAATTTATCTAGTATTTCCAAGGCTACTAAACTAATCGATCTTTCGATACTTGATATTTTGTGATCATGCCAATGTTATGTAATAATGCACTGACTTTGGGTAACTGGGGTCGGGACATTACAGTTGGTATCAGTGGATGTTTAGTACAAATCTTGGAATCTAGATTTAGATAAACTCTAATTAGAGCACATAGTCCTAGGATGGACATTGAGGATTAGTATAGGAGAACATCCTAGAATTTTTGTATGTTAGAGATGTTGTGAGTTTTCCAAGAAATACATCCTTTTCTGGATACGAAGAGGTTGAGGTGGCTCTGTCTTAGTTGTATAATGGGGTAAAACCCGAAAACACCACTTTGGGATGGACTAGAACGAGAACTGGTGCACAACAACGGGCCTTCTTGCACTCTTAGTTACGACACTCTCAAGGGATATTCTTAGGATAATTATCATTTTATTTACAATCCATTATGAAGGGTTTATGAGTATATAATTCCTCAGAGAAAACATTTTCTTTATGATTATGGATTATATCCATAAATAGTTCAATTTATGTGTTTTATTAGTATGGAATTATGTATTTTGATTCATAAACTAATCTAGTTTATGCCATTGTATAGAAATGGCACCTAGTGGAAGGAATGAAAACTGTATCAATGCACATACTCCATGTAGTGATTTCCCTCTTTCTAAAGATAATTATAGTGGAGCTCGTGATGCAACTGGTGTTGTTCAACTAATCACCATAATGGTACAACTCACTCAGGTTATGAATAATAACATTACCCATATTGATCACCCTGATTCTCAACGTGGAGGATCAATGTTAGATCACTTCATGAGGTAGAAACCACAATTATTCAATGGGAGTACAAATCTATTAGAAGCTGAGAAATGGATATGTTCCCTAGATAAAATATTTCAGGCTTTGGGAGTATTGAAAGGGAAAATGTTATCATGGCAGTTTATCACCTCACTGGATATGCTTATCAATGGTGGTCATTGATACAAAACATGAAGGAAGATGATGAAGTGTCAAATATGGAATAGAGGGATTTAAAAGAGCTTTTCGTAGAAAAATACATTCCTCGTGACAATCAAGAAAATATGTAAAGGCAATTTCTAAGTCTGAGGCAAAAGGAGGATGAGAATATCGCATAGGATGAGGCTAACTTTTCAAGGTTAGGGAGGCATGCAGCAGATTATATAAGTAACCCATGAAGTATGATTGATTGTTTCTTTGATGGGTAAAAACCATTTATCCGTCGAGAATTAGTCTCATAATCTTTCTCTTCATATGAAGATGTTGTCTCATGTGCTATGAAGAAATAAAAAGAATTCTCTAAGTCTTACGATTTTAAGGCAAAGCCAGAGAAGAAGAGATATGCTGACCACTCAGGAAATTGAATGAAACGGGAGAAGGGAAAAGTTTATTATCCATCCTATAGTAAATGTTGGAAGAAACACCCAAGTACTTTCATGAAGGGAATGGGAGTCTATTACATGTGTGGTGAAAAAGGCCACCAAGCTCATGATTGTAATGGAAAGAGAGTTTCTGCCAATGTGGAATGCTATAATTGTAGATAGATGGGAAATTATGGAAACAAATGTCCTAAGAGTCAGGGGAACTTACCATAGAAAAGGGCAAGGGATCGAGGATAATATTATGCTATCACTACTGATGAGGTATATGATCCAAACAATGTGGTGGCAGGTAATTTAATGGTTTCCTCAAGTTTAAAAAATTATTTATTTTATTCTGGATCATCACATTATTTCATATCATCCCAGTTTAATAAGAAAATTAGATACTTCCAATTTGATTTAACAAGGGATTTTTCAGTTAAAACTCCTATGGGAATTACCATTCCAACAAAGTTTTGTGAATCTGTCCCCATTAGAGCACATAAATGTTCTTTATTTGCTGATCTCATCGTCATAGCTAGGATTGAGTTTGATATGATCCTCGGTATGGATTGTCTTTCAGACCATGATGTGAAGATTTATTGTATGAAGAATGAGGTTACAATTTTTGATGATGATGATAAGGAACACCATATCTTTAGAGCATAATCGTCACCACCTAATTCTTATCTAGATCATCCCCCAGTAGCTCAACTAAATTCAATTTTTGGGGAGGAATAGAATGACATGACTGTGGGTGAGGAAAGGGATGTTCAAATAGAGGATGTACCTATTGTGAAAGAATATGTAGATGTGTTTTCTGAAGATTTACCTAGACATCATCCAGAACGAGATGTTGAGTTTTCCATTGATTTAATTCCTTAATCACGGCCTATATCGATAACCCCTTATAGAATGGCCATTGTGGAATTAGATGAACTAAAGAAACCACTAGAGGAATTGAGTAATAAGGGATTAATTCACCATATTGTTTCTCTATGGGGAGACACGATTATTTTTGTTAAAAATAAATATGGATCTATGAGGCTATGTATCGACTACAGGGAGATCAATGGAATTAAAATAAAAAACTAGTATCCCCTACCTCTCATTGATGATTTATTTTACCATCTGGATGGAGCTCAATACTTTTCAAAGATCAAACTTTGATCTGTATACCATGAGTTGCGTGTGAAGATGGAAAATAGTCTGAAGGAAACATTTCGAACTAGGTACGGGCATTACGAGTTTATAGTAATGCCTTTTGGCCTGACTAATTCACTCTCTATTTTCATGGATCTAGTGAAAATGAGTTTTCAAGGAATATGTTGATGTCTTTGTAGTTGTATTTATTGATGTCTTGGTATACTCCAAAATCTACAATGATCATTAAATTCAAATGAACATTATATTAAAGACTCTGAGAATACATGAATTATATGGGATGTTTAGCAAGTGTGAATTCTGGCATTAGGAGATTTCTTTTATTGGCCATATTGTCTCTTAGGATGTAGTTTTTGTTGATCCTTCTAAGACAAGAGCAATCGAAGAATGGCCAGCACCAATGAGTATAACTGATGTATGTAGTTTTATTGGTATAACAGGTTATTTTTGACATTTCGTCCAGAATTGTTCCCGTTTGGCTAACACATTAACGAAGATTACACGTTAAGGGGTTAAATGTTTTTGGACAAAAGAGTGTGAAGAATGTTTTGAAGAACTGAAGAGAAGATTATTCAATGCTCCTATATTGACTCTACCATCCGGGAATGATGGGTTCGTTATTTATAGTGATGAATCAAAGAAAGTACATGGTTGTGTCCTTATGTAGAATGATAGATTTATTGCCTATGCATCAAGATAGCTGCAAATTCATGATAAAAACATTCCTACTCATGATATTGAGTTAGCTATTGTAATATTTGCTTTGAAGATATAGAGATATTATCTCTATGGTGAAAAATGTGAGATATATACCAATTATATGAGTTTTAAGTATAATTTATCATAGAATGAACTCAACATGATTTAAAGGAGATGGGTTGAACTACTCAAGGATTATGATTACATGATACACTACCACCTAGGGAAGGAAAATAAGTTGTAAGATTCTTTGAGTAGAAATGATCATGGAGTTTTGAACGTGATGAGAATTGAAAAGGATCCTATTTTCATGGATCTAGTGATGATGGATATGGAAATTACCATGGATGGCGAAACATCGATACTTTTTCAAATGGATGCCAAACCATCTTTACTAGAAAGGATAAAGAGCTTTTAGACCGATGATGAAGAATATAAAAAGAAGATTAAAGATGTGAATGATGGGAGATTGAGTGAATTTGTGTATAAAGATGCAATTTTGAAATTTTAAAAGATACATTGTGTTCCCGATATACTTGATCTAAAAAGGGAATTGTTGGATGCTGCTCATTATTCCAATTTCACTATACACCCTGGGAGTACCAAAATGTATAGATATTTGAAAGAACATTTTTGGTGGGACAACATGAAGAGGGAGATTGCTGATTTTGTGTCAAGATGTATGGTTTGTCATCAAGTGAAAACTGGAAGGAAACATCCAGGAGGAGTCATGAATCCTCTTCCCATACCTAAGTAGAAATGGGATAATATCACTATGGACTTTGTCATGGGACTACCAATGAATCGTAGATGGAATGATGGAATATGAGTCACTGTTGGTCATCTTACCAAGTCAGCACATTTTCCAGCTACAAGGGAAGATTTACCACTTGAACGTCTAGCAAGGCTATATATTAATGAATTTTTCAGACTTCATAGAGTACCCCTATCGATTGTTTATGATCGTGATCCCCATTATACTTCAAGATTTTGGAAGAGTCTTCTGAAGGCATTGGATACTGAACTTTGTTTGAGCACTGCCTACCAGCCACAAAAAAATGGACAATCAGAATGAATTATTAAAACCTTAGAAGACATGTAAATATCATTATCGTGTGACTTTAAGGGTATGTGGGGTAAATATTTACCTTTTGTGGAATTTTACAATAACAATATTTTACATTCAAGTATTTATATGGCACCATATGAAGCATTTTACATAAAGAGATGTCGCACACCAACTTGATGGGATGACATTGGTGAGAGAAAACTTGTAGGCCCAGAACTGGTGCAGGAAACAATGGAAAAGGTAAAGGTAATCCAAAACCACATCAAAGCATCTCAAAGTAGGCAGATGAGATATGCCGATAACCGAATGAAGGATTTGGAATTTTTGGTAGGAGATCATGTTTTCATGAAGGTATCTCTATGGAAGGGAGTTATAAATTTCGGTAAGAAAGGTAAATTGAGTCCCAGGTATATCGGCCCTTTCGAAATTCTTGAAAGAATTGGGGATGTAGCATACCGTTTGGCAATTCTTCCAAATCTCTCCAATGTTCACGATGTGTTCCACTAATCACTGTTGAAAAAATACATGCCTGACCCAACGCATGTACTCACCTATGAAGAATTAGAACTGGAACCTGATCTTCTTTATTGCAAAGAGCCCATTAGGATTCTTGATACAAGAGAACAAATGATGAGAAACTGAATGACTCGTCTGGTAAAAGTTTTATGGAGAAATTATAAGATGGAAGACGCAACGAGGGAACCCGAGAAACATATTGTGATGAACCACCCGAGTCATTTTAAGAAATAATATTCTAGAAATTTCGAGGATAAAATTCTTTGAAGGAGGGGAGAATGTAACACCCCAAGCTTTCATGGTATGTTTCCCTTTTAATAAGGCAATAACTTCCATTGTATGCAATTTCAAGATTCTAACACACTGTGACCTCTCAAACTAGCCGTTATAAATTGTAGTAACCACCTTTTGAAATTTTATAAATTATTTCTCTCAAAATTGACTTCATTTTTTGATTTGGAATATCAAAATTATCCTACGGTGAAATTTTGGTACTTCTCGGATAAATTTTATATTTTGATGAATAGTGAAAATTACTAAATATTAGTTAAAAACAACTTTTTTAATCAAAATAATTAATAGTGATAAATTGTTAATTTAAGTAGTTTTAAAGTATATTTAGAATATATTTTTACCATTTAAGATAATTTTGGTCATTGGACATAATCTCAAAATTAAACCAGACATAAACAAATGTCAATCTTTTGTAGTTATTATTTAATAAAAACATGCTTTTTGTTTTGACAGCATGAATTAATTTTAAATTAATTTATGCCACTTATTTGTTTTGAATTTGGAAAAATGGATTCCATATTTTTAAATTAGGATGTACAAAATGTGTAAATAGGTAACTTCTATTTTTAGACATTTTGAATAATTACTTCGGTAAATATTTTATTTACCATGGTTAAAGGGAATATCCAGTAATTAAGGGTAACAAAATAATAATATTATAATAATAATAAATTATCCTAAAACGTGTCCTAACGTTATTGGTTGATACGTTTCCGACCATGGTCATCTTTGAGTCTATTTTGGGACCCCATGGAGCCACTTGTAGGTGATAAGGACACTTTATATTAATTAAGTTAAAGTAAATACAAAAATGACATAAGCATTTATCTTTAAAAAAACAATATTTACATAGAGTTATATATGTTATATTTTCGACTATAAATATTACATAGAAATATAAATAGATTTCCTACATAATGGTATTTTATTTATAATTTTTAGACATTTAATAATTAAATCTATTTATGACACAATAATGATGTAATATTTTCCTTATTAATGAATGAATCAAATAATTGGTATTATAAAAGTTAAAATAAATATAATTTGAAAGTATTGATGCCATACACTAATTTTATTGGTTAATATGACATGTTTTAATATCTTAAATTAATTTTTCATTAATTAATATATAATTTATGACTTTAACCAAAATCAATTATTAAATATTTTCAAAATTTACATATATAAGTTTTTAAAACAAGTATTATATTATTAATTGATATTATATTCCTAAAAATCTAAGGCTCGGAAAAAGAACTTATATCATTATAGGTGTATCATTAATGGACAACATGGTGGTCTCTTTGATTATATAGTATTTTTATTAACTATATAATATAAAAATACAAAGTGACATTGTAAATGTCAATCTAATAAACTAATAGTTAAAACAAAAAAGATAAGGTTAATGTAATGACCCAAACCTATCTAAAATCTATTGGATGATTGGATTTCTACCAATCCCCACCATATAATTTTAATAATACACTTTCTTTCAATTATAAACTTAATATTAATTTACTATAAATTAATACTTTAGGTTTTTCCTAAAGATCCCCTCCTACCCCTTATAAAAGGACAAAACATCTAACCAATTATTCACAACTTCAAAGCCTTTTAGTTCGACCAAAACCATCCCAAATAATCTCTCAACATCACTCAATTCAACCTAGATGCCTTAGTTTGATCATAATGTCAACTTATGTGGGCCTTTTGATCCAATAAAAAGGAAGAACCCGAAGAAGAGGTAATGTTTTCACCACCCTTTTTCATGTTCATTTCTTCTTCAACTTCTTATTTCTTTGTTATTTCCTTTATAAAATAATAAATCCAGTATCTTCTATATACTGTGAATTTATTATAAATATGGTACAACCATATTCAGTATTTTATCCATCCTTTTAATGACATGTCACCATACGTGCGTACGTACGGCTTACTGTCTCCACGTCCTAGTATAATTGTTATTCAAAAACATTATTATTTGTATGGGTATGATAATGATAGGTAATTTATGTAAATAATAAATATAAAATGATAATGATTGTGTATATATGATATAACATCCTATTATATATTATTTTAATATCAAAAGAATGATATTGTCACTTCTGCGTACGTACGGACTACCGTCTCCATGTACACGATGAGATTCATTACCCATCTTATCCATGAAATTATAATTCTCATTTAATGATTAGAAATAATGTTTATGGACTTTATATCATTCTCGATATGAATAAGATACATCCTATTAATAAAAAACACGGCTTATGTAACAAAATATATAAAAAAACGAGTAATTTGATACCCAAAATGATGATAATACTAAGATATTATTAACAAATCAATGTTAAAAGATCATATATGATATCATATTAATGTATATGATTCCTGTATAATTTAATAACAATTATTTCACCATTATACAGGAGTTTAACCTACCCTCAACCATGGAAAAGTACATGGTAAGGGTTTATTTCACAATCTCTTCATTATCCGAGGTTGTTTATATGTAATTATCTACTAGGACCTCTTTATCATCCACATCCATGTTTCTTACAAAAATATTTCAAAACCATATTACTATTTTACCGAATATGAGTTAAAGTCATTTATACCATTTTTTTCTTTTTATAAGACGTTTATAAAGTAATCTTTCTTCTGTTTTCTAAAAAATGTCATTTTTAACCTTTTTGACAAAATTAAAGTAAGAATGTCTTTTTTAACATATACAGTGGGTGCGGCTATTTTCTACCATTATAAAATCGTCAAATAATCCCTTAGAAGATTATTAGATTATTTTAGTAAATTTTTTCTTTTATTATTATGTGACTTTTAAATGATTTAAAAAAAGAGATATTTATCTGAAATTGTTTTGATTTCATCTATGTTAACATCCTTTGATAGATTTTAAGTTTATTAGAAGTTTAATTATTATGATACAAAACATCTATATTTAATTGAATGTTATGTGATATGTTTGACTGTGGATGTTTTATTTTTATACCATTCATGCTTTATGGAGAATTTATTTACATTTCATATGTTAGTTTTAATATGAATGATTGTGTTATGTTTAAATCTGTTAATATGAGGAATGCATTGGACTTAATATGTGACAGGTGGATCCTGTTATAACTCCTTGATGCATTAGTATTTCTCATGAGACAAACTAGTGTCTTGGCACGAGGCCTTGAAAAAATTATTATTATTATTCTTGGAACGAGGCCTTGGCTACGTGGTTATGATAGTTTGGCATTATGCATTCTATAATTATGAAAGTGGTTATTCATATTTCATGTGATTATTCGATTAGTAGAATATCCATGTGAATAAGTAAATGGCATTATTTCATTTTATTTATGCCATATTATGCAGATGTTTATGTTTAAAGACTTCTGTTTTAGTTATGCATTGCCTTAAATGTTTATGCTTATTTATGACAGTTTCCGCTATATTGTTGTCCTTACTGGGCATCTGAGCTCACCCATTTCTATGTTTTCTTTTTCCCAGGATGTGAAGAAGTATTTTTTAAGTGACCTGCAGGGATAATATGAGGGGACATGAGTGTAGAATATGGAGACTTTGTTGTTGTAGTTTTCATTTTATGATGTAATGTAATTTTTATGAATGTATATAGTGTTTCCAAGGCTACTAAACTAATCGATCTTTAGATACATGATCTTTTGTGATCATTCTAAGGTTATGTAATTATGCACCAAATCTTTGTAACTAGGGTCGGGCCGTTACAAAATGGGGAATATTCTTCATATCAAAATAGTCGAATCTTTTTACTAACAAGCACGTTATGTAGGAAACTTATGCTATTCCACCTATGGGAACATACTACATAGTCAAGCAAAATATCTCTCAAAAGTTTGACATTCAATAGCTAAAATTCTGAGAATGATTATGGAGACTGAATGTTTATATAGTACAGAGTTTGGTTTATGATGAAAGGTACTTTAATACAAATAGAGTATTTCCAGTCATGATTTCCAAAGAATCTAAGGAATAGGAATTCTACAAATCTATGACCCAAATGTAGGATGTATGGTGTCTATTGTTTATAGTCATATTACTAGGACCATAAATGGAGACAATAGACTATATTTTGCGCATTGATGAATTTTTCTTACATATTTATTTTGAACACTTGGATAGGGAAATTTGTAAACCATGGTTTTGAAGACATCTAGGTCGAGAGAAAGGTAATGGGACACATACACATGGATTACTTCTTTAAGATATAGATCCATGTATATTATCATAAAAGTTTTCGGGGGATAAAATAAAATTGAACCAAAAATAAATTAACAATTTCTAAAAAACAATTATTGGTGTTTTATTATGCAGGGTGAAATGGGGCATAAGCATCATTACTAAATAGTGGCATCTTTTGATTGAAATGACCATAATATAGTCAATTTATGCAATGCCACCTGGGGGAACATAAAACATATTTAGGAAAAAGAGTTCTCATATATCAGAAAATTTGTCACCATATACCATAAGAAAGATTATGATGATTTGAAAATAATAAAGATTAATATAGTGAAATACGAAAGGGGGTAATTATCAAATGTATAATAAAAATATTAGAATCAATATTGGACATGAATTTGGAGTCCTTTACAATGATCTGACTCATATGAAAAATTGGGTCAATTCTTGTTTCCATAGAGGGCTCTCTAAGGAGAAGACCAAAAATATCACTTGGATGGTACTAAGAGATGCATCCTAGATTTCACTACATATTTTAATAGGATGAAAATCAAGCATTACATATTTTTTTGGGAGATTTTAATTTTAATTTCATTCTTCTATTACTTTTTTATGTGCAGTTTAGAGTCATGCATTGAGGACATCATGTGATTATAGAAAAAAAGAGAATATTGTAGTTGGACTAGGTAATTCAACCAAAGTGTCACTTTGTATCTCATATGAATGAGAATCAAGACATAAATAGTTATTTAAACATTACCTATGTAGGTTTAATTCATACAAATAGAATAAAAGTGGTTTTTTATATAGTGGATCGACCCATGATTGGAGATCTAGGCATCTCTACATATCTCATATGTTGGACAATCAAGCCAAACGTAGTTCTTGGATCAATCCTTTTCCACACTAATCAAGTTTGATGTGGGATATCAGAGATTTTATCACATTCTTGAAGAAGGATTAAACATAAGACAAAAAATGGTATTAATATAAAACCATGTATCATAAAAGGGAACTCTGTATATATATATAGATCACATACAGGAGGATAAAATGGAAATAATGTTTTTTTGTGGTTGTGGATGGTCCCATGATTGAAGATATATGTATCTCTATGTATCTCATTGAAAATACAGAATCAAGCTATAGGTAGATCTAGAAATAAAGTTCCTATGAAGATCTAATTCAGAATTATGGAGAGATGAAACTCATGTACCACTAAGGGGTAGCAGTGATCTCATTGATACATGAAAATGGAAGCTCATAACGTCAAGTAAAAAAGATATTAACTGTACTGTTTAGTGTCGTGTAACGAGGAAAATGGCGGTATATAGTTTAATGTTGTGCGAAATGGAAAAAGATTGTTTTCATTTTAACTTCATCAAACATATATGCATATGGTTGTTAGGAATTTTATTGTCTTTCAACTAGGACTTTGTGATGTGTAGTTTGGAGTCATCTAGTGAGGACGTTGGGTATTTGCAGTAATAAAAAATACATCTTCATGAATATCACATAGGTTTGAATTGTAATAAGTTATCTTTTCATTGATATTAGGGACTAATATTCATTTGATTAGACCTTATGTATGGTGTATGGTCATTACCACTTTGGTTCAAGCATTAGAGGCCTATTTCTTAGTATTATTATAGTCCTAAGGACTATTATCAATTTTCTTTGATGAAATGAGTGGAGGATAACTTTCTCGTTAAAAGATAATGATATTCTATTCTGATAAACTTATAAATGATGCAATGTATGGAATAATTTTTTGTCAAATTATTCAATCTCATCAAATAATTTTTAATACTTTTATAAGTAGATGACTAATCACATATTAAAACTCAATGTGAAGGAAATTGAATTTCAATTGAAAAATCGCTTCTCATCCATATAGAAATGAGTATGGAGTTACCTGAGTGGAAGTACGAGTAGTAGATTGATAATCCCATAAAGTGTGAAAAAGTATATCAGGACTATATTTCCAATATTTATCCACCATCGTTTGGATTATGATTAATATCGCTTTACTGAAATCCTCTATCGATCCAATAGTAGCCACATGATAGTGAGATTAATTTTTGGATTTGATATTGTGTTCCTGATATAACATATTTACCTCAAAAAAATTGAAATTGGTTTTTTCCATCAATATAGTATGAGGGACACCAAATCTAGTGATAATATTAGCTTTGTAAAAACAAACAATGCATTTGGATCTGACTTCATTAAAGGGTATTGCCTCATTCCATTTGGAGAGAAATTATTAATAATAAGAATATATACTTGAACTGCTTAGACATAGATGGGGGATAATGAAATAATACATCCATTCCCCATGTGGAAAATGGTTGGGAGAATTTATCCATATGTAACTAATCTTGGGGTTGATGAATTAAATGGGAATTAACTTGGCTAGGATGAAATTTCATGGTGAAATATGTGAAATCATGCATCATGGAAGGCCAAAAGTATCCAAGCCTTCAGATTTGATCAGAATGAATATGCCCAGACTGGTGATCACCATAAACTCCTACATGTACTTATTTCATGAATGATTTAGTTTCTTTTCCATCAAAACACATGAAATGGATTCCATCAAAGCCTCAGTTTTAGAAGATCTTCTCGTGATTTGGACTATCAAAAAGAGTGAAATAGGTGACTCGTCATCATATTTTTTCTTTTTCACCTATTTCTAGTGGGTGTACTCCATTCTAATGGTATTTCATGATTAGTTTCATCTACCCTAGGGTATGACTATATGGTTCAGAAATAGGGCTCATTTAATTAATTTCCACCACTCTAGTTTGAAGGAATGGTGAAACCACACGATGATGGGAAATATTGTTGACCATCTCATACCGATTTAGATTTTCTAGGTTTGTGGATTCCCTAAACAATGCGTCAGCTTTGGAATTTTGTAATTGTTGTATATAAGACAATGTTTGATCTTAGGTAAATTCATCCATCAACCCTATGATGTTATCACACAAAGGGATTAATTATTCATTTAAGATAGTATAATACCCATTTATTTATTTGATTATCAACTCTGAATCACATTTCAATTTCAAGTGGCTCACTTCTACCTAGACATCCAATTATAGGCATGTGAAGAGTGTTTGATAGTCTGCCTGATAATTGGTATCACCATCGGGCAATATGAAGGAGTATGGAAACACTGTTTCTTCTAGAGAGATTACTACAATTCTGAACCCAAATTTTGTTAGATTAGGGTTTTCCATTAGCTTCACTATTGGACTTAAAGAGGCTCCATAAAAGTATGTTTCCCATGTTTAGGGATTATATTGAATAGAGAAGACAACTTCATAAGGAAATTTGATATCCAATGAATTATCATCTGCAAATAGGTGTTCAACAAGGAAATTGGGCATAGCTTTGCATTTTATTGCCCTCTAAGGCACAAAGTGTATATCAAACTATTGAAAAATAAAAACCCACTGATCCAAACATCATGTAATCACAGGATGACTGGGGATAAATTTGAGTGGGTTGTTATGAGATAGCATGTGGACCTCAGAATGTTGAAGGTAGTGCCTCCATTTCCGAATTGAAAATATTAATGCCAAGAATCACATCTTGATACTTTAATTTCAATTCACTATGTCAATCATAGATCTATAGACATAATAAAAGCTGTTTTAATTTCTATCATCATTATTTTGGGAAAGGATGGCTTTTACTGATTTTTCAAAATATAACACATATATAATAATTGTACTTACTTAATTAAGTGACATTAATATCAGTGGAATCAAGAGCTATTTCATTAGGTTATCAAATTCTCCATGTTTGTCTTTATTCCATTGAAATGTGACTCCCTTCATTATTAATCTCTTAATGGGTAAACACGTGCCTGCCAAATTGGTGATAAAGTGTCAGATATGGGTAAAATTTTCTTAAATTCCTCTTAATTATTTCAAACTTTGAGGAGGTGACATGTTATGAATTACTTTTGTCTTCTCCAGATCAACGTCGATTCCACGATGGCATAAAATGAAGGAGAAGAATTATCCTTAGATTAATCCAAAAAAACAATTCAAGGGATTCATATTCAAATTATGTGTAGATGATTATTGAATATGTTCTCCAAATCATCCATGTGATAAAAAAAATATCTGGATTTAACAACAAGATCATCCACAAAACATTCAACAATCATTCCAAAAAAGTTTTTGAAGATATGGACGCAAAATTTTTATACATTGAATCTACATTAAATAATCCAAAGGGTATTACCCGATAAAAAATAAGAACATTATGGGATCAACAGGATGTATAATCATCATCTTATAGGTCCATAAATATTTGATTGTACCTAGAGCAGCCATCCATGAAGGAAAGAACTTTATATCTAGTTGTTTCATTAATTAAATGATTTTGAGCAGAATTGGGAGGCCATCTTTAAGAAAATGCCAATTAATATTTCTAAAATCAATGAAATCCCTGATTTTTCCATTCTTCTTTTTCACTGGGACAATGTTATCCAAACACTTGGTATATTGAACCTCCTAGAAAATGTTGTCCTTAGTAATATTAAAAAAATAATCATTAATTTTAGAGGCCTGAGATGGGTGTGTTCTTTATACTACCTATTTGAATCCGCGATGCTCTTTTGGAAAATCCAAGTGATGAGTTGTCACATCAGGATTAATACATGAAATTATTTTATTTTTTAAAGAAAATAAATCTCTATGTTTATTTATAAATGAAATATACATCTCATGTTCTTCATAAATCATGGACACACAAATTAGAGTGTGGAGTGGATCTTCTCCTGTACCAAGAATTATTTCTCTAAGCTCATCCAATGTAGTGGAGACGCCTTCCTCAAATAATGGAGAGTCATACATAATAACTTCTTCTTCTTCCTCCGTATGTGTTACTTTTTATGTTTCATTCTACATAGTAGGTGATGATGAAAAACTTTCAGAGCTAGAGACAAAGTCAGTGTTTGAACATCCCAAAGAAGAGGCAGCCATTTTAAACCATTCTAATCGTGAAGGGTCTTACTGAATTATTTAAAAGGATATGATGGGTTGTGAATCAACATCCATGTATTCCACTTGAATTTTTAAATGTTCTTTTAGCTGGATCGGTGAAACAGAGACTTGGTAAAGTTATTTGGTTGAAATGAAGACATCTCCATTTAATCTTTCACCACTGCTCAGTAAATCGATAATTTCTCCCATGTTGTCAAGCTCAATTGCTTCAATTGACAATATCGAAGTAACTAGATGAATAAAATTGGAAGGATAATACCAAATGGGTTGTGAATGGGTTTTTTTGGGATCTTTTCTAGGTAATTGGGAGCATTAATTATTGTTACCTCTTTTGACACGGTCTGTATTCCCTTTGTGTGATAAAATTATTACACAATATAAGAAGAGTCACATTTTTTGAATAAATACTTGTCACTACACAATGTAACAATTTTAACATTGAAAAAATATTCAAATAATTGGTGGTATGATGAAGGAATGGCTTCATGTTGATATAGCAATGTCATTCCATGAATAATGTTAAAGGTTGTGTCCTAAGGGACAAAATTGAAATCTGAATTAGACACAAGAACCCAAATTTAGTTCTGAGTGTAATATCACTTAAAAGATATTATTCATTCTGGTCCCATCCATGCTTTATCCAATCAGAAATAGATAAATTAGATTCAATAAATCCAAATAGATGAAGTTTACAAATAGGAATGAGGGTTATTCCTAAGACATTATAAATGAAGTCTTTTCAGATGTTTGTATCATAAATACTACTAGATATATATAATAGTATAATGTGTCAATGCACGAAATCATATTCATCTTTTTCTTAAAATGATATGATCACAGAACATTTGACAGAATAATTCTCTATACCATAAACCTTAGCAGCATCAACTTCAGTTTCAAACTCACCAGGGCTTAACAATTCCTCGATAAGTGATTCTCGAAGATATTTTTAGAGATTCATGGCATTAAAGATTGAAAAATTTGATGGTACTTGGTAACACTATGTAAAAACATCATACTTTTGGTCTAGAGGTCTACGTTTTCCAGCTTAAATATGTTGTTTTTTCAGGTTCCTTGGAAGTTGATGCTCCTGAAGTAGATGTACCCTGTATCAGAACAGAATATATAAATAATTTAGGTTTTGGTAGACTAGACTAACTGGGTCTATCTACATTCTTGGATATTGATGGGGTAACCTCTAATTTGTCCTCCAAAATAATTATGTCTGGACCGATCCTATCATGTTTTGGAGAACATCCTAATTTTTGTTCATCCCACTAAAGGTCTCCCTCACGATTATCCACCTTATATATTGTATGAGTAGTGGTAAACCTAAAATAGTTGTTTCTAGAATATCCACATCTTCCCCAGTATCCATGACCTTGTCTTATTCCTCTAGTCCCCTGGATAGGCTCAAGGAATTCTGGATCATCATATCCATAATCATCATTTTCATAAATATCCTTTAAGTGGATAACATAAGTGGAACCGACTATAAATTCATCATTTGATGAACATTGTTCATGACAGGTCTGCTATGGTTGTGCTATTTGTTTGGGTGGTGCCTATGATTTTGAAACAAATGGCATGAATTATTTCGTAGTTTGGGACTACTTTGGCACTGACATGACATCACCTTCTTCTGAATTTTCTTTTTCTTTCTCATCTCATCCTTTCATTAAGGATTGACCTTTGGAGGATAGATCTTTTGATGAAGGTGGTTTTTCAATGTCGAATGTGGCAGAAGACCAAATTGTCTATTTCAACTATGTGCATAGAATGGAATGAGTTTGGATGGTCATTTTCCTGATCATCCTATAATCATATTTCTATGCATTTTTACTTTTCAATTCCTTTCATTCACATTCTTTATATAGAACAATAGTATTAAAAAATTCTAGATGGGGTGAAAAACTTTTCATTTTCATATTTCTAGAGTCTACAATTTTTAATAGATGTCTTTAAAAACAAAATACTCATAAATGGGATGCCCAACATCAAGCGAAAGGTAAAATAAGTCAGAATATATTAATCACCTTCTATGTTTGGTTTCTTTTTCCTTAAAAAATGAACCATATAGTATTTCAAAGCAGAGATGATGTATCTGAGAACTAGTTCATTCCTAAAAGAATAAACATTGTTCTTCAACTCCTAAAATTTTCTCTACCTTTGATATTTTTGATCATCATGATGTTTCGATCATTACTGTTGAAGATAGGGAGGCAAAGAATTTCGATATGAAGAATGTTTTGAAGTGGAAGCAAGTACAAGTGCATGCATGAGTGTGATTGAAACAAAATTTTATTTCTAATTTCTCTATCCCATTTTTGATAGAATTACATGTGATTTAGATTTAGTTTTCGAAATGTTATCCTTAACCTATTAGGTAATTGATGCATGGTCTCAAAACCCTCATGTGTATTTCAGAGGGATCGGGGTGTATTTAACTCATCACATATATTTTACACACAAATTCGTAGCAACTCTTCCTGAGGGAGTGCTATATTTAAGGGTTATGTTAATCCTTTTTATCACAAAATGAAATCAGAAAATATTATATTTTACAATTTTTTTGCATTTTTTATAATAAATAATTGTTTCATTTGGTAATGTTGAGCTAATTTGATGAAGGAATTTCTAAGGTTGATCATCCCATCCAGCAATTGATCAAAATCAAAAACTAGTATACCAGAAAAAATCTAGTTTCTATAATTATTTCAAAAATCCTCTAATATTTACTGCCTTTATTGTTGAGGTATCCCCATCATGTGATCACAATGAGAAAAGAAATTCATTATGTTTTTATCTATATTTCCCAAACCATTAAATATTGGGATTGTAGTATTCAGAAAATTTGGTGGGGGATGGATGAGATACCTAATTCCTGGTATGCTCTCTTTTCCTTCTTTACTAGTGCACACTGTTCTATCATAGCTTTTAATCAAGTTGTTAATGCCTCAATTGTATTCATAAGAATTCGGGGAATATCAGGACAACTAGGGCCTATATAGGTACATCAGTTAGTGCATGAATTGGTGCATCAACCGGCCAAACCACTGGTGGTGGTGCAACTGGTATTTTTCTGGGTTAATCCATGGGATCATGACTATTTGGATGTGTTTCATCCTGCCCTATCTATGTACCCAATAGGGGGAATTCGTTATACATATCTATAGTTGAAAAAAACCTTTTTTTTGAGGAATTCTTATAGGATGTGCATGTTTAGGATCCTCATGAAGAGCATGACCAAAAAAATTGCATCTTCGAAGTAACTGTATATTAATTCTTTTCAACCCTTTCATCTCCTCTTCTCACGGATCAAATATTTCATCATCAGAAAGACATTGAACTTCTCCATTGGAAAAGTGAGATATGATATGACTTTTACCATTCCCCAAATTATATTCCTTTAGGAGGAATGGGAGTTGGTTACTTGAGGGAATATCTAGATTATGGGAAAGCCTCTCATTTCATGTACACACACCTCCTTCATTTTATTCTGTGTGTGTCGTATTATGTATAATAACATAATCTTCTATTTCCCATGAACTAGACTCATTTTATAGAGGATCTTCTACAATGGTGTTGATGACACTTACTTATTCATAATGCATTTGTGGAATTTTTTCAGTATCTTTGTAAGTTATTTTCCTTTTGTATCTTCCATGAGACTCTGTTATTATATATTATGGATTCCCAAGAACTTTTTTATGGACAAAAACCTGAAGAGAATCTTTTGATAGTTCAGTTATGCATTCAATTTTTGGATTCTTCATTAATCGAGAGAAAAGTGACTTCTACTGAGGAGGGGACTGTAGATGTGAAAAATCCCCAAATCATTCTGGGAGGGGTTTTTCACTTTCTTATTCTTCATGCAACCTTCGAACATTGTTTTATTGAATTCAATGGTTGAAGTAAACAATCCCCCAACCCTAAAGGATGGGTGTCTCTTGAACTAATGTAGCTAAGATTAGCCCATCTTCTCTTTTGATTTAGTGACTTTTGGTTTGAACATTGGCAGGGTGCATTATCCAGCAACCAGTCAAATCACCTATATTGGAAGTCTACCATTATATTTATGAATGTTTCACCATTTGATGGATGATATCCTCTATGTGGGAAGCCTGCTGAATATTCTCAGATTCTTGATGTAATAGTATCTCAATTTCTTTCTGTCTTTGGACCTAAATCTGATGATAGTAAGTTGTGGCCTATTTTCATTATATCTTTTATTACAAAAAAAATATGGTGATTGTATCCATTCATGGGAAATAACATTTCATGAGACCGCATTTGGAATAATTAACTGATATTGGAGTGTAGTAAAATGAAATGCTCCATGTTCACCACATCCATTGATATGAACACGTGATGGGGTATAAAAAATTAATTGGTGCAACCACTTAAGTGCATTTAGGTATTCTCAATGAAGGGTTCTCTACTTCATTTAAAACTTTGGATATAATGAAACTGAGAGAGATTCCATGTTAACATGGTGTTCCAATCATTATATTATCTTATAATGTCTTTGATATTTTGTATATGTAAATAATTTGGTTTTAAATGAAGAAGTGTTCTCAATTAGTTGAGGTGAAAATCATGAATGTAATATTCTACCATCAATTCTAGAATTTTGTTTTGAGAGTTTTCCAAAGGCTAAAACATGTTTCTTATTTCACCTTTATCCAATTTTTTTCTCTTATTCACCATATATTCATCATAATTTTATAGAGGTTTCTCCACTTGTTCTGAACAATGTGGACGCTTCTCAATTATTTTATAAAAAACAATATAATCGGTCATTTTCTCCTCTACTACATTCTTAGTTTATTATTTCTTGGGGAGGACCACTATGGTGGAATATATCATTTGATAAATCCTATTTCACCTTGTTATTTTGGACACACGAAGGGTTTACTTTATTATTATCTGTAGATATGCTATATGAATTGACTGAATTTTAATGAATAACACCTTCATAATGAAGTATTCTATAGGGAACTTCATAATTACTGCTAGTGCACCCATAATTTTGTAATGTGATTGTAGGATCTTGAAAGGCAATAGTTAAATATCTGGGGGCATCTAGAACTACAGAATTAAGAAGATCAAAATGAATGATTCAATCATGATTTTCCCACTCTGATTGGAGATACTTCTTCTTGGATTCTCTCTTACACATAATTGTGGACAGTTACTAGGATAAGTGGTTATCATGGGTAGGTCTATGTTCTTTCCATGGAGTGGTCATCAGAATGGGGCAATTACCTACAACGGGAAAGGGTGTACGTTCCATATCCGGTTTTCTGTATAATATATGGGAGTACCCACATAACCATATTGTATTGGAATAGAGGTATGTATCTACTCTATGATGGAAAGCCGATGTGTCATCCCATGTGTGGGGAAATAATTATGTGTATATTCCCATAGTAATACTGAATTTGATATTATGATATTCATACATGCTTTTAAAATATGGGCATAAATTTGTATATTCCCTTTCACCATTTCTAAAATATGTTTTGTGACTTCCTTTACCGGAACTGGAATATATCTCTATTCCATATTTGGAGTAGGTTTATGTACAGGCTCATGCAAACCCTTTCCTATTAGTGGATATTGAAAGTACTCTTATATGTGGGGTAGTGACTAGAGTATTCCACAGGCTTGTCATTAGAGCATTCCAACTGACTTATCTTGGGGATGCTGAATGAGATTGTTCCTAAGATTGACGAATACTGGTAGGTGTATTTTTCTACTTTCTATTTTCTTCCATGCATGGTTGACAGGCTTCTTTCAATACTGACAGGTGAGACTACTTGTAGAATTTGCAATTGTAAGTAGGTTTATGTTCTTATTTACTAGTTTCCACCATATTTGATTGTTGGGATTCCTTGAATGTTGTCAGAAGAGCCAGCTTATTGGTTGAAATTTTTTAAATAGGTGAATGTCCCTATTCATGGTAGTGTACCAGAATTAACTAGTGGGTTTCTACTAGACGAGACTACTGTCCATTGGAATTAGGAAGGACGGGTGTATGTGACCGGTTGTTATTTTCCATCATGTTAGGTTGATAGACTTCTACAGAGGGGGGGGGAGGTAAGAACCTTCTCTTGGTTAACTTGATATTGTCCCCATTGGTTTGTCTTGCATTCCATGGTATAAGGAACCTGGTCCAAACAACTAGAGGCAACACCACTATCATGTTGGGGGTCCTCTACGGTATGATTCTGATTGCAGCGAATGTTAGTGCAAGTACTGAGGAAGGACCCCTTCATCTCTGAATTGAGGCCAGGAGTGACCTCTTGATACACCTACCTATTGTGTGAGGGAGACTAGATTTTTTTTCCAACAATAAGGACCCAAAATGGTTGATGATGATGGTTGGAATCGTCTACTTCCTTTCCACCAGTCATCGCAGACCAGACAACTAAGGGTTGTTGTTAACATAGAGATTCTGTTGTGCAACCTACATGGTTAGAATAGTATTGTATTGTTAGTATTACCTTACCAGTACATTGGAGAATTTTTTTTGAAGATGTTTAGTTGGTGATCATGTCCTCCTAGTAGATGGGGATCTAACTAGAGCTGCGATCAGGACATTCATGGGAGAAAACTTGATGGAATCTATGTAGCGTGAAGGGAGTTCATAGAATTCTTAAGAAACAGTGAACTTCATTAAAGAAATAAATTTTAGGTTGATAAAAATATGTGTGATTCCTTTTTCTAGAAATCCATTTTCAAATGATAAGTCCATGAAAGGTGGGTATCATAACTAAATTATTTATGTATTTTCATCAAATTCAGCATTTTTGTTTTGTTGTTCCTTGGAATGTGAGTAGTAAAATATGAATGACTACATCCATGTGGTTTCCATTGGATTTTTTTCAGAGAACTAAAAGCATCCAACATTTCATTATCCAAAAGGGACCTTCATTGGAGAGGCATGAGTTCATTACATTTTATCTTACAGTACTTAAGAACATGCATTGGTCAATAGGATGAGAGTTCGATCTCATCACACCCTTTTGGGAGGAATTATTGCCCAATCATGGACTCTCTCTTTTTTGATTTTAGATATTATCAAGAATCCTTTTTAATTCACCAAGTAAAACATACGTTTCCCTTAGAGTTTTCAATCAATTATTAGAATGCGTTAAATTTAGAATCATCCGTATGTATTTGAGGTTCTTCATTAATGTATAAATATATATGTATTAGAGGTTCTCCATCAATGGTATCCTATAATATAATATTTATAGATTATTTTAATCATCGTTATGATGATACTGGTTTTTAATCAACTCAGTGGGGCACTGCAGATTTTATTGTTATCCAGAGAGATGAATGTTAGTTTTGATATAGGGATTTCACCCACAAAATGGGTTACCTACTTATCCTTTTGAAAGGAATCATATCTCTTATATTCAGTTCCACGTAATGGGACTCATCATACATTTCAATGTGATATGATAAGGACCTAAACATGATGTTTAATATCATATGTTAAGGATATCTAATCGAAAGGTTGTTTGTCTAGGTTTTGGGTGGGACTTATTCTTAAGCATCACAGGGGACTTTTAAACTTTATGGGATTCCATTTAAGATTAGTCAATGTTTTGAATATGATCCAAGGAGATCAAGGATGATTTGTATTGTTGGTTTTGATACTTTTAGAGGCTTCCTACATATACCATTGGGATGGAATTCAACTCCAATATAGTTTGATAAGTCTTACAGGAGAGTACAGTACTTTGAGAGAAATGATTTTGTGCGTACTTACTGAAAAGGATGCCTTGGGGATTCAGGGGTTTAATTTGGTTATTAGTCTTAAGGGGGATGCCCAGATTACTATTTTAGGGATTCATTCTTTAAAAAGATATCCAGTTATTCTCCACCTTGAGAAAGCTTCCTACATATCCCAATTATGGTGGGAATCAGAGTTCTCATAGTTCAAGACATGAGTTATTGCGTAGATGTTGTGATCATCACTAATATAAAAGTCCATGTTAGTCATGATCAGTGTGAGAAATAATAGGATATAAAAGATTCAATAAAGGAACCCACACTTCTCTTCTTTTGTTGGTGGAAGAGGATGCAACTATGATGGTGAGGGTGGACAATGCTGAGGTGGCATGGGAATGGGGCGAGGCGACAAGCATTCCCTCTATTCTGTTTACATTGGAAAAGGGTAAAATGTATGGAAGGAGTGAAGGTAAGGGATGTGGATAGGAGAAAGAATATAACCTTATACTTCAATGGTTATGGGTGTACATCAGGTTGGTAGCCCTAAAATTGATCCTAGTAAGGGATGGAGAATTTTGTTAGCTTGCATGGAAACAAATGTGTGAACTGTACCTTCCCTACCCGAGATCTGAGGTTCTAGGTTTTAGATATGAGAAGGGGAGTTCATAACACAAGCCATAATCTTTAAAACTAGGAACATACCAACACTATTCTTGGGATAAAGGATCATGTGACTATGGAAAAACAAAACCCTAAACACTCTATGTATCTTAACCCCATTTTGAAACAAATGTTGGAAACACCTCACTGTGGATATAGAAACCCAAATAAGATAATCCATAACAAGATTTTCCAAAAGGTTTGATAATTCATGAGGTTTTTTTGGAGTTCTCAATAGAATAATTTTCAGACAAGGACCAGATAATGAATATTCCATATTTTGAGTGGCTTTGAAGAAGGATTAACGTTTTTTTGACAACAAGGAGTAGTTGAATCAAAGATGGGCACCCAAGTAAACAGTGGCGCACAAGTATGGGAACACAATTAGGATTGGGGTAACTAATGTTCACTTATGTGATGAACAACCTGAATGTTAATACATCGGAAATACATGAATCAAGCCTTCATGTGCATTAATAGGCATCTTCAAAAGTGGGGCACTAATGTTCCTTTGAGAGGAATAGATGGCATGCCTGTGTTTCTAATTCATGGAGGTTGCGCACTTTAGGTGCACAAGTTTTAAGGATTTCAAATAGTAATTGTACTTATTTCCTATTTTCCTCCTTCTATTCCTCCATCCTAGGGAATAAAGAACCACCATTAATGTTTAGGAAGACTTTGGTGAAGCACTAGAGTGACCAAAGAAACAATTAGGCTTCTGGAAACTTCATCAGCACAAATAAATTCATGATGGGTCTATTAATAGGAAACAATAGGACCTTCGGTGAAAGGAGATTAGGCATTCATGTACCATAAATGCTGATGGAGTATTTGCTAGACTAAGGCTATCCAATTTTCAAGCCTTTGCAAATCATAATTTTCTACATGTGTTTTCTCCACTTTTTTCTATAGCATTTCCATTTGTCACTTTTAGACTCTTTGACAGAGTAACTGTAAACAAATTCAAAATATTGAATATATTTTTTAAAATATAAATTATATAGTTGGACGATATTAATTTTAAAATAGTTTCATAAACATCAATAAATATTATTTTTGGAAAAATCTATTTTTAAGCATAAAACTAGGATTATTCCAATCCAATTCCTACAAACAATAGTAAATTAATGTTAAAAATTTATTGAATATAAAAAATAGAAATTTTGTTAAAATAATTTCACAATAGTTATTAATTTAATTTAATAACTTTTAATAAAATTACACACATAAAAATAATTTTTTTCAGATGATAAAACTCTTTTATTTTTGATTTTTTTTTCAATTTATTATTAATTGATACTGAAATAATTATCGTTATATTTATTTAAAACATAAATATTTTATAATGTAGTTAGTCTGATGCATGATCAGTAGTCTAATTTCTAGATGATAAGTTTCACATTACATAATAAGATTTTGATTGTATATCTTAGTACATTTAAAAAAAGTGATTCATTTAATATATGTTAATAAAAAATTATAGTGATATATATCATAAAACAGTGGGTTGTTATAAGGAAGGGGTTGGTCTATAATGATGCTCAAAATATTTAATGCATCTCAATAAGAGTTTTTGGTTTCTAGTGAATTAATATACTATATTGGTATTATTAATCAATGTGTGTGAGTGCATAATTTGAGTGATGCCAATAGTGTTGAATTTTATTAATATAAAATGGAAATAAAGGGTGAAAATCACATGCAATGTAATTTTAATCCAAAATAGATTGACAATAAGGTTATGGAGGATTGTTGACTATGTTTTAAATTTCATGTAAATGACAACAAAATCAATGTTAGGGAAATAATTAAACCAACTTCTGCCTATTTCATGTATATGAGAACCATCTGTTTTTACTGATGAATCAAAAAAGATTTATTCAGTCAATGGGAGACATGTCTATCTTGTGTTATAATATCACCGCAAGGGATACCATTTAGACATGGAGGATTTTAGGGATTAAAATCAAAAAATTATCTATGTAAATGGGAAACCATAAGTGATTTTTGGATAGTATTCCGCAATCTATGTGTCACATCATGAGTCATTTGTCTCATGGCTTAGGTGAATAATAATTGATTGGGGAAAACACAAATTCCTAAAAATAGCATCATATCCCTGTCCCATGAGAGAAATAATTTCAATAAATGGGTATTGATCCCTAAAAGAGAGTGGGGAATAAGAAATTCTAAAAGTACGTGTGGTCATGAATCATCCCATAATTATAGATCTATGAATCCTTTTGTATCACATGGTATATTAATAAGTATATACCTATTTAAATGTTATGATATAGTAGGATACAATAAATATAATTTATTATAGTTTTCATGGTAGAGGGCATTGATTAATTATGTATTCTATTCCATACTGTACACTTTTAACTATATAGTTCATGGTCATTCATCAAGGGCCAATTGTTTTTGTAGTACATCCATAACATTGGTCATAATGTTTGAAAACATGAAATAGAGACGTAATATAATATAGTTTAAATTACAAAATCATGGACTAGGAGAATTTAATTTAACACCATGTGGTCATAATAAAAGGGCTTTTTTGTAATTTTTATTCACATATAGAATTGATTATGTGCATAATTAAGATAGTTGATACAATATATAGGGTATTTGAAAATTGATATGAATAATAGACCGAAGGTCTTAAAAAAATATCCCAGAGGGAAATGCAGAAAATTAATGGTCGTTATTTTTGGGCAATATTGGTTGTCAAACTTTTATGTGAATGTAGTGAAGACCATGAGGTTAAAACAATCTATATAACTAGATCAGTGGAAATATGGTGTTAATATATAACCAAGGGGCCTTATTGAATTTCTTCATGGATAAGTCATGTTAGGAAGAGTAGAAAAAATAGAGTAATGACAAGATTACTACATAGTAACTATATAGATTAGAATTGTTCAAAGGGTACATAAGGGTGAATTTATAGAGTTTATGGTTAATTATCATTGACCATGGCCTAAGGTATCTATTTTAGTATGAATGGTACAATGGAACCTGATGTGAATTTTTGGTTTGGTAACAGTCCAACGGTTCAAGAGATATAATATATCTTTTAGATTCAATAATATTTTTAATGGGAATAGCAAGAAAATTTATATGGTTAATAATTTTACCAATAAATATTCTACCTCTACTATCTGCACTATGCTATTTTTCTACTTCATTTTGTGGTAACATAGTGAGATGAGACCCATTTTTTTGTAACACCACTTCATTTTAAAAGAGAAAAATATAGTTTGATAGATTGTATAAAATGAATCACTATTTTCATAAGATAATACAAAACTCAAATAAATTTTTGAAATATTTATTAAGATTCACTCTATTTGATATCTTGAGATGAACACAACACCATGTTTTAACAAAAGATGATGCTTTATTAAAATGTTTCTATTTAAAAATCAGCATAATAACATAGATGTTAAGCTTGAATTTATATGTAATATCAACTAAATAATGATAATTTTACGGTTTACACATGTATAAAATAATTTCCATGGTTTTCTATTGATTATAAAGAATATAAAAACCACTTAAAAGAGAAATCATTGCTCTTTGAAAATGGTATTTTACTAAAAAGTGGATTAGTCCGATATTGCACACATAATCTAAAAATTGTTTTCATTAAATTATAAAATTAATTTCAAAAAATAAACCTAATTTTTTATAAATAATATTAGACAATATCATTGGGTAAATTTGGGATAATTTTTTTGGAACTATTAAATTTTTTATGAATAAAGAAAATAAAATTATTTTATTGAAAACATACTTTTTGTTTAACTAATTTAAAAAATTATATTATATTATTATGTAGATTTAATTTAATACAATTTTAATTATATTAAATTTAACTTAATTTATTTCAATGGAATATATTTCATTTTTAATTTTGATATTTAAACATTCTATACATATGAGACTTTTCTCATTAGAAAACAACTCTTTCATTTTGTCTGTAGTTTAATTTTAAATAAAATAATATCAAATAAATTAATTAAATGAGTAAAAATAGATTCCATATTTGGAATCATTAATATTTAAATTATCGAATAAGATAAAATTATTTTTTTACCATAATAAACTTTGAAAACAAAAACAATTAATTTTCATGATTAAGGTAAAAATGGGTTTACCATTGAGTTAAATTAACAAGAAATGGGATAAAAATACCAAACAATTTTAAAATTTCATTTTATGGCCATATTTTAACCTTATAACCTCTTTAGTTTGATAAAGGATGATTTCATAGGCTTGTGTCTTGAGAACAACATTGGTATCAATTTATCTTTTTAAAAATTCTACGTTTATCCTCTCCCAAACTAATAAAAGGTCATTCCCTATCCTCCCTTCATTAAAATTCCCAAAAACATTTTTTTCATAAAATACATAACAATATATATTCAATAATTCCCTACTTACATCCTAGTTTACTTTTTTAGATCATAACTATAAGCTAGTATTGCTTTAGGATAAACCGAAAGAGTGTTCCTAAAGAAGTGGTAGCGTTTTTAACTATTAGTTTGGATTGGACATCTTATTCTTACTCCCACCAATACTATTAATCAAATATAATAGAATAAAAATATCTTTCATATAATTACATGATACAATTATATTATCCTAACAATTATCCATCTCCACTTCAATCAAACAGGTTATGAAATCATAGATAATAGTGGACTACCACGTCGTGACCCAATCTAATTCATTTTCCATCACCATCATTAAATGAATTATATAATAATTGATTTAACATATTTATATGATTGTTATAAAATTATTATAATTTTATAATTTTTAAATAACATATGACTTCTAACTTTAGATTCCTTGGGGGGATATAGTAACATCACTCACGTGTATGGCAGACTATCACCTCATAGGGTGATGTAATTTATTTTTCTCTTATTATTTTCATGGATGTGAATAAGGTTAAATTTATTATATATATGTAATTTTGATGATCTAAACAAATTAAAATATAATATCACATATAAATTCATTCCTAACAATATGTTTGGAAATAATTATGTTTTTTCATGTGTATGAGTGGACTACTTCCTCCACATAGTGATGTGAAATTGTTTTTGTGTTATTTTTACATGGATGGTAATATGTATAGATTTTCATATTATAAATGATATATATAACCGAAAATTAATTATATAAAGTTAATTATAAATTATTTTCATTTTTTTCATCCATAAGGATAAAGGGAATCCATGGTTATGAGTATGTACAACCTACCCTCTCAATGAAGAGTGTAATCGATTTTCTATCTAAAATTTTGAATAAATTACAATAAATACATATATAATGAATATATAAGATATTTATATCATTTTAATATTATAGATATTATATAACCATGATAAAATTAAAATAATCCAATTAGAGAACTGAAACATATATGAAAAATGAATCAATTATCACCAGAAAGAGTTAATTTAACAATTATTTATTAACAATTCATTGCTAAAAGGCTATAATTAAATAATATATGGAATTTGTTATATTATTATGTGTATGTTAAATTTTTATAACAAACATATATTTATTAAAAATGATCATCATACACATATAAATGAAATCAAACATGGGGTAAGGGATTTTTATGTCACATTAAATTTTATGAAACCTACTCCTAATTCACGAATAATTTCTTTGAGTGTAGTATATAATATACATATTGATATATTACATAATTAATATATTTATATTATTGGTATTTAGTTTTTCATTTGCTGATATTTATTTCATGTGGATTATGATTATAAATTTACCAAATTGATAATAAAACATTTCAATATCTAATAATTATTCAAAATTGTGTTGGTTTATGTATACATTGGGGGAATTATTTTGTAATTAGATAATAAAACCAATATATTTCCTTATCCATTAGTTATTCATAAACATTTTATGTAATAGTACAACTTTTCTATTATTTTTCACTTCATTTGAATTAGAGTTTTTTTATAAAATTCATCTTTATTTTTCTCTTCAGTAAAAAATACATTTTTATCAAATCCCCGTTTTTATATATGTTTTCAAAAATGATTATAACATTTTCCTAATTATTTGTTACTAAAATTTTTACCCATTAATTAATATTTACAAACTATAGTGAAATGAATCTTCATGTTATTTTCCAAATAAGTAACATTTTGAATTTACAAAAAATGTAAGATAAAAACTTATTTTTATATGTATAACATGAACATAATTTAAAACCATCATGAAAAATCAACATTTTAAATTTTAAATTAAAATTTGGAATTTTTTTTCCAAATAAAATTAGTATGAATTTTTTTTTTCATTTTTTAATAAAATAAATTTTCAATATGAAAATGTTATTTTACTCAAATATGATTTTAACAAAAATCATGTGGTTTTTGATACATCAACCTCATCAAAACATTGTTCAATATATGATCCATTAGGGATTTATTGTATTTATATACTCTTTATTATTTGTTTTGATCATTTATAATCATTATTACTGAGTATGTACAATTTTAATAGCATTCGACATATTACTCTAAATAGTCTGTGATCATGTTTTATTTGATTTGGCTATGTATTAAAATTTCCAGAATAAGTTTTTCATTATGATCGGTCATTTTGATTATGTTTGTCACCTTTTATATAAGTAATAAATTAGGCTTAGTATGTGAATGATGGGGAATGGTTATAGCTATCCCCATTATTAACCAAACTAGGTTAAATACCCTATGTCGGTGAATCAGGGTATAAATTTATAAAAACATAATCCCTTTGTATCTAGTATAATTAGTAAAAAACACTCTCCTAATCCTTTTTCATATATATATGAGAATAATTGAATGCTAGAATGAGTAAAAAAAATTGGTCACTCACACTAGGATATATGCAGCAACCATACGTTGGAAATGTGCCTGTATACCGAATACACTAAAGCACTCGACTATTATAATGTTTATAGAGTGCTCAATGCCACTCTAGGTTTATAAAAACCAAAAATTATATATCTCACATCTCTCTCAAATAAAATACACATAATGATACTTTTAATGAGTCTTTTTCTGGTAACTTTAATTAACATTACTTACACCAAAATTTTTGTTTCATTAAGATCTATTTTCATCCACTTTATGAATACATTTTTACAAAGGATTTTCTTTGAAAATTATTATAAAAAATTTGGCTTTGAAGCAACCGTTTAATGTATTAAAAAAAATTATACCATGTTTCACATGTTAGTTATATTGTTTCATGAGACCTTATATTTCATAAAACTATACAATTCATTAATTACTCTCAACATTATATCAATCTATAGACTATTACAGAAGTCCCATGGACTGATATACACAAGTAATTTTATGTGCACAACTAATAGATGAGTTTTTGATTCATGAATGTAATATTTTAAGAATATATTATATTATTTATACCCTTAATATTATCTAATTGTTCAGATACTCAAATGAGGTGGAAAACACCTGTTTATCGATATAGATGACACTTCACACAAGTACCTTGAGTGACTTTGAATATGCACCCAAAATTCATTATTCATTGAAGATAAATGAGTATCCATTTAATTTAGTGTAGAACTCCCTACCTTCATGAAACTATATATCTATTTTATGGTCTCATATGACTCTACCAGTGTAAGGAAACATTGAAATTTATGATGTTTTTGAATATTCACATAACACTGTTTTTTTTTATTTTTTTAATTCAAAGGCCATAAACCTTCAATTACATGAAATATTTTGATACAACATCACCATTTCTCAAGAAATTTAACATTTACATGAAAAGCCATATTTTTTTAGAAAAATTCAACTTTATATTCCTCTATTTTATTTCCCCAAAAAAATTGTAAACACTATGTAGAAACAACACCTTATAAATGCTACATTTGGTACCACATATAATTATTCCACACCTATATCATAATGTTTTATCAATATAACTAGTCAAAAATATTTCTAGAACTCCACAACTGCCCCTTTTAAACATCATTATCCACAAACATAATCATCCAAAAACACTATAAGTTACCTTGAAGAATATTGACAAAAAATATCCCCCTTTGGCTTTGTTTTTGAATCTATACTTTTTGATACCACTCGAAACCTTCCGTTTAATTTTTTTTTAAACATGTGATTATCTTATGTATTCTACCAATATTCACTTTTAGATATTCCATATTTATAAAATATATTTACTCCACCCACACTCTAAGCCCACATAATCGATGATCGGCATGGGAAATGAGATTATTTTCAAAATATCACTAATGAATTACATCATCATTGATACCTTTTGAAGACCCTTTCCTGAAACCAATTGAATCATAACACATGGTATAGAGGGGAACACCATTCCTTATCCACATATTTTAATCATATAAAATCACAAAATTCTCTCATGATTTATCATCATTAAAATAACTACTTCAAAATGGTCATAATTAAAACACCACCTATATTATTTATCCACCTCTCTACCACACCACCATTATTCGTTATTAATCAAGACATTTTATCCCCATTTTTCGATGAACCAAAATTTCACTCCATTGTGTTCTATAACATAGTAAGGAAAACATATAATCACAAGTTGAAAAACCATACTTTGGGGGAGGGGTCCCAAATTTATATTTTTTCACGTGTGGGGAGTTTTCTGAACTTCAATATCCAATCGACTATGTTTAAATTCTTAATTTGAAAAAAAATTATTTTAAATTTATTACACATGTAGTTATATAGGAACATAATATTACTTCCCAATACCATGCTCCACATTATCCTTGATAAAGTGATACTTGATTTCATTGTGAATTTTTCTTGACTGATATACTTTTATTTTTCTAAGGAATATATAATATGAATTATTTAAATAGATTATGATTAGAGAATTCACATTTACCATCATATAATCATGGTTTTGATTCATCCATAGTGATTTCATGAAATTTTGGGTTACTATAATATCACCACTATAATATAAGACTTATCCAGCATTAGGTTTTATTAGTTCTAAATAAATGTGATAATAATGGAGGTCTTTATAATCTCTTGTGAAAAAGTAAAGATAATGTCCTTGTTTATTAGTGATATTAAAAAACACTGATAAAGGATTTACCTTTATCAATAATAAAAAAATAATTGTTGATAAAGGGGGCCTTCATAAGATCAATTAAAAATGTTGATAATGTGGGGCATTTCAGTGATTGTTTAGAGGCGCTAATAAAGGCCCCCATTTACAAATGATTTTTTAGTACAGATAAAAGTTGAAATTTATAAAAAACATTATTCAATATATAACTATACATAAATATATTTATATTCATATAAATATAATATATATTATTATAATATGTTTTAGATAATGTAAATTATCGATTTACACATAATATATAAAATATTTAGTAAAAAATGATAATAAAACATTTCAATTTTCTATTAATGAACAATTTTGTAATTATTATGATTTAATAGTCATTTAATAATAGTTCGATGACATAAAAAATAAATGAATTAATAATTAGTCTATTTTAATTTGAAAACATGACTCGAACTTTGTACGACAGTAACATTTGATCTGAGTGTCTATTTCAGCTCTACCACATATCAAATCCATGATAACTATGATCTCTACACAATGGAGACTCAAGGGAACCCCTAGTGAAATTGACCTTGGCCAACATGCCAATAAGTGAACCAACAATGAGTTTTTAGTCATGGTGTCCCTTCTTTTTACCATTACATGGCATTTTTCCCCCATTTAAGGGGGTCATTTTCTATATTTTCACTGAGGAAATATTTATTCCAGTCATAAATTCATATATGTATTATGGTTTGGAAAATTTATCATTTTTCATAATGTAGATTTTTATAATTAAATATATGAATATTTTCTTATATTAAATTATAATAAATCACTTGTATAAATATATATATCAACATCGTTACATAATTTTTTAAATATATAAAATAATAAAATTTATTCCTTTTATATAATGTAGAAAATTTTCAATTTTCACAACTTAATCAAATGAATTAATAAATATATATACCTATAGAAGTAACGTTTTTATATAAACATGTATATTTTAATAAATAAATAAATATGTATATGTATATATATATTCTAATATATTTAAATAAATACATATTTTAAAACTGTATTCAAAATAATATCTTACCATTTTTTATATTCTAAAAATATATTAATATATATACATATACATATAAATTATTTACATATATATAATGTTTATATATACATAGACGTCTATATTAATAAATATATATACATATTATATTATATTTTAATAAATGTAAATGAGTATAATATATAATATATAATATATTTAAATAGTTATATATTTATATTTATATTTATATCACACACAAAGAAAAGTTATATTTTATAATTGTATTAAAAAATACTTATATTAATATATGAATAAAAAATATATATGTATGTATATTTATCAATAAACAAAAATTTCAAAACAAAAGTAAAATATAATGGTGTAGTGTAAATGAATTCTAGTTCCAGAGGAGAGATACATGTATCAAATCCAGGAGCGTGTAGGAGTAAGGAATTTTTAAAATCTCCAATTAATGATGTGGGGAAGTACAGATAAATGTCGTGTGGAAGCACTAATAAATGGGTTCCAAATGTGGTTTGAAAAAAATCCCCCTTTATCAGTGTGTACTTTATCATTATTAAAAAATGCATGAATAAAGGCCTCGTTTATCAGTAATAAAAAATGAACTGATAAAAGACCGATTTATCATTACTTTTCTTGAGAGATAATAATCCCTACCTTTAACTCCACTTTGTTATTCAATGACCTAGAATCACTGATAATTCCCATTCAGTCGCACTGTTAAAAAAAAATTTGTGGTGGTGTATTTTCATCTTTTTTAGTGTCATCAAAATGCCATATTCACTCTTTATTATCCATGAAATATAAAATTCACAAAGATATAACACACCAATTTATGTTGATCTTCTATCATCAACTCAATAGTCTCAGTATTCATTGTTATAACCCATTAACTATTATTTAGATTTTTTATTATAGTGAAAATTAATATCTAATATGCCGTTAGTATACTGAAATGATTCATTTTCCTACAAGTATGTATCTTTATTTGGGATTTATTTAATACTATACTACTTGGCATGTGAAAAAAACATCAATTCATTTCGTAATGAAGTAAAATTAAATTCTATTGATCTTATTATAATCAGTAACATTAACTAATTTTCCTTTATCGTCTCATGATAGTTTCATCCAAGTAGAAACCAGAGTTATCATTTTTTTGGGAATTACCCCTTACACAACTTCTCATAACACCATATGAAGATTTGTATTGAGAAATTAATGTTCCATTTCATCCATAAAAAACCAATAAACCAAGGAAAATATTATTTAACTAATTATCAATATTTCAATATCAATTTTCTTGATTTTAAGAAAATATTGGAACTATGCTTCATCTAATCATACAAATATTATGTATTTGAAAAACACAAGCACCATCATCCTTTTCTTATCGTAATTTTTTACATAGATATTTCTATAAACAATACGGTATTGAAAATCTATCAACATTAAAAATTAATCACATCTTGAATACCTTAAATTAAGTTCTTGTTTCAACCCATATAACACCTTCTAGATCTATCAAACATTTTTCTCATCATTATGGATAATAAAATAATATATTTGTTCAATGTAAACATATTCTTCAAAAAACCCATTCTGAAATGTCGATATGATTTCTACATGGGAAAATATGAATTTTTTAACTATAATATATTAAAGAACGATAATCATTTTAACCCTTGAAACTGGTGAAAAGTTCTCATCATCATCGATTCCCTAGATCTAGATGTCTATATTTCACACTAGTTCTAGTTTGTTTCAAATTACTAAAACATCTTCATTTTTGGTTCAGGAAGAACCATTTGGTCGTAATGACATTTTTTTCTCCAATTTCAAAAAAAATCTCCAATAGTTGTTTCTTTTCAATTTCATCAAAATCTTAATTCATATCTTGAACCAAATATTCATATATAGATAATTATTCAAAAAATTGTGGTGATACCTAATATATAAATGATTTTTTCTATATATACATTATAATCATTGTTTGAACTAGGACTTCTATATCACCATTTATATTCTTCTTGTTAATTTATATATACTGGCTCATCTTTTATTTAGAAACATTTCTATGTCTATCCGACTCATCATCAGTTTCTTATTATTATTCAGTATTTGTCACTTTTACTCTTCTAGAGATTCTTACATTCTCATCAAAGTCATCACGGTACCGTTCACAATGTTGTTGAAGATTCGGTTCATTTTGGAAATATTAACACCACTGCATTAATAATCATTACCATCTAGTTGATAATGAATATATATGATTTTATTTTTCCTATGTGGGCAAGTAATTTCTCTTTATCTCCTTTAGATTCAATGTTCAAATGATTATCTTTATTGAAAATAAGAAAACTACATCCAAAGATTTGAAATTATTTTAATGTATGACTGTTTTTGTAAAAAATACCCTATGGAGTATTTTATTCATTTAGAAATAAGAAATCCATGTCGGATATATAATCAATTAAAAATAATTCATCCCTTCAGAATTTATCTAGTTGGTCTATTTCAATAAGAATTGTTATGGAGATGTTTTTTGATCCAATTTATCCTATAATGTAGTCAATTTTGATGAAGATTTATCACTTCTGAAATGTGGTTCTTATTCGAATATTTCTCTAAATAACCCTCCAATTGGATTTTTTATTTTTAAACCACTATCAGTTGAAAAACACAAAATCTTTGGTCAAAATATACTTTTATCTTCATTGGGATATTATTTTAGTAAAATTAACACTATATAATTAAGGGATATTAAAATCATTAATGCCATTATACAAAAATCATCAATTTAAAAACCATAATAACTCTTTACATCCTTGGATATTTTTTATTTAAGTCCAAACACATATGCAAACAGCAATTCAAAAATTCATTTGAATGTTTTTCATATCCCATGTGCATAATTATGATTATATTACTTTATTGAAAAGATTCACATATGTGTGAATGAATACATGATATCTTAGGGAGATATCAAGCTGTGTCACATCTGACAAGATCATCTAGGAATGGTTTTCATAGGTGGCCATATTTCATATGCTTGAACCTATATTAATCCACTCCGGATAGAGATAAAATATATTATTCTCCACTGACATTGAAGGGATCCCCATTAATGTGCTATCCAATTAATAAAATTTTCAATATTTAACCTTTAAAATACACACTTTTTTGATAATTATTATAGCATCACCCAATTTGAAAAATTCAGTATCACTAAAAATTTCGTGACAATGTCATTCAACAACCAAGACATCATCATTTGTCTTATTTTATACCATAAAAATGGATTTTCTTGAAATAATAATCATTACTCCATCGTTTGAAAATTTGAAAATACATTCCTTATCATATGTTCTATCTATAATAGGATAATTATTTCTTGAAACATGGGATGTCCATCCACATATAAAGATTTTTTACAAGAGCATTATCTGATGCTATTTGGTAAATATTTAATATATTGTCTTCTCATATATTTTATTTTTTATCCACATCGTTGAATTCATTCCAATTTTGGAATTATATTTTGAGTAGTATCAGATTTTGATAGACCAAATTAATCATACAGAGAATAAAATCAAATTTTCATTTTATGATCACTCAATGATTCTTTGTGTTACTTCTTACAACCACTTTAGGGATATGTCATCATATTATTCAATATTATTGACGATAAATATCTAGACATTTGTCTGAATCCACCAAAATAAAAAATAAAGACCATCAAAATCATACTTGGAATATTAAAATATTTTTGGAAGCTGTTTGTTATCCTTTTCCCTTTGGAATTTTTTTATAACATAATTTTTTGGAATATCGTATCATTACATAGTAAGAACACATAATACAAGGTTTATTCCATTGATTCTGACCTGATGTTTTTTTGGCTTCTCTAACCCTTCTAATTTTGTTTTGAATGAAAATATATCCCAATGTAATGGTATGAGCTTATGGTGTAACATCAATCATAATATATTTCTATTTGATATCAATGCTTATATAATCTTTTTCATTTATATATGACCATTGAATATATATTTTGAACATATATTATTCACTTCTATCATGTTTGTTTAACCGAAATGGTCTACTTTCCTAATGTCATACAGATAGCCCAACGCCTCTCTCGATCATCAAATTTTGTGTATAGGTCTAAAACATCATCATCATGTTCTTCAATACATTCGATTTTATCTTTTTATAGGATAGTCAAAACATCAATAAATATTTTTATTCATCATCATTGAGATTGAACTCAATAAATTTTTCTATGTTCTATAACATCAAATAATTATTCATATAAATTTATTCCTATAGTTTAAACTTATCTTCCTCCAATCATTATATATAATTATTGGCATAATGAACCCCTCAATTGGATTTCATTATGTTTTCTTTCCAAACGTGCATCCCCTCAATAGATTATTCTAATTCATCCTGTAGATAATAAATTCCTTCAGATTATCATTCATCATTTTCACATTCACTACTTTTCTAAAGTTACCAACGACTTCCAAAATTGAATTTTATCCATGATAATTATAGTTATCCATCTCTTTAAGCTCATATTTTTTTAAGTATCATTTTGTTATGAATGGTGATTCATATTTTCTTATATGTTCACTTAAAAAACAATTACATTTCCTATAGGATAAAGATATCTTTATGGAAATTTCAACTTCATCATAATCATTGTTATGAATATTATTGGGGAAACTTAGTGTATGATAGACAACCATTACACATCAAAATAATTTATGTGGATGTTTCACTTTGAACTTTCCTTTTTTACATTTTAGATATTATGAAAGGAATGCAATGAAATCATCAACTTTTTCTTTTTCTTTGAAAATCTCAGTATGAATATTTTTTATGTCATTTAATTTCATCTCTTAATTTTTAAATTTTTACATAGACTCATTATCATCATTTCTCATCTCAAATGCAAAAGGAGTATTATGTAACCTATCTAATGCCCTATATTTTTTTATCTTTATCTTATATAGAGTGAAGTTTTATTAAACCAAGGCAGAATAATTCGCAAGATATGATTATTAATCTTTAAATCTTCATGGATTTCTCTTAGACCTAGCTAGCCTTTTGCAACAGAATTTACCCTATCTGTGTAAGCATCTAAAGACTTTTTAGGATACATTTTCAAGTACCCATAATTTTTCACCAAAACATTTAATTTTTATTCTATATATTTTAAATCACATTCATAAAGATAAAATAGGTTTTACCGCATGGAAAAAACAGACTTAGATTAATATTTGTTCATGTAGATCCTCTAAGATAAATTTCATTATAAGGTATTGATTAATTTTGGTAGAAACATCTGATTATAATAGATATATTTTTTATGAAACTCTACATTCCACACTAGTTGAAATACCATGCATAACATTTGTGAAGACATATTTACCTAATAAATACAAATAGTTTTTCATCCAAGTCACCCACAATAATAAAATTGTTTCCATCAATGATCAGAATCAATTTATGATTAAGAACCTTGATTAAAACCATTGGGAGAGAATTAATACATTTATCCTTTCCCATTGATACCAATATTTATCACAACATGGTTAAATAAATAGAACGGGGGGTGTTAGGGTAAAACTAACTAAAACAAATCCCCCTTCAAGTCTTATTTCATCTTTATAAACCATTATTCACACCCACTATTTTAAAAATGTATTAGTTGAAATGAAAGAATTCATGAGAGATGAAAATTTTACCTATTTCATCAACAATGTGCTATGTCTAATGATAAAATAAAATAAATTAGCCTTTCATAAAAATCCACAAAATCAAACAACTATTATAGTGATTATAACAGACTCACTGTTCATATAGGGTTATAACTAATCACAATTTGAAAGCTCACTTCTCTCTTAATTAGGGTATACCCACTACTCCATTAGAAGGTTTTTTGGATAAAATGAATCTATATTTTTACACCAAATTTGGTGCAACATGAAATATAAAATTTGTCAAATTTATGAATATTAATTTTCCAAAAATAATATGAGAAAATAGTTATATGTTTGAAAAAATTCTATTTCACATAGGTATTTAATGAATTATTAAAAACACTACTAACTTTTAAATAGAATTAATGTTTTATCACTAATAATTAGCAATAATGATTATATTTAGTTCAATGTGAACCTCAAAAAATTATTACAACTTTTTAATCATCAAAAAATCACTTGTTCTTATAGAAACAAGTCATTTTTGTGCATATAATAGTTAGTAAGTTGTTTCTTTATGGAAAAATATGGTTTTTAAAAATCGTAAGTAATTCATAGCCATGCCATTCTATAATTTTTTATCTAAAAAATTAAGGGGTGGGGTTGTGGCTACCTATTTTTAGATGTGGATGAACCTTTTCACCAATACTTAGAGAAACTTTTTCTATACATGGAACTTTCCTTTTATAGTGAAATTAATTGATTTTATGCCTCCTTTAGTACATAAGTCCCATCATTTGCACAACTGTATCTATATTTTGTGGCCTGTGAAACTACCCTTGTATTTAACAAATATAACTTCAATGATATTTTAGAACTTGAATGAATAAATAGACTTTTCCATATTTTGATGTATCATCCCTAAATCTGTACTTGTTCACACATTTTTTATTATCAAATTCACTATTTCATGAATCCTTTTTTATTTATGTGAAAATATTTCCAGTTCCAAAATCACATTTTTCCATTATATAATTTTTGGGTAATCATTTTTTGGAAAACCCAAGTAAATGATTCCACCTAGTACACACAAAATTTGGTACCACTTTTAGTGCTTCTATACCACTATCTTGAAGCTTTTTCAACATATTTATTAAAAAATTGCTCTATAACTCAACAAATTTCCTTTTCAACATAATTTTTCAACAAACACAATAAAATAAAAAACAATACAATGTTACCCTGGGTTAATTTTTTCTAACAACCTTTATGAATCGACATGTCTCATGAGAAAAAATAGTGGGAAATACAATATGGGTTTCTAAACCTAGATTTTAACTATATTGTGAAAGTTATTTATATTTTTAGATGTTAAAAATTCTGAATTCCATCATTTAGGTATCATTTACTAATTTGCATGTGATTATTTAATTATTTAGAATATCTATGGATTAGTTTCAAGTTTATTTGATTATTTATATGCAATTTTTTGATACTCATTTATTAATGCCATATTACACTCAAGTTATTATTTAAATGGAATGTGTTTCAATTTTTAACCTTTCCATTTTGATTATGAATATTTATTCATGATATATTCCACTATAAACATACCATTATAATGTAATTGAGCTCACCGATTTCTTATGTTTTATTTTCCCAGGATGGTAGGATGTGTTTTGTAACCAATATTCAAGGATATATTAATGGGAAATCTAGAATCCTCAAAGAGAACAATTTGATTATTTTAAGTATTCAATTGAAATATAAATCTAATGGATATATAAAATTTATATTGAAATAGAAAATATTCAGTCATTCAAAATTAAATTCCTTGTAACTTATACCAATGTAGTACAAAACATCCATATCTATGCTAAATGGGTTGGGTCTTCATAATATCCCATTTCTCCCTTTGTATGATTTCATATAGAATATAAATTCTACTTCTTTTGTAGGTATTTATAGAGTCTTACTTGTTATTATATTGAGAGATATAATTTATCAGTGTATAAAGATGAATATGTAGTATGGTACTATTTTACAGTGATGTATTGTGGACTAAGGAGTTGTGAATTTTCTGGTCATTGTACTAGGACCTACATTTTTGTGAGTAAATTTATGTTATATGAAATGTAATGAAAAACTGATGTGAATTGATTCCCAAGGAGGTATGTTGCAGCCTAAATGTACCACTAAAATAATCTAGAATATTTAATGACATATGGTTAGTGAAAATGGTTCTACAGGTTTATAGTACTGGTGTGTGGAACAATGGTATCATACAGGTGTTCATCTATCATTAATTATAGTGTGAGCCTGACATAAAAAATCGAAATATATGCTCAGTGTCATACAAAGAGCCCCAAAATAGATTGCACACAATTTATTGTTGTTAATTTTGGACTAATGGTGGGTGGTATATAGAAAATGCATTTAAAAAAATGGAATAATTAATGATGACACATAATTCCTTAGTTAATTACTTTGATCAGGTATGAATAATTTTTTATAACCCTATTGAAAACTTGCTTTAGGATTAATTGGTGTCAATGCATAAGGAATGGATTCTAGGTTGTGTGTTACCCTAGATACAAATAAACACTCACAAATGACTTATCCTAATATAGAATAATGAAAATATAGAATCATGTGATGATTGAGTTGATGTAAATGAAGTAGAAAATAGTATGGTTAAAAAAAGTGTGAGAAATAAAATTGTAAGAAATTAAAAAAAGTCAAGGAATGAGATACTGGAATGTGATTGGTTGGTTTGTAATAAAATTTCCATTATTTAAATGGTATAGTAAAATACCTAGACTGGTGATTAAAGTTTGAGATATATTCCTTTTAATGATAAATATTTTAGTGAATGGATCAATCATTTCCTCAACGACATCATCCACACCTCCACACTATGATAAAATGTTCACATTACCATGAAATATTTCATAGTTAATCCTAATGTGATACCCTCAATGAGAAGAAATATCCTTATATGTATTCTCATATATTCATATAATTAGAAAATATATCCAATTGAGATCATTTTTCTATTAAATCATGATTTAATCAATAAATTAAAATATAAGAAATTAATATTTGGGTAGATTTATATAAGAAATCATACATGAATGATGTAAAATATATTACCAGCACTGTCTCATTTTTATATAGTTTTTTAGAAAATGACTTTTCCCATATAAATATAAGTCTATTTCAAACATTAGATATGGAGTTGAAGATGAGAGAGATATAAGTTCTCAGTTATGGAGATCCAGAAATATTCATCATCCTCATAGATTCTATGCTTCATTATTTTCATTATATTGACTATTTTTTAATCTTCCCCTGATCTATATCTCCTGAACTAGTTACCCATAATTTAATACTATCCAAATATTACAATTTAATCCCAATTCACTACAAATCCCTTAACATTCTAAGTCAAGGATTTCCTCCATGTAATCCAGATGAGAAATTCATTTTACACCATATTCCTTGGGGGAGTAGTGACCACTATCTTTAGTCAATATTTTCACCACATAGAGGGTTGATGGGTAATAATTACTAAATATTGAATCATTAAAATTTTCAATATGTTCTGATGAATATATTCTACATCATTTGTACATTTTTCCCTAATTAATCCCAAAAAATAGAAATAATGTGAATCAGAATTTGAGGAAATGTACTAAATTTTGAAAATATAGATTTATAGATGTAGGAACCCATGAAAATGAATATATTTTATATGCCTTGATTGAGATTTGGCCCCTTAACCATTAAAACTTCTCAGTATTCTATAGTGTTACAAAATAATAATTTTCATTTTCGAATGTTCCATATTTCATCTTCCTGTAGATCAATAGGTATGTAATATTTACCAGAAACAGCTGTTATATCCCACATATTCCCAATTACACCAAGCTTGTATGACTTGGTTTTTATCTAAATCATGCATCAACATTGAGTATCCAACCCCATCTATCCTACCCCTCAAAAATTTGTGATCTTCAACTATATTATATAGCCACCACCCATCATCATAAAATAGTTAAGGTTATTAGTAATAAAAAAAGATATTCCAGAACACAAAATTCTTCCTACATACATTTCATGAACCTGGCTCATGATTAAATTTAAATCTGCTATAAAACCAAACACATCCTCAACAATAACCATATTGGGTGCATCCTCATGCTTAAAAATTATTTCTGATGCTTGAATGAAATATTTTAGCAGGTCAACCAGCTAACTGTTTGTCAACATCATGTAGGGGAAAGATCCCCTCATTATGAGTATCCACTAGTTCAACGAACCTTGTATCAATCACTCATCACACCATTAATTTCGTTTTAACTTTTTCAAGCAATGAATTTCTCAAAAGTATTTCATTATGAAATAAATGTGAAGTACCCTTCATCCTCACTATCAATTTCTTTGTGACGTCAATACCTTTAAAACTACCTGCAATCATTCATGTGGAAAATTATAATGAATTTTTTTTGTTCCCTCATTGATGAATTATTATACAACAAAAATATGAACTTGAGCTTCATATCACCACTTTCTACTTGAGTTTCAAGTACATGTTATTTATTTTTAATTTTATGTAAAAATTAATCAAACACCAGATGTGTCGCCCGATTCATATTTATAATTCATTGAAAAGAGAACATTTGAATCCCCTTATCATCAGACTTTAAATAGATTTGATACCCATAAGAAAAATAAAAATCTCCAATTTCCATTATTCATCTCAATATATGTGGGGTACTTCGATCAATATCATCAAAATAATAAATGTTCAAAATTTTGTTCCTATGTTTTAATATTTTTTCAATTCAAACCAAACTTCAGGTGGGAAATTAATCTTCATCAAAACCTTTTTAAAGTCATCATAAAATCATTATCAATGCTATAAATCAAATCACAGTCTTAGACATTAGTAAAATAATGGACCAGACAATGATCCCTCAATGATATCATCATGTTATTAATCTTCCTCAATCGAGTTTAGTAACATAAATTATGCAACAATAGTTCTTCTTGGTTCACTTAGGTTCTACTTAGGTAAAAAAATTATCCTTTATTATGTTTATGTACTTATCAGGGTAGATTGAAAATGTATTAATGGGATGGAAGGGAAGAGGTTATCCTTCAATCATAATAACAGAAGCATTCCCACTTGTCATATTTTAACAGTACAAAGTTTTTTGTAGAAAATATTTCCCATGAAAACTAGTTTAAAAAATACTAAAACATATCTTCTCATGTAATGGTCGCAAACCTACCCTTTGGTTGTTCATTATATAGATTTCACATGTCATTAAATTTATATTACCCGTTTACCTATCATGAAGTTTTAAAATAAAATGGGATATTTAGTTGTATTAGAAAATATTTTAAAGTCTAAACCCTTAGTGTAGGTCTTAGATAATCCTTGGGAGAATGCGTCAGCACTTCACTGAATCCATCAGAAAACACATTGGAAGATATATCACAGGTATATTGTGGATCCCCTCAGTCAACCCCTTGTTGAAACCCTCATATAATGTATTAATGATCCCCTATTATAAGAATCAATCTTTAAATGTATTGCTGAAAATCTCAACCAACACCTCATGGAAATGTTAGTCAAATCCCACATGAGGAAGAGGTTTTAGTGAACCACTTGGAGATTCCTTCGGCGTACAATAGACTTTTACCAACAATGATGAATGATAGTAGGTGTTTTATGTTATCTCGGGTTGTCAGTTTTGTTTTTTTATTTATTATATTGAATAAGATATAGTTGTATTTGGTTTTTTGAAAATATTATAGTGATATGGAGATACATATATTATTATTGTGTGGATTCTGATTTGGTTTTGTCGGTTATTGGGACAACATAAATGTGATTATTTGGTTTTATTCTTCTAGGATATTAACATACCATTTTTATTTGTATATTTATTTTATTTTATTTATTATCAAAAATATAATATATTTCAGTGAAAATTCCAATTTATTCTCCCTAAGATTTTCATTTGGTAATTCCAATTTTATTTCAATTTGTTTTTTGTCTAAATATCTTCATTAAATTTTTAAAGTGATTTCATAAAGCTAATTTCAATTTTTATTTTTAAATTTTCATTAGTATTTATAAATAATTTTGTTGAATTAATATAAATTAAATAATGTTTATATATTTTTCAATTTGTTTGGAATTTAAAATGATCTAATGTCCTTCTCTCCTTTTTATGAGTTTAAAGATGTGACAATTTTTGGAAACATTGAATGACATTTGTTTTCTAGTGGGAGTTTTCTCATGAAATTTCTAGAGGTAATTTTCACTGTGAATTTTATATTTATATTTTATATCAAATTTTTATTAAAATTTCATCTTTATAATTCTTATTTAGTATATCAAACATTATTTATAAATAGAAATTGATTGAATTTTTTATTTTCATCTATCAATGTTTTAGTTTTGAATAGTTTTGTAATGTAATTTCAAATTTCCGTTATTTTCCCCTCTGGATTTGTAATGGAAATTTAATATACATATTCAAAATTATAAGATAAATTAATGGATAATTGTTTCTAGTAATTGACATTGGGAATTATGAATGGGTATTCCCAGTTGTAATTTCCCACTAGAAATTCTTGTGTCTATTCCCATTGGAAATTCCAGTAGAAAGACCCAGTATACATTCCCAGTAGAATTTCCCAGTAAAATTAATTTACAAATTCCAACTAGTAAAAATTTATTTGAGTCAACTAAAAAATTCTTCAAATAAATCATAATGTAAATTTCTATAATAATGGTTCACTATTACATTACAATGGAAGATTAAAACCATAATCGAGTATAAGGTCTTATTCCCCACTGATTTTTTCACAATGAAATTCAATTTATTTTATTAATGGGTGAAATATTTATTATTATATCTCTTTTGTTTTTCATGTGACTAGTCTCATTTATTCGGTATTGATATTCCAATGGGAATTCACGCTGATAAATCTATATGGAAATTCCCACTTTGAATTATTATTCGAAATTCGCAGTGGAAATTCCAAATAGGAAATCTGACTGTAAATTCCTACTAGAATTCCCAATGGAAATTACCTTTATAAAGTAAGAATTCATGTGTAAATACAATATGTAATTCAATTAAAATATGATAATATGATAATATTTATATATTTAGTTAAAATTGAACAACATGAATTTTAATTGTTTCCATGGATGTTGCCATATTGAATTCTTATTTGAGAATTGTTGTGGAACTTTGGCGTGTAAGGTCTTTGTAATCCACAGTAGAAATTCCAAGTGGAAATTATCCATAGGATGTCTGAATCTCAATGAAAATTAAATTATAAATTTAGTTAAAAATTGAATCTAATAAAACAATATATATAACGACATTAAATTGATTAGTTAGAATTCTAACTGTTGAAGTTGAAATTCAAAAATTGAATTCCCATTAAGAAACTTATAGTAGAAAATGTCAGTGTGAGGTTTCACTCTAATACCCAATGGAAATTCATAATGAAATTCAATTACATTTTTTAAGTGGTGTAATTTTTTTAATTTAATTAATTGTAATTTTCCAGAGACAATTCTCAGACCAAATATGGCATTGAATTATCAGTAGAAATAAGCCCTCCGAGATCTCACTGAACTATTCCCACTATATTTTTCTATAATAAAATCCCATTATAAATTACCACTGTAAATTATGAATAATAGTGAACTTTTTATGTGAAATTAAATTATAATTTGAAACATAAAATCCAATGATTTAAAATAGTACCCTGATAATTCCCACTTTTCTAGGGGGAATTGTACTGGAAATTTATAATGGGATTTAAATTAGGAATTAGGGGTGGGATTTTCTCAATGAATTTAATGTACCCATTCTGGTTGTAAATTCTCAACTATATAAGACTTTTTAAGAACCAATTGAAATTTTAGGGGATATTTTCTGTTTTAATTTTGACTAGTATTTTCAATGGTATTTTTCAATATAAAATTCTTATAAATTTATAATATTATATTACATATAATTTTTTGAAACAATTAAATATTTATATTGATTATTTCATATAAGATTTAAATTATAAATTTTCACTGGATATTTCTATCATGATATCCATAGTGAATTTGTATTCGGTCCATTGATTGACATGAATAGATTCAATGTCACGTGACATTTCATTAGATGGAATAGTCTTTATTATTTTTATTTTTTAAGTCCAAATGAATCATTTTAAAATTAAAATATATTTAATTATTTTTTTGGATAATTTTTTTATGCTCGATGAATTCTCTACATTAGCTACTAATCACAATAGGTCATCGATGAAGGGGATGTGGAAAATATATAATGCTATTAAGCATAAGATTGAAGAGAAAAAAAAATTTCTTCTAATAATGGAATTTTGGATGTTTTTTAAACATGTATCTTGATAAAATAATTCTATTTGATGATTATAAAAACCCTACAAACCCATTTATTTCTTCACATGTATGATGTGAATTTTGGAAATCATGAGATAACTGGTATGATGGTTGAGTGAAGAGTTACTAACATATCTTATATATTTGTAATTTTAAATATTGAAATAAATTTTTCATCTACTTATAATTTACATAATTTTATTATGTTTTGAGGAATTGTTTTTATCATGTAAGATGGATATTATCCCAGGGTGTGTCATTGAGAGACATTATTGAGACCATTTATGTTATATAGGAGTAAGAGTTATTTGATATTGTATGTTTGATTTTTCATTTTTACATGTGTAATATTATTTTACCCACATATAGTACATATTTGGGTTGTAATTTCATTACATATTTTAAAGATATATCCTAAGTGAAGATTCCTTCTTGAGATGTTGGTATTCATAACTATCTTATTACATCAGTTATGAAAAAGCATACCACTCCATTAAAAGCTGTATTTTCTATAGTATGTTTATTTGAAAATTAATATAAATTATTTAACTGATTAATTTTTCAAACCTAGTTGAAAATTTAATAAAAAAATTAAATATTATAGTATTGGTGTTCTATGAAATTAATGGAATGTTTACCCTAAAATACAGTCTTCACCATTATTTGTTTAGTTGTGTTTGCAAGATGTTATTTATCTCAACAATAAAATACAATGGTATAGTTCATGTTTTTTATTTTATAAAAATCATTTTTTTCATATTAATTTATAATATATCAAATTATGTTTCTAAAATCCTTTATTGACTCCAAGAACCCTATGATAGTGCTTTAGGATACAATCATGACCTTCTGATTCTAAACAAAATGTCTAATAGATTGTTGAAACAAAATCCATTCCATATAAAAGGTGAAGAAAAAACTGTTCAATATGTAGGAGAAAATCGGATTGTTCATGGAGAATTGTTAATCCAAAAAAGGAAATGAAACTTCATTAACAATTAAAAATAATTATAAGATATATTATTCTTTTTATTGGAAGGATGAAGTTCAAGGAGAATAAAAAAATTCAATTTTGGGTGAAAAGAATGAATGTGTTTTAGAGGATACTGGGATTGAAGAATTTAAAATTTAAAACAATAAAACGTAATTATATAGTATAAAGGGAGAATAATAAAATTCATATATATGAGATGAAGGAAAAAAATATTATATAGGGAAGTGACGAGAATGAAGATTACAATGAATATTTGAATGAGGAAGAACCAAAACATGTTTTGTAATCCACTATGGCCTCTTCTACCTCAATGATAAATATTTCATTAACTAGATCTTTGATGATTATGGAATAGAAAAAAGTATTAGTCTTCTTATATATATATTCGTAGTTGACTATGAAGAAGAGGATGATAGTGGACCCCAATCTATCCCAGTTAAATCCTATGTGTATGATATAGCAGAATATTGAGACATCACATGATATAGGAATGATGAAAATACTTCTTTATGTTGATGGGGAGATACAATGTTACTAAATTTTTATAGTAATAATATGGTTAAATATATTTTACTATTTACTAAAAATAAAAATTTCCTTCCTTGACCATATCATTGTAGTCATGGAATATATTGAAAAATCATATCAGATTGAGAATTTTTTTTTTGTTAAACTATGACTTATAATATGTTGTATAACAGATTATTTTATTTACATATAATTTTTTATCTTTTATTGAGTTATATTTTCTGAAATATGCTATATATGAATATATGAAGATAATTAAAGTGATATGTCTTCTTCATAATTTTTCTGGCATAGAAGAACTAGAAAGCATATCCTTAATGCAGAGCAGCATTACTGTAAGACTATAATTTGTTTCTTAAAAAATTATGCTCATATTGGTTTCTCTTTTTATTTTAGTTCACTAAAAATTCCATGTTAATGGTTACTAAATTAAATTTTTTTGTGGGGAGTACATTATTCATCAAAATAGATACTAAAGGACAAATTATTGAACTGGGGAGCTACTGACACTATACAAAACACAATATTTTTATTTTCTATAGTAATTTTAGATAAAATAATTTTGAAATTGATAGTGATAGGTTTGTAAAAAGAATATTTATATATTAAAAAACATAAAAATTTACTCAAAAAACAAGATAATGTTATCCTTTATTTAAGATGAATTCAATGTGGTAAGAAGTTATACATCATCCAAGGAAATTTTTAATACATTATATAATAGAATTCTCATTGATATTTTTATATAAATAAAATTTGGAAGAACTGTTCAGCCATTTTCATGCTCAAATTATGATCCGATGAAAATGTGATGAAAAAAATGAGGAGATATTGAAATAGGGAAATTCCACTTTGGAGGGTGGGGTTATCACAGGTTATGTCATGGAATGCTTCACAACTGGAGTTGTAGTGTGATAGAGTTTGATAGAAATGTAGGTTATTGGATGATGATTTTTTAGAGTTCATTATTTCATAAATGATTCATGAATGAAAATTTTAAACATCAATGCTTCCATAAACACCATAGAATGTTAAATTTGTTATTAAATAAAAAACAATGGATGATTTTCAAAATAAACTAGTATGATATATAGTGATGATTTTTGTTCGGCATGGGGCTTGGTCTAGAAATATTTATTAACTTATGTGGATGGACATATCGATTTATTAGTTTATTTTACATAGGTGTTATACTATAATGTATCTGGTTAGTCAATATATATATTCATTGATTCATTTAGAAATCTTATATGCATTGATATTACAACTATGAATATCCATTTGAAATTTATAGTGGATGCACATAAATCCCTAACCAAAAACATCAAATTTCGTTTATATTAGTTGGATAGGTGGTACATAGGGGATGAAAATAGTTATTAGAATATCTATATGAGTATTTTTTTTAATGTTGAAATTGTTATATTTTATAATAGTATGGTAGGTGTTAGACTAATATATATTTGAATAAAAAATTCCTCTTCGGTTTTCATCAATTTATTGGGTGGTACATCGGGGTTGGAAATGGTTATTTTTCGATATATATGATCATTCTCATAAAAATGATATTATTATACTATATAATTGTATGGTATGTGGTACAATAATTAATATTTCATGTCACTATTTTCAGTTTTAATGTAATCTTGTGGTGCATAAAAATTTAACAATGAATTCCCATTATAAATTTCCATCAGACACTCCCACTATAAAGCTTGATTTGAAATTTACACTTTGGATTACATCAATTTTTGGGGTGTTACATATTGGTTGAGAGTAGTTATGTTTTGATCTAGATGATAATTTTTATAAAGAATATATTTTTATAAATCATGATTGTATGTTAGGTTTTACACTAATTTATCATTTTATCCTCCAATGTTAGTTTGAATGGAAGCCTATTGTGCATAGAAATTCCAACTCTGAATTCACATAATAAATTCCCATTGGAAACACTCCTTTATAATTGAGTGGAAATTTACACTGTGGTTTACATCAATGGGTTGGTGGTACACATGGGTTGAAAATATTTATTTCATGATATAGGTGGGAATATTTAGAAAGATAATATTTTAATAAAATATAATAGTATGGTTGGTGATACACAAATTTATTTTTGCAGTCTCAATTTTTTGTTTGAATGTATATTATTGTGCATTGATATTATAACTATGAGTTGTCATTATAATTTTCAATTTTTAAACTCTGACTGAACGTTTCCACTTTAATTTACATTTATTGGATGGGAAGTACATAGGGGTTGAAATTGGTTATTTTTTTTACCTTGATGATTATTTTTATAAATATTATAATGTTATACATTATTATAGTATGATAGGTGTTAAACTATTTTATCATTTAATTCTCCTCTTTTAGTTCCAATGGAATCCTTTTTTCATTTAAATTAAAATTGGGAATTCTTATTTTAAATATCCAGTGGAAAATCTCACCCGATACTCTAACTGGAAATTTCAACTTTGGTTTACATCAATTGGATGGGTGGTACAATGGGGTTTGGAAATTGTTATTATCTAATTTGGATGACCGTTTTTATTAAGGTGGAATTATTATACTATTTGATAGTTTCTAGGGTGTTATATTAATTTAACTTTATAGTCTCCACTATTTGTTTTAATAGAATTATTATGGGTATAGTAATTACAAATATGAATTACAATTGGAAATCTTCAATTCAAACTCCCACATTAGAAATTTACACTAGGGTTTATAGAAATTGGTAGGGTGGTACATATGGGGTGTGAATGGTTATTTTCCAATATAAGTGAACATTTTCTTAAAGATGATATGGATTTAATATATGATATTATGATAGGTGTTACACAGTTAAATTTGAGTGGAAATTACAACTTTGATTCTATTTAAGTTCCCAATAGTAATTTACACCACTGAAGACACCCGCATCATTTTTTATAAAAATTTATTTTCATAAACATTTGGATATTGATTTTAAATATGTTGTTGATGTTGTGTATAATGTAAATTATAGAATTTCACATGTGCGATGTGGTTGTGAAAACAACTATTTTTATTCCCATTGGAATTTGTTGATAAATTTTGTACAATGAATGGATGACAATTAATATTTTATTCCTACAAGTTTTATAAATAATTATATATTAATAACTGAAAAAAGAAACAATAGAAGTGTTACATAAGATTTCAAATGTCCCAATATATATGGTCCAATGAAGTGTATTGAACATTGATGTATTTTAACCTATATATTTAAATACATTTATATCATTGATATTATCACTATGGTATCCACTATTCAACGGTTCATTTTCTATTCCCTTAAAAAACAGAATAAATGATTTTATTAATGATAACAAAAAATGAAATAATTCAATAACATAATAAAAAATATCAATCCCATATATTATTTTTAGTCTCTTGATATTTTATATTATTTCTATTAATGAAGCAATTTGTTTCACGATCAAGAAAATATTTGATCCTTTCACCAGCATACCTTTTATCATTCTTCATGAATGATGTTTTAGATTGTGGATGGAATTGCATGTCATATTCTTCTTGAATTTGTTTTGAGGAAAAATTATTTATAGATTCCTGAAATTCCAAAGAATGATTATTCAGATTTTACCCCCCATTCATATATCCATATTCAAACTCATAGAATTCTGTTGTAATATTTATTTCCATTTTTTATACTGTTAGTATAATTTATAATTTCTTGCTACCAAATCTTCTTCAACATGGTTAATTTTTTATTACTTCCTAGATGATGTCATTGGAATTATTTTCCATATATTATGGATATATAACATTTGAAAAAACTTCACATCAATATAATCTAATATTTTTATTGAATTATAACACCAATACCCATAACACTCAAATTTCAAACTGCTAAAAAAAATTCTCATAGGAGAATCTTGGTACACATCAATTGTAAAATCAATTGATGAACCTTTTATTTATACAATGTACCTATTTTGGGGAAACTATATCATATAAAGACCTAAAGTAACAATGAACACATAGTTTGTGTTCATGATTAAAAAATTGAATATATTTTGTTTGTATAAGTGTATTTGTTGAACCATGATTAAATAATATGGAAAATTATTTTTTTGGAGCATTTTCATTCCATTAAATTCAGCCTTAATTTCCTAATAAATTTTTTCTCGAACACAGGTTAAAATTATTGCATGAATTCTAAGACACTGAGAATACGATTCATGCAATCCATTAATAGACCATTGAAACTCTCACTCAATTGTGTGCTTCAAATTCCTAATGTCAATGATGTCCTTATAATACAATGATTTCATTTTTCCTTGAAATGTACATAAATTCTATGAATGTCAAATTTTCATCACCAAAATATATATATGTTTCTTTCCATATTTCTGAAAAAATAGAATTCTCAAAAACCCCATAAATTTGTTTTTCAAAAGTTTACATCATTTTAGAGTCATATTTCATTATATTTCCCCTGTGTATAATTTCATTTATCATTATATAACATGTTCATAGGCCATTATGTGTATTTTTTATGGTTATACCAATGGATTTAGTCATAGATTCATCTTCATCTATGAAAATTGTTTTCGGATTGTCCCCCCTGAAGCTCTTTAAATATAATAAACAACCAACTAAATGAGTATGGTATAAAATTATATAAAAATTTTGCACAAAAAATAATAATCTCATTATTATGTTTTACACCTAAAAACACTCTAATGGGATGAAATTCATTATATGTGTTGATCATAGTGCCAAACATAATAACATTTCCCAAATTCTAAAAATCTATCATTTTTTGAGATTAACTGAATTTTTTTTCCTAATTTGATAGAATATGTTAATTTTCACTATGTACAATAATGACATGTTATCCCTTGATGGGTTCTCCATGTATTGTGACATACCACTAGCATCACATAGATTCAAGTCCTTTATCTTTCAAAACAAAGATAATTTATTTGTTCTACTCATGCATATCCAAGATGCTTAATCCCCACTGTAGTAATAGTTTTACGTGAAAATGAATCACCAAGCATCAAGTTAGTATAATCATTAAATTATAACTCATCACATTTTACATCACCAGTTAACCCTTTTGAACTCATAAAATTATTGTTATTAGGATAATATATTGGATTTTTATGTTCCTCAAAAAAATGATACACTCATACTTATTTATGGCTATGTAGAAAACTCTCATTCATAATAGAAAATTAGTTGTTGTTTCTACACATGGATTTTTGACATTAAGATATTTTTTTTCAAGTTTTCAGCATCCTTTATTCCTACATGTATAAAATTTTTATATTACTATGATCTTATACTTTTTATATCTAATAACATTTTAATAATTTTTTATTAAAAAATGTATCAATTTGTAGACAACATAAAATGAATAGGCCCTTAATTTTGATTTAAAAATCATCCCAATGCATGGTCTCCATAAACTTAATTTTTTTTAAAAATTCCATCACATGGTACATGATGTGTACTTTATGGAACACGATGTGTACTCTGCCATTTCTCAAGGTCACCATGCGGCTTCCAACATGACCTTAAATGCGGCACACAAACATTGACTGGTCAACACATAGTTTGAAGGTAACACATACATGGGGAGGGACTACACGGCATAAAGAATTGGCTAAATGACGTGTACTCATTTATTTCACATGACAAGGACACGACTCCAACAATGCACACATCCATTGTATGGTCAACACACATTTTGAGGGTAACACGTACATGGGGAGGGACTACATGGAGTGTAGTTTGGGATACACAGCGTGTACCCATTTATTTGATAGGGAAAGGACACGACCTTCAACCTGGGGTATACCTAGCGAGGGGGTACATGGTGTGTACTCACACAACACGGCGTGTAGTTTCAAAATTCTGAAAAGTGTCGGAAATGTCAATTTTACCATTCAGAACAATTCATGACCCTCTTTTTGACAAAGGAATGAACCGGAGAGGTCTCGAACAATACATAAGATAGCTATTAAAACATTATCATCCCTGATAATTCAAAGTCTAACATAGAGGAACCCAACAAGATACCTCTTAGGTCCCTCGTTATAACAAGAACCCATTCAATAACCCTTATCATATGTGTTATGAATTCATTCTCGTATTTCGAGATATAATCCACTTTAGGCGGCACTGACTCGCCTGCTTGGGTTAATCGCATCCTCATTAATGTGTCTGGATTAAGAATTGGGTCTTCCCACTTTCATACATTAGGATTTTTCATCTTGCACTACCCCCAACACCATACAACCAACACACTGCGTGAACACGTGGTTTGGGAAAATTCCATCTTTTATGTTGAGATATTATCCACTTTAGGCTGCACAAACTTGCCCACTTGGGTTCAATATCATCCGTAGTAATGTTTCTCGATTAAGGATCAGGTTTTTTTATTTTTCCCACACATCCACACATTTTACACACTTCTAGAGAACAAGGAAAGAAAAGGACTCATAACGGACAATCCAAGAATTCCATATATCAAAGGTAAATATTATAACATCAAAACAATGCTCAGAAGAACAAAGCAAACACAAGTCAAAACAGCTCTGGGTATTGAGCATGCATTCGAGCCTCTCGCTCCCATGTTCTCACCTCGAGGCCACCATGACTCCACAGCACACGAACTAAGGGAATGATTCATCCACAGAGCACCTTCTCTTTACAATACTCAATTCTGATAGGTCGTTCCTTGAAGGTCCCATTGCTTCCCATATCTAACTCTCCCCAGTCGATAATGTGAGAGTCGTCGTGTAAGTACCAATGAAGCTGGGAGATGTGGAAGACATCACGTACCTTCTCCAACTGAGGTGGAAGGGCTAGATGATATGCCACCTCACCGACTCGCCTCAGCACCTCAAAAGGTCCGATGAACCTAGGTGAGAGCTCCCTCCCTTTCCCAAACCTTTGTTTCCCCCGTCGAGGGGAAACCATCAAGAAAACATGGTCTCCCACCTCGAACTCCAAATTCCTCCTCCGACGATCAGCATAAGACTTTTTTCGGTCCTGAGCAGCTTTCATCCTCTCACACACAAACTGAACTTTCTCTGTGGTGCTCTGCACTACCTCTGGCCCAAGAGCACCTGTCTCACCGACCCCTGCCAAGAAAATGGGTGAACGGCATGGTATTTCTTAAAAATCCTCAAACAGTGCCATGTCAATAGTAGAGTGGAAGCTGTTGTTGTAGGAAAACTGTAATAAATGCAATTGCCGTACCCATGACCCTCTGAAATCCAGAACGCATGCTCATAGCATGTCCTCCAATGTTTGTATAGTCCGCTCTGTCTGCCCGTCGGTCTGGGGGTGAAAAGCGGTACTAAGTCATAGTTGGGTGCAAAAAGCATGCTGTAACCCCCTCCAGACTCATAAGGTAAACCGAGTATCCCGGTCTGAGATGAAAGTCTTCAGAACTCCATGAAAACACACCACATCATCAATGTACCTCTTTGCTAAGGTACTCACTAGGCTCGACACCTTAATTTTTAAGAAGTGAGTTTATTTTTTCAGACGATCCACCACTACCCAGACATCATCATAACCACCCTGAGCTCTGGGTAGTCCCGTGACGAATTCCATTGAGATGTCATCCCACTTCCACTCGGGGTCATCTAAAGGATGAAACAAACCACTTGGAACATGGTGTTTATCCTTCACTTGCTGGCACACTAGGCATTTGGCCACAAACTCCACCACTGCTAGTTTCAGCCTGGGCTACTAAAATAGTTTTCTCAAGCCTTGGTACATTTTTGAAAATACCAGATGTACCGCCAAGGCTGAGCTATGGAAATCACGGAGACTCCTTCACGCATCGCCTCTAGAACATACAAGCTTCCATGGAAAAGCATCTGATGTTGGCAGTCCTCTTACCATCCTTATGGAGTGTTTCCCTGATCAATACGATCCCGCAATACTTCCACCTCTCAGTCCCTCCACTGAGACTCTTCCACCTGATGCAACATGAAGGACTGCACCCTCATATAAAATAAATACCCTCTAAAACCTTCTACCCTTGCATCCAAGTGCAAGGTGGCCAACTCTCTCATCGCTTTCCCAGCATCAGTGGATTCCTGAACCACTTCCTTGTGTGACTTCCAACTCAGGTCATCAGCCACAATGTTGCCCTTACCTTTAGTGTAAGAGATCTCAAAGTCATATTCTTGGAGGAACTAGACCCTTCTCCACTACCTTATGTTTAGGTCACGCTGGGAGAAGATATAACACAGGCTCTTGTGATCTGAGAAGACCAATAAGCGCTCCCAAAAGAGGTAATGTCGCCACAACTTCAGTGCAAACAGTACTGCTGCAAGCTCCGGGTCATGGGTGTAATAATTACGCTCATGAGGGTGCAACTGCCTAGACCCATAACAGATCACACCCTTCTTCTGCATCAGTAGGCACCCCAAACAAAGGCCAGAAGAATCACAAAACACCTCATACAACAACCCTTCCTCTTGAAACCTGAGTACTGGAGCACTGGCCAAAATCTCCTTCTGGTAGTCAAAATCTTTCTGGCACTTCTCGTTCCATTGGAAGACCTGTCTCTTCCTAGTCAAAGATGTCAATGGAGTAGAAACATGAGAGAAGTATGAATAGAACCTCCTATAGTAACCTTCTAACCTTAGGAAACTACAAACATCTGCCACTCTCTTGGGTGCTGCACAAGAAAGACCTGCCTCTACCTTCGACGAGTCCACCGACACTCCATGCTAAGACACTACATGCTCAAGGAAGTGTACTTCTTGTGTCAAGAACTTACACTTCATCAATTTCCCATAAAGTTGGTGGTTCGAAGGACATCCAAGACTGCCCTGAGATTCCCAACATGCTCATCCGCTAATCTTGAGTAGATTAGGCTGTCATAGATAAACACAATGATGAACCAGTTTAGAAACTCTCAGAAGACAAAGTTCATAAGTCCCAAGAACACATCCGGTGAATTTGTAACTCCAAACAGAATCACTACAAACTCTAAGTTCCAATACCTCCACCTGAAAGCTATCTTCGAGATGTCACTGCCCTTTACCCTCAGCTAATGATATCGAGATCGTAGATTAATCTTAGAAAAACAACAAAATCCCCTCAGCTTGTCGAAGAGATCATCAATCCTTGGAGGGGGGTAATGGTTCTTGACTGTTACCTAATTCAACCTTTGGTAGTCCATGCATAACCTGAGACCACCATATGCCTTCATTACGAACAAAACATAATCACCCCATGGCGATACGCAAGGTTGAAAAAAAACCTTCTCCATCAGATAGTCAATCTAAATCCGCAACTCCTGCAAATATGAAGGTGCCATCCGACAAGGGGCCCTTGAAATCAGTAGGGCACCAGGATGTAAGTATATCCCGAACTCAACATCACGTCATGTGGGTAGAGTCACAACAACCTCTGGAAAAACATCGAGGAACACCCCAACAACCTCCAGGACATCCATCATCTCCGCATTAGCTAGACCCACTGATAACCCTTCTAACAAGGAATGGTGAGGTTCCAAATGCCGGTTTCCCACTTGATAGCTCCTCTCACCAACAAGATCTACATGTTGCCCATCCACGTCGGAGAACATGAATCTTCACCAGAAGCAGTCGATAGCAGCACTAACAGAAAACAACCAATCGATGCCTAGGTTGACATCGTATGTCTGCATCTATAACAGAAGAAGATCCCCACTAGATAGATGTGGTCCCAACGTCAACCCACATCCCCGGAAAACACAAGATACGCTGGCCTGGCCTCCAACTAGTTTACTCATCACCAGTGGTATGGAAATTCTCTCTACATCTAGTCCCAATTCATGGGCTAGACCAGGTGCAACAAAGGAGTGTGAAGCTCCCGAATTGAACAAATTAGAAACGATAGTGATGAACAAACAAATCGTACCTCGCACAACCTCTGGTCCTATTGGAGCTGCCAACTCTGCTGGGTGAAACTGTCCATGCCCAGCTCCTCTGCCTCTCTGATGTTATCCACCTCCCTGACCACACCCTAGTCGAGGTCCCTGAGGAGAACCCTAAGGTTGGCCTCCTCCTACAATGTCTACCCTCGGGGGAGCATGGTCCTGCTGCTACTGGAACGGCCTCGCCGGAAACTGGTGCAGCTGATGTGGGTGCTAAACATGCCCACCTCCACCATACTGAGCTCAGGTCTGGCACTATCTCTGAATGTTCCTGAAACCACCACAAGAAAAACACTTCAGTCCTGGGAACGTGAAAAAGGGATGAGGACCTAAAGATATGAACTGGAACTATTGTGGCCTGCTCCCCTCTGGCCTGAACCTGGAGGGTCCTGTCGTAAGAGACCTACTACTGACTGCCTTCCCATTTGACGAACCTAGCTATATCCCCTCACGTGGTGCACTTCCCTGTGATTGCGTCCTCTCTACAACCTCTACCTTCTTCTTCACTTCCAAGTACGTTGGAAGGGTGAAGGGGCTGACAGTATACTAGAGCGAAGGACGAAGCACCTCCTATAAACGTCTCGCCCGAGACTCCAAATCCGGAAGGAGATCCAGAGCAAAGCATTGGAGATATTTGAACTTGATCCCCAACTCTCGTACTTACATACTCCCATGCTAATGGGAGGGTAAATCCTGCCTCTTCTCATCCTTGATCATGGAAGAAAGGAATTCCTCTCAGAATACTTTATCAAAGTCAGCCCAAGGAACCAATTCCTCTATCCTCTCTCTCCAAGGTAGAGCATCCACCACTGTCACGCCGCACTGCTCTGCTGACTGGCTACAAGGGGAACCCAGTACTCCCTTGGAGCACGGATCAAGGTAAAAGAGATCCCTTTCTCATCAAGCTACCCCTCCATCTATGTATCCGAAGTCCTACCCTCGTACTTCTTGAGGGTTTCCCACTGGAATGAACAAAGAGTCTTCTGCCACTGGCTATCTTCCTTCTCTCGGTCAATCCTCAACTGATCGACCACCTGAATCTGCTGGGACTCGACCGTCTGAGTCACCCAGGGATGACGTCCAGGTGCCATAGTTATACAGTAAACAAGGATTGCCTATGCCCAAGTAGCAAGGAATTTCTTATGGTTTCATTTTATCATTTTATTAAATTGCTTTCCAAGAACACCAAAATCAAGTAAAACACAATCATGATGATGAATTTACCTTCCATAGGGTCTCTAACCTATAATCAATTTAGTCTCACTTAGTCATTCAGTAGGATCATAGTCCTTGCATAGGATCACGAGGGGCCCAAAAATCCCTTGTCCTAGCCGGTCTTCCTTGGCCTGTGTCATGCACCGAGATTAACCAACATTGTTGCCCTACCATACCATGAAATCCTCACTATGCCTAACTCCATAATCCATCCTATCTCTCAACCATAACATATGATACCATTCTGTCATGAACCCCTTCCACCAAAGATTCCCCTCATAAGCTGGAAATAGTGAAAGGGAGATAATGACCCCCGAGTCCCGCCTCCAGTAGGCCCCGAGGTGGCGACTAGCACAATGGGAATGAGTTTTCACAAATATGGGAGGCATTGCAATTTTTATTTTTTATGATCAAGAAATAGTAAAATTCAACCACCAAAAAATAAATGAACAAGTGTATAGAAAAAATCCCAATAAAATCCCACATGAATGTTTAAATAGTTATGAAACAAGGTATAAGTACAAGAATGCTCAAAATTAAAATACCAAAAGAAACAAGACTACAAAAACTACAACAACTCCAACTATCCTAACTAGTAGGGTCTTGCACAGCCCTGGTAGCCCTCCTGGAAACCTGAATGTAAACATAGGGTGAGCATACAAGTATACTCAGTAGAGAAACTTAATGCTCTCGTGCACATGTGGGGAGACATCCTAATGTCTCGTGAGAAAAATAGAAGAAATAAAAACCTAATAAGGAATTCTATCCACCCAACCTCACCATCCACACTCACCAAAAACACAATCACAATAGGTAGTAGTATATAAGAACAAGATTATTGGGTACCATGCACCATTTCCCACTATTTAGCTGCTCTTCCTAATGGAAAACTTCCTGACGATGCCACACTTTTCCTGACCACACACACCTGGGCCTCAAGAACCACATATCCAACCCGCACACACCTGGGACTCACAACCACACATCCCACCCGCACACACCTGGGACTTAAAACCACGTATCCTGCCTGCACACACCTGGGCCTCACAACCACATATCTTGCACACAGACACTTGGGCCTCATCCCGAAGATTCCTGGGAAACAGTAAAACATGCCCGAAGAGTCTTGGGCTAAAACCACCCCAATCGAAACCTACATAAACACTCTTGGGTGTAAGGTCGCCTCAATCCATCACAACCGATGGAAGATGGAGCAGGAAAGAGCTAGTATCTATGGGGAAAACACCCTCTCCCATGAGATGGGAGTGTTTGTCACTAAGTGCTCAACATGGGTGGGGTGTGATAAAACACAAAGATACAGATATATATATATATACCAAACACTCATCCCAACCTATGCCTTCTAATCAGAGAACTGATCACATGCCCCGACACTGCTACTACGAAGCATGCATACAACAAACAACGCCAACCCCATTTAGGTTTTCCTGTTTCAATAGAGTCAGCTTATTAGTTCCCTAACCACTGGGAAACTATCCACAACAAACCATATCAATTATTCGTAAAACATATCTCTGCCATCTAGAAACAAGTTTGGAAAACACATGCAACACAACAAGTCCCTTATTATTTACCAACCAACCCCATTGATTATTATTCCCATTACATTACATAGCCCCATCCTTCATTAACTCTTCCACATTTTGATTATTATTCACAACCCAAAGTTTGTTCACATTCAAACCCATCCCTGCATCCCCGCTCCCAACCACAATAACCACAATCACATCGTACATCATCACCCCTTGATACCATTTATCACAGCCCCACTGCCTATCAATAACAGAGCATTCACACCAATCCAAACCAAGCCAACTGCAGCCCCGCAGCTCACACGATCCACAACAACCCACAAAATAACCCCTTCACATGCCATGTATCCAAGCCAACACCCCAATGTTCATTATTACAGTTTTGTTCAACTGGGGCGGTCACACAAGGGTTCCAGATTTTAAATCAGCCAACTTTACATGATTAACCAAATTCCACATTCAAAAAAGTTATATTCACAAAAATGGTCTTGAAAGATAGGGAAACATTTAATTGCACAACCAAAGGCCCCCAACGACCGTGATTTCCAGTAGGCATAATCCTATTCAATTCACCAGATAATATCACATGATATAAAGATAAACATTACAACTTCCCCATACCTATTATTTTACCAGTTACTATCTTCGTTTAATGGGTCAACCGTTTCTCATGAAAACAAGAGGATACCAACCCGGTATTATGCATAAATTAGAGAGACGAAGTTATGATCCCTACCTCAATAGGTTCTGATAACAACACTCCCCTAGATCAAATTTAGAAGACGTATGTCGGCATCCGTCACTTCTGCCAAATCCCATAAAAACCTCCTTGGGTGGATGTTTGAAAGGAGAGGCTAAAGGAAAGACAACAGATCCAATATCATATGTTTTTCCTCATAATTACAATCTCGTGGCCGCTGACAGACCGTAAATCAGAGCTCATAAGAAGAAGTTATGGAAGAAATAGAGCCTTCGAGACTCTTGGGAGAGCTCTGCTCAAAGGAATGGGGAGAAGAGGGGTGAGTTGAAAAGGAGGAGAGGACCCCTCCTTTTATAAGCATGAAAAACAAATTTACATGGAGTGTACATTATTGTACACTGTGTGTACTCGGCCATTTCACATGGTCTCGACACGGCTTCCAACATGACCTTTAACGAGGCACACGGCTGTTGACTGGTCAACACACTATTTGAAGGTAACACATATGCGGGGAGGGACTACACGGTGTGTACTCATTTATTTCACATGGCAAGGACACAGCTCCAATAAGGAACATGGTAGTTGACTGTTCAACAAACGGTTTGAGGGTAACACGTACGCGGGGAGGGACTACACGGCGTGTAGTTTGGGGTACAAGGCATGTACCCATTTATTTCACACAGTAAGGAAATAACCTTCAACACGAGGTATACCCGGCGAGGGGGGTAGATAGCCTGTACTAACACTACACAGCGTGTAGTTTCCAAAATCTGAAAAGTGTGGGAAAAGACCATTTTACCCTCCAGAACACTTCATGACCCTCTTTTTGACAAAGGGATGGGCCGGATAGGTCTGGTCCATTACAGAATCCAAAAAATATGATTTTTTAATATATAAAATCATATATTCACCTATAAATTTATTTTCTTAAAAAATAAATCTTTTATATTTAATTGGTTTTTATAACCAATAAGTCATTATATAAACATGTGTAAAATATATTTTTGTAATTCAATTAAATTTATAATTCCCACCATTCAATGCCTATGTGATAACTATAATATTATATAATAATAATAATAATAATAATAATATTTTCATTTAATCTTGATGTGGTGTATCAGCTATGCTACATAACATTGTGTTTCCTTTAAAAAAACTCCAGATGTTAAATTCTACCAAACATTAATAAATTGTGTCCTCAAAATTTTATCTTGGGATCAAAAAATGTCATTTTAATTTTCCAGATCACATTTTTTAAATCCCATATTAGAAATAGAATTAATTAAACATCAAAATTAAAAGAAAAGGAACTAAAAATGTCACCTAAGATAACTTATACTATGGTAACATGTGGGATAACATGGACATTGAAGTGATAACTATCCATCATGTTATGAAATGAAGAGATAGAGAAACTTTTTAGAGGGAATGTTCATAATTACAAAATCTTGAATTATTAAGGTTTAAATGGTCTTTGATTTTTTACTCAAAAATTTAAACAACATTTTTTTATATTTTAAGATAATTTTCATTGATTTGTGGAATTATATTACTATTTGGATAATGGTCATAATAAAATTAATTACATGAAATATAAGGTTTCATATTGTAATCATTTTTCCTCAGAAAATGATCTTTTTTATCAAATTGATGAGTATTTAGGATGAATTGTTCATACTTAAAGAACTATAATCATCATCTAGAGAATCAAATAATACGAAAAGATATTACTTATCAAGTTATACTAAATTTAGACATTAACCAATTCCAAAATATTTAGGATAAGATAATATAATTCCAAAAAACTAATAAACCTTATATGATGAAAAAATAATTCAATCTCAAAAAATTAGCAGTAAAACATGATGTTTAACATAAACCTCTCTTCAAATAACATATCTTGTAATTCCTTAAAATTATCCAATCAATATTTAAACTAAAAATTCAAAATTATTTAATCACATAGAATTTCATGATAAATGTTAAAATTTTCCTTAAAATAATGTCAAAAATCATAATATCTCACACCAACAGTAATTTTCTAAATGACATAGTATCCAGGATATATTAATTATTTTGAAAAATAATCCAAATTAATGATAAGTCCGAAATAAAATCTTAGATTCTTCTAAAAAATGTAAGTAAATTTTTTTCCCTCAATTATAATACTATAATATTTTATTTACCTTGATCATATTGGATCCCAAAATAGAGAACATTTTCCCAAATAACATTCAACACATAATAACAAAATAATATTCCTAATTACATGGTTATCATTTAGATAAAATATATATACCAAATATAATTTTATTCCTAATATATAGTCATTTTTAACTAAAAAAAATTTATACTAACAAGGTCTTCATATAGGCTCATGGTAGGTGATTCACCCTTGTCTCCCTTCAGATGTTGGTTCCATTTCCATAGCTTTCCTGAATGAGATAGGTTATCACCAATCTTGTGGGTCAGCCCTCTTATAACGATATATAATTATTATAATGTTAAAAAAATATTAAAAAATATTAAAAAATAACCATTATATCTATTATCCTCAAATTTTATCTTATTCCTTTCATTTTTAATCCTAGAAGTCATAACCATAATTACCTAAAAAATTATTGTCTTAATAAATTATTAGACCCCCTTATAATTTCATTACATAAACTATCAAAAGTGTTTTCTAATACATTGAAATTCTTTTCTAACATCTAATTATAAACTCATGAAGTTATTTATAATGATTATAAAAACATCATAATCTCCAATGTTTTCTAAACCATCATTTGATACCAACAATATCGACCCGACCTTTAACATTTCATAATATCGAATTAAGTCAAGAAATTTAAATTATTTTACATTGAGGATATTTTAAAGTTTAAATATTTAGATTATTAGTACATAATTCATAAATAAAGAATACTTATAAATATAAAACTAATACTTCCAAAAGTCTCCATTTCTATAAAAAACATTTTTAATGAAACAATGATTCTTATCAGGTTTTATCATCATATCATTTCCCTAATCCCATCTATAAAACTATTCTCCATTAAATCATGTGAAAATAATTTCAAAACATTGGATGAGATCAAAATACATAGTAAGGGGTACACAAAAAAGAAAATTGTCAGGGTTGTGAAAACATGGAAACCCAATGATATTTTGTTATAGAGTAATACTTTCCACACTTAAGTAGTATTAAATAATATCTCTTGAAAATAAACTCATTGTATACCTAGTTTATAAAATATATTAATTATAATAAAACCAATAAAATTAATATATAACATAAAAATGTATCTTTGTACATAATTATACTTAAATGGAATTACCATGAAGCAGACATCCATACATGCCACTTGTACAAAATATAATAGCCAGACTGCAGACTTTTGTACCGAATGCATTGTAGGTTATAATGTTACCATATATAATTGGATTATCAAAACATCTATCGTATTTGGTGTGTCATATAACAACTGATCACATTTCTACGTACCATTATATAATCCTAACACATAAAAATTTTAATTATCAATAATTCAATCTTAAAATTCCATTGGAAATCACAAGAAATAATTTTGAGATATTAAAATTGTCAGTCCATTTCATGAACCATTTTCAATATTAAATTACCTAGAAAGGGTATAATTTATTTCTCTTTATTTTGAAAAAAAATTCATGTTGAGGAAAATAAATAGCAAATAACATTCTTGGTGGCAGATAATTCCTTAACATCACATCCATTACGAAATTTTTTTAGTCATTTATAAAGAACGACCAATGATACGTATATATAATATAAATATATTCCTTTATGAATAAAATTTATTAGATATTAAAAATTGGAATATAATTTCTACTATAATCTTTTTATAACCCTATAAATAAATCATAAATATAATAACATTAATATTGAAATCAGGAAAACAATTTGAACATTAAATCATTAAACATTCAAGGTGTCCCATAGCACATTTAACATTTAAATAAAAATATTCATAAAATAATAAATGTAACATAACATTAAATAAAATGATTGTAGATGAAATATTGAATTAAAATTTTATAATGGGTTTATTTACACCTTATAAAATAATAAATACTCATATAATCATGTAATGCCACAATGCAAGGAGATTGAGACGAAATCCCTTACCTTGAGATTGATTAATCAGATATGTTACTTATAATCAAGAATAATAAACATTGGAAAATTATTTACATGTTTTTAATAATTTTTTATATTTATTATTAATGTTATGTCACTTATTATCATTTTTTAACAATTATATAAATATATTTGTTCATATCGGATGTTTTTTTTATATTTGGTACTTAAGTGGAAAATGAACATAGTATAATGTCGATAGTCCATGTGTTAATAAATCCATCATCTCAATAATAATATTATAAAAAAATAATAACATTTATATATAAATTATAACTTTAAATTCATTCCTTAAATATGTATATGAAAAATGAACAAAATTACAATAATGGAGTTGCTAAGTTGTGTATACGTATCAAAAATAATTTCAATTTTCCTTGATCATTATTGAAAGAAGGTATGTATTATTTTATCATTAAAAAATTATAGTAACATCATTAATATCATATTAGTCACTTAAATATACATATACATGTATATTAAAAGTGATGTAGTGAATAAAAATGTGTGAAATTTTTATTGGATGTGATAGTTCACACCTACGCACGAACAACATTGTCATTTTTCTGTGCAAAGATGTAAGAATTTGAATGTTATGTTTTTCTATAAAAAGTTAAAATAGGTCATTAATATCATATATAAACATTAATTTCAACATTATAACCCTTGTTGAGAGATATCAATGAAAAATTAATTTTATTGGTCTTTAGGGTGGCAGTTCACACGTATTAACGAATAATAAATTTTTTCAATTTCATGGAATTGAAGATTGATTTAGGTGATGATTTTAATGTTATATCAACTTTTAATATTAAGGATACATGAGTTATTATTTCATTATGGTTTAATATTATTTCATTTAAGTGGAAAAAGAATAAAATAGAAACACTTAAATAATAACATTTTATTTTATTCAGATGATAAAGATTCTTAACACCATAACACCTATAAATAGGGTTACTACCAAAACTATATCCAATATAATTTTGGTATGTATTTTAGTAAATAGAATCCATAAAATTAGAATAAATATAATAATATATCATAATTGTGTCAAAATTAAATTTATCTCATTAATATATAAATATAATAAATAAATTATCATGATATAGATATATTTTTGTTTCTTATAAATTGCTACTTATCATAAAATTTATATTTTATATAACTATATATTATAAATTATTTACTTATAAAAAATATTTTTATATAATTTTTAAATTTTCATTAATTAATGTATAATAAATGTCATATTCTTAACCAAATGGAATAAAAAGGTTATAATATTTACCTGATGTTGATTTTGGTCCAAACCCACTTGTCTAATGAAATTAAGACAAGTTTTGGGATAGTTTTATAATATTATAAATTTATTTTTAATTTTAATTACCCAATTTACCCTTTACCATGGTAATTAAAAAAATGAAGTTACATTTCTACATAAATTAAGTTCATCATATTAGATAGACAATTTCATACTCATTACAATTATGTATATTTTTTTTTTCAAAATTCAATTCACATGAGTTTCTAAATTAAGTTTAATACTAATCCAATAGAACTAGAAAGAAGATGGGAATGATGAACTTTTAGAAGTTCAATATGTATTTATATATAATTTTTAATATAAAAAATATTTCAGTGACCTAAATTATATCAATATATGAACAATTGATCAATTGTGACATTAAATTAAATTTAATTTATAATAATTGTATAAAATAAAAATTTCTGTTTAAATATAATAAAGTATTTTTCAATATTCATAAGAAATTATTCATTATATAAAAATAAAAAAAATATCACCCTATGTTAATTTTGATATTCAAAATAAACAAGATACGATTATTTTGAAAAATAGAACATAAATAATTTTTAAAACTATTTCTAAAATTTGTGTGCCTTCAAAGGAGGAAAAACATAATTTTTAAGAAAACACTCATTTTATCTGTAAAATTGTATTTGTTCTTATATAATGAATAAAAAACAGATAAGATGAATTATAATCATTAGATTAAATTTACATTATATTAATCTAAAAGAAGTGATTCTATTTTTTTATAAACATAATTATTCAAATTTAAATATTTTTTATAAAAAATATAACATTTATATTCAATTGGTTTTTATAACCATTACACCATTATATAAACACGTGTAATGAACAATTTTATTATTAAGTTAATATTCTTCATTAAATCGATATATAGGATTACTGATAACTAAAATATTAAATAAAAAAATTTAGTTATTTGTTTAAGCTTAATGTAATGTATCATGTATGATATCGAATATTATGATTCCATTTAATAACTCATGTTGATAAATTTTTATCTTTAAAATTTATGTGCATAAACAATTAGATCACATTTTTCTGTAACTTTCATGATGGGATTCATTATTTTGATACTATTGGAAATTTCCTCTTGAAATTTATACTTATTTTTTAGAGTGGAAATTCCCTTTTGAAATTTCCACTTAAATTGAATTTGAAATTATATAAACCTTATACAACATTATATTTCCATGTTTAATCAATTAACAGTCAGAAATCCATTAATTTGAAGCCTCTTATAAATTAATTGGAGAATTCCACCATTGAATTTATAATGGGAATATTCTATTGATATTTCAATTGTGTTTTAATTTTAGAAATTTCAAGTGAAAATTATCAGTAAAATTTTCTACTGGTCCATAGAATCTATTTGAAATATTCCAAGCTAGGAAAATATCTCCAGAATGGACAATAGTAATTTACAGTGGAATATCCTAATGGAAATTCCAACTAGAAATTTACAATTTCAGTCCGTATTGGATTATGATAGTGATATACTAGAATAAATATCCACTTTAAATCAATTTGGAATTTTAAACCACTTATTTTTAAAAAAGTAAATGTATAAAATCATAATTCATACAAGAATTCATTGTGTTATATTACCATATAAATTGAATCTTTAAATTCCATTTGGGAATCTTCATTGGAGATAAGGAGGGGAAGTTACATGTGGAAATTACATATAGAAATTTTTTGAGGAAATTCCTAGAGGAGTTTGGAATAGAAATTACTTTCAAGATTCTCGAACCTCACAGTGAACGCCCTATACAAAATAGAGACACTCTTTAGAACTCTCCCAAAAAGCACCCCTTAAAAATGACCACAGTAAACACCCAAAAAAAGACCCCTCCAAACACCCCTGAAAATTACCACTAGAAATGAACTATGAAAATGAACACCATATGAAAAATATTATACAAAAAATAAGTTGTTCATAACCAATTTATGGTTCTAAAAGAGCCAGAAACATCACTGTACCTATAATGCTTCTCATTCTGGAGAAGCAGTCCAATCACCATTCAGTTGGTTGGAAATTAATTATACAAATTTTTTATTTTAGATTATGGTATTTCATTTATTGTATTACTATTTTAACAATCCATATATGAATAGGTGATGTGGAAGGCATCCAATGGTTACCCTTATGGTCAGATTTAGGTGTCATACATGAGATATATTAAATAAAAAATTACATAGATTAACTAATTTAGGAAATATTATCAATTAAAATATCATAATTAACAACACATAGTTGTAAATTTAATTATCAAATTCAATTTCTATATATATTATAAATGAATATAAGAATTGATGTTTATATGAAAAATATATAATATGAAATAATTAATTCAAAATCATAAAATAACTACACAAATATCACATAATAAAATCTCAATGGAAGAATCGTCCAAATAAATCTTAATTAATGACATATAATTATGTGGGACCCTGATAAAAGTAAATTATAATAATTGTTCTCCAAAAAAATAAAACCAAATCAATATAACAATTATTTTAATTCTCGACAATAAATAAGAAAAAATTAAATATTTCTATTTTATTAACATATTTCATTATTAAAAACTAAATAAATTCACTATTTTGACATTGAAAAGTGTATCGAACACTTTTCACATCCAATATCCCCACCTTCAAACATTCAAATTTATAAGAAAAATAAACATGAGAATGAAAAACCTTTTCAATGAGTCTTCACTGATTTATCACAATAATTTCCTAAATAAACTAATTAATACATATTTAATATAACGAGAATAGTGACTCATCAATAATTTGAAATTTAATTATACTATATTAAAACTAATAAATACCATAATTTATTATAATTTCATGTTTTAGTTCTCGGATTATGGTAAGATATATTTAAGTGGTATTAAAATATTAACAAAAAACATCTTTAAATTGATTGTACTCTGGCTTGTGGAAGTAGCAGAAGGGTCAGGTAATTAATAATTTTCATCTTTGGGTGTAATGAAACTGAGGGTTTGTAGAGAAACAAAATCATACAATGTTAAGTGATATATTAAATTAATTTTAAAAATTCTTTCCAATAACAAAGAGATAGGATCATGCACCTAAAATTTATAATTACATTATTCAAAATTCTAACAAATAAATACTTGGTATTATGAATTGTTATTCATTTGTGAATGATGATCTTTTAAAAAGATCCTTGTAAATTTCCATAATTCCACTTTGTGTATCCAAGGATAGAGACTCTCTAGAAATGATCCTAACATACCCTGGTGCTAGTGTGGTGAGAAAAATATCCTTTATTCTTCTATATTGATCACTCAATCAAATTTATTGAAGAAATATCTTTCGCACATATTGTTATTAAGGGGGAGAATAGGAGTTGAAAGATAATTTGTTTTGTTCAACAATTCAATACACTATATTTTGTGTTATCTACATAATACATATTACTATCTATTTATAGAGTAGATATTTAAGTTAAAATATTATTTAATTTCATACCATTCATTATAAAATGTTTATTAACATTAATTAAATCCATGTCACAAAATAATAATAAAATTATTATTATTTTATTGTCCATTCCAACTTATGAAATTACGAATACTATGTAATGGTATTGTGAATTAATATTTTTCACCGAAAATAGTCTTGGTTAGTTCATAATCCTCTAAAATTTCTTGATCAACCAGATAAATCTTTTATTTGTAATATAATATTTTAATGAAAACCCAGTGTATATATATTTTTCTAATATTGAAATAAATATAACGTGAATAAAAATATTCATTATACTTCATAATATGATTTAATACATTAGTTAAACTAAAATATAATTTAATTGATATCAATGGAAACATTCATTGTGTGACCCTATAGGGTTATTTCTTTTTGACATTAGTCAGTCATTCCTTATTTTCAAGATAACTCTATACCCATGATAAAGGGATAAATGTCACAATTTCAAAAACACATACAAATGCTCATAGTGAAATATAATCCCTTTATCATAATATCTCATCAAGAAGGTTGTATATTTGTGCCACCGTTTTATATGATTGATATTTCTTTCTCCGATTATATGAAATAAAAATGTCATTACACGATGGACCTTGAATTTAATATAATAGTTATATTCAAATAAATGTGATGATATATAAACTTCCATAATGATAGTATAGAAAATCCTACATTGACTTGTTCATTAATGATATGTCACTCATGACGCACTCTATAGAACAAACATTGACATGAACAGTTGTCATCATTGTTTAGGAAATACATCTAATACATGATATGTAACTTTTATTAACAATAACATTAATTTATAATGACCATCAAACATGCTTGTAGATTGGAAAATCAAATGACACTATGACATGAATAATTCCTACTTGTGGGTATATTCTTATAATCTCCCCTCATTGTTATTACCAAGTAAAAACATAATGAGAAGAAGCCTCATTTTATTACATGTACTCGAACCAAATATTCCACATACTATGTTTCTTTTTATAATATATTATCCAAAAATAGAACAATATTTTTGAATATCATCATAGCACATCATGGTTCTCATCATAGTGGGGAGCTACTATGACATTTTTAATGCAATATATAGCCTAATAAATGATTACATTAGAGTAATTAAAAAATATAACAATACATAATAATTTGATTTATAAATACTGTATACATTAAATATACATGAAATCAACATACACACACTTGATCCAAAGACATAAACTCCATGTAACTCCCACATGGACTAGATCCAACTAGCTATGACCTTCAACCCACTAGACCTTATATGATTATTATTATTTTGATGAGTCAATGATTCTATCCATGTGCATTCTACATTGACTTAAATGGAAATATTTTCACGAAAATGTATCCTCTCTATGAAAAATTCTTCAATAGATGATACTATCAAAGTATGTTATATGTGTGTATATGTGACCATGGATCCTTTTCAATTTACACTATTGTATTATTATCACTATAGAGTTTGATATGATTATTACTGCTAAGTACCATGAAAGCTCTAGGACATTGTATCACATCCATAGTACTTATTTTGATGTCTTATAAACTGTAATATATTTTAAATCTACCATAGTACAAGTAATAAGAACATTCATTAATATATTTAAGGTCAGTACCCCTCTGTTCAAAGTGAATATATATCCTATATGTAAAATAATTTCATTTTGATCCATCTTAAAAATTACCTCTACAAATCTTCTGATGAATAACTAATCATCTACTCCATAAACCAATATATCATCCCTAGTATGCCTTATATACATATGAATAGTATTGACTTCCATTCAATGGAGTTCACCTAGACTGTCTTGATATATTTGTACCCCATTTAATGTATAGGTGAAATATATAATAGTACATAACATTTCATTCATGCATGCCCCAATTTATAAGGCATATGTAATCCTTTTTATTATATATTATCTTTCAACTTTTAACAAATTTTCCTAGAAAAATGAATTTCATGTGATACTAGAATAGTCCCATCATGGATTTCTCCATATAGAATAATATTTAGTGTATTTATAATATATGTAATTTAATTTAGGTCAAGTAACCACATAGATATATCAAGATATATCTTCATCGAAAGAATATCTATTTCCCCTCCCAAGTCCTTCATAGAGTATAATTTATTAAACCACATTATAAAAGAATGTATGATTCATATTTCATTTGAAATTAGTAATAAGTCATCAAAATATAGTATTTAGTAAACCACTGTACTCCCACTACACAATTTATAGAAATTTAACTCATATTCATTTGTTATGAAAACAAATTCCAATATGGAATCATGAAAATTAATGTTCCATGTCTAGGATGCTTATTTTAATCTATATATGGATAATAGAATCTTTCCTACATCATTAGAATCCATTGGAGTCACAAAAACATTAGTTTGTATCATATTGAATTATTCTTAAAGGTTCATGTTAAAGAAGGCTATCTCAAAATCCATTTTACAAATATCATAAACATGGAATCATGCAAGGGAAATTACAATTATGATGAATTTAAACATTCAAAACATTTTTTAAGGTTTTACAATTTTCAATGCCTTGAAACTGTTCATATACCTTTGTAAATTGTCTCACCTTACATTTAATTACTTGACCTTCTATATCCATTTTCTTCTTGAGACATCATTTTCAATCAATAGGTTTTAAAATTATTATAGTTTCTAGAAAATTGAATAAATTGTTTTCATATAGAGAATCCATTTCCAAATTCATGCCATCATTCTAATAGATATATGTGACACATACTGATTCCTTATAGGTTAGAGGATCAATATTTTAAATTAATAATGGGTCACAATACACAGTGAGAAGAAAACCATATTGTTCTAATTCTCTAACCTGTGTAATACTCATACATAGTAATTGTGTCTCTAGAAAACATTATTGTTCCATTGGGTTTTGTGGAAGTTTTCCTCTACCATCTCTTATTTAAATTGATCTTAGACTTCATCAATGTCTATATCTCTCCCAGATTCTCCTTTATATAATACCCTCCTCGATAAATTTTGTATATATTTAAACTTCATCATTTTTATTTGAAGGACCATATATGTAGAATACATTTGTTTCTTTGGAATAATCTATAAAGATACACTTTATTCCATGGGGTGAAATCTTGTTATAGGATGAGGACTTAATAAAGGCATCAAACCCAACATTTATAAAGAAGACAACACAAGTTTTTTTTCATTCTAAAATTGATATGGAATACCATTTGTCTCTTTAGATGGAATTCAATTTTTTTTGTATGTTACTATTTGTAACGTGCATCCCCAATGGTATAATGGAATACATGGATGAAACATCATAGATCTCACCATATGAAAAAATATTTGGTTACTCCATCACTTACACCATTCCAATAAGGTGCATCGGGATGTGTGAGTTTATATAGTATACAAAACTCCAATGAATAATCAATGAATTATTTATTAATATATTCATAGCTACAATATGTTCATAGATTCTTAATCTCGTAACAATATGGTTCCCAACATATTTCTTTTCTTCCTTGAATTTATCCACTGAAATCGACTTATACCTCATTAAGTAGACATATTTATTAGTAAATACACCTTTTTTTAATAGGAAATCATTCAAAAACAACAATATGAACAAATTCAAGATGATCACTATCCCTTTCACATTTCCTACTAAATGCAGTTTTGATCATTTATCCATGTAATCATGCGTGACATACAACCAGTGGTTATAGTTCAAATGAATCTTAATATTTATATTCATGTAATTTTGTTATGTTGTCTTCATTTACATGTCATGTTTAGTGATTCCATGGTTCGGTATGGTATGAGTCATGTGAAATAACATTTTTATATATTAATAGTACATTGTTTTTTAAATCCAACATATTAAGGCCATTATATAAATCCTCCATTACAAAAAAAATGATATATTTACATATTAATAATCATCTACTCACAAATTATAATATAAAATCATTAATATATAGTTTGAATATTGAAATAATGTGTTTTGGTAAATCAATTCACTTAATAAAAACCCTCTAAATATAAGAACATATAGGATGATAGTGTGAGGTGGTAGTCCTCGATATCTAAAATGACAAGTTTATCTTTGTTGAATGCTCATATACCTACCTCTACTCAGTCAATCGTTCTTAATCAACATTATTCATGTATTTGAATATGTGAGAACAAAAAGAAATCTCTAATTCCAAATTTATAGAAATAGTTAAATTTAACACAATAAAATTTCCACATAATACATGAGATTTCTTCTTTTGATTTGTGATGTTTTTATTTTAGTGGTTGTACTTTCTACATACAAAACAGACTGCATCATCTTCACTTGCATTACCAATAATCATCCTATTCATATAAGGGAATGAATAATCATTAAACATATATATATTCTATTTTCAATTATTTTTTTACCATATGTACAAAAGTTTTTTCATTCTTATTATATATATCTACACGTTGGATAAGAGTTAAAATATCTTGGAGAGAACTTCTCAATGTTGTTTATTTAAACAATCAAAAAAATGATGGATATAATGTGGTGGAGTAATGCTATAATGAGGTTAGTTCCCAATTATTATAGTAGTATAAATATTAGAAATTATTAGTGATCAATTTATAAAATGATCTTGACTACGTGAGGCCCCGTTGAGGAACCCGCTCCAAGAATACTATAAAAGAGAGACTTGGAAATTTCAAGTGCTTATGATCTATCACTCTAATTGTGAATATCACTGAGTTTATCAAGAATGAAATACAAATCAATTTTTTTCTATAACATCATTTTTTCACTATAAAATGATGAAATAATCAATCGTTGAATGATGTCCATGTCCCTCAAATATGTTTTTATAGACATGTAACTCTTCATCACATGCCTCATTAAAATATATATATGGAATTGAGGATTCTATCATCAAATATTCCCATCCAAATAATCATATAACCATAAGGCATCCTGTAAACACTTGGATTATACTGGATGTTATACATATTTATTTTTTATATATTTATCATTAGGATATTGAGGTTTTTATTTTATTATACAGTTAAAAATAACAAATTAGTAGTTGTTTTTTTGATCAAAAATTAAATGAGTTGAAATAAATTAATTTCATTAATTAAATATCCCACTATTTTATCAAGTCTCAATATCCACTATAATAGAACTTAGATCTTCTTGATTATTTAACATTATAGTAGAAGTGATTCCCATTACTTTTTCTAATGATCCATAATTTCTCTAAAAAACCACAATAAAGTAATTAGGTAGTCAGTCTAGCCAAATGAAAACTTACATATCCTTGACCCATTGAGTGGATACCCCTAGCTTGAAACCCAAGATCATATTTCCAAATCACATTCCACAGGTGTTTTGTTGAATAGGCTTTTACTATTAAACTCAACACATTTTTGATTATGTAAACCCAAAATACTCATGAAAACTCATCAATAAAAGTAAGTTTCCATATGTTGGTAATTTACTACACATAGTTATATGGTTTCATTCCCAATAAAGTAATTAATGGGTTACTCTTCCTTATTATTTAATTGTGGGATTTTAAATAATTTATGAATGCATTTTATCTATCTTATATTTTACATTTCTAGTTAATATTCAGTGAATTTTACATAATAAATTAACCATGTTGGATAAAAAATTTATGCATAATTAATTTATTTAATTTATATATTTTATTACAAATTAATTATTCTATGTGACATTGTACTTCCATAAATAAAATAAATAATTAATAGATAGAAATAAATAAATAATGTATATAAACCAATATTGAGATTTTCAAATGGGTTATTTATTCATAAAAAATTAAATCAACCTATGACCTAGGAGAATAACTCCATTTAATAGTCATGGAATGATTTAGATAATTCCAACTATATATCTATGTATCACTAATTTGTAATCATCATTGTTCTTTTAGGAACAACCTCAATACACTTTAAGATTCTCTATTAATTATAAGTATTTATTTCTCAGACATTGGTGAGGGGAACTAAATGCATGGTAGGAGGGGATTATATAAACATATATGGGCATGTATGTCCTATATAGTAATGAAAGGCATGCCAACATCCAGTTTATTATTAAATAATTTCATATTCAAGGTATAAATTAAATTAAATAAATATGAACACATACATTTTTATTCACCAAACTCATGATTGGTCATAATTGAAATAAATATAAATAATAATACATCTTAGAATCATATAATTAATCATTATTTTATTATTATGATAATGCTGATTACATTAATTGATTAATTAATTCTCTTCCAGATTAACGATCAACCACAATTATTTTAGGTACCCATAATTTATGGAATTCATGGAAAATAAATTACCGAACCAAAAATGACATATTAATTATAATAAAATAAGTAGTTATTCAAAATTATATAGACCCATTATGAAATTGACAAAAACACAATGGTGTGAAAATCAAAAATATTATGTTTTAATGATTAAATATTCAAATTTAATTTAATTTTAAAATTTTCAATTAATGGGATGATACATGGAATTTACATAATGCTATATTTCAAGTACCATAGATACCTTTTATTGAGTCACATGTTGGTGGCTTTGGAGTGTTAACTCAAATGGACTACACGACATATCCATGCAAGATAGAGACCTTTTATTTATTTTTCCAGTGTGATTTTTTCCTTGACCACACACAATGTGATGTAGAATCACTACAAGTAATTAATTTATTAGTGCATCTTATTATAAAGATCTTGGGTATATGGCTTGTGTTACAATAGTACGCCATGTAACCCAGTTTTATTAGCCATTTATGTGATACTTTCTGATAGAATCACCATTCATTCATAATTTTTTTATAATGCATTATGAAAATGAAACTATGAATGAAAAAGAATAATATGTCAACAACATGTTAATTAAAATATGACTAATAAACTAGTAAAATGAATTCAAATATATAACTACAGTTTCATAGAGATAAATATTAAAATAAATAATAATAAATTTTAACCTGATCACACTGATACCACATGATGATTTTGGGGATAGCAGATGCATGAAATGGTGGGTGGTGTATTAATTTTATATTAATAATAACTAACCAAAACTATGAGTGAGAATCATTTGCATAAAATTTATTATTCACTTATTTATCATTTAAGTAAATAAACACCATAGAATGTGAAATTTTCAACATTGTTGAATGTTGATCATCTAAAAATACCCTTTCAAATTTCCTTCATTGGTCTATGAGGATCTGTGGATATAATCATTCAAGAAAAGATCCACACATGCTCGTATGACCTCTGAGAAACACCACTCAATATTTGGGTGCTAGCATTGTGAGTTAAATGTATAATTTTGTTCCTTCTGGATCATATATTATTAATATTTGAAGAAATATCCCTTTCTCTTCTCATTCCTGAGAAGGAGAGTGAAGGAGGAGTTGATGGAGAATTCATTGTGTGCAACAACTCACTATGCTCGATTTTGGGTTTTCTACACAATAAAAGTAGATATATATTTATAGAGATAATATTTAAGTAAAAATATTTTTTAATTACATACCAGAAATTAAATTACATTTTTACCTTTAATAAACACCGTGCTCTATAATAATAAGTATATTATTATTATTTTGTGGCACATTCCAATATATGCAATAATAAATTTTTTGTATTGTTCCTGTTACTTAAAATTTGATACCAAACTCAGTTATGGTTAGTTTGAACAACTTAATTATTTATTTAACAACCAAATAAATCTTTTATTCATAAATAAATATTTCATTCAAATAATGAAGAAGAAATTTTTTATAAAATATTAAATAAATAAAATTAAAATTATATGCACAAAGCAAAGAATTTATATTTAATTAATTTCTAAAATCAATATAAATTGAATAAAATTAATCATTGGAATTTAGAGTAATATTTATTCCATTAATTAATCTCAAATAAAATTTAATCTAGATCAATGAAAACACACAGTGTGTGAAACATTAGGATATTTTCTCATTACAATTAGGCAGGCTTTCCAAAATTATATGATTATTGTCTATCAAGAAGTCAAGGCACCCAAGAGAAATTAAATAATGTCTCAAAATTGATACCCACATATGAATTCTCACTATTTAATATAATACATCTATCATAACATCTCATAAACATGGTTTCTAATGAAAGTATCTAACTTATAGGATTGATATATCATTCTTTTACTATCTTAAATAAACACATCGCAATACAATTTCTATGGAATTTAATGTGATAGTTTTATTTCTATAAGAGGTTCTAGATACTAACTTCCATGAATATGGAAGATGTAATACACTAATATTATATGGTATGATTCTTTAAAATTTCACATATTCGATAGATTATGTTGTGTGAAGCACTAAGTATAAAATCACTATACACAATTACATATTACAAGATAGATGGAATACTAATGTTATCATTAGGAATAATAATATTGAAATTAAAATAATAACCTCACATATGGAAGTATAATGAAAATTAAGGGGTCTCATAAATGAAAATATGATATATTTATATCACAGAATAATTAAATAAATATTTTTAAAATGATAAATTAAGTGTCAATAATTTTGTGAAATGTAAATGATTATATTCAATTTTAGATATCATATAACGATTCAGATGATTTTTTTTTTCAAAAGTGAGTTTAAAAAATTAGTATTTCGTTTCATTCTAATTAGTACGTAATATTATGAGAAGATAATTAATTTATTAAAGTGTATTAAAATAAATTTAAATATTAAAAATAGTATTTTCTGAATAAAAGATGAATTTATTTATAACTTAAATTTATCATATTTAGATGATTATTATCCTAAAATTTAGCCCATTTTTAAATTGTACATTTTGTTAAATTGTAGGGTTAATTTTAATTATTCTTCTAAAATAGTTTATTTTTTATTGAATAGTGAAATACATTAATTTATGGTATATATCATTATTAGAAAATAAATGCATTACTGTGTCATAAATGATGTAAGGATGTGGTAAATAATCATTATTTATATCTTAAATGGTGTAGTAATTGTATTATGTTACAATAATTAATAGTACTGATAGTCTTGAGAAAAATGTATAAATAAACGAATAAAATAATAAAAAATACACCACTCTTCTCCACTAGAAATACAACCCTCACCACCCCTTCTCCAAAAACATTATAAGACATTAATAATGTCAAAATAATTCCATAACCCTTTTGAAATACTCTTCCCCATGTTCAAAAACCTTATAGTCTTATCAAAAGACCAAATTCAAGTGTCTAAATGGTTTTACCAATGAGATGATATCTAAGAGGTAAAATCAACCTTCTTCTCTTTTAATTTCATTTATATTGTTATCCTATTCTCAAATCCCATATAAAAAGTTTATGGGTAACTCAGCTATAATAAATATACTATAATTTTATTATGAAAATGTAATATCCATCATCAAATCTCTTATCATCAAGTTTTATATTAAAAATGAAAACATCATATGTGATGTGTGGATTCACCACCTTTCTAGATGATAAGTTATCATTTTCATTATATCATTCATGGATATTAATAAAAACATTATTATGGTCATATAATATTTTAACAAACATATTATATGTCATATCATATTATGGAAGGAATACGTAAACATAATATTAAATAAAATGACACAATTTAATGATGGTCGTAAAAATAGCCCACATAAATAAAGACATTTGCAACAATATTTTAAATAATGAATCATACTCAAAATATATAAAAAAATTATATATGGGACCATTTAGAAAATTATTTTATTAAATAAAAAATATTTTATCTTATAGAGAAGTTATTATTATTTGACAAAAACTCCCATGTAACGTCCCGGTTCCAAATTCCACACAAAGGTGCCCCATACCCGTTTGGTCACATGGCCTTAAGCAAATTTCCCCAAACTCCAAAGGATTCCGACTAGTAGAGAGTGTTTTGGGTGTGATAATGGGAAATCTATTCCCTCATTGACAGAGTAACATAGAAGAAGGAAACAATAGTAAAAGTGGAAGAAAGAATAATTCATATAATAGAAAACAGAAGAAGACTATAAAATAATAAACTGGAGCACAAACATATATATCAATTATGCATGATACATATATCTAGGAAATCATCCAATCAAATCACAATGATGGAATACTATAGTACTAAACCAATGTACAAAAGGAAATAATTAAACAACTCCTCAGCATCGTAAGCCATAGCTTGGTCCCATGATCTCTATCTCTATAGTAAATCAATCACCTGAAGTAGAAGGGTGTAAGACCTTATACATAACCACATCAATATAATCTATTTGGTCCCAAAAACATATCCCAAATAGAGTGTGAGACTAAATCATAGCTAGAAACCACCACAAGATATGTTCCTAGCAGTTAGTGAGTATATATGGAAGACCATAAGTAAAAAGATAGATGTAAACAAGGAAGTACATAGCATTACACAATCCATAGTTTCAAAGCATTCAAATACCACATATCAAGTATGCAAGAAAACACACAGGTAACCCTTTGGGAAGTACTCAAAGCCTAACCCCACTATTTATACATATAAGAAAGAAAGCATGAAACAGAATAGGTAACCCTCTGGGATGTACTCACAGCCTATCTCCTCTAGTCCTACCTAGAAACAGCAGCAACCCTTTGGGTAGTACAATCAGTGTAACCCCTCTGGTTCCTCCTAAGCATAGACTCTCTGAAGAAGCACTGACCATCAATCACCCCCTATAGTCTTGTATAAGTACTAAAGGCACTCTTGGGTGTCACTCATTGTCAAATTCCCCCAGTGGCCCGAGTCAAGGAACTAAAGACACTCTGGGGAAGCACAAAATGTCAATTACACTTGTGGTCTCACATCATTAGTTATAAAGACACCCTGAAGATTCCCTTACATCCATCCTCCCTATGGTCTATAAACAAGGTTCTCACGGCCCTATGTATGTCAAGCAAGTACAACAAATCATATTGGCCAAATTAAACCTCAAGAACTACATGGATTGCAGTCTATAGCATTACAGCATATCAGAACAATCATACCATCCAACAAGAAGGCATGGGAAAGTAAACATTATTTTAACTGGGAAACTAGACCCTATAGTAAATACATACAGTAATGCATGGGAAAAAACTTCCAAAGTAAAGAAATTAACCCTATTTCCTTTCAGTTGTCATAAACTCAAGCATACAAGCACATCAGAAAATCAATAGGGCTAAAACGGTAAACACACAATACCTCATTCATGGGTATTGGGGATTTTGCACATAAAACATAAAGAATTTTTATAGAAAGGCACAAACCACCAACCTCTTCATTGGGATATTGAAAAAATCCGGTGTCAACCATTAGATCAACCTATAACATGGTATATCTAAAAAATCATCTAAAACATTCATCCCAAAGTATCTCACGATAGAAGAGAAATCCACAGATGGTGCTCTAGGAGAAGTGAAAACTCACCGAGGCAATTCATACACAACTGATGTTGTTCAATTCAAAGGATGGATACTCGCTCATGGGATCTTCAATGATCCATGGAAACACATCACTCCTCAATAAGACGAACAAAGAAGTTAATATTCTATCGGTTAAATGCGACTCCTATGCATTAAATTAAAAAAACAAAAGACATGCTGTGTAATTTTTCTGTACACGTCATGTACTCGCCTTTTCTGTACTCCACTTTAGGTGGTCTCTAGGTCACCCCACATGGCAGTGTGCATGGCCGCTACATAGCCAGCACACAGTTACCTTCCGTAATAGACTACATGGCATATACTTAAAATTTTTTCATAAATTCGATTTTTTCTAAAAAATAACCATAAAAAGAAAATATACCTGAAAAAGAATACCTAGGTTCTTAAAAACATACCCCCTTAATGAAATTCATCCCAAAATTTCCCTATCATGGTAGTGTAGTTGAAGAAACCCTGAAAAGCACTATCCATTGTGCTTGTACATCAACCTCCCTCTCCCATCTCTAGTATTGTACTCTCTCATGCTCCCATAGCACATATACTAGAGGAACAAACCGACAAGAGAGAACCATAGTGATTAAATCAATGATCCGAATAAGATTATCCTCAAATGATGCATCCACTTCCAACTCAAAATCCTATAGTTGAAAGACATGAGACGACTCTAAGAAGTAATGTTAAAGCTGAGAAACGTGGAAGACATCGGGCATATACTGATACCTCAGAGGCAACTACCACTAATATGAAACTGGTCCAACTATCTCCAACACTGAAAATGGTCTGACGTACCTCAAAAAAATCTTACCCTATCTCGAAAATCTATTATTCCCCAACCTCAGTATGACACGCAGGAAAACATGATCTCCGACCATTAACTCTAGATGAATTCGTGGGTGATTAGCATATGACCTCTGTCAATACTGTACAGTAGCCATCCTCTTCCGAATAAACTCAATATGCTCTGTAGTCTCATGAACAAAATGAGGTCCCGACATAGTTACCTCTCATGCCTCCAGCTAACATAATGTTGATCAGCCTGGCCTATCGTACAAAGCCTCATAAGGATCCATCAGAATAGTTTCTTGAAAACTATTCTTGTAGGAAAACTCTACACGAGGTACATGATTCTCCCAAAAACATCCAAAATCTATGAATCATGCACAAAACATGTCCTCAAGAACCCGAATCGTATGCTTGTACATTCCATCTGACTAGGGATGGTAATCTATAATCAAAAGTAACTGGGTACCCAAAGTCTTTTGAATCCCCTTCCAAACCCGAGAAGTAAAACATGCATCTTTATCTGAAATGATGGAGTGTGGAACTCCATGTAAGCATACAATCTCATGGATATACAACCATCCTAGCTCATTAACTCTAACAGTCTTCTTAATTGGAAATAAGTGAGAAACCTTTGTGAGTCTGTCAATGACAACCCAAACTGTATCATTTCCTTAATGAGACCTTTGAAAACCTGTCGTTAAATCTATCATGACATACTTCCTCTTCCACTCGATAATGGTTAACACCTGTAAAAGCCCTGCCGGTCATTGATGTTCAGTCTTCACCTACTGATAGGTGGAACACTTTATAACAAAACCAACAACATCTCTTTTTATATCTAGCCACCAATACTGATGGTGTAGATCACGATACTTCATAGTGACACCAGGATGAACTGCCCAAATAGAGGAATGAAAGTCCCGCATATGCTGCTCACGTATGTCTGATAGAACCCATATGAGCGTCTAGAAATGTATGATCTTATCCTTTCCTATGGTCCATCCAAGAATATGGTCCTCTCATGACATGATTTTCCATAGGACTGGGCCTTCTGAATATGATAGCTGGATCATTTTCACTTGATCAAGAAGACTAGAGGTAATAGCTACAGAAGAAAGAAACATCTTACCCTATCTATCATGAACCTCTAAATTCATCTTAGAGAACAGATCAATAAGATTCCACTAACTACTGGCCTCATGAACTACTTGTCTCTGATTCTTCGTACTCAATGCATCAGCCACTGTGTTGCCTTTCTCAAGCTTATAGGCAAGCTCAATGTCGAAGGACTAAAGGTACTCAAACCACCTTCGCTGTCACAAATTCAGATCATGCTGATTGAAGATGTACTTGAGGCTTTTGTTGTCTGTGAAAACCTCAAAATGCTCCCCATGAAGTTAATGTCTCCATCAGCACAAGGCATGAACAAAAACAGCCAACTCGAGATCATGCGTCGGGTAATTCCTCTCATGTGGCCTCAACTACTGAGAACCATAAGCGATGAATCCTTACCCAAAATAAGTACAACTCACATCCCAATACTTGATTCATAACAGTACACAATAAATTTATTTCCTTGATCTTACAAGAATAGTATCAGAGCTGAAGTCAACCTCCCATTTAGCTTATGAAAGGTTGAATCACAAGAATCTGACCACAAAAACATCACAACCAACTTATTCAGGCCCATCATTGGTGCTGCTGAGACAGAAAAGCCATGAATGAAATGTTTGTTGTATCTATCCAGCCCTAGAAAACTATGTACCTCAAATATTTTCTTCAAATCCTCCCAATAAACTACAACTCTAACTTTCTATGGGTCTATTTATTCTCTTGTATCTGAGATAACATAACCCAATAAGTGAATCAGATCCATCCAAAATTGGACTTTTGAGAGTTTAGCATATAACTATTTCTCTATATGTGTACTCTTAATGATCACAAGATGGGTTGTATGGATGTGTTGAGCGTGATAGTACATCAAGATATCATCCAAAAAGACCACCAGGAAAGAATCCATGTATGGTTGGAACACTCGGTTCATTAATTCCGTGAAAACTGTAGTCTCGTTTGTGAGACATAATGACATAACCACATACTCGTATAGACCATACATACAATAGAAGGCTATTAGAGGTATATCACATGGTCTAACATACAACTTATGATAAATGGATCTCAAGTAAATATTCACGAACACTTGGGCTCATCGAAGTTGATCAAAGAGATCATAAATCCTTGAAAATGGATATCTGTTCATGATTAGCAACTGGTTTAGCTTTTGATATTCCACAGAATGCCTGAGGGTAACATCTTCCTTCTTTGCATATAGGACAAGAAATCCCCATAGAGAAGTACTGAGTCAAATGAAACCTTTTCTTGCAACTCCTCCAACTGCTTCATGAGCTCCTTCAGCTCGAGTGTAGCCATCTTATATGGAGGAATGATCATCATTGCCTCTCCTGGAACGATCTCAATAGAGAAGTCTACCTCATGCTCCATAGGCAAACGTGAAAAGTATTTTGGAAGGACATCTCTGAAACGATCCACTAATGGAGGAAAGTCTAACTATGAAGTCCCCTAGTCATCTAGATATACACTACTGGAAATAATGGCATTTGCGATGGGGCATTTGCGTCGGGATACCGTCGCAAATAGGATTTTGTAACTGGGGTCCATTGCAAATAGCCCATTGCGGAAAACGGCGTCGCAACAACATATTTTTTACGACGGGCCTGTCGCAAAAAGTATTTTTTTTGTGACGGGAAGTATCATCGTCGCAGATATTACTCCTTATATTTAAAAAACTTTTTTTAAAAAGTACTTACGATGGGCCCGTCGCAATTACTTTTTTAAAAAAATAAAAAAATATTAATAAATTATTTTAATTAATATAATAATAATACTATTTGCGACGGGTATAGTAACCTGTCAAAAATAATAAAAAAAATAAAAAAAAATTATTAATAAATTATTTTAATTAATATAATAATAATCCCATTATAATTCAAAACTAAAAAAATATTAATAAATGAATTTAATTAATATAATAACAGAATTATAATTCACAAATAAAAATAATAAATTTATTAATAAATTATTTTAATTAATATAATAATAATAGAATTATAATTCAAAAATAAAAAATAATAAAATAATAATGATTTTAATTAATATAATAATATTAGAATTATAATTCATAAAAAAATATTAATAAGTTATTTTAATTAATATAAAAATAATAAAATTACTTTACATTCAAATATTAAAATAATTCAAATATTACAAAAAAATATAATTAAATTATAATATAATAAAATTTTAATATATATATATATAATTTAATATTATAAAATATAAATAATAATATTATTCATATTAATATTGTTATTTCAAAATATAATATTTTTTATATTTTATATTAAGACAGAAACTACGAAGAGAAAAAAAATCATATTTTGATTTAACAAACATTATAACATGAAAAAAAAGGTATAATCGGAAGGAGGGGGGAGGGGGGAGGGGGGTCTGTAGATGCTGGTGGAGAAAACTCCATCCATAAAGCATGAAAGAGTTGGCGCATGTACTCCATCCGCTGCTCCTACTACTGCTGCCACCGACTCACCTGCTCCTCATACAGCTGCTGCTGGCGTCGACGCACCTCCTCATGCTACTGCTGCTGCTGACGCATCTGCTCCTGCTCCTATTGGAAACTCTCTATCAGTGCAGTCTAAGATCGCAACTGATCCTCATACTGTGCAACATCAGATGATGCACGGGCTCCTCTCGAGCTGGACGCCAACATCGCAACACTACCATAATAATCTTCGGGAGTCAGTCGAGAGCTGATACCAACTACCCGACCCTTCTCGATGGCATACTGGGTGGCCTGCATCCATGTCGTCTCATCAAACTGATGGCTTGTGGTCTGATCTGATGACGCGGCCTGACTCTCAGGCCGGGTCTGTGACGTTGCGGCCTCATATGACTCCTATAGTTGCAATTTAAAATTAAGATTTTGAATATATTATATGCAGTTAATTTTTAAACTTGAAAACAAATAATTCTAACCACGATGGGACGCTGATGATCATCTCTGAGATCCCCAGTAGCAGGATCACTATACATCCTCCGATATACGTCGTACTCCGTATTATTGGGGTGCTCGACAGCCTATAAGAATAAAAAATAAACTGTTAATATTTATAGTTATATAAAATATTTATTAGTAATGTACGTACCAGATGCTTTCTATGAGTACTAAAAGTACGACTCCCAGCTCGATGAGTCACCTTCGGTCTCCCCCGATTCTGTCTCCCCACTGATGATCTCCTCTGAAAGGCATCACTCAACCAGTGTGCACATAATCCATCCCATACGTGGGATGAAATGTACTGTGGTTAGTGCACTCTACAGGAGTCATAAAAAACTGATACTCTTTCTTTCTTCATGGCCGCTCTTCTCAAGTTGTGCAAAAACTGACGAAAGCGATCACGCATGACCACCACCCATGCCTCGTGGATGGCGCCACACATGGTATCCTCAATCAGATACAATAAACCCTAAAAATAAATCAAAATATCAAGTTAGAAATGAAATAATTTTCAAAATAAAAATTATTTATTTACGTACGTACCAACCAATGTCCGAACATGGCCTACTGGACATCAATTGGAATCTGCTCCCATGTGGTCCAAGGATGAGAGAAATAGTTGCGCAAAATAGTGCTGCCCTATCCGACATCTATATGCAGAAAACTATAAAAATAATAAACATTTATTATTTGAATAGATTAATGAAATATTAGTCAAATCCACAAGTTATCACACATGTTATCACACCTCTGTGTGCGTGGATCAATCCCAAGACATGGACGTCGCTCGGGGACGGGGTCTGGAATCATCAATCGTGCAAGAATGCACCCCCTCCACGTACTCCCTGAAGTGCCTGTAGGATGAGGGTCATCTACCAGCAACTCATCCACATCGAAAGAGAGGTCAGAATCCGTCAACTCACGAAATGCGCCGTCGTCCATCTGGAACACAACATGTTAATGTTGTTATCAATTGACTAATTATTACTATAATATATACATATATATTAGTTATGATTATATATAACTACCATGGAATTCTATCAGTGTTCATCTTCATCATCATCTTCATATATGGAAATGTTATCTTCATATTCCTCCTCATCATCATCGATATCCATTCGTGTTCCAGTTGCTTCATCTCTTACCATTTCAAATTCATATGTAACATCATTTACATCATCGTCATCACCGACTCTTAAATGCAGGGTTTCATCATCGATACTCATGTCTCTTTGTAAAAAATATTTATTTTGAGTACTCTCTTGAAAAACTTCAATTCCTTGCACATCAGTGAAAGAACATTCACTTTGACTAAACTGATTTTCTTGAATTTTGATATTTATTATACTCCACCAATCAGTCAAGTCTCTAGACATAGCACAATACTTTGCGTAATAAACATGATGTGCCTGTTGGACCAATAAGAATGGTTCATTTAATGTGATAACACTTTTACATTTAATATCTATGATTACATGTGTCATATGAACATGCAAGCCTCTCTCTGTATCCAACCACCGACATTTGAACATGGTTATGTAATGTTGTCTAAGATAATAGAGTTCAATTATTTCATCAAGTATTCCATAAAAGTCAACTTCATTTTCTCGATGATGAGATCCTTTCAAACTAAATCCACTGTTCATTGTTTTTTTGATTCCCCATATGCATGTGTATGAAATCTAAATCCATTCACCACATATGCATTATAAGTTTTAACAAGTTTGGAAGGTGGGTTACTAAATATACACAGCCGTTTGTCAATTTTATCAGCATGTCAAGACACCTGAAAATTTGTGAAATAATTATCAATATAGTAAACTATATATTGAATGAGTTGCTAAAAGATAAATAATTTATGTTACTAGTTTTTGAAACCGCAAAGAGAAATTTTTTTGTCGGCGTTTTTTTGAGAGCAGATGCTGTAATTTGTGTAATTTGTTTCTTGATATGATTATCATACAACCTATAAAAAATATATTTATTTAATATAACATAAATGATATAATAAGGGATATAAACACTTACAGTATAACTGATGTAATCTCTTCACAGTTGAGTATAACATACGTATGAGCTCTGTGATGTTCATCATCCGAAAGCCATTGTTCATGAACTCCACCAAAACCAAGCTCTGGATGGTTGAAAACAGATAATTGATTATCGATTTCATCAATATTCATTTCGTTCCGTCCCATTCGATTGTGTTTTGAAGGATACTTAGATTCAAAATAATGGGAGCAGAAAAAAGATATTTCCTCTCTCAAATAAGCTTATGCAATAGATCCCTCAATAGATGCTTTGTCACGTACTTTTCTTTTCAATTTTTTCATGAATCTTTAAAATGGGTACATCCATCAAAACTATACTGGACCTCCACATTTCACTTCATATGGAAAATGTAATATCAAATGTTCTATTGAGTCAAAGAAAGACGGAAGAAATATTTTTTCCAGTTTACATATACTCACAACAGCATCTTCATCAAGTTTTCATAGAGCATCATAATCTTCTGTAGCCACAAAAATGTCCCGAAAAAAATAGGAAATGTCTGTTATGGAATCCCAAATCACATAATTCAACATACATCTTAATCCAATGGGTTGAAGTCTTTCCATTATAACATGACAATCATGAATTTTTAATCCAGTAATATGACCATTCTTTACACGTCTACCCAAATTGGAAACACATCCATCTGGAAGTCTCAAATCTTCAATCCACTGAAAAAATAACAAACGGTTTTCTTTAGATAGTGTATAAGCTGCTTTTGATTTTAGTAACCTTTCTGTTCTAACATTCTCAAACAGTTCCAGTTCTGGACACCCGCAAAATTGGCCAAGATCTAAATGTCCAATTACATTGTCTTTACTCTTTCCTGGAGTATCCAAAACTGAATGAAACAAATTATCAAAAGAGTTCTTCTCAATATGCATGACATCCAACATGTGGCAAACCAAAAAATCAGACCAATATGGAAAATCCCAAAATATGATACTTTTAATCCAATTGTGTTCTTTCCTAAAACCGGAAATTTTCTGTTGGTTTATTCTGGGACCAAAAGTGATGAGAGGTAATGATAATACAACTGATTTTAACTCCGAACCTAATAGCATTTTTGGAGGTCAATCCCTTTCAACTATTCCTTTTCTGAAATGAGATCTGTTTCTGCGAAAAAGATGATCAGCTGGAAGAAATCTGTGATGACATTCAAAATTACAAGGTTTCTTTCCATGAATGAGCATAAATGCTTTGTTCTCTCCCGTAAAGTAAGGATATTATTTCTGACCATCTGTACTCCAGCTAGATAACTTCCCATAAGTCGGGATGTCACTAATTGTCCACATCAATGCTGCTCTTAGTATGAAATTCTGTTTCGTAGCAACATCTTATCTACTGACAGTAGTACTCCACAATAAACTTAATTCATCAATCAATGGTTTCAAATAAACATCAATATTCTTCTTTGAATGTCCTGCAATTAGTAAAGTCAAATTGATATATGTCTCTTTCATCAACATCCATGGAGGTAAATTGTACGGATTTAAAAAAATAGGCAAACATGAATACTGACTACCATAAGATCTGAACGGACAGAAACCATCAGTGGAAAGGCCCGGTCGAACATTTATAGCTTCTAAAGGAAAGGATGGAGGCACTCTAATAAAATGTTTCCATGAATCACCATCGGCTGGATGATTCATGCTTTTATCGGTTGAAATATTCGCTTTATGCCATGACATCATTGCCACTGTATTCTAAGACATAAATAAATGCAGAAGTCTCGATGTAAGCGGAAAATATCTCAACTGTTTTACAGGAATCAAACCAGACTTCCCATGTTTCCCTTCTTTATATCTCAGTTTCCCACATGTGGGACAACTATCCAATGAATCATTTTACCTAGAATATAAAATGTAGTCATTTGAACATGCATGAATCTTCTGAAAAGTAAGTCCCAAATTTCGAACTAGCCTCTTACTCTCATAGTAATTTTCAGGAAAAAAATTTCCTTCAGGTAACAGTGTTTTAAGCAAAGAAAATATCTGGTCAAAACAAGTGTTTGACATTCCGTTATTTGATTTGATAGCCATAAATTTTGCATCTGCTTCTAATTATCTCATCTTGCAGCCATGATATAATGCATCCTCAGAAGACCTCAACAACACATAAAATTCAGACAGTGCCAACTCAGGATTTGTAGCTATATCAGCCAGAGTGTTGTATGTTGAACAGATGAACCTGCAACATCATGCACTAAATCTTGAAATCGGGATGGATCAGGAATCAAGTTGGTATCACCTACTCTAGAACTGTGTTCACCATTTTGATACCAAAAAACATAATCTGGTTGAAAACCAAAATGCAAGAGATGTGCCCCCACTTTTTCAAACTTGTCAAACGTTCTCAATGCATATTTTCTACAAGGTCATTTTATTTTGCCTTCTGAAACAAATTCTAGATTTGATGTCACAAATGATAAAAAAGTCTCCACACCCTCTATATATACCAGATTTAAACCAGAACCGTTTTGATTTCTACGTTGATTTATCCATATGCATTCATCTAGTAGTGACTGTTGACGACCTCGTTGTTCCATATTTTTCTATAAAATATAATAGCATTACTGATTTTGAATAGTTTTTTAGAAAAAACACTCAAGCAAGGATAAAGCAAAACCTGTTACAAATATTGATAATTCTAATAATATATAAATTTTTTATTATTTTAATACTACTAATATTTTTTTCATTTATATTTATTATATAATAATAACATTATTAAATTATTAGTATTTTTTATTAATAATATTAAAATAATATAATTTTTTATATTATATACAATTCTCCTTTCATCTGTTTGTTTACATTCTGTCTCCACATGTAATATTCGCATTCACTTTCACCTCTCTATTGGTGAGTAGGTTGATAATTTTGAAAAAGAATGTGAATATTACACGTGGAGACAGAATGTTAAACACACAGATGAAAAGATAATTGTATATAATATAGAAAATTATATTATTTTAATATTATTAATAAAAAATACTAATAATGTAATAATGTTATTATTATATAATTAATATTTATGAAAAAATAATATTAGTATTAATAAAATAATAAAACATTTATTGGTAAATATTGGTAATTATTGGTAATTATTGGTAATTATTGGTAATTATTTGTAATTATTTGTAATTATTGGTAATTATTGATAATTATTGGTAATTATTGGTAATTATTGGTAATTATTGCTAATTATTGGTAATTATTTCAAATTATTGGTAATTATTGGTAATTATTGCTAATTATTTGTAATTATTGGTTATTATTGCTAATTATTGCTAATTATTGCTAATTATTGATAATTATTGCTAATTATTGCTAATTATTGGTAATTATTGCTAATAATTGCCAATTATTGCTAATTATTGCTAATTATTGCTAATTATTGCTAATTATTACTAATTATTGCTAATTATTGCTAATTATTGGTACTTATTGCTAATTATTGGTACTTATTGGTAATTATTGGTACTTATTGCAAATTATTGGTACTTATTACTAATTACTGGTACTTATTACTAATTATTGGTAGTTATTACTAATTATTACTAATTATTACTAATTATTACTAATTATTACTAATTATAACTAATTATTACTAATTATAACTTATTATTACTAATTATTATTAATTATTACTAATTATTACTAATTATTACTAATTATAACTAATTATTACTAATTATTACTAATTATTACTAATTATTACTAATTATTATGAACTATTAGTAATAATTATGAGTTATTAGTAATAATTACGAATTATTAGTAATTATTGATAATTATTAGTAATTATTGGTAATTATTACGAATTATTGGTAATTATTCTGAATTATTGGTAATTATTATGAATTATTGGTAATTATTGGAAATTACTGAAAATTAATACTAATTATTGGAAATTATTACTAATTATTGGAAATTATTAATAATTATTAGGAATTTATTAATAATTATTAGAAATTATTGGAAATTATTACTATTTATTGGAAATTATTACTAATTATTGGAAATTATTACTAATTATTAGAAATTATTAGTAATTATTAGAAATTATTACTATTTATTGGAAATTATTACTAATTATTGGGAATTATTACTAATTATTGGAAATAATTACAAATTATTGGTAATTATTACTAATTATTGAAAATTATTACTAATTATTAGAAATTATTACTAATTATTGGAAATTATTACTAATTATTGGAAATTATTACTAATTATTCCTAATTATTGTAAATTATTCCTAATTATTGGTAATTATTACTAATTATTGGTAATTATTACAAATTATTGAAAATTATCCCTAATTATTGGTAATTATTCCTAATTATTGGTAATTATTCCTAATTATTCGTAATTATTCCTAATTATTTGTAATTATTCCTAATTATTGTTAATTAGTCATAATAATTCGTAATTATTCATAATTATTGGTAATTATTCCGAATTATTGGTAATTATTCCTAATAATTGGTAAATATTGACAATTATTGACAATTATTGATAAATATCGGTAATTATTGGAAAATATTGACAAATATTGACAACTATTAATAAATATTAAAATTATTAATAATTATTACTAATTATTAGTAATTATTACTAATTACCAGTAACTATTATAAATTATTACTTATTAATGTTAATTATTTCTAATTATTATTAATTAATTCAAATTAATTTTAATTTTTCATAATTAATGCTAATTAATTGTAATTACAACTAACTATTTTAAATTAATTATTGTTTAATTGTATCTAATCACTGTTAATCATTAATACTTATTCATAATTATTTCTAATTAAAAATCAGAAAAAAATTATAAAAATTTAAAATAAATAAATGAAATAAATAAAATAAAAATTAAATTAAAATTCGGATAAAAACCTTAAACTTGATCCCAATGTCGAGCCGCTGTAATTGTAGAACACAACCAACACCACCAACTATCGTCTCGAAGTCGGAAAAAAGCTTTTTAAACTGATAGTCGTAAGAAGCCTAGAGTGAAAAAAACTGTAACATTTGGCAGTATATATAGGTTAAATTAATTGCGACGGGCTTATTTACGACGGGGATCCCCTCCCAAATATCTTTATTTGCGACGGGACCCATCGCAAATACCCCGACCGCATTTAATTATGGGCGGCATTAAAACAGTTATTTGCGACGGGTCCCGTCACAAATAACCCCTGCCGATGGGGTATTTGCGACTGGACTGCATCCCCATCGCAAATAATCTTTAACCACCGCATGTTATTTGCAACGGGGTTCTATCCCCATCATAAATAAAATTTGCGCAGTTTGGTGCGCATTTCGCGCCAAACCATTTGCGACGGGTAAAAAAATCCTGTCGCAAATAAGTGATTATTTGTGACCGGAATAGTTTCCTATCGCAAATAATCTCTTATGCAAGGTATTTGTGTCAGGAACTGTTCCCATCGCAATTACCCTGTCGCTATTATGCATTATTCCCGTAGTGATAGACTAGAAATCTGGTTTGTAACTACACATAACCCAAGATGCTTAGGTCCTGCTCTGCTTTCCTAGATATCCCACTCCCCCTTATGATTAAAAGAACCTACATCTGGTGAAATGAAACTCACCATACGATGATGTAATTCAAAGACTGCATAGAGGAGAACTAACTAGTCCATTCTGTGAAAGGCAACACAGCCTGTCATCACTTGGACATAGAGGCCCCATAAAAAGTTTCACCCAAAAACCTATAGAGGGAACTCCTTTCACTGAAGTACACTCGTTGTTCTAGTCCCCAATAGTGTGTCTAGTGTCATTATCTCAGCAGAAGAAAAGATGCAGATCCCATGGCTCTCCATAACAGCAACAGATATAAAGCAATAGGAAGCCCCTGTATCAAAAAGATACAAAGCTAAAACTGAGGTAACTATGATCATACCTCGAACTATATAAGGTCCATGATCCTACTCATATTAGGTTTTCTCCACTGCAAAATGTATGGCCTGCTCCGCAGCCCTGTGACCTCGCCTTACCACTCTGAGTTGATCCACCCAGATGTCTCTAGAAATAGGGTGATTGGATACCATGACCATGACCTCCACCTCAACCAGAACAGCTAGAAGAACTCTAGTTCCCAGATTGGTGATATATTGGTGTTTCATCTCTTGAACGGGGAGTCATAGAAGAACCCATGTGACCAGCTAGTAGTGAAAATATTTGACATAAGCACTCAAGATGACCCATCTTGCCACAATATCATCATCCAATGGATCTCTCGGGCATTGTGACCTCTTATGCCCGCTCTTCCCACACTCGTAGCAAAGCATATGGGTTTTAGAAGATGTGTCTCGCTTCTTTGGATCACTGCATAAATACTGCTTACGAAACATCCTACTGTTAGTTGGAGCGATTCTAACTCCAGATGACGAGCTTCCCTAGCTCACAACTCTAAAATCCCTCAGATTGCGCTCAGTGATCAGTGTGTAGTTGATGATAGAAGTGATAGAGGACAACCAGAAGATGTTCACCTATGATCGTATGTCATGCCTCAGAACATCCTCAAACATCATTGTTAGGAATAACTGATCACCGCCTAAAATTGGAGTGAAACTCTATAGCTTGGTAAAATATGAGGAATGCTCCTTAACCTAAAGAGTGCCATGCTCTAGACACATAAACTCTACATCTCGATTAGCCGTCAAGGTCTCTGGATAGAAGTAGTCATAAAAGATATGATGGAACTCCTCCCATGTCATAAATTATTGAAGTCCATTTTGTGATATCCCATCCTACCACCTCTTGGCAGTGTCCTAAATCATATATGTATTGATCTTGACCCACCTATCTGGAGGCATCTCCATATGCTAAAAGATCATCAGCATGTCTTCTATCCATGACTCTACAGCTTGGGGCCCTTTATCCCGTGAGGAAGTGGGAGGATGCTGCTATTGAAAGACATGTATCATCTCTTCCATCAATGGTACAAGGATTGGTGCTCCCTGAATGGTCTATATTATCCTTATAATGACTTCCATGAACTGTGCATCAGCACCTGCGTCTGGTATGACGGCTGGTACCCAGACTGGCACAACGGGAGGATCTATAGGTAGTCCCTTATCGGCAATATCCGTTTTCCGATCAATACACTGAAACTAGCATACAACCGGAGGATGTCTCAGCTGTATGACTCTACAAGGTTAAACACACACCTTATATCATTATTATCAAGGACTAAAATCTTCAAGCGTATTAAGGGAACAAGAGGAAGAAATCATTCAGATTTTACAAAACAATATTACATGATGTGTATAACTTCTACACTACATGTTCCTTTAATCCATTCACATTGGTGTGTACTTATATGAGAACTGGTCGTGTAACAGCCCAAACACACGGCATGTTTCCCTTACACATGATGTGTACTTGAATTATCTTCCCCTACCCACGTCCTTTTATATGGTTAAGCCACAAAGTTCTCCTTAGAATATGATTACAGGGTGTGTTAGTTCTAAACAAGTCATGTGCAAGACAAGCCTCACCAACCCGTGTTGTTCATGACACGACCAGATACTCGGCTAACACTACACGGCATGTTCTATATGGTCACATTGTGTACTTGGAAAGATAACACCAAATTGTGTTGTTAGTTACATGGCTAGATTCAAATATTTGACTACATGACATGTTCATAACTGACACGACGTGCATCACCTATGGTTTCTTCATCTGTGTTGTTAGTCACAAATGTGGACAAAGTGTCAACCCTACACAACCTCTACAACCGGTACACGATGTGTTCCCTCAAGAATTTCCCTATCCCTTGTCTCTTTCCACATAGCCTATGAAACGAATAGAGACTACAACGAATGTATATAAGGTACACAACATGTACATTAGAAAAAAAGTTTCTTTTCAATCAAATGAACCCATGGTGTGTAGTCAAAGAAACAGAGCAAGTATTATAGGTTTTTCTAAAAAGTAAGCCTTAAAAAAATATAGCCCATAAAAACACTAAAACAAACACCAAAGTGACAAATTTTGATCCTTGCAGGCCCATACTCTCGCAAATCAAATATTGGAATCTTATACGTGTTATAAAAATTAAAAAAGGGCAATGATCCACCAAATTCCGGTCCTTGAGGGTCCATAACAACTCAAAAACCAATGTTTGGAATTCATTCAAAGAAAACATCCCACAAAAAATACCTTATCAAACAATAGGTAGTTTCTTATCACTGTATATGTCACAACAGCATGCATAACTAGCACAACACCTATCACAACAATATGCAATCATTATTACACCCTATTTGGAATGGCATGTATGCATTACATGTGATTTCAATCAAGTGCATATATGATTCATGATAAGGCATTCCCTCATATCATAGGGTTTCAATAGAAATAGAATCTCAATAATATCAACAATAACAGCAAAAAACATGCGAATCACTCATGTTGAAATTAAATCAATTGTAATAACTGCAAAACCAGAAAAATTGTACTTAAATGAGGTAGATTGGCTTTTTCCTATACACAGGTTACCTACTCCTTGGTACAACTTATTAATGAGTACTTATTCCATCCTATCCCTGATTATAGGATCCAAAAATTATAACAATGTAAGGAACCCCCTTTGATACCACTTTGTAACATCCTAGTTTCAGATGCCACCTAGAGGTGCCCTATACCCGGTTGGTCACATGGCCTCAAGGTCATCTCCCCTATGTTCCTGAAGAAGATGACTAGAAGTGAGGGCCTTAGGTGTGATAATGGGTAATATATTCCCTTATTGGAAGAGTAACATAGTAGAATGAAACAATAGCAAAAGTGGATGCATGAAAAATCTTTAAAAAAGTAAATAGTAGATGATTGGAAAATAATAAACTAGAGCACAATCATATATTTTAATGATGCATGATACACACAATCTATAGTTTCAAATCATTCAAATACAACATATCAATTAAGAAAAAAACACAGGTAACCCTCTAAAAAGTACTCACAGCCTAACCCCTCTGGTCCAAACCTAGTAGTAAGAAATCAAGCAACATTACAGGTAACCTTCTGAAAAATACTCACAGCCTATACCCTATGGTCCTACCTAGCAACACCAATAACCCTCTGGGTAGTACACTTAGTCTAACCCATCTGGTTCATCTTAACCATAGAATCTCTAAGGAAGCACTCACTATTAATTCACCCAATAGTATCTAATCGGTACAAATGGAAATCTGGGGAGAACTCAACATCACATTCCCATGTGGCCTGTATCATGGAACTACAAACACTCTCGGGAAGCACTCAAATTCAATCCCCCCTGTGGTCTCACATCATAAGTTATAAAGAATCTCTGGAGAATCCCTTAAATCCATCGTCCCTATGGCCTATACACAAGGATCCGACAACCCACTGTATGTCAATAAAGTACCGAAAAGCGTATCGGGCCATCTAAACATCAAAAAATACTTGGCTAGAAGTCTACAATATAACAACATATCAGAAAAATGACATCATCCTAAAACTAGTCATGGGAATGTAAGCAACATCTTAAGATGAAAAATAGACCCTACAGTAAAAATAGGAAATCATTCATGTGAAAGAACATCTAAAGCATAGAAATTAACCCTATTCACATTAAAATAGCATCAACTCAAGCATACAAGCATAGCAGAGAAAAAATAGTGAAAAAACAGTAAACGTGCAATAACTCATTCATGGGTATAGGGTATTTTTCAATTAAAACTAAAAGGCTTTTTATGGAATGTTACAAACCACCTACCTCAGCATTGGGAGATCTATTAACTCTGGCGTCAAGATTGGGATCATCTTAAAATGTATTAGATCTACCAAAACGTCTAAAACATTAAACCCCTAATATCTCACGAGATAAGAGAACTCATCGGTGTGATTGCAATGCAACCAACTATTTTTGATTTGGAGGACGGATGCTCGCTCAGGGGCTTGTCGGAGATCTATGGCCGTACGCCGCTCCTGGATGCGACGAAAAAAGAAGGGTGGTGTTCTGTTGATTAGACGTGACCCTGATGCATTTAATGAAATAAATACACAGAGTGTACTTTTTTAAGTACATGGCGTGTAATCACCTTTTCCATACACTACTTTAGGAGGCCTCCATGTCACCCCAACATTGATGTGTGCATGGCTGCAACATAGCCAGAACACAGTTACCTATTGTAATAGAGTACACGGTGTGTACTCAGAAAGTACGCAGCATTTACATAATAAATATCTAGAAATTCAATTTTTTCTGAGAAATAACTAGAAAAGGAAAACATACCTGAAAAATAATATCCAGGTTTTTACATCCCATATTTATACTCAAGTGAGCATACAATATAACTATGAAATGAATTCTCCCAAAAAAACAAAATAAAACATTATAACTCATCAAAATGGAAAAATCAAACATAATAAAATTAAAGAAAATAAAATATATATTTAATATATTATTAATTATATATTTAATGGATATAATTTTCTTTACCATGGAGAATAACTAAATGTGAAAATTTCATTCATACATAAGGTAACGTATTCTCATTTCACATTTATTTATATAAGATATTCCTTATTTTATAATTATTTATTCTATTTGGTGTAAGTATACATACCATTTATATATCATGTAATAAATATCTTGATCATAGTGGTATTCAATTCTTTATTTTTGTATTATAAATTTTATGGGGAATACAGTCAAATGATTACAAAGTTATAATGTATTTTATAACCCAATTACCATTCTTCTGGTTAAAAATACACTCCATTGATTATGTATTTCTATTACTATAGGATAAATGAATTTTTATTATTTTATGTAGTATTTCAACTTGTTTTATGTTGATTTCCATCAGATACACTTAACATATTTATTTGGTTACTGGCCACACTTTTTTTAAATACACTATTAAATGTTTCTTTTACTTAATTTAAGAAGTCATTTTTTATAAAACTTTTATGGAATGAGAGGTTTTTACTAATTTCATGACACCATAATTTCTTAAGAAATAATTTACATGTTTATATGTATATGTTTTTTAAAAAATATAATTACACCTCTTTTTATATTAAAAAATCAATGTGAAGTGGTATTTTTCAAAAATTTATTGATGGTTTTATTATAAAATTTTCATCTATGTCAACTCTCATTGTTTTATATTTTTCTTATTTTAGGTTGATCTCTTATGATACAACATAAAATTTTTAATTGAGTTTTTATGATTAGTTTGACTATGGATGTGCTCTTTTGATACCATTCGTCATATAATTTTGGATGGTTTAATATTTTGCTTATTGTTTGGGGAAACTTGTTAACATTTCATATGATAGTTTCAATATGAATGTATATGTGGATTTTGCTTCACCCCTTTCTTATGAGGAACCCATTGGACTTAGTAAGTGATGTGAGCAGACCTCTATAACATTTGGATGCAACAATACTTCTCTTATGACAAACTACTTTGTGTATTGGCTGATGTGTGACCCAAGAATGTATGTTGTCTTGTATGAATCCTTTATGATATGTTTATGCGATCCCACAACATTCAATCCATCATTATGAGATAATTTATTTATAATACTTGTGATTATTCAACTATTAGGATATCTATGGTTCTTTCTTAATCTCATGTAATAAATATTTGGAATTTTTTATTAGTTTTTATTCTTTCTATATTGTGCTCTAGATTATGTTTTAATTGAAAGTTTTTTGTTATTGAACTTACCTTTATGTTTATTTTTTTGATAGATTACACAGTATTCATACCCTTACTGAGCATTTTATCTCACCTTTTCATATAATTTGTTTTCCCCCATGATGCCAAAAAATATATTATGATTGACATGAAGGGATACTCTAGTAGAATAGTGCCATTTACTATAGAGTTATTATGCTTCATTTATTTTCATGTTACAAGGAAATAATTATTTTCTTATCTAGTTTTACAAATCTTTTGAAGTATTTGGTATTTTAGGATTAAATCAATTATACATAATAAAAATGTAATATTGTAGGTAACCGACTCTGGTCCACATGGCCGAAGTCATTATACATGGTATTAGAGAATGTTCAGTTGAAAATTTGGAAAAAGCATTTATGAAATCATAGATTAGGGAAATATTAATATATACATGACATTGAAAATATTCCCAAGGTAACTAAGATTATTATTTTGAGATTAGTTCTACATATTTTTTAAGTGTTTCACTACATTTAAAATATCATAATCTAATCTAGTATATTCCATTGTTAAAAAATGGAGCCTAATGTAAGGAATTGAAATCATATCAACAATAATATTCTATAAAGGATTCCCCATCCAATGTATGATAATGATGCTGGATCTAGACATGCATCATGATTTGAAAATTATATAGTAATATTGGGATAAATGATGCCTGTTATATATAATAACCATACTCACATGGATCACCTGTATCCACAACACAGTGAAAAAATGTTATATTAATTCATGATACAACAACCTCTATAATTTAATGGGTTGAATACCCCATTTATAGTTAAGTAATGGATGAATTCCATGTAGTAGATATTTCTCACTTTGGGAAGCAACAAATGGAGGATGGTTATCATGGATGATTATCTTCTACCGGGATATATAGATCAATGGTAATCATTAATTCAAAAAAAGTATAATAGTGAAATTGAAAATATTTAATGGAATGATTTTAAGGAAATTTTGTTGGGAAAATATTTTCCTCGCAAATAACTTGTTTATTTGGAGGGAAATTTCTTGATATGAAGACAAAAATCATAAGAAAATGTTTCTATGTATGAAACCAACCTCAAAATTTTAGCAATACATGAATTAGACTACATCATAAATCCAAGAAGAAAGATGGTATATTTTATTGATGGCCTAAAACAAATTTTATTAAGGTCAGAGTCTCCCAAAAATTATAATCATACAAGGATATATTATGATATTCCATAAATATGGAGGAAACATTTACAAGTCCATATAGAATTTAAGGGATGAAATATAAACATATGGAAACTAAGTAATCTGGAAAAGGAAATAAAGGAAAAGTTAGAAAGAGACGAATAAAATTTAAAACATGAAATTAATGTGGAATGAAAAATAATCGAACAAGCATAATGGGAATGAGAGCCAGTTACATGTGTAGTGAAAAAGGCCTTTGGGCCTTTGATTGGAAGGGAAATAAAGAAGTCTCAAATTATAAATACTCTATAAATAAGTAGATAAGAAACTATGAAAATTATTTCCCAATACAATAAAGAATCATTCCTTACAGGAGGTCAAGCGAACAAGGGATTATTTATGGGGTCACAACATCTTAGGATGGAGATTCTAATGATGCGGTGAAATATACAGTAATCATCTCCTAAACATTAACTAAACCATTATTCGACTCTTAATGATCACATTCCATTATGTCATACCATTTATTATAAAATTTTGATATTTCAATTTCATCATATTAATTGTATTATCAATCAGAAATCATAATGTTAACACTTATTTCCAAAAAGTTGTGTTAATGTGATCCTACAATGAACATTAATGTGCTTGAATATATTATTTTATTATCATACCTATGGTTTAATTTTATATAATCATTAGTATGGACTAGAATATAAAATATAATGAAAAAAATTATTTCTATGTGATGGAAAATATTATTCCTGATGGAGATATGAATTTATATTATTTATAGGGTTGTGTTAATTATCTAAATCGTATTAAGATCCACATGTAGTACTATTCTAAATGATTATCATGATGAATAGTTGCCGATAAAACCTACTCAAGTAAAATGTGATCTTTAAATTAAGGATGTACATATTGTATAGGAAGAAATTTATTTAATTTCAAAATAATTACCTAGACATCATAAAAAGTGGTAAGAATATTTTTAAATAATTTAATCCCATATGAAATACCAATATCAAAACTCACAATAATATTACCATAGTAGTGTTAATAGACTTAAATAAAAATATATATGAACTGAGTGGGAAGGGATTTATATTCTATAGTGTATCACCTTGGAGAGCACATATTCTTTTCATTATGAATAAAAATATATTTATGAGGCTATGGATTGACTATAGGGAGACCAATTCTATTAAAATATAGAAAAAGTATCATCTACTTCTCATTAATGAGTTTTTTTGAAAAACTAAATGGATATCAGTATTTTGAAAATATTTTTCTTGATTTCAAATGTCATTTAATCTTTGTAAATAATATAAATATTCCAAATACAAAGTTTCAAACAAGGTACGAAAAATATGAGATTACTATAATGCCCTATATACAGACTAACTTACATTTTATTTTTGTGGATATAATTAATATATTCTTCATAGATTATAATTATAAATTTTTTTTCTATTTATTGGAGATATCATATGTAATCAAAATTATATGAGGGATTTGAGAACAAATTTTTTATTATTTTTTATATTTCTAGAAGAAAATAATTATATTGGTTGTTTATAAAGTGTGAATTCTAGAATCTAAATGTTTATTTTCTTGTATATATCGTCTCTAAGGATAGAATATCAGTTGATCATATGAAGAAAAATATTGTTAAAGAGTGGCCTATGACAACAAATAGAATTGAGTAATGTAGTTTCAATGGTTTAGAATATTACTAAAGTCATTTACTAAAAAATTTAACCTTATTAAAAAAACATGTTAAACAATATTACTCAAAATTATTTTGTTCATTTTGAAAAGGGTATGTGAAAAAGGCTTTGAATAATTGAATATGAGATTATTGAATTATCTGATATTGACTCCACCATCAAGAAATGGTGGATTTGGGATTTATAGTGATGAATAAAAGAACGGAATTTATTATTTCCTAATGCATATTGGTTGACTTATTGACTATTCATTAATGTAGTAAAAAGATGATGAACAAAACTATCCATCTCATGATCTTGAATTAGCAGATATAATATTTATCTATGAAGATATGTGGACACTTTTTCAACGATGAAATATGTGAGATATATATAGTTCATAATAGTTTGAAAAATATATTCTCATAGAAAAAACTCAATAAGACATATAGTCAATGACTTAAGCTACTAATAGTATTTTATTTAAAAAAACTACCTCCCAATAAAGGAAAATAAGGTTTGATATGTATTAATAAGGAATTATTGTGTTTTTATGAACAAAATGGAAATTATATTGTAATGAGAAACAACATTTATTTTATAATGGTTTCCAAGAAATCATTGTTTAAAGTATTAAGAAGTACTCAGTTTGATGACAATAATTTTCAAAAGAAAATTAATGCATTGAATGTTGGGAAATTAGTAGGTTTAAAATATGTTCATCAAATTTTGAAATTTTTTATAAGGCTTTGTGTTCTATTTATTCCCAAGTTAAAATGAAATTATTAGATGATACTCATTGATCGAATTTTCCTATACACATGGGTAATACTAATATGTATAGATATTTGTAGGAATGATTTTTGGGATAACATGTAGTTGGAAATTGTTGATTTCATATCAATATTTTCACTTTCTAAATAGGTGAAGTTTAAAAGAAATCATCCCAGAGGATTTTTTTTAACCACCACCTATTCCAAAATAGAAATTGAATGACAATACAATGGATTTTTTTACTAGATTACGAAAGTATCCAAAAAATAATGACACAATATGGATAATTGTTGATTGTCTTAGAAAATATGAACAGTTAAACACAATAAGGGAGGTTTTCCACATGAGTTCCACTAATTAATGTATGTTAATGACCTTTCAAGACATCATGGTGAAGCTCTATTGATTGAGTCTGATCCATATCCATGTTTTACATCATAATTCATGAAGATTGTTTTTAAGTATTGTGATACAAAGATTCATTTGAGGACTATTTATTGTAATCAAATTAATGAGTAGTATTAATGGAATATTCAAATAATAGAAAACATAATGATATCATGCTCCCATTATTTTCAATATATGTGGGATCCATATTTTATATGAATAATATTTATATAATAATATTTTCCATTAATGTATTAAAAAGGTATAATATTAAGACACATATGGAAAGAGATGTCATACTCCAACTTGTTGGGATGTAGATTGTGAAATGAAGAATTTTAGACAATAAATTTTAGAGTAATCAATAGAAATTGTAACAAGTATGCATACCACTGAAAAATTAGTTAAAAGTAGGAAAACGTTTTATTTTGAAATCTAGATAAGGGATTTTGAGTTTCAAGGGGGAGATCTAGTCTTTTTTAAGGTATCTCTATTGAAGAGTGTCATAAGGTTCAGTAATAAAGGAAACCTAAAACCTAGGTATATAAAATCATTTGAAATTATAGATAGAATTGGAGTAGAAGATTATCATTCAGAAATTCCACCTATTCTTTCTAATGTACATGATGTATTCCATATATATTTGTTAAGGATGCACGTACAGACCCAACACATGTAATCACATATGAATAAATATAATTGAACCTAATTTATCTTACTCTAAATATAATATCTAGGTTATGGAAACTAGAGAACATGTGTTGCCAATCAGACGATTCAACTGGTAATGTTACTTTGGAAAATTCATAAATTTAAAGTGGGGATAAGGGAACTAGAGGGAATAATCATAAATAACTACCTAAATATTATTATGATGTGACATTCTTAAAATTCTAATGATGAAATTTTTTATGGAGGGTGGAATGTAACACCCCCTAATTTTATGGTATGTTTTATATAAAAGATACATCTTTAATATCTTATGTATCCTAAAACATTATGTTTAAATTCATGATTCAATATTATGTATTAAAAAGACTCTTGTAATAGTAAGATGAATGTTAGTAATTTTAATCTATCACATAAAATAATTACCTTTCCTAGGAATGTATAAATAAAATATAGGTATCTCATTAATGAAAATATGATATATTTTTATCATGGAAAATGTAAATAAATATTTAAAAATTAATTACTTAAGTGTATGTATTACTATGAAATGTAAATTTTTATTAAAATTTTTATAATTAATAAAATTATTTGAATGAAAAATTATTTTAATAAAATAGATTCATAAATATATATTTTGTTTCATTATAATTAATATATAATTTTATGATAAGTAAATATTTTTTTCAATGTGTCATAAATGTGGATCTAATATTAAAATCGGCATTTATTTCAAGTAATGAAGAATTTTTTTAAATATTAAATTTCTCATATTTAAATAATTATTTTCATAAATGGATTTAATTTATGAAATATACACATTAAAAAATTATTTAGTTTTTTCTTGATTTTTATAAAACAGTTTATTTTTGTATTATTAGTGAAATACTATAATTTATGGTATTTTACATTATAAGTAAATAAATTATTATATAATATAAACTATATTTATGGTTTATAACACCATATTTTGAACCCTAATGATATTTTTTTCTAAATTTATTCAAAATAATAAATACTACTGATATTCATGATCCAAAATATTAAGCATATAAATAAAATAATCCACCCCCCACTCCTCCACTATAAATACCACTCCTTCTCCACAGACCATATAAGAAATGATTACTATATAGATTATATCAAAATAACTACCCAAGACATTTACTCTCATCCAATACCTTCTATTATTTCCAAAAGTCAAAATCCATGTTTCTTAAAGTGGTTCACAGGGAGATGATATCCAAGAGGTAAATTCTTCTTTCTCTTTTAATTTCATTCCATTCCATATCTTATCTTAACCTTCAACATACAAAGATTAATGGTCACTCCATTATCATAAATATAATTAAATTATATTTTTATAATTTAATATTCATCAAAAAATCTATTCTCTTCTACTTTAATTGAATTTTTGTAACATTTTCTGTGATGAGTCGATTTACCGCATTCTAAGATAAAGAGCTTTTATTTTCAGTTACCACATTCAAGGCTAATAATAAATCAATTATTATGGTTAAATATTAATTTAATATACATTTAGTTAGTTATATAATGTTCAGGAGAAAATAAATATACACAATATTAAATAAAATTACACAAGTTCAAGATAGTCTTAAAAACCACCCCAATAAATTACAAAATTTTCATTAACAATTTATCTAATGAATCATACTCATACTATATAAAAAATTATTTATTAGATAATAAGAAAATATTTTGGTTCATTAATATTAAATAATTTCACTTATTGAGTGGTTATTCCAATTTATCTTTAACTCTATTATTTATACACAATGAAGAAACCAAAAAACCATGAAACAAATGCTCTCAGAACAATAAAATTAAACATTATAAATCAAATAAATGGCCATAAATGAGCATATTTAAATTATAATTAATAAAATATATGTCTATGTGGTTAATATTTATTAATTAAATGAATATAATATAATTATTTAGGACATTAATTACATGTGAAAAATGATTTCGAACATTTTGTAAGGATTTTTCATCTCACTTTTATTACTGTGAGATATGCCTTATTCAGCACATATTTCTTTTGTGTGGTTTATGTATTTCTAAAATTGATAAATCATAGCATGAATCTGTATTTCTTCATTGTATTCAATATTTTATTATATTATATTTATTTTTTGGGGGAATATGATTTGACTAATTATAAATTTGTAAGGGAATTATTAATAGAGTTTCCATTCATGGGGATAAACATCTACTCCATTGATCATGTCATGGTATGATTAGATGTGAAATGACATTTTTATATATGTTGATGTATTTAATATTTTATATATATATTTATATATGACCAAAATAATCATTTATTTTGGTTAACACTCACATTATTTTTTAACAATACCCTTTTAAAGAATTATTTTTTAATAAATTAAGTGAATATTTTTTTAACATATACAAAATTATTAAATTTTCCCTCTTTAAAGATGCCTTAGTTTCTTGGGGATTACTTTAAATGTTTTTAAGGTTAATTTGAATGAAATTTTGGTGTTATAATTCTCTATATTTTTATATAAATGATTTAAATATAATGTGGTATTGTTATCAAGAATTTATTGATAATTTTGTTTGTGTATTTCATCTATATCAACACCCTTTATTATAGATTTTTCATAATTGAGGATGATATATTATGATAACATCAAGGATACTTTATTAAATTGTTTTTGACAATATTGATATTGCATGTGATATATTGATACAATTCATCACATTATGCTCAATTGTTTATGAATATGTTTATTATTTGGGGATAATTCATAGCACTGCATATAATAGTTGAAATATTAATATATATATATATATTGATTTTGTTCCAGCAATTTGATATTATGAATGAATTTTAAATAGATTGTGAATGGTGGGGCCTTATATAGATCTTTCATGCATCAGTAGGTCTAATGAGACAAAGTGGTTTGGGTATTAGTAGATATCTTACAAAATTATGTATATTTTCTTGGCCAATGACATCAAAGTATGTTTAGATATACCTCATTAAGCATTGATTCATTATGAGATTAGTTTTTTATAATCCTTATCATTACTAAAAAAGTATTATATATATGGTTAATGTTCATTCTCATGTGATTTTTATATGGAATTATATTATCTGCTATTATTACATATATATTATCCTCATGATTGTGTGTTAATAGAATGTGTTTTTAGTTATTCACATTTACTTTTTGTTTTATGTTACCTATATTAAATTCTTCTATATTATTACCCTAAATATCTAAATGATCTCACCGATTATATATATTTTATCTTTTCCCATGGATGCCAAGAATTATTTTATGATTGACATGCATGATAATGTAAGATAATATGTGTGTTACTAATTGAATAAATTGGTTTAATTTCATTTTTTGGTTTAATATAATATGTGTGAATTTATCATAATTTTTAAATCTACTAGACTATTTGGTCTTTTGTGAAGCATTCATTTTTTACATAGAAATAATATGTTAAAGTAAATATCTTGCTCCAAAATACTAGTGTTGGGGTCTTTATTGAGGGAAAAAATATTTATTTAATAATTAATTAATGACAAGTCACTCAGGATACAACCTACATATAAAACATATCCTTGAACTATTATCTATATGGTTTATGAAATTCAAAAAATTATGAGAGTTTTAGCACTAATTAGTAATAATATAAAAGTTTATAGACAAAAGAACCCCCTCATATATATATGAATATCTGATGACAAAAAACTTGTGTAATTTATAATGGTGCGTATGTTCTCATAATATCCCATCTTCGATATTACCAATTGAAAAATAATTAGATGAACCATCATTTTATTATGATTAATCTCAGCTAAACACCTATATACTATGTGTCCCATTATATTATGTTATCTAACTATTAAAAATAATTTAAGAATATTGTCATAGCACATCAAGGATTTCATCATATAGGAGAACTACTATAAACTTATCTCTATGATATATACTATAGGATATTATTACATTTTTATCATGCAAAACAACTAAAAATACATGATACATAGTATTAGTAATATATTACCCATTGAATATACTTGTAATTAATGTACCAATATCTCGTCCTAGGAAACCAAATATAACCTAAATTTCCTTGTTTCTAGTGATCTGGTCCTCAATAGAGTCCAATGATCTTGTAGAAATAATCATAGAAAAAAATAAAATCCTATTGAATACATTATTTGAATTTATGTATGATTGAAACAAGATCATTGTTAGTGGAAATTTCTGAAATTATCTGAGGATGAGCCACTCGAGATCATCCATACATGATTAAAGAATATCCATACATGAAAATCATTGAATTCCAATTACTATTGTTGAGATCTGATGATTCCTTTAACATCGTATCAATCACCTCAATCTTATGTCTTTGATTTGGGATGGAATTTTTAGATCATTCTCTTAGATAGAAACTTTCACTCACTAGAATATAGGATGAGAGAGGCTATCTCAATACAATGGAATCAATGGTCTCTATAAACTAATATCCTCCTGACATATATAGTTGAAGTCTATAATAACAATATAGGGTTTTCCCGACTGTATATTTATCATTCACTAAATAATATATAAATAATTAGTTTGAATGAACTAACAATTTCATAAAATTTATTTATATTTTATCACATACTTATAATATATATTGAATATATTTAATGATCAATCCATGTTATTAACTTTACTAATAATACCAACTAATATTAAATAAACATTTATTATTAAAATAATATTCATTATTATAATCATATTCCATGAAAACACTTCATACATTTTTACATTTTTGAAAAATAAATTCTACCCAATAATTTTATATTTGAATAATAATGAATTTTTTTAATAGGTGACCATTAATTATTAGAAAACACTCACACCCCATGTTGGGGAACATAATGTCGTATATAACTATTTATAGGAAAATGGAAAAATCTTGAATTTTGTATTATTTGTGACCTTCTAGGACACTTTCTCGATCATAGTTAATAATATTCAATAACCAATAGAGTATTTTAGAAACCAATTAAGGCCCGTATAGATATATGGAAAATTCATTGCTAGGGAAACCATTATAAAAACACACATTGTGTAATATAATCCTCTCGTCATGAAACATCTCATAATACAAGATGTAGACTGGTTTTATCATCCTTTCCTTCATTATTATTTCTTGATCTTACTAGATAGACTTAACATCTTATACTATTACCATATATATAGTGAAGATACTATGATATTAATCATCTAGGCCCGAGATATCTCTTACACAACTAGGATGAGTTGAATTCTATCATGACAACTTTACTAATTTCAAACCACTAATGAAGCAACCTACACAAGCTACCTCACCATGAATTCAATTTCAAGGTTTTTTCCAAGCATCAAAGTATGAGACCAAATGAAACACATTGAAAATGATATCAATTTAGTATGCGATTATATATATTTATATACAAGAACAAATAATGACACCTAAACAATGTTTTGTTCCATTATGATGGTCTATTTTCATGGTCTCATCTAGTCGAGATCACCATATCTGGACATCATAAGAAGAAGAGTCAATTCTTTTGATCTAATAACAACTAATAGTCACAAATCAACTATATACTATCAGTATGTTGTATACAGACGATATGAAATTACTTTATTATTACTATCATGTTATATATGTGTTATCACTATAGCCTATGAACTACTATAACTGTATTGTATGATAAGTTATCTAAGGACATTTCCAAAAATATTGTGGATTAATAAGTATCAAAAATATTATTGTAAGATAAAAACATGCTTATTTAATAATATATACATGTAATGGTAATAAAACTTCATACACAATTTGGCTTTAGGGAATTTAATTTCTTCACTCCAACAATCCCTAGATCCAAATTATATGATTTCTCAACCCACTATGTCTCACATGAGTATCATGCATCTGCTGAGATATGACTTTAGTAAGGGTTCTATGGTATTATCCTCTCAATGTACTATGTTATCTATAAATTCACCTCATTGAGTAAAATATCTCAAGAGATGAAACTTTTCATGTATATATATATTTTTACTTTGGTGTGACCTAGGATCCTTGATAGGGACAACTACAATAATATTATCACCATAAATTATTATTGGTTATTCACAGATAGGAAAACCACCAATGGTTGAGACAAAATTTAGAATCTATACGACCATTGTAGCTACATCATAAGCCTCTATTTATATATATTATGTCATATACTTGGTGACCACATGTTTCTTTGAGATTCTCCATCGAAATTCAATCCCATTCTTGAAAATACATATCCTAACTGTGTTTTCATATCAACATGATATGTATGGAAACTAGAATTAGTGTATCCTCACACTACCTCAACTCCTCCACAAACATGGAACACATCAGTTATACATTTATGTTCTTTAGGATAGTATTTAAAGCTACCCAATGTAGCTCTCCTAATTTATCTATAATATTCAAACAATTCATAATTAAAATGAAACATAAAATGTAGTATATAACATGTATTATATTGTATATCCCATTTACAAGGAATATGATATTGTACTCAACCATTAAATATCCTCTGGTATTTTTTAACACATTTTCATGGAGAATTTGATATCCCGTTACATTGGAAAAACTCCTCTCTCATCTTGTTCAATAATGTACCTTTTATGTACCTTGTCAATATATATACTTTGACTTATCCCATGAATCCTATAAGATATATTTTGATAGATAATAATCTATATAATGTAGGATTGTTGGTTTGCAGAAGTTTACCTTGGATCCCTATTCAATTTAATTATAATGTACATAAGAATTCAACATAGTGGCACACCCTATGGCTGATCTTAAGGGTACCACATACCCACAATTAATTTTTTATTTTCATTTTTATAAACTATATTACATAAAACTAAATTATATACAATATAAATGGGTGGAGGGGTTTGATTATAGAATGAAAGAAATAAAATATTTATATTAATAAAAATAAAAAATATATATGAAGAAAACAAATAAAAGACACAATGAAGATAGAATAAGGATAGTATATCTATCAATGGATTGTAGTGATGTAATCAGTATTGAATACAAAGGAGTATCAATATTTTATTCATTGTAGATTTGAATAATTTTAACGCTACATGAAATCATTCAAGTAGTATCACCCATTAAAATTACATATTCATGTAGGTGTAATCTCTTCCACATTATTTCCCTATCCAAACTCCACAGTTTGTATAACATAGATATCAATGAGATAGATAATGGGTGAAAATGAGGAAAAATATAGTAACAGAAAAATTGGAGAGACCTCACACACCAACAAATTTAAAAACTACTAAGTTATTAAAATAAAACATGATAAAACATTAAATAACAATTAATTCAATCACCATCACTTCCCCTTGATAAATAGAGATGTTTAACTCTCCAAAAACATGGTGATAAATAAGATAAATTAAATAAACTCAATAAAATTAAAACAAAATAAATGGTCAAGAATCATAAGAGAGGTAATATAATATATATTGAAAATATTAATAACAAATATTGAAAAAAACCACCTTTCCCATCTTGAAATGTATATCCCTTATAATGGAATATAAGACATTTAATTATATTGAACAAATGAATAATGATCTGTTAAATATTTTTCTTCTAAAGGATTCATGTATATAACCCATTATAAAGGATAATTGGGAAATTTTGTCTTAAACGTATGGTACTTTATATCATTATCATTCATACTCTAAATTTTAAATTTATCGAACACCATATGAATTATTTATATCCTATTTACTATGAAAAAATAATCTATCCATATAGAATATTAAAATTACCTATATCTGGATTCCCAAGAATTTGTGTCATTTAAATATGTTAAATCATGTATGAAATACTTTATGAATGTTTTCCATTAATATATTACATATAAATATATTGAATTTAATATCCATTGGACATATATTTGAATATATATGGTCCAATCATTAAATGTGTCTATATATATGCATATATTTTTCGTAGTGAGCTGGTTATAGGCCTCCAAAAGATGGTTTGAGCATTGGGTTCATAAAAGTTTAATTATTCCCATGAAGTATGTGATACTAAAAAAGGAATTAAAAATTTTCAAAATATTTTATAAAATTTTAGGGCCAAAATAAATAAATAAAATAAAAAACTAAAAATCCAAAATTAGGCCCTTTTTTCGAATTATTCTTAATATACCACTAAAGCCTTATATTGTAACAATTTACCATAAAATAAAACTATAGGGGGATTTAAATGATTGATGTTAAATATAAAATTTGTAAATATTTTAGATTTATCACCCCAAAACACATAAAAATTTCACTATTGGGTAATCATAATAAATCCAAATCAAAATTAACAAAACATTCAACAATGATAAAAAATATCGTATATTTTTTAAAAACAAATTATTTCATCTATAATATATGAAAAACATTTACATATCATTTTAATTATTCAGAATTAAATATTTTCAACCTCAAAAATACATTTGTGGCTCAATCACTACCTACATCACATTTTTATTTTATATCAATATTCACTCAAGAGAAATTGAATTTGGTGTTATGATAAGGATTGGAAAATAAATTATTTACTCGATTCTTGTGGAAATTAAATTCTCTATACTTTTTTAGATATTGAAATGAATTTAATCTTGAATAATTCAATTTTAAATTTTTGTGGATTAGGGTTGGTGTATAAAATGATTAAAAAACATACAACTGAGAAGGGGAGGTTGGCCCCCCAAGTATAATGGATAAATAATCTAGAGAAAAGACAAGATGAACCACAATCAAATACCATTGAAAATATATAAAAACCCATTTATTATTACATTGTACATAAGAAATTTAGTGAATTTAATGAATAATATCATCCAAATTATGCATCTTTTTCCTTCTTAATGAAATAGAAAGATGCTTTATTATTTTATTCATTAATTCTTTTTTTTTCTTGGAGTATAAGAGAGGAATTAAACATATTAAATGAATGAAAATTCGTGAAAATTATTTTATATAGGTACATGAGCCCTTAACTAATTTAAAATGAGTAAATTCAAACCCATCTCAATTTTTTTCCCTTTTTTATATTTTTTATTTTAAAGGATAACATGATGAAACAAATAATGTAGAATGAAATGATTAATCATAAAAATTTACCTGATTATAAACATCCCAAAATATTTAACCATATTAGACTACAAATATAAATGAATTTGAAACCATATAATGCAAATAAATGGCCCTTACCCCACACTAATACTTGAATTATCTATAAAAGAAATATTATGATTTTGGTTATATAGGTATAAATTAGGTTGTATTGTGTCTTAATATTATTACTAAATTCATGGAATATAATTTCTAATAAAGGATAAATGTAATATAAGGTCTTAAGTGTATATATTTTCATCCAAATAAGTTTATCAATCATGTTAAATAAATTCGATGCATTTCAATGATTTGAAATAGAAAAATCACAAGTTCTAGATATCACACAAAATAAATGTTCCTCTCAAGAAATTCTTGGTATTAGGGAAAATATGTCATATTTTTTTAGAATACATCATAGGACAAGATTCATATTTTGATTCATTGTTTCATGGCAATATATTTCAGAAAAAAATATGCAAACTCATAAAAATAATTTCCAAAATAATTCAAGGATAAAAATTTATCACATCAACATTCATTTACAATCAATTATTTCATAAAACATTTAATATTTCGATAAATAAATTTATATGTGAAATTAATAAGAATATTTTTAAATATAAATTATAATTAACATATTAAAAAAAGAACACAATAGAAAATATATAGGTTGATGATCCTTTAATACATAGATATCACTACTCCTCATTTTATCTCAAATATAAAACAAGGGCTGAAAAAACTGAAGAGAATTATAGATAAAAATTAAATTTATTATTTAGTGGAAGCTATAATTTTATTTCACATAAATACTAACAAAAAAACCTATAAAACATGAAATATTAAAAATTTTAAGAAAAATAAATAAAAATAGAGATAATGTTGAAAGATGATAGATCATGGATAGGACCCCCATGTGGGTAATAGTTTTTCTTTCCCATAATCCAAAAGTTGTAATAGAATAACCCCAATTTGAAGGAGGATAAGGTTCCATTCATATTAATAACTAGAAATTATTTATGATGATATCCATTAGTAGATAGAATTAGTTGGAACCCCTAATGTAAAATAAATCTCAAACCCCTAGAAGGGATGAAATTTAAAATTTGAGTTGAAAATATTGTTGGATATGAATGATGGGGATCTCTCTGTTTTTCATAGATGGATGAGTGGTATCAAATAATAGTGAATGTACTTGAATAAGAAGTGAATTTTCATCTAGTTTTGGTTCATCAAATTATTTGTTAGTTACATTTTGTTTTTATACATCGTCCTCACCTGTATTAGCGTATAACTCTAGTGGACCCACCATTTTTTCCTCAACACAAGTATCCACTTCATCTACTTCATCCAAATACTATAGTAGTGGTACAAAATATACAGAATTATTATAAGGGGTATGATTTTTTAGTTAAAAATTTATAGTATTAGAATGAATATAGTACAAATAAATTAATTCTCCCACTAAAATTTAAACTTCAAAGTTGTTTTCCTTTATCATGGAAACATGGATTTAATTTTTTTAGAGAAAGAATTAGATTATTATCTATGGATTAACCTCACTAATGAATTATGGAAATATATGTGTAACTAGATTCTAATTTATCCCAAACATTTATTTGAATACATTCAATATATATAACTTTCAATTCTTCAACTTTTGCAGCCAACAATGATACTAACATACATTTTTTCAATAATTTTTAAATTTTCTTGATGCATCATGGAATTTTGATCCATTTGAAAAATAAATTCATTATCCAATATAGTATACAATAAAATTTCTAAATATAAAAATTATTAATGTAATCACTATAAAAATAAATCTCAACCATTGAAATTAATGATATTCAATGAACATCTCTTCCTTAATTTAAGAAATTGTTTTTTTTCATTTTTTAATAAACAGTTCCATGAGTTAGTTCTTGGTCTACTTGGAAAAAACAAAAAATTAGTAAAATAAATTTTTTCATGGATCCCTAGTAAACTAAATTCTTATTTTCCAACAAATGAAACATAGTGGCACAACATAGGGTAGATCTCAAAGTGTTCACTTACTCAAAAAAATTATATTCATACTATTATAAAAAAAATAAGATAAAAAAATATTATAAGATAATATAAATGGAGGTTTGGATTATGTAAATAATTAATATAATATATATATTAATGAAAATTATTAAAGAAAACAATTAAAATAAATAAAAGACACATAAAAGTTAAGAGAAGAAATTTTCTTCTCTAATGGGTTGTAGTGATGTTATCATTATTATTTAAAATGTGTATCAATGTATTTTTCAATGTATATATTAATACCTGATACTATAAAAAATATATTTAAAATTTATTTACCCTACATAGATACCTCTTCACGTAGGATTAATACCTACCAAATAAATACCAAATCAAAACTCTTGTGCTTAAAGGAATTTGATATCAATGAGAATGAAAATGAGTGAATGAGGAGGAAGAAAAAATAGTATATAAAATGGGAATAACTCTCACCACAATTTTTTAAAACTAAATAATACATGTAGTGAATCATTTAAAACCATTTAATCATAATAAAATAAAACACCACCTCTTCTCCCCTCAGACAACAATAATGATTAGCTCTCTGAAAACAGAGAGATTAAATTATAGTGAGGGAAAAAATAAATAAAATGGGAAGAAGTAGAAGAGAGATTGAATAATATTTAAAAATAATATTAAAAACTAATTTAGAAAAAAAAACTCTAAAAATCCCTCTTGAAATGAATATCAATTTTATTAGAATATGAGAATCATATTTTAAGGGGAATAATTGAAAACTTTTTGATGAAAATGTTACCATTTCAAGATTTTAGTTTGATGAACCATGAAATGGATTAATTGGGAAATTTTCTCATAAAAATATTTTCATTCTCTCTCTTTGTCATTAGACCAACAACATTTAGAATCATTTTCTATTAGATGAAGGAGTTATTATCAATTAACTCTAGTAAGTTATTTTTATCTTGTATGGCTCTTTGTATTCCACCAATCCAGTTTCTTATGAAATTATGTCATAAAAATACGTGTAATATGGTGTGTCTGACATTATAAATTTTTTATTATTATTACATATTATTTATCTATGTATAATTTCAGCTGTATTCCACCTGTATTTCGAGATTTATGGGAAAATAATTAAATTTATCTGGAATTTTGATCATATTTTTGCGCTTAGACTGTGAGCCAGTTTTAGGCCTCCCAATGATGGATTGCGTTTAAATACCAAATAAATGAAATTTATACCAAGATTTATGTAGTCCTATTAATTTAATTTAAAATTTTTAAATAGTATATAAATTTATAAACCCAAAAATATATATATATAGTTAAAATCTAAAATATGACCATTTTTCAATTACACTCAAAATATAACGAAAAACTAAAAATGTGACAATTTCTTATAAAATAACAATTTTTTGAGATTGTGAATGTTTTATTATTTTAAAAAATATGTGCAAATGTTATCTACATCATATATTCACTAATGTATTTTATATAAAACCATTCGTTTAGGAAAGTCTTAAATGAGTGTAAAATGTTCACTTCATTTCCCATAATTTATATTTCAACAATATATAATACTATTAAAATTAAAAATGCCCATTAACATTATAATAATCACATTGATCAATATAATTATTTACAAAGACAATTTCTCTTCCAGCCTCATCAAAACATACCTTCCATGATCATGATTCATACATCAACCCATAGATTTATATTCACGACTTCCACACATTATTGAAATTATTAGACTTACAACCCTTTTGGGTTGAGTCATATAGTTTTCTTAAAAAACCATCCCATTTAGAAAAATAGGTTTTATATTCATTTTCAAAATTTCATAATCATGGAAGGATTATATAATAATAAATATTCTAATGGTTTTACACATCTCAACTATTGAGTATTTTTTGTCATAATATATACCTTAAAGTCACATAAAAACCTTCACCACCAATCAGTATTTATCGGTATTGACATTAACTTCCATGTATTTATTTTTATTGAATACTAAATTTCACTCCATTATTTTTACATCTGCTGGAGGATCTACTAAACTCAAAACATGATTTGGGTACTTGGAATCCATCTCAGAATGTAGGAAATATCATCATTATTCGGTATCATTACAATCTTCTTCATTATTGTAGTTTATAGGATCATCATTATATATGTATAATGTGTCACCTAACTCAGTGAAAATAAATACATAATGCAATGGTGTGATCACTTTTATAGTTGACATATTTATTACTTATGTCATAAGAACATCTTCATTCACCACTACATCTTGTAGAGATTATTTCTATACCAACTCTTCCACATATAAGGAATAAAATACACCAATGGTTATCATTAACCTATCATTTCAATTCTAAAACATCCCCTTGAATAGTATTTCATTTCATTCCACAATCATTTTTCTATTAGAATGCTTATATAGATAACATCATTTGTTTTAATTAGGACAACCTATAATGAAAAAAAATTTCATCTCGATGATAATTTTTACTAGGTTTGGTATTGAAAATAGTATCACAAACCAATACCCAAAAATTTGATAGATATACTTTATTTCCATAGTAAAAATCATATGGAATCCCAACAATTTATTTACTTGGTACTCATTTAAAGGAATATTCAGATGTCTGTATGTTGTGTCCCCAAAAAGATAATTCTAGAGTCACCTAAATCATAATTTATCTAACAATATTTTGATAGGAATTGTTCCAATTTTCATTAAATATCTTTCAGTATGGTGTATATGTAGTAGTTATTTGGTTTATTACCCTACACTCCTTTATGTGATCAATGAAGACTTATCTAGGATACTCTCCACCTATATCTTGAAAGAGTACCAAAAACATCTAACTATCTATATTTCTGCCTAATTTTATTTATTCCTTAATTGATTGAAATGAATCCATAAAATACATCCTTCTGTATATATAAAATATATAATATTAACATCATTGAATTTATTGATTTATGAACACCAACCCCTTTCATAATCTATAAATGGACCGCATTAATTAGAATGAATTAATTTAATTATTAATTTTTTCATTCTCCCATCCATGTGGATTTTACTTTGTTTATTTTACCATTTAAACAATAATGTCATACATCTAGTGTTTTTATCCCATTTTAGTCTAAATACCATGCATGATTTAATATCATTAAACACTATTCATTTACAAGAGAAAGCATTATGTGCCAAAGGCGAGTGTTGTATGATTCATGTTTATTGGTTTTTTTCATTATTACCATTATATAGTTTTCATGTTCGTGTACATATAATATATTGTCAAGATGTTCTACACAATAAAAATTTTATCCCTATAAAATTGATAACATTTATTTCTATTCATGAAATAAATGTACATGGTCTCCATAATTGACATTGATATTTTTTTACAGAAGGTACATAACAAAATTTATTCAAAATATGAAACAAAAAACTTGGAAAAGATGTGTGATAATATCACACCATTAAGGATACTAGATTCATTGAATTTTTATCCCAGAGATCCTCTACAACTTTACAAATCTTCATAGATTTACATTGTTCCTATATATTAATACAAATGTCTAAGCCACATACTATATCCAATATTTATATTTTAGGTAATAAAATATTTCATTCATGGAAAAATATATGATGTCAATGTGCATTATTTTTTCTTAAACACAAATCTACAATACTTCTTATATAGGTCATTATCACCACATAAAATTTATATAAATGCTTGATAATTTCCATCTCTCTGTATCATTAGACTTTATGAAGGGCAGTGAAATGGTATCATCAATATTAAATTATCCTTAAACCCCTTTTTATTCTTCTTTATACACTTATTTACTATATGTAGAGAAGAATTTTTATTTTTTATATCCTTATTTGTATATAAAACTAAATCCAATAGATCTGAGAGAAATATTGTCATGTTATTCATATATTTCTTAAAATTAATGGAAGAGAATCATGATGGAAAAGATGCCAGAATGAAATATGTCACTTGTTCTTAGTTCATCATGATACTAGGGCTTGATATTTCTCAATATATACGATCATCTTATGAACATTATTTCATTTTCATTTTGTTATACTCACAAACATTTGTAAATTGATCTTGATATCTTATACCTTTATATGTCATCTCTTTTGTTATATAAAACTTCTATACGAGTTATAATATTTTATTCATCTTGGTCACCATGTGAATTCTATGATTGAATGGAAATTTATGAAATCATGATAAATTGTAAATCTAGTTCATCATATACATGTTTTTTTTACTTTTATTTATCCTCTTTTCTTTCTATTTATGGAGAACCATAAGAATGTGAGGAATTGATAAATATAACTTTCTCTGGGGAAATAGTACTATTTTTATGCACTTATACAACTCTTGGAGGCTTTATATTATAATGATATTTTCATTATCCAATATCTATCACATTTATAATGTATTGGTGGTGTTGGTGATTTATATAGTAATCATCATAAAATAAATTTTGGGAGTTAGTACATTATCTTTATTTCCATTTAGACATTTTTTGATTAATTAATGTGATCATTTAATGCCTCCCACTATGTTATAGAACCTCAATAACCCTCATAATGAGATTTTTAATACTCTATCTATTGATAATTATATTGGGAGGTATCCATGAAATCTATCCAGATAATATACTATAATTAGATAATCCACCACATGGAGAGTTTCAATGTATAAACTAGACTAGTCAACCATTTTTACTAACAATTCCTTGAACTATTTGGAAATGTCCCTTCTCATTGAAATCATAATCCTTGTTTGATAAAATATTTTCCTCTAAAGAGAAAGAGATGTATATTTTGGATACATATAGATATAAATTTAGATAGGTCAACCCATTACTCTCCTAATAACACTCTAGTCGTTAGAGGTTGCGTCAATTTTGGATAATGAGCACCCCGTACTACTATAATTATTCAAATTTATGAACCATTTTTAATTATGAATTAATATTAATCTAAGGGATTTTTATAAAATTAATTTATTAATTTTTTATAAATTATGTTCATTCTATTTAGTTTCACTAATAACTGATATTATACTGATATAATACATTCATTCGATATTTATGAATTTGTCCTAATTTATTAATTTATGTGTTCTCACAATAAAAATGAACATGGATTAAATAATAACAAATTAATGAAGGAAATAAATTATCCTACTGGTATTTATCATATATTTTTGGTTAATCTACTTATACATAATGGATAAACTATAACCTTGGGGCATTATACCCAATCCCTATGTTTACTTATATTGTAACTTGTTATCCTTCTAACGTTTCTTACTTCTTGTCAGGAATTAAACCTCATGTAAGTGTGGTCCATGACATATGTCTTCATCTTTAATAGAATATAAATTCTTGCACATAGGTTATGGGTACTTGGGACCCTTAATATACATAAAAATTTGATTGGACACACAATCCCTTATACCAATTGAATGAAAACAGAATAATGTGTAGACTACTATAAAATTTACTTAGTGTTATGATAATCATGTAATAGTAATAAATAATTAATTAAAAGGCACCTAGACAAGAACATTTCTAATCCTTAATAATGACTAGTCAGTATATAAAATAAAATCATAGTAAAATAAAATGAAATACATTTATTTAAAAATAAATTTATATAAATTATAAAATTAATTAAATTTATTAAAATTATTTAATTTAATATAATTTTTTCATGGAATTAATTTAATTTTAATTCCAAAAAATAATCAATTCATTAATATAAATGAATATGACAATTAAATTTATTATTTTGGAATCTTAAAAGAATCAATATAATTTTTTTTATTTATGTAAAATTTTCTAAAATCTTGAATCACTGTTTATGGCCATTTTAGATTAGTGATGGAATAAAAAGACCCATTATGGGTCAGGGAAACACAATGTATGATGTTTTTGTGCTAGACAGACCCCCTAAACCAATTTTGGTTTTCGAAGATCCACCATGGTGTATTTTTGGGGTGGGTTGAATCCAACAGCACCTGTAGGAGGCACCCAATCTGGGATGGGGTAGGCCACAACATGCAATAGGGTCCATGACCAGTGGGTTTGTGGATTAAGGTGGCTGTAGTTGGTGTAGATATAATGAATAGAGGTGGGGGTTGTGGACATCTAAACTACATCATGTAATGGGGCGATGGACTCGATTGCAGCAGGAATGACATCTAACTCTCTCATGACAATGGTATTATAGGATTTGTGAGTGGTTAACATATGCTATGGGTGATGGGACTCATCTTTCTAAATGGAACTATGATGGTTTCTTCAACGGTGACCTATTTTTGGTGGTGACAATCATCTCATTGAATGGGATGATTATGTGTTCATGTGGAGGGTGGTGCAGCTAGAGAAGAAATATTATAAGAGATGTTTTCTAATGAACCCTATATTCTTAAATAGCAATTTTTACCTTTTTTACATTATGGGTCACACTAACACCTTACCAAAATGTGAAAATTTATTGATTGTAAAAATATGTACACACCGTCCACCCCTTAACAATACGATATTTTGTAAATTTAAAAACAAATTATTTTAGATTTTTGTTTGTATTGGAAGATTCCATATTCGTTGGAATTGTACATCTTGGATTGAGTTTTTCAAGACACTAATATCTAGATGAAACATGTTAAGAAATTTGGTTTCATTAGAATCATATCCATTTCAGGTTAAATACATATTGTAAAATAAATGAATAAATTTTAGAACCTATAATCCAATTTCTGATTATCAGTATTAATTTTTTTTGGATGATTGTAACATAACTTGTAGATATTTGAATTATGAATCTTATATTCTGCAAGGACTAAATTTAAAGCCACTATATTATTTAAATAAAATTTATTTTTTTTATATTTATAATCCATGATAGACCTTTGTTAATAATTAATGGTACCAGGGCACATCATGGCATCTATTGGGTTGGGGTTTTAAAATACTGCAACATTATAATGATAAAACTCTATATTTTCTAGTGATTTGAGTCCTGGTAGAGTCTCAAGATTTCACAAAAATAAAATATGAATAAAATAATATAAGAACTAATACCTCATTTGTGTAGAAGCTCCCTCAATAGAATATCATTACTAGTGACTTTTTCCTGAAGGATATGATGTGTAACCCCTCCAGATCATCCACAGATGATTCAAGTATCCACACACACATACAAATCATTGAATTATATGGGATAGTGTAGAACATAGATGATTACAACAACATTATGTAGATCACATCAATCTCATGACTTTGATATAAAAAAATTCTTGGATTGATCACTCAAATATACTATCTATATCTATGTTATAGGATAAGAAATGAGCACTCAATCAATTGGAATGAACAATCTCTCAAAATTGAGTTCCTCCTGAATATTATAGTGGATGTCCAAAATAAATGGATAGAGTTCCCTGACCACATAAATTTAATGTCAACTAAATAAATAGTAAATTAATTTTTGTTACATACTATGTAAATCATAAATACTGTTATATATTTTATTTCCAAATTGTAATGTATTTTAAAAATTTTACATGATAAATAGCAGTTGTTTGCTTGACACATAATTACTGGTAATTTTAAATGAACGTTGTATATTGAAATAATAAATATTCATATAATAATATTCTTTGTATCCACTCAATACCTTGTGAATACTTTTAATAAATATATTCACCAAATTAATCTATTATAAAAAATTAATAAATTTATTTATTCAATGGTGATTGTTAATTTGGATAACTTTCAGACCCTGTAGTGAATCCCCAAATTCATTATACCTGTTCACCATAATAGGGTGGAATATTTAATATTCTATTGTGTGTGGTCATCTAACCCCATATCATGATATTATTGAATAATATTCCCAGATGAAAATGGGATTATAGAGACCAACCAAGATCCAAATAGAGATATAAAAGGAAATAGAATTGAAAAACAACATATAAAAACACAATGTGTAATATAGTCTCCTTATCGCATGATTTCTCATAAACAAGGTTACACACTTATGTAATCATTTTTTATTTCTTTGTTATTTGTTTATCTAATTGGATTTACTTACCTTCTTGTATCATGTTCATGGATTTAGTGAATGTGTTACCAAACTGATTGACTAGAGTTCGGATATCTCTTCCTGAAATTGGATGAATTAAATCCTATCTTAATCATTTAGTAATTGTCATACCACCAAATATACACCCAAAAAAGTTACCTCACCAAGACATCAATGTTTGGGTTTTTCCTTGCATCACTGTACATGTTTAAATGAAACTCATTGAAAATGTTCTTGATTCTGGAGACCAATACACATGTTCCAAGATAGGAACAACTAATGACACCTAAAACATGTGGTTTTCTTATTGGTGGGCAATTCCTTAGGATCTCATCTACTTGAGATCACCAAGTAAGAAATTCATGAGAATAAGTCTAATTGCATATACATCCCCCATCACTAGATATTCACACATTAATTGTGTGTTGTATGTATGATGTATTTAGATCATAGGGAATTAATTTATTGATTACTATCATTTTATTTCAAGTTTCTCATTATTGTTTAATAATTAATATAACGTCTTGATACGAAACCTTTTATAAGGACATTTCTATAAATATTTTTGATACAGATGTTTCAATACTATTCTGATAAGATAAAAAATGTAAATATCAAACTGTATACATGTAATGATAATCATTGTAATTATATAAATTGGGTTAAGGGAAAAAATATTCAATATAAATTTTAAAATCTCAATGTTTCCAGAAATTAATTATCCATTATTCAATTCATTTATAAAAATAAAATATATTTCTTATAATTCAATTTCCCTTCTTTATTTTCATTCAATAGTCCCCTCACCTGAATGAATTTATTTTTAAAAAACATGAATTTTATTTGATTTTTTTTAATTTCAATTTGAACTATAAATGTGGGAAACATTTTTTTGGTTTTATAAATTTATCTTTTTTCTATGAATAATGTATTTTAGATTCACCACCTTATCCAAATTTCTCATTTTAGTCAATTTTAAAAATACTTATATGATTAAAGTTTATGTTTTCTACCTAAGGTGTTTTATTTAAAATTTATAAACTAACTAGGTACTAGTTCAAACATCTAGTTTTGTGATTTTCTAATTTCAATTAGAATAATAAGTATCCATCTATAATCTCATTCATACTATCTGAACTCAATTTTGATAAAAATGGTGGGTAACACTACTACCCAATCATGTATGTATAAACATTTTAGAATCAAAGTTAAACAAATTCACCAACATGAAATTATCCACATTGAAGGGAATAAATTTAAAAAATTATACAGTTCTTTTTTAATCATATTTGAATAAAAAGGGAAACAAATGTGTGAATTTTTTGATATGTATTATTATTCTATTCAAAACAATTAATGGTGAAATACCCCTTTCCACAACATATATAACTCATATACTATCTTCAATGATGAATCCTATAGTATATTAATAACTTATTTTACTCAACATTGATATAAATTTAGAAGTTTTTTTGTGTTTCATGGTTTATAATTATATTAACCCACTATTTGCTTCATCAACTAGAATCACTAGAATTGTTGAAAAAATTATCATTATTTTTACCTTGATAATAAAAAATTTACTTTTTAAAAATATATATATATGTATAATTTTCATCATTGTGCAAAAAAATAAGTAGAATTTTAAACCAAAACCCTATTAAGAAAGAGAACCATTATTTGAATTTGGTTCAAATTAATTTCATATTATCAATCATTATCATGTTAATAACCCAATAATTAAGATAAATTTTTTTAATATAAATACTAATATAAATAACCTCCCCACACTTAATTTGAAGTAGAATCTATGAAAATGAATTAAATAAAATATTTTGAAAAATTATCCTCTAAATGTGTAGCTTTTATAGAGTTTAAGATTTTGAATTCTTCCTTCCATTCCTTAGAAACCCCTATATTTATTATATTAAAATAGCAAATTAATATATATATATAAAAATTAAAATGAAATGAGATAATACCCAATGTTATTAGAAAAAAATTATTATATTTAAGAAAATTATGTACAAAATTATCTGGGATTCAGCTTTGTTGAGACTTTGAGAAATCAGTACATTTCATAAAGAGGATCCCTTAATGTAGTCTTGTGATTATATTAGTTAATTGAAAGTATAAAAAAATTTCAGTGTACATAGAATATATTTATGAGAATAGTAGTTTGAATTATTATTAAAAAAATAGAAAAAAAAAGAAAATCAATAAAAAAATCATGAGTTATTTCACATGAAACACTAATGTTTGAAGCATAATTAGAAAATGTGAGGGATTATCAATGATTAATGGCGATAGAAGAGATGAACCTTGGCTTATCCTATAAATAGTTATTATTTATATTACCGTTGGGAAGCAATGATATTTTCTCCTCTCTAACAAACTATATATCACCCATCTACATTCAATATTTAAATGAAGAGGTGTATAGTTCAATTGGTCTTTTGTTTACTAAGAAACAATATTATCCTATAATTGAACAACTAGAATAATTTAATAATCTTTAAATACATGTAATGAATCATTGATTCATGAATGGTTATTTATCTCTTTACAAATTTTAACATTATTATAGGAAATAATTCAAATTTACTCTAACTCACTAAAATACAGTAATATTAACTCTTAAGTAGTTTTAAAGTCAAAATTCAATGATTTCACAACCAAAAATAATTAGTTATTATATTCCATAGGTAAATTAAATGTTTTCCAAAATATAATATTATATATAGAAACATATACAAGGGTCTTGTATTAAGTCTTGTATTCCCAAAAATTGTAATCCTATATGATTGACCAGTCATTCATAAGATAGATATTATTTTATCCAGAAATTTACTTAAGATGTCTCTTTGAAATATATTATTTTTCAATGGATTTTGGGTGATATGTTATTATAGTTGTATTATTATACCCATAAATTTACATTTAATCAAAAAAATTATAATTATTGAAATTTATTCAATTATCAATAATGAAATATATATTTACTCCAAATTTGGAAAAGATATTTTCATAGTAAACATGAAAACACAAAAATAAAGATTGTTTGGGTGTGGAAAAACTTCTTCCAACATGGATATATATTATACAATCACAATTCTGTATTAATTCCAATAAAAATGGAAATTATCCCATTATTTTCAATCCGAATACAAAAAAAAACTTCTTCCCAAGGAACTCCTTTTTGGGAAACTCTTGCTTACACTTCTCATTTTATAGTCATTGGATCTTTTCAAACCATACAACAAGACTCCATGTATCTTTGAACACATTTTTCAAATAGAATTGATCATGGTGAATATTCTGTGATAATTTCTCCCCCATGGTGTCCACCCTATACTAAATAATACTTTCTCTCTTTTATTTGAATCATTTCCTCTTAAACAAAACATATATTTGTTATACAAATATCAAATATATATAAAATTACGTGTTCCTCCCATGAATAATTTTTAACTAAAAAATTAACATCATAGTTTAGTTCTTTGAAAATTTATTTGGATTTGAAACCAATAAGACTTCTTTAAATAATCAAAAATAAAGTTTCTCATCATTAATTGACATGTAAATAACTTTTTTTATCATTTTAGTCGATGGGTAACCTAGATAACTATACATAAACAAAATTTTCATCTACTTTATTAATAATGATTTACCTATAAAATAATAGTTACTGAAGTGTCCATAAATCAATACATTATTTTTTTCATAGAAAGTAATAATTTAGAGAATAATGGATGTTGAAATAAATAAAATTAGACTAAATAATATATTACTTACATTTTTCTAGAGAAAATGTGAAAAAAAAACCATCAATATTTTAGAAATGTTGTAGTTTTTTGATCATAATCCAATATATTACTATCTTAATAAATTTTATGTAGTTTTATTTCCATTATTTTCTATAAAATAGACCTTATAGCCACATAACCTACATCATACATCACCATAAAAGATTATTTTCAATTCAGAATAGTAATAAAGTGTGATGATGTGATTTTATCCATGGGTATGTTAAATGATTGTATGATTTTTTTCAAACAAAAAATTAGTATCCTTTCAATGTAGCATGAAAATAGACCTAATGATTTTAGAAAATTCCATGATCAATACCCTGTAAAAAAATGATGTTTAAGACATATCCCAATTCATTTGAAAATTTATAGAGTTGAAGCTTCTGAATAACAAAAAATTTAGTATTTTAAACTTCAATTCCCATCTCGCAATCATAATAACACATGTAAATTCCTCTCTGTGAACATGATTTGGAACTATTCCCAATTTTGTATAAGTTTTATCTATTGGAATATCTCTAAACATGTGTATATCTTCTCAAGATAGTTCTCAATGTTATATTAAAGAATTGAAAAATCAGTTGCCAATACATCAATTATTATTTCTATTATATTAGGGAATATTTACCTCATACATATATAAAAAGTTTCTATAGCACCCCACAATCCATAAGAATTCACCATTAAGAAAATGTGCAAAGTATACCAGTGAAACAATTCTTATCAATATCCTTATAGTCAATTTCAATATGTTTGTATCTAGAATAAAAATCGAGGATATATGGAAATAATATCTCGATGTGTTATCTTATATTTGATTTATCATTATAATTGGGACATTTTTTTCTCTAGTGGATGTGTTTATTTCGTAATATTAAATAAAAACTCAGAACTTGGTTTCATTCATAACATGAATTTTTTCTATTTTTATCATTGGTTAAAATTGTGAAAACCATCATTGTTAGGTATAAACTAGACTAGACTATCCCATGAATAATCTAAAATTGCAGAATGATTTTGACATCTAATATTATGATATCCTCAACTTTTTTAACAACTATCAGGTTGTTAGTTAATATATTTTGTAAAATAGTTTTTGGTTAGTAGTCTAGTTCCAATATAATTTTACAAATTTAATATATAGAAATAATTACTTTAATTCTATACATATACTTCCCAATGATATATTTATAGTTACTCAAAACATTTATTAAACTCTCTTATTTACATCCCACTAAAAAAGATTCAATTATGATAGATAATGTTGAGAAGTCCTTAAGAAAACAATGTTTTAAATAACCATGAATTTTTTTAGCTCATACTCTATTTCTTTTTGATTCGATGGAAAATATGTGAGGATAGTAGGTACAATATCATTAATTAACCTTTTAAAAATAAAATGAAGATATTCTCTATAAAATATCCCTAAAACTGCTTCATATACTAAGAATATATCTCTAAGTTTACAGTATTTTATAGGTATGCCCATTTAAGTGGTTTATATATTTTCCCAAATATTTTTCAAAGTGTTTCACAAGATTTAATGATTAAAAGGGATATTAAAACACTCCCAAAAATTAATTATGCTTAGGCAAAAATTATTAATCTTCTAATAAAGTCATCATATCTGATATAAGACTTTATTCAATATCCAAAAACTGTTTGAAATCTCTATTTTGAAAATCTAATTGATTTGTGAACACTCATTTAGAACATATAGAGGGATTTATTCAACCATGCATTTCTTATATTATTATTAAAAATGTTCAATTTATTCCTCAAATTAATGAAAATAAACATGAGAATATATCTCCCCCAAAGTAGGTTCCTTATCATTTTTGATAAACTAATTTCCTCCGATTGATCTTGAAAATAAAAAAACTCATATTTCCATTTGAAATAATGATTATAGATCTCACTTTTGATAAAAAGAGACTGCAAATAATTTTGGAAACATCCATTTAACACTCAATATCCAAAATGAGATAATTTTTTGGAATATACAATTTCCATACCCTTACCCACATGTAACGACCAATAGATTTTCAATGAAAATTCCCTTCTTATAAATATGTAATAAAATCACATGAAAACACATCATAAGGAAATAATAAGTGCAGAGTGACATTTAAACATATGTTTGTCACTTTTTTTATTTGGAATTTCATCAATCTAACACACACAGTTGTAATTATTAAGTTATTTGTAGTCTGATAAGAAAAACCTAATTTTTTATGAATAGTAACCTACCCATATGAATAGTAACATACACTTGTGAATAGTGATATTCAATAATTAATATCACCCTTTCCTATGATAGAACAAGAATAATATTCACGTTGAAAATACAATATACCTATATTTTAGAATAAGTAAACGAATATTTCAAAACCGATTTTTGATAATTAATAATGATTTTAATAAAATATTAAAATAATCATAATTAGTAAATTATTCTTGAAAAAATAAATTCATGTTTGGATTTTACACATTGAAAAATTGTTTGGGTAAATTTTTGGGATTTTTCTGAAATAAATTAATTTTGTATGAATAGTAAAATTCGATAATTTATGATAAATGAAAAATAAGGTATTTATTGATTCATTGATGATGTTAATCTTATGTAAGACCAATTTTTTCAATATCATATGATTAAATGACGATTTTTGGTCATGGAAGACTCACCATTCTTTGTATTTTGGGGAAATAATGAATTAAGAAATTTTATATTGAGAAATATCTTCTCTCATCCACTATAAAACCCCCTTCACTCCCTCTTCTCTTCACTCATCTCAAGCATTGTGATTTTCCAATATTAAGCACAAATATTTCCCCAAGAACCACTCCCATGTCCAAAAGATCCTAAAATCTTCAAAATAATAAAACCTCTCCCCTTAAGAGGTTCACAATGAATGATTTCTCATGAGGTAAATTCCTATTTCCAATTCCTTCATTTCATTTAAGATCTTTTATTTTTGTTTCTTTCGTCGCAACCCTTCACCGTAATAGTATGATAAATCTATTAACATACATGTACTATAATGTTTTCAAGCTACTAGGATATATCATTATCTTATCTCCTTTCAAAGCCCTTTATTTGAATGAAATGAAAGCACTATTTGATATATTATAATTTAGCACATTCAAGGACAACATTTTATCAATTTCTATTATAATAATTAATTCTAGTCATGAAACATTTTGTGTTATAGTTGAACCAGATAAATATATATATAATATATCCTATTTTTAGTTGTGCAATCCTTTTGTTCAAATGATATTACATTATAATGAAAAACAAGTTCTTTCTAATCAAATCCACTGATTAACAAAAATGGGTTTCACTATGGTTTTATATAACAGTTCGACATCAATATAAGAAACCAAATTAAATTTAGAACCATGTAATCTCATGTATGTTCACTAATATCATATAACTTAATTTCTAGAAAACCACTTCAATATTCATGATTATCTGATCTTTAATATAAGTGAAACCATCTTTTGAAATCAAGTAAACAAATGAGCTCAAAAAAATAAATTATACATTATAACAAATAAAAAGATGATGAATCAACTAAAAATGGTTATAATAAATAAATTACCTATATAAGTGGTTCTGGACTTACTAATTAATAATCCTAATTATTTTATTCAGGTCTCCAATAATAAGTGGAGAACACCAATGGATTTAAGGTAATGGATCCTCTCTATTTCATTCTTAATCATGATTTTTTTCTATGCTATGCCTTTTTATGTGTAATAGAATATGATGTGGTATATTTAAAAACCTCCACCATACTACCCTATTAATTTATATGTGATGAGAAACTCATTTTATCTCTCATCAAGCCCTCTACATTTCAACTAAAACCATACAGATAAAACCATAATGAATTCTACCAGAACCTTATTTGTTGTTTCAGGATGCCTTATCGCTCTATCAAAATAGTTTTTTCTTATATATTTATGTGAATATTCTAAATTCTGATATGTTGTACAAAATTATTATATCAAAGCCATATCATCACTTTCTTTTGGAGATATAAATTTTCTTAAAAATATTCCTCCTTAGAACTTCCCAATCAGCAAACCTTTTTTTAGGGGACTTCCTAATTTTTTACCAAAATTTCATGTGAAATATATCATATGTTTGAAGAAAAAATTGTCTTTATAAAATCATCATTTTTATTATGAGAACCATATTGGTTCAATTTTGGTTTTTTATAAAATAATGTCCAAATTTCTATTTGAAAATCTCTATAGTATTTTTCATTAAACCACACAAAAATATTTTAATGCTAATCTTTCTAAAATAAATTTCTTATACATTGTCACTTATGTTTGACAAAACTTACCATGTTATATGAATATTTTACACTATGAATGTCCATTTATGCTCTAATCCTTTCCATTCATGGATACTTTCATTATACAACCAGTGTTTATGATTTATTTCATAACTGGGGTACCCAATTCCTTCCACGTGTACCCTTATGTTTATGTATGGTTGATCATGTATGATTATCTATGTTGTAAGAATATCTATGTGGAAAGAATATTCATGAAAATGTTGAGATGGTTGTTCCCATATAGTGCTCCAATTCATTGGGTAATGGTTAGTCCCATTAAATATGATGTGAAAAAAGATTGTCGAATAGCCTTGACCAACACTAAAATGGGAAACATGATTAACGGTTAGACATGTCCCATACTAAAGAAAGTTTTTATAATTCTTCTATATTTAAATGATTCCATGATTATATGATTACATGCTTATATGATATGATTTTGTATGTTCCATGATTTTTATATCATTATGTCATGCCTCTTAACTCATGTGCTTAAGACATATCTCTATGTTCATTCACTTACTAATATTTTTAGCTCATCCATTTGTTCATGTGTTCCCTAAATTACGCTATGTATATTTAAGGGATCAAAGGACGATAGGATCACTTTATGGAGATTATATTAATATGAATTTTTATACTCTTGTTTTATGTTTTATGTAACTAGTCATTGAAGGCACTGGACATAAAAATCCTTAGATTTTACTCAGATGATTAATTATTTCTCAAATCATGTAATGATACATGAAAAAGGTTTGGGTCTCTATAGTTCGTATCAGAGGATGGTCCAGTTATTTTTGGAGATTAAGAATATAGTACCTTAGTGAGAACCCTATGAATGAGACAAAGTATAAGAAAATAGATCTAAATTTTGGTGATAATAGAGTAAATGGTTTATCAAAAAAAATACATCCATTTATAGATACTAGCAGGTAGAGGTGGCTCTGGAAAAGATATACCTTGGAGTGAAAACTCTGACTAGGATTTTCGGGCTTAACCCATGGTATCTTGGTAAACAACAATTGGCCTTGTTGCACTCCTTGTTATGACACTCCAAGGGGATATCCTTTGTCATATTCCCGAGTTTATTTCAAACCATTATTAAGGGGAAAATCTCATAGGAATATATGTTAAGAAATAGAATGTGAATAACCTTGATATAAACCTAAATAATCACAAGTTTGGATATGCTTTTTCATTATTTTTTTATCCTTTTATGTTCAATGATTCATTTTTTTGCATAATTGCTATGTATTCAAGACCTCAAATTATACATTCTTTTTATTAGATAATAGCATGAAATAGTTCAAAACGTTCCAACAACCATTGTGATAGGCATTGTGAAGATTTCACCATTGATATTATTGATATGACAGGAGCGTGTGATCAAAACATCATGACAGTACTTTCCTAGCTGGCTCTAGTTATGAATAATAACTTCAATCATGTAGAACACCCTCATCATCCATGGAAAGAACAAGTAGCTGTAGAATCATTCATGCAGCAAAGGCCTCCAATATTTAGTGGATCATTTAATCCCTTCCTTGTAGAACAATGGATTAACTCCATTGAAAAGATATTCTCCATCCAATAGTGCTTAGAAAAAGTGAAAGATGTAATGGAAGTCTATAGTTTTGATGGGGAAGTTGAACAATGGTGAACACTGATCAAGATTACAAAGTCCCATATGGAAATTGATTCCAGCGATTGGGATGAATTCAAGAGGTTCTTTTTAACAAATATTTCTTCAAACCCTCTATCTCAAGATGGAAATGGAGTTCCTCAGACTCAAGCAGAAGGAAAATGAGTCCATTGTGGCATATGAAGAAAATAATATAGGTCTTTCAACAAATGCTTCTGGATTTGTCAAGAACACCAAAACTAGGTGGATAGCTTCATTAGCAGACTAAATCAGAGTCTATGAAAAGAGTTGATGATTCTAGAATTCAACAGTTATGAATATATTGTTTGTCGTTACCTTATTGTTGAATTAGAGATTGGAGACTCACAGTGGTCATTTGGTCCCACTAAAAAGATGTGGAAAATGGAGAACAACATGGGTGGTTCATCAAACAAATACCATGATGGAAAGATGCCTGACTTTACCCCTTTCAAAAATTGTGGGACGAACCATCTTTGTAACTATTTGAATGGTAACCATGAATTTCTTTAAATGTGGAAAGTTTTTTCATCTTGGAAAGAACTACAAATGTATATGAAAAATACCACTAATGTTGTGAAAGAAAGGAAGGTTTTGATCAACACTCATCTGGCAGTGTAGTGTTACAAATGCAAGGATCATGGTCATTATGCAAACAATTTCACTGAACTGAGGGTTTTTAGACACAATCAACAAAAAACTCCAAGGAAACATGGAAGGACATATGATATCACTACTACTGAGGTGGATCTGGACAACGATGTGGTGATAGTTATACTTGTTATTTATTCAAGAAAAGAATACATAATATTTGATTCTGGATCAACACATTTCAGTATATCTTGCATGTTTATTAGAACTATTCAAACACACCCTCAAAATTTTGATGAATAGTTATCTATGCGAATTGTGAATGGAAAAATTATTGCATCCATGGTTTTAACTTCTCCCCAGTTAATGTCTGTGGACTAATCCTACTATCAAATCTCTTCATACTTCCTTTAGTGGAGTTCAATGCTATCTTGTGCATTGATTGACTCTCTTTATTTGAAGCCCACATCAATTTTCAAGAAAGGGAGATGTATTTTCACAACATTAAGCATCCTCGTATTATTTACAAGGGTATGGAGGAAGATGAATCTCCATTAGAATCCTCATCTCATGTTTGGATATTATTTCCATGTGATAAGGTATATATATCTCAAATGATTGAGTCATAGGATAGAATCATGCAGGAATACATGCCCATCATGAGGGATTACACTAATGTATTCCCGGAAGAGTTTTTTGGTCTTCCTGTAGACTGAGAGGTTGAGTTCTCAATTGAACTTATCCCTATATCTCCTTCTATCTCAAGGACACATTACAGAATGTCCATTGTAGAGATGGAAGAGCTGAAGAAGCAGTTACAAGAGAATATAGAGAGTGGTTTTATATTCCTGAGTGCTTCAGTGTGGGGTTCTCCAGTTCTCTACATCAAGAATTAGGAGGGATCAATGCTCCTCTGCCTTGATTATGGTGATCTCAATAAAATCGAGATGAAGAAAAAGTATCCCCTACCACATATAGATGACTTGTTCAATCCGCTTCGGCAGGCTAGTTATTTTTCTAAGGAGGAAATTTGGTAAAGATATCCCCAATTGAAGGTGATGAAGTATGATGTTCCCAAGATAGCCTTTCGAATGAGTTGTTGAAATTATGAGTTCATAGTGATGCCCTTTGGACTCACTAATTCTCTAGAAATTTTCATTGATTTAATGAATAGAGTTTTTAGATATTACCTTGAAAATTTGTGGAAGTCTTTATTGATGATATTCTGATATACTCCTTGAGCAAGGAATAACATGATGAGTATTTTAATATTGTTTTAAAGACATTTATAAGGGAGAAGATGTATGAAAAGTGAAATAAAAGTGTGTTTTGAATGGAGGATGTAATATTCTTAGGGAATGTTATCACAAGCAAAGGGATATCTGTAGACCCTTCTAATACAAAGGCAATTGATGGTTGGCCTATGCCAAATTATATAGCAGAGATCCATAGATTTTTTGGACTAGATGGGTATTATCAACGATTTGGAAGTACTTTTCACGACTGTCAAACCCAATGCCCAATATGACATGGAAGGGAGTTATGTTTGTTTGGACACTTAAATGTGAATACTGTTTCAACGAGTTGAAAAAGAGGCTTATCACTATGCTAGTACTCACCCTCCCTACAACTAGAGAACTATTTGTGGTATATAGTGATGCTTCCTTGAAAGTATTAGGCTATATACTGATTTAAAATGATAAATTGATAGACTGTGCCTCATGGTAGCTAAAAATACCTAAGAAAAACATTTCTATTCATGATCTGGAGTTGGTGGTTGTCATGATTTCATTTAAAATATAGTGGAATTATCTCTATGTGGTGAAGTGTGAGATATATACTGACTACAAGAGTCTAAAATATATATTCATATAGAAAGAGCATAGTATGCACCAGTAAATATGGATAGACATCATCAATGTTTAATACTGCTCAATCCACTACTATCCTGGTATGGAAAACAAGGCGGTGGGTGCTCTATGTAGAAAGGATCATACATCTTTATCAATTATTAGAATTGAAAAGGATCTGATCTTCTTAGATTTACAAAGTATGTAATTGAGAATCATTATCTGTAGAACATCATCAATCCTTTTTTCAAATGATTTTTCAACCATCCCTCTTAGAGAAAATAAAGGGAGCTCAATGAAACAATTTTGATATTCAGAAAATGGTGGAAATTGTTAAAAATGTGAGATCCTCCGATTTCAAGATTGATGAGGATGAAGTTTTATGATTTTTTAGGATTATGTGTATTAACTGATCATGAGATAAAGAATGTTATATTGAACGATGCACATTGCTCGACCTTCTCTATTAACCCAATTAGCAGAATGATGTATCGAGATCTCTAGGAGAACTATTGGTGGGACAATATATAAATGGGGATTGCTAAATATAAATCATTGTGCCTGGTATGTTAGAAAATGTAGGCTGAGAGAAAAAAGGCCAAGGGGAAGATAAAACCACTACCCATACCAATATTGATGTGGGAGGACATTACCATGGCCTTTTTCAGTCGACTTCCAAGGAATTCTAGAGGAAACATAGCTATACAAGTCGTTGTGGATCATATTACAAATAAAACTCACATTATCATGACTTGAGAGGACATATCATTGGATGAACTACATTAATTAACATCAAATGAGTGGTAAGGCTGAATGGATTACCACTATCTATTGTATCCGATCATGATTTTAGATTCACCTTGATGTTCTTGAAAAGTCTCCAGCATGCTCTGAGCACTGAACTAAACATTAGTATGACCTATCATTCTAAAACTAATGTCTAGTCAGAGCGAACTATTCAGACACTAGAAGACTTGTTGAGAGTATGTTCCATGGTATTCATAAGAGGATGGGGCCAACAACTTCCACAGGTTAAATTCTCCTACAATAATAGTTTCCACTTGAGCATCTGAATGGTACCATATGAAGCCATTTATGTGAAAAGGTGTAGAACATTGGCGTGTTGGGATGAAGTTGGTGAGAATAAGGTGATAGGACATGAAATGGTTGAAGAAATGGTAGAGATGGTGAAAACCATTCATCAACATATCAAGGCATCCCTATATTGACAAAAGAGTTATGCGGATAACCATCGACAAGAACTTGAGTTCAAAGTCGGAGACATTGTACTTCTACACATATCTCCATGAAATAAATCATGAGGTTTGGAATGAAAGGGAAGTTGTTTCCCAGGTATATTTTCCCCTTTGATATCCTTGATCGAATTTGATATGTGGCCAATCAACTATCACTTCCATCTACCATGTCAAAAATACATGATGTCTTTCATGTATCCCTATTAATGAAGCACATACCAGACCCTTCATGTGTACTCTCATTAGTGGTGTTACAATTGGATGATGATCTCTCTTACGAGGAGCATCTAGTGAAGATCTTGGATCATAGAGACAAATTTCTATGAAATAATAATACTCATCTAGTCATGGTACTATGGTGAAACCATAAGTACAAAGAGGAAACATGGGAACTTGAGGTTGGAATGATAGAAAAGTACCCACACCTATTTTGGACTTAGAATGTAAAATGAAATTTTGAGGGCAAAAATTTATAAGGGGGGAAGAATGTTATGACCCAATTTTTTTTCAATGCTAATTCCCTTCTTATAAATATGTAATAAAATCACATGAACACCCAACATAATAAACTAATAAATTATAAGTGACCTTTAAACATATGTTTGTCACTTCTGTATTTCGTATTTTGAAAATTATACATACACGGTGACAATTAGTAAGTTATTTGGAGTTTGATAAGGAAAACATATTTTTTGGTGAATAGTAACCTACCCTTATGAATAGTAACATACCATTATGAATTGTGATATACCCTAATGAATTATAAAATTATGTATTATAGTTTAAAAATAATATTCATGTTAAAAATATGATATACCAATATTTAAGAACAAGTAAATGAATGTTTTAAAAATTGCTTTCAATAATAAATTATGATTTTAATTAAATATTCAAATAATAATATATAAGAAATTATTTTTGAGAATGGACTTCAATTTTCGATTTAACACCTAAAAAATTGGTTAGGGTGATTTTTTTATGAATTGTAAAATGTGATAATTTACGATAAAATGATAAATAAAGGATTTAATGAGCCATTGATGATGATATGCTGATATAAGACCAATTTTTTGGGATCACATGATAAAATTATTATATTTGTTCATAGAAGACTCACTGTTACTTGTCTTTTGGGAAAATAATAAATTATGGAATTTTATATTATGAAATCATTTATCTACTCAAATATAACCCCCCCCCCTCATTCCCTCTTCTCTTCACTCCCCTAAAGCCTTGTGCCCAGTCAATATTCTGCCAAAATCTCTCCCTAATAACCTTCCCCATGTCCAAATTCTCTTAAACACTTCAATATACTATATCCTCTCCCCATAAGCGGTTCTGAAAGGAAGAAGTCTCAAGTGGAAAATTCCTCTTTCCAATTCCTTCATTTCTTTTATGTTCTTTTCTTATTCATTATTAACTCTTTACCCTTCACCATAATAGTATGATAAATACAATAACATACATGTACTAGAATGTTTCTATTATAATGGGGTATTCATTATCTTATCTTCTTTCCCCACCCATTATTTGAATGAAATTAATGCACCGTTTGAGATATGCTAATTTAACACATTCAAGGACAACAATTATCAATTTATGTTATAATTTTTTAATTATAGTAATGATAACATTTGAATTATTGTAGATAAATATTATTATATATGTAATATATCCTATTTTTAGTTCATTAATATTTTTGTACAACTGGTATAATGTTATAAAACAAAACATGTTTTTTGTAATCAAATCCACTGACTAACAAAAACAGTTGTCATTATGGTTTTATATAATAGTTCGACATAAATATAAGTAATAAAATTAAATTTAAAACAATGTAATCTCAAAAATTTTCTCTAATTTCGTATAACTTCAGTTTTGGAAAACCACTTCTAAATTTCATGATAATCTGAACTTGAATATAATTGAACCGATCACTTAACTCCACGGAAACAAACAAGCCTGAACAAAGAAATTGAACATTATAACTAATCAAAAAACCATTAATGAAAAAAAGTGTTATAATAAATAATTTAAATATAGAAGAGGTTCTGGACTTATGAATTAATAATCGGGATTTTTTTATTTAGGTCTCTAATAACAAGTGGAGAACACGAATAGATTTAAGGCAAGGGATCCTCTCTATTTCACTCTTAATCAAGATTGTCCTCTATGCTATATGATTTTATGTGTAATAGAAAATGATAAGGCATGTTTACACACCTCCCCATACTTCCCTCTTGATTTATAATTAATGATAAAACCTAATTCTCTATCATCAAGACTTAATAGTTACAACAGATACCATTCCCATAAAACTGTAACGAATTCTACCCAAACCTTCTTTTTTCTTTTGGGTTGCCTTATATTTATTTAAAAATAGTTTTATCTTATATATTTATGTGTGTAATATAAATTATATTTATTGGTAAAAAACTCTTATTACAAGACCCTTTCATCTCTTTCTTTCTGGGATATACAAGTTTTTAAAATATTCCCTCCTTAGAACTCTCTGATAAGAAACCATTTTTTAAGGGGACTTCCCCAATTTTTACCGAAAAATAAATTGAATTATATCCTATTTTTGTAGACCAAATTGTCTTTATTAAGTCATTATTTTCATTAACAAAAACTTCTTGGTTCAATTTGGGTTTTATCTAAAATAATTTTATCTTTTCTATTCGAAGTGCTCTATAGTATTTTCCTTAAAACTGCATAAAAAATATTTTAATTATATTTTTTTTTAAATTAATTTATTATATGTTTTCACATTTATTTGATACGAATTACCATGATATATTATTATATTACCCTATGAACATCCATGTATGTTATAATTCTTTCCTTTCAAAGACATTTTTGTGATATGCCCATTGGTTATGAATTATGTCCTAATTGTGCTACCTAATTATTTCCATCGGTGCCTTTATGATTATATATGGTTGATTATATTTGATTATCTATGTGGTAAGAATATTTTTTTGGCAATAATATTACTAAAAAATTTGAGATGGTTTCACCTAGATAGCCCTCCAATGCATTGGGTAAAGTTAAGTCTCATGAGATGAGATGGGAAACGAGATTGGCAGACAACCATGACCTATCCTAAAATGGGAAACGGGATTGGTTCTTATCCTAGACCCATAATAAAGAAATGATTTATGATTCTTCCACATTTATGTTATTCCATTATTATATGATCACATGCTTATATGATACGATTTAATATGTTATACACCTTATATATCATTATGTCATGCCTCTTATATATTGTGCTTACGTCGTATCCTAATGATCATTCACATACTGGGATTTTTAGCTCATCCATTTGTTCATGTGTTCCCTATGGTACACTATGAGAATTTAATGTCTCAATGGTTATTAGTAGCTCTTTATGGAGATAAAATAAAGAAGGGTTTTTAATCCCTAGTTTTATGTTTTAAGTACCTAGTCTTCGATCACACTAGACATAACGATCCTTGGATTTTTCTACGATGATTAATTATGCTCTAAATCAAGTATTTTTATATGAAAAAGGTTTTGGTCTCTATAAAACTTATCATCAACTCTCCCCAATTAGTGGATAAATATACCTATAAGTTTTATACATGAAAATTGTGGTGGGTTTCAGTTTATCTAACCTCTAGTGTTGAAACAACGTTAAGGGTGTCAGGTTAATATTACCTTAAAGGTCACATAAAAAGAATAACAGACCACTCTTCCCAAATATAAATTCGATTTCAAAGCATATAGTATAATTATTTTTAGATGATATACCACTCTGTAAGATAGTGGTAAACTCTTTTTTGAGATAGTACATTAAAAAATATTTTATAGTTTTATTGATTGAAAAATTATTTCTCAATGATTTTATATTAAATGGAATTTGAATTAATGATACAAGGAAAGGTATAACAATATAAATTTTGTTAATAATTTCATTATATTTTATATTTTCTATTTCAAGACTCTTCATTTTTATTTTTTTAGGAAGGGAGGGGGGAATTCATCCCCTGTTTTTTCATTCCATTAATATCTTATTAAATATTTTCCATCCCATTTTTTAATTTTATTTTCAACTCATTTTCATTTGGTTTTTCATAAATAATAGTGGGTTTTAATGTGTTTTAATGTTTCTTTCTTGATTTCCAATTTTAAATGTTTCTTAACATGGGAAATAATTTTCATCCATATTCTATTTTAGGGAATATTGGGGATCTATTTTAGATTCATGGGGTGTTTTAAGAACAAACATTGTTTTAAAATACATGTATTTATCTATATGATTATGTTTTTTGTTTCATGGAAGATTAACCTTGTACCTAACTGAAAATCTAATAAAATTTTCCCATTTTTCAATCTATGTTTTTATCAAAGCATCTAATTTTAATTTATCAAATTCATGTTAGGAATTTTTTCAAATCCAATAAAACTATGATTTTTAGAAACAATCCCTTGAAAAATAAATTACAAAACCTTTTTAAGATTGGGTGTTTTATCCTATAATCTTATTGAAATATAGGGGTATATGATGTTATGAGAACTATATACTCCCTTCATAAATGGATCAGAACATTTCAGTAGGATATGATATTGTTATTTTAAAATGAATCATTCATAGGTTTCATAATAGGTCCATATCCAAAAAATATAATCATCAAGAAATTGGAGTGGTATATAAAAATTATAATCATATGGATCTAAATAATTGAACATGCCAAATTGGTAAAATTTCTCCAAATATTTTTTTGTTTGTTTTAATTATAATAAAAAACATATTAAAATTCATTATGGATTGATGCTATAGTTTCTTACATACCAATGAGATTCTCCTAGAACCATTACGATGTGATTTTGTACCATGGTACTGAAAATATATTTTATTTATTCAATAATTTTACCACTTTCATTCATTCAAGGGGACTTATCCACTAAATTGTGGTCGTATGTGGTGATACTATTTTATAACATGTCCCTATGAATTTATTTAGTGATTTGGTTATTTGGAAATTTCCTATGTGACACACTAAATCTATCCCATTCATCATGAATTACCTAACCTTAATCAAGAATAAACACATGAATTTATTGTATCATTTTAGTGATCATGCACCTAGAAAAAAATTTCTTAGGAAGAGTATTATAATTTTATTACTAAGTATAAATGATTTCATTATCAATTTGATGAAAAATTCTTATAGAATTTCACTTCAAATTGGATGTGAAAACATATTTATTTATTTCCTCCTCAGTCAACCCTATTAGGAGAAGTTGTTTCATCACATAATTGAATTAAAAAATGAGGTTAAAATAATATTTAGTGGGAATTCCATTGAATGATAGAGTCATAGATAAGTGATATTGTATTACATCACAGTTTATAAACATTGGGGATTGTTTAATAATAAATTGACTACATGAAATAGTCTTCATAAGGAATTAAATAGTTCACACTCACCTAATAATCACATTTCCATTTTGATGTTGATAAACATTTTCATCTTGTTTATCAATATGATTAACCACATGATCTATCATTTAATTATTCTTTTTAGTTTTATTGAATGTAAATGTGGTTTTCCTTCAGAGATATGATGTTAAAAGTTTCATCAAGAAGACCTAGTGTGAATTTAATTGTAGATTTACAATACAATTAGAATTCATAGTATTTTTATATTTTGAAAGATTTAAATTTAAAGGGATTATTTTTCTAACATGGTATCACATTTTATCCAAAGAAATTGAATCCAAGTGCTTACAAAGAATTCCTAGGTCAATAACTAGGATAGATACATATTATTTATTTAATTTTTTGTTGTTTTTTATTATATATATATTTTTTTAAAAATAAGGGAATATCTATAGGGAAATACTTACAGGTGGGGTTTGTCGTGAAGGAATATATTTACAAACATAAAAAGGGTGTAAATATAGTTGAACAATAATAAAAGATGTAGTGATGATTGAGGTGAGTAAATAAAATAGTAATATGGCATGGGAAAAAACAACAAAGATATCACATATAACAAAATAAAGAAAAACCCATGACATTAGATGGGAGAATTTGATTTGATGGTTTCAATAATATTTTATACAATTGGGAACTATAGGATAAAAAATTTAGTTGAGATAAAATATGGTGAATTATTTCTTCGAATGATCAACTTGTGGTTGAAATATTCATTCATTTCTTCAACCACATAATCCACTAATCAATGTGGTGATAAAATCATCACTATATCATGATCAAAATCTCATTTTTCCCTAATGTGCTACAATTATTGTGAAAATTTAATTTCATATAAATATTCATTTTTTCATATAGTTAGAAACTAAATCATACTGAGAATCATTTTTAATGGTCCTGAATGTTTTTTATAAATTATTAAATATGAATGTTTGATTATTGTCGCTTACAGTACGAAATATATCATGAAAGAAGAAAAATATTTTACCAACCCAATATCATTATCATATTGCATGTAATCTATTGATTATGTTCTTATCAAAAAAATATTTTTACAAAACCGTTAAAAACATAAAACATAGGGATTATGAACGGAGGGATATATGTTCTCTTTAATGAAGATACAATAAATTTCCCATTATCCAAAAATTATCTAATGCATACACCTCATTCCAAAAACTCTTTGTGTATCTTCCACTAAATGATTATCCTACCCTATATATCCAATTTCAGAAGTCTCTATTTAATAATAATGTGAGTGAAAGGATCTAATTAATGATCATTATTACAATTCCTTGACATTATTCAGGACCACAATATAGAATTATCACTACACATATTCCTCTCAACTTCTGACATAAGTAGAATCTATCATAACAGAATAACCTACCTCTTAAATATTTTTGATCATTTGGGACCATCATATCAATTATGGATTTTCAACACAAATAAGGATGACAATTAATGATTTTAGAAGTGTTTCTCACTAGAATATTAAAGTTATTCCCATTATCTTTATCTCACTCACTTGAGATAATTATTTCTAATTAATAAATTCAATTAAAAAGTATTTATTTTAACATTGAGATGCACTAATAAAGTAGGGAAAGTAATTTTTTCACCTCACAAACACCAGAAAGATTGATTTTATTTCTTATGTCTAAATATAGCTTTTGGCACTTATCCACTAATCCATCTCAGCCTTATCATGTTTGGATAAAATATAATTTTAAATTGAAAGGGAAATATAATTAAAATTACAATGATCTTTTAGGTAAGTAATATTTTTTCATTAAATTGATATTAATTCCTATAAACTTTCTTTAACACCAGACTCGTATGTCATGTTTTCCATCTAAATATTGTTTCAAAATTAGACATCCAAAACCATATGACATCCCAATAAAAAATTAATGTTCATATTCAAGATTACATATCCACCACCCAGTTTTATAATCTAGTTAAAATATTCAAAAATAAACAAATATATTATTATCCATAAAAATATAATTGAATAATGATTAACCACATTACTCATTTTCATATTGCATTTAACAAAGAAAGAAAACTCCTCATCAAAAATAATTCATCGTTAAATGTTTGGGCTCAAGAATTCTATTTAATGATTAGATATAAAATTGATACCTTCTATGAATATAACTTTTAATCAGTAATATATATTGGTGAGATCACCTTGTCATATGTGTCCAATGTTTCATTGAACCAGTTTTTGAGAAATCTCGTCACCATCAGTCATGGTTGTATTGTTAACTAAATTAGGTATCATAGTTATTTAATTTATTAGAAAATGGAATGTCAGCTTATTCATCACAACTGATTCATACGGTATAGAATTACCTATAATCATTCATGAAATTGGTACTAAAAAAATATGAACAATGACCAAGAATTTATTCTCCAGTGTCAAAAAATTATTCTATGACCAAAATATGAACTCGAACATTATATTATCATGATACACTCAGAGTTAAATATTTTTATACAACTTGATCAGTTCACCATGAAAATTCATCAATCAATCAGTTTGAGACATTATTTTACATAACATTCAGTAGAATTATATATATGATGTTTTTATATTCATCAGACATGAAGCAAAATTCGAGGATGGATTTCATAAAAATAATAGATGAAATATTACAGCGAAAAAAGGATGAAAACCATTGGAAGTCATTTCATGGTGAAAAATAAGTTTTGAAAGGAAATTGGGATTTATATATTTAACTTTTCTATTTTTGAAACTAATAAATATAACATATTTATAAGGATACAAAAATTCATGCAAAACAAACAATGGAAACCAAACATAGATAAAAGTTCGCATTTTAGTGTTGTAGGTTCCTCCAATTCTTATGTAGCTAGACACATCAAGTAGAAACTAACTTATGTTTCTAATATTCCATTACAGTATAAGGTTTCATTAAACCATGAAAATACAAGTTTATAACCCAAAATCCCCCCTTAATCATGTTTTCCTCATGACCAGGGTATTTCTGTCATTTCTAGGTGGATGACCAATGTGTGAAATGTATTAACCTTACTTAATTCCTTACATTTTTAATATATTTTTTTTGCATACAAAATTTATTTTATCATTTATTTATTTCCTCTATATTTTATCATATGTATCATCCTCTAAGATAACCGGATCAAAAGTCTCACTGAGAAAAAAAAATTTACATACTCTTCTATTAGTTCTGTTATCTCATATATATTCTCATGGATTCAAAAGTTTTTAGTATGTATAAGTTAATGTTATCTTTTAATGTCTAAAGATGTAGAAATATATGGTTATGGCATAATTGGTTATTCAATTCTTTCTTCATCAAATTGTACTTCTTCAATAATTCATTCATCTTCAATAGTAAGGCATACCGCTCAAGAATCATCATATTGATTCCATTTCCATGTATCCTTTGCATCAAAGCTAATATCTATATAGATTATAATATTATTGGTTATGGGATGATACATGTTATATCTCAATTTTCAATCTTTGTGTCCCATAAGGGCACACTTCACTCCTTTATCCTTGATCATTGTACAATTTTCCTCTAGGAACCAAATTTAGGAAATGGAACCAAAAACATTAAGATAAATTAAAACTACATTGTCATTACTCCATGAATTAGGTGACATATTTTCATCAATATATTATATTGTAAATCCATTTAGTAGATTAACTATATATAAATATGCCATAGACCATAATTTCATGGATTATCTTTTGTCTTTCGACATGCTTCTTTCCAAGTTGAGAATGGTGTGATTTTTCCTTTTATCTAATCCATAGAGTTAAACTGTGTAAGAATGAGTTAGTTGATATTGAATTACATACTTCTTGAGGTACTCTTGAAATACAAAATTGGTTTACTACACACATCAATTAGATCAAAATATTTGTATGTGATGCTTCCTTGGATTTTCCATGAGTTCCTTGAATTACCCTATGGTTTCAGACACTTATAAATTATTCTTGAGTAAGTATATCAATGTTTTATTTTTCTAATCAATCATAAAAGTTTGAATGAACCTATTTTCATATTTTTTTGAATAAAATGGACCGTACACATTGGTGTGGGAAAACCATAATGGAACAATAAAATTCATGATTTTCATTTTAGAAAATATGGTTCAATATTTTGTCTTTGAAAAAATATTTTACATATTATTTCAGTGCAGAATTATAGGAATCCCATTCAATATTTTATTTCTTCCTAGTAATATTAATCATTCATAGTTTAACTGGGAATACCTATGATCTCATATCCCATCTTTACCATCATGCACTTTTTTAAGCTTCATGGTATATCGAGTTGGATCATATGTCGAAATATGTGTTTTTACACCATAAAAGGTTTTGGTACCATCCTTTCTTGTTCATCAATATTTTCCATTTTTTTAATTTATGATTATGTGAGTGAATTATTCCACCAAAAATATCACACTCAATATTTTGTTTTTCTTGTCGTATATATAAGAGACATCATTATTAATGATTTATGTTAATTATATTATGTTATATTCAGTGTCATAAACACATGGGACTCTAAAAAATTATCTCATAATTCAATAATATGTTCCTCCACATTATCATTCGTCATTATTTTCCTACTCAAACAATCATTACTATAGTTTCCATATTTTTAAAAAGTATTATTGAAAATTTTATTCATTTTATTAGAGATTATTGAATCATGCCCTACATCCCCATCCTTTTTATTTTGTTGTATATATTTTTAATATAAAAAATCATCAATTTGGGGTTCTTCTACCATTTCCTCCTAATCATGGGTTAAATTATTTTCCATAGAATCGCCTTCCTCAAGTTCTTCTAAATACCCCCCAATTTTATCCATTATAGCATTTTTGAGATACAAATTTAATTTTGGGTAATATACCAATCCATTGGTATCACTGTGTCGATTCACCCTTATTTCATGGGATTAATGAAACCTTAATAGTTCTTCAAGATAAATAATCTACAAGTAATTTTTTCTTCATGGGGAATGACTATGTAATCAAATATTAGAGATAAGGATAGTAATGATTTCTCACATAACTATATATTAGGAATATTTTCTCCATTTATTCATAGTTTTTTCACCATAATAATTACAATAGTATGATAATATGAATTGGTCAAAGAAGATTTCATAAATAGACATTTTAACTCGCCTTATTCAGATTGAAGTCATATTCACTTAACTTTTTCTATACCATTGAATCATTTGTGAATATTATCCACTATCTCCATTGATGATTTGAATGAAGTGATTATCTAAAATATGGGTTCATCCAAACCAAGATAAATGATGTATTTTTCCATGCAAGCCCGCTATAATTATTTTTGGAAGAGTTTTTTTTAGATAATATTGAAGACCAGCCCCTGTTGATTTGGATTCTAGCGTGGTGTATCCATCCTACAAGACATACAAGACATCTATGAGACAATAATCTCTCAACTCTAGATTCACAAATTATATAAAGTGTTATTTTTTAGCTTCAGTATAATGTTTTATGTAATAATAATCTCCATAGAGAAAAAATAATTCGATTGAATATAAAAGATGCAATAGTTTTTATCAGTGATAGACAAGGGATTATAAAGGATATACTATTATGGTGTGGTGTTGATATTCAAATTATGTACAGTATAAAATACTATTAAAAAATACATGAAGAAACAACAAATACATGATATATAAAATTAATGTTTTAATTCCAATAAAAAATACATCATAGTTATAAAAATAACACTCAATATATTATATTCATTTCAAAATAAAATTATACAATTACATTATCAAATAAATTCTAATGACAAAAATTCAAAAACATCAATGGGTTCATTCTATTTGGCACCCCAACACCTCTCCAGATTCTTGATCGTTGTATCAATTACTGATACAAATTACCCTAAGTCGAGAAACAATAACACCTATATAATACAATAATCATTATGTTAGTAATAATATATAGAAATAATTTAACCACAATTACTAAATAATGAATTAATTAAATGACATTTAAAACCGATAAAGGAGACATTTTTTCATATCTAGAAGATCAAAAATCAGATTAAGATGACTATAATTCCTACTAGTCACAAATGACTTATGGATCATTGTTCTATAGAATAAAAAATCCAAATATTTATTCTCAGTTTTGAGTAAGTTACTTTGTGTTTCTACTAAAATAAAAATATAATCTAAAAACATGTCATTTGGGTCATACCAAACACATAAGGTGTCAGAATATGGTGTGACTAATTATATCATGTCACAAATTTCTTATGAAATTTTTTCTTATTGTATCAAACAAATTTAAATTTATATTCAAAGTTTTGATTATATAACTTATTGTTTTATGAAAACATCATTTGAAACAGAAAACATATAAATTGAGTCCTAGATGTCAAATAATGTCTTAGTTTAACATTAGATTGCTTCCAATATTCCCTAAATGACATAAAAATCATTTTACATAACATTCAGAACAATATGATGGTATTTTCTTGGTTTTCAGCGAGAAACAAACGTTTTCATCTATAATTTCAATTATAAATAGGTAATGTGAACATTAAGTCCTAACAAGAACATTGTTTATCATATTATGGTATGACTAATTGGTACATGTCAAAAATTATTTATGTATCATTTTCCAATTATAGAAAAATATTTAGAACTCAATTGTGTAGTTTTTTAGTATGTTAAAGGAAATTTTATCAAAAATGAAAATTTTAAACTGAAATCCAAATTTGGAGATATACCGGTCACACCATGCATCATATTGAGTAAAAAAAGATTCATATACATTAAAAATGAAATATGGATTATTGTTAAAAATTATCAAATGAAAATTGGATTTTTATATTCTCAATTTTGTGTATGTCAATTATTTTTTTATTAAATTGCCATATTAAACTAAGAACACACACATTGAGTTTAAAAGTCGTATCATGTGTTGGTTTTTTGTGAGACTAATTCAAACATATGAAAAATCACCATTGATGCATTTTCCAATATCTTAATGATAATTTGAGCATGGTTTCTCAGTTTTCAGTGAGGGGAACACATTTTTATCCAAAATGTCAACTTGAAACTTATAATAGACCCCTTGATTCATATTTTGGAAATTGTGTATTGGAATTTGGTGTGGAAAATTTTTACACATCAAAAATGAAATAATGATATTTTCTCTAAAGTATCAAAACAACATGGATTAGTTTTATTAGTTTTGAGTATGTAACATGTCATTTATAATAAAATTTAAATTTTAAATTAAAAGACACAAATGGTGTCATACTGGTCATACCGTGTATCAAATTATTAAAATAGTAATTCATAAACATAAAAAATGAAGTAATAATTAGCTTAATAGTTTTTTTAAAAATAATCCAAATGGGTTTTCATAGTTTTGAGTATATCACATGTAATGTTTACTAATATTTCCATTTAAAATAAAAAGCCAAACATGGATTAAATTCGGTCACACCATGCATTGCATTTAGGAATGGATGATTCTTACATGTCATAAATGAATTAGGATCATTTTGAGAAAGTATGAAAATAATCGAACTACATATTGTTAATTTTGAGTATATTTTTCTATTTTATATTAAATTTCATATTTAACTGAAAACTCATTGGTTGATTCATACAAGTCACATTCTGTTTTGGTTGGATGTGAAACAAATTACTACACATCAAAACTAACTTATGAATTATTTTCATAAATTATCAAGAAAATAGAATATTTGTTTCATGGTTTTTATTTAGTTACACATGTTATGAACATAAAATGTTAGTTTTAGAATGATAAGTGTCATTTTGAGTCATACCTATTACACTGTGTATTATAGGGACATGTTGATATTTTTTTCACATAAAAAATGAATTGTAGACAATTTTTTCAAAAGTATCAAAACAATAAAAATCTATTTTATATTTTTTAGTATATCTCTTCCCTTTTTACTATAATTTCAAATTTATGTAGAAATACATAGTAAGGATCAAATCGATCTCACCGTACATTATATTGAGGTGTGGTTTTTTCCAACACATAACAAAAACTTATAGATCATTTCCTTAAAGTATCATAAAAATATATATGAATTATCTATATTTTGAGAATATCACTTATATTTTAAACTAAATTGTAAAATTTAAATAAAGAACACACTTAGAGTCATACAAGTCACATCATGGGTCATATTGAGGTTGATTTGATTCTCAAAAGTAATAAATAATATATATATCATTTTCATAAAGTGTCAAAAAAAATAGAATGAATTTTCATAGTTTTGAGTATGTGATTTGTGTTTTGAAATAAAATATAAATTATTTACAAAATACATACACTTGGAGGTATACTGAGTACACTATGTTTCAGATTGAGGAGTGGTGGATTGAGATCTGTCATATTCTTACACCGTTCAAGAAAATGTTCATGATAATGTTCATAAAATATATGATGGGAAATCATACATTAGAATATTACATAATCCATGGCTAGGTTAAACCTTATGATTCCCTTCATTATTCAGGTAGTAGAAGGATTCCTCTTCTATCTAAAAGGGATATATTCTCTGGTTTCAAAATTATTGTAGATAGTTGAATGAAAAATATGACTCTATAAAACATTAATAAAAACAATAAATACCTATTAATTAAAAATAATGTGGAAATTAACTAAAACATATATGATAATATGATGAAAAATTTAACAAAATAAGTATTAATAATTAACCTTTTCATGATATATGTATACAATCATGACCCATTTTTAATTTATATTATCTTAGTTGAATCCTTAATGTCCAATATGTCACAATCATGAGAGTAGTTGACTAAACCACCCCAACTTAATCAAAGTAATCGACAATTATAATAAAAAATTCTTATTCTATTAATAATATAAATAAATTAACAAAAATCTAGAAATAATACTTTAATAAAAAGTCACTATTAAAATAAAACCACCCAATATGAATCATACTGAGAACACCTTCTGTTAGATTGTGGAGTAGATAATTTATAAACATAAAAAATTACTAATGGATCAATTTTATAATGTATCAAAACAATCAGAATGTGTTTTCTTGGTTTGGAGTATATCGATTCTAGTTTTTACTAAAATGTGATTTTAAACTGAAAACACACTCATTGAGTGACACTGATCTCACCAAAAATTACATTGAGATGAGGGGTTTTCCAATATATTAAAAATTATTTATGGATAATTTCTCTAATGTATAAAAATAATCTGAATACGTATAATATTTTTTTCTCTTGTTTTTTTATTGAAATGTCTATTTAAACTCCAAACACCCACTTTGATTCATAATAGTCACATTGTGTATCAATTATATGTGAAACTAATTTCTATATTTATGAAATTAGTGGAAACTAATTTTCCCAAATTACCAATATAACCCAATTATTTTTTTTTATTTTTCACGGATTGAGACATATTTTGATCTAAAATGTCAACATTAAACTTATAATGGAAACATCGTGTCATAATAGGTATAATCTGTATCAGACTGAGTTTCATCTAATTACTAGATGACCCAAATGACATATGGATCATTTTAAATTTTAATAAAAACAATATTAATGGATTATCGTATTTTTGTTTATGTAAATAGTATTGTTCACTAAAATTTCAATTTAAAATATAATGACACACTTGGATTCATACTGGTCACACTCTATTTTTCATTGAGACCTGACTGATTCCTACAAATCAAAAATTAATATGGATGATTTTCATAATGTTTCAAAATAATATGATTGTTTTTTTTCAGTTTTAAGTATATCACGATTATTTTTTACTAATATGTATGTTTTAAATTATAAGATACACATTGAGTTATACTAGTCACATTGTGTATTATATTGATGTGTAGCTAATTCATACACAACATAAATGGCATATGGATCATATTTATAAAGTATCAAAACAATCTGAATTTATTTTATTGAAATTTAGTATGTCACCTAAATTTTTTACAAAAATTTCAATTTAAAATTAAAACACTAACTTGGAGTCTTGCTGATCAAATCTTGTGTTATATTTAAGTGTGGAAGACTCTCAAATTTAAAAAAAATGACATATTAGTCATTTTGAAAATTTTAAAAAATAATATGAATTCCATTAAATATTTTTGAGGTTGTTTTTTGTTTTTTGTATAACATTTCCTTTAATTTAGAAAACACACAATTTAAGGCACACCTATCACATTATGTGTTGGTTTGAAATGATAATGATACCTACTTGTCAAAAATATATTCCTCATCATTTTATTAAATAACCTAGCTAATATGATTGATTTTTTTAGTTTTCCATGAGTGACAAATGTTTTGAACAAACATTCCACATTTAAATTGGTATTAGACACTTTGATTCATACAAGGAACATCGTGTATCAAATTAAGGTGATTATGATTCCTCCACATCAAAAATGAATTTGGAATCATTTTTCTATGGAACAAAAATATTTCTAATTTTTTCATCAATTTTTAGTATCTATAAGGCTTTTAAAAAAACAATTTTAAGATCTGAAAACATACATTGAGTCATACCAGAGCCACCATGAATCAAATTGTGGTGTAGTTGATTCTAACTTGTAAATAATGAATTATGGATCAATTTCAAAAAGTACTAAAAAATAATGACAAGGAAATTGACTAAAAATGATGATAAATGATTATAAAATCAATGAAATATGTAGTAGGTGGTCACCTTTTCATGATTCATATAATTTTTTGACAGAAGTTATATTGCACACCTATTTCCAAAAAAATAATTTTCCTCTTATGAATATAAAGACTATTGATAGTCTTAGTGGGGATGTAAAAAATTCAATTAAAAAAGGATTAATAAATATTTTAAATTAAATTTTAATTATTTATGAAAATATATCTTCTGGGATAGGAGTTTATTGATGGATTATAATGTTAGTCATAAATTTTCAAACCTAATATCAAGAAACATTTCTATTTGGTTGTGTTTGAAACTGGAAAAATATTTAAGAAAAATAATAATTTACTATTATATAAATTTTTAGTGAAATTTTATATTGTATACCCCAATACATATCCACTTGTTGAGGTTGATAAGATTATTATATTCATGTAAAATCCCCATTAAATGATATCTAGAAAATTTAAAGACCACCATAATAGAAAAAAAATTCATAAAATCATTAAATATGTAACTTTTAGTTCAGTTTTAAACAGTTGTATATGGTGTGTTTTAAATTGATAGACATAATCACATGTGGTCAGATTTTTGGAATTCATGAATTAAATCTAAAAAATAATTATTCCGAGTATACCAATTGATGATCATGAATCCAAAATGAAATATTTATTAAAATGATTAAAATTATATATTATATTATTAATGTATATAGTTTTACCCCTATAATATGTGGGTTAAGAATTGTATAAATTAAGTAAGTATTCTTGCAAACATTATGGCCGGTTTTTCAAATATTCCACCATATTTATTTATTTACAATGGGAATATTTATGTATAAGTGATGTCATGACTAACGAGTCCAAATTTATATTTAAATGGGCTTCCCTTAAAATAGTATTCATATATAAAACTGAAAATTTTATATGTTGTATTGAGTCATAATTAACATATCAGAAATGATGTTGAACCAAAAATCATAAAATCACCCATATTATATAATTTTAGGACTATGAGTCCTAATAATTCATGCATAAGGAATTCATTTATATATTGAAGACCGATATAGTATTTAATAGAATCTTCACAAATTTATTCATCAAAATCATGTTCATTTATTACACTGGTTTCTAATGTTGTGTCTTCATGGAAAATTAATATTAGTAAATTTATATTCATAATTTTAAGGAGAAAGGTTATTTATGATGATATTTTTTATTTTTGTATGGTCTGTTAGATTTTTTTCATACGTCCATTTCACCCCCATACATTTTTGAGTTTGTAATAAATTTCAATGTTTTAGGAATTTTCATTAATTTTTAATTTCTTTTCATGAATAATAAATTTAAAATGAATACTTCCAAATAAATTTTTTTAAATGTTTTGATGGCCATGTCATGAATGTTCCAATAGATTATTATAATATATAAATATATTTATTATAATGTGTAACATGTTTCACAGTGCTCGGTCCTTGAGCTATGATAATCCCCCCCCCCCCTCAAATGACTTATTGGTTATTGTCTATTGTGTAGATTATATCATGGGATTCTGAACATAGTATACATCACAACTAGGTGATTGGTGGGTGTTGATTGATATAAATCATAGTCATTTTCACGCTTAATAATATCAGTATTATAAATGTATCTATATCTTAATTATTCACATTTCATAAAAATATATATTAAAATCTTGACAACCTCTAATGAGAAACCTCTTTGTAGGGAATGCCCCACTTCAAAGCTGGTGGGGGTGGGGGATATTCAATAGTGGTTATTCTTATATTGTTTCTTCTATTTGATTCCTTAAAATATAATTTTATAACAACTATTATTGATAACTAAATTTTTCATCTAGATAGAAGTTAATCATACCTACAACACCTTAATTTTCTTATCTTATTCACCTATTAATTTAATTTCTCAATAAATGATTATAGTGACACCCCAATACCCAAACCTATGATGTGACTATATTGTTCAAACTTCTTCACGTCAACTGATAATAGTTGTTCATGTGGTAATACTGATGATGGTTCATGTGTCAATTTCAAATAAAAAATATAAGAAAATAAATAATCATTATTATTTAATATATATTTAAAGAAGAACTAATTATTATTATAATATATTTACATGCTCTTCTCACATTTCTTATGTGTTTTCATCTATTTGTATCCCTTCATTATTTTCACACCGATATTTCAATTGAACATAACATTGGGTGGATGTCGTTTTATATTTCATTTCCTTTATCATAATATAAATATAGAAACATAATTATGTTTTAGTTTATTTTCACATAAAAATACTATTATAGATTTAATATTGGTAAAAAAATTAATGTGAAGTGTAACCCATCCTATCATTAAAATAGGGATATATGGGGTTTTCTACTCACTTCTTATTTTTAACAATCAGTTTTTTTATTAAAACAACAATAATTAATCAATTTTATTAATACATCTATTTTAATGGATTAAATTTCTAGTCACACTATATCTAAAAATATTTTTCATCCTGAACTCAAATAAACATATACCATGCATGGTGATTTATTAAGCGTCAATATATATGTTATTGGTGTGGGTTTATTTTATGTTATTCATATTATAGATGATACTTCATATGAATTTTGTGCAAATAACTATGAGACATTATAGAATGTGTTAATAAAAATGTCATTCGAGATCCATATATTATAAATGAAATCTACAATAGATAAAGAAGTGTAATTCATCATTTCATTTTTTGTTTAGTATAATATATAAACTATATTATAATGTTACCATAATCCCTTCAAAAAACACTTTCTTAATAACAAGAACAAAATTTCTCCATAAATCTGCATCAATAAACAGAAACATATTATTGGTGAGCCTAATGTAACTATTGAACATAACACTATTTGTTTTAGTAGGATTTCCATGTAAAATCTATTCTAGTTTGAATTTAATGCCTTGGTTTCTAAACATATTAATTTTTTTATTACAACGTCACAATAAAATGATCGTTTTTTTCTTATTTTTATGGTTTTCCATTATCTTCCATTTAATCATCTTTAACTATATCATTATGTTGTTTCTATGGAATGGAAAAATCATAGTCTGCATAATGTTTCTATTCCATTAAATTTGGAGAACCGACATGTTGAGAAACCTATTATTACTCAGTATTAGGATAATCAACAAGTGAAAAACTATTTATCTATATATGTGGATCAACATTAAATTTCAATTATTTAAATATAGTAGTGAACATATAATAATATGTGGTAAATAAAATAATATTACAAAAAAATAACCTAATTATTCAATTATTTGATTATTGGGTTATGGGGTTTGACACCTCTATTGATTATCTAAATCCCTTCATTGTGGTATCCTCTAATATAAAAAACACTATTAGCATTGGGAATGATATGAAATTATTATGAAATCCCTATGAAAGTGTATTCCTTATTAAAATCAACATCTTACCACTTAGTAGTTTTGGACGATAATCTTACAATTGACCACTAGAACATAATATTCGGGCACTATATGTGATTCTATTATAAATTGTTTATCTTTAAGAAATTACCTAGTAAAATAAACTTTCATGAATCCAAATAAATCTATATTAACTGCACATTTCTTAGTAACCCACTCACATGAAAAAATAATCAGTTGAAATGTTTTATAATCCAACATCCATATTTTTTATGATTCTAATGTATAACAGATTCACATAAATTTCATTTTTCATTTATTATCGGATACATATTTCACTTCAGCAAAAAAATATGTCCACTATTTTTCATGGTACTGTGTTCATCATTATCATTTGGATAAAATATATAACTATTAATTGGATAACCATTATAAGAAAATACATGCACACATATCCCCCATTATTGACATCAATGTTACTCTAAATCTGAATATATATTTTTAGATGAATACATAAAATTATAGTCTATGAAAATCCAATAAATTTTTTATTATGTGTATTTTATATCCATATTTCATCCTTTGATGGATTCAAATGCCTATTAATTTCATTATGGGTTTCTATATATAGTGAAACTTCCTCCCAATTATGAAATATTTAATAGTGGGCCAGATCCTGGTCTATAATATAAATAGATACAATATATATTACATAACTTCCATCACCCATAACCTCTTTGGTGTGATGAGATTTCAGTAGACCAACGATTCTCACTTCAAATTGGTATCTGGTACAAAATTCTTCCCCATCCTAAAAACATTTGCTCCACAATATAAACTTTTGAACAAAAATTATTTTATAGATACCATTTCATAATATTTATATATTTTTTAATGGGTTTATTCCATATATAATGTATAGGGCCACATAGTGAAATCTATATTACCTATTGAACCATTATGTGAACCACAATATAAAATAATACCAATGAGAATGACATATCCAATTCATATAATATAATAGTAATTTATTTTACTATTGTTTGAAGTTTTATTGTTTATATAATATTAGTGCATATATCATTGAAAAAGAAACATATATTGGTTAATATATGAGAAACAATATCTGGAAATATGAAACTAATATATAAATAAATTAGATATTTCATCAAAACATTTTATTCATTTGATTTTAGAACCTCTATCAATAAATTATTCACTTACATGTTATTCTAGATAATTTATGAATACAACATTGGATCCTTTAAATAATTTATGATTTTGTAAAAATGAGAACTCTCTTTATTGAAAACAGAGTAAGTCATTGGAATATACAAATTACATTTTCCACTCTTCACTAGAATCAACTATTTTCATATTACCATTTCAATCAGGTCCAACCTAGCATAATTTTATCCAATTTTTTTTGGTACATTTAGTAATAGTATAATGACTATATCACATTAATTTTTTAACATTCATAATATCATGAAAATTTCGTATGTAAAAATAATTCAAATTTTTTTAATTAAAAAAAATGAAATAATTTTCTAGTCAGTTTATATAGGGTATTTTAAATAATGTTTAACTACGGTAGTCTCCCTATTTTTTACATTCTCAAAATAGATGTTCAACTATTATTGGAGGCAGTATTGTATGTTCTTATGAACTCTTATCCAATGATGTGATTCCTGATCGGTACATATGTTGTTAGTGTAGAAATTTAATATGTCATATAAATAGAATCTTTGAGGAATGTTTCATCCAAATTTATATTATACCGTCTTCAAAAATAGGACACACATGAGTTCCTTTAATTCCAAATCCTTAAATATTTACATCAATAATAAAGTCATTTATCATCCCATATAACATGGATCTAAAATAAAAATATTTATTTCTTTAGTAATCATAAATTTTAACACATGAATTGCATAATAAACTCAGTTATTCAATCAATGGATCCAAATAAACAACAATATCAGTACCAAGTTGTTTCGACACTAATGTAACAATATGTAACATAATTTTTTTTCATTTAATTTATAACCATGGTAAAAAAAACTTAATTTAATGACATAATTGTCCATGTATATTTACTGATGCAGTAAAAATCAAAAGGATTCAATCCATTTAAAGATAATGCTTGATAAAGGATTCCCAACTCATTTCTAAATACAATATACTAATGATCAATTTTATCCCACTAAGGAGAGTCTATTGGGTTATGATGTTTCATATCTTTATTGATTGTATTTTTATGCCATGTTAATTTTATTTAAGTATCCTCACTTTCATATAGGATCCTAAAATGTGCAATTTTTGAAAGGTACCATAAAACCTTCTTAGGACCAGATTGATATTTCCAGTATCAAGAACCACCAAAATTTGGGCATTTTATCATGTATTTCCAAGACCTACTGAAATATTATACAGTAATATTGTGAGACATGTAATCTTTCATAAATAATTACCATTGAACATATCATTTATTTACATAATATATTCATAATTTAATATTGGTATCTTTTGGGAGCGTATCATTTAATAGAGAAAGTGGCTCAATAGAACTGGTATCAATAAATCTATTTCCAACATTTAAATTATACAGCTTCACTTCACAAGAAAGTGTGTTATATTTTTTACATACTACATCTAATGGATTGTTTTAAAAACTCTTTAACTTCTAAAACAGTTTGAGACAATCGTGGCTTTTATCTTCAACTATCAATTTCATTTCTTCAATATGATATTCATTATCATTCACACCTATAATTACATCTAAAAATTTCATTTATCATTTTTAGAACATTTTGTCATATTAGATTTCCCATAAGTCACAAAATTATCCCATTCACTAGTAAAATTCAAATTTCCCCAATGTTAGGTCCATCATTAATAACTTAAATATATCCCAAGAAAAATCATGTGTTCTTCCGACTCCTCAATAACAAATACTCATATATTAGAATAGTGTAAAAAATGGAAAATGATTTGAAAAGAGTTATATACAAGATATGTTACAAACATTATAAATTATACCTCCTGACCCTCATATTTTTTTTCATATAATTTAAATACATCAATTTTTTATTCATATAGATTGTATTTGATTCATTATTACTAATAATTAACAAATTAAGTATTTACTAAAAACAAATTCATAGAAAAAGATCATCTTCTGATGAAAGTATTACTATAATATAATATTTTTAATGTTTTTGATTTTAAATTTTTAATTAAGTTTATTTGTACTTTTGATTTTACTAATGCTGGTAGTCATTAAGCTTTTATAAATTATATGAACCAAATACACCATCACATGAAGTAATTTAGGTCCCAAGAGAGATCACACCCCTATCAAAAACCAAAATATATGTGATAATAATATGATATTTAAAAAAAAATTATAAAATGTTATTTATATCAATGACTGATAATTTTTTTTAGAAAAAAAATGACCATATAATAAATTTTATCACTCAAGGGTTGGAAAAAGTATATTTTCATATCTTGGTATTCATAAAAGAAAACTATATTGAATGATGATACTCTATTAGTCAATAAAAATATAATACACATGGAAATGACTTGTTTTAAAGGGAATTGTTGTTTTAATCCATGGTTGTATAAGGAATACATGTACAAAATTGTGTAGAATTGTTTGATTTTAATCCATCCAAGAAGGAGGGATACTTGGAACATGGATCTAATTACCAGTTGTGCATTGAAAAAAGACTACCTACTTATCATTTGTAGTCACCCATTACCTGATAAGTGGGAATTGTATTTGTGGTGCATATAATGGAGCTTCATGCAATCAGAGTTAGAAATAATGATGAAAGAGGGTAACTGAACATTATGATTACGGAGAGGGTGAACCAACAAATTCTTGAGGAAAAAGAGTTTCTGTGGAATATGGGATTATAAGGGATACATGCAACTCATAGTAGTTTACCAGATCTTCACTACAAAAACTATACCTATATATCAATTGTATTCACTAGCTTATATGATAAGTGGTAAGGGTATTTTATAGTGACAATGTATGATCTCTACAAATCTATAGTGATAAATAATGATAAATGAGTAAAATTGAATGTGAACGAGACGGATAAGTTTGAATAAAAAATGATCGAGGATTGATATATTATGTGGTGAATTAGAGTTTTAGATCATGTTTAAATTATACCACTTACACACACAATGTTCAAAATAGTTAGGAAAATTTAAAGTAGATAAAGATGTTAACGGTAGAGAAATAGATCAAAGCTGATCACATAAATTGATTTTAATATATCATTATAATTTCAGGAGAAAAAAATTAGATAATTATTAATCTATGAAATATATATAGATTAATTTTTCTATTTTTTAAAAAATATTTATACTATGAAATTATATAAATTTTATTTTCTCTTCATTTTTCCCAGCTATCAAATATACTAAAAAATAACTACAATCTCTCTCCATCTTCATTGGTGAAAATTTTTAATAGAAAATAACTGATATGTTTTTGAAGTATAAAAAATATCCCTCATTGAATATATAGTTTTCCAATACCCAATTATTCCCAATATAAAATATTATAATTTTAAATTAAATATTTGATTTTTAAATAAATCTGTAGTTATTATAAATATATATATATATATATATATATTAAAAATGATTAAATATAATTAAATATAAATTTATTTATTAATATACTTATATAATTATAAATATATATATATATAAATATATTTATATATATAGTTATATTAATATTCGTTCATAAATATATATCCGTAAAATTAATTTATAAGTATACCAATATATAAAAACATAATTATCTTAATATATTATATATATAAAATATATTTATAAGTGTTTATCATTATTATTTGTAAATTACATTAAACAAAATATTTATATACCTATAATAGAAATTATTTGGACACACATAATAAAAAATAAAAATTTAAGTTATTATCAATTATTTATAATTTATTGATAAAAATTATTAATTTTAAATTATTAATTCATTAGAATCAAAAATAATTTTTCAAATATATTAATTCAAATTAATTAATAATTAAATATTATTTTTTTGAATTATTAATTCAAGATAATCAAAATTTTATATAAATTGTTTATAATAATTTAAGTAATCAAAAGAAAAATAGTCAATATTTTTTTACAATTACATATTAATTATGGAAAAGTTATTAAAATAATTATCTACATACTAAAATTAACAAAATATTTATATACACATGAAAATACTATTTTATATTATTAAGAATAAAAAAATGACCATTTATATAAATACTAATTTAAAAAACAATGAAAAAAATATGCATAGAATATAATGTTGCAAATTTCCAAAAATGACATAGCCTCACTCACATTCTTTCCAAATCACATCGATTTTGAGTTGATTGGAAATATGTCAAGGGAATAGGGTGATATGTATGATATGAGAATGTATTACAATTTCTAATGAATTATTTATGACTTTGTGAAGATGTTTAATGATATCCTGATGGTAATAAAAGAGTATGATGTGAAAACAACTAGGGGACAATGGAGGGGTTGTTGGGGCAAGAGTTGACATTGGCAACGAAGAAGATATATTTTGAAAGAAATGAAACATGACATAGAAGAAGTGATTATAGAGATAAGAAAGGAAGTGGGATCACTGAATTTGGTAGAGAAGTGAAAATCCTATAGAACCAGGAGAGTGGACACATATTCACTCATGTTGTCAATTACATCTTGTAATATGACTTATTTTTTATATTCAGTTGAATGAATCCATTTATTGATATATATATATATATCATAAAATATGTAAACGTTTTCTGATGAGATAAGGGAGGTAGTGAGTTGTGGATCTTCAGTAGCATACAAAATAAATCAACACGTACCATATATTTTAATAGGATCGATTCATCATGAACATTTGATGAAGTGTCGTGTAAACACTTTGATTCTTTGATATATTAAATTTTTTTTGGAAGGGGGAATATATTAGGGTGTTATATAACTATCTGATAAGGCTTTTACTAATGCCTTCAAAAAAGAAATGATAAAAAAATGTTTTCCAAGTGTTATAATGTTATCCCTAGGAAAACATATCTTTACCATCACTAAAATCATAACACTCATATATATATATATTATCAGTGATAGAAAAGCACTGATGAAGTCCTAATTTTAATTATATAACAAATATAATTAAATATAGTTTGTAATGAAATATATTTATTATTAGTTTAGAATTATAATTATAAATATATATATTTAATAATTTTAATATATAATTATAAATATATTTATATTATTATATATAATTATATAAATTTGATAATAAATAAATATGTCTATTTATAAATATAATAAATACATTTATTAATTATATATATAAAAATATTAACTATATAATTATATATACATATATATTTATTTTAAGTATAATTATAAGTAAATATATTTTAAAATATATGAATATAATTATAAATATATTAGGACTTGTGAAAACTGTGGATTAAAATCCAAGTTCCTAAAAGATTATAACTACAAAAAATGTAAAATTATAGAGTATGTCGGGGGTTGAATTGTAAATATATTACAACAACATAACCAAAATCAATGGACATCACCTTTGTTTATGTCTACCACCTCTCCCTCAAGGGCCACCCAAATATCTATGGTTTCAGCCTCTTCCATTTTTTGGGATGTTGACTGCTATCATCCAGGCTTGAATAGTTAACATCTTGTTCATTTATCTTATTGTATCAAAATTAATTTTTCAAACAAAAATCATCATGATCTGAAGAAGCATTCTTCTGATCATATGTGGTCTTCATATTAAGAGATTTTGGTTGAACAAACCAATGTCTATAAACAATGCCAAAATCCTCAGGCAAAACGTCATTACTACTTGATCAGTTTATGATATGATGGAAATAAAGTTCACTTTTACTAAAGTTGAAACCAGAAATGATTCCATCCCGAACATCCAGAATCCCTTCCAATGAACCATGAGTAGAAATTCAATGATTTATATTAGAATAGTTATCCGAAAAATTCACTTCAAGGTGAATGGGATGATTCAACTCTTTCAGAGTTAATTCTAGTGGATAAGAATTGTGCTCATTCACATGTGATCCAAAATTAGACATCTTCCTTGAATGTGAATGATTCTTTGGTTTGCTATAAGAATCATACCAAAATCCATCCTCATCCAGCACTTTGGTTTTTTTCCTTTCATCTTCATAATATTAGTTCCTATGTGTATCTCATGATCAAAGTCCTCCTAAACAACTACATCATGATTCTATTGGTTTGGTGAGAAGTCATTAACTCAAACATGATCCCCTCGTTGCATAAGTCCTCATTAAAGGAGATATTAGAATTCACTGCATTCACTTTCCATTACTCTATTAGAGATGCATTGGTTCCTGAAAGGGGTATCCCAAATTTCCCAACATCTTGTGAAGTCATTTCCACCTATGAACAAGAAAAACACCTATCATGAAACTCACAATGTCACCATGCAATGAAGATAACACATTCCTACAATCATTCACCGTATTCTTATTATCATTGAATTCACCAAAAACAATAGCCCAACAACATTCCTCAATTGAATGATAATTAGTGTAGCAACCCAAAAAGTATTGATGCCGCTTAATATATTCAATATTTAGATGAAAATATTCACTAGGATTAGAAATAATCACCATATCAATGAGAGTGTTACTAAGGACTACCTAAACAAGAATTTGGATAAAATGTTTGATGTGCACCTGCTCAGTCTCCTAGTCCAGTTGCATCAGATGTCAAATCATAGTCCAAATTTCATTGATTATATTATGATCTCTTATGATTCAATTGAGCCCATATATCCAAAACCAAACATATAAAAATGAAAACCAAAATTTAGAAAATTCAAAATCAAGCCTTCAATTATGAAATCAGTGGGTAACTAGCTTCAAAAATAAGGAACCAATTCTCCATGCTTATTACATCAAATCATCATAAGGAAAAAAGTGGGAAAATCCCCAACCAAATGAAATAAATCTCCAATTAAAAATATCTCAAATCAGAGAATCCCATTGAGTAAAATAATCATATATCCAGAATTTATCACCCGTTCAAATTGTATACCTTTTAAATCAATGAGTTTTTACCCACAATTATCCTCTCGGCTACTACTACTAAATTCACCTCAATAAGAGTCATGAAACCATTTTTTACAATTCTTCATATCTGCAGTTATATGAATAAATATAGAGGATTCTTATGTCAAAATAAAGATGATACCCATAGATCTTCATGATTTTAACGATAATATGCAAGAAATTCATGAGATATCTATTAATTGTTTTTAGATGTTACTCGATTTCCATTAGTAATAGGGCATCAATGGAAAGTACTATGATCCCAAATACACTCCTACATATCATTTAAAAGTTAATTAATTGAATTATGAAACAAAACATAATAGATGAGGAATGGTGGAATACATTGAATTTTACCCACTTAAAAACCCTCAAAGACACATCTTCTTTCAAATTATAGCTTGAAGGTAACATTATTCCTGAAAAATGTTGTTCTAATTGATGAAACCATTACGTGGCCTTGACATAAATGATAATGTCCTCTCATGTATTTGTTTACTTGGTACCAATGTAGTTCAATGTTAGAATATTCCATGTTTATTTACCACAATCATATTGGGTATCCATCATATTAAATCTGTTATCATGTAAAGAAACATAAAAATCTATCTCTATAAGGGACTATAAACTCTTTCTATAGACCTCACCATCCATAAAATCATTCCTAAAATAAATCACAACAAATGGATTATTAGATTCCACATGTGACTTAAAAAAGAAGCAGGTCATACAAGAACCTTAGATGACCAAAATCCAACATCCACTAGGGTCCTATTTTCGGAATGCAATGGAAATTGAGGCTAAATACCCATGGTGGAAGAACCAATCCTTGAAGTAGCATCACAGACCTAAATTCCTATAGGGGAGGAATTTAAATTTTTTAAGAATATGTGGAAGCTCGATCCGCATACAACATTGCAAGATCACCTATTAATGCAGTATCAACCTACACAATCTCCAGTATGGAAAGTCCAAAATTATCCTTTCTAGATGCATCAAGGTGCTCCAAATCATCAGAAAATGTTGTTTAATATTAGGGGACAAAAGGGAACCTGTGAATTTTCAAAATATATATGGGTATTTATTTTCATTATATGATGAATCATGCCATCCTCTTGAATCTCCTTGTTTTAGGGTGATTCAATTACCACAGGGGAATGGGAAGCAACTCTTCCGCATCATTGCGATTATTCAGCAACAATATTTTCGTATTTAGAGTCCTCCATGGATGATACATTATAAATATGTGTGCCCAATAATTGTATATCATACATAAATCTCATAAGATCATGTTCTATTAAACTAGTTTCAAGATTTGGTCATATAGCCAAAGAAGATCCAACATGATTCAATGATGAAATTATACCTTCATGAACTTATTTGAAGAATAAGTAGTAACTTTTTATTTACCTATATTATTTATAATGAATCAGACTCCATTATTTTCATATCTCTAAATCAACCACCACTTGATAAAAATCTTCATAATTATATTTTTTTCTAAAGATACATTTTCTAATATTCTGACCACACACCCTTTATTAGAGAATCATTATAAGAACAACCTACATTTAGAAATCTCACATCATCATACCCTTCATCAACAATATAATCCAAATAACTATCCAATTGATATTATGTAAATATTCATTTAAACTGAATTTTCCCACAATGTTTATAACGACCCATACTTTACATACATTTTTAATACTTCAAAAATTGAAGCACACTTATTACAACATATGATAAAACTACAAAGGACCGTATAGGTATAGTGTCTTTAGAAACTGGGAAACATAAACAACTGGTTCATAAATCTTCTACAGTGTCTCCCATTTATTTCATCATATCTAGGGTCCCTTTTAGCATATTCTACTTAATATCCATCTTCCTGACCTGGGGAAAAGAAAACATAAAAGGGTGAGCTCAAATGCTCAGCAAGGGCAAATAAAGGAAATAAAAATCATATCATATCTTTTTGAAAATCAAAACCTGCAAAAGAGATCATAATATCTTAACATGGAATAAATCATAGAAGTGAAAATGAGATCCCCATAATCATAACATAAAACTTGAAACTTTGTGGCATGCACACATAATCATGGAAAATCATTTCTTGTTAGTCATGACTCATCGCCAAGACTATCTTAGTGGACAAAGTCCCTTTCTGAACCGAGTTCACTCCTCGTTTCAGTCCTGTATCACTGAACCGAAATAACCTTCCGTTCCAGCCATGTCTATCTCATGAGATATAAAATCTTTACCCAATGCATTGGAGGGAGATATAGGTCCCACCCATCTTATAATGAATCCTTTCTTATGTGTGCCACATAATCATAAAACATGCATCATCGCATAACACATGTAACAAAAATGGGATTCTTGAAACATCATGACATCATAAATCAATTCATATATGATAAAGGAATTCATAAACATAATTCCATCACAACATAGTCAAACCAATGTAAAAATATGGATAGAAACAGAACCCTTTATTATCTTAGATGGAAAATAATTTTGATAAAACACTTGAATTGAATTCTTGAGGAAAATATCCTTTCTTCTTCAAAAACATTTTTCCTTTCATAACATGTCATACAACTTTAAAATAAAAGAAGTTGATTAAAATAAACTTGAAAACTTGTAAAGGAAGCTTCTTGGAAACAATGTTTTAAAAATCCATTCATGCCGTATAAGTTAAAAAAAACATTCTTCGTACTTTTGTCGGAAAAGTCAAAAAGTACCTCGTACGAAAAACGACAAAAGATTCCTTTCATATATTTTACAAAAAACTTACCGAAGGGTAAAATTGGATATAAACTATTGTAGAAGGAAGGAAATAATATTACATATCGAGGGTACATGGATGTGGATGATAAAATACACCCCAGTAACTACCAAAGTAAAAACAATCTCGGATAAAAGTGAGATTGTGATATTTTCCCTTACCTTAGGTCCGATTAGCTTTGTACATGTCTGAAGCTCCTGTATAATGTTTTAAATAATGTTATTGACTTATTCCAGAATCATACATATTTATATGATATCATATATGGTCATATTATTAGCTTCTTGTTAGTAATATTTCATTGTTACTTGTTACTCGGGTCTTTATAACTTTTTGTTCTTATGCGTGTTTTGTCGAATAAATTCTTAATCTTATCTTTAGGTTATAGATAATTCATTTCCAGAATGGTATTAGTGTATTATATACCATATTCATTCATTCAATTCATTGATATAATCATTATGAAATGAAGATCATGTAGAACGAGTCGCATCACATCGTGGAGACGGTATTCCGTACGTACGCACGAGTGATGATATCATTCCTATGATCGTGGAATTGTATTGGAGTATATATATATTATTTCAGTATCAATATTACTTCATAATAATCATATTTAGTTACTCATTACACCATTATAACCATCCTTGTAAGGTGATGGTGGAAAATAGATTACACCACGGCGTGGAGACGGTATTCCGTACGTACGCACGCGTGGTGATTTCATTTTTCCGTAGGATGGATAGAAGGTGAAATAGGGTTGTTTCATATTTATAATAACATATCAGTATTTAAGTAATACTGATGTTATTACTTTATCATGAAACAACTAAAGAAGAAGAAGTTGAAGAAGAAAGAAATTGAAAAGATCGGTAATGGATATTACCTCTTCTTTGGAACGCCTCTTTGAATCCTCCACTTAAGGAACTAAGATTGGTCTTTGGAGAAGACCAGGACCTCTAGGATTATTCTAGGGAAGTGGAGAGGAGAAAATGGCAGGGGTTGGCCGAGCTTGAGTGCTCAATTTGGTGTGAGGAGGAGGGGGAGGAGGTGCCCTTTTATAAGGGAGGAGAGGGGCACCTTAGGAATATCTCAAAATATTATTTTATATTAAAGTCAAAATCGGTTTATAATGGTTCCAAAGGGTCTTATTTCGAAGATAAAGTGGGGAAGGGTCGAAATCCTATCAACCAATAGGATTTAGACAAGTTTAGGGTATTATTTTAACCTTATCAATTAGATTTAACTCTAAGTTAAATAATTTAACTTTTACCATGTCTTTTTGTTTTCTTTCACTATATGGTTAATACACTTACTATAACATGCCAAACGAACCCCAAATTGTTTATTATTAAAATATATATCTTTATCTAAGTCATTTGGCCGAACCTTAGATTTTTAGGAATAAAATAACAATTAATAATATAATATTTGATTTAAAAACTATTTTGTGTCAATTTTGACACTATTTGATATATGATTTTTGTGAAAGTCATAAAAGAATTATATGTTCGAACCAAGTTGATTAAATCAACATTAATATATCATAGTAACCTATAAAATTAGTTGAATTCATAAAAAGTCTCAAATTACATTTATTTTGGTGTTTATAACATCAATTATGTCAATATTTCATTAATAAGATAATTACTGCATTATCTTTGTGTCATAAATAAATTACATTATTTGATGTCTAAAAATTACAAATAAAATATCATCATGTAGGAAATCTTTTTAGCTTTCTAATGAATATTTACAATTGAATTTATCTTATGTATAACCCCATATTAAAAATGATTTACTTATTAAACTTTGATTTTAACTATTTTAACCCTTCTTTAAATAAATTAATAATAAATGTCCTAATCTAATCCAAGTGGGCCTAAATGGTCATATTTTATTCCTAAGTTTGTTTTTGGTCGAATTACACTTGTCCAATAGAATTAGGACATGTGTTAGGGTAATATTAATATCATATTTACCCTTAGTTACCCTATTTACTATTAACCGCGGTAAAAAAAGTAAAAAGTTACTATTCACCAAAAAATTATTTTCATCTCATTGAACCACATTTTAGTCCTTGATATTAACCGTGTCTCTCGGATTTTTGAAATTCCAATCACAGAAGCGGTAAAATTAAGTTTTATGCAAAATTCAGTTTTTAACCTACCACTTAGTGGTTTCACTATTCATCAAAAATTGAAAGTTTTCAGAAAAATACCAAAATTTCACCCTAGGGTAATTTCGATATTCTGAGTCCAAAAATGAAGTCCATTTTGAAAAATAAAATTTATCAAATTTCAAAAAGTGGTTATTACTATTCTTAATGGCTAGTTTTAATAGCATATTGTTGTTTAGTGAAACTCGGTATTGCGTACGACGCAAGCTATCGAGGAAGGTCGCGATTGCGTGTAAAGCAAGCCAAGCAAGTGTTGTGTAGAAAAAGATTCCTTTGACGATTTATATAACATAAAAGTCTCGGGTGTTTCATTCTACCCCCCTTAAAAAGAATTTCGCCCTCGAAATTCGTCACTTTGTAACAAACAGAGAGGATAATTCTCCCTCATCATATCCTCAAGCTCCCATGTAGATTCTTCAAGTTGGTGGTTCCTCCATAAAACTTTCACCAAGCGAGTGGTCTTGTTTCGTAGGAATTTTTCGCTACGATCCAGAATCTCTATCGGCTGTTCTTCATAAGAATGATCTTGCTCCAGCGGTACAACTTCTGAGCTGAGTACATGTGAAGGATCTGGTATGTACTTTCTCAGGAGAGATACATGGAACACATCGTGAACTTGAGAGAGATTCGGTGGAAGCGCCAATCGGTAAGCTACCTTCCCAACACGATCCAATATTTCGAAAGGACCGATATATCTAGGGCTCAACTTCCCCTTCTTTCCAAATCTCATAACCCTCTTCCAGGGAGATATTCGTAAGAACACTTTATCACCCACTTCAAACTCTAGGTCTTTTCTTCGGTTGTCGGCATAGCTTTTCTGTCGACTCTGAGCTACTCTTATGTGTTGTTGAATAGATCTGACCTTTTCTGCCATTTCATCAACAAGATCAGGTCCTAATAGCTTTCTTTCCCCAACTTCATCCCAGCAAGTTGGAGTCCTGCATTTCTTTCCATAGAGAGCTTCATAAGGAGCCATCTGAATACTGTAGTGAAAGCTATTATTATAAGAAAATTCCACCAAAGGTAGGTGTTGATCCCAACCTCCTTTGAAATCCATAGAGCAAGCTCTCAACATATCTTCTAGGGTTTGAATTGTTCTCTCAGACTGACCGTCTGTCTGGGGATGATAAGCAGTGCTGAAACTCAACTCTGTATCCAGAGTATGCTGAAGTCTTCGCCAGAACTTCGAGGTAAATCTCGGATCTCGATCAGATATAATAGAAAGTGGTACTCCATGCAATCTTACCACTTCCTTTACATATTTCCTGGCAAGATGATCTAGAGAGAAATCCTCTCTAATAGGAATGAAGTGTGCAGACTTTGTGAGACGATCAACTATGACCCAGATAGCATTATTGCCTTTGGATGTTTTAGGAAGTCCTGTGACAAAGTCCATAGTGATGTTTTCCCATTTCCATTCGGGTATGGGTAATGGTTGTAACATCCCCTTAGACTTCTGTCTCTCAGCTTTAACTTGTTGACAAACCAAGCATCGAGAGACATATTCAGCAACATCTCTTTTCATGCCATCCCACGAGAAGTACTCTTTCAGGTCCCTATACATCTTCGTGCTTCCAGGATGAATAGAGAATGAAGAACTATGAGCCTCATCCAGCAGCTCTTTCTTTAATTCGGGGATGGGAGGAACACAAACCCGATTCCTGAACTTTATTATCCCATCACAATCAAGGTTGAATTCAGGAACATTTCTCACCTTCTTTTGTAACTCGACATCTTCTTTCTGTGCCTCTTTAATCTTCACATGTATAGATGGTTGAACATTCATTTGAGAAAGATAAGATTTTTCCCCTTCCATTATAATTCCAAGATCCATCCTTTGTAAATCCATAAATATTAGATCTTTTGTGATCCTCATCATGGATAAACTAGCATGGTCTTGTCGACTTGATGCATCTGCCACCTTGTTTGCTTTCCCAGGGTGGTAATGGATTGAGCAGTCATAATCCTTAATCTGCTCCAACCATCTTCTTTGACGCATATTCAACTCCTTTTGTGTGAAAATATACTTTAAACTTTTATGATCAGTATAAATATCACACCTTTCACCATAAAGGTAATGCCTCCAAATCTTTAATGCAAAGATTACCGCAGCCAACTCCAAATCATGTGTTGGGTAATTTTGTTCATGGATTTTCAACTGTCGTGAGGCATAAGCTATCACCATATCATTTTTCATAAGAACACACCCCAATCCTTTCTTGGATGCATCACTGTAGATCACAAACCTTTCTCCACTACAAGGCAGTGTGAGCACAAGTGCACTGGATAACCTTCTTTTCAACTCCTTGAAATTCTCTTCACATTCCTCTGTCCAGACAAACTTAACTCCTTTTCGAGTCAACTTGGTGAGTGGATTAGATAATCGTGAAAAATCTTTTACAAAACATTGATAATATCCATCCAAACCAAGAAAACTTCGGATCTCAGTTACTGTTGTTGGTCTCGACCATCTTTCGATAACCTCTGTTTTTGCTGGATCCACAGATATCCACTCTTTTGAGATTATGTGACCCAAAAATGCAACTTTTTGAAGCCAAAATTCACACTTGGTAAATTTGGCATAAAGCTTATCCTTTCTCAGGGTCTTCAATATAATTCTCAAGTGATCTTCATGTTCTTCCTTGCTCTTTGAATAGACAAGAATATCGTCTATAAAGACTACCACAAATTGATCAAGATAGTCTCTAAAGACTCTATTCATTAGATCCATGAAGATAGCAGGGGCATTAGTAAGACCAAATGGCATCACCATAAATTCATAGTGTCCATACCTTGTATGGAAAGCCGTCTTTGGTATATCCTCCCTTTTGACCCTTAATTGATGATACCCTGAACGAAGATCAATCTTGGAAAAGTATTGAGCTCCGCGTAGTTGGTCAAATAAGTCATCAATGTGTGGGAGAGGATATTTGTTCTTGATAGTGATCTTGTTAAGTTCTCGATAATCAATGCAGAGTCTCACTGATCCATCTTTCTTCTTAACAAATAGAACAGGTGCTCCCCAAGGTGACGCACTAGGGCGTATGAATCCCTTATCAAGATTCTCTTGGAGTTGCTTCTTCAATTCCTGCAACTCAATTGGGGCCATTCTATAAGGTGTCTTTGAAATAGGCAAAGCACCCGGTACGAGTTCTATTGAAAACTCAACTTCACTATTTGGTGGAAGACCCGGTAATTCCTCCGGAAAGACATCATCAAACTCCCGTACAATGGGAATATTCTTAATCGTGAGTTTCTCACCAACCATTTGAGATAAATAACCTTCATTTAGTGGGATCAATACCCATAAGATGGAAAAAATTTCCACTGGAAGGTTATGTTCATCCTTGCATTGGTATACGATCGTAGATTGATCTGGAGTATGAAATGTGACTTCCCTTCTTTGGCAATTGATATGAGCTCCATGTAGAGAAAGCCAATCCATGCCAAGAATCACATCAAATTCCACTAAAGGAAGGATCACAAGATTTGCAGGAAGCACTTTCCCACAAACATCGATCGGAGAAGAATTATAAACTTTTGATGCGATTGATGTGCCATTAGGTGTTGTCACAGCTAACTCAACATCTAATTGTTGAGGTAGTACGGTGATACCCTTAGAAAAGTCTTCAGAAATAAAAGAGTGGGTGGATCCAGAATCAAATAAAACATTTGCTACTTTAGAGAGGATGGTAAGTGTACCTTTCACCACATCGTTATCGTACTCCACATCGCTGATAGAAATTGCATGTGACTTTCCTTTGTCTTTAGCTTTAAGAGTTTGTTGACGTCGACCATCATCATCAACCCTTGGATTTGGGCATTTATTGGCATAATGCCCCATCTCCTTGCACATGAAACATTGAAGTGTAGTAGGTTCATTCTGTGTATCCCTTCCTTTGTTTGCATCATTAGACATCTTCTTCCCATTATCACGGCATTCAAATGCCCGATGACCTTCCTTTCCACATTTAAAACATTTACTTGTCCCTTTAAGACAACTCCCTCCATGTTTCTTTCCACACTTTGAGCATAATGGAAAGTTCATCTTCTTTTCAGTGTGCTCTTTAGAGTTTCCTTTGAATTCCATCTTCCTCTTCTTATCAAACCCATGTGACTGATGGGTTACTCCAATCTCCATCTTGACTTTGAGAGCACATCGAACGATTTCCTCGTAGCTATTGAAGTCTCTTATGGCTAACACCCTTCGAAGACTTGGTTTTAAGCCACTAAAGAATCGATCGATCTTACTCTCAGGTTGGATAATAATACCAGAAGCGTACCTTGCAAGTCTTGTAAAATTTTCTTCATAGGTACTAACAGATTCATCATCCCTTTGCTTCAGTTCAAGGAACTCTTTCTCCATCTTTGTTCGGAGAATACGAGGGAAGTACTTATTGAAAAATAAGTTCTTGAACTCGTCCCATTCCATAGACTCAATTTCATCCCTTTGCCTCGTATTCTTAACAAGATTCCACCATTGATCCGCATCTCCTACCAAACGATACACTGCTAGGATGACTTTATCATGCTCAGAACATTGAAGAACTGAAAATATCTTTTTAGTAGTACTAATACATTGTTCAGCAACTAATGGATCAGTAGACCCGCTGAAAGAAGGTGGACGCTGCCTCATGAAGGATTCAACAGAATGTTGCTCCCTCCTTTGTTCGTTTGGAAATCCTGCATGATTTATAGCTTGAGAAAGTTGTGTGAGCATGGCTACAAGATTTTGCATTCCAGCTCCCATATCGTTTGGTTGCTCAGGGGGACAATCATTGCATTGCCCATCGCATTCCGCATTAACACGGTTCCTTCGGGTTCCAGCCATTGACTAAAACCAAGAAGAATAGTGTGAGAAACACTAATTATAATAGGAAACCACATAATTCAAGAATAAAATTTTCATGCTTTTGGTCTTATCCTAGGTTATTCATGGCCATTTCTAAGATTGTGTTCTATGCTTAGACTTATCCTTAGGGTTTTTACTAAGGCTTTCACATCCTAGTTTCCAAAGGTTGACTATACATTTCCTCTGATACCAACTATAACGACCCATACTTTACATACATTTTTAATACTTCAAAAATTGAAGAACACTTATTACAACATATGACAAAACTACAAAGGACCGTATAGGTATAGTGTCTTTAGAAACTGGGAAACATAAAAAACTGGTTCATAAATCTTCTACAGTGTCTCCCATTTATTTCATCATATCTAGGGTCCCTTTTAGCATATTCTACTTAATATCCATCTTCCTGACCTGGGGAAAAGAAAACATAAAAGGGTGAGCTCAAATGTTCAGCAAGGGCAAATAAAGGAAATAAAAATCATATCATATCTTTTTGAAAATCAAAACCTGCAAAAGAGATCATAATATCTTAACATGGAATAAATCATAGAAGTGAAAATGAGATCCCCATAATCATAACATAAAACTTGAAACTTTGTGGCATGCACACATAATCATGGAAAATCATTTCTTGTTAGTCATGACTCATCGCCAAGACTATCTTAGTGGACAAAGTCCCTTTCTGAACCCAGTTCACTCCTCGTTTCAGTCCTGTATCACTGAACCGAAATAACCTTCCGTTCCAGCCATGTCTATCTCATGAGATATAAAATCTTTACCCAATTCATTGGAGGGAGATATAGGTCCCACCCATCTTATAATGAATCCTTTCTTATGTGTGCCACATAATCATAAAACATGCATCATCGCATAACACATGTAACAAAAATGGGATTCTTGAAACATCATAACATCATAAATCAATTCATATATGATAAAGGAATTCATAAACATAATTCCATCACAACATAGTCAAACCAATGTAAAAATATGGATAGAAACAGAACCCTTTATTATCTTAGATGGAAAATAATTTTGATAAAACACTTGAATTGAATTCTTGAGGAAAATATCCTTTCTTCTTCAAAAACATTTTTCCTTTCATAACATGTCATACAACTTTAAAATAAAAGAAGTTGATTAAAATAAACTTGAAAACATGTAAACGAAGCTTCTTGGAAACAATGTTTTAAAAATCCATTCATGCCGTATAAGTTAAAAAAAACATTCTTCGTACTTTTGTCGGAAAAGTCAAAAAGTACCTCGTACGAAAAACGACAAAAGATTCCTTTCATATATTTTACAAAAAACTTACCGAAGGGTAAAATTGGATATAAACTATTGTATAAGGAAGGAAATAATATTACATATCGAGGGTACATGGATGTGGATGATAAAATACACCCCAGTATCTACCAAAGTAAAAACAATCTCGGATAAAAGTGAGATTGTGATATTTTCCCTTACCTTAGGTCCGATTAGCTTTGTACGTGTCCGAAGCTCCTGTATAATGGTTTAAATAATGTTATTGACTTATTCCAGAATCATACATATTTATATGATATCATATATGGTCATATTATTAGCTTCTTGTTAGTAATATTTCATTGTTACTTGTTACTCGGGTCTTTATAACTTTTTGTTCTTATGCATGTTTTGTCGAATAAATTCTTATTCTTATCTTTAGGTTATAGATAATTCATTTCCAGAATGGTATTAGTGTATTATATACCATATTCATTCATTCAATTCATTTATATAATCATTATGAAATGAAGATCATGTAGAACGAGTCGCATCACATCGTGGAGACGGTATTCCGTACGTACGCACGAGTGATGATATCATTCCTAAGATCGTGAAATTGTATTGGAGTATATATATATTATTTCAGTATCAATATTACTTCATAATAATCATATTTAGTTACTCATTACACCATTATAACCATCCTTGTAAGGTGATGGTGGAAAATAGATTACACCACGGCGTGGAGACGGTATTCCGTACGTACGCACGCGTGGTGATTTCATTTTTCCGTAGGATGGATAGAAGGTGAAATAGGGTTGTTTCATATTTATAATAACATATCAGTATGTAAGTAATACAGATGTTATTACTTTATCATGAAACAACTAAAGAAGAAGAAGTTGAAGAAGAAAGAAATTGAAAAGATCGGTAATGGATATTACCTCTTCTTTGGAACGCCTCTTTGAATCCTCCACTTAAGGAACTAAGATTGGTCTTTGGAGAAGACCAGGACCTCTAGGATTATTCTAGGGAAGTAGAGAGGAGAAAATGGCAGGGGTTGGCCGAGCTTGAGTGCTCAATTTGGTGTGAGGAGGAGGGGGAGGAGGTGCCCTTTTATAAGGGAGGAGAGGGGCACCTTATGAATATCTCAAAATATTATTTTATATTAAAGTCAAAATCGGTTTATAATGGTTCCAAAGGGTCTTATTTCGAAGATAAAGTGGGGAAGGGTCGAAATCCTATCAACCAATAGGATTTAGACAAGTTTAGGGTATTATTTTAACCTTATCAATTAGATTTAACTCTATGTTAAATAATTTAACTTTTACCATGTCTTTTTGTTTTCTTTCACTATATGGTTAATACACTTACTATAACATGCCAAACGAACCCCAAATTGTTTATTATTAAAATATATATCCTTATCTAAGTCATTTGGCCGAACCTTAGATTTTTAGGAATAAAATAACAATTAATAATATAATATTTGATTTAAAAACTATTTTGTGTCAATTTTGACACTATTTGATATATGATTTTTGTGAAAGTCATAAAAGAATTATATGTTCGAACCAAGTTGATTAAATCAACATTAATATATCATAGTAACCTATAAAATTAGTTGAATTCATAAAAAGTCTCAAATTACATTTATTTTGGTGTTTATAACATCAATTATGTCAATATTTCATTAATAAGATAATTACTGCATCATCTTTGTGTCATAAATAAATTACATTATTTGATGTCTAAAAATTACAAATAAAATATCATCATGTAGGAAATCCTTTTAGCTTTCTAATGAATATTTACAATTGAATTTATCTTATGTATAACCCCATATTAAAAATGATTTACTTATTAAACATTGATTTTAACTATTTTAACCCTTCTTTAAATAAATTAATAATAAATGTCCTAATCTAATCCAAGTGGGCCTAAATGGTCATATTTTATTTCTAAGTTTGTTTTTGGTCGAATTACACTTGTCCAATAGAATTAGGACATGTGTTAGGGTAATATTAATATTATATTTACCCTTAGTTACCCTATTTACTATTAACCGCGGTAAAAAAAGTAAAAAGTTACTATTCACCAAAAAATTATTTTCATCTCATTGAACCACAATTTAGTCCTTGATATTAACTGTGTCTCTCGGATTTTCGAAATTCCAATCACAGAAGCGGTAAAATTAAGTTTTATGGAAAATTCAGTTTTTAACCTACCACTTAGTGGTTTCACTATTCATAAAAAATTGAAAGTTTTCAGAAAAATACCAAAATTTCACCCTAGGCTAATTTCGATATTCTGAGTCCAAAAATGAAGTCCATTTTGAAAAATAAAATTTATCAAATTTCAAAAAGTGGTTATTACTATTATTAACGGCTAGTTTTAATAGCATATTGTTGTTTAGTGAAACTCGGTATTGCGTACGACACAAGCTATCGAGGAAGGTCGTGATTGCGTGTAAAGCAAGCCAAGCAAGTGTTGTGTAGAAAAAGATTCCTTTGACGATTTATATAACATAAAAGTCTCGGGTGTTACAATGTTTAATTTCTATAATACTAATATCTTGTTTAGTAGGTTGAGGACCTCTATGATGATCATAATACAAAGCAATAGATGACATGATGTTAATATCTTGTGGTGGATACTGAATAAAAATTTTCTCTAAATGATACCCCCTACCATCATAGTCCTAGAAATAATCTTACCGACTATGATATAAATATCCTCAATATGTCCATAATGGCAAAATGAAGTGAAAAAGTGACTCCAATAGGTTGATATTTTATGGTGAATAGACTTGAAATCATGAAAAAAGATAGGGATTTATTCATACAAAGTTGAAATTAAGAATCCATCACTGTGTTCTAAAAAGAACTTCTTTTCAACTAGGAACACCAACATGCTATCATAGTGGTTGAATATTGTTACCTTGGTCTCCCAATCCATTTTAATTGGGACTCTTATAGTTGAAGATAAATCAAATATAATTCTTGGATTCCATATTACCCAATTAAGGATATAATCTCTAATACAAACCTACATAGATGGAATCATATCATCAAGCTGGTTGTTGTTGAGATTCCATTACAAAAATACAGAAACCCAAGATTAACAGATATTAAAAAAAATCCCCATGCACTCATTTTCAGTTCCACGGAATGTAATAACAAGTGATAATATCACTTAAAAAGTGACACACATCTCATTATAATGGACTATTTAATAGAAACAACAAAAGAAATATTTTTATTCCTTCAAATCCTATAAGAAGTCACATCACTAGATTGATGAAAAATCCATTTTGAAGCACCATTCAAACCAATGTTGTTCATCGGTGCCTTGTCATTCTCACCACCATAGAATACATAAGGGTTTTGAATCCCCATTGAAGCATCTCTAATCCATGACCCAATGTGATAAGACTCTCAGAAAATAATATTATGAAAAAATAAGAATGGGATAACCATGCTATTAGATAATCCTTAATTTCCTTCTATGTCACCATGGTAGTGATCCCACACGTAAATCATTCCTTCAGATTCATTATAATTTTATATTTATTTAAATAAATATATATTTATTTATAACTATAATTATAAATAAAAATATTTTAAAATATTTTCTATATAATTATAATTATATGATTATAATTATTTGTATTTATATTTAATTATATATAATGATATATTTATCTATTTATCAATTAATATATAAGTATATAAATAATTATATTTATTTTTTAAATAAAGTTACTATAATTTTATAATTATTCAAAATTATTATTATTTATTTATAATTATAATAATAAATAAATATATTAAAAAGTATTTTTATATAATTATAAAAATTTATATCTAGTACAATGTGAACCATGGGTATTAGACCATGGTGCCAAAATTTATTTAAAAAAACACATCTTCCAAATAAAAGTAGAGAATACATGTGAAAAAATTCACTAATCACTACCACAAAATAGAAAGAACTATGCTGCCCAAGAAAATTTTAGAATAATATTAATTTGTTGGAATAATATTGTTCACCTCCCCTCCATATCAAATGATATATTGTCATCTAGGTATTTGTATTATTACCTATCTTTTCATCATCAATTTTAGGATCAATGTTTTCATCTAGTGGGGTAGTATCCTTAAGTTTTTGAGGGACATGTTCTCTAACCAATCCGTGATCCGGATATCACCCAACATTGATTGTATCATTGTTTTATGATTTTCCATTGATTCCATGAGAAATTATATATACATCAACAATACCTCCATCCACTTAGAACATTTATGAATTTCAAGAAGACAAAAGAAACTATTTTTGTACGAGGTGAGTGCTCTAATACATTCGGTTAAACCTAGGTAATGGGAGACTCATTTTAATAGATATGTATCTTCCCATATCAACTAGAGCATCCACCACCATTAAGAAAAAAATTGTTCTCACACCCAGAATAAGGCACTTGTTTGGGTTCCCAATAGTAATCCCTATGATCATCATTAACATATATATAAGAACCATTAATGAAAACAGGTCTTCTAGCCCATTTTGAGGGATCAATGGGATCCTTACAAAGATAATACCCAATGTCCAATTTCTAGAACATTGAAGAACCTATTGTTATCCTTTGTGTGACTGATAACTATGTATCCATATGAGGATTAACATAGCATTTGAGTTGAGGGAAAATCTACATGCTCTTATATCATCTTACAATTTAATTTTCAACATCCCCAATATCATGTAAGGCCCCAATGATATTTTCAAGAGTTAGAACATCAATAACATGGATAAAAGAGACACAGATGATAACCCCAATGGATTCATATATGCATCTATGATAGTCATGACCATGCTTCCCTACACTTACTCTAACACTGTCCACAAATTGGAGGTGTAGTCTTCCCGATATTTCCATTAATTTCTCCCTATCCCAAATTTAATTATTCTAAGGATATTTAGTTTTCATTATGATATTTTTATCTCTAGATATAAACAAAAAATGATACTTTTTATCCAATTATTGTCACAATCATGGTAGATATTTTTCATATATGTCTTCATTTGAGCTACATTATTGTTCTTTAGTTTGGGTTTTATCCCATCCCTGCAGTCACTGTACTCAGGGACCACAGTAGTATAATCAATACACTAATACAAAAAACAAAATATTATATAGAGCTAGGGACATTACTATGATTCTTCATATGTGACGATAAAGGCCCACCATATATCAACCCTTTTAAAAAAGAACTGAAAAATGGGGGCTCTTCATTCAGTGAATGTGATAAATGCTGATAAATGAGTGGATTATCAACAGTTTTTTATAATCATTGATAAAGACCCCCATTTATCATAAACATATTACAAGAATTTATAAAAATATAATTATAAACATATTTTTTTTATTAAAAGTAATATTTAAATATACAAATATATTTATTATAATATATATATAATATGTATTTTTTGAAATAGGTTTTAGATTAGGTATATAGGAATTTACACTTAATATATAATATATTTAATGAAAATTGATAGTAAAATACCTAAAATATATTTTTAGTTAGTAATTTTCTTATTATTAAGGAGAAATATTCATTTAGTATCAATATGAAGGGAACAAATCAAAAATATTAATATTAAAAAAGATTTAAAATAAGTTGAAATCATTACTCGAAATTCAAAAAATCATAACTTATTATCAAAGTGTCTATTTGGGCACTAACTAATATCTAATTAATAAATGTGATGAGCTATAAGCCCTTTGGGAATGTAGTAAGCCTTTTTCTAATTTTTGGAGGAAATTAATGGACCATTAAGCCACTAAAATTAATTTTTTAGTCAGGCAATCCTGATTTATTAACATTCAATGGATATTCAGCGTCATTTAAAGTGTAAATCATTCTAATTTTCAGTGTAGAGTAAATATATTCCCAGATTTTAAATATATATTGATATTGTAGTTTTTAAATTTTACGATTTTTTATAATATTATTTTATTTGTAATTAAATATATAAATGTATTATTGTATTTTCTTATAATACATCCCTCATATAAATACATATAATAACATATTTATGTAAGAATTTTTATTATATAATATCTAAATAAATAAATATTCTAAAAACTAATTCAAAAATATATCTAATCATTTTAAACATTAAAAGATATATTTATAATATTTATATATAATTTTGTGTGTGTATTAATAATCATATATATATATATATTAATATAATATATGTAAATGAATGTAATATATACAATATTTAGATAAATATAATATAAATCATACACACATATATATTTTATAAATGTATTTAAAAATTTATATGTAAATTTATGTAAATATGTATGTAAATATATATGAATATATTTATATAAATAAATTGAAATATCATTAAAAAGATAGAATAAAGTCAGCATGTATTGATAATGGAATTCCATATTTGAAGGAGAGATTATTGGATAAAATAAAAGAGATCACACATGAGGATGAGAATTCACAATATGCTTATAAAAGGGGTGGTGGTGTAAAAATAGTTGATAAAGGTTGTTTGGAGTACTGTTAAAGGGGTCAAGGAAGGGCTGATAAATAAGTTAGTGGAATATGTGTCATAAAAAAAATTTATCCGCATCAACAGAGTTTCCATTATCATCGCTAAAAACTGTTATTAAAAGAACCATTTAACAACACTAAAAAACATTGTTTTAGGATCCTTTTAATAGTTCTATTTTAGAACTGATAAGCGTTTAAAAATTCTATATGAATTCTGATTATCATGGTTTTTTTAGCATTTATAATGGAATTTTCTATCTATATTAATGGCCTTTTTTAGTAGTGATATTACATAAAAAATTTACCTACCATCCTAATGACCATTGTCTGCATGATCCATTATAGGATGAAATATTTCTTTATCAATGGTAATATTCCCAATTGGATCAATGGTAATTGAGAAACCAAGTTCCCTATATTTTATTAAGTGTTTGCTTTCTTTTTGCAAATAACAATGGATAGGAATTTCATCTCACAATAATTGAAAATATTCATTATATGATAGTTATTAGTAGTGTGTCCTATATTATTGAATCCTTTATAGAAGATGGGGGATTTTTCATATTCGGCCAATTAATTGAATATATGGCCATCGGCTATCAAAACAATGGAATTAACCAAAGGGGAACTAGGAAATCATCAACTTACTTTCTAATAAGGTGACCACTATTTGATTACTCAGTTTATATATCTATTCTAATGGGTTATCCATTAACCAATGAAATTTCACAAAACAATTCAAGGTGCCAAGGTAACCAATACAAACAACAAACATGTATCCAAATTTGGGAGATCATGTTCTTTAAAATTAATGGATCCAAATGTGGATATGATTCCCAGATTCATAGGATACCTTGATTAGGTCTTATAAAGAAATATCCCTAGGCTTTTACCATTAGAGATTCAAATGAAAAGGCAATTTCAAACTATCCTTTTTAAAGAGAGGTCATTATCTATCCCTCAAAAACCAAAAACTCTACAAATCACTTCCTATAATCAAGCATATAAAAATAAGATTCCTTTTGTGATAGAGAAAGATGAGTTAGGATGGAGTGCTTACATTCATTATATCATTCTGAGATAATACCAGGGTTATCTTCCAGGAATGTCATATCCCCATTAATCATGATTTTATAGGATATGATACTAAAATCACTTCAAATCCATTTAATATCAATCATAGTCAAATCTCTAATATGACATTGGTTCCCTTAAATGACAATATAGACCACATATGATTCCTCTTCATTTCAAATGACATACATATAAAAATTATTAGGATCTCCTAATACAACCTTGGCATAGGTGGCCAGATTCAATATGATTCCAATGGAATTATGATCACCTTTCAGTTCATGGATGGGTTTCAGATCTAGATAAAGCAAATTAGAATGAGCATCACTATTTACATTCTCCTCCAGAAAGTCAATCAAATTATGTTGATTAGAAACTGAGGCCATCAAATCCCACAAACCCAAAATTGAAAGTTGATTACCTTGAGAGTCGATAGAGTATAGCTTCACCACTACTTCCCCATATAAATATATTAACACAACTAACTTATAAATATAATTATAAAAAATTATATGTATTTTTTAATATATAAACAAATATAATTATAAATATAACAAATATATTTACTAATTAAATATATTTATTATATATGTATAATTATATAAATATATATTTATGTATTTATAATTATACTTATAAATATATATATTGAAAAATATATTAATAGAATTTTAAATATATTTATACAATATTATATGATTATATATCACTATATTATTATATATATTTGTTAATATATGATTACAAATAATTATAAACCAAAAAATTATTTATTATTATTTTATAACTATTTAAATAAATAAATAATTTTTATTTATTTATAATTTTGTAAATAGTTTTTCCTAAAAAATATATATATAAACTTTTATAATTAATTATTTAAATAAAAAACATTAAAAACTCATTAAAATATATTTTTAATATAAATTTTAAACATATTATAAATGTTACAATTTAATAAACAAAATGAAACAAATTACTTTTACAAATTACAAACATATTGAAAATATTATCTGTCTAGCAAATTAATATATTTATAAATACATATTTAAAAATGAATAAATATATTTTTAACAGTACTAATGAATATAAAATAATAATTTAACTATTAAAATTAAATATATTAAAATTATAATAGAAATTGTATTAGAAACCATTTCTGGAATTATGTACACATAAAAAATTAAAATAATGAAATAATAGAAGATATTAATTATAAAAAATAAATAATTATTAAAAGTGGATTATATTAACTATAATAAATATTAACAACAAAATCCTATAACATAAAATATAATCTAATCTAATTAAATAGCCACACACATATATTCATGATGAATATATAAATATAATTGTATATTAAAAATGAATTAATATATAAAATATTTAAAATATATAGATATTAAAATAGAATAAATAACATTAAATGAATATATAGACCTGTGTGAACACATAGATGTACACATGACACACATATATATGTACAGATACATATCTACACTCACACATACCCACACACACACACATACATATAATTATAAATTTTTTATAGAAGTTTGTGCATTGGTAAAATAACCAAAGGAAATTTTATCTAAAAATGATATATTACATGAGTCTAAAAGATGGGATCATATTACAGTCATTAACATGAAGTGGATGAAAATCGCCGGGAAACTCCTCGAGCATGGTTGTGTCTTGCACATCCCCTTTATTGCAGATTCCATATGCAACCATATTCTCCTCATGATAGGTGTGGGTTGTAATATAGTTGATTTCATGGAGAGAACAGAGAAAATTCATCTATCATGTAGTAATCACCCATAATAGATGAATCAACCCTTCCCAATGGCATGCACTATAGTATTAGATTCACGTTCAATCCAGAAGTTCTTCCAACCATTGTGCATGGAGAAAGAGATGGCATGGATAACACTCAACATTTCAGTTTCCAGATAGGTTGAAATACTAAAGCCGCCAAAATTGAACCCAATAATCTGACCAAGTTGCTTTCTGAAGATGGATCTGCATCCTAAAAGCCCTAGATTTTATTTAGAGGCACCATCCAAATTTATTATGATTCATCCTAAGAGTGTTGGTCTCATGAAAATTCCAAACATCAATCTTGGAAGAAAAAAATTTCTATCAACATGAAGCCATCTCGGGGTCCTAAACTCATCCACAACGTTGTTTCTTCTCCCTCTCTAAATCAGCACAACTATCCGAATAACAATGAGAATCCACATTTTACATACATTAAATCCAAGTGAGAAATTATTGTGAAGACTATAATTTCTATCAAACTAGATGACATGAAGAGTCTTCGCAACCCCAATAAGAAGCATGTTCTTGATTTGTTGGGAGTTATCTGTATATACGCAATGTATTATTCAGTCTTTGATAGAGTCAAGGATTGAAAAACTCTAATAAAAGATGTTAAAAATATAGTTTTATAGTGTAGTGAAAGTAAAACCAGAAAAAAATAAATTTATAGCCTTTTCTCTATGATGATTACTAATATGACATTTAAAGAAAATATGGATCCCAAAAAAGATGCAAGTAAGCAATAGTGCGAACACTATTGTAGGAGAAATGCCAAATAGGAGTGGGTCTTAAAGGATTAACCTAGATTTATCAAATCATTTAATTCATTTGAGGTAATTTTTGGAGTTATACGTGTTGTTATAGAAATTTTTAGAATTCAGTAACCCATTATGAGTAGGTTCCCAAATAAGATGATCCATAGGGATAGATATTGGGTGAATATAAATTACTAGAACAATAGTAACATGAAGAATGTTAATATGAGAAGAAAGAACATTGTTAATTGTGCAGCTGATATTTTCAAAATAAAAGTCCGGATGAATCAAGAATTATAGAGGAGCACAAATCCAGTTGTACAAAAATGAATCTAATAGAGGAGTTTATAGAAACCATCCATTTGGAATTTTCATAATGTTTTCATACCTTTTTTTGATGGAGGGTCAAATGGTAGAATTTCCAAAATTATTTTTACCTCTTTTATATATGTTAAGGAACATATTATTTATGAACACAGATAGGGGGGACATTTTTAATCATGTTCCATTTTGACCTTGTTTATAGGGCCTCATTAAAAAAGAATTATGATTATTATTCAAATACCCTCTTTCGTCTAATTGTTTACAAAAAGTAGTCCAAGGAATAGTCACATGTTTCTTGTCTAAGGTGCTGCCAGTCCAAACAAAATCTTTTATGTTAACATTCCTTTTTTGAATAAGACCAGCCGACCATTTGTAGACCATCATAGACTAGAACAATTTAGAGACAATTGAAGACTTTTCAAGACAAACTCTCCCCGCCATAGAATGAGATTTTACCTTCCAATTGTTACGATGATTAATATTTTTACCAAAATGGTTAGAGAAGTATCTTGCTTTGGGATTACCCCAAAAGATGGGAACCTCAAGTAATTTGAAGCGAATTATTCCTTCTTTGATTCCAATCCCATTGATGATACAATTTTTTCTACATGATTGAATTTTTTTCTGAATGTTGATGAAGGTTTTGTACCATCCAATGACTTGGCATGAGACTTATTCATAGTATGATAGAGTTGTTTTGAGAGTTTTGGTGATCTTTTTATACCTCTTTAATAAAATAATGATTTTCCCTGCATATAGGTAGTGAGTTGGATCATTGAAACTTATGTATGTAAGAATAAGATTTAGATTGTTTTGGTCAACCATAAAAGAGAGCATGCAACTTAAATAGTACTCTATAATAGAAAAATGGATTTTAGATTGGGGGTCAACTTGTCTATCACATTTTATGCCATTAAAGTAACCTCTGAAAGTTCTATTGATCAAGATGGAAATTAATTACAGAGTTGAAGAGTGTTTTAATTCTAGATATAAAGATATTGTTGAACCCATGTATTTGTAAAACATTGAAGATGAAATTACAATCCATAGTGCCAATGTCCTTCCTAATATCAAGTTGTATGGAAATTTTAAAACCTATATTCTTATTGTTCTAAATTTTAGTGCATTCATAGATAATAACAATACAGTCTTGTATGGATCCTCCCTTGAAAAAAATAAATTTATTCCAGGAGATAATTTTATCCATGATAGTGGGATGTCTATTCGCAATCAGTTTGTTGATAGTTTTATACAGTGTATTGATAAGGGAAATGGGTCAAAAGGGTTGAATTAGAGAGGCATTGTCTATATTATGGATCAAAACATGTAATTGAACATTCACCTAATGTGGTAGGATGCTACTAGAAAGGAATGTTTTAAAGAGTTTTCGTACATTAGTTTGGATGATATCCAAATATATTTCTTAGAAACTATTATTAAAACCATCAGGACTTGGGGAACTCTCAGGATCTAAGATGAAGACAATGTACCTGATTTCGTTATCAATGGAAACACCCATGAGGAATGTGTTTTCAACATCAGTGAATATTGTTGGAATGATCTCATTAATGAGATCCTTATTCACAGTAGGGCCATTGGATAAAGAATAATAGTTAGAGAAAACATGATTACCTATGTCATCATCATTATCCAAGAGGTTGTCTCCATCTTTGAGAATGGAAAGAGTTATACAAGCTTTCCTAACCATCTATAATGAATTTTAGAATTTAGAATTTCAATAACCAACTATTAAAGATTTGATTTTGAATGTTTTCTTTTTAATTTTGTCTTTGAAATAGTTATGCGAATTTAGTTTCATCGAAATTCTAATTTTGTTATTTTGATCTGAATCCAAATCTGATTGTGTGTTGTTGTTTTAGATTCGATGAAGCTAAACATAAATATGTAATATGTTATTATAAATTTATTAAGTATTAATTCTGAACCAATTATAAATAATTTGTTTTTGAGATTTTAATTTAATGGGATAATAAAAGAATCTTCTGAGAGAGACAAAGAATTAAAAAAAGGATTATTGAGATTACAATATAAAATATCCAAGAACCTGTTGGATTTTTGTATCCCAATCCAATTGGGATAATTCTTGTGGCCCGCAACTATCGTGAGTCGAGATCTGTGGTGAGCTCATTGGGGGTTGTAGGGGGAAATGCGCCCCTGCTCTGGGGTCTAGAGGCTGATGAGCCCCGACCCAATTTTTACATCACTGTAGAATCTCTGACTATAATAACAAAGCTAACCAATCGATTCTGACAGTCACTATAGTAGTGCGGACTTTAGATTCAACAGTATTGTAGCACCTTTGACAAAGGTGGCCACTTCTCACTATAGCAATGCAAACTTACTTTTTGGAACAGTTCTCATCTTTTCCAATTTATAGATCTCTTTCAGGCTAGGGTTACTACTGAAAAAAAATGTAATTTTGTGCCCTCAAAGAATAGTTAATTTATGCCTCTCCCATGGATGTAGGTATTATTACCAAACCATGTAAATCATTTTTTTCTCATTGTTTTCTTACTATTTCAATTACTTTCTTTCCTCATTTTTGTCTTTGTGACTCCCGAAGATTTTGCAACAGAACAAGCATTGTTAAATCTGGTCGGTAGAATAGGTTTTATAGTTTTAAGGGTGATAGTGAACAAGATGAGGTGATGTTTAGATGATATTTTTGGGAGGGTGGAGCAGGAAATGATGTATCATTTATACCAATCATTATCATTAGTAAACACCCAATCCATTTTTCTCAAAACCCCACTATTGTATGGATTAATGTACCAGGTATACATGGAACCATGGAGATAAATTTATATTAGATTAGAATTATCTATAACATCCTTAAAATAACACTAAGAAAAATTTTACTAGAGAGGGACTATTTTCTCACTTCATGAAATAATTACATTAAAATTTCTAACAACCAACCAGAGAAAATGGATATTAGAGCACAAGTAGGAGAGGACATGCCAAAGATTCCTCCTATCCTAATATTTGTTCTTGTAATAGACAAATGAGAAACAGATGGATGTACTATCAATTAGAAAGTCACAGGTGAGACGTTTCTATTAAAATATAGAAAAAATTAAATTTCTAAAAGGATGAGTGAGCAAAAATCCAAACAGAATAAAAAATGTTGTTGTTTTCACATGAACCTATGAAGGTATATCCAACACGAAAAATGCACTAAATCAGTTAAGAAGTTTATCAATGGTTTTGAAATGTAAAAGAATACGGGTTTCTGATTGTTTTTCAATCATTTTAATATAATTAATGTGTCATGTTTTGCAATACCTTGACAGTTCCAAAATAATATCTTCATTTAAATCTACATTTGGAGTTAGAACACCCTTTTATCTTACTATCTGAGCCTTTTTTTCTAACATATATTTTATGATTTTTAGACATATTAGTGCTTGAATTAGACCCCTGCTTAACTTTAGTGAAGACCAAGGGGGTGGTATTATCACCTGCAGTCAACGATTTCATGGAAGAATCTTTCTTAAAATTATTTGTAGATGATTTAATAGTTATACTAATGGACTTACGGTTATCAAAATGAATTCTATTATTACTAATAGCAAAAAATTTAACATTAGAGAAGTAGTATTTTGAGAGGGTTCTCAGATCAGGGGTACATGCATGTTAATCAGTATTAGCAATTGACTACATTTTTGCAGTCAAGACAAGTCATCCATTGTGCTCTTCCTCCTGTAAAGCATAGTATGTTTGAGAATAACCATATGGAATAACCTATATATGGAACCTGCAAACAATGGAGTTAAGACCTGAATCCCATACGGTTATAACCTTGTACTTTGTGGCATCCTTGTCCTTTAATACTGAAGTAGCATATTGTGTCTCTTCTCTAACAGTAGTGTCAATAGATTCTAAGTCCTGAGTTATCACATTAGGGGATTTTATAATGTTAAAAACTATGATGAATGTGTCACAAGAGCCCTAAAAAGTATCCTGCATCGAGATAGAGGTTTCAAATATATGATTAATATGTAGTATAGCATTTATTAAAGTATCATTTGGAAAATGAATTCAATTATAATTGGACTATTTTCCCAAATGCACATCTATTAGGTCCATTGAAAGAGCCCCTATGTTAATTATGTTTTCGGTGCCAGTTTAGTTTTGAGAATTAGCAAAATAATGACCATTATGAGTTGTACTACTTTTTTTCCTTATCTATATAGTTAGAGATGTTTATGTAGGGGTCCCTTCTACCCATGTTATTGAAATCATTAATGATGAGTTTGGATCCGGATGTTTGTTCAAATGAACATGCATCAATATCAACCTTCTCAGTTTCATGGTTGGAGAGTCTTCTTGTATCAAGAACTAGAGACTCTATTTGGCAAGGATATTTTGTTCCTTATTGAAATTATCCTTCCATTCAGAAACAACATCCCATGTGAGACCCAATGATTCACCAATGATTATCTGGTAATGATATTTTTTGACCTAGAATTAATTATTCTTTTTCTTTTCGTGAAAATATACAATGGGGGATTTTTCCTTTTTATTTCACTTAATTTCCTTTCATTCATTTTATAGGTGGGTTAACTTACTTCATAACCACCAAGAAATTAGAAATGGTGTGAACAATAATCATACATAGATTGAAAAGTGGGGTATTTCTCTCAAATGAAATTAATATTTAAATTATATAATTGTTTTCATTGAAGGTGATAGTGTTAGGAATCATTGAATCGTGATTTATTTCAAACATAAACCTTGAGAAAAGGCCTATGTGGGCTTTTAAAATATTATTTTATATTTTTAGCTGGGTTCCAATATAGGATACATTGTCATTTTAAAATTTAGGATGCCAAAAATCCCAATTTATGTTTGGGAAGTGTAATAAACACTTGATCCATTGTGTTCATATATTTATTTGGATTGACGGAGATGTCCCAATAAGAGAATATGATGAATCTTGGTTTTAGTTTATGATTTGTAGTCCACCACACATTATCTATGTCTTCATATCTGCTTTAAAAAATGTGGTAGTACCCTTTTCATATTGGTATCATCATTAAATTAGAGAAATTCCAAAAATGAGAAAAACATGAATGTAAATTAGTAAGAGTCTCTGGACGATCACCATTGAGGTATGATACAGGACCCATAACATAATAATGGAAAATTTTTTGGGCGCTATAGTACTGTGGGAGGGTTTTCTTCCACCAGGTATCCTCCATCATCATAATTTTTTAAGAGATTAAATTTTGTCACGTTATCATTGTCCAGTGCAGTTTCTTTTAGAGCATCCATAATGGAAATCTCTTGAGACCTACCCCCAGGTACTTTAATTTGAATTTTCTCATTGGGGATTCCAAAACATTTATTGTCCAAGATAAAGGCATGTTCGTTTTTGGATTTCTTCATGCAAAGAGAGAAGAATCGATGCGATTCGATCCTTTTAGGTTTTATAAATGAATCTTCGATGAGAAATGAGATCAATAGAGAGGGAAAAATCAATGTTCATTTACATATTATATAATTTTTTTAATAAATTGTTAATATATTATCTTTATTTTAATTATCTACAATTATTATAATGTATTTATATAAATAAACTATTAAATATTTTGACTAATGTAAATTTTATAATTATATATATATATTTATAAAAATTAGATATATTTTTTATTAAAAGTTTTATAAATAAAATTTTTGTGTTATATTTACATATAAATACTTATTGTTAAATAAATATTAATTTAAAAATATATAAAAATTAATATAAAAATTAAATTATTCACTCTTGACTTTATCTACACTACAAATAATCCTTGATAGTAGAACTCATTTGATCAGGTCAAAAAGAGAAATAAGATGGGGTACCCTTATTATTGGTTAAAAACAATGAATAAGGATACCCTTTTATTAGTGTTTTTGTTAACATTCAAAAAATGTAACATTGCCATCAATTTTCTCTCACTGATTGATATAACCTCTTAATATAAGATTTGTTTTTAGTACTATTAGATGTTAGAATCACATTAAGTATGATGTGTGATAGTGATATAAACATTTAATCCAATAACATTTAACCAAATTATCACAATACAGTTAAATTTCAAAATGAATTATATTAATAAAATATTAAATAATGAACCAAAAATTAATCATAATTTTTTTATTAGCATATTTACTCATTATGAAAACAATAAATACATAGTTCAAATGTGAGGATGTGTATCAGAAATAAGACATGTCATATTGAGAGCTTGAATAGTACGAAGATCATTCTCATATAAGTGTAATTAATGGGGATATATGGATTAAGGGCGTGCTCTAAGAATTATGGAATAACCCTACTTGGAAATGAATTTTACTTCAATTATCTTGTGGAATAATCCCCTAAGACCCACATTCCCATGTGAGTCATTCTATTTGTGTAAAACAATGAGTATAAAGGTATTACACATGCCACATGATAGTTCAAGATATATGAAAATGTAAGTCAACTTAGGATGGTCCCTACACGATAATAATACATTATACATGTGGGAAAATACAAGAAGGGGTCACAAAAAGGGATTAAAATCCCCGCCATAAGAATGTATGTTGGATGGGAAGTAAATTATGGCATATATACATCAAATAACAGAAGGGGTGACAGATAAGAAGAGGTTTATTGTTGCCTCGATTTAGGAGACATGTTCCACCACCAACTAATTAAGGATGTGGAAGAAGAATTTAAAATTTACTATTTTCCATTTTTATACTCAAAAAATCATGTTGGGGATGTTAATTATAGGGTTTCTATCATATATGGGATATAAAACATTTGGATGTTTGAAATCAATGTTGGGAATCCCGTTCCAATGGGGAGGGTATTGAGGATAAAAATGGAGAAAGGATGGATGTGTGGATGATAACTAGAAAACATTTTAGGGAGAATTTAATAGTATCTATTGCATGATTTCATGATCTTAAGCACATTTATACAACATATATATGTGTAAGAGTTGAGAAAGTTCCCAAAAGTTTGTTTCGCTGTAATTTTTTGTGTCAACATGAAACACATTTTAATTGGTATTTCTCATGATGATAATATGGTAGATAATAAAAGGAAACAATGGCTGGTATATAGATTAAAATTCATGAGTCTCTATATATCCCACTAGGGAAATGAATCCATAAATAGTTCATTACTGTATTACAGTCCCAGACTTAATCTAAAAGAGCGGATTCCATTTAAAAAATCGAATACAACTTGAGTATGTAGTTTAGTCATCTTATAGAATTACACTATTAATTTAGTCAAATATAATTATAATCATATCATATTTCTTATAGTTAAATTTAATGTGACTTATATGTTTACATTGTATAGTTTAGCATCATATGACCATGATTTTGGACTTGCTATTTATTATCATACACTGATGATGAAGTCCATGTTGTTTTGTTGGTTATGAATGTGATGTTTATATTTAAATGTTTAACTTCTTGTGACTATGATAATGTGAATTGATATTGATATATGAAATGTAATTATAGGGAAACCATTTATTGGATGAAGATTAAATATATTCCACATTCATGGTGATCATTGAGCTAACACCATTGTTAAGGACCATATAATTGGTAAGGGTCCCTTCAATTTGGGTTATATATTTAGTGGGTTATCCTACATATGATTGGAATTTTCAATTCTGGTAACAAGTGAACATGAAGAAAGATAATAATGAACATTCTGGTTGTAATATCATACCAAATGGTTCTGATAAAACTTCTTATTTTGTAGTGCATGGAGCTTATACACATCGGGGATTCCAAATTGGATAAGTAAAATGGGATCTTTTATTGTATATAAATAGGTTATATATTACATACATAGTAATGGTATATTAAAACTAATGTTGATAAAAACATATGTTTCATTTACTAATGAATATTGATTTTACTAGGAAAAATTATAAAGCATTTTATGATATTCCCATAAATAAATGAATAAAAAATTGGTCTAGATTTCTTATTTTGGTATAGTATATTCAATAAATTCTCAATTTCATCTAGTAAAATTACTAAACCTTTCAAATATTTGATACATGATATCAGGATATGTGGTTTGAATTGATGAAACATACAGTATAAAGATTGGTCAGATCCGGGAACAAATAATTAGTTCTATTGTCTGTGAGAATTTATTGAGTGATTAAAAAATAATAGTGGTTATGGGACCCCAAAAAAACTATCAAAAATTGGATTCTATCCTCCATGATGGGGAATTCTTCTACCAATATTGAGATGAATTTAGTGGTGGTAAGGATGAAACATCATTCTAATTTTATTTTTAGTTGTTTGGGAACTATAAAATTAATTCCCCATACTATATAGTGCATATAAATTTATGTGTCAGGGATATTCTTTGGAGGTTTATGCACAACATTTGTGTGAATATATCATGAAATAATTTTTTTATTAAATTCTATATAGTCACAAACCATTTTATTTAGTAAGAATTCCTACCTTTATATTGGGTGAGAGAGATTCAATCTAGATTCATAACCCTATAATGACCAAGCATGAAATATTTTTGAGATCTTTGATATTAACATTCCTTCAAAAAACAGAGATGGAATAAATAAAATATTATTTAGTTTAGAATGTAGATTGACCTTTTGACCAAAATAGGGGAATTAATACTCTACATTTGAATAAAAATTATTCAATTCAAATTGATCTATCTGTAAACATCCATGCTAGAGGCCATCTGTTAATGGATCCATCTTTCTGTGTAATTTATCAAAAATTTGGGAATTTTATGGGGGAACCTGAGAAGTGTTAGTGTTTATTTTATTAGATCATTTCTCATTATCATCTGGAAGGATCGAGATAATGAACTGTTAAGGTTCTATAGGGGTTCCCAAGCCTTCTTTATTCATCTCTATGAGGGATATAGACAGGATTTCCTAATAATATTCCTGATCATTATGGAATCATAGGATAATATTCAACATTAATAGAAAGGGGAACTATGAAATGAACTCATGGGATCACATAAGTAAGGGGATTGGTAACAGATTTTTGCAAATATGGTCCCTATTGAATTGAATTATTTCTATCTTTTCCCATCAATTCATGAGGAACCATGGGAATTCAATCTCATATGGTAGTTGAAGACCAGTTATCTTGGAATGAGACTAATTCACATTATTTTTTCATTCTTATTACAAGATGGATATTTTTTTACATAACGACCTTAGAGGGTGTGATGAACCCAATTTTATAATCCCAAATATATTGAGAATAGGGCTAAGATGACTTTCTTTGGTCAGGCTCTAGGATACATTGTATATACTTATTTTAGATAATAATATGTTAGATCAATATAACTAATGGATTCCTTCATAAATTTGATATCATGGGGAATCATTCTAGATTCATCATTCACACCATGGAAATCATGTAACAATAGGCGATTCAATAATGTTAGAAGGAAGAATAATGGATGGAACTACAGATGGATCAGTGTACATTGCGCTAACTGTCTGGAAGGCATGGGATGATTGTGTATCTACTTTTGTGGATCAACATGGGAATGTATCTAGATATTATTGGGATCTTGATAATGGAAAAATTTAAAGATAATGATGAACATGGAGAGTGAAATATGTTTTATGGGAGAATATTTGGTCTTAGTACTTAGAAACAAGTTACAAAGATAGTATGGATTATTCTAATTGATGTTAATGTTCATGTAAGATAAGATGACATTGAGGAATAATTAAGGGGGTGTCATATAGAGGACCATATGATTCTATAGGGTGATTTTTATCCTAACTGAAGGGTAGAGAATTTACAATATAATGAATTCAACCATTGTCTTTCATTCATCATCCCATAGATAGGAGATTCTTTTTTCATGAGAATCAAAACGGGATTAAATTGTCATACTAGGTTTGTGATAAATCTTAAGATTTAGGATATATATCATTGTAAGACCTAAAACCATTGGTGTTATCAATGAGGAGGAATCTTATATATTTCTGTGATTTTTTCTAGGTAAATTTCAATGTATTTATTCTGGAAAACAAATAAAAAAACTTCCTTGTGGAAAAAATAGTTGTACATATTAAGGGGTTTATCATTTGATATTGAAAATATATAATTACAAAAAAATAATAACTATCATTGATATAGTATTTTAATTTGTGATATTTGAGAATAAAATCATCTACACTATGATATACAAGTTTCTAGAGAATTATATTGACGATATGGTGCATAACCTACAAATAGGACACTAACAATTTTCATTACAAGGGAAAATCATTTTCTAAAGTGACATGATGTTAGATCTTTCCAAAAATTGTCATATCTATAATAAAAATCCATAAAATAAAATTCCTTGAAATCTTGTGGTGTCATCAATCAGCTACTATTTATCCCCTATGGGATGTTATCATTTAGGAAATGGAAGTGTATATAATGAAATTAAATACAAACTCCAATATATCTTTTCATATACATTAATGTGATGATGTTCCATAGAAAAATGGTGTACTAAATATACCTAATGATGTTTATATTAATCATATTATAACTTTGGCCATAACTATGTCACCTTGGGAAGGAATCATTCTCTTGGGTGGATTTTTAATCTTTTGTGGTTGATAGGAAGGACAAGATGATGGTTGGAAACCTTTTAATGAATCACATTAATATACATTTAGTTCAATAGAATTACATCATGGTGATATTTTAAGAATGAAATATATATCTTTTTCTCATTTGAATACATGTCATAATAAATCAGTCTCTGTCTCAGATCATCTTCAGTGTTTAGGATCACTTGTAACAACATAATGATGTTATTGGATAATAATTCATTAAATATAATAGGACCCTAATTTAGCACCACTTACTAAAAATCATCATGACTATATGGTAAAACGAATCCAAACCCATAGGATACTACATGTAAACAATTTTTATGGAATCACTCATTTTTATTACACAACTTTTCATTACATTATATATATAAAAGATCTTATAAAGTATAGTTTCTTGAAAAAAAGTTACATATTCCATTAATTATGAAAACATTATCTTAATCCACATGAATATATTTATCATATGATATGCCTATATAAATTTAATTTTTATCATAACCTGGTGACATACATCAAAGGAAAGGTCAAGGAAAGGACTATTATAGGATGAAAAGGTAAATATGTTACTTTTGACATAGATAAATATCATGAATATCATGAAAAATAACTTAAAGGAATGAGAAAATGTAAACGGGAATATAATAATAATGTTAACATGAATTTTAAACCATGTCATCTCATGAGATTCAAATATTTTCCAAATTAATTGGAGATATATCAAGGATAAACCATAGAATGTATTAATTAATTTTATTCAACATAGATTAGAATATAAAATTTCATAAATAACCAATTGAGAATAAATTAAATGGGTTTTATATAAAAATAATAGAAATTTGAAATGTGCTTAATGTACATGATCATCGTGTCCTTTATAACCAATTAAAAGGGAATGTAGGTTTTTAATTATGTCAAAACAAGATATAAATAAATTATTTTTATATATTGGTGACTATTACTAAAAATAATGTGGTTTGGGAATTCATAAAAGAAGGTAAAATATAATTTCTTTAGGAGAAGAGGAAAATAATGAGTAGAAAAAGAAGTATTATAATGGGTATAAAATGTTGTTTTAGAAAAGGGTAAAAAGAGATGGTACAAGGGTATACCATTGAAAAAATATATCATGAAATAAAGGGTATGAAAGAATTAAAATTTTATGATAGTAAACATAAGATTCTAAAGTTGTATATGAAAAGACGTTCTTAAATCAAAGGGAAAAGGAGGATAATTCCCTAACCATTAAGAGAAACTAATAAAACTCAAGGATTGGGGCCTTAGGTTCTTTTGAAAACCTTCGGGACACATTGGGCGGAAATAATACCTAAGCATAGTGGTTGATTAATTATTAATTAATGTTAATTGATAAATGGGTGTGTATTTATAATAAATATGGGTGATTTTTTATTAATTTCCAATAAATATCCTCTAAAACCTAGGTTGTGGAAGAAGAAAAACAATTATATTTACTATGGTGTTTGACCATGTAACTAAGAAATAAAGAAAAATATTTATGTTATTTTAATTCCCATGAGACTACAATCATTTCATGTTATGTTTTTTGCATGGAAAAGTAATGATTCTATAGTAATAATATTTTTAATGATAAATATTCCATTTCATACTATATAATGTAAATTAGAGGTTTCTTAATTTAATTTATAGATATTAAAATAATGTATTTCAATAAAATAACACATTTTTGATCTTATTTTTTTTGTTTTTTTATTAGTTATTAGAACATTCTGACATAATTATGATTTCATTAAACATACCAAATAACTCAAATTGAATTTTTTACTATACATGAAAAAAATAATGTTTTTAGAAAATTATAATAAATTTTCAGTAACATATTTTTTATGTACTAATTTTAAAAATGGATTTATTTGGACATTATTATTCTTTAAATTTTATAATTCTTCCTTTTAAATATAAAACTCCACATTTTTTAAAAAAAAATTGCATATCAAAATATGTATTATAAAATTTTAGAATGTTGAAAAATAAAACTATTTATCCATTTAAATATAGATATGATTGTTTTAATCATACTATTTAATTAAAATATAAAATATTAATCACATAATATTATTATAAAACATTTAAATCATTTTTAAACATTAAATTTGTGTCAATTTGTGTCTGAAAATCAATTTATCTAATTTCATATCAAATTTATTAAGAAAAACTATTCTTAAAACAGAATTGAAGGACTAATAATTTTATTTATACAATGGAATTTCACATTATGTATCTAAGGCCTAGAAATGTAACCACTTTTTACACCAACATATTTTCTAAGAGTAATTCTAATATAGTGGTCATTTTAGAGGGGTGTCTCAACTAATATCGTTTAAGTGGTAATCTCAATTTTCTGGAACTTCATCCAAAGGGTATTTCATTCAAGTTTCACTTTTTAAAGACTATCATGGTCATGATCCTGGGATAATCCATGTGATGATACCTCCCACTTAAGCACTAACTTATGGGCTTCAAATAGCCCAACACTACTTGTTTATGCCATCGATTCTTTTAAATATATGAATTATTCTTTGTATAATATTTCTATAAACACAAACTCTAATGTTGAAATTATTATTAATATTATATTTTCCATTTATTATAAGGAAAAATAGTAATAACTAACCAATGACCATATAATAGATGAATTGAAAAGGTCACATATAAAATTATACGCACATTATTAATATATATATATATATTGAGTAATATAAAACATATTTTTTTGGATAAAAATATATTTTAAAAATTATGGGGTGTTATATTCATCCCTCTAATGATATTTTATTCAAATTTTAATTCCTCCTCTTATTTGAGAAAAAGTGTGGGTACTTTAGCCTTATTGCCTCCTCTAGTTCCCACATCACTTAATTATTTATATGGTTCCTCCCCTACAATTTTATAAGGATTCTATTCTTTCTCTGTTGAACCTTGTCTGTACGATCAATGATATGTACCGGCTACTCCACTTATAGGATTCCATGTTCAAATTTTTCCAACTTTGTATCTATTACATGTGATGGGTTATGTATTCACTTCCTCAATAGATATATGTGGAACACATCATTAACATGAGATAGATTTGGAGGAATTGTTAGTTGATAGGCTAATGATCTAATTCGATAAATGATTTCCTAGGGGCCAATATACCTAGGTAAAATCATTACCTTCTTAGCAAACTACCTAACTCAATTCCATTTTTAATTAGATTTAAATCATTTTTCATAAATATCAAACTATATGTCCCTTCGAAGGATTTAAACATAGCTCTTCAGTCTACTCTGAGTAGCCTTTATGTGTTTCCAGGTAGAAAGAACATTTTCTATAACCTCTTTCATGTTATCAGTACTATGATGATTTCCCTCACCCAATTCACCACAAATAAGTAATAGATATACATCAGATCCCATATCCTGCTTCATAGGTTTCCATTTGAATACTCAAATGGAAGATGTTTTGTTAATGAAAACTCAACTATTGGGATCTATTGAGCCCATCCACCTCTAAATTCCCTTGATAATGTTCTCAACAATACGTTAGGTGTCTGAATAGTCCTTTCAGATTGGCCATCTATTTTTGGGTGATATTCCATACTGAAATACAATATAGTATTGAGATCATGTTGATTAATTCTCCAGAAATTTAAGTTAAAACAGGTATCATAATCTGAAATGGTAGAAAGTAAAACTCCATAAAACAACACCACATCCATTATGTATATATTAGAATGTTGTTCAAGAGGTAAATCTTCCTGAATAGTGGGAAATTGGATTTCTTGGTGGGATGATACACTATAACCCATATCACATTGTTTCTATTAGATATTCTCTGGGAACTTGTGAAAATGTCTATAGTGATATTTTTTCACTTCCATGTTGGTTTTATTAGTTGTTATAATACCCCTTTAAGAAGTTGTCAATCTACCTTCAATTATTGAAATCATAGGAACCTTGTTGTGTATTTGGAAATATCCATTTTCATGTAATCACACCACTAATGATCATAAATGTCCCTATACATTTTTGTTCTTCTAATAATTATAAAGAATGTAGAGATTTGAGCTTCATCCATTAGCTCACTCATTATTTATGAAATAGATAGTACACAGATACTTGTAAAAAAATTAGTAAACGTTTCTAATCAATAATAAAATCTAAAAACATCTATTTCTTTTCAATCGCTTTATAATTCAATAACAAAGGATAATCTATTTGGTATTTTGTGATCATCACTTGTACTGATGATGGAAAAATAATTTTTGATAGGGTTGATTATATCCCTTCCATTACGATTCTCATATCATGTTTTACTAGGCCTTTGATCAAAGGATCTCAATGAATCATAATTATTTTCAACACAATAGGGCCATTCAATCTTAATGCATTAAAAACACTATTCTCTCATGTATAATGTTAATGATTTGGACTATCATATACATAAAGAAGTTCCAAGCATCTCATATGTATCATGTTTAATTTATATTATATGAAAATACCCTCCAAACAATTTTGTTCTATGTATATATCACATTTCCCCCAATAAATATAATTCCTCTAGAACATTAGAGAAAAAAAGACCACAAAGAGATTGAAGTCATGCATATGATAAATATTCTGACAATGATTTTACTATAGAGATGTATAAGAAATAACCTTGTAATTTTTCACGAGGAAACACCCAAGGCCATTCAAATACTGATCAATAATAATAATGAATTTGTCTATGATAGAGGGTAGAGTACATACAAGTTATGTAACCAATATCTTCATTACATCTTGGAAACATTTTGTACACTCATTTTTTAGATGAACTTATCCCTCTATTGAGTTAACATGGTTAGTGGATTAAACGTTATGAAATGTTTTCAAAAACATCCTATAATATCTTACTAATATAAGGAAACTAAATATCACAATTACTATTATTATATAATTCCACTCATCCAAAACATTTTATTTGGCATGTTTAACTAATATTACTTCATTGGATACATTTTTCCACAAGAAAGTAACTTGGTTTAAAAATTATTCTCATTTATTTATCTTTTATAATAACTCCACTTCCTCATAGTTTTCAAAATATGTTTTAGATGATCATCATGCTCCTCACAACTTCTGGAATATCTCATAATATCATAAAAAACTGCCAAAAATTAATTAATATAGTCATTAAATATTCCATTAATGAAATGCATAAATATTGAATAAGCATAAGAAAATAGGAAGGGAATATCAAAAAATACATAATGACCATAACATGATCTGAAGGAAGTATCATGAATAACTTCTTTATTCACAATCAATTTATTATAATCAAAACCAAAACCAATCATGGAGAATAAATTATCCCATGAATCATGTCAAATGAATCATTAATACTTGGAGGAGGGTACTTGTTCTTTACTTAACCTCCTTGCGTTCACTATAAAAAATTCATTGCCACATTGATACATATTTCATCAAAAAAATGAGAACATGTTCTCCCCAAGGAGACACACTTAGTCAGAAAAAATCCTCCACTAATGTATATCATATCTATTTCATAAATTCATACAAGAGAACATTTTCCATTCAATATGGTTTATTTTAAATCGGAATGGAACAAGGAATGAGTTCAATGGAAAAATATACCTCTCTTATGGGGTGGGGAGGTGCATGTAAATACTCAAGAAATGCATAAATTTATTCCTAAACAACAAGAACATTTCCTATTATTATACATTCATTTAATTTATCAAATTCACTAATCATCTCTATAAATATGGCTACAAGATGTGCTTCTTGACAATGCTCGGGTTGAGATATATACCCTTGAAAATAACAATTGGATTCCAAGTCCAGACTAATAGGATTAAATTACAAATGAAGTTGATATTTTTATTATAATTTGAGAGATAATATGTCCTTAGTAGTTTTTCATATTACAAGATTGGAATGACTATTATATTTTCAATGGGATTCTGCTCCAATAAGATAATACTTAAGTTTCTATACAGTTATGATGTTTGGATAATAGCTCTAGGATTCATGACTGATAACTATAGATATATTAGTTCATGTATTGATTATATATTCATTGTAAAATTGGAGGAAATAATGGAATGCATAGAACCAGTTTATTTCAACAGCTTTGTTGGGGGTACACATCGTCATTCTATGATGCCCTGGCCGTTTCCCCTTATTCCCACTTTCCAAAGGCGTGAGACATGGATTTCATATTCAGGGACATTATCTCCTTGATTAAAATAGGATTATGGGATATCAGTCTCTCCTCCAATGGGTTCCTCCTCGAAATTTTATTCCTAGTTTGGGTCCACCTCATATATTTAAGGCATTGTTTGTGAATATTTTCTTAGTGCCACATCTTCATGGATTATAGTTAATTACACTTCTCCTATGAGGACATTCTCTAGGGTATGGTTAGGACCTCCACCTTATGTTAGGAGATTTGTCATGTTGGGCATCACTGACATTTTTGGGTGCTGGAACACATGTACATCATGATATGTTCCCCTTATGATAGGGCTTATTGAAGGTGTAGAAGACTGAGGAATCCCTTTTCAAATTCGGAGAATTATATTCTATAGGGATGTTCCTAAGTTTTTCCTTATCTTACCATGTTTAACATGCGATATTCCATGATTTTAATATCTAGCGGAGATATATCAGACTGATCAGAACACAGATTAATGTGGATCAAAATGGTGGATCAAAATATCCATTGAGGATGGATCTGAGGAATATTGGGTCCCAGTAAAGGAGAAACCATGGTTTCGCAATGGATGGGATAGACCCCGAGGAAGGATTCCTAAAAACCCTTTGTAGATGATAGGGATCAAAAACTATGTTATTCGAGGGGATAAATGAAGGTAATGGGGTGTACATAGTGAAAAATAACCAAGAGACATTCTAGGAATTATTAATTTTAAGCATCCCATATCAAGGTGGGAACTCATGGTTTAATGGTTAGGGATTGTGTGGGGCGTACAGGTGTTTATCTACTCAGGAGCCACAAGGGGTTGTGATGGGGTGGATTAATTGATCTCACCAGGATGTGGAGGCCCAAGTAAGAAACATGATGGATGATAGGTGATTGAACAAAGTGGATTGAAGGAATTAGGAAGAATTTGGATGAAGATTATGGTGTTTTGCGAAGGGATCTCATTTAGCATTACTATTTATCCATGTATCATGGAGCCAATGTCCACATAGTTTGGTGGTGATGATGAAAAATATTTTGGGCTTGATCATCAGGGTGGCTTTCTACATATTGTTGTGGTAGTGAATTAAAGTCCATGTAGTTCAGGAATGGGGAATAGAATCAGGGTGTACAAAAAATGTAGTAACTTGATGACATGTTGTGGATTACGTGTGGATAGAATCCCATCACAAGTGGGACACTATTTTTTGTAGGAGTGTGAATTGAGTGTGGGGATTACACATGGTTAGCTACCTGTGAACTAATTTTACAACACTAAAGGATGGAATGATGATGGGGTCCCAACCAAAGGGACAATGAAGTTTACCAGTGTTTGGGGTTGAACATTATAAAGTCATCCTATGTACACTATATAGGAGAAAAGTATAAAAACCCACATAGTTTAAATAATTGTGGGTTCTGAATAAGGGGAAACTGATGTTTACAAGTGTTCAGTGTTAAATATCATGGTGGCTACCTAAATAAATTTTCTAGGAGACGAGGATAAAAACCCATACAGATTTCAAGTATACAATTTAACAGCATGCAATATGAGGGTAGACAAACATAAAGTAGTTAGGACCGATGGGTTTTGGGTTTGAACTTGAGGGAGGATTCTAACATACCTGACATAGAATGAACAATGATGAATGTCCACAATGTCTGGTGATGTTTAACGATATTTGTGATTGAAATTCATGGAGTCTTTCTACAAACCGTTTCTTGGAGATTGTGTTCAATCTACACATTTTTTGAGGTCATATAGTTTAATGTCATGCAATATAATAGGGGACCTACGTGAAGTGGTTGAGATTAATAAATGATGGGCTGGAACCATATGGAGGCCTCCAAAGTACCTTTATTAGAAAGTGAAAAAATAAAAGTCTATGTTTATTGGTGTAATTTACCTAGGTTTGGTGTTGAACCTCAAGGAGGCTTCCTACATACCCTGTCTTGGAGACAAAGATAAAAAATGACATAGTTCTGAGGCATACTATTTAATGTTATTCAAGAAGAGGGAGGACCAATGTGAAGTGGTCAAGACAGATAGATGAGGGGGTTGAACCATGGGGAAGCCTTCATACACTCCTTGCTTATAATGGAAAAGGAACAAAGACCATGTAGTTTGGTGGTGAAGGATGGGGCTTACACACTAAGGCCTCCATGATAGGGTGTCAAGGGAATTATTTACTCTAAGACCACGTGAGTCATATTCAGTGTCAGAATCAAGATGAAATTGAGACATAATGATCATGTCATTGATGTTTAGTGTGTGAGGTGTATAATGGGGCTTATGTGTGGTTAGAAGACCAGGGATATGAATATTGGGACTTACTCCAGGATAAAGGCTTGATGGTGACAAAGCCTGAAGGTTGATTTATGAGGTATGAGAGTCCAATGTGACCATTTCTCCTCTGGTATTTTCACATGAATGAAGAGAGGAAGATAAAGGTTTCTACCACCAGAAATAATGTTTAGGGGGTTACACCTGGATGGTTTCCCTCCCCCACAGACAGACACCATCCCATGGAAGTAGTATCTCATTCCATGTGAGAAAGACATCACTCCAATAGAGACTAGTGGGCTTGGTAATTGTCTGAGGTAGGTCACCCTCTGTATATTGGATGGGATGAGGCAAAAATTTATTATCATGTGTTGGAAACAATGATACTTCAAATTTTAACATCTTGCAGCTTGAATGATGGCGATTCGCTTCCCACATTTAGAAATTGCATAACCTGCATCCTTTAACCCTTGGTGAATGTAAGGAAAAAATCAATTAAGATATAGGGTGGTGGAGTAATATATTGAGGGGATCATGTTAACATGGCTATGAGATGAAGCAATTTTAATTAACTAGCCTATGCGAGGAGGAATGATTCAATGTCACACAACATGAAGCATCACCCAAGGGATCTTGAAATCACTTCCTAAAAATTTGAGGGTAGTATGAGATATGTATGGTTTGTAATAAAAAGGGGTTCATAGGATGAAACATTGTAAATATTCAATTATCCACAAATTAGAGTGACTCCACGAGGGGTAAGCTCAACGAAGTGGATTGGTCTAGCCCAGGAATGGAATATACATGTGTATGGATAGTGATTCACAATGGGTAAGTGCTTTAGGAAATTAAGACTTCGTAAATCATGAGATCCTTAAAAAGTGCAACATTGTGAAGCAATGTACTTCATAGATCACATTGATCATGCCATATTATGGGGTTCACATGTGCATTGATGGTACATGGAGAAACATTAGTGCTTTGCAAAGATTTGGGTTCCCATAGGGATATCCTTCCTTGGCGATGGTCTATGGGATTTGTGAAGGGTATCCCTAGTTGAATTGGGGAGGGATATGGGAAAAGGGAAATATATTTCTCAATTCTCAAATAACACGATGGGTTCATTTTAATAATGTTTCGTATAGGAGAAGGTGATTCCAAATATGTTTGTTGAGAAGGAAAAAGGTCCTGGTGTCAGTCCTTTGGGGTTTGGGGAAGCCTGGTATTTATAGGCCAGAGGTTGAATGATGCTCAATGGTTGGGTCATGATGGAATTTGACCTCGAAGCTATTGGTATATCTATAATTTTTTTCAGACACACAGATCACTCCATCAGTCGATGCCTGACACTCACGTAGGGATCTCTCCAATGCATCGTAGTCACGGAGTACTCTATTATCAACTATGATGTGGTACAAACCACTCTCTCATGTACATAGTAGATGTGAAGCTCTCTATCAGTAACTCTGTGGTGGATAAAGGTGATTCTTTTCTTGATTCCTCACATCAATCGCCAAGATGGAGGGGAATTGCGTGGCTTCTTTGCGAAGTTGCAATGTGAGGTAGCCTTCCTTTGAGTTTTTTGATTTTTGGTTTTCAAAAGGAACAATTTTGGAGCCAATAAATGCCCCCCGACCCTAAAAATAGTTGATAAGGTGAAATGAGGGTCATATTCTAAGGGTACTTTCTCAAAATCATGGTGGATCGCGAATAAAAAACCTGAATAATGGGACCTCCAAATGTTTCAAGTGCACCGCAGAGCGCACTACACGTCACAATGATTGATGGTCATTACCTATAAATAATTGGTAACAACTTCTAGTTTTTCCTCACTCCCCTCCGAATTCCCTTTTCATTCACTCACAATTCTAAAAGATCTACATACTACATATTCTTGCTATGTAGATTTGGAATCCGCGGACCGATTATGTGCAATGATACTTAGCGAGCTGATGAACTACAATCTTCGGATTCTTTTCATTGAATATTAGGTATTTGAATCCATGATATCCCACTTCATGAGACATGCTATATGAGAGTTCTCTATAACTATACCCCAAGATAGAGCTCCATGACCAAAATCTTCGACTCAGATCTGTGACCGAGATTAACTATTCAAAAAAGAAAAAATCTCCAAAGTCTTGATCATAAGTAATGGCCTACCATGAAGTTGTCTATGTGGTACTTGTGGTAGTATTCCAAAGACAAGAAATTGCGGATAACTTGGGGATTGGTGAATACATATGCAACCACTCAGATCATGAACCCCTGACATCATTTTTGACTGAGAATCAGATAAACTATCTCTTGATCAAGATAATATTGTTGTAAAATAATAGTTTGATGGACGAGGTCTCCATCCCATGAGATGTTAGGGATGAACCCACAAACTAGTTCAGGAGCACCCTGTTCTAGTATTAGTGGCTTAGGGACACTGATGGCCCTACGTGCCATGATTTTACACCCTTCAACACGAATTATCTATACAACCACCCCAATGATATTGATAGGATGGAGCTGTAGGATGAGGTGTACCATCCAAAATATCACACTCTTATAAAGGAATCTTAGCGAATTCAGGTAAAGGGACATGCCGACGAGCGGTACCTACACTAGGGTAGAAACTTCACAAATGATTAGTCATGGATCACTGGGTATGAGCTACCTGTGATGACTTTTGTGTGGAGGTGAGGTGAGAGGGTCTATATGAAGAATCATGGGCCTCTCAATTCCATATCTACCAGCTAATGGGTGTGACACCACAGTTGTGAAGCAGGTGGTCATCCAGGACCAATACCTCCAATCTTCATCATGGTGAAGTTGGCATCAGCCACTAAGACATCCAAATGATATATGGGATTTCAATTCTGAAGGATATATATGATGAATTACTCCCAAAATAGAATGTGTGTGAAGACACAGAGGAGACAACATGTTTGAAAAAGGTTCTCAAGGACCTGGTACTAGGTGGGGACAAGCAATCAGTAAGGCACATGAATTTCACGGTGCAGTTTAGGCGGTTCATCATCTTCCCACTATGGCTTGTTGTTGCAGGGGAGGAAACACACAATAAGTTATCTGTTAGATGTATCCCTTATCCAAAGGGATCCCAATGCAATGAAATGAACAATTATTGGTGAAACGTGGAGGATATCGAAAAGAATATGTGGGGGTACTGTGTCAGCACTGAGAAGAAACTAGTGGTTTAGTTGGTTGCATTCATCATAGATCTCATCAATGGATGGATTCTACCAGGGAGAGATACGAACATGGTCATACAATCAAGTTAGTTCATCATTCCATCCTTGTTAGTTGCTTGGAAGCAGGTCAACCTTAGGGTCCCAGGACTAGAAACGTTATACAAGATATTGTTGCACATTAGTAAGTGGGAGAAGTTTCTATGGGTGAGTGGGACATTCCATTTCATATATGGCAAGGTGGACGCACATGTGAGTGTTTATGAATACCTGAACTCAATTTCTACCCCTGTATGAAATTTCCATCCCTCCATCCTTAATGCACAGTGTAGATTTCTAGCCAAGATGATCTCATAGAGCATATTGAACTTCATTTGGAATGAATATGAGTTTGTCTTCATGCATTTCCACTATATATAGGGGAGTCGGTCGTCATTGGATGAGATAACGAAGAGCATCGATCATACCTTCGGGCCTTCATGTTAGTGGTTTGCTGGCATGGGAGAACCATGATCCCATCTGCAAGAAGTACACCACACACCGATTTAGTAGGCAATGGTTTGTGCTTTTAAAGGCTGACCAAGAAGCATTATCTTGGGGGGGGGGAATCATGAGGATATACCTTGTGTAATGAGTAATATTTGTCCAAAGGTCACCAGAGAAGATGGGACAAAAAAATGATCTACCTCTAGATAATGCTGCATTTAGGATAGAGAAATAATATGCCATGAGCATGGACTCTATCTATCCTTGGGTGATGATGAAGAAATGAACCATCCTATATGAAAATTGAGTGTCCCATCATCCTAGAAAATGGGGTATGAGAAATGAAGTGAGCACATACTGGTGGCAGTGCGATGGTAGAGGTGAGTAATGCATTATTAAATCCTGCACCAAGTGGTGAGAAAGTGGAAACGACTATCCAAATAGTCCCAATAGAATTGGGTCAAGAAGGGAGGTCGGTACGCAAAGGGTTTCACAAGATTTCCACTCAAGCACCCTGGATAATGTTGTTCCACATAGACATTCATCTAGATTTTGTCTTTCCAAAGGCTTTGGATAACGGGGAGGTCAATCGAAAATTCATAAGAACAATCCAATTCTTGGATCATATCAATGACCATGGAATGGACCTTTCATATATTGGTCATTATAAGGCTGGATTTTTGCTATCCTAGGAAAAATGGAATGTCATGTCACTAAGCTGGACAACTACGTGAATTCTTAGGATTCTCTACATCTAATGACAATTAGGGTGAAATTAATTCTATGTCAGACAGTCTATCCTCAAATGTCAGCTACATATATGATGGAGGGATTCCCTTTACACAAGGATCCAGATAGAACCTTGAGAGATGACGACGACTGGGGATGTCCTTTTGAAGAAGGTGAAGTTTGTACATCAGTGTTTGAATATTCATCTAGAGCTGTCGAGGTATCCTCCAAAACATTATTTTACACCAGGATATTATGTGTGTAAACCTATCTTCTAAACTAACATTTTTTATCTTTCGAAAATCCTTATGTATGAGTTTCCCACCCTCATTCATGTCGATGTAGGCTTAGGATCTTCCCTCAGGTCAATGGTGATTGAGGAGTTGAGTAGGGTTGTAGTAGCCCGGATGACCCTTCTTGAGTCCTCACTGACCCCGACTATATACTGGGGGGTTGTCTTGTGATCACTTTAATGAAAAACCTCTAATGGAATGATCCTTAAACATTCACAAGAGTTCTTTCTAAATGAGTCCATGATTGTTTTCTGTCGAACCAAATACAAGCATTTGCATCTATTTTCATAATAGTTCATCAAATCGTGTGGTCTATACTGGAAATAATGACTGGGGGTCCTGAATCCTGTCTCTTTTTGGGGGTAATGATTATAATGGATGCCGATGTTCAGGATGGCCCGACTACAATGAACAAGGATTCATGTGGAGCCATTTGTGGGGTGGAACCAGAGATTTTTGAAGTTGAGTATAATGATAAAGATCATCCCTATGATGTGGTCACTCTTTCTCCTATCGATGTAGAAACCAAAATTCCTCATAGGACAACATTGGAAGACCCCGCCTCTAAGCGTATGAATGAATTTTTAGAGTACGAACCTGAGACCCAGAGGATCGGGATGAGACTCTTTCAAATGAGGTGGATTGCATGGCCATCAGCTTATAGTCAACGAGGATATTCAATTACTTCATTTGGGATACCACATTAAAACAATTAATAGACCCAATGGGGAGGTTTCATTCCCTTCTACGTGAACTATGTGATTGAGGAGTGGATTCCCATCATCCTCAGAAGCACATTCGAGACTATATGGCATAGAAAATTTTGGATCATTGTCGCGACCTTGGTGTGGGATGGAAGAATAAGAATTTTATCAACATCAAGGGGCTCTTGGTGGCTTAGCATGATATCCTATTCTTGAAGGCAAGGTTGAAGGAGCAGTCCACTTTCCTCAATGCATAATCATGACTCATATCATGACAGAAGGCCCAAATAGTAGAGGCTGAGGAGCATTTGAGGCACTAGTATAATGAGATGGCTATTATCCAAGTTGATTAGAATCAGTACTAGATCAAGGATAATTAATTACACCCCACTTCCATTGATGAATGGAGTGATATCAATATGTGACAAAAGGTATAGGATTCAACGATCCAGAGGGTAGAGGAGCTAGGACACTCTATTGAAGAGGTCAACTCATCTATGGTAGGGTCCAATCCTGAGGTGTTTAAATTCAGGTTAACTCGTACAAATACTATCATAATTTTCTTTTTTATGTTGGTTGTGTTCATGTGTTCCAATATCTATTTTGACTATTTCATTTCCGTTATATCTTTGAAATTTCCAGTGGTCAATCCCTAATCTCACGTGGGTCATGCCTGAATTGATAGACAAGGGATGAATGCATCGTTATTCTATTTTTGTATGAGACTTCCAAAAATTATTTCAGAATCTTGCACCTAAATTACAAATCTAGGTTTCTAAGAAGAAATAGGGAGTCCTGACTAGAGAATGATTCTCTTAAAATAGTCAAAATGTCTCTTTTCCAACATTATCTAGTGCACAATTGGGGTAACACCAGAGGAGTGGGAATTAATTCGAACAAAGTGGAGTGGAATGTTTGAATCACGATACCCAAATTTGGGAGCACTATAGGTATGGAATGACATTGAAGGACAACTGTTGACCATGTTCTAAATATAGAATCAATATTGTGTAAACCTGAAATGAGGATAATAATAGAGGGACGACAACTGACCATGTTTGAAACATAGTGCCTCACATGAAATGGTATCCAAAGACTTCTGAAACATTGGCCCAGGATAGTAGGCAATCCATAGGATACAAATCGTTATTATTATGGTGCTTTTTTAGATGGGAATGATGATGGGGATCAAAATAAAGGGTATGCAAGGCATGGAGGTTGGAGTGATCGGTTGTTATACTGGAGTACAACACTCATCAAATTACTCCACCATGATGAAAACACATTAGGTTAGTGCATCAGTCTGATCAGGGGTCACACACATTTCTTGGAAGGATTCTTCTGATGAGATCCTAGAGTGTCCTGTAGTTTTACGAAATTCCAATGAGGTTGAGAGACAGGTAGAATAACATAGAATGATGAGGATAGAGTTACCCAAAAAGGAAATGCGTAGTGAGATACATATACAAATTTGAATGAGGACTAATGATTACACACCACACCACCTATTCCTAGTTAGGTTCTTTAGTACATAGCCCAGAGGTGGCCTAATCTTGGGGTTGGACCCAAGGGAATGTGGTTGGGTGTTCTAATGTATCCCATGAGGATTGGAATCAGGCCACGTGTAGTTCTGGGGGACCCATGTAGTTTAACTTCATAGAATATGATGGAGAGTGGAAAGGGGATATCCCAACGGGGAGATTACATGGTGCAACCATTATATACCAGATTTAAATGAGGATTGTAAGATTCCACGCCACACCATGTGTTCCTTGAGGATATCATAGGTCGAGTGATTGAAGATGGAAAAATTTAATCAGGTCTTGAGAAAGAATGATTGGGAATTCCTATGTACCCCATTAAGATTGGAATAAAGCCACATGTAGTTCTGAGATTGTTGTTTATCATCATGTAGGATGAAAGAAATGTGTTGTTTTGATGTACTAGTACCCATCCCAGCAAATCTACTAATACCTTGTGAGACTCACTCACTGTGGAAAATAAAGAGTATTGATGGGATTTTCCTAGTACAAGGAGGCACACATTAGGTGAAATGGAACACTAGGTTAATGTCATCCAAATAATACTAAACATCCTACTTAAAGAATAATGATTAATGAAGGTGTATGAACAAGTGCGTTGGAATCCCAATATAAAAAAAAATTGGAAGATGTGAATCTTGGTTCCTGTGATCTGGATCATAATGATTGTGGCATGACGATGTAGGATAACAATTGGCCATGTTCAAAACATAGCATATGTTTTGAGTTACCCTAGTGTAAGGACACAAAAATTGGTGTCAACCACTAACAATGTTTGAAACATTATACCTATTGAAAAATGTCTTTCCAAGTCATATAGGGTGTTGTCCCAAGATGATACGTGAGCAATGTGGCACTAGAACATGCTGTAAAAGGAGTCCTTTCATACATGGAAGTGCATGGAGATCAAAATATAGGTTTCTTGAAGAGTGGAAATTAAATGGGGTAATTCCCATATGGAATCCAACACATTGGGTGCTATACCATGACACATTTGATTAGGCTAATGAGGCCTGTTAGATATAGGGAGTCAAATTTCATTCATAGGAAAAGGTTCATTTGGATGAAAACCCCAAATTTAAAGTCATAGACTAGACCATTGAGAGGGAACATGGTTTAATGGAATGTGAACATGTTAGTGAAGTGAAAAAATCCAACATGGTTAAGGAACAAAGAGGCCTTCTATATTATGACACATTCCTAATGAAAACCCAAACAACATATAAATTAACGATTCTTGGACTTGGGAATGTAGTTTAACATAATTTTCATGGATGAATGAAATATTTTTTGTACCTAGGGTTTGAACCAAATTCCATCTATTTGAGCATTCCATTATATCCCATGAGTATGGGAATCAATAAATATGTAGTTCTTGCAGGAATATTTTTTTATGGTCATAGAACATGGACCAAGTTGAAAATAGAAAAGATTTAAACATGGTGCAGTTGTTTCAAAACCCGACGTGAATGAGGAAAAAAGGATTCTGCACCACACCACAAGCCTTTGGTAGGATTTGGTCTTAGGGGGGCAGAAATAAGGTATGTTTTGAAATATCGTGGGCTATAACTAGAGATGAAATTTTTGGGAGTTCCTACATCTCCCATGAGGATGGGAATTAATCCATACATAGTTATTGCTTTATAATGGATTTCTAGGGTACCAATTCCAAGGGAAATATTGTCATACTTGTTTGTCCAATGAACCAAAAGAAGCCGCATTTGATGGATCTTGTTTTATTTTTAAAGTGGATGTGTTTTTTTTTGAAACAAAGAAACTAGGATAGATAATCAGAGCATCTCTATAGGAATAAAGACATATGTAGTCCATGAAAAATGGCTTGGCAGATGAAAAATACCAAACATGATGTCCCCTCAAGAAAGGACACCACAATGTGGTTCCATTTTGCATCATGCAACTAGGATGATAGTGTCAGAGTTTTTGTTCATATGACAGGACCATCCCATGTCTTTTTACGTTGTTCGAAAAAGACACAATAATTTAAATTCATGTGGGACAGGGAATTATAGTTTAACATCCTACATCATGGACACCCACAGATGAATGAGGATATAATGGGAATGTACAAGGTGGGATAAAGCATAAATGACCCGAATGAGAAGATCAGTCCCCCCCACATTCCGTGCAACCCTAGAGGGGGGTTCCTCAGGACAAGGGTTCAGAAAGGATGGTTATAGGGATGGACCAGTAGAAGAAATATCATGGTGTTTTTACATATCCCATAAGGATGAGAATCCATCCATATAGAGTTCTAAAAATCCATGAAATTAACATCATGCTACATGGTCATGGATATGAGAGACTAGATCCAAAGGGTGAGTTTTTGGTGTGGCTATTATAGACCCAATGTGAATGAGTACATAACTCCCCATATGCCACACCACACAATCCGATAAGAATCTGGTCTACCTAAAAGAATAAGAGAAATTATTAGTGGATCCTTAATTGGGTCCAAATAAAAAAAATTCGACCATTCCTACATATCCCATAAGGATAGGAATCAAGCTATACATAGTTCACAATATTCATGTAGTTTAATGTCAAGAGAAACAGTTGAAAGGGGGTCTAATTTTATATTCATAGATATTTGACCAAAAGAAGTGAGATTATTCCAAAAATGTGTAATGCTTGACCATGTTCCTAATCCCATGTGAGCTATGATCGATTAGGGAAATAAGGGTTAATAAGGTCATTGTTACAAATGGAATTCCCATTATGGGGAAACAGTGATGGGTCAAGGATGAATCCACGACGTCCACTCCAATCATGCAAAAGTGCAAAGTTGGATAACACTATGGCTATCAAAATTCCACATGAACATGATGGAATGAGAACATTTGTGAATCAGATCATAAAATTTTAGGGTCCAATGGGGGTGGTGTAATGATGGAAGATACCTATTGACCATGTTCGAAACACAATATCCAAATCATGTGACCTGAAATTAGATCAAAAAAATGAGTGTTGACTGCTGACCATATTCACAATATCAGAATTGGGTCCAAATATTGTTAACAATTTTCCAGGATGTTGTCCCAAGATGATAAAAGAGAACTATGGCCTTTCATCCATTCCATTTGGCGGACCTTTTGTATGTGAAAGATGATGAAAACCCTAATAAAAGGAAATGTAAAGCATGTAAATTGATTAAAGCAAGTCTATGGTTAACTGATCATTCTACATCCCATACCACAATGCATCTAGGCATGTTGGTGAATTTTCAAAGTGAGTAGAGATTCCCAATTTTATTGTAGACAACTCTAAAATAAGAGTGGATGAATAGGGGATCGAGATATCTCAAGAGAGAGCTACGTGGTGTGGCTATTTCAAACATGATGTTGAGTGAGTACAAAGGGAGTTTGCACCACACCACATTCCACCACCTCGTAGGATATAATCAATGTGGCCGGATGGAGGAGATGAACTTTTTGAACGAGGGATAGACCAATAGTAAAAATGAATTTTCATTCCTAAATATCCCATGATGATGGGAATCAAGCCACATGTAGTTATGACGTACCCTGTAGTTTAACATCATATGATAAAGATGTGGGGAAGGGGTATATTGAAGAGGAAGGTGTATGGTGTGTCGAATAAACTGATGTGAATGAGGGCATGAGCCTGCACATACTGCACCATTTATATTTCTAGGAGAAAACTCAGGACGAGTGGCTAAGAAAAATAATAGATGTACCCGAGATGGGCTGGAAAATGGAATGTTCAGTCATTCCTATGTATCCCATGGGTATGTGAATCAATATGTATGTAGCATTCGAGATTCCATACAACATAATATCGTGAAACAAGGACATGGTATATCTTGGTTTATTTCTATATACCATGGACTATAGATTCCCAATTTAATGTCATGTGCGTGGGATGGGAAGGAAAAAAGGAGAAACACTACACCTTTAATCTTGGAGTCCATTGGGCTACAATAAAAATTAATCATAACTATTGACCATGTTCTCAATATAGTATCCATCTCGTGTGACCTGTAATAGGAACAAACAATCGAGAATCGACCGCTGACTATATTCGCAGTGAGGGATTTCTATCAAATTGGCGTTCGAGATCCTATGGGATATTGGACCCAAATATTAGGTTAACCAAGGTGGTGTGGAACCAGTATATTAAATGGATTTCTTTCCAATGTGAAATATGATGGAAATACAAATGGTAGGATGCATGAAGCATGGTGGTACCCATGGAGTTTGACATTTTGCGGTATGGTCACTGGATAAAGGAGGGGTGTCCCAAGGGATGTGTGTGGCATGGAAAAAATAGATTGACATGAATGAGGACATAGTGTCCATACCAAAACACATAATTTTAATTTACAACATAGAGTAAATATTTAGGTACATAAGGCTAGGCCACAGTTGAAAAGTTTTGTTGTTTCAATGCATCCCATGATGATGGGAATAAACCCAAACATAGTTCTGAATGTTTTTTGTTGTTTATAATCATGATACTATGACATGGAAGATCAATGATTATGGTCATAGATATCAGACCATTGATTTCTTGATTAATTAATTTTTAATTGGAATGATGATTAGAAAAGGTGAATCACCACAACTATCATTTGGCAGAGCATAGGGTGGAAATAATGATTGAGTAGTACTACTAACCATGTTTTCAACACAATATCCATCTCCTATGTCATATAATACGATCAAAAAATTGAGCATCAACCACTAAACATATTTGAAACATGAAACATGTTACAAATTTTGGTTTGAGATCCTCCGGGATTTTTTCCCTAAACGGTACGTGAGGCAAGGTGGTGCGGGGCCATGCCATTAATGGGTGTCCATTGAGATGTCAAAGATAATGGAAACCCAAATGGCAGGATGTGTGTAGCATGGTAAAACCCATACTTTTTAACATCCTGTGGTACGGAAAATGGATAAAGGAATGGTATCTCAATGGGATGTTTGAGGTTTGGAAAATGTAGCTTGATGTGAATGAGGACATAGAGTCCATACCTCATTGCACAATTCTATGTGAGAACATGGGCCAGTAGGTCTGAATGGTTGAGGGACATGAGGCTGGGAAACATATAAAAAAATCCATTTCTTCCTATGTATCCCATAAGGATGGTAATCAAGATGAATGTTATTCTCACAATGTCATCTATTTTAGCATCATGTGACAAGGATGTGGGAGGATCTAAGTTTTTGGTCATAGAGTATAGACTATTTTGTAGTGTATCATCTTGGAGGACGAGTGCCATGTTGTTTTACGTTTTTTATCCTGGATAGATCCTTAATTTTAATGTCAAGCAATGAGGAATGAATTATTTAATGTCATGTGGGAGTGTCATGGGAAATATTTCTTGAGAAATTTTGCATTGGTGGGAGGATTTATAATCTCACCATATAGGGTGACTAGAGAGTATGCACTATTCGGGTAAAAAATGTGAATGACATAAGGTCTCTACCATTTAGGATCTTGCTTCAGTATATTCATCTCAGGTATTATTGGCATTCTCAAAACCAACACCATGTTGCCTTGTAATAGAGAGAGGATGCAAAATTTCTTGTGGAAAGATCTGTCTATCTTATTCTGATGCCTCTCCGGATTGAGCAGGGCACAAGGCATGTTCTTGTAAAGTGCTTCCAATACAGCCAGATGGATTTTGGATATTTTTCTTTTGTCTAATGATTATAGAAAGCAATGCGTAATGATGGTAATTCAATATCGATTGGAAATACTACCTCTATTTTGTACACAAGGGAATATGGGCTCACCTGTGTGGAACTACGAGCCGTCATATAATAGTCCTAGAGAGTGTTTGGGAGCTTCTCTATCCAAATCTTCTTATTTTGACCAACCATATTATAGAAAATTTGAGAGAGGGTTTTGTTTAATGTCTTGATCTACCTATTTTCTTTTTCATGATAGAAATAGATACAATTATGATGGATGTTGTACATGGCATACAACTTCTTCTTCACAGATACTCAGAAGATGGTTCTATTATCAGTGAGGATGGAATGAGGGATTCCAAATTGGTATATGATATTAGTGCTCACAAAACCAATAATAGGATTGGTTTTTCCTTCTATTAATATAAGTCCCTCTACCCACTTGTAAAATAATTATATAAAGTTCAAGATGAACCTCCACGGGTGATCCATTGCCAGTGGATATGGTCACAAGACATCGAGTACCCAGAACACAATGGGCCAAGAGTAAATGGTATTATGGAGAGGTTATGGTGTCTGATGAAAAAAATTAGCTTTCATTTGACATGAATGGTACCTCCTGGTGAACTCAATATATTCACGGATCATGGTGAGACAAAAATATCCCAATCATTTGATCAAATGAATATATTTCGGCCCCGCTAGATGAGCCCTATAAGAAAACAAATGAACTTCATATATGACCTGACAAATATCACCTTCTCAAATTCAAGATAAGAGAATCCCTTCAAACCCAATTTTGTTGAGGATTTGCTCTAATCTAGGACCACTTTGGGGGTGAACTACACACTGCACCATTATATTATCTCACACTCAGCTCGATCAGATGGGAGATTACCGTACTACATATACTCAATAAGGAGGTACTCTAGATAAGAGTCCCTTAAAACACATTGGAAGGGGAATTGGGGGTCCTTACAGGAGGCATTGACACTATGGTGGATTCCCTATGGGATATCATCATCATATGGATTAAATGTAGTGATGAATCATTAATGTGCTAGATGGATAACGAAATCATGAAGATCAAGCTCTACAAGGGATGGGGCCAGGTTGGACAAATTGTTCGCTCGATCATTATGTGAATGAGGGACATGAATATCTTCTAGGAAAGAAGGGAACTCGACCATCATTTGGAGGGTATTCTCTAATAGTGGTACAATATCCAGATTCCAAACTACATAATAAATGTTGATCTACATGATAATGAGTTCAGAGTCCCATTTAACATGCAAGTGGGTAAGGTCCATCATGAGGTCTAGCTCGAAACCGGTAATGATTTCATGGTACTATACCTCACTATTGGTAAAACATTATGTTAACATTAAAGAATAGGGCATGAAAAAATATGAAGGTGTGATGAGGATGATAACTAGTCCCACTCTGTTGTGTCTGGGATCTTTGAGACTTCCACTTTTAGGGCTTCAGGAAGCACCGTCAACATGAATTTTCCATCACAAAATTGATTGATCTACTGATAGGATTGTATCATCTAGAAAATAAAGATCTAGAGACTGGTCTACAAGATCAAAATGGGAGGTTAGGAGGTCTTCCATAACATATCCCTTGGTGTCCTATTAGAGAATAAACATGACATTGAACTGTTAGAGGATCACTGCCCACCGAGCTAGACCGAAATTCAACAGGGTTTCCTCAGAATATAATTCATCAGATCCACTCAGGAAACTGGTTATATCTCATGGTGTTTCATGTCATGTTGCAATTTTATTACTACAAATACCAGTAAAAGTTATCTCTTCATGAAATAATAATATCTTTCCTTTGTATCTTGGATCATCTAACTGAGATAGAATAATTTTTCTTCAGTTCCCTCATTATTCATGTGGGTGAGAAAGGCACTGAGAGATCATACAAGAGTGGTCACATAATGGACCAAAGGATTTACAAAAACTGTGTGACATTAGAAATAGAGGTTTTAGTAGGTACGACATGATTTTTTAAAATGTAGTCTGACACTCCTCACTGCACTGATAATCAGTATATTTCGTTAGGATCCAAGAAAAGGGATTACACTTTTCAGCTAGATTTGTAATGAATTGGTTTATGTAGGATAAGTGGATTGAAATCCCTAGATCTACTAAATGTTTCTCGGAAGATACATGTGACTGATGGATCTGATCATATTTAGATTAATCTCAATTCCCCTTAATCTAATAATGAAGTTGAGAATCATTATGTAGGTTACCACGAAGGGACCCTTTCAGGTGTTCATTTTCAAATGTCGGGAATGGAGGAAGTCGAACACTTTCTCAAGATCATTGAGATTGTCTGAATTCTAGAAAGATCTATTAACCAGACCATCTATGATGTAATCCACCAATATACCAGTGATTTGGATGTAATGTGTGATTCATCGAACACTGATTGCTGGAACCATCAATTTTTAGATTGAAAGGAATTACCTCATAAAACAATGTACCTTATGGTTCCCTAAATTATGTAGACTCTTCATCCTTGGGGGACAATCTAATTTTGTTATACCCATAACACCCATCCTTGAATTAGAGAACCAAGAATCCAATGGTGGCATCAATCAACAATTCTATAGCAGGAAGATGAATTCATCAATCAGATAATGACAATTTATATCCCATAAATCAATGTATACTCTGATTGTCCTTTATTTTAAATTACTGTAACAATGTTATCCAACCATCTAGGTTATTGAACTTCATTTAAGAAGTTGAATTTGATAAGGTTATCAACCTTGGCATCAACCATACCACCGTGTGAAGGGTTCATCTTTCGGAAAGGTTGTTTGAACTTGTGATGATTTTCTAGAAGACCAAGTCAGTAGAAGGAAATATAAGGATCTAGCCCTGGAATCTCATCATAACTCCAATCAAATACATTGCAGTGATGCTTCATGAAATCCACATATCGCTACTACTCATCAATAGTCATACATGCACTGACCAATGTTGTTTCAGATCCATCTAGTCACCAATGTTCACCTGTTCCAATTTATCATCATTGGTGGAGACTCACTCTTCGAATGTGGGAGGGGAATCTTCCAAATACACTTCTTCATCCATGGTGGAGGGATCATTGGTAGAAGTAAATTATTCCGAGTTGACAGACCCTGATGGGACACTGTCACTATCCAGGGTGGTGATGGACTCCTCACTAGGGGAATCTTGCTCTATTGAATCATTGGTGATGAAATATGTCAACCCAGTCCCATTTGGCCTTTTTCATTTGGGGAAACATTTGATGATATCAAAAAAATAGTTCCATGTTAAATTGAATTGGTTTATCCCATCCCGATGAAACAAGACAAAATAATGTACTGTCATTTCCATTTGGTGGATATCTCAATACCTTATTTAAGTAGGGGAATCTAGGATCACTCAAACCAAATTTGTATAAGAATACATGTTTTTCTTCAGTCATTACATAGGAATGGGAATGTGTTTCCCCCTTGTTCCTGAGACAACAAAACATTGTCCCAAATCCAAGGTCATTCCCTCCAATTTCTAAATTGGTAAAATGTAGGCATCATCCAAGTCTTTCCATGGGTTAATCACAACTGTAGTGTGTTCAAACTCATTGGTCTGATTCTACTTGTTTTTGCTCTTGTAGTAGTTAGCATATAGTTAGCTGGCTTGACAAGTGGCCAAGAGAGATGCATCACATTGGAGTATGCCGACTCAACCATTAATGGAGTACTTATGGTATCAGTGATATGAAAAAGTTTCCACCATATACATGTGGATCCATGTCCAACCCAATAATGCATTGTAAGGAGTGTCTTGCTAAAAAACCATGAACTCATTTCTGAAAACTATGCCACAGAATGGGGTCCTTAGGTGGATCTTGCTAACTAGTTTATATATATTTAGGTCATAAACATGAATTTTCAGGTCAGATGGAATCATATCATCCTCACATAGTCCCATATTTCTAAATTTTTTTGTTGGGATAAGGTAGATCCCAGATCCTGTGTTGACAAGACAATGATGAACCTCCACAATGTTGAGATTTCCAGTGATGTATAGATTGCAAAAGTTCCCATGTATAGTGGAGCCATCATCTTCTCTAGAGAAAGTGATAATGTCTTGACTTTCAAGATGTTTTACTGCCTCAACATGAAAGGCTTCTGTGGCTGCTACATCTATATCAAACTATAGGGGTTTTCTTAAATCCTCAACATGGGAATCGTGCATATATGATGATAGGAAAAGAGCCTCGACTATAGATATATTCACCGGAATGCAATTAGGATGCTTGAGAATATTTTACATCCATGCCAGAAATGATCTTTTGTTGATAGGAGTTCGTTCTATTATTGGAGGTATGATGGGCCCTTATGGTGGAACCAGTGACCCACTAGTGATATGAATGCCACGTTGATCACAAGTTGAAACACATGGATAGACTAATGGATGAGGGTTAGGTGAATGAGGCTAGTCCAAAACCAAATGTGACTAGTTTTAGCATGACTTTGGTGGTTCCAATTGATCATGTAATAAAAATGACAGTGGATATGGATCTGATGAAACATGGTGAGAATGTTGCACGTTCTGAGCTCTATACTGAGCCTGCTATCTAGTCTTGGTGGAATGCACAGCTTGGATGGATTCACTGAAAAATGCATTTTGGTGATTCTCATAACCATGGATCTATCGATATTGGTGTTGGATGGTGATGTTGGGAAGATCTGTCCAGCGCTCTTCATCATCAAGAAGAATGTAGGTGGTTACCAGCTCCACGGTGTTAACTGAAGCGTACCCTAGATTATCATTTGATGAATCATCTGTAACTAGCCGGATACTGGGGGAAATCACCATCTCATGGGGAATTAAATCAATGACTGAATGAGAGGATGATGACATCAGTGTGGGAATTTTCATTCCTTGCATCTCCAAATCATTCCCATTTGAGAAGAGGAATACTGAAATGTTGATGGAGAAGTATGAGTTATAGGTAATGTGACGACCTATGAAAGATTAATTTTTACAAGAATTCATGGATAATACCATGGTCATGAAAAACAACCTTGTGTGATATATAGTAATCATATTTTTGGTAACTGTAGTAAGGAACCTTCTTCCACTAACTTTCGTTGTCACTATCACTATCAGGCTTTATGAACACACATGCCACCTATACTGGGGCTGGACCCAACCTAACTATATAGTTATCCACCTAGTCTTGGATCCTATCATTAAAAACATATCACTTCATTAGGGTGTTACTAAGGATCCAGTGATAGGGGCAGTAATTTGGGTGAATAGTTAGATCTGCCACTTCATCCCTCCTACCTTTCGACAACAATAGGATTTCTTGTTTATGAAACATTTGAAATAACTGAGGACCTAGGCCACATTAACTAATTATGTATAGTCCCTTATACCCATGAATTGGGATCTAGGAGTTATTCTTTAACTAGGGTTTGTAGGATCCTTTCAAAGCGGTGTAAACTGATTATCTCTCCAAGTTGGTGGTGACATGATACATGATGGAAAATTCATATTTTGAGGTGGGCTATACTGGGCTAGAGGCTACCCCTACGGTGGTGGGAATTGATGAGGATATGGAGGTGGATCCACTAGTAATAAAATCAAATGCTTGGGGATTATATTTATTCTACCAAAATGATCTCTACCTTGGATGTTCTTCTTGTAGGAACTACAAGAAACAATGGACATGGCTGCTTGACATACTATAAGGATTCCTCTAGCAGCTGGTCTTTGTTAAGGAAGTCCCAAAATCTCCTAGGTAGTTTTGCATCATGAGAGATGGTATTTTTTCCATCTTGACATTTCCCAAACAATATTTTTAGAATTTGTTCCTATGTCATTATAATATCAAGAAAAATTGTGAGGCCTTTCCACCTGATGATAATGTCTGAGACACATTATTTATGTCACCGATTACAGTAAAAGTGGTCAGTAATACACATCTTCTCGGTGGTGAAACTGAATTGGGAACGAAACATCCCAATAAGGTCATCCAAAATGGATACTTAACGAATGGTTAGATGTATATAAAAAAAAACTAGGGCCCTTCTAATGTCTGCACAAAACATCGAAGCTTGGCGGTAGATTGCAGTACTAGAGTTCCCAGCATGGGACCAAAAATTGAAATGAAGTGTTCCAGATGCTGTAGTGGATGAATTCACCCCTTAATGGGGGAAAAGTTATGATTTTGGAACCATGGAGTGGTGGGTGGAATATCATCCCCTCATGCCAGATACAACTTTCCATCAGGTGAGATTAACACCTACTGAGTTTTTAGGGCCTCAAGAGGAACAATGAGAGAAGACATTGAATCATCATGGCTATGGTATTTCTCTTGATGAGGTTATCCAAACAAGAGATATTTTACTTGTTCTTGACAAAGATAAGTAGGCCCATCGTCTCATGGAGCGGCTGGTGGGAGGACTTGTAGGACCTCCAGGGGAATGAAAAATGGAGATACTAGGGGACCTAAGGTTGTCTCGAAGTGGGTTATCACATAACTCAGGTGAATTTAGTGATTCATATCTTTCCACTTTTAATAAAATCTGACATCTACCATGTATATGTGGGTATTTTGGTCAGGGTCACCCAAAAGAAAATCATCCAGGGGAAGTTTTACCTGCCCTTCCTGCCTTGGTCATGAATTACCATAGTTTGTTCATCATTCTGCACCATGTTCGACAAGAAGGCCATCAACCATATTTTTATGTTCTACAACCTACTAACACAAAACATCCTTTATGGGGCCATCTTCCATCTTATTCACTAATCCATATGGGTTAGAGTGTTTGACAACCCTAGCTTGCTCTTTACCCTTGTTGGGGTTTTGACTGAGGGATAATGAATCAGAAGGTATGATAATACATAGTAAATTTTTTTTTGAAGTTAAACCTACCCAGAGGATCCAATAGGTGTGGCACTTCCATGGATGGGGGTATGTTCTCTTCACGTAGCTCTTACTCATCCTATTCCACTAATAGGTCGGCCATGTTAGCTACAACTGTACATGGATGCATATCCCCAATATCCCTATGAATTTTGGGATGGAAGTAGATATAACTGAAATGAAGGGAAGAATATTTACACCATACAAGGATATGAACATAGGGGGAATCAACCTTAATAATTTTTTGGATCACTTTAATGCTCTTGACGTGTCATCGATGGATGGTCCAATAGAGAACTGGTAGCTCAGGGTGATGGGCTATGTGGAGAGTATCCAATTCAACCATGTAGAATTACTGGTTGATGTCATCAACGTGTTTTGGAATATTGATTTAATCAACTTGTCGATTATAGTGATGGATGTTTTTTCAACAAGGAGTTTGCAGAAGAACATGAACTCCTCCAGTGTAAGAGATTCTATAGTATGGATTATTGTGGTGGAAACCGGCCAGAACATCTCTAGGAACTGGTCCACAGTAAGGATTTCCCATAATCTCCTATACTTAGACATGAGATACATACCGTGGTTTCACTATTCATCGATTGGTGGTAGCTGAGGAACCGGTTATAACACTAATGTAGACAGTTGCAATAGTAGACTGGTTGGTGCAGAGTACGGAGTGCGAGCTGACAAGTCAACACATAATAGGATGTCATCTGATTAATTCCTTGACAGTACCACCACATCCTTATAATATAGAATAATGGATCTTGCATCCCATGATGAGGATATGAATACTGAATACGGGTCACACTGTTTCTTGTCCTCTATTGTTGCTTGGAAAAAATATTTCTGATCTCTGGTTGAGGTAGAGACCTATCTTATTGATGATATTGATGATTTCATGGCCAGAACTTGGAAAGGGACCAAATCTCCCTCCATATAGATTTATTTTTAGTTTTATACTAAAATCATATGGACCTCACTTTTTAGAGGGATGTGGCTTTTACAACTTATTCGTCCCCCAACCCTAGCAAAGAAGATTGGGGAGAGGGTTATATCATTGAATATGAATCCTCATTGAGGTCGGAAAAGTAGAAGGATTTAATCTTGTTCCGAAACATGTAAGTATTTTTCTTTTGTAAGACGTGACCCATCCTCCAACCCAAAGCTGGATCATCAGGATAGGAAAGGTTTTCGATTTCAGTAGGACATTCTGCCAAAATTGTACTGGGGAGGAGAGGAGTTCTTCCTGGGTGATTTGGGTTGTGAGGAACACCCAAAAAAATGTCAAATGGAACACATGGAGAGACTCAATGTCTGATGGATAGTGTACGGGTGGGACATTAGTGGGATGTTTTAGATCAGGTAGGACATCCTCTAGAGCTGGTGGGATCATGGGGTGTGCTTCCACGTTTTTCCATTAGTAGTGATGGTATGACGGGGCCTTTGTATCGGTCATACAAAACACGGGAATGTCCTCTCTATTGGACCCTAATGAATAGTTTTATACCGCATATTATCTAATTTTAGGGACTATGAGGACATTCTAAAAGTGATTTAATATCATAGAGAAGATGTTTACACTGACATTTGACTGGGTGAGGAGGATTTTAACATCGATGGCCTATGATAGGAAGAACAACTCAATAACTAGGATCACTGGTGTGAATGAAACCTCTATGTTGGATGTAACTCAAAAGGGGAGGTCCTTTGCTCAGACTAATGGAGGCATGCAGAGGGCCTTCGTACCATTCTTGGGAGTGGGTAAGGCCTTCAGGCTCATTGATAGTGGGACAGGGAGAACCTCCATGCTGGACTTCATCACCACAGGACAGCCCTCGATGTGTATTACCTAGGCTAGTGACCGAGAGATTCTTCCAAACCTTCCCATGGGGTAGTTGGGTCCTCGATTCAAATTGGGTTTATAAGTTCCTTTCTTCAGTATAAAAATGTCCCTTATAGTATGTTATGGCTATGGCATGAGCCACTTTATCCCTTAATGATGACCCCCAGGTGTCCATCCTCCTTAGCTTTCACTTGACATTGGCATCAAGTTAACCATGCTGGGGATGATGGTGCAAGTGTGTAACTCACCTACTCCTCAGCCTTTGGAACTATTTGTTGATGCTGATGTGACATAGCGGGAGCCCACCTTGGCATCCCTTTGGAAGAGACCCCAATCGGATTGGCTCAGACATCCATTACCTCAATGTTGTAAGGGGTTATGATGTAAAATCCTTCCTGGGTGAGACTCTCAAAATGGTTTTAGATTGCAGTGGGGCATACTGACTCCCTACGCAACCCTAGGGGGCTGCGGTGATGGAGAGGTGCAGAATCCTCCAAGTCCTGAAGGGATATATCTCAGGCTGGGATGATCCCTTCATCCTCATACATTTCAATAAGGTCTTTGAACACCCTCCTATGATCAATTTTAGATGGATATATAGGGCATGTCAGCCCAATGACCATGGATGTGGTGGTCGTCGCATAATATATGGAGCCGCATGGGATATACACATCAGTGTTTCCCTGACCCCTATGTTTAGGGGTGGGAATTTAGCAGTTTCCTACCGCAGGAGCTTTTGTTCTGCAATACAACATGTTTTTCACGATAGTATGGACAATAGGAAATTGATTCATAGTGCCCCATCACTGATCTATCTTCCATATCAAGAAAGAATGATCCACGCTGACAATGCACATACTGGAATTACCAATGACCAACTTTCCCATATTTGGTGAGTTTCATGTTAGGCCTAATATTTGATTGGAGTCACCTGGATCTAGATAGTTGGATCCAGTGACATTCTTATCTCCTTAATTTCATAACACTACTAATATTTATAATTTGGAGAAGAAATTCATGCTGGGTTCACTATTTCTATTTCCAATTATTTCTCTAGGACAGGCATCGTCATGATGCATGCACTGGTTGTTGCCATGTATTCTTGATTTCTAATGTTGGATTACTTCCATCGCTTATTCATGGAAATTTTATCCATGATCAAAATTGGATGATGGGATGTTTATCTCTCATTCTGTGGATCCTTCTAGTAATTCTTCATGTAGTCTGAGACACCCTCATAGATTTAAGATATTGTTTAAGAAACTATTCTCAGTGCAACATCTTTATAGACACCGGTTAATTACACTACACTGGTAGGGACATTACACGGGGTCTGGTTAGGGTAGTAACCATCTATTAAGAGATTAGTGACATTGGGAATCACTGGTGTGGTTGTCCTCTAGAACACTGGTACATCTGGATTTCATCTCCTTATGATGTGGATTTTTGAGGCCGTGGAAGCTCGAGGAATCCAACATTGAGTCTGGGTATTTATTTTCTATGGGATTGTCCCTGAGGTTATTCCCAGTTTTATATATTTAACATGAGGTATGCCACAAGATTTATGTCTAGCAGAGATGGATCGGACTAATCGACTCACTCATGAGAGTGGATGAGATGGTTGGATCAAAACCTCCAATGGTGATGGTTATGTGGATGATTTTCTCCTAACAAGTGGGACAACAAGGGTTTCCATTTGTTGAGATTTAATCTTAGGGTGTTTTACCATGTACCATGTGTAGAATATAGGGATAAAAACCACGTAATTCATGGGCATGAATTATGGGATCGGGGTGCACACAATGGAAAACAATCCAAGACATTCTTGGGATTACACATGGATAGAATCCAATCTCATGAGGGGCACTCTGGGTTGGATGGTTATGGATAATGTGGGGCTTACACATGTTTAACTACACAGATGTCATAAGCAGAGGTGATGGGGTGGATGACATGATCCCACCAGGATGTGGTCGCTCGGGTATGAATTAGTATGGATGAAAGATGATCTAATGAAGTGTATAGAAGGAATGAGGTGGAACTGACATGAATATGATGATGATGTGGGTCTGGAATCTCTAGTAGGCTTCTTATGTATCCCCATGGAAGGGAATCAACGTACACATAGTTTGGATGAATGTATGGTAGTGATGTTGGGATTGAGCCTTAGAGAGGCTTCATATGTATCCTTGTTGCAAGGAATCGAAGTCCATATAGTGTAGGAATGGGGTATCGAATTGGGGTGTATATAAAAGCCATAAACACGATGAAATGTGGGGGAATTAATGTGGTTTGAATCAAATCACAAGAGGGAAACTCATTTTTTTGGAGGAGTGTGAATTGAGTGTTGTTATTATGTAAGGTTAGGTTCTTGGGTACTGATCTAACACCCCTAAAGGGTGGACTGATGATGTGGGTCACAACAAAGGGGACCCTGAAGATAACCAGTGTTTTCAGTGAAGCCTCATGGAGGATTCATATGTACCATATCTTGGAGGAATGGATCAAAACCCACATAGTTTAAATATGTGCAGGTCCTGGGAAAGGGGATGCCTATGTTTACCAGTGATTGGGGATGAACCTCAGGGTGGCTTCCTACATACCTTTTCTAGGAGTTAAGGATCTAAAACCATGTAGCTCCCAAGTATATAGTTTAATATCATGCAGGATAAGGTTGGACCATATTGAAGTGGTCATCACTGATTGGGAATGGTCTTGAACCATAAGGAGGCTTCCTACATACCATTCCGTGAATAGGAAAAGGAAAATTTACATATAGTTTGGTGGAGGTTATTAATTTTTGTGGTTAAACCTTTGAAAGGATTCCTACATACCCTATATGGGACACAAGTTTGAAAACCCACATAGTTCTGAGCGATACATTTTAACATCATGCGGGATGATGGGGGATTGATGTATAGTGGTTGGGATCAATAGATTGTAGGCATGAACCTCAGGGATGAGTCCTACATACCTTGATCATAAATGACAAGGATCAACGTCCGTATAGTTTGATAATGATTACTGATATTTGGTGTTGAAACTCACGGAGGATTCCAATGATCACTGTCTAGAAAACATGGATGAAAACCCACATAGTTTGGAGGCATATAGTATAACGTCATGTAGGATGAGGTTGAACTGATGTGAACTGGATGGGATTGTTAGATGATGGGATTAAACCTCAGTATTCATCCTATATACCTTTCTAAAAAAGGACAATGGTCATAGTCCGTGTAGTTCGATGGTGACAGATGGGGCTTAAAAACTAAGGCAGTCTGTATTGGGTGTCATGGTTATTGTTTACTCTCATCCCATATGATTCATGCTCAGAGTGAGAAACTGGAGGAAACAAAGACCCGATGATAACCTCACGAAAGTTGTGTCTGTGAGGAGTAGATAGGGGCTTACATTTGGTTATTTGTCAAGGGAGATGGAGATTAAGACTTACTACAAGATGGAGGCTTGATGGTGATAAATCCCAAATAGAGAGGGATGTGGTTTCAAGAGTCCTTTGTGCCCATCTCTCTTGTGTTATTTTTGCACGTACGATGAGAAGAAGAGTAAGGGTGATAACTCCTACAAGAAAGGCCAGGGGATTTCACAGGGATGGATTCCATTCCCCACAGATTGAAATTTTCCTATGCAATGATGATCTCATTCTTTGTGAGGATGATATAACTCATATGGAGAATAGTGGGCTTGAAAAATGGTCGAGGAGGGTCACCTCTTGTATATTGAAGGGGGGATGATGTTTAACATAATGTGTTAGTTATGATGATGCTTAGAATTTTGAAGTCCTACAAATTGGACAATTGGGATTCTCCCCCCACACCTAGGATATACATAACTGGCATGCACAACCATTGGTGAATGGAAGGAACTGGATATACTATTAGTTTATGGGGTTGTTGAGTGATCCACTAAGGGGATCATGTTAAAATTGTTTTGAGAATAAGAAATATCTGTTATCGTGCCTATTCAAAGAAGCATGGAGAAAAGTAATGCAACCTGAAGCATCACCCAAGGGACCTATAAATCAATTCGTACAAACCTTTTGGGACCTATGGGTGAAGTGTAGATTGTGATGAAAAGGGGTTCATAGGAAGAGACTTCTTAAATCTATGGTTATTCATAATTTGGTGAGAATCCATGAGGGGGTACGCTTTGCAATGTGGAGTGGTATATCCCATTCTTGGAGTATGCATGCATATAGAGAGTTCATTTCAATGTGAAAGTTCTTTTGCGATATAGGACTTCACGAATCATGAGCGCCTTGCAATGTGAAACATTGCGAAGCAGTGTAATTTGTGAAGCACATTGATCCTGCCTAATCGTGTGGTTCACATGTGCATGGAAGGTACATAGAAAATCAGGAGTTCATTATGAAGTCATGAGTTCCCATAGGGATCTCCTCCCTTTGAGATGGTATGTGGGAATTGCGAATGGAATCCCTACATGATGAGGGGTGGGATATGAGGGAAGGGAAAGGTATTTAGCAATGGTCAAATTACTTGAAGGGTTCATTTTAAAAATGTTTCAAAGATCTGAAGGTGCATTAAAATTTAAGAGCTATGAATGTGAAAGGTCAGGCAATCTGTCCATTGAGTTTCCAGGAATAATTCTATTTATACGCTATCAGTGGAATGAACAAAAATGGCATGGTCATGAAGGAATTGGAACTAAAAATTGGAGGTAGATCCATAAAGATCCTCAGGCTAACAAAGCTCCCCATCATCTGTTGTGCTGAACTCATAGAGGGCCATCTATATAGAATCATTATCATGGAGTGCTCCATGAACTACTCTGTGGTAATGTAGAGCTCTCCCTCAAGTGCGTCATAGTTGCAGAGCAGTCTGTCAGCTACTCTGTGGTGGATGAAGATGGGGTTTTTCATGTTGCTTTGCATCGATCACCGAGCCAGGTGGTCTTTGCGAGGATTATTTGTGAAGATGATCTTCGAGGGAGGCTTCCTTTGAATTTTTTGGAGTTTGGTTTCCCAAGGTTCAAATGTTTTCTCCAACACAAGTATGAAAAAAATTACTTACAATATTTCAGAAAGAAACTACTATACCGACCACCACATAATTTGGAGCAACTACTTTAGCCATTGTGGAAGAAAAATCTTGACCTGTACCCTTTGTCATTTCCTAATTTTGATGGTGATTCCCCTCCATTAACTATGGATTTGGAAAGTGATTGAAATGATTCAGACCTATCCAAACATACAACATTGGACTTTAGGTGGGTCCTGATCCATATTCCCCTTTGTTGATAGTTTTTATAAGTAGATTTTTCCACTCATTATGAATGTTTTGGTCAATATGTTTATCTGTTACACATTTGTGACATTTTCCAATCATGTGCAATAATATCCCTAAATAAATCTTCCCACATTTTCTTCATGTGGAAAGTTTATTTGTTCTACTCTACATTCATGATAAATGGTACTCTATATGTTTTAATGCATTGGGTTCTTATTTTCATTAAGTCAATGGGACCACTGTGTGTGTTTTAATCCATGATCATTTTTCTCTTAATATCTCACTATCTCCTCAAATAATTGATAGACTTGATTTGAAATATTCTTCTGTAGATGGGTTCTAAGTCCACCAAAGAATATTTTAGCCTTTGCATTGGGATCCATGTAAAAAGAAGATGTGTAGAAATAAATTCTTGTGATCTTCATCTCATATCAACTATTATGTTTATTTTTAGTCCTCCTCAGTTCGAACAATTACTTCTCCATTTTCATTCACCTAGAATGAGGGGGAAATGGTTTTAAAAAGGATGTCCTAAATTATTCAAACACCATCACATCAATATCTCGTCTTGGCATTTTATTTTTAATTGGTGTCCACCACTGATCAACTTTTCCCTCTACGTGGTACACATACAATGTTAATTTCTCTTATTATAGGTAATGGATTATAGTAAATATCATTTCCATAGAACTTATCCATTTTTCATCAATCAATGTGTTGGTAGATCCACTTAACGAAGGATGTCATTGAAACATAATTGACTTAGTGAAATGCCTTCCCATCATTGTGAATCTGGTCTCTTATCTTGATTTTTTTTCATAAATCAAGTTATTTGATTCATTATTATCATGATGTTTTAGATTCCAACATCTATTAGTTGTACATGATTTCATGGTCCTTTATGCTCGCCAATTAAGTAGTTCCTCCTATTTCCCACCATTCCCTTATAGAATACAAAATTTTATGAGAAATGTGTTTCATTTAACAATTATATAATTATAATGTAATTTTGATGACTTAAAACCTCATTCCTAAATTTGGTATTCTATTACAATAATTACATTTCCTATAAATCCTTCAAAATGGATCATACAAATCTTGTGATTAACCAACCATATCCCCCAAGAGTTTCATACCAAGAGTGCATTAAAGATCATTTTCATGAACACGTTTCCATTAGAGTTTGTCTCAAAGAATTATTTCATTGTTTTAACCCTAGATACATATTTCCTAGATCTACTTCCACTTGTATGTATCCATAGATAGATATCCTTTCTTGGAATTCACATAATATTTAACCAAAATACCATGATATTTTACTATATGTGATTCATTGTATAGGGTTTTTTCTAATTTTTTCAAATCCTATTATCCATAAATATCTATATTGTCCTTTGATAATAACTATTTAATTCCAAAATTTTATTACATCACTTTCCATTAAATTCAACAAATATATGATCTTTTAATGTTTAGTTTAATTGAAAAAAGGTACATAATACATGAAAAAATAAAACGGAATTCTAATCCACATTAAATAAAACTTCATATGTCTATTTCATTTGAATTTAATTCATATAAAAACCTAGATACATACATCAATGGAAATGGTGACCATAAGTACCATTAAGGGAATGAAATGGAAACAGTTTAACTAAGATCAAGAGAAATATCTATAAGAGCATGAGGAATATAAGTTGGTAATGAGAAAAAAAATTGGGAATATTATAAAAATATTCAATGAATAATATCCTAGTTATGTGGGTAAAAGAATTATGTGACACATTGATTTGAATATCACCATGGTTTTCCATTGTTTGTCATAAAAATACCACAGTTCTTCACCATGTTATTGTAAAACATGATTTCTCTATAGATTAAATTATTTACCCATTTAATTGGTGCACTATTATGGCAAACCATTAATTTGTATGAAAAAATGTGAAAGACATATAAAGAGTCAAATATTAAATAAATAACTCTGGACAATTAAATAAATGGGTTTTGTATCAATATTACAGTGTTTTAAAAAGTGTTTGACAAACATGATCATTATGTTGTTTATACCCTAGAGAAATAGAATAAAAGATATTTTTATATGAAAAAAAAATTAAAACAAATCCTTTTTTAAATCTATGATAATGTACATAAACTGTATATATATTTTTCTATTCATTGAAAATAAAATAAATGGGAATTTCTTCAGGAAAAGAAAATAATTTTGAGAAGTAAAATCGAGAGCATAATTACAACAAAATGTGGTTTTAGAAAAGGGTAAAAAGAGAGTAGAAAAGGGTATAGAACTGATAAAACAAATCATTTTTGTAAGGGTGTGAATCATTTTAAGAATTAAGAGATTAACCATAATCTTTTTAATACACATACAAATATAGGTTATTGAATTGATGAGAAAAGAAGGATAATTCCCTTACCACGAAGAGTGACTCCTAAAACATGAGGATTGGGACCTTCGTGATTGAGGACACCTATGGACCTTATTATGACATAAAAATATTGGATATTCATATAGGATGAATTATGAGTTAATGGTAAGTGATTGATGGGTGTGTGTTTATAGAAATAGTGGGGGATGTTTTATTATTACTGTACAAATATTTCCTTTGTAATAGAGGTTGTGGAAAAAAACTAAGGGATTTCCCAGGGTATTCTCCCATGGTATTGGAAACATAGAACAAATATTATATTATTTTAATAAAAATGATCCCTAAAACATTTTATATCCATTTTTTGGCAAGTAAATGTAATGCTTCTACAAAAATAGTATTTTTAATGTTAATAGTTCCATTTTAAACATTTAAAAATGTATTATATGACTGGAAATTGAATAAATACCATAAAAATAGTTGATATTAATAAAATGACATATTTTGGATCATTGGTACTATATAAGTATTTATTACTTCATTTTGAAAAAAATTATAAAGGAATTAGACAAATTGAAACACTCAAACTGTATTTATAGTATTCATGAAAAAATCAAGTGTTTCAGTAAATTATCATAAATTCACTATAAGCTAATTTTGACTTTCTAATTTTAAAAATTAAATATATTTTACCATAATAATTATATAAATATGATAATTCTATTATATATATATATATAAGTCCACATTTATTAAAATTAATAGAGGATTAAAAAACCTTAGTAAAATATTTGACACTTGAAAAAATAAAATAATTTTTTATTTAGATTTAAATAGGACTTTTTATTCATAAAATTTCATTAAAACATGTATTATTAATTATATTGGTTTATTTAAAATTATTTAATTCCTTTATAAAATGTACAATTTGTGATAATTTGTGTTTGAAAATCAATTAATTAAATTCCAACTCATCTTTATTAGGAAAACATATTTTTAAAACACAATTGAAGGAATAATAATTTTATGTACACAATGGTATTAAAAATTATATAAATAAGACTTTGAAACATATCAACTTATTGCATCCACATATTCCATAATATTATGGTTTTATATAGTGGTAGTTTGGTGGGGTTCCTCTGCTAACATCGACCAAGTGGTAATCTCCATCGACTTGAACTTCTTCTTAAAGAGATTTAATTGAATATTCACATGTTGAATCCTATATTGGACATTGAAATGGGAAAACCCCATTGATGATTCTTACATCCCATGTTCGGATTGAAGGGCTTCAAAAGGCATTACTCTAAAAGTTGAAACCATAAACTCTTATTTTTTTTATCATTTATTCTTTGTCAAAATTTATATATAAACACAAATTATAACATTAAAATTATTATTGATAGTATAGTTTCCAATGGTCATAATTGAACCATCTTTATATAATGGCTCAAAAATAATGGTTAAATTTCTAATTATACTTACTTAACTATAAAGTTATATATTTTGGTGATGAGTAATATAGAAACAAATAATCTCTGGAATAAAATATCATTTTAAAATTATTGTTCATGAATCTCTAAAAAAACTACAAATGGGATGAATCACTGATTATGGATTGCAAATCATCATGCTCTTTTGAGACCATGGGGATTGAGGATATAGATCTAATAATTGAAATCCATTTTTGTGGGGAATAACAATTAGAAATAATATAAAGTGGTTGGTTGAATTAAAAGGGTCGAACCAGCCCTCCAAAATATATATGGATGGATCTAGGTTATATTCATAATTTAGACATTCCGAAATGAAACGAAAATGTGGATATCTAGCTGTAGAGTTTATTATCCACATAAGTAATAGGATGTGATCTGAGTGAAAAATTGTTTATCTGGAATTTTGAAATGGTTACCAAGGTGTTAATTCATTGAGGTGAATCTGAATAATGAATGAAACCTTAAATCCTTCCATGTATACATTGAGGTGTTTATCAAGTAATTTTGTATATATTCATGCTTTTTATTGTCAATATTTTGTACGTTCATATGACTTTTATATTATATATAAATAGGTATAGGGGTAATCAAGAATAAAAATGTTTTATGTCACCACGATCAAAAATTAATTTACTATTGAAGGAGTATTTGATGCCTTGATGATATGAATATTTTAGTGATACATATAGGTGGAATTTAGTATTTTATAGTATGGTTATATATGAAATATCTTTCTTGACAACCATAGATTTAGTATTCAATAAAATTTTTGGAAGAAATGTTTTTTGATAAATTATAATTTTATATAATTTTATCTCTTGTAATATACATGAATATCAATTTTTTGTTGCAAAAAATTTTCCTTAGTGGTTTCTAATGTGAAGAGTGTAAAATTTTGGAATATGGTGATCCCAAATATAGTGCAAACTAGGTATATTTAGATCTCTATGGCATTATACATGTCTGAAACAATGTGGGAATAATTTTCCTTACGTAATTTGAAACCATTATCCTCAATAGGGAATGAGGTGATGAATTAAGACACATTATATTTAAATTAATCTACATGTTTGGATTGTGTAGCAGCTACATCATTTTCATAATGGATAATTTTCATCAGAACCTCAATGAGGGCTTCACATAGATCAGTTGATAAAGAATGTCTGTTGAGTTTTGACAGCCATATTAGGATTCAATCAGAGTTCCTGATAACATCATATATCTAAGATATATGAAATTTATTTATATATAGCTATCAATATATAATTTCAATCATATTTAGAAATTGTACCTGAGCATATAGGGCATGATTGGACCATTGAAGATTTTTTTTAGTTGTATAAATGATTATGAACAAAGGAATATTAAATATAAGACATGGTTGTACATCATGGAGACTATATGACTATAGTGGATCCATGTGATAATCTCTTTGAATGGGTGATGGAGTCAAATTGGAGGATTCTATAATATAATGCTTCTTTAGATGTCCCTTGAGAAATATTTAGTGTGTGGTCATAAAGGCATTAAACATACTTTTATATATACCTCATTGATACTTATTTTTTATATAATTAAATTTAATATTTCCTCAATATCATTTGTGGGATGAGATTAAAGGATTATGAAAAACATATATCATCAGTAAGATTTTCACAGAGGTATACCAGATAGATTGCATTCATTAATCCATATTAATGATATTTTTAGAGGATCTCTCCAAGATTACATGAGTACTAAGAAATAATCCCAATTAAGAGAGCATGATTTCCAAAAGGATTAAGGCTATACATGGATCTAGAGAACACTCATATTATTTTTTATGTTATGGACCCTATTTATTGGGTCATGGAATGTTCTAACATTGATGGGTTATAATAAGATGGCAAGATATTCGTTCATGTCACTGGTTAACTCACCCATGACCAGTTTATCCAATGGGAATAGAAATCACATTCCATGGTTTTGTAGTTATATAAATTCTTTTAACCGCCATACTAGATATGAAATCAACCACTATTTTATTGATGTTCATATTGGGTTTCTAGATATATGTGACTTATTCCAAAGGTTCACCCAACTCAATTAGGAAACATTACACCTAGTATTGGAACCACCCCATGATGGAAAATATATTTTTAGGTTTTTTTCCAATCATATTTTGATGTAGGGGAATTATTTAGAATTTTACTTAAAAATTATTCTTACATCATCTTCTATTAAAGAAAAATATTGAAAATTCCTATGTGTTATACTTCCTTTAATGAGTTTACTATGTTCTTTTATTTAGTGAATGGGATCCTAGGATCATGACCTAGATGGAGGCCATAGATGAAATTATTATATTGAGGAATCACTTGAAAGGGAGATTTATATAGGTCCACATAAATATCTATATGTTTAGGGGATAGAGTTACCATGATAGTTTCTATCATTACAATGTCGGTCCTCTATATTAGAGTAGGTGATGATAATAGGATTGATTGTTATTGGAGCACATTATGGATTATATATAGTATTGAGCCCCCTAAAAAGAAATTCATTACATAACCTTTATATTTTAGGGAGGGATGTGTTATGACCTTCTCATATAATAAATTATAAATGTATATTTCTAAAACATGTTCATATAGATGGTTTTCATAGGGAGATATTTTCAGTACCTTCCAACATGAAATGAATTCAGAAATTTGATCCTTATCTCCTAATATACACTTGTAGGGTTCAATGAAACTATTAATTTACATATCGAGTTGAAAAAAATATTAAATACCTATAAAACCCACATAATTAATTATTAATTTACTTTTAATTTATTTCAAATTCTTCGATAATTTGTTATGTACACAAATGATGGTTTAAATAAAAATAATTTATTAAAATATTATTTAAAAATAACAATTATAAAATAGATGTAATGTTGTATCATATAAATTATTTTATGTATATTATGAATAAAACATGGTTTATAAATTCATAAAATAAAATAAATAGATATATTTGAAAAATAAATAAATTAAAAATCATTTTAAATACACAGAAATGTTTTCAGAAAAGACTATTTTTTAAAATAAAATGAGTTTTTCAATTATTGCAAACTTAGGATAAAACTAAAAAAATAAAATTTAATAAAACTAATATGATAAAATTGACTTCATTTTTAAATTATAATATCGAAATTGTCTTAGGGTGAACATATTCATTTTTTCTGAAATATTCTAGTTTTTATGAATATTGAAATTATAATTTTTTTATTTAAAATTCCAATAAATTTAAAACTTTTACAATGATAAATTATATTTTAAATTCTTTTTAATGTGAAATTATTTCAATAATATTGTTATCAAAACAATTTAGGTTAGTGGTATCAATTTCATATAGAAATGTTATATTAAAACCTTTCATACTTATTAGAATTTTAGCATCAGAAACCGATTTCAAAATCATGTCTTTGGCTATTATTTTTGAATTGGATTTCTAAAATTTTCTTGATTGTATTTAAAAAATTTTATTACATATTTTAGTGTTTTTTTATTATCTAATATGGTTTAAATACTTTTTTACAAATATGAATACCAAAATCTGTTAAAAATAATTACCATGGTTAAGGTTGAAAATTAGTTACCACTGTGTCAAAATAAAATGATATTAGTTAAATTGAATTAAAAAAATTTCCAAAACCCAATTAATAGACATATGTAGTCTTTATCGCCATTATTGATCAACAAGGACACATTCTTGGAAATTTATTGAGGAACATTAAATGGGTAGAACTAATTCTTTAAAAAATTATATGTGTGTCCTCTACCCAACATATAAATGGACACTCACTCTCCTCCAAGTCCTCACATCCAAAGAAATTTTTTCATAAAATAAATACCAGAATAAATTTCTTATTATAGGAACAAAATAATATAATAATTGTTTTGATCATAAATCCATCATAAGAAAACATCTGGTGATAACATAAAGAAGTCATCTGAAGAAGAGGTAACAAACACAAAATATGTGTTTTTATTTTATTTCTTCCACAACCAATTTAAAATATTAATAACAAAGTATTATATAATAAAATAATTATCATAAATATAGCAAAATTTTTTATTATTTTCATCTAATGAATAATTTATACACCCTCTTCAATCAAATAAGAAAAGAAACTCTCAATCGTGTGTAGAGATGAATACAGTCCCATGAACTGATATAATTCGTTTTATATCGACAACTTTGGAGTGTTGATATAATGAAATATTTAACATATTTATATTATATTTGTTATATTATAATATTTTATTAATTATAATACTATATATACCTCTTACATTCCATTCCATTTAAAATAAAATTATATCTCTTGTGCGTATTGAAAACTACCTCCTTACGACGTGATATCATTCGTTTTTCAATTAATGTTTTCATGGATGGTAATAAGGAAATATTAAATTAATAAATTTTATTTATATAAAATGATATAATTTATATAAGATTAATATATCTGAAAATTCCTTACCCTTTTACTCATTAAAGTAATGATATCATCGCTTGTGGGTATGTATAACCCACCATTGCCACATAGCGATGCAATACATTTTCCATATCCATCATTCAAGAATGATTAAAAAATGTATATAATGATAAAAATTATATTTATATCACTAATAATATTATGTATATTAATTTAAAATATAATATGTTAAAAAACATGAACATTCATGAAAATATAGGCATGGGAAAATAAGGCAATTAACACCCAAAATAATACAAATAATAAAATTTTATAAACAAAGGGTTAAAAAATATAATAAGGTGGTGATATATGATATTATAAATATGAATAATATTCTATTATGAATTAATAACATTCTTATAACCATTATACTATAATCTATAAAATTATAAACAAAAACATATTATGCCGGAAGGGACAACATCACAATTTACAATCATTCACCCATATTTTATTGGTGTTAATTTAATGTGTTGTAAATTGACTATTTATTGAATCATTTTAATTTATTATGATGAATAATTTTTACTTCAGGTTATTTTACATTTAAATTTTAATAAATTCATCAATGGGGATTTTAAATGAACATTACTATGTTGCAAGGGATTTCATCTCTGTTTCCTTATCATTAAGACAAAATTGCTAATATGCACCAATTCAAATTTTCAAGGCATATATACTAACACATTGATGTAATTAATATGAGTGACTATTTATCCAAGATTATAAATTTTTACCATCACTTTTACACTTCAAGGGGTAAGAATTGAAACATAACCACATATTTAAATCATATTGTACATCGTCATATTCTTTTAATACTGATTAAATTTATCTAAAATAAATCCCATTATTATGATAATTTTTCATTAGTTTTTTAATTTATCATTAAAAACATCTTATTTTAATCATGGATATAATTATTTCTTAAAATTTATATAATTTTTACATATACTATTTAAATTGAATATTATCTCCATAACTATGGAAATATTGATAAATAAGTATCATTACTAAATATGTTTATTTGATTTTAATACATATTAATTCATCAATTAAATCCATTATTTTATATAAGATGAATTATTTATACATGATATTAAAGGAGGTTACCACTTATTGATATCCCCTTGATGCCTCAACATTTTTCATTAGAAAAATTATTCAAACAAATTAAATTTTATTTTACTCCATATTTGTAAACTATCTTAATAAATCTATTGACTATAGAGGTATCGTGATTCCTTTTATCATGATAAAAAAATTAAAAATAAACATTATTTTTAATTATGTTATTATTATTTTCCATAATATGTTCAGTATGACATTATCTTTGGATATATTTACTTATCATTTTTTAATTAAATGGAATGTTTTTTAGATATTTACTTTTCCATATTGTATATATATGATCCTATTATATTAGTAATGTTATTAATAATCTTTAATTTGTATTCAAAAAATTATAATTCCATATTGACTATGGTTTATTGAATAATTATAGATTCCACTTTATTTAATTTTTATTGAGAATCTGAGGTAACAATTATATTGATTCCTTTCCCTAGTAAATAAAGAAGAAATAATTGAATGAGTTTAACGATGCTGAATTGTTTCCACGACTACATGATTTAATTTTATTTACCTATGTAAATTGGGTATCATATAAATATATGGTTATTCAAAAATTATAAAATGATCATTTCTTGAGTATTTGTCTCCTTCTTTCAATTCCAAAATAATAAAGCATGCATGCGCTCTAGGTTTGTTGGAGTTGGAGTCCCTACAATGGGTATTAAATTAATTTTAGTAGACATAGTTAGAAATAGATTATGAAAATGATATTTTAGGGAATATAAATCTATATATGCATTGATGATTATTACATAATACCATCTTACATTTTTTCTCTGCTAGATATTTTGTTCTTTTTTCAAACTATACTTCCCTATTTGGATACTACAAATAGTTGTGTTTCTAGAGAAGATCTTTCTAAGGTTACCAACTATGAAAATGAGATTTTTGTTTCACTTAAGAATCACATGATTCATTATAATAGGATACTATACTTTCTTGGATTGACACTCATGGGGATATATTTATGGTAATTCAATTTTATTTACAAACCATTATGAGAGATATAAAATTAAATATATCCCTCAAGAAAACAATTTTGTTATTCAGGGATTCCCAATGAATTAATTTTTGTTTATGTTAAGTGTTACACCATAATTACAATTATATATTATTATTTAAATTTAATAATAATATTATCATGTCCTATATATCCTATTAGATAGAAATGGAACTTGGAAGTAAGAAGGGTATCAATACTCTTTTCAAATGTAGATATTTTGATGAATTATAATACAATTAATAGGTATTGGAACCATGTACATCCTTGCTATCATAGGCTAGCTTAATTAGGTTATAAAAATAGCCACACCCAAATAGATAAATGTTTTCCAAAGAGTGATTCTTCTATATCAGATCGCTTCATGCGATATATGACTAAATCATTTGGGGGACAACTAATATAATGTTTTCTAAATAATGGATGAAGTACTCGATGAAGATATTTATATACATATGATGAAATGAAATAGAAATGCTTACACTTATAGTGTAGTTTCTCAATGGTGGTGTTGATCAATGTTGGTCATTGATCCAAAATACTGGGGAAGAAGAAAAATCATAAATCATGGAATGGAAATCAATTAGGAATATATTTTTATAAAATATTTCTGTCATGAGAATGAAACTGAAAAAATAAAAAATGCACTTAGCTAAAAAATATAAGATAGTGTTGCTGAGTATGAGGCTACCATACAAGATTATCCTACCATTCAATAGATCACAAACACACTAGAGTGTTCATGATTAAATATTTAATTTATGATATTAAACTAATCATATGAAGAAAAATGTTATCAAAATTTTTTCATCATATTATAAAATACTTTAGTATTTCATATAAAAAGATTAGTAATTATCAGGATCCAATATGATCATGGTAAATCCAGAAAAATAAAGGTCAAATAAAAATCCATAAAAATTGAATGCTTCAAGGAATACTAATGATGAAATTTCCACCCATTGAAAACGTCAAATGGATCATCTTACGAAATTAATAAAGGGATTTAGAGTTAGTTATAATTTTTGTGGAATGTATAATAACGATAAATAACGAAAGGGGAAAAATGAAAAAAAATGCATATTTAGTGTTTCAACTATAGGGATATTGGGAAATATGCAAATGAATTATCCAAGAATCAAGGTATTCTACCGTTGAAGAAGAAAATGGGAGAGTGGAATGATTATGTGACCACTAAAACATAGGTTTATGTTATTAATAATGTGTTGGAATATATATTAATAATATATTCAAATTTAGATAATTATTTTTTCTATGATGAATTAATTCACCCTTTTATAGATTTGATGTTTTTGAAAAAAATTAGATATTTTCTAAGAACACCAAGATGGGAGTTGTCAGTAAAAACTACATGAAACTATATCACTACAACAAGGATGTATTAAGAATTCCAATTATAACTCATAAATAAGATTTATTTTATGACCATATAATAATATATGTGGTTTACATTAATATAATATGTTTTATTTACTATCATTAAAAATATGATGAAAAAAATTGTTTTACGTGTTAATTAATTATGATTCATGATGATGATGAGGAATTAAATATCATTAGATATGATACAACATCATCTAACACATTTCCAGATCTATCCCTAGTATCTCTATTGAGTAATAATCATGTAGAATATGAGTAGGGAAAATCATGGGATAGAAAGGGTAATTTTAAAATACAGTAAGTGTGTATTGTACATGAATACATTTATTAATTTCAACATGAATTAAATGCAAATACCCAATATCATGAAGTTGAGTTATCTTTTGATTTAATCCATGAGGCATGATCAGTATTCAGGATACCCTATGGAATGGACATTGTGTAATTATTAGAGTTGAAGGAATAACTAGAAGAGCTATGTGATAAGGGATTTACTAACCCTTTTATTTCAACATGTAGTGACTTTATTTTAATCATTAAAAAGAAATATGTTTTCCATGGGTAAATGAATCAGTTATTGATAAATCAATGGTAATAGGATAAAGAAAAAAATTTCTCTTCCTAACATTGATGACTTATTTAAATAGTGATCAATATTTTTTCAAAGACTATCCATCATTATGGGTATCAAAGACTATGAGAAAATAAATAATACATTAATTAAACATCATTACAAATCATTTATAGAAACTATTATTTTATATAAATTCTATATGGATTGACTAATATGCCTTCAATTTCTAAGGATCTAATAAATAGAGTATTAAAGGAATATATTGAAGATTTTTTGTATCAATTAATGATATCTTAGTGGATTAAAATCGTTACAAGGACTATGAATATCACTTTAAGCTCATTCATAAGACTCTTAGATGTTATGTAGTTATATGTGAAATTTACTTAATGTGATTTTTGGCTTCAAGAATTCTCTTTTCTTGGCCATATTGTCTCCATGGAATGGAATCTTGTTTGATCCTGTGATGATAAAAGAAGTTATAGAATGGACTACAATAATGATAATAATTGACGTATATACTTTCAATCGTTTGGAAGGTTACTATTATTTATTCTTTCAGAATTGTTTTATAATTGCATAACTTTTACCCAAGATTTCACATAAAGGGGGTAAATTTGATTGGAAAAAATAATGTGAACAACTTTCTGGTAAAATAAATAAGAGGTCATTCACTAACACTATTTTGAATCCACCATCTAGAAATGAAGTGTTTGAGATATAAATTTATTAATCAAAAAAGGTTCTTGGTTTTTTCCTAATGAAAATTAATTCATTATTTGAATATAAATCAATTAAATTTAAGACTCTGGACAAAAACAACACAACACAAGATTTTTAGTGGGTAGATATAATCATGTATTAGAAGAGATTAATAAATTATCACTATGGTGAAATAGACAAAATTTAAATATAGTATAAGAGAATAAATAAATATTTTCACCAAAAGTGTCTAATATGAGACAACGAAAATGGATCAGTCAACTCATCGATTAATATTTCACAATACACTACATCTTAGGGAAAGAAAACAAGGTAGTGTGTGCACTAAGAAGGAAAGATGTTATAGTTAAAAACCAAATGATGATTGAGATATATCCTAAATTCCTGGATCTAATAAACATGTATATTTAAATTATCAAGTATGATTTTAAGTAAATACTATTTAAAATGTTTATGAATAATTATTTGTTTTAAAATATAAAAAATTATCAATATAAATATTTGAAAATTCATATGAAAATTATGGTAATGAGTGATGGGAATGAAGTACACAAACTTTGTGAAGATAGAGTTTTGAAATTTGTAATTCGACTATGTTTTCACTATATAAATATTCAATAAATGGAGTTTGGGATTATTATTATAGCATAAATTTTAGTATAAACCATTATTGAACAAATATGTATAGGGATTTGTTGGAACATTTTAGGTTGGATAACATGAATTGGGAAATTGATGATTATATATTCTGATGTTTAGGTTTTTAACAAGATAAATATGAGATACCATTATATTATTTGATTCGTGAAATATATTCTTGTTACTTTGTGGAAATGGTATGATGTTATATAAACTTTGTCATAGGAATACCAAAGTATCCTAAAAATAATGGTGTGATATGGTTTGTTATTGATCTCCTATTCAAATATATGAATTTCCATTTTATATGATATGTTTATCCTCTTGTGTTACTCACAAGGATCTATATCAATGAATTTATAAAAATTCATGCATACACTCTTTTGATCGTATCTGATCATGATCCCAGATTTACATTAAAATTATCGAAGATAATTTATAAGTTTCATGGTAATGACATTCCATTGAGTACTAATGACCATCTTGAAATTGATGGACAGTCCAAAACGATTTAAAAATGGAATACATTTTTAGGTCATTCTTACATGACTTTCATAGAAGTTGGGATCAATATTTTCGTTTTTTAGAGTTTTCCTATAATAATAGTTTCTATTTTAGTATTCATGTGATGTTATATAAATAATTATATCAAAACTTACTTCATAATCAATCTTGTTTCTATGATATTGGATAAAGGAAGAGTACATGCCAAGAACGTTTTGAAATGAAAAAATAATAATATTATATTCAGGATGACATTAAAAAAATAAAAGTATGAAAAAATTTTATATCAATAATCAAAGGTAGGATATGTAATTCCAAGTGGGAGAACAAGTTTTCATGAGATTATCTCTATGGAAGTGTGTCATAAGGTTCAAAAATAAAGGGAAACAAATGCCCAAGTACTTAAAAACCAATGAAATTTTGGAATGGATTTGAGCCACATTTTATTGGATGTAAATTTCCCATCTCTCTCAAAATTACATGATGTTTTTCATATATCCTTGATCATGATTTATAAGCCAGGTCCAACACAAATTCTCTCTCTGAATTAATATAATTGGAACCTAATCTATCTTACTATGAAAAAGCTATGCTATGAACAACTGAAATATAATATTAATACCAGGGAGAAATTATTGAGGAATGCGATGAATTTTATTGTAAGAGTACATTAGAAACATCCTATAAGTGGGGAAGGAACATGGGAGCCCGATGATGTTATCGAGAAGATCTGACCTCATTTTATTAGAAGGTAATTTCCATAAAAATTGAGGATGTAATTTATTTTATGAGGGATTCATATAACACATTAAAACATTATGATTTATTCCATTTTAATTAAATTAAATCTCTTTTATCACTTTTTATGCAGGTAGCATCCGTTTTAAAAGAAAATAGTTTATTTAAATATAAGTTGCAAATGAGCATTATAACCTATCCATTATATTGAATATTATGAATATTATTAACTAAATTATGATAATTACAAGGTATATATATGTATAAAATTAAATAAATGGATATATATTGATTATGGATATTATAATCATCATTTAAAAGAATAAGAAAGTTTTTCCAAAATACTATACATTTTATCAATGAAAATATTTGCATCACTTCTTAAGAACATATGATGAAATTAATTTTTGAAACTAATATAAAATTTATCTTATAAAATGAACTCATTTTTTAATAAAAATATAAAAAATATATTATGGTGAATTTTGATATTTTCTAGAAATATTTATATTTTCAATGAATATTGAAAAATAGAAATTATTATTGAAAATTTTCATTCCATTTAAATTATCTATATGTAAGAAGGTATTTTATATTGGTTTTTAAGGTATAATTAATTTATTTATATTATAAACAACAATGTTTATTCTGTGTTATAAACATTATGTTTAATTTTTATATTGAACCATTTAATACATTTGAGAATTTTCTCTATGGAAACATGCTTTTTCTCCTTGTGTGTGAGTATAATGTTAAATTGGATTCTACCACTTATATGAATTGAATTTTGAAAATTACAATCCATATTTTGATTCATAATAATTTATATTATCTAATATATTTTCATTAAATTTTTAATGTTATGAAATGAAAAATCAATGAGAATAAATACAATTATAGAGGTAAAAACTAATTTACCATGGTTTTAAATAAGAAGACTAGGGTTAAAAATGGCCTACAAACATTTACAAAACAATTAGTAGGAGATATGTCAAAAGTACCCCCTAATAGATTATAATTATCCAATTTGGATGAATTCCTATGTCCCGAGATATACTAAATTGGTTCCCTAAGTATCATCATCACATGTCCTCAAGTGCGCCTCCCCGTAAGCCAAAGGCTTCCAAATAGTAGCGAGGGATTTTAAGTCATGTGAGGAGACTATTCCACCATTAACAAGGCAATCCTCTATATAAAACAAATCGATCAGAGTTAAAAAATTATAATATCCAATAAGGATTCATAAACCACCATCCCCCAAAATTGGCCACAAACCGCAACCCAAATTAAATATGTCATTCCATACAACATTTCTGTGTTAAATAAATCCCAAAATAATTAAAATAGAAGAATTTTCAAGATGGCCCTAAATCAACATTTAGAACCTCATACATGTAACTATTAAGCATGACACGTCTCTCAAATACATGTCCCTTTCCCATTTTGATACCTACTATAATGAAAGCATCTCAGGTGCCAATTGGATACTCGAGCAGGGTATGAGTACAACTCACTAGGCCACGACCAATCGTGTCTACAAAATATCCAGTCTAAATGGATAGTGCATCCAAGAATAAAATAATTTAATGATAAATTAAAGACATTTCGGGGACACTACTGATGAATCATTACTTATCTTCTACAAATGATATTTAAAAATTCATTGTGTGCATATTCTTTATTACACAGTTCACTGTCAATATTTCATGAATTATTTAGGTATTTACAATCATTTATAAAATGTTCCATCAAATTTATCAGTATATATAATGGAATAAGTAATTTCCTTACCTTATTATGGATAATACATCAGAACATCGCAATGTTCTCACCTCAAAGCCTCATTTGAAAAGGAATGACACTATTAGGGTAATAGAACTCTATCACATTCCCTAACATTTGTATTGGGTGTAGAGTTAGAGCGGCAGTCCTATATGATCAATTGGAGGAGCCTCAATCCGTTATTCCACAACTCAAGAAATTTTCATATTTTAATTCATCCATTAGCAACACGTTATACAAATAAAATTCAAACAAAACCAATATGTGGAACAATATTAATCCATTATAGTCAACATGGTAATTAATATTATTCCAAAACCACATTAAAAACATTTCTCTTTACAATACTTATCCTATTAAGACCAATTCCATTTCTCATGACTATCTCATTTAGAACATTCAATAAATCCCTTTTTAATCCCATTTCAGATATTCATGTATTCCCATATGAAATTGTATTTAACACATATTTATTTAACCTACCATTACCAATGAATGTATTCACCATTTCATATACAGCAAATCTCTTTGAAATTTCTGATATTATTTGAAAGCCACATGTTGAAATCTTAACTAACCAAATTTACCCATTTCCATACCATTCCAAAATACAATTTAAACCATTAAATAATCAAGATTCATTGCCAATATTACATTTTCACATCAAGTAAACTTATCAATATACTCAACAAGGTCTCTAAATTTTCCCATATTGCCAATGTTCTTATTTAACACATTTCTAGACCCAGGATTGTCGACACACCCCATGGGTGGCCCAAATTTGGTCAAATCATCCTCAATGTGTCCCTTGGGGACTATTATGGTATCTAATCATCAGTTGGACATCAATTTCCACAAAACCCAACAAAGAAGTCAAAATCATAATAAGTGGTGACAAAGAACAAAACAAACATGTACTAATCTACAATGAACAATTGGATATAACATATAGATGACCCACCAAAAATCCAATAAATTTTTACTCTTAATCAATGACATAGATCCTGATTCAAAAACCCTATGAAACCTCACCCTAGATCACATCAGAAAATGTATTTTTAGATATGATGATAGATATAAGTGGGTGATGAATACCCATAACCAAAAATAGAAGGAATAGAGGGAGTAGACTCACCTAGAGCATTGATCCAAAACTAATAGTTCTCCAAATAAAATATGATATATGGAGAATATTTTGTTAGAAGCATGCGTCACTAGGGTTTTTCTCTATTAATTTAGGATTCATGATGGAGGAGAATATCGAGTTAAAATATAAAAATCCTATGGTGGAAATTTTATAATTTTTTCCAACATTACATGGCCTTTTGGTTTACATTTATGGTTTCCAAAACCTTATGAAAAACTTGTGCGAGCCATAGTCTAAGGGATGTTGGGTCGGAAATTTACACAGGCATGTTACAGGGTTTAAAAATCCATGATTGAACTATTTATTAAACCACTATCCATGGTTGTACCATCTTCTTATGAAGGTTTCAAAGTTTACCTAACATCACGCTAACCATAAACTTTGCCCAGTTTGTCCCATTCTCCTTAGATTCAAACCCAGTACGACAAGAACAACTTCTAGTCCCCTCATATAACTAGTGAAGATTTATTTATACAAAACATTAAACCAAAATAAAATCTAAATAAATATCCTACCGTAATAAAATTTGATATCTTACAACCTCCACACCTTATAAATACTTGTTCTCTAGCCACGATTCCTAGAATTGATGAGTTTTTTGTGAAAAAGATATTGTGCTAATAGGGCCACACATGAGACTTTTTCTCCCAGGATTCTTCTTAATCAATTCCATATTTTCATAATACTCAAACTAAGGGAAACTTTTTCAACACAATAACATCCCTCTATGATATGTAATAAGAATCAGATGATCCTCAAAGGTTGCTTCAACATTAAGATAAAAATCATAAAATCTTGTGAACTTATATTGTTTATAGTGATAAATCATGAGTTACAAGACATGAAAAAAATCATGCATCCCACTATACTAATATGGATGATCCAATTGGTAAGGCAGCGGTACGATCATCTCAATGCTCTCAAACAACCCCACATATTAGGGCGCCAACATGCCCTGTTTCTAAATTCAATGATGAAGTAGCCTTGGATACACCTAAATAAACACACTATCTCCCACCATGAACTGAATAAGTATACAATGCCAATCTACATATAACTTCTGCCTACATTATGCCATTATCATGTGCTTATAATAAAATTGAACTTTTCTAATCATCCCCTATACGAGAATCATTAATAACAAATCAAAATCCAAATAGATTGACAAAAACAATTATGATCTACATAACGTCCCATAATGTGCCTGAACGTGATCCATTTGAATTTTATCGTGAAAACTATGTTTCTATGTAATCTCAACAAGTGACGAGTAATTTTCCCATGAACCCAAAAAATCCACAACCCATTCTTTCAACATATCCTATAAGACATGAAATGTATGATCAGACATTCCATCTGTATTCGGGTGATAAATCATACTAAAAAGAAATTATTATAGATTTCCTTCAGTAACCCCTACTCGAAGCACATTATGAGACATGAATCATGATCCAATACTATTATTCTTAGAAAACCAAGAAAACACATTATTACATGAACATGAAAATCATCCAACATATTAAATGCCTACATCTTAAGGATTGGAAACAAATGGCCCACCATAGTCATGAAATCCATAACCACCAAATCCGCATAATTATTTCATGGTGTCCTCAGGATGCCAGCTATTACGTCAATCATTATTTCATTCCACTGTAAATATTTAAAAGAAAATTAATATAAAACTACCTAGGTGCTGATGCATGGCCTTCACGTGTTGAATTTTAATGCATCCTTCCATAAAACCCACAAATTATTTCTTCATTCCTATCTAGCAACACTTATTATGAATATCATGATACATTTTAGTAAAATCGGGTTGCACTTCCCACATTGATGCATGGAAATCGCACATGAATAGTACCTTCATACACATCGGAACAACCAAACTACTAGAAACACTGACAATTAACTCATCACAAATATCCAGACTAGAATCTGAATCCCCACCTTTAAGACATTCCTTCATATCCATGCACTTTGAGTCATCTAGTCGACTCTCCTTGAACTAAACCAAAAGCTTAAATCAACTACTATATATGAAAGATTCATTTTATAATCTCCATGTAATGTCTCTAGGTGAATCTCATCAATCAAATACATTATTCTTTTCTTGGATTTTTATTCATAAACTACATGATTCTGTGCCTTCTTTCTCAGAGAATCCACAACAGTATTATATTTTCCTAGTGTATAAACGATGTTGAAATAAAAATATTTTCGGTATTATACCCACCTTCTATTTCAATGAATCAAATACAATTTTGAAAAGATGTAATTATGAATTTTATGATCGATAAAAACATTTAACTACTCTCCAAACATGTAATGCCTCAAACACATCAAGGAATAAACCACACTAGTTAACTCAAGATTGTGCATTGTGTAATTTCATTCACGATATCTAAATTGTCTCAAACCATATGTTACAAGAAGATCATATTGCAATAACACTGCACCACGTCAAATATATAACACATCACAAAAAAAGGTGTACATATTACTTGATTATGGTAATATCATAATTAATGTGGTAGTCAACTATTTCTTCAACTATTTAAAAGTATTCTGGAATGCCTTTGACCACTCAAAAAGAAAACAATTAATTATTAAGCTTTAGTGTGGTGTGTCAGATGGGATAAATAATTAGTGAAACTTATATATTAATTAACAAAACAAAAAATATTTTAACATCAAAAACATTCATGGGCTGCTACTAAGACACCATAGGCTTCGCATTCTCTAGATCCATTGAGACACTTGACATGGAAATTATGTGTTCCATGAAAATAACTTTATCAATATAGATTTAGTATATTCAATGATTGGTGTAATTAATATGTTGTATTAGTGTACTTAGGATGTTTTCATGATTTTTATCATGATCTCTAAGAGTTCATGAGTAGACCAATATGTCATCAAAAATGAAAACAAGGAATTGATCATGTAATGGGTGAAATATCTAGTTTATGAAATCCATGAACACAATTGGTGTATTGGGAAACCCAAATGACATCACCAAAAACACATAGAACCCAGACATGATGTTGAATGTTGTACATAGAAAGTCAAATGTTCTCACTCTCAACTGATGGTATTAAAATATTAAATCAATCATCAAGAATAGTAACACACCCCTCATTTGGTCAAATAGGTCATCAATTCAAGGATGTGAGTATCGATTATTAATCATATTCTGATTAAACTTCAAAAAGTAAATATATATACCCTCAATGATTCATCTTTTTTCTAGGATAATATCTTGGGAGACCCCCTTGGAGTCATTGTTGACGCTCCTTTCGTCACAGAATCTAAAGTTCGGAAAAGGGAATATCTGAGCTCAAAGTGATTAATCCTTTGAAGAAACATCAAAAATCGACAAAGGGATAAAAAAGGAGAACATTTCCCATGTATCGCGCAAGTTCCCTCTTGGTCGCGCATGTACACTTGCGCGCCGCCTCAATACTTGCGCGACTCCTCATGTTCGTGCAAAGGACTTGCGCGACATACCTGGTAACCGCCTAGTAACCGCCCGGGGTCTTCTTTTGCCTATAAATAGACCCTGTGGGCCCCCCATTCGGGAGGATCTTTTTCCAGAAACTCGGATTGAAGCTCCCGACGCCCAAGTCTCTTCTCAAAGCTTCCAGAACACTTCTAAGGTAATTTCTTACCTAGAATGGAAGATCTAAAGGGAAGAAGGAAGGCCAAGTGTTGAAACTTATCAAACACTTGCGCGCCGACTTAATTCCTTAAATATAACTTGCGCGTCCCCTCTCTGGAAGAACCTCAAGAGGATTATAAAGGGTTTAATAAAGAATCGCTCAAGTATTTCAACTCTGGTTGTAAATCGCGCAAGTATCCCTCATGTCGTGCAAGTATACTTGCGCGACCAATACTTGCGTGCCGCCGCAGGACTTGCGCGACTTTTAATACTTGCGCGCCCCTATCTTTTTGGGTGCCCATCTTGCCCATTTTACCCCTCTTAAGCCATTTCACCTTTCCTATTCAAGATTCAGTCTTCAAGATACTCTTCAAAGCCATTTATGGCATGATTTCTTGATTTGACATCCTTGTCTGAAAGGAATTCTGTGAAATATCTCTCAAAACCTAGTGATTTAAACATCTTTATGTCACCAAAAATTTAGAGTTCATTCATTCAACCTCATCTTTTAAAGATGAGAGAATCCTAACTTGGGCATCTTCCTCAGGAGTAAGCCCCAATCAAGTCCTCTAAATCTTGAGCATCATTCTTAAGAGTAAGCCTCAACCCCAACTTTGGGCATCCTCCTCAGGAGTAATCCCCAAATTCTTAAAAGTTCCCAAACTTGGGCATCCTCCTCAGGAGTAAGCCCCAAATTCTTAAAAGTTCCCAAACTTGGGCATCCTCCTCAGGAGTAAGCCCCAAACCTTAATCCCTAACCTGGGTCTCCTTTTCAGGAATAAGACTCAGTCATAACCTTGGGCTTCCTTTTCAGGAGTAAGCCCCAAGTCCCCTAACCTAGGCTTCCTTCTCAGGATTAAGTCCTAGTCATAAATCTTGGGCATCCTTCTTAGGAGTAAGCCCCAAGTCTTTTAAAATTTCTCTTAACCAGTCATAAATTACCTTTGATTTGGGTTTCCTCTTTAGGAATAAAACCCAATCATAAGTCCCCTCCTAACTTGGGCATCCTCCTTAGGAGTAAGCCCCAAGATTAGAGTATTCAAATCTCCATGAAGCACATATAACTTTATGGACCCTGTTCATGGATTTTCTCCCTAAAAGTAAATCCTAAACCTTCATCTATCTGGGCAGTCATCCATACATAAGCCCCAAACAAATTCTTATGATTGCATCCTTCATGGCATAATTGTCTAATTTTTACCAATACCTCTTGTTTCTCACACCGAGCATGACTCACGTGAGCTTAGAGTGTAAATGTAATTACGACATTTATCTTTGAGCCATCAATCATAAACATCATCCATTTCTCGAACTACGTGGGTTCTGATTCCTTTTCCAAAACAAAGGATACGTAGGTAGCCCATTTATGGGTTCGATCCCAACTTTGAAATAATCTCTGTCCTTCTGAATGACGATAAACTTCAAGTGCCCCACTGAGTGGCTTTAAAACCAGCTTGGTCATCATAATGACCAAGAGACTTTTATATAAATGTTTTGAAGGATACCATTGACCAAGAATCTCTAAACAAATATAGATGATTCTCTATTGATGAAGAACCTCGAATACATATAAAAGATTCTCTAAATTTCTTGCATACTTGATCATTGATTGTTAAAATTAAAGGAAAACTCATTTTATACTTGGTAATGTAATAAGGATTCACGAACATAACTTAAATCTATAAAGAGAGTCTCGGAGTAGACAATAATTCCCCTCAAAAAGGTGTGATGAGTCCGACCTCCCATCCTCTCGACCAATGCAAATTCCTAAGCCTCATTAGCCCACAAGCTAATGAGCGCCTGCCTTTGGAAAGTAGGTCCAAACGGATGTGGAATCATTGGATGTTTCCGGTTCTACGAACAAACCCGTTAGAAACCGATCGGAACGTTTGAATCTCCCGTCCAGGAGGTAATCCCCGGATTCCGCGCGAAACAAAAATGGTGAACCCGACGTGAATCCTTAACCAAGTTAAAGTGATGTTCTTCTTATCTGTTAGGCCCTTTGGGCCAACAAGGCAATCATTGACATGTGCTCATCCAAAAGATGCAGTGGCCGGATTCATCTTGATTATGTCTGTTACATTGAACAGGCACTCTTTTTTCAAGATCTTCTACAAAAATGGCTTTCCTTAAATTCACCCCTGTGAATACTGCTGCTGGGAACACCTCTACTGTGAGGTCTACTGCTGTGAAAACCAATGCTGCTACTCCTGCTGGAACGTCATCCGCTCTGAGGATGACATCACCAACTCAGCGTCTTCAACGCTGTGTTTCTAATGCACTGGTTAAGGAGTACCGTCGCAACGGTACTATCCCAACTCTGGAGGCCGCTCGTCAAGCCCTCCAAGTTAACAATTCTACCTGGTCGTCCGGACAACGGCGACCAGCAATCAAGAAGCAGATGGTGCTGACTACCATCTCCAACCGTTTCGGGTCGTTATCCCCAGAACGCAATTTCCATTCACTCCCTTATTCCGAGGAAGTGAATGAGCAGGTCCCGCAGGACCTTAATTCAAAAAGACAGGAGTCCTTCTCAAGGGCTCCCATCAACAATCGCCGCCAGACTCGTGCGGTAGTGCGCCCTCAACATGATGAGGGTACCGACTCCAGGCGTTCAGCTCAGGTTCCTCGAACCCGAGCAGGAAAGATGAATCGCCAGAGACGGAATCCGGTTAACAATAGGCAGGTTGTCATCCCTGCCATCTCCGGAGAAGTCCACCAACCTAACTTGGTGGCAAACAACGAGCAGGCATACACACCTGCCCGTTTTAATCCCGCTGTCCAGCAGACTCGTCTGGCAGCATCAAGCCGATCCCACCAGGCAATTCCGGCGGAGTACTATAGGCAGGAACATACACCTGCTTATACATCAGCAGTTAGTCAGCAGGCTCGTCTGACTACATATGATGGATCTCGTCAACCGCATTTGACGAAGTGTAATCAGCAGGCACATACACCTGCTAATACTAATCAAGCCTACCAACAGTCTCGTTTGGTAGCGCACGGAGAAGTCAGTCGGAAATCCCCGACGACAAACAGGAGGCAGACTAAACTCTATGCCTCCACACTTGAGTACTGTCAGGATTCACTGACAGGAAAAGGAGGACAGGAGCAGGCACATACACCTACTCCAAGCCCGGAATGGACGTATATCCCCGTTCCGGCGGCTGGAGTCACCAAACATATTTTGTCAATGGTGAAAGAGCAGAAGCAAATTCCTGCTCATATTCTGGATGCTTGCCAGGATATCATAACAGCTTCAGCATCATCTCAGGGACAGACACATAAATCTATCCCTAGCAGTGGAGTGACACATCAACAATTCACTCCGGAACAGACACACACATCTGTTCCAGTCCAAGAGGGTTGTGGGGCCTACTCCCCCATATCATATGGACAACCAAGTCAGGCACATACACCTGATTTGAGCGATGATCGTCAGCCTAACCTGACCATCTTTCCTGATCAGGCACATACACCTTCTCAGAGCAATCACTTTCGTCATCAAGTGATTTCTAAAGCGAGTAAGAAGGCATCTAAGAAAAAGATCCGCCCAGCACAGTCAGGAGATCAAAGGCCAATCTGCAACAAGGCCTTGCTCGATGCTGGAGTTCTTAAAGCCCTCAGACATTTATCTGTCGGAATTCAAGATTATACTCCCTCAGTTCCCAATAACAGGAACATTAATCCTGAAGGTCTTCAACAGACACTTCCTCATGAAGACTTGCTTCATGAAAATTCGGTCAATCTTGAAGTTTCTTCTTCAGATGAGAACCACAGGAACCCTCTGTGTGGTCAGAAGACCAAGGAGCAAGAGATCTCATCTTTTGCTGTAACCCATCATGAAGGTCCTCCTCATGGTGATGAACTTCGCTGCGAAAGTCCTCTCCACAGTAGTGATTCACATTGTCTCGAAAATTCTTCAGAAGGCAATGTAGTGACGAGAAAGCCCTCCTATCTCGAGGCACTTGCAAACATAAAACCAGTCATGTCTGAAGTTTTACTATCGGCAGGTGAAACTCTTTCTCCATCAGAAGATAGCTTGGGGTTCAGGTTATTCTCTGAACCTTCCCTGGGTCATTCATCTTCCAGCATGAATAGTGATTCCTCTACCAATCTTGTTGAATCCGATGAAGCAACAAGGAAACACCAACTCTGGTCCAAACAGGTAGAAGAATCTCTATTTAATGATAAAGAGGAAATGCTGAACATGAGGAAAAAACTGGCAAAAGGTGAAGTACCAGTCATGTTTTGGCCTTTGGCTGATTCACAGTATGACATTCCAAAGATGTTGACGGATGATGAAATCCATGATATTCGTCTTAACATATGGAAAACTCTTTGTCAATTAAAGAAGAAGGTATTATCTTACGATGAATATGAAAATCATCTTAAGATAATAGAAGGGTTACAACGCCAGATTGATTTGGCATCTCTATCAGTCTCTCGGTATCCGAAGGCTGAAAAGCAACAGAGAACCCTTCAACGTTCATGCCTTCGCGCACTAAGAAGATTGCGTCAGTTAATTTCCAATGCTCCATCTAATATTCATATCAGAGGATGGGGTGTTCACGGAGCACTACATTTCACAGTGCTTTCCGGTCAGCAAAGCCCGCCGAAAATGGTCTCATGCAATGTTATTGCCCATGGCCGGCCACAGTCAATGGGCTTTGTTCGTAATCAAAATCGTGCTCGAGATCAAGCTTCAACTAGTTCCTCTCAAAATCAAGTATATAGAGAACAGGTTGTTGAATTGCTCCTACATCAAGCAGGCGAGAATATTGCACAAGCTTCTCGTCTGGAGCAAACACGTCATCAAATGACAGAAGTTTCGGAAATCATCCAACGGTCTGTTGAACCAGGTGATAAAAGTGGATACAGGTTAATGCATCCAGCTAATTTCCGAACTAAGATCCGAAAGATCAAGAGAGATTTCAAGAAGATCTCAGACATAGCATGTCAAGAGACACCCCAGCTTGCCAGACTGGGGACTTCTCTAACCCAACCCTCAGAATCAACGAATGGGATTCGAGGAGTTGAGCAGAAGCAACAGGAACACCCCCAGTCCACCGGACAGGGGACTTTTTCAAATCTTCAATCCCTCCCTCAGAGAAAGTCAGTATTCTCTCGATTAGGGAATAAGCCTCAAGAGGAACGAAGAGCCAAGATGTCAGGAGATTCTCTCCAAGTGACGGTTCTCCAAGAAATTCCTGAGGGATCAAGTCAACGGAATGCCATGCCTTATCATGGACATAAAAGGAGACAATATCACAGAAATGCTGATAGAAAGGATTCCATGAAATATGCATCCATTAATGTCATCACTGCCGTTGCTGCTGATTCACCAGATGAGGCTCAATCAGAGGGATCAGATGAAGAGGTTCCTGCTCAAGAAGTTGCGCACACAGACCTAAATGAAGAAGGTGTGCGCACACGTAATCAAAGGCTTACCCAAAATCTGGGTATTCCTTCAAGTAACCCACTTCCCCCTCTCCGAAAAGGATCCAATAAGGGGAAAGGAAAAAATCAGGTTACTTATCACCCTTCCTCTGAAGGAGGTCAATCGCTCTCATTAGAGAAAAGGTTTGCACAACAGGAGGAAGAAATGAAAGAATTAAGAAGGTTGAATGCAGAACTACTTCAGAGTAGTCTTCTTCTTAAGAATGCTGAAGTCCGACAGCCGAAGGAATTTGTTGTAACTACTGAGATGGATCAGGAATATCCTCCTTTATCAGTACACCCACAGAGGTTTAATCCTACGGGTCAAATGCAACAACGGTTGGCAGCACTACCATTAGTTGCAGCACCAACCTCCACGGCTGTCCAAGCTCCATTCATTGCACCTACCCAAAACCTAGTTCAACCTGACGTTTCTCAAAAGTTAATAACTACTATTGAGTCATTAACAGCTCGGTTAGAAACTATGGAAGGGAAACAGGCGCAAGTTCAACCTGAAAAGAAAGTTTACCCTGAATGGGTAGATTCAATTTCTCCTCCATCCAGTTTTGGAAACCCTATTTTCCCTACTTTCAATGGATCAGGTGACCCTGAACAACATTTTACGCATTACGTGTCTTGTTGTGATCCTATGATGGGAACTCCAGAGCAACAAGAAGCAGTGAAACTCAGATGCTTCGTGCGAACCTTGCAAGGACCAGCTTTTGTCTGGTATACAAGCTTGAAATCCCGGTCAGTCATCGGATGGGAGGATCTTCGTCAAAAATTCCTTCTTCAGTTCAGCTCAACTTTGCCAAAAACGACAGTTTTCGATCTTACAAACTGCAAGCAAAGGGAGAATGAAAGAGTCTCTGATTTCATTCCTCTTTGGAAGGGATTAACGTATTCCTTGAGTTTATCACTCCCTCAGGAGGAATTGTTTCCAATCTGTGTGGCAAATTTGCGTGACGAATTACGCACGCCATTGATCCCTTTGAAATACACAGGAGGGTTTCGAGACCTTACTTCAATCGCTCAACAGATTGAAGATTCCCTTATGCAGGCTAAGGTTAAATCTCGTGTAATTCCATCAGCTCTAGGAAGAAGAATGGGTAAAGCAGAAACTGCTACAGTTATGCTTAAACAGGCACCTATACCTATTTCTACTTCAAAACCTTCATCTTCTCGAAGGACTCCACCTCCTGAACGCCAACAAAAAAGGCTGTTTCGTCCAAATGATCAAAAAGATCAACGACGAAAACAATTTGAGGATATGAAGAGTAAAACATACTCTTTCCGAAATGAGCAAGTTCCTGGTTACTTCATTTCATCTCTGGAAAATAATTTGGTTCAATTACCAGTGCCGAAGAGACCAAACAAGGAAGGAGATGAAGACCGTCCCAATTATTGTCCCTTTCATCAAATGTTGGGACATCCCATCCAGGAGTGTTTTGTCTTTAAAGACCTCCTACAAAAGATGGTTGACTTGGGACAAGTCAAATTGAAGGGTTCTTCAGCTCATGTAGCGTGTATTACCGCTACAGATCCAGAGGAAGGAGGCGAGTGGCAGGAAGTCAAAAGCAAATCTGCGAAAAAATATGATGATTGGATGGTCAGAAAGACAATCAATCGGACTCATTCCATTTTTCGAACACAATTGAAGAAGCCAATTGTGTCTCCTACAAAAGCTGCAGTAAAGCCTCCATCAAAGGACAAATCCTCAAAAGGGCAGCGCAATACAAAGAAGAAAGAGGAATCAGGAGAAGATGAGTATGTATCAAAGCCTAAATTGTCTTTGACTCTGGCAGATTTCATGCCATCTACTTCAAAACCACGGGCACCGTCCCACCAAACGACACAGCCTAAACAGGCTAACTTGGCAGAGTCTTTATCAGACGAAGAATTGATCTTTGGTTCTGTTAATATGATTCAATTAACAGATTCATATTCCAGTCTTGATGAGCCTAAATTCCCTGTATCAAATAAAGGAACCCGAGGAAGTTCTAGAGGTTCAGGATATAGGGGAAGACGTGGATCTTTCCGAAGCCACTACACTAATTATACCCCTGCTAGCACTGTATATGCAGCAGAAACTCGTGGTAGAGCCCTTCAGCGAGCTCAAAATGAACAAGCAATTTCTTCTGCCAATGGCCAACTCAGCTTCGGCACAGTTATTTTGGAAGACCAATTAAAGGTTCCATCTTCTTTATCTCAGCAAGTAAGTGGATCTAATCAGTCTAATTTTCCAAAACCAAAGATGTTGCCAACTTCAATACAAGAGGCATCAGCTTCCAAAGCATCTGCTTCCAAGGTACCTGCTAAACCGCATATTCCTATTGGGAAACGCAGGCCTCTAGATCAAAAGTATGATATATTGAAACACTTGGCCCAAGTACCAGCCAAATTATCAATTTTGGATGCTTTGAATCTATCAAGAGATCTTCGGGAAGCACTCATCGAAGCTTTGTCAAGTCCTCAGGAGTTTGAAGCTGAAATTGCTGCAGCTGAAATTTATCACATAGAGAATAATCCTGCAGAATGCCATGCAGTGATATCTTTTACTGATAAAGATGAAGATGATGTTGTGCATGGGCACATAAAACCTTTGTACCTATCTGGCAAAGTCAATGGTATAGATGTTCGAAGATCTTTTATTGACAATGGTTCAGGAGTCAACCTCATGCCCATTCGCACACTTCGTCGATTGGGCCTCACGGAATCTGATTTATCTCCTTCTACCATGATGTTGCAAGGATATGATAAAAATGAACAAGAACCACTGGGAGAAGTTACGCTCAGAACTTAGTTTGGAGATCTTGTTTCCAATTCAGATTTCATGATTGTTGATCAAGACTCAGCTTTCAATATCTTGCTTGGAAGACCCTGGTTACATCAGCATGCAGCTATTCCGTCATCATACCATCAATGTCTCAAATACTGTTTCGATGGTCAAGTTGGAACATTGTATGGTGATAAGGCCCCGTTCAAAACATGTGAGTCTCAATACATTGAGGCGGAATTTTATCACATGAAGGGAAGAGAAAAATCTACAATGAAAGAAATTACCAAAGTTAATGCTCCATATGGTTTGAAAAAAATTCCAATAAATCCATTTTCACATGTGAGTACAGATTATGTGTTACCTATCAGTCAAATTGACAAAATAGGCCCAAATCAAAATACTCTTATGGAAATATCCATAATGTCAATTACGGCAATCGAGCCAGACAACATGGGAGAAATTGGTAACTTACCAAGCAGTGATGAAAGCATAAGTGGTGACGTTTTCATTTCGTCTGCTGAAATCCAACAAGTCTATACTTCGCTAATCAGGCCAGAAGAAGTTATAGCAACACCAGAGGTGAATGTTGATGTCGATTCTCAATCCATCATCTCCTCTTTATTTCCCAAAGAAGACCCTTTTTCATCAATAGGGTCGGAAATGGAAGCTTCGTCTTCAAGATGTGAAAATTTTGACATCTCTTATGATCATGAGAATTTTGTTTTTTCATCTACTTTGCATGTAGAAACGGAAGAAATAACACATGATGAAGAGGAAGAGGAAGATCTTAGAGATGCTCCTCCAGCATTTGAAGAGGGTATCTCTACCACTGTGGATGAACTCAGAGAAGTAAATCTGGGTACAGAGAAAGATCCACGCCCCACTTTAATTAGTGCGGCCATGACCCTTGAAGAACAAGAGATGTATATTTCTTTTCTAAAGCAAAATAAAGATATTTTTGCTTGGAATTATACAGAGATGCCTGGCCTTGATCCTGATGTTTCCACCCATCATTTGGGTTTGCCAAAAGAACATCGAGGATTCAAGCAAGCCGCGAGAAGAACACACCCAACCTATGCTTCCAAAATCGAGGCTGAAGTGGATAAGCTTATCAAAGCTAACTTCATCAGAGAAGTTCAATATCCCAAGTGGTTGGCTAATATTGTCCCAGTAAAGAAAAAGAACGGACAAATTAGGGTTTGCATCGATTTCAGAGATCTTAATCGGTATTGTCCCAAAGATGATTTTCCAGTTCCGATTACAGAACTCTTAATTGATGCGACGGCTGGCTATGAAGTACTTTCTTTCATGGATGGATATTCTGGATATAATCAGATCCGAATGGCCCCAGAAGATGAGGAATATACAGCCTTCAGAGCTCCTCAAGGTGTGTTTTGTTACCGGGTGATGCCCTTTGGTTTAAAGAATGCAGGTGCAACATATCAACGCGCCATGCATCGTATCTTCAAACCTTTTCTAGGGAAATTTGTTGAATGCTATGTAGATGATTTGGTGGTTAAATCCAAACAACGTTTTGATCACTTGGCTGATTTGGAAATCATATTCCACAAGCTTCGACAACATAATTTGAAGATGAACCCCTTAAAATGTGCTTTTGGGGTAACCTCAGGAAAATTCCTTGGCTTTGTTGTACGCCATCGTGGTATTGAAGTCGATCCTGAGAACACCAAATCAATCCTTGGTATGTCACCTCCTCAGAATTTGAAAGAATTAAGAGGACTTCAAGGTCACTTAGCCTATATTCGGCGTTTCATCGCCAATTTGGCAGGAAAAAGTTTACCTTTTACCAAATTATTGAAGAAAGGAGTCACTTAGCACTGGACTGAAGAATTTCAAGAAGCATTTGATGTTCTCAAGAAATACCTATTGAGTCCACCAGTACTCATGCCACCTGTTGAGGGTAGGCCTCTTATCCTCTATGTGACAGCTTTAGAGCGATCATTGGGTGCCTTTCTTGCTCAAAAGAATGATGCTGGGAATGAAAATAGTCTCTACTATCTCAGTAGAACTATGCTTGAAGCAGAAACCCGGTATTCAAGTATTGAAAAGTGTTGCCTGGCATTAATCTTTGCAGTTCAGAAACTGAGACACTACCTTCAACATCACGAGGTCCAATTGGTATCTCGTAATAATCCACTCAAATTCATCCTTAGTCGTCTAATGCTTACAGGACGTCTGGCAAGGTGGGCGGTTATTCTACAGCAGTTCGACATCCAGTATGTGTCTCAAAAGGAAATTAAGGGCCAAGCTCTGGCTGATTTCCTGGCTGAACACCCTTCAGTGGAAGACACGTATTCAGATATCGAACTCCCTGATGAGGAAGTTTTTTCTATTCAAGAGAATCCTCAAACATGGGAAATGTATTTTGATGGTGCTTCTAGAAGTCCAACAGGGAAGAAAATGGAAAATCCTAAATTCAACAAAGTTGGTTTAGGAATTGTGCTCATTTCTCCAGATAAGGCAGTGTTACCTTATTCCTTTTTGTTGTGGGAAGGTGGTACCAATAATGAAGCTGAATACCAAGCTCTCATTGCAGGCTTGGAGTTAGCGCTTCAAGCACAAGTGAATCACTTAAAGGTGAAAGGTGATTCAGACATGGTAATCAAAAAAGTCAATGGGGATTATGCCATCAGAAAAGAAGAATTAATCCCTTTGTATGATTACGTCAGAGAGTTAATGTCGGAATTCCCTTTAGAACCGACATTTTCTTATGTCCCAAGATCACAAAATGCTCAAGCAGATGCACTGGCTAATATAGCCACAGCATTAGCAGATCCAAATCGGGACGAGACAACCATCTGTATTGCCCACCGTCGTGCAATTTCATCTTATGTTCAAGTCAGAACAGAGGAAATTAATGAAATTAGTCCCATTCCTGAACCATATGCTCATACTACAGGATGGATGTCACCTATCAGGGAATACCTTCAAAATGGAACACTTCCACCTGATAGAGCCGAGAGAGAACAAATTCGGCGACGTGTGGTCAATTTTACTCTTTATGATGGTCCAAACCACCTCGAGAAAATTCTCTACAAACGTGGTTTTGATGGAGTTCTCTTCAGATGTATTGATGGTGAAGAGACAATGGTTGTCATAAAAGAAGTGCATGCAGGAGTCTGTGGTGCCCACCAGTCTGGACATAGATTGTCTGATCAAATTCGAAGGCTTGGATACTTCTGGCCTTCAATGATACAAGATTGTGTTAATTTCACAAAGAAGTGTCATTCATGCCAAGTATATGCCAACTTCATTCATCAACCTCCAGAGTTGCTTCATACAGCTAAATACTCATGGCCATTTGCCACATGGGAATGGATGTGGTGGGACCTTACCCTTCAGCCACGGCCAAGCAGTTTAAGTACATTCTTACTGCTACTGATTTCTTTTCCAAATGGGCAGAGGCAGTACCTCTCAAAGAAGTCAGTTCTAAATGCATTGTTAGCTTCATCAAGTCTAACATCATTACTAGATTTGGTGTCCCTCATACCATATTGACAGACAACGGCACCAACTTCTGTTCTGCTGAGGTAAAGAGATTGTATCAAGAATACAACATTAAGTCTAACCATTCATCTCGATATCATGCAGCGGCTAATGGCCAGATAGAGGCCTTCAACAAGACTCTTTCAAATATACTGCAAAATATGGTGGATAAAGATAAGAGGTCATGGCCTGATAAACTCTTTCATGCTTTATGGGCTTATCGGACTACCACTCGCAATGCAACGCGGTCTACTCCATATTCATTGGTATATGGAACAGAAGCAGTCTTGCCAATTGAAGTTCAATTTCCCTCACTCAGAATAGCCATTTGTGATCAGTTATCAACAGATGAGCAATCCCAAAAGCGGTTGAATGAATTGGAACAGTTAGATGAGAAAAGATTGTGCACTTTGCACCACTTGGAAATCTATCAGAATCGAATAGCAAGAGCTTTTAACAAAAAAGATCGTTTTCGTTCATTCATTCAGGGAGAATTGGTATTGGTTCTCAGAACACCAATGATACCAGGAAAGAAACCTCCCAAGCTTGAACCAAAATGGGAAGGACCTTATTCAATACATAAGGTCTACTCCAATGGAGCGTATTCTCTAATCTCAATGGATGGAGAACACATCACGACTCCAACTAATGCCAGATTTCTGAAGAAGTATTTTGTATAAACACAAAATATTGTTCCCAGAACCAAGACTTACAATTGGTTCTTACAGAAAAGGTCCGGTATGACCTTAAACTACACCATGGTCCATTATGACCTTAAACTACAACTTCGTCCAACATGACATTAAACTGTGTCACACTTTTGTCCGACATGACATTAAACTATAATACGTCCAGCATGACGATAAACTGTACGGTCCATGCATATGACCTTAAACTATTCGCACTTATGTCCCTGCAACATGACACTAAACTGTGCAGCACCAATAGTCCTAACTGCAAGACTTTAAACTGCATAGTCCCTGATTTTGTCCTACATGAAAATAAACTGTATAGAAGTTCCTATATTTTGTCCAAGATGACATTAAACTATATTGTGTCCTAGAAACATGACATTAAACTGTGTGGCACTTTCATCGTCCAGCATGACATTAAAATGTAAAAAATCCCCAGAACTGATATCCTCATATTGGTTCACCTTAGTCCTAGCTACATGACTTTAAACTGTACAGCACCAGTTCGTCCTTGCTATATGACGTTAAACTATACAGCAATGGTCCCGTATGACCCTAAACTGCATCATCCGTGGTCCATGTATATGACCATAAACTATTTACAAATATGTCCAGCAAGACGTTAAACTGTGACGTCCTAACTACATGACGCTAAACTGTATAAAAGTCCCTCACGTCCGGAAAGACGTTAAACTATATAATCATCAAAAGTCCAGCATGACATTAAAACTGCACAATCCCCCTTTCGTCCAATATGACGTTAAACTATATTGTCCCCATCGTCCTAACTACATGACGCTAAACTGTACAGAAAGTCCTTAATATGTCCTACATGACATTAAACTGTGCATCGTTAAGGTTGTTATTACCTCTTTTTTCTCACACCGAGTATGACTCACGTGAGCTTAGAGCGAACATCAACCATAACACTCCCTTTGGGCCACTAACCATGTGTAAGTCCCAACAATATATTTTATTAGATCATTGTCCCCAAAAACAATTTGATCATTAATTCATTCTTTAATTGAACTACACAGACTTTGATCCTTGCCCTCCAGGCTGGGTATATAGGCAACCTCCCAAGGATCAAGCCCAAAAACAATCTCTTCACATTGGTTCACCACCATCTCATATGATGATGATTTGTGAAACCACCCCTGGAATCAAGATCTTTACATTGATTCACTTTCGTCCTTGTTATATGACGTTAAAATATACAACACTTTTGTCCGGTACGACAATAAACTACAATATTCTTTGATTTCCTCATTTGAGAAGGAACCATTATTAACATTGATTCTTTTTTCAATCGTTGTTTTCATTTTTTCAAAAGACTACGTACAAACATGGTAATGCCTAAACTTTTTATCTTAGGTTAAAACCATCATTGCACTAAAGTCCCCTTTTCACCCTTCACATGTACGAACCAAATTTGTACAAAGGGTAGATCTAGAACTACGTGGACTTGATTCCCATCCTTATGGGATACGTAGGAACATTCGAGTGTCCCTCGAATCCAGTCCCAAGTCTTTTGGGCCTAACCCCAAATTTCACTTTCAGTCCCTTGGCTGAAAAGTCTTCATGAAAACACACACTGTGTATTCATTATTATGGTCCGAATTCTATGACCCTAAACTAAGATCACTCATACTTTCGTCCTGCATGACGTTAAACTGCATTTCAAGAACTACGTATGGCTTGATTCTCATTCTTATGAGATACGTAGTGAAGTCCAAGTTTCAATTCAGGACCCAGCCACAACATGATTATGGTTTTCATTGACCTATGTATCTCTATATACATTGGAAAATACCCATCTTTATGTATTATAATCCTAACCTTAAATATTTTCAGATCTGCATAACCCTTTTCATGACTTATAGTCACAAAAATGTCAAACTTCTGAGAATTCTTTTGCCTGACTATGCAGCACGTGCCCATAGGTGGCCTTGCATAAACAGTCCACATAACAGACTTGTCAGCCAAGAGATGCTATTTATTTGACCATGAAGCCAATGCCCATAGGTGGCCCGGCATGTTTTCAACCCCCTAACGGGTTTGTTAAATAATAGTAACTTCATTCTTGGGAAGAATGCCTCTTTTGTCCTTATTTGTCTTAAACGATAGTATGTAGGGATCCGCAAAAATAGCCATCCTTAACGTATTTGTCCCATATCCTTTTTCATGATCTGAAAGTATTCAAGTCTATGGTTTATTCTCCTTCCCTACGTTTGGGTCAGACCTTCGTCGGAGTGATATTCATCCAGTTCTTCGATATTCTTGTTCGGAAATATCCTTTCCATATTCAAGTACCTCTTTCCATACAACAAACTCAATGCTTTAGAAAATTTGAATCTCCATAAACTTTCACTGGCTTTTAGCACTAGGAAAGTAAATTTCTGAGAGTTCTTTTGCCTGACTATGCAGCACGTGCCCATAGGTGGCCTTGCATAAACAGTCCACATAACAGACTTGTCAGCCAAAAGATGCTATTTTATTTGACAATGCAGCCAATGCCCATAGGTGGCCCTGCATATTTCGACCCCCTAAAGGGTTTTGTTAAATAATAGTAACTTCATTCTTGGAAACTACTTTTTCTAATGCCTTTTAGATCTTTTTCATATCATTCCTCAGATTCAAATATTCTTAAGCCATAGTTTACATATTTTCTCTCATACTTGAGTATGGTAATTTGTTTTCAGATAAATTATCAAGGAATTGAATCCATTTTAATCCATTTTTCGGTCAAAGCTATTTTCGACCTTAAACATTAGCCCCTTTATGTCCGGCTTGCATGACTTTAAACTTCCCACACAAAAGACAGAGGAACTATGAATAAAAGTCAAGTTCCAGCTCACTAAATATACATTTTTTGTATGATTTAGGTAATATTGAGCAGTTAAAAGATTCAAAGTGTGTAGGGTTATTTGTAATAATCCTAGTAAAAATAAAACTATTCTTACTAAGCCCATTGGCTTAAGTAAATTTGAAGCAGGTAATGAAAGAATGCAAGTACAAATTATTGAAGACAAAAGTGCTTTTCATTGATACACAAGAGATAGAAGGACATCCACAGACTGGAGTCTCTTCTCTTTTTTTTTCAAGAATTACAAGAGACTTTCAACATAACACTTCATTTGATTTGCGTCATCCCGAGCTTCATCAGCAACCACCTGGAATTCATTCATTCAACTGGATACAATAAGAGATGCAGTGATACCAGCTCTTCTTGGAACAATTGTAAAAGGATGTTCTTGAGTGCGGTTTGAGAAAATTTTCTGCTGATCAAACAGTGACTCTGTTTCTGTCCAAGAGACTTGGAAGATGGATACGTGGATTTGAGAATGGAGCATTGGAAGTAAAGAGCCATTTGGAAATAGTACTCTTTTCAGATATTGCTCTAATACCATGTTTGTCTTCTCTCCACCAACCGGCAGTGGAAAACATTTCAGCCCATGGGTTTGCCATTTTCATATCTGCAAAGGAATGACATGGAGGAAGAATTTGAATGTTCACACCATTGTTGTTACTCTTAATGCACAGCATAACCGAAATAGAGAAGTAGCAGTGCAGTTGCATCTCAGGTGTATAATTGTTTGCATTTGGAACATTGACTCCTTGCAGATGACCATGAACACACAGAGACAGGTAGATGCTCTGTGGGAAATTAAGATGATATTTCTTCAAATACTTATCCAAATCTGGGAAAGTGCTGTCGCAGATATCATAGTAATCATGGCCAATAATGTTCATCATGTCATCAATCTGCTTGCTAGACAGTTCATCAGCCGTTTCAATTCCCTTGGGAACCACTGAATCTGCACAAAAGATGAATAAACTAACTCTTAAATGGGTTTATTTTCATAAAATTTGTAAAGAAATTTGGAAGAATGGCTAAGGCATTTAAGTCGCGCAAGTCTAAACATGGCGCGCAAGTATTCGTGCGTCATGCTAGTTTTTGACGCGCATGTATAAACCGCGCAAGTACAAATACCTTTAAAGTGGTGCGACATCGAGGAAACCCTAGAAAACAGAGCAACCTGCGCGGTCAAGGTGACCTGCGCGGCGAGAGCTCGAGAAGGGATGATGTCCGGAAATCCGGATACCTGTACGGAGGTGAGGCCGTGTATTTATAGGCCAGGAGGCCTACCTGCGCGCCATACCAGAGGGTTTATGGCCTGCGCGACGCAGACTTGCGCGCCTCCCTCTGCGCACTGAAGACTTGCGCGCCTCCCTTTTCCTTTGGAGGGATTCGATTTCCTCAGAGTCAAATCCTCATTTTCTCTCCGGATCCAACTCTGAGGGGGGACTTTTGTTGACGCTCCTTTCGTCACGGAATCTAAAGTTCGGAAAAGGGAATATCTGAGCTCAAAGTGATTAATCCTTTGAAGAAACATCAAAAATCGACAAAGGGATAAAAAAGGAGAACATTGCCCATGTATCGCGCAAGTTCCCTCTTGGTCGCGCAAGTACACTTGCGCGCCGCCTCAATACTTGCGCGACTCCTCATGTTCGTGCAAAGGACTTGCGCGACATACCTGGTAACCGCCTAGTAACCGCCCGGGGTCTTCTTTTGCCTATAAATAGACCCTTTGGGCCCCCCATTCGGGAGGATCTTTTTCCAGAAACTCGGATTGAAGCTCCCGACGCCCAAGTCTCTTCTCAAAGCTTCCAGAACACTTCTAAGGTAATTTCTTACCTAGAATGGAAGATCTAAAGGGAAGAAGGAAGGCCAAGTGTTGAAACATATCAAACACTTGCGCGCCGACTTAATTCCTTCAATATAACTTGCGCGTCCCCTCTCTGGAAGAACCTCAAGAGGATTATAAAGGGTTTAATAAAAAATCGCTCAAGTATTTCAACTCTGGTTGTAAATCGCGCAAGTATCCCTCATGTCGCGCAAGTATACTTGCGCGACCAATACTTGCGCGCCGCCGTAGGACTTGCGCGACTTTTAATACTTGCGCGCCCCTATCTTTTTGGGTGCCCATCTTTCCCATTTTACCCCTCTTAAGCCATTTCACCATTCCTATTCAAGATTCAGTCTTCAAGATACTCTTCAAAGCCATTTATGGCATGATTTCTTGATTTGACATCCTTGTCTGAAAGGAATTCTGTGAAATATCTCTCAAAACCTAGTGATTTAAACATCTTTATGTCACCAAAAATTGAGAGTTCATTCATTCAACCTCATCCTTTAAAGATGAGAGAATCCTAACTTGGGAATCTTCCTCAGGAGTAAGCCCCAATCAAGTCCTCTAAATCTTGAGCATCTTTCTTAAGAGTAAGCCTCAACCCCAACTTTGGGCATCCTCCTCAGGAGTAAGCCCCAAATTCTTAAAAGTTCCCAAACTTGGGCATCCTCCTCAGGAGAAAGCCCCAAATTCTTAAAAGTTCCCAAACTTGGGCATCCTCCTCAGGAGTAAGCCCCAAACCTTAATCCCTAACCTGGGTCTCCTTTTCAGGAATAAGACTCAGTCATAACCTTGGGCTTCCTTTTCAGGAGTAAGCCCCAAGTCCCCTAACCTAGGCTTCCTTCTCAGGAATAAGTCCTAGTCATAAATCTTGGGCATCCTTCTTAGGAGTAAGCCCCAAGTCTTTTAAAATTTCTCTTAACCAGTCATAAATTACCTTTGATTTGGGTTTCCTCTTTAGGAATAAAACCCAATCATAAGTCCCCTCCTAACTTGGGCATCCTCCTTAGGAGTAAGCCCCAAGATTAGAGTATTCAAATCTCCATGAAGCACATATAACTTTATGGACCCTGTTCATGGATTTTCTCCCTAAAAGTAAATCCTAAACCTTCATCTATCTGGGCAGTCATCCATACATAAGCCCCAAACAAATTCTTATGATTGCATCCTTCATGGCATAATTGTCAAATTTTTACCAATACCTCTTGTTTCTCACACCGAGCATGACTCACGTGAGCTTAGAGTGTAAAAGTAATTACGACATTCATCTTTGAGCCATCAATCATAAACATCATCCATTTCTCGAACTATGTGGGTTCTGATTCCTTTTCCAAAACAAAGGATACGTAGGTAGCCCATTTATGGGTTCGATCCCAACTTTGAAATAATCTCTGTCCTTCTGAATGACGATAAACTTCAAGTGCCCCACTGAGTGGCTTTAAAACCAGCTTGGTCATCATAATGACCAAGAGACTTTTATATAAATGTTTTGAAGGATACCATTGACCAAGAATCTCTAAACAAATATAGATGATTCTCTATTGATGAAGAACCTCGAATACATATAAAAGATTCTCTAAATTTCTTGCATACTTGATCATTGATTGTTAAAATTAAAGGAAAACTCATTTTATACTTGGTAATGTAATAAGGATTCACGAACATAACTTAAATCTATAAAGAGAGTCCCGGAGTAGACAATAATTCCCCTCAAAAAGGTGTGATGAGTCCGACCTCCCATCCTCTCGACCAATGCAAATTCCTAAGCCTCATTAGCCCACAAGCTAATGAGCGCCTGCCTTTGGAAAGTAGGTCCAAACGGATGTGGAATCATTGGATGTTTCCGGTTCTACGAACAAACCCGTTAGAAACCGATCGGAACGTTTGAATCTCCCGTCCAGGAGGTCATCCCCGGATTCCGCGCGAAACAGTCATATTAGAATGGATGAACCCCTTTTACTCCAACTCTTCTAGCTAAACCTAAATTTACAATAGTATTTTCAATGCGATTTGATATGGTGGAATGTAGACTTGTTCATCCCCTAATAGAACCTAGACCGTAAACTCAACTTCCTTCTCAAGTGAGATTCCCATGAATTAATTACGAATCACATCCATGAATTGATCCACAACTTGAGGGATGAATGGTTTCTCCCTTACTTTTCCATATAGCATAATACAAGACATATCAGATGTTAGATCTCCCAACTGATGGGAAATTGGCCTCGTACAGCCTGCTAAACAAATCAACCACCAAGAAAGGCATATGATTCTCATCTGGAATATGTTAACATTAACGGATATGGGTAACTATAGATAGTGTTTGGATACAACACCCACCAACCAAAAACCAAAATCAGGTCAAATCCTAACATCATGAGGAAAAAAATGTTCAAAAGAAAATGATATACACCAATATCTAAAGCACAACCCTTAAATTGTATGATAATCTAAAATCACATTCCCTATGGAGTATCAATTTACATAACCCCATATACATGTTCTAAAGTTAGGCCCCACACAGTTATGAAATATAGGAAAATAAAATAATGTGTGCAACATGTTTTAAATAAAGGACTACAAATCATAGAAGATATATGAATCATACCTTGAACTCTATATGGTACATCCTCACCCCCATCAGTTTTATACTGAACTACGTGGAGATGACCTACCCATAAGCCTTGGGTTCTATTATATGTACCATTCAATGTGTTACCTTACTGTTATGGATGATCTCACCTTGGAGTTCCACATACCCCACCACTACTAGTACAACCCATGGATCTCAAACTTCCTTCTTGATATTAGGTTAATGACCCCTACCCACACCTAGCATCTGCTCCAGACCTCTATCTGGGCACATATGTTGAGGGTTCATGCAAAAATATTGTATATTTCCTAACATTTTACAGGACCACTAATCAATTGGTGGTCGAGGACACTAACCTTGCATGTGCCATGACTTTCCCCACTAGTGACAGAACACATGATCACCACCCTGAGAAATTGGTCCCTTCTTCGGACTACTCTACGAATTCTAAATGAGTTAAATATTCCCTGAATGATGCTTCCATCATTCAGAAGATGCACCACATGTCTTCCTAGCTGTAACTGAAATTCCAATACCAGAAGATCCATTAATGATCCCTTATGAGATAATTTCATTGTCCACTACCTATGAAAACCTCTTTAGTGGGTAGATTTTCACCTAAAAAATGATCTCGTGCCTAATCCCATACTGGAAGCATATTATTGTAGTGTCCACGTCACCTTCAAATATAAGAATTATGTTTCACAACTCAAGGAATCAAATAAAAATTTCCATCACTAATGGATCCCCCTTGGTCAAACTTATAAACTCTTTATCCTTCTATGGCCTCAATGTCTTTTGCTATTAGTGTTCTGAAAATGTTTTCTAAACATCCTTTCATGCCAATTCCTACAGCCTACTCTATTTGAACAATAATGTCCCACCAGCACTCTTCATGGACTCGTGATGTATAAGTGGATAATGTAAATCACCTATTAGAACGATTATACCGATGATGAAGAATTTTCTCAACAGATTCTATCTAGATCTCAACTAACTATATCCAAGCCTTTCCAAAAATGGTTTGAATTTGCGGTAGCTAATACTCATTTTTCATGTCAATCATACATGGTGAAACCCACCTTTCACCCTATTTTATCATTTAAAAAAAATGAGCAATGTTTTCACAGAAATACTATTCCATATCATCTAGAATAACTGGGCCTTCTTTCCCAACTATTGGTCGAGAATTCTCAACAATGTTCCCTTATCACCAAACCCTCTCACATCTTCATGGTGACATTTATCTACAATGAAAAACATGATATTGGGAACAAAATCCATACATCATCCAAAAAATATAAAATAATCTTCACCATCAACCAAAATATAACCATTTTACTTATAATTTTTAAAAGGTCCATATCATTCCTAGAAGAAAACCCTCAACCATCCCTACCGGGGACCACAGTTATCATTGGGTAACTACCTCACATTGTTACACGCATTACCTTTGACTCAATTTCAAAACTATTTCCATATCACATCATATTTAGATGACATTTAAATTAATTAACAAACCTTTTTTAATAACTAGTATTTAATTATTCATTAATATATCACCTCCCTTTTTACCCATTTTCATTGTTTTATTTGAAACCATTTTAATCAATTTCATGAAAATAAATGGTATCATTCCCTTTATGTACCACACACAAGTCCCATGACTGTTCTTACCATGATTCATGTCATTCAAATATTAAGGTGCCTATAATGATGCTTGAATTCATTACACTGTTCAATTATGTTAATGTGAAATTTATCATTAAACTATCACATAACACAAATCATGTATCACTAAATGGTAAAATATCATAAAAAGTAATAGTACACAACAAGAAAAAAAATTCCCACACTAGGGGACTTGGGTTTTCCCTCATATGTGATTTAGATACTCCCCTGAAAAAGATCATTTCCAAGGTCTGACACCTTCCCATTCTCCTAGATACAACCAAAAATAGTAATTAATATTAAATATCTAATTTTATACCACTTTGTAACATCACCAACCTGAGAGCCAGTAAAATGTTTCCCTAATCCTACTCTTCACATGAACTAAACAGCACCTCCAACTACACAAATGTTGACGAATACATTCAAGGTTCTATGTTTCATGTGAGAATAAAATACCATCTATACCAGTTTAAGAATCAACAAAAAAATATAATAGTAGAAACAATATGGAATACCCAATGAGCATGCATAAATAAACATATCCCAAGACTGGGAAAACCATAACCAAATGTAAATATATCATGTAATACACTATTTTCAATTGAAACAAAATCCAGAATAAAGACAAAAATTATAATCACTAAAAATACCATAAATCCATGTCTGGAACCTCATCCATGTTCCTCTCAAGAAGGATTCAATAACCAAGCATATCGCCCTTTCCCTTTTCTGGATATGCAATAATAAAATATAATCTGGTACCTCATGGAGGACTAAGGAGGGTGTGAGTAAAAATATGTTGTCCCCCACTAATGGTGTATTTAAAATATATAGTCTAAATAGATTGTGATTGAAAATATTACCTAATTGAATAATATTTTCAGGACATTTTGAGGATAATAATCAAAAATATCTATTTGGAAACTACTAACTATAGTAAAAAATTCATCATGAACAGTTTATTCATTAATTAGTTCATTATCATTATGTATTACATGAGATAGGATTTTACATCATTCATGCAAAGGATCAAAGAATTTATCATTCAATATTATGGAATAAGTGAAGTCCCTGCTTCACTAGGGATAATACATCACAACATCACAATTTCTTCACCTCAAAGACTTAGATCAGGTGGAATGAAACTGTTAAGGGAATGGTGCTTCATCCCCATCCCTAACTCCTTCTTTGGGATTGGAGTCAGAGCATCAGTACCAATCAACCAATAGGAGGAGCCTTAGTACTTTATACCACTATTCCTACCATTTGAATATACTAATTCATTTATTCTCCACACATAATTCATATAACAAATAAAAAAATCCAGTACATGCAACATTCATAATCCATTAAAATAATCATGGGAATTAATATTATTCCATAACAAATTAAAATAATATCAATTTACATTACATTACCCATTTATCGCAATTTTCATTTCCATGCCTATATCACAATACTTGTTCAATAACTCCCTTTTCCATTCCATTTCACATATTCATTCATTACCCTATGAAATAAAATTTACAAAATTTTCATTTCATCTACCATTACTAATAAACATATTACATATTTCATGCACCCCAAATCTAATAGGAATTTCTAATATAAGTTGTATTCAATAAGCCATAATCTTAATCATCCAAATTAGTCAATTTTAATGCCATGCCAAACCACCCTCTAATCCATTACTAAAACAACAGATATTACAGAAATTTAATTTTCACATCCATTAAACATATAAATATACTCAAAAAGGGATCTATTTTATCCTAAAATGACAATGTACATAAATAAACAATTTTTAGACATGGGATTTCCATTTTCCGATGGGTGGCCCTAAATTGGTCAAATCCTCATCAATATTTATCATGGGGTTAAATATGATTTATATCATTGTTTGGAAACTTATATTATGACATATCAGCAATGGATTCAAAATCATAACAAGAGGTGGCCTTAAACAAATAAAAAAATCACAAATATTCAATGAAAGAATGTGGTATAACATGTAAACCATATAACCCAAATTCATTGATGATCTCAATTTTAATTATAGACTTATATCCTGGTTCAACTGTCCTTTGAATCCTTAACATAGATCTCTCTATAAAAGGTAGTTTTAGAGATTCATATGGATATGAGAGGGAGATATATACCCCAAACCAAAAGGGAAAGAAAGAGAGGGACTAGACACACCTGAAGCTTAAATTCACAACCAATGGATGTCAAAATAGCTTTGGATAGATGGTGAGTCACCTGTTAGAATCATGGGTCTCTAGGGTTCATACCCAGGGTCATTGGAAGTGAAATTGAGTGGCATAATTATATAAAACATAAAAATAGGAGGTGGTAATTTTTTCAATGTTTCGAACATTTTTGGGCCTCACTATTTACCTATATGGTCTTCCAAACCATGAAAAACTCATGTCTGAGCCATAATCCAAGAGAATATGGGTCGCGCTGATACATTAAAACCTCACACAGTTTGAGATATTGTGCTCTAACTATGTGATATTCCATGATCTGAGGCTACACAGTCTTCTTGGAAAGGATTCACAATTTACCTTACAATGCACCAACCATGCACCTTTCACATTTTTCCCCAGTTTTCCATCCTTTCATATCTTAAACCCCAAAAACACCCTTATGTTTCCTCATACACCAAGGGAAGAAATTATCCCAAGAAATTATACATAAATATAAACCTAAATAAAAATAATAACTTATAAAAATATAGGATCATACATTGGATGATGTGACATGATAAAAAAGGGTTTTATTGGATTCATTCCATAAATCACTTGTGTGTCCTTTCTCTCACATATGAATGTTCACATAATCTTTTCCCCTAAATACCCATCAAAATCCATTTGGATTGGCCAATACTTACATAAAACACTTAATTACTCACATCCTAAGATCATAGATACAAAGTTTTTCACCATGAATCCATTCTAATAATACTTTTCATTAAAACTTAAAGATGAAAAAAAAGACGAGGTTACTTTCATAAAGAATATTTTTTTATTTTGTTTCTCATACCAAATATTCCATTTATTATTTAACCATGATTATATAACAACATTAATTTCCTATATATAATAAAATTTAATCATGTAATGTTCCGGACCTATATCCATCCATTAATCTATAGAATGAGAAACGAATTTTTTGATCATGTGTATGATAGACTACATCCTCAAGAACCAATATAATTTGTTTACCATCACCACATTTCTGGGAATAATATAATCACAGATTATAAAAATTTATTTGATATTTTTTATATTAATATTCTTCTATAATTTTATTATTTCATATACATTCTTACTTTCCTTTATTTTTTAATTATGATTACATCCCTTGGGTGTACGGAAAACTGTAGCCTCACAAATCCATGTTATTAAATTAACTAATACATATTAAATGGAAGGAAATAAAGATAAATTTATTAAAAATATGTGATATATATGGCATTATATCAATTCTATAAGATTATAATATCATTCACTTATTTACCCATTCACTCATTAGGGGAATGATATTGTTTCTTGTGAATACATGTGGTATAAATTCTCAATGAAGAGATGAAATTTATTTCCAATATACAATTTACAAGAAATATTATAATAATTTATATAGTAATTAAATATTATATTTATAAAATTAATATCATTTTCGAGATAATGGAACTATCTAATAAGTGCATGATTAATAAATTTAATGACAAAATATGGATAAGAAAAAAAGAAATTAAACATTTAATAATGAAGATAATGAAATATTTATATCACTATAAGATTTTTTAATTAATTTCTTTGAAATAGTATGACCTGTTTGAAATATTTTGTTTCACGCAACACTAAAAATAGTTTATTTAATATTAATGAACTATTTTTGGATTTTTTTATATGAGGAATGTAAATTATCATACAATACACACAAAAATAAATGATAGCTTTCTCTATATGGAACACTGTGTTTTTCTCACGTTAGAGGAAATAACGACTTTCCACAATGGATTTTGTAAAATACAAGACCGAATTTACTAAAAAATAAATTTATTATTTAATATAATATGTTTTAAAATATAATTTTAATTATAAGTTATCAAAAATATTAATTTATTTATGAAAATATATGGTTTAAATAAATATAATATGAATTCAAATGATATCAATTAATTAAAAAATAAAACATATTGAATTTAAAGGGTAATATTAATATGGTCTCAGAGCTATTTGACTAGAGAAAATAAAATTAAATATTGATTGATATTAATAGAATAAATATGTTATATATTCAAGAAAATATTATTTATATACATTAAATAGATTTTGATATAAATAAGATAATAACAACAACAATTTTTTGCTTAAAAAAATCTAATTAATAAGGCATTCTCACACATTTTATTTGAGAACACATTTAAAATATAAATTTGGAACTTTTTTTATTTTAAATGTAAAAATAAACATCATAATTGAAAAAGGATCATAATAAATTTGTTATGTAACTCCCCAATCATTCATGATACGCTTCTCTTTCAATAATGCAATAGCTTGCATTGTAAGCAAGTTTGAGATTCTAACACACCACGACTAATCAAAGTAGTAGATAGGAATAGTAATACCCACTTTTTGTAATTTTTTTAATTTTATATTTCAAAATGGACTTCATTTTTGTATTCATAATATCATAATTATCCGATGTTGAATTTTTTGAATTTTTTTGAGAACTTCCAATTTTCTATGAATAGTGAAAAATACATAAAAATAGTTTTTTAATCCAAATAATTCATAGAAATAAATTATACTATTGAGTGGGTTTAAATTATAATTATAATATATTTTCACCATTTTATCCAATGGTTGTCATTAGATTATATTTCACTTTGAAATTGGACATAAACAATTGTCAATCTTTTGATATATATTAGTTCTTAAAAACACGCTATTTGTTGTGACAGTGGGAATTAATTATAAAAATAATTAATCCAACTTATATGTTTGTAATTTTTTAAAATAGATATCATTTTTGAATTCGGAATATCAATTATATCTTAGGGTGAAATTTTGGCATTGTTCTGAAAAACTTCAATTTTTGATGAATAGTGAAACCACTAAGTGGTAGTTAAAAAACTGATTTTACATTTCAGTGAAATATTAACACTTCTGCATTTTTATTTTCAAAAATCTTACATACATGTTTGTCATTAGGAAGTAAAATTTGGTTCAATGGGATTAAAATATTTTTTTGGTGAATAGTAACTTATAAGTTTAATTATCCGTGATTAAAGGTAATTAGTGAAATTTAAGGTAAAAATGATATTATAAAAATATGAAAATACATTTACACTTGTCCTACCCATATTGGATGAGTCATGGCCGACCAAAAAAATCCATCGGTCAACTTGGGGACCCCATGGAGCCACTTTGAAAGGAAAATGACATTAAAAACTTTTTATTTAATGTTAAAATAAAAATGTCACAAACATGAGTTGTTTTACTAAAAAAAAATTTAAATGGGGTTATAAACGTCATATTTTTTACTATAAATATTCATTATAAAGATAAATAGATATCCTACATAATGAGATTTTTTTTATAATTTTTAGACATTAAATAAATTAAATTACTTATGACACCATGATGATGCAGTGATTACCTCAGTAATTAATGATTTAAATAAAATGAACAGATAATGTAAAATCTAAGGCATACACATGTAAAAACCCTATTGGATGGGTATAGTTCGATCCATTATCACCTTATACTAGACATATATCATTATGGGACCTTTAGAATCCGAAAAGCATTTCATAATAATGTAACATTTTAATCTTTCCATGAGTGCCCCTCCTCTCCTCTTATAAAAGACCCCAACACTACAACCTTATTCACACCTTCAAAGCCATTTGTCTCAGCCAAACTCTGCCCAAATACTTTCTCCACTTCTCTATATTACTCTTAGAAGCCTATATTTTGGCAGAAGTCTTCCCAAGTAATCCTTTGGCTCAAATCAAGAAGCGTTACCCGATTTTACGGTAATGTCTTCTCTTATGTTATTTTGTTTTATTTTGCTTCTCCAACCCCCTAAACTCCTTTTATCCTCTTATTTTGTAACAAAACCCGTATCATCAATATACTAGGATGTTTTTATAAGATTTATTTGAGCTACACTTACACACACCAACATCTAATGGTTAATAAACATACTATTTCTGTCGATGGCGAATTTCTGCCTCACAAAACGATGATTGTTCAACACTCATATAACACCGTCAAAGGTGGCCATTTTGATGACACTATTTTCATATATGATATATATATATATATTATGTTTAGGTTTTCCTTATGCTTCTTTATTTCTAATTTATGGCATAATTTATGATTTCCATTATGGGTAAACGTGATAATTTCATTTTAGGAAATGCGGACTACCGCCCCTCAAAGTGATTTGAATCGTTAATGCCATATGTGGGATGTATTAAGGATGGAGTAAATGGTATTATACATTATATTATAATGGAATTATATTATACTGTTATATAATTTTTAATTCATTCCATTAAATGAGAAATATAAATTAAAGTAGCGTTCATGCATACGTACGGCTTACCGTCTCCATAAACGGTGCATTTCATTTCTTACCTCTAAATGTTATGTAATATTATATATGCATGTGTATAATGGATATATATGATATATATGACATCTAAATCATGAATATAATTCATAATATAATTGATATTTCACCACATGAACAACTTGTAATTAAAAGAAGATCATTTTTGACTCAAGTACCAAAGATCGACAAAATGATCGTTATTAACTTAAATAATTACATAATGTTCAGAACATGGTAATAAGTGATATAAAAGGAATAATGAAAATGTAAAAGGTTATTAAGAAAATAGAAATTAACTCTAGTTTATTATTCAGGAGTTTAAAGAATGATCGAGTCAAGTCGGACACGGGGTAAGGGAACTTCTTAACCGAATTTTCATTCTTTGGGTTAATCTCCAACTTTCAAATTATGTCATTATATTATTATGTCGTATCTTGTATTTGTACTTTTTTATGTGTAATTATAGTGAATAAACATAATAGATCTGTTTTATTTAAAAAAATGATCTTTGTAAGGGACTTCGTCTCAATCTCCTTTCATTGAGGCATATTTGAATTTATACACAACTTTCCTTTATACGGTGTATAAACCACTTTGACTTTTACTTTTATTCAAAAGGATTCTTTTTATACGAAGCGTTTTTACTAAATGACAAGAGTAATGTTCTTTCTTAAGTATGAGGCGTCAACGACTTCTCCGTCGCCGTGACGATTATTTGAGTTTCGGCTTCCTCTTCAAGAAATAAATTTTTTTAAATGAAAAATAAATACCAAGATTTAATTTTTTTTTATTTTGGTATTGAAAATCTTTTTGAAAGTGTTTTTTATTATATAAATGTTTTGTGTTGATATCTTGTGATTGAAATATTGAAATTTTATGTTTCCTTTATGCATGTTTTATGTTATACGATAATGTTATGGTTTATGATATGTTTAAACCTGTCCATATGAGGAATGCATTGGACTTAATAAGTGATTGGTAGAGGCTGCTATAGCTCCTCGATGCATCGTCAGGTCTCATGAGACAAACTAGTGTCTTGGCATGAGGCCTTGACAAAATCTTATTTGTAGTCTTGGCACGAGGCCTTGGCTACGTGGTTATGATAGTCTGGAATTATGCATTCCATCATTATGAAAGTGGTTATTGATATGTAATGTGATTATTAGACCAGTATAATTTCCATGTGAATAAGTAAATTGAATTATTTCATTTTACTTTTTCCATATTATGTTGAAGTTCATGTTTAAACAGCTTTTGTTTAGTTATACATTGCCTTAAATTTTTATATATATTTATGAAAGCTTCCACTATATTGTTATCTTTACTGAGCATCTGAGCTCACCCCTTTCAATGTTTTAATTTTTACAGGATGTGAAGAAGTATTTTAGGAATGACCTGCAGGGATAGTCTGAAGGGGATATGGGTGTGGAAAATGGAGACAATGTTATTTTAATTTTTCACTTTATGATGTAATGTAACATTTATGAATGTATCTAGTGTTCTCCAAGGCTAGTAAACTAATCTGTCTTTCGAGAATTGATCTTTTGTGATTATGCCAATGTTACACAATATTGCACCGATGCTGGGTAACTGGGGTCAGGGCGTTACAGTTGGTATCAGAGGTAGTTTAGTACTAACCTTGGAAGCTAGATTTAGATAAATTCCGATTAGAGAACATATCTCTAAGATAGACTTTGAGGATTAGTATAGGATAACTTCCTAGAATTTAGGTATTATAGATATTTTGTGTGTTTTCCAAGAAATACTTCCATGTCTGGATACGAGCAGGTAGAGGTGGCTCTGGCACAGATGTACCTAGGGGTAAAACACGAAAACACCGCTTTGAGGTAGACTCGAATGGGAACTGGTGCATGACAACGTGCCTTGCTGCACTCTATGTTATGACACTCCTGGGGGATATGCGTAGGATAATTATCATTTTTTTACAAACCATTATGAAGTTTTAATGAGTATATACTTCCTCAAAGAATTTATTTATGATTATGGATTATATCCATAAACCATTCAATTTATATTAAGTATTGTTCAAGTTTGGGATTATTCATTACAATTCATAAACTAACCTAGCTTTTTCCATTGTATAGAAATGGCACCCAGTTGAAGGAATGTGAACTCCATCAATACGTATGATCCAAAGAGTATGAAGGATCATATCTTTCAATGTATTAAGCCATCTTTTAGAAGGGAAATAGTCTACCATGTGTTCTAAACATATGAATAAATTGTATCATGTATTAATTAGATAAGTAAATAATTCTCTGAGTCTTATGGATTTGAATGGAAGAAAGATAAGAAAAGGATGGAAGAGAGAATGATGGATAAAGGGACGAGGGAAAAGAAGAATTTTCCAATATGTGATAACTGTCTGAAGAAACACCTTGGAACTTTCCTGAAGGGAATTGGAGTTTGTTATAAGTGTGGAGAAAAGGGACACCAAGTGCGTGACTGCAAGGGTAAGAAAAAGGTTTCAAATGTACAGTGCTTCATCTGTAAGGAGTGGGGACACTATGCAAACCAATGTCCAAATCATCAGAGTATGCCCCAAATGATGTTATTGGATAATAATCAAGTTATGATACTACCACAGATGAGAAGGAATGATTAGAGTTATTATGTTTTTATTAACGAATTTTGTCATTTGAGTGTTGTATCAATGATTTACAGGTTATAACAATTACGGAGTATATAAGGATTGTACTATAGTACTATTTAATCAAGGACTTGAGATTGTGTGGAACCAAGAAAAGTGACTCCAAAACAAGTTAAATTTTAGGAAAATATATGGTTGAGAGAAAGATAAACCATCATATGGTTCTGATACCAAAATAGTGATTTTGGAATAATTCATGATTGATTTGGATAAATTATATTTGATATTCTTAACTTCCTTGAAACGGATTAATGATTTGTATACATTTTTGGATAGAAGGAGTATATATAATATTGTATAAGGAATAAGGGATCATGAATGTAATAAATAAGGATTTATGGTAATTCCGGATGTTTCATTGTTTTAAAAGAATACATGATGAAGGTGTTCACATGTTGTTACGCGGAAAAAAGGATCTTCATTATATTTACCTTCCTTATAAAATTTGGACTGTGAGTTGGACAAAATTATTTTGGATAACTATAAAGGTTTGATGGATTAATTTGAACCTTGGATAGTATTGTTTACAGTTATAACATTTCTGAATATTATTTTTGGAATAATATAATACTATAGTTTTAGGAAAAAGGACAACCTGTAGGTCGGGGGATAACCCATCACGTCAGACAAAGCTGTAGGAATTGAACACATGCCCTAAACCTATTTTATGAGTCATGTATGACCATGAAAATACATGGGTCAACATGGGGACCCCATTTAGCCACTTTGGTAGGAAAATGACTATAAAAACTTTTTATTTAATGTTAAAATAAAAATGTCACAAACATGAGTTGTTTTACTAAATAAAATTTTAAATGGGGTTATACAAGTCATAGTTTTGACTATAAATATTCTTTAGAAATCCAAAATGATTTCCTACATCATGATATTTTTTTATAATTTTTAGACATTAAATAAATTAAATTATTTATGAAACCATGATGATGCAACGATTACCTAATTATTTAACGATTTTAATAAAATGAAAATATAATGTAAAATATAAGACCTACGCATGTCAAAAACCTATTTAATGGGTGCATTTAGAACTATAATCACCTTATCCTAGAAATATATAATTTTGGGGCCTTTTAATTCTGAAAATCATTTTATAATAAAGTAACCTTTTATAACTTTCCAAGTGTGCCCCTCCTCTCCTCTTATAAAAGGCCCCCACCTCTACCACCTTAACCACACCTCTCAAGCATTTGGCTCGGCCAAACCCTACCCATGTTGTCTCCCCTCATCCCAATATTACTTTTAGAAGCATCACTTTGGGCAGAAGTCTTCCCAAGGAAGCCTTTGAGCTCAAATAAAAAAGACTTACCCGTTTTAAAGGTAGTGTTTTCTCTTGTGTTCCTATGTTATATTTTGCTTCTCGAACCCCCTAAACTCTTTTTATTCATTTCTTTTGTAACAAAAAAAGTATCCTCAATTGGCTAGGATGTTTTTATAAGAAGTATTCGAGCTAAAATTACACAAACCTACATCTAATGGTTAATGAACATACTATTTCTGTTGATGGAGAATTTCTGCCTCACAAAACGAATATTTTTCAACACTCATATAACACCTTCAAAGGTGGACATTAAGATGTCACTATATTTATATATGATATATAATATGTTTATGTTTTAATTAATCTTCTGTATTTTTCATTTATGTCATTCTTTTATGGTTTCCATTATGGGTAAACGTGATATTTTCATTTTAGGAAGTGCGGACTACCACCCCCTCAATGTGATTTGAATCGTTAATGACATATGTGGGATATATAAAGGATGGAGTAAAGGGTATTATACATTATATTATATTGGAATTATATTATATGTTTATATAATTATAACTTCATTCCATTAAATACGAAATAGAAATTAAAGTAGCATCCATGCGTACGTACGACTTACCGTCTCCATGAACGGTGCATTTCATTTCTAACCTCTCAATGTTATGTAATATTATAAATGATCATATATACTAGATATATATTATTTATATGATATATACATCATGAATATAATTATGGATGTAATTTATATTTTACCACATGAACAAAGTGTAATTATAAGAAGTATATTTTTGACTCAGGTACCTAAGATCGACAAAACGACCGTTATAAACTTAAATAATTACAAAATGATCATGACATGGTAATAAGTGATATAAAAGGAATAATGAACTTGAAAGGGGTTCTTAAGAAGGTAGAGATTAACTCTAATTTATTATTCAGGAGGTTAAAGAATGGTCGAGTCAAGTCGGACACGAGGTAAGGGTTAATTCTACAACCTCTTCATTATTCAAGGTTGTTCATATGTAATTATCTTCTGGGACATCTTTATCATATACATCCATGTTTCTTAAATATATATTTCCAAAAAAATTACTATTTATTAGACAATGGGTTAAAGTCATTTATACCATTAGTTGACCTTATACGTTTTTGAAAGGAATCTTTCCGTCATTTTCCAGATAAGGTATTTTTTGACATTTTCGACAAAATTAAGGTAATGGAACTTCTTAACCCAATTTCTGTTATTTGGATTAATCTCATACTTTCAAATTATGTCATGATATTATTATTTCCTATCTTGTATTTGTACTTTCTCTATGTGTACTTATAGTGAATACACATAAAAGATCTACATTATTTAAAGAAATGATCTTTGTAAGGGACTTCATCTCAATCTCATTTCATTGAGGAATATTTTGTTTTATACACAACTTTCATTTATATGGTGTATAAACCCCTTTGAATTTTACTTTTATTCAGAAGGAATCTTTTTATTCGAAGCATTTTTACGAAATGACAAAAGGAATGTTTTTTTCTTACATATGCGGCGACAACAACTTCTCCACCACCGTGACAATTATTTGAGTTTTGGCTTCCTTTATAAATCCATGACATTATTATTAAATGAAAAATAAATACCAAGTTTTAATTTTATTTTATTTTGGTATTGAAAATTGTTTTGAATATATTTTTATTATATCAATGTGTTGTATTGATATCTTTTGATTGAGATGTGGAAATGTTATGTTTCCTTTATGCATGTTTTTTGTGATAAGATTATGTTATGGTTTATAATATGTTTAAACCTGTTCATATGAGGAATGCATTGGACTTAATAAGTGACGGGTGGAGCCCGCTATAGCTCCTCGATGCATTGGTAGGTCTCAGGAGACAAAATAGTGTCTTGGCATGAGGTCTTGACAAAATCATATTTGTAGTCTTGGCATGAGGCCTTTGCTACATGGTTATGATAGTCTGGAATTATTCATTCCATCATTATGAAAGTGGTTATTGATATTTCATGTGGTTATTCAACTAGTATAATATCTATGTGAGTATGTAAATGGAATTATCTCATTTTATTTTTTCCATATTATGCTGATGTTCAGGTTCAAAAAGGCTTTTGTTTTAGTTATACATTTCCTTAAATGTTAATGTTTATTTATGAAGGCTTCCGCAATATTGTTATCCTATCTGAGCATATGAGCTCACCCCTTTCAATTCTTTAATATTTTCCAGGATGTGAAGAAGTATTTTATGAATGACCTAGAGGGATAGTCATAAGAGGATATGATTTTGGACTATGGAGACCTTGTTATTGTATTTTTTCACTTTATGATGTAATGTAACATTTATTAATGTATCTAGTGTTTTTAAGGCTACTAAAATAATCGGTCTTTCGAGACTTGATGTTTTGTGGTCATCCCAAAGTTATGAATTAACGCACCAATTCTAGGTAACTGGGGTCGGGGATTTATAGTTAGTATTAGAGGCAGTTTAGTACTAAATTTGGAAGCAAGATTTAGATAAACCTTGATTAGAGCACCTAGCCCTAAGATAGACTTTGAGGATTAGTATAGAAGAACTTCCTAAAATTTTGATATTATATAGATTTTTGTGGGTTTTCCGAGAAATAAATCCATGTCTGGATATGAGCAGGTAGAGGCATCTATGGAATAGATGTACCTAGGGGTAAAACCCAAAAACATCGCTTTGAGGTAGACTTGAATGGGAACTGGTGCAAGAAAATGGGCCTTGCTGCACTCTTGGTTACGAAACTCCCAGGGGATATGATTAGGATAATTCCAATTTTCATTACAAACCATTGTGAAGGGTTTATGAGTATATACTTCCTAAAAGAAAACATTTCTTTTTATGATTATGGATTATATCCATAAATAGTTTAATTTATGTTAAGTTTTTTACAAGTATGGAATTATGTATTTTGATTCATAAACTAATGTAGTATATTCCATTGTTTAGAAATAGCGCCTAGTGGGAGGAATGGAAACCATATAAATGCACGTACTATATGTAGGGATTTCCCTCCTACTCAAGATAATTATTGTGGATCTAGAAATACAACTGGTGCTGATCAAATTATCACCATACTGGGACAACTCACTCACGTTATGAATAATAACCTTACTCGTATGGAGCACCCTGATTCACAACGTGGAGGATCAATGTTAGACTGCATCATGAGGCAACAACCACAAAAATTTAATGTGGGTATAAATCAATTAGTAGCTGAGCAATGGATAAACTCCTTAGAGAAAATATCCCATGCCTTGGGGAGTAGTGAAAGGGAAAAGGTTATCATGGCAGTTTACCACCTCACTGGAGATGTTGATCAGTGGTGGTCATTGATTCAAAACACAAAGGATGATGATGAGGTATTAAGTATAGAATGGAGAGATTTAAAAGAGGTTTTCTTGGAAAAATACTATCCTTGTGACCATCTAGCAGATATGGAAAGTCAATTTCTGAGTCTGAGACAAAAGGAGGATGAGAATGTCGCAACGTATGAGTCTAACTTTTCATGGTTAGTGAGGCATGCATCAGATTATATATGTAACCCAAGAAATAATATTGATTATTTCTTTGATGGGTTAAAACCATTTCTCCATCGAGCCTTAGTCTCACAATCCTTCTCGTCATATGAAGATATTGTCTACTGTGCTATCAAGATAGAAAAAGAATTCTCTAAATCGTATGACAATAAAGTAAATCAAGAGATGAAGAGAACGGTGGAACAAGAGACAAATAAAGGGAAAAAGGGAAAGAAGGATTTTCAATTATCTGACAATTGTGGGAAGAATCACCCTGGTACATGCCTAAAAGGAATGGTAGTTTGTTATAAATGTGGGATAAAAGGTCACCAGGCACGTGATTGCAAGGGAAAGAAAAAGGCTATCAATGTTTAATGCTACAATTGTTGGGAAATGGGGCATTATGCAAATGAATTTCCTAAGCATTAGGGAAAATTTCTTTAGAAAGGGCCAAGGTATCAAGGACAATCTTATGTTGTTACTATAGTTGATGTGGAATAATTATTAAATTGGTGCTTTTGGACTCAAGGATTATATTATGGTTATAATAATAATGTGATATATATAAGTATTGTACTGTAGTACTTGTTTTTTTCCATTAAGGTTTTAATATGATGAAGGTAATCATGTTTTTAGTATGTGACAATAAGAGAAACATTACTTTGTTTGGGGAATTTGATGTTATAATTGATTTTGGAATTTAGAGACCTTTTAGAGAAAGTCTGGACAGAGGTATTATGGAAAACATTATAGGTTGGAATGGATTATGTTGAACCTTGGATAGTATTATTTAAGGTTAAAAAAATTTCTGAAGATTATTTTTGGAATTATATAATAATATAGTTTTAGGAAAAGGACAACCTGTAGGTTGGGGGATAACCCGTCGCGTCGGACAAAGCTTCCAGAATCAAACCCACAACCATAGTGCGACAGACCTTTATTACCTACCACTAGCCTACAAGAAGTCTATAGTTATTACAAAATAGTTTTCCGAATCTAAATGGTTTGTGTTAATAATTTGATCCTTATACAATTAGGATAAATATAATATTTTTGAAATCTATTACCATTTGGAGTGAAAGATGGGTTTGTGGTAAAAATTTATTAAAGAATGGAAGTGTACATGAAAAATAAGTATATTTGCTCACATTCTTAATAAATCTCCTACATAAATTCCTCAACTTTATGAAAGGTATCTTAAAACAAAAATGTTTCCAGTTAACTTTTCCAACTGGGGATCCAATGACCGTTTATCGAATCACAAGTTTGTGATTTTCTTGTGGTTAAATTTCTCCTAATCCTGTTTTCTGCAAGTCACCATCAGACCTTGATGGTTTTTCTCTCCTCCATATGCATATTTTCATAGAATCCTAGTATGGGCTATCTTGGGTGACCTTCGTACTTCTCTTTCTTTCTTTTAATGTTATATTCTTATTAAACCAATTTTTGATGTGGGTTTTCCACAAAGGTATTTTCTATTTTCAACCTTCTATTTTCTAAGAACATTTTCAAATTGCGAGGATGAAATTTATTGAAGGAGGGGAGAATGTAACACCCCACGCTTTCACGATACGCTTCTCTTTCAATAATGCAATAGCTTGCATTGTACGGAAGTTCGAGATTTTAACACACCGCGACCAATCAAAGTAGAAGTTATAAATAGTAGTACCCACTTTTTAAAATTATATAAATTTTATATTTCAAAATGGAATTCATTTTTGTATTCAGAATATCGAAATTATCCTATGTTGAATTTTTTGTAATTTTCTGAGAACTTCCAATTTTATATGAATAGTCAAAATACATAAAATCAACTTTTTTAATCAAAATAATTTATGGCAATAAATTATAATATTGAGTGGATTTAAATTATAATTAGGATATATTTTTACCATTTTATCCAATGTTGTTCATTAGAATTAATTTCACTTTGAAATTGGACATAAACAATTGTCAATCTTTTGATATATATTGTTTCTTAAAAACATTCTATTTGTTATGATTATGGGAATAAATTATAAAATTAATTAATGAAACTTATATGTTTGGAATTTTGTAAAATAGATATCATTTTTGAATTAGAAATATCAATTATAGCTTTCGGTGAAATTTTGGCATTGTTCTGAAAAACTTCAATTTTTTATGAATAGTGAAACCACTAAGTGGTAGTTAAAAAACTGATTTATCGTTTAAATGAAACATTACCACTTCTGTGTTTTTATTTTCAAAAATATGATATACATGGTTTTCATTAGGATGTAAAATGTTGTTCAGTTGGAATAATATTTTTTGGTGAATAGTAACTTTTAAATTTAATAAATTGCGATTAAATGTAATTAGTGAAATTTAAGGTAAAAATGATATTATAAAAATATGAAAATACCTTTAAACTTGTACTACACCTATTGGATGGGTCATGGACGACCAAGAAAATCCATGGGTCAACTTGGGGACACCATGGAGCCACTTTTGTAGGAAAATGACATTAAACACTTTTTATTTAATGTTAAAATAAAAATGTCACAAACATGAGTTGTTTTACTAAAACAATTTTTAAATGTGGTTATAAAAGTCATATTTTTGACTATAAATATTAATTAGAAATATAAAAAGATTTCATACATAATGAGATTTTTTTTATAATTTTTAGACATTAAATAAATTAAATTATTTATGACACCATGATGATGTTGTGATTGCCTCATTAATTAATTATTTAAATAAAATGAAAAGATAATGTAAAATATAAGGCTTACACTTGTAAAATACCTATTGGATGAGTATATGTAGAACCCTTATCACCTTATCCTAGTAATATATCATTGTGTGACCTTTAGAATCCGAAAAGCATTTCATAATAATGTGTTATTTCAATCTTTCCAAGAGTGCCCCTCTTCTCCTCTTATAAAAGGCCCCCACCACTACCACTTTATTCACAACATCAAAGCCATTTGGCTCAGCCAAACTCTTCCAAAATACTCTCCCCACTTCCCTCTCTTACTCTTAGAAGCCTCACATTGGGCAGAAGTCTTCCCAAGGAATCCTTTAGCTCAAATCAAAAAGAGTTACCCGGTTTTAAGGTAATGTCTTCTCTTATGTTATTTTGTTTTATTTTGCTTCTCCAACCACCTAAACTCTTTTTATCCATTTCATTTGTAACAACACCAATATCCTCAATATATCTGGATGTTGTTATATGAATTATTAGAGCTACAATTACACTCACATACATCTAATGGTTAAAGAACATATTGTTTCTGTGGATAGTGAATTTCTGCTTCACGAACTGATGATTGTTCAACACTCATATAACACTTTCAAAGGTGGCCATTTTAATTACAATATTTTCATATATGATATATATATTATGTTTAAGTTTTCTTTATGCTTATATATTTCTCATTTATGGCATACTTTATGATTTCCATTATGGGTAAACACGATAATTTCATTTTAGGAAGTGCGGACTACCACCCCCACAAAGTGATTTGAATAGTTAATGACATATGTGGGATGTATAAAGGATGGAGTAAATGGTATTATACATTATATTATACTAGAATTAAATTATACCGTTATATAATTTTTACTTCATTCTATTAAATGAGAAATATAAATGAAAGTAGCGTTCATGCATACATACGGCTTACCGTCTCCATGAACGGTGCATTTCATTTCTTACCTCTAAATGTTATGTAATATTATAAATGAACGTATATACTGGATATATATGATGTATATGATATATACATCATGAATATAATTATGGATATAATGGATATTTTACCACATGAACAAAGTGTAATTATAAGAAGTTTATTTTTGACTCAAGTACATAAGATCGAATAAACGACCGTTATAAACATAAATAATTACATAATGTTCATGACCTGGTAATAAGAGATATAAAAGGAATAATGAACTTGAAAATGGTTCTTAAGAAGTTAGATATTAACTCTAATTTATTATTCAGCAGGTTAAAGAATGGTCAAGTCAAGTCGGACATGAGGTAAGGATTAATTCTACAACCTCTTCATTATTCAAGGTTGTTCATATGTAATTATCCTCTAGGACCTCTTTATCATCTACATCAATGTTTCTTAAATATATCTTCAAAACAATTTTACTATTTATTAGACAATGGGTTAATGTAATTTATACCCTTATTTGACCTTATACTTTTTTGAAAGGAATCTTTCCGTCATTTTCCAAACAAGGTACCTTTTGACATTTTTGACAAAATTATGGTAATGGAACTTCTTAACCCAATTTCTGTTCTTTGGGTTAATCTCATACATTCAAATTATTTCATGATATAATTATGTCATATCTTGTATTTTTACATTCTTTATGTGTACTTATAGTGAATACCCATAATAGATCTACATTATTTATAGAAATGATCTTTGTAAGGGACTTCGTCTCAATCTCATTTCATTGAGGCATATTTTGTTTTATACACAACTTTCATTTATACGGTGTATAAAACCCTTTGAATTTTACATTTATTCAAAAGTAATCTTTTTATACGAATCGTTTTTACTAAATGACAAAAGGATTTTTTTTCTTAAGTATGCGGCTACAATGACTTCTCCGCCACCGTGTCAATTATTTGAGTTTTAGATTCTTTTATAATGCCATAAAATTTTTTTAATGAAAAAAAATACCAAGTATTAATTTTATTTTATTTTGGTATTGAAAATGGTTTTGAATATATTTTTATTATATCAATGTGTTGCATTGATATCTTGTGATTGAGATGTAGAAATGTTATGTTTACTTTATGCATGTTATATGTGATACGATTATGTTATGGTTTATGATATGTTTAAACCTGTTCATATGGGGAATGCATTTTACTTAATAAGTGACGGGTGGAGCCGCAATAGCTCCTCGATGAATTGGTTGGTCTCATGATACATACTAGTGTCTTGGCACAAGGCCTTGACCAATTCTTATTTGTAGTCATTGAACGAGGCCTTGGCTATGTGGTTATGATAGTCTGGCATTATGAATTCCATCATTATGAAAGTGGTTATTGATATTGCATGTGATTATTCAACTAGTATAATATCCATGTGAGTAAGTAAATGGCATTATCTCATTTTATTTTTTGCATATTATTCTGAAGTTTATGATTAAAAAGGCTTTTGTTTTAGTTATACATTGCCTTAAATGTTAATGTTTATTTATGAAAGCTTCCACAATATTGTTATCCTTACTGAGCATCTGAGCTCACCCATTTCGATGTTTTAATATTTTCCAGGATGTGAAAAATTATTTTATGAATGACCTGCAGGGATAGTCAGAAGAGGATATGAGTGTGGACTATGGAGACCTTGTTATTGTAGTTTTTCACTTTATGATGTAATGTAACATTTATGAATGTATCTACTGTTTCTATGTCTACTAAACTAATCGGTCTTTCAAGACATGATATTTTGTGATCATGCCAATGTTACGTAATTATGCACCAACTCTGGGTAACTGGGGTCGGGGCGTTACAAGTTAGGGTATGTATTTTTGGTATTTATATATGATTCTTTACTTTTATTGTGAATAGATAAAAAAAATACATTTTAGTTGAGAACTAATTTTTCATCAAGTTTTATTATATAGATAAATTAAATTTTAAATTTGATTAAAAATTTAATTATATAATAATGTTTTTATGAAATCCAAATTAGTTCATCTAAAAATCACATTTAAATTGGATATATAAACATAGAAAACATTAGATCATTTTTACTTCAAAAACCTGCGATATCCTCCCATTTGTGGGATTAAATTTAAATTAATTTATTTAACTTATGTGATTGGAATATTTATAAATGGGTTACATATAATTAATTAAAAAAATTATTTCTAATATGGTAAAATTATTTTTTTGAAAAAAATTATTACTGAAAATAATTAAAATTTATTTTATTGCATTAGGTAAAATTAAGATTAACTGAGGAATAATCCCTAAATTTAGGAATCAAAATGACATAAAAACTTCTCCAAGGGATATTGGATTTCCATATTTATACCATATAGTTCATTTTATAATCATTGGTCTGTTTTTTGATCCAATTGATACCTGAAAATGGTTGTGTAATTCACACTTCAAATATTTACAAAAGCATCACTCCTCCAACACTATAAAAAGGACACCTATCCTCCAAGTTCCTCACATCTTTCAAGGATCACCTAAACTATAATAAAATAATCCCCCAAAATTACTACCTTAAACCTATAATCCAAAACATGGGGTAGTGTCAATCCAATGAATCATTTTGGCACTAATGAAAAATAGTTACCCAATTAAGAGGTAATATATTCTCTCTAGCTCATTTATTTTTATTTTCTTTCCCAACCATCTACACTCTATTTATTGAATTTTGCATTAGAAAACAAGTATATTAAATATACGAGGTTGGTTTTATGAATATTTTTAATCCAAAAATTACACACACCTTTATCTAATTGGTAACAATCATATTGTTTACGTGTACAATTAACTACCGCCTCACCAAATGAAAATTGTTCATTTTTCCTTTACCACCTCTCATGGTAGAATTTATGATGGAAACTATATTTATGTATATACTATATTATATTTAGTATTTCATTAATATTATTTAATCATTTTAAAAAACATATCATATTATTGTCTATTTGATGTAAATATAATAATTTATTTTGAGAATGTTTGGACAACTGCCACCTCGAAGCGATGGGATTCATTCCCACACAACATGACATTTATTAAGGATGGTTTTTGGGAACTTATATGATATATATAACATTATAATGGTATTGTAATTAAATCATATGTATATATACATAAATTTAATGTTATTTATTTCTTTCAATACAACAATAGAATGAGAAACAATGTTTATGCATATGTACGACTTACCATCTCCATAAACGGTGTACTACATTTCATTATTCTATATCAAATATATTAATATAAAACAAATATACATAAGATTAATAATATTTATATCTTTTATTACATTATATAATTAGGATATAGGTATAAAGACTGGAGATATTACAAATTAAGACATACGAATAGAACATATCAGATATTACATGAAGTGAAACAATAACATAAGATTACTAACATGAGGGTACTATAACGTCATAATAAAATCATATATGATATTTTATATAATAATATATATATTTAAAATACATTTCATAAATGTATATTTATTACAAAGGTATATTTAATGATTAGAAAGAGATTCAAGAAACATTGTAAGGGGATCTCATCCCAATTTTTTTATTCCCATGAGATGCATGCTTTATTCACCACACATAACATTTGTGTGGTGTGTATACAACCCATTAATGAGTTATATCATTTTTATAAATATATTTATTGTTATTGTCATCATCATATTAAGGATATTTTATTTCGGGGTATTATGTTTCAAAATCCATCAAATCTATAAAATAATTTTGTTTCAATTAGCATTATTTGAGACACATGCCATGTTATCCACCTATATTTTTTAATTAGGTGAATATACATCCTTTGAAATGATATATAAAGAATAATATTATTTGAATTTTCTTTTATAATTCATGTAATTTCATTTTATGACATGGGTATCATGGTTCAATGTTACCATGTCATAGGAGTCTATTTAAACAATATTATCTATTTTAAAGATTATTTTTGTTTATGATTCCAATAATAAAATGTTAGGATATAAATATCAATAAAATTAATTAATTTTATTCTCCTATGGTTATTAATTATTTATAAATATATTTGTTCCATTTTTACCAACATTTTTACAAAATATAATTAAGAAGGATTTTTATATGAAATCCTTACATTACCCACTCTACGATCAGTAATCTATGTTCCTTAAGAATACATTTTTTAAAAAGTATATACAATAACATTCGACTAATATCCAATGATCATTCAAATAATTTTTTATGCTTTTTTTCTTTAACTAATATTTTCAAAAGTATAATCTTTCCCCTTTTCAAATTAATAAATTTTATAACCATTTTATTATTACAAAGGAATCTTATTTTTTCCCTCATATGGAATGTTTAGATTTAATCATGCATTTTTTTTGAAGAATTAATTTCATGATTGAAATATAATTTTTTTAGAATGTTTTTTCAAAATTACTATCAACAAAATTGATTTCAAAAAAAATTCAACATTTATTTTTAATATATTGAAGAAGTTATTTAGTAAAATAAATATTCTTTCATAAGATTTCATGTGAATTTTTTTTATATCATTATGAATCTTCTTTCATAAGTTTACAAGTAAAAATATTTTTAAAACAATTTCAAGATATGTTTATAATTTTTATATTAAAAAATTTTCAATACATTTTCAATCATTATTTTGTTATTTTCAATGTTATTTTAGAAGAAATGGTTTTAAAAAGATTTTAAAGATTTTTTTATATGTTTTTATAATGTATTTATGGGAAAAAATAATATGTTTTGAATATTATAATAGAGGACTTAGAGGAGAAACATTATAAAAAAAGATTTCATGTATTTTTTAGACGTTTTCAATGTATTTTCTTTGAAAAATATTTTAAAAGGGATTTATATATTAAAAATCCATTTTCAATAAGAATGTATCATTCCCCCTTGAAAAAGTGTTGAATGAAGTTTTAAATACTTTTTCCATTTAATATGACTTATTTTTGTTATTACTCATGTCATTATAGGAAGTAAACTAATGTTTACATTCTAATTCCTTCTTTGAATGGGTTAAGATTTACGGTGTCTTCTTTCTGAAACCTGTTTCACTAGCACGTGTTATATATTTATGAAACTCATTTCTATTTCATAGGTTGTATGTTTATTAAATCTATTTATCTTCCATGGGATATGATTTTGTTGAAATTATTATGAGATCGGTATATTTATTCATGTGTTATGATATAATTACATGTTTATGATAGCAACTATATTTCATGGTTTATTATTGGATTGGTTATGTTTTTATGGTACATGTATGTACGATTTTATTATGAAGAGTATAAGACCTATATCTCTATCCAATACATTGGGTAAATATTTATATATCTTGAGTTAGAAAATTTTTTAATGAGAGATGGTCTCAATTATATGTTACATGGTTGGAATGAGAAATTACCATAATTTAGTATTATAGGGCTTGAATTAGGAGTGAACATGATTCTACAATACAGGAAATAATGGGGTGTGAACTCAGTTCATTAATGGACTTTTCCAACTTAAATGGCCTCTATAGATATGTCTTGACAAAAATAGAAATCATTATTATATTATTATATAGTTTCCTGTATTCCATGCTTTATTCCTAAATTATGACTTCATGGATAATTTTATCTCATTCCTTATGATCTATGTATTATGAACAACAATGATTTATACCCTGATTCAAGTATATTATCAATGAAATGTTTTTTATGATCTTTTAATTTCATGTTCTTGTTCTCATAATCTTATAGTCATGGGTATGCGTACAAATCTCCCTTGTTTAACCATACAAATAATTTTATCTCCCCCCTTTTTATGTATTCTTATCAAGGTTATGATGATATGCATTATTTTTTATATGTCTAAGAAGTGTTCTAGTAAAAAAGATGATAGTGGGAGACAATATAGAGGAATTATATATTAGTGTTGATGTACCCATTTTCTCAAAGGAACTAATATATTATGGTATTTGGACATCATTTTGTATAATGTTTTATGTATTATTCAATAGTTATGTAATGTTAATGTGTTAATAGTTATAGTCATTATAATCGATGTCATAAAAAATGATTAATTAAAATTTTTAAACTTGGATGAAAACTTTTTAATGGGATCCCAATGTCTATTTCTAAGGATATGTTTTGAGATGTCTCAAAGTATAATTTTAAGGATAAGATAACACGTTGAGAAATGTCATGTTGTTTTTGTAAAGGATAATGTGAGTGGTTTCCTAGTAATACATTTTTGACTAGATACAGATTTGGAACAGATGTACCTCAGGATAACAACCCTGAAAATATGTTCTAGACATGAATCACGGTAATATGGTTCATGACAATTGGCCTTACTACACATCTAGTTTGACATTCCCTAGGGATATGATTTGGCAATTTTGAGAACTCATAATGAACCATCATGAAGGATTTAAATCTAATTTGGATTTCAATAACCTATGTTAAACCATGGGTATAAAATATAATATATGGTGTCATGATTTCGTCTTCATATAAGTAAATCTTTTATTGGCTATTTGGTTGTATGTTATGATAAGTAATTCTCACATTACGATTCAATTTTTTTTTAATAGAGGGAAACAAAAGGAAGTGGATTAATGTTGATGTGATGAGGGATTTTTTGATGTGCATTCTAGTGGGACTATCAATGTAGAGAAATATATTCTAATCATGTCTAATCAGTTTCTATGGAACATGGAATAAAACGTGCATCTTAACCAACTCTTGGACTGAACAAGGAAAAGAAGAATGAAGTTTGCTGAGAGTTCAAGAAATGGAAACTATTGAATAAATAATAGTGATTTTCCATTATGTAAAAAATTTAAGTAGAATCACATATATGAATGTTTTATATGAATAATAAGATTTTTTGACTTTAGCAAAGAAGGACCCAATGCAGGTGAATGGTTTATATGAATGTTGTTGAAGGGAAACTACAAGGTGGTGTGAGTAATGTTTACATTGAAAATGATGACAAGGATACAGATTCAATTTGAAATGAAGGAGATAATGTGTAATAAGTTGATGTAATTGTGTAAATGGAATAAGGGTGAGGTTAAATAAAAATGTTTTTATTTATTTTGATTCAGAAATTATGTTAAACGAAAGGATTAATATATAAGGATTTTCATGTTTATATTTCATTCCTAATGATTTACTTGAATACGTTGAATGGTTTTGATGGAATAGAATTGTGATTTAATGGAATGGTGATTCAAAAGACATTATTAACAGAATTATAACCCATAATATGTTCCCTATTTTATGATAATTTTGTTTGAATAATTTTTTGTGGGATGTGAAGATGATAATTGGATATTTTTTATTATCTTGGAACTAATTAAGGGCTTGTTGAAATGTTTTTTATGATATAATTAGCGAATTTTACCACATTTTTTGACACAAGGAATAAAAATAATATACATTATATAAGTAAGCATGGATGTTTTCAAAATGTATTTATGGTAATTCAGATTATTACCATGTTTCAAATGAATATATGATGTGGTTATTCACATGTTTGGAACATGACAACCAAGAAACCCTTTTTATATATGATGGACTCAATGTAATGATGATTTCATGAATTACATTAGAATGTTTTTGATTTTTATCTTTTAAAAGGTCTATAAGCTTTACCCATCATGAAATGATTATGTTAAACAACATCGGAAGTACTTATGGATCGATTTTTCTTTGAAAAACATAGTTAAAAGACTATTTAGTTATTAAAACAATTTCATGTATGTATCTGTTATTTAATTTGGAAATTATATTATTTTAGTTTTAGAAAAGGACATAATGTAATTCTATTGACGTCTGAAAAATTCCAACAATTCCACTAGTCTTCAACCAATGAATGGGGGACAGTAAGTATTTCATGCCAACCATTGGCCTTCATGATGTCCTAGTTAATGTGAAATTATTTTTGCTGAATAAATATAAATGATGAACTAGTAGAATTAATTTTAATGTTAATGGATTAATGTAATAGCCCTATTGATTTTGAATAATAGTTATAGGAAAAATGTTTGTATATTTTATTCTTTTATTGGATATAAGATCTGTTAATGTGTGTTTTCGAACATCAGGAATCAAAGTTAATTTATAGACATCCACTTCTTAAAGTAATGGATGAATTAAAAAAAATTAAAATCCTAACTAGAGAATGGAATTTTATTTATAAAAATATATAAAGTTTGAATATTTCATTATATTAATGTCAAATAAAATAATTAACCAACATTAGGATAATTATAAAAAAGTAATGTGTTGTCATAATACCTTAATTATTGATGTACAATTGGACTTTATTTCATAATATATTTTTTTCTTTGAGGACATAGAATATTCATTGATCCTAAAAATGTGTGTTATTAAAAACCCCAATGACTCTGTATAAATTATTACACTTTTACTCAACATACAATCTTCAATCCCAATATAAGTTCTTCTTTATAGAAACCAATATATATGTCAAATTTGTTAACAATTATGGTACAATTGTTCCTTTTCTAAGGAGGGTTTAATATTTAAATTTACGTTGCAGGTTTCTATAAATAAAACACTCAAGTATTAATATTTTGATAATAATTATTAATATAATGTAATAAATTAATTTTAATTGGGGTATAATGTAACACACATTGATTTTGGTGAATAACCTTTTTTTGAAATAAATTAACAATTTGGATATTTTTCATTTCATGAAACACTAAATATGGTTTATTTTATGTCAAACTGCTATGTTGTCTTGATTTATACACAACAAGGTTATTCATGGAATAAAAAAATTATTCGCATCATCTAAATAAAACAACCATATTATCTTTCATTACATGTTTGAATTACATTCCACGATGGCTTTTGTAACACACAAAAGAATGTTTGACGACTGATAAATTATTTAATATAATAATATATAACCTTTATTTTTTATTAGTTGTTATGAATAGTATATATTAATTTATTAAAATATTTGGATTGAACTAATATAACATGAATTCATAGGATACCAATTACATAGATAAAAACTAATTTAGTATAAAACAAAATATTAATAGAGTTGAAGAGATGTTTTGACCAAATAAATTAATTTAATTAGTGACTGATATTAATTAAATATATAATTTATATATTTATTAATATTTTTTATATCCATTCAATATATTTGTTAGAAATAAGATAAGAGTAAACCAATTTTTATGTTTAAAAACCAAGAATTTTTTATGGAATTTCTTCCACATTTTAACAGAGAACAATTTTTAAATCTAATATTTGGAACGTTTATAGATTTAATATTTCAAAATAAATAACATCACTAAATATAGAAAATAATAATTAACATAGGTTTAATTTTTAGTATTTTTTTGTGATTTTAATTTTTTCAATGATTTGTGAAAAAATACGAAATTTTATTTGAAAACCATATTTTATTTAATTCATTTAGAAGAAAAAATTAAATATGAAATTAAAATAAAATTTTAATTTCACAAATTTTTTATGAATTAATCCAATTTAGGTCATGAAAACCTATTTCTCATTTAAATTTTATATAAATACATAGAAATATTTTAAAACTTTTTACTTTAGAAACCCATATAATTGTCCCATCTACATGTTTATATTTAAATTAATTTATGCCACCTATGTGATTTTGAAATTGGGAAAATGGATTCATGATTTTTAATCCCCATAATATATAATTTTTAATAATTTCAACATAGTTTTTTATCAGAATAATTAGTTAATGTAAATACAATTAGTGACTTCGCTTAAGGTAAAAATAATCTTAACAAATTACCAAACCCTAATTATAACTGTCAAAACAACATAGATACATGTCCAATTTCCATTTAATGGAAGTCATTTGGCCCTTCCCTCCATTTTATCTACATTGTATCACTATTGGATCAATGTTTAACATAAAATATGTGGGTGTAATTCTCTAATCAAATATTTACAAGAGTCCCACTCCTCTTTCACTGTAAAAATTTATCATACCTCCAACATCCTCACACCTCAAAAGCACCTTCCCCTACCATAACATAGATCAAATAATATATCATGATCCATAACTTCTTCCAAGATTCATCCCCTTGGGAAAAAATAAATCCAAGGAATCCTTTTTAAGCAAAACAAAAGGAGTTACCAAATTAAGAGGCAACGTCTTCTCTAAATAATTTTTCACTTTTTTTATTCAACCACCATGGGAAAACAATTTATTGAATGATTATATAACAAAAATAGTCTATTGAATAAAAAGATTTATGTTAATTCTATGTTTTTGACCTTAACATACACACAACTCCATCTAATCGGTAAAAAACAAACTGTTTACATATACGACGAATTACAACCACCCTAAATGATGTTTGCTCATTTTTCCTTTACTTCCTCTCAGGGTGGAAATTATGATCAAAAATATATTTATATAGGTAATAAATTATATTTATTATTTCTTTAATATTAGTTATTCCTTTTAAAAAAAAACATTTTTAACTCCCTATTTTATGGAAATATGATAATTGTTTATAAGTAAGTCTTGACTACGGCCCCTCAAAGAGAAGTGATTAATTCAGATACTACATGGAATTTATTAAAGATGTAAGTAGGGAATTAATATGATATATATTAAATTATAATTAACATGTAATGATAATATATAAAAATATACATATATTTCATTTTTCATTCCTCTATTTAATATGCCTACAAAAATGGAAACAAAATTTATCCATATGTACGACTTAATGTATATATGAATAGTGTATTCCATTTCATACATTGATATTATAAAGATTTTTATAATGGAAACATACTAAATATAACTTATATTTATATCATTTTTCAAATTATTTAATAATTATATAAGTATAAGGAAAAAAAATATATCAAATCAATAAACTTGCGTAGAATAAAGTGGATAATACCTAAAGTTAAACCTTAACATTAGATAACAAACAAGAGAGTAATATTGAAACTAATTAAACCATATATGATATTATATTTAATAATAATATTATTTTATATTTTTATAATAAATTTTTATTTATTACATAGGTGGTTTGAAGGAGTACGAAGATAACTAATAAACAAGGTAATGTGATTTCATATCACTTATTATTTTTGTGAGATACATACTTTATTTACCACCCATTCCTTTTGGGGTTGTGTATACTACAAAGAGATTTATTATATTATTTTTATACATAATTTTATGGGGATTTTCATATCCATTAAATATTATTTATTTATTTTTTTGTTTCAAAATTACCAGATCGGTAAAATAATTTTCACTTATTTTTTCTTCTTTGAGATACATGACTTGTTATACACAAATATTTCTTCATTAGATGTATATAATAATTTTAAATATCATATAATTATTATAATTACATTCATGGAATTTTAAGCTCCATTTAACTCATTCTTTTATGTGGGAAGCGTGTTTCATTTTTTACTTAGTTATTAATGTATATTGAGACAATCTTATCACTTTTTGAGACTGTTTATATTAATGATTACATTGATGAAATATTGTAATCCATAATTGAATAACATTAATGAATTCAGTTTTCCTTATATTATTCATGATTTATTAATCTATTGGTTCCTTTATTTACACTCTTTTATATAAAATAGTAAATAACATTTATTTAGGAAATCTATACAATACCCATTATTCTGTCATATATATTTATTATTTTAAAAAAAAATTATTCTATTAAGGGATTCCAAGAATAAATAAAAAATACTCTATAACAATGAAAAGGAATGTTCAAATATTTTATTTTACCAATGTTTTCAAAGGAACCTTTTGTTGCTTTATGAATTAGAAATTTCTCTAACCTGTTTACCATGAAAAATGAATGTTCATTTATTCTCAAATGAAATGTTTGTATTTACCCATCATCAATTCCTTGAATATTTATTTAAATGTTTAAAAAGATAATATTTATTATCATTTTTCTAAAAAAATATTTTCACTGAAATGATTTTCAATAAACATAAATATTTTATTATATGATTTAATATTTATTTTAAAATAAATTCTTTTTAAATAATTTTCATTCCTCTTTCATAAGATTTCATGTATAATCTTTTTCCAAAACAATTCATGATTATTTCATAAGTTTTAAAGTAAAAATTATTTCAAAACATTTTCAATCTTCATTCATATGTTTTAAATAAAAAATATCTTAATATTTTCTCAAGCATTAATTATATTTTTCAAATTTTATTTATGAAGAAATGAGTTTAAAAATGTTTTCAAGAATTACTTATATTTTGTAAATATTATTTCCATGAAAATGGTTTCTAAAATGACATGAATAATATTTTATAATTATTCAATGAAAAATGATTTCAATATGATTTAATGTCTTATTTAATCATTTTAAATATATATTCTATTAAAATTGTTTTCAAATGTTTTCCTGTATTAAAAATCCTTGTTAGAAAATAAAGGATATATTATTCAATAAATTATTTTGATAGATTATTCAAAAATATTTTACAAATATGATGACATCGGTTGATGTTACACATTTATTTCTATGAAATAAAATAAATGTTCTATTCATATTCTTTATCTGATTGGATTATGATTGATATTGTGGTATTTATGAAGCATGCTTATCTTTCTTGTGTTATATGTTTATGAAAGATATTTATCATTCATAGGTTATATGTTTATGTGATTTTGTTTAATTTCATGGGTTGGGATTTTGATTAAAGGATTATTAAACATTTATCTTTTTTCATAGGTTATGATATGATTACATTATTATGATGACCATTTAATTTCATGGGTAATGATATGATTGTTTATGAGTTCTTGGTACATGTTTGTATAATTTCATTAAGATATAGGTGATACAAATATCTTTTTCCAATGAATTTGGTAATGATTTATATATCATGTGTTATAAATTTTTGAAATAGTAAATTAACTCTATTTTTTATTAGAGGCATGGAATGAAAAATGAAGTCATTTCAGCATTACAATAATGGAATGAGGAGTGAACCTAGTTCAACAATACATGACTGTAACAGGGTGTTAAATTGGTTCTGTAAAATACATTATCCACTATTATTACCTTATCCTAAATTCCCTGATTACTATGGAAATAATTATTATATGATTATTTTATTTCCAAAATTCTTTGTTTTATTCCTATGTTATGATTTCAGGGAATTTGTTCATCATTTCATTATGATCTTTATCATGTGAATATCCATGATTTATGACATGATTCATGTATATTATTTTTGATATGATTGGTACGATTATCTGTATTCATGTTCATGTTCTCATACACATATTAACATTATTATTCTTACATATAAACTTTTTTATGCTAATTGAGCATTTTATCTCACCAATTTTTTGTTTTTGTTCCCAAGTTATGATGATATGTATTATGATTGATGTGTCAAACAAGGGTTCTAGTCACGAAGAACCCATTGGGATATTATGTAGCTCACTTATGTATCAGTGTTTATTATATTATGTTTAGAAAGTCACTAAACATTTACAACCTTTTGGTATATGTTTGTATAATATTTTAATTATTTTGAAAATGTTATGTACTGATAATGTATGAAAAGTGAGGGATGTAAAAATATAATTAAAAAATATGTTGCAAAATGTTTTAAGGTGAAGTTATATGATATTATAAATATTAATATGGTTTTGGTGAATATTAATAATAATATTAAAAACATTTTATATGTGATGATATCATGTATAACCAAAAGGAAGTGTAAGGTAAATGACATCATCTCAATTTTTCATAATTGAGTAATATTTTTTTGTTTTCTCCTAATTTATTTTATATTGTGTATATTATATCAAACTTTCATGAATTATATTGAATAATCTCTACATCATTTTATTTCAAAAATAAATTGATTTATTTTATCCATGTTTAATTTTTATGAATTTTATAAAGATGTAATGAATTTCATCTCAATTTCCATTTCATTCAGTCGTATTCGTTAATATAAACCTATTCAACTTTACATAGTTCATATACTGTCCCTTTTATGTATATAACATGAATTACAATTTATTCATTATGAATGTTGTTTTTCTTCTTGTTCATCCTATAATGGGTAAAAATATAAATGTTACCAAGGAGGTAAAAATTATTTTACATTCTCAAACTATTTTGTGGTTTTTATCATTCTATTGAAAAAATAAAATTAATAAAATTAATTTTCATTAGTATTTATATTTATATTAAATATATATATTATTTTTATTAGCGATGTGATTATTGGCTAAATCATATATCAATTTTTCATATGAGGTTTACTTTGAAATTTATTGGATTAAATAGAGGAATATTGATAAAATATCATCCATTACATACTAATGAAGTTTTATGAAATGTCATCATAATTATTGAATTAAATATATTATATGATATATGTGTAATTCCATGGACATGAAGTAACAGATGGTTTATAGTTATAGATATGAACATAATATGTGACATCATTTTACAATTTTATATTTATTCCTGAACACCTCTTTTTAATCTTGCTTTTGTAGGGTTTATTTTGGGCTTGTTTGAGGAGAATCAATGAAAATACTAACAAATTATGGGATATTCATGGTTGGTGAAAATTTTACACAAACCTTTCTCCATCACATAAAAAAATGTGAAATCCTAGACTTTGGGGGTTCTGACATCTTTTACATGGTTTGAAAACCTATGCCCCTACGTAAGAGAAACTGATAATCCCATTGAATGGGGCGCATGGGTATGGAGCATGATTCTTCTAAATCATGATTCCCTGTATATTTATCCATTATGTCATGTTTTTTTAATCCAATAACTATTATAAAAATTTTGACACCTAATGTTTAGACCCTTAATGGTCCTGTACAATGCCTAATAGATTTCTTTATCCATATATTGACTTAATAGTGAATATTGGCCACTAATCACCCCTCAAAAATTGAATCAAATATTGAAAAATGTTGTTCAACCATCTCTGAATTAGTTTCATCTATTAATTAAATATCTCATAATACCTCACATTCCCTTGATGTGGTTGTTTGGATCACTATGTTTGTTTGATGAAATAATCCCCATTATTTGAATATTAATCGAAGGATTGATTCATGAATTCCATTGACATTATTATTATTTGGTGATTTCTAATTATTTCTTGGAGTTTTTTATCTAGTAAAATTTATAATTGTTCATTCAATCATAATGACTAATTTTTAATAACACATTATTCGTTTATTCAAACCTGATTGTTCATTTAAATTCAAATTATATTATATGTTATATTGTTTTAAATTTATTGACTAAAAACACTAATAAATTAAATATTGTTTTTTTTTGGAAATTTAATTTTTTGCATCAATTTGGGAAATCCCTCAATTTCATTTATTTGTGTGTGTCATAGTGAAATTGATGGAAAATTATGGAGATTTAAATAGTGAAATTTAAATTATGGCATTGTTGGAAATTAATTCAATTAAATTATTGATTATAAATGTGGTAATATTTTTTGGGAATTGAAATGTGAAATTTAATTTTGAATATATTTAAAATTATTAATCTGAAAAAATGGATTAAATGATTTTTAAATGAAACAGTGGGTTTTTATCATGTAAGAAGAAATGTTTGAATTAAAAATATTATTTTTTAAATGGAAAACTGTAATTTTTTAAATGGTAGAATTGGATTTAATTTTATTATCTTGTCTCTTAAAATAAATTTCCCATAATTCATTTTTATTACAACACACGTATGATTCGGTAGTTATTGAGTTATTAGGGGGAAACACAATGAAATGGAAATTATCTAGCATCATATTGATGCTTTATAACTCTAACATAAAATATTTGGCTCATTTTATTACTCTGTATGATTTTTATGAGTAATATTTGAAAAGTTTCAAGTGACTTTGTACATATTGTCATTACCATTATAAATTTGTGTCAGGATCCCATAACCTGTGACTATTTTCCCTCTTAGAATATTAACTTGTGTGTCACTTATTTATATATGAGATACAAATTTATGCGAATAATTGTAATCTATTCGACATGTCTTATAATTTTTATAAACCTTTTTATGTGAATATATATTCTATTTCCATTGGAATATAAGTATTCTATCAATTAAAATTTCAAACATTTATTTAATGTATTCCCATCAATTTGAATTTTAATCATGATTTATTTAAATATTGTTTTTTGAAATTCCAAAACTGTTTGTTTAAAATTGAGGTCACTTTATTATGTTAATTAAATTTTGGAATCACTTATGGAATCTATTGTGAGACCCTATTGGTATTTTGGATCACACCATACATGTGCCTTCGGGTGTTTGTAGATTATCCCAATCTAGGTTTGAGCATGGGTAACACACCACTTGGAGGTGGTTCTAGCTGTTGATCCCTGGAATTTTAGAGCTACATCCATGGGGAATTAGTTTATCATTCCTGTTTTTGTTGAACATGTCTTTAGTAAATTTGGTGTTTTAACCTTCCTTACTTCTGTATAAATATTCCAATATTGTTTTTCTTGTATTTATATTGACTTGTTTATCATTCTTCTATGATGTTTATGCATAATTCTTTCGCACTCCAAAATTGGAATATTCTTGGTGGTAGTCACCAAAATGTGGGGATTAAGAATGCCCATTGGGATATGTTAGGGCTATACTGGCTATCGATTTACTAGGGTACGCAAGCTAGTTCATGGAAAAGTGTTTTCAATGGTATATGTTTTGTATCTCCCCATGTCTTTAGTATGAATTTGTGGAATCTTTTCATGACATAAGAGGTATTTATAAATGTGTTTTGGGATGCCTCTCATTACAATTAACATTATGTCACTATGGGTTGTTTGGGAATTACATCTTGAGTATTATTTCTAGTAATTTCCATTATTTTGATTTAGATAGCATGAAATTGAAACCATTATTATACTATATATTGGGATTCATTATATATATTTATCTATTAGAGTGTTTATATGATGTCTTCAATGTTCTCTTGAGATGTCGTGTAGCATCATGACACTAAGATGATGTATAAATTTGATCCCAGAGTAAGCCACTGATGAACCTCATAGTGTGAATCCTCTTGTGAAACAGAGCCTCGTTGAGGTGGTAATACATACTATCCAAACTCTAGGATATGGAATTACCCAAGAACCTATTTAGGATCCAACTATGGAACCTCAAAGTGATGATCTTGGGAATATTACTTAGGAATTATTCCCCCATAATCTATCTAAATTTAAGTGATGTAATTTTAAGGAAGAGTCTCAGGATTGGTTGAGAAGGATTGAGTTTTATTTGGGTTATTATACACACCAAAATAAATTAAGGTGATGTGTTCTACCCTCATCTTGAAGGAACAAACAGAATAATGTGGGACACTATGGTGACAATAAAGAAGAATGGGGGATTAGAAAAGAAAGACTTAATGGTTCCTTTCACTAGCCAGTTTTATCAAGAGTTGATGTTGTTTTCCATGGCCACTTTGTTTTTCAAACTCGAGTAGGTTGACATGACCATTATAGAATATGAAAATTGTTTTTATAATATTTTGATGTCTTCAACAAATATTTTATCAAATTAGAAGATGAAGGCTCAATTGTTTGACTTGGGACATTGACTAGATATCCATTCTCATTTTTCAATCTAATCATTTATTTTTATTCTCAGGTGTTGGATCGCGAATTGATGGTATAAATGGATTTGGATGGAATGTTTGGGTTAAGGAGAATTATTCTTCTCCTAGTGGCAACAAGAATTCCATGAAGGGAAAGTGGGAGAATTATAATTAATATGGTGGTTCTTGATATTATTCACATTATAGAACTGCATTATTGAATGGAATAGTTCTATAGATTTGTGTACATTGTGAAAAACTGTGGCATTCAATGTGGGTTTTCATTGAGGCACCCATGATAGGTGTCTATTAGGGGTGTTTGTGTCCCTTATAAATGTTCTTACATAATGATTACAATGCCCATAGATGAACATCATGATCATAAAATTCAAAAACATTGCCACAATCAAATTCTTTAATTATACAAGGGTTCCTTCCACAATTGCCGAAAACAATTTTTCTTTACATATTGTTTTATCCTACAGAGAAAATGGATAAGAGTATAAAGAATGTGAGAGGTACCATCACTATATATTCATTATTACATATTGATTTATTTTATATTGGTAGACCACATTCATTTATTACAACATGTTTTTAACATGAAAAATATACATTTGGATCATTTATCTTATGTGATGGATATTAAAACACCCCTTAGTATGATGTGGATGTAGGGTCTTTATAGTCCTAATTGAGTTTTACCTCTATCAGTTTCTAATAATGGTTGAGGTTCTTGGGTTCATGACATGAAACCTCATAACATGTTTTTTAGGGTGGATTGTATCATTTCCAACATAGCCCGAGATGATTTTTATCTTCTATGGGTATTGATTGCCTCATCTGATGTGGTTTTCAATATTATTCAAGGAGAATGGAACTAAAGTGCATGTAGATCCAAAACTACTTATCCACATTTTGGGAAAGTAATATCTATGTTCTCTTTTAATATGGATCGATAATATTTGAGTTGTGATCTCCCTCATGTTTTTATCTATTTTCCTTACATGATTCCTTTTGAATTCTCTGGTATTCAATCGTAATGACAGGTGTTGTTCTCTATTTATTTATTTTTTAGTACTCAAACCATTTTTAATCACTATTAGAACATTAAACAAGATAATATTAAAGTGTTTAAAGCATTGTAAGATGATCATTTATGTAAAAGATCTATATGTTCGAGTGTGTCACCTTTGAAAAAACATATTCTACTTGCAATGTAGGATGATGGTTCACCATGAATTTTTGTTGATTATAAAAAATCAATCTATTTATGATAATGAACATGTATTTTTTTCTACAATTTTATGATCTATATCTCAATTGAAAGGGGAAAAGGGGTTCCCAAAATATTTTCTATCATCCTCGCTATTGTTAGTTGTTGATAAAATAATATCACATTCCAAAAATCAGATTTTTGGGAAGGTACAACCATTATGTTGTCATTTTCATTTCATTTGGTCTATCTAATTCTCCTAGAATTTTTAAATATTTAATGAATTGTATTTTCCATGAGTATCCTGATACCTTGATGATAGTCTTTGTGGATGACATCCTTGTTTACACTAAGTCCAAAGAGGATCATGTCCATAATATGATATTTGTTATGGGATTGTAGAGTAATCACTGAGTAAATTACATGCTTTGAAAATACTTTTTTTAAATTCAACAAGTGTTGTTTGTAGAACACGTGGTGTCAGATCATGGAATTTCATTTGATCCTGATACGTTGAAGGCAATAATGAAATGGGAACCATCATGAATTATTTTCTGTATGAAAATATTCTTATGTTTAGTAGGGTATTATCACCCAATAATTATGGATTTCTCAAAGATTCATTATTTGATGACATCTATAAATAAGAATGGAGTATAGTTTATTGAGATGAAAACTGTAAGAGTTAATTTTTTGAGATGAAATGACTTTTGACTACTATGTCAATGTTGACACTTTTAGAGGCTAGGTAGACCTATGTAGTTGATTTTGGTTCTTTTCAAATTAGGCTAGAGAAGAATATTTTCCCAATCCATGACATTAAACATAAAACAGTGAATCAGATATGTATGTGTGAGAGGAATTACATTTATTGCGATGTTTCTATTGTATTTTATAACCAAAATATCTAGAGTTAAATCTTCTCACAAAACATATGAATCTCCTCCATAGGAATTGGGTGGAATACTTACAGTATTTTTATTACAACATCACCAATACTACAAGGAAAGGGAATTTCATTGTAGTTTATTTTAAATGGAAATCTTATACCTATGTAATGAAATAATCATTAAAAAGGTATAACATAAAATATATATTAGTGAAATTTTATATAATAGTTTGAACATATAGGAATGAGGTTTCTCTGTCAAAGTTTTAATTCTCATCCACTCATCTTGAGATGATTCATCAGTAAAATCACATTGAAAATGAGTTCCATATCATTTGAGACTCTATTTTTGGGGATATCATTCGTGACTCATCATTATCCGCTATGTTAATTCTATGACATCAAAATCTCACTGTTCTTCCCTTAATTATATGGATTTCCATGATGGGATATTTCTATATTTCCCAATGGGATATGCACCTCGGAACCCTAAAGATGTTCTAAGAATTGTGATAATAGTTCAAGTGGAAAGGTATGAGAAGGGTAATTTCTTTATATGTATCTCATTATTATGCATTCCAACTGGTTAATGATGAACAATAGAGAACTATAGTTTTTCTATAGCCACATCCATTTCGTACATATAGTTGGGGTTTGGCTTAGTTGTAATCACCCCTAAAATCAACATGAAAAATGGGTGTTCAAAACCCATTGGGCGTAGGTTACTGTAGCAGTACTATAGCGTACTATAGAAGCGGAGGCACTGTAGCAACGTAGGGCACTGTAGTGGAAGCAGGTCACTGTAGCGGCGGTAGAGCACTGTAGAAGTGGCGGGTACTATGCAGTACTATTGCTGCGGCGGGTACTATAGCAGTACTATTCACCGAATCATCATTGGGCCAAAAAATGGCCCTACGGGTCATGTAATGGGATAAATGCCCACTGGGCCTTCGGGCTATGTAACGGGTCTCCCTCTACACAGTTAAAGTCGTCTTTTCTTTCATTTAATAATAAAATGTGGCTTCGGCCCCATCCTTTAAAAAAAATTACATTTCATTCATGGTAGTAGGATGTGATATTAATGGACTTTGTGGTTGGGATTCAACATAACAAAAGAATAAAAAATGAAATGTGGTATTTTATTAATCAGATGAATAAATTTTATCAATTTATAACCATTTACAATATATCTACGGTTTAGGAGTTTGAAAATATTTATGTGAAATACATTATTCATTTTATAGAGTTACATTAGTTATAGTCTCTAATAAAGATCCTAGGTTAACTTCTCATTTATTGGGAGGCCTTCATGAGGCACTAAGATCATATGTCCACTTGAGTATGCCATACCATATTTAGTCATATGTCTATGCAAAAATAGTTACACATATTCATGAGGATATACTTTGCACTTGTGTTATCAAATTTGGTGATGCATAGGGTGATCACTTGTGACTGGTTGAGTTTTGTTATAACAATAGATATTAGTCAATGATCAAGATGGCTCATTTTGTGTCCTTCTATGATGGGGCTTGTTGATATCCATTATTTTGGTCAGTAATTGGTGACTAGTCATCATATCAAGTGATAACATCAAATATTATGTTTATTTTTCATATTATTTTGATGGTACAGAGTTGGTATAAGTCATTAATTGATCACCATTGCAGACCTTCGTAATTTTAAGTTGTTGACAATATATTCTGGAATAATTCTCCTTTGCTAGGTCATCAATGTCTAATAATTCAATAAAAACTTGATCCTAGTTATGTGCAACTATTTGAGGATCTCAAACCCATTGGAAAATTTCCATACCAGTTTGAAATTCCTCAATAGTTAACTTCAATAAATAAAATGTTCCATGAATCTCATCTATGAAAGCATATATCTATTACTTTTTGGGTTTTGAGCTAGAGTGATACTAATGTTGAACTCCATCTATCCTTGACTAATCTGGAATTCATGATATTATATTTTGATACTACTGTACTTATTGGGAGTACTATAACATTGGTTTGAGTTCACGTTACTACAACTATGAATATCATGATACGTGGGAGAGAGAGGCACTAATGAGAGACCAGTGGAGTCATATTTTTTGTAGGGAATATTATAAGTTGACTTTATAAGGACATAATGATTCTATTATGGATAGTTTGTAACTTATTGTTACTATTTTCTGGTATTAATAAACCCTTATTTTTAATAATTCATTGGTTGGGTTTCAATTGGGGTTGTTTTGAGAGAAGTTTTTGTAAATTTTAAAATAATTTGTTTTGTACACAATTTACGAACAATTGTCCCAATCAATGTAGCCTCTTAGAAGAAACCACTAAAATCAAGAAACTAGGGGTTTTCTTGGTATGATCATTGATTATAAAATTTTATTCCAACTTAGTGGCAACCATGAAATCCATTAAATGGTGTACACAACTATGGAACATAGTTTTTCTAGACTATGTGGCCCTACCTTCTAGCTATATATAAGAGGTTTTTATCCTAAAAAAGGTTTTAAAATTATTGAATTCATTTTTTAGACCCATAATTGTCCAATATCACCCATAAAGATTTATTAATCCTTGGATCTCCAAAGAGATTATTTTTTACTCACAACACCCATTTAGAAGTGAATCTATGATCAATGAAGGATATATGAAATTCTCTCAATACGTTTCCCCATCCCATCCCTTATATCCCTCTATATCTATTTCCCTCCCAAGGGATATTTAGATCCTTGTATTGGTTATATGGGATAATCCACAATATTTTTAATCAAACAACTTGGTTGGGTACATGAATTTATTTTCAATCATTCTTATGGGTGAATACTGAATAGGGATTGGATTTTCATGATCCAGGGATCTACAGTTAGTGGTTGCATCATGATGCCAAATTTTTATTAACCAAAAATTGATTAATTTAAATTAAAATGTTGATTTAAACTATGTATATTTGATTGATGAAATTGATTTTAATTTATTGATTAAAATCCCAAATCCATAGATTAGGGATTTTTGGAAATTGAATTTTATAATGGAATTGGGAAAACCCACAATTCCATTTAATTGGGGTGTGATTGGCAAATTGATGGAAAATTGTGATGATATAAATTATGAAATTTATGTTGTGAAAAAGATGGAAATTTTCGAAATTAAAAATTTCAATTTAATTTTTATAATTGAATTGTGAAATTGAATTTTCAATTGATTTTAAATTATTAATTAGAAAAAAAGTATTAAAATTGTTATTGTAGACACCATTAGTTTTTATCATTGAAAAGAAATGTTTTTATTGAAAAAATGTTTTTGTTTTTTTAAAAAAAATTTGTATTTTCGAAATGGGAGATTGATATTTAATTTTATATATTATTTTTCAAATATAAAAGTTCCATTATTTTTTATTAGAGAATATGCAGGCCTAGGTAGTTAGAGAGTTATTATATACAAACACAGTAGGATGGGAATGACCCATCAAAAGAATGATTCTATACAACTATAACATAAACAGTTAATAAAATTTTGTTCCACAATAGGATGACGATGAGAAGACTTTGGCCAATGTAAGGGGACATTTATAAACATTGATGCAATCATTATATAATTTCGTGATAATACCATAACCAAGAAGTATTTTTACTCTTAGAAGATGACCAGGTATCTCACTAGTTTATATATGTGATACATGTAACACCCCAAGCATCCCCGATATGCTTCTATTAGAATAATACAATAGGTTGTGCTGTATGCAACTTTGAGTTCTAACACACCACGACATACCAAACTTGCCGTTATGAATAGTAATGCACTCTATTTTGAAATGTTATAAATTTTATTTTTCAAAATGGACTTCATTTTTGGATTCACAATATCAAAATTATCTTAGGGATAATTTTAATATTTTTCTAAAAACAATCAATTTTTAATGAATAGTGAAAACCACTGCATAATTGATTAAAACTGACTTTTTATTTAAAGAATTAATTATTTTATGTTATTTTATTTTTGGTAAAAAATGGAAATATAATATCTATATATTTCAATTTTAATTTATTGGTGTCATTTTCTTATAATATTATATATATATATAATTGTATTCAACTTTTTACTGTCTTTTAACCACTTTCTAGGCACGTTAGCAAATTTGCATAAAACAGAATTTTACAACTTATGTGAATTGAATTTCAAAAATCCAAGAGAATTTTTTGACATAATTAAGTGAATTTTGGTTAAAAAATATGAAAATAATGTTTGATTAATAGTAACTTTTTGCTTTTATTTACCAAGATTAATATTAAATTGGGTATTTAAAGGTAAAATGATATTATAATTATCTTAATTGATGATCTAATTCTATTGGATAAGCTTATTTCGACCAAAATAATCCTTAGGACTTAAATATGATCTTTTTGGTCCAACTTGTAATAGATTTGGACATTTATTAAATTTTATTTGAAGAAGAGCTTGAAGCGTTAAATTCACAATTTATTAAATAACCCATTTTAAATATATGGATCGACATAAGATAAATTAGAATATAAATATGCATTAGATAAATTAAAATATTTTCTATATAATGTTATTATATTTATAATTTTTAGACATTATATAATTAAATTTATTTATGACACATTGATGATGAAGTAATTACTGTAGTGATGAAATGTTAAAATAATTGATGTTATAAATATCAAAATAAATGAAAATTGAGACTTTTGAAGCATAACACTAATATTATAGATTAATATGTCATTTTAGGGTTCAGAAAATCATTTTTATTTTTTTAAATCACACTATTATGACATCCACAAAAATCAATTACTAAATAGTGTCAAAATTGACATAAATGTGTTATTCAAAAGATGTTATATTATTAGATGATATAACAGTCATATAAATATTAGGTTTGGCAAAAAGGATTATATAATAATATATATATCATTAATTATCCACATTGGGTTCTCTTTTCATTTTATTGTAGTATTATTAACCATATAATATAATAATACAAGAATACATGGTAAAGGTTAATCTATTTAAATATGTGTTCAATCTAAATGATAAGGTCAATATGGTGACCTTATCTTATATAAACCTATTGGATGAAATATATTAGACCCATACCCACCATAGATTATAAATAAATAATTTTGGAGCAATTATAAAACTAATATGGTTGTATAATAAAATATTATTTCCTGGTTTTCCAAACTTTACCATCACCTCTCTCAAAAAAATGAAATTTCCCATTCTCTAAAAATTACACCTCCAAATCCATTTGGATCGGCCAAATCCTTCCAAAATATCCTCCCAACTAGCTTCCCATCTATGTAGATTCATTAATTGTTGTATAAATCCAACCAATGGATCCCTTTTCGACAAATCAAAAGGAAATGCTCGAGGAAGAGGTACTAATTTCACTACCTCTTTCAAATTCCTTTTCATCATCCAATTCCACAATCTATGTTATTCCCATATGAAAATAGTAATTCTAGAGCCTTAAACATATTGTGATATTATTATAAATTTGGTACAACCATATTCAATATTATATCCATCCTATTAATGACAAGTCACTATACATTCGTACGTACTTCTTACCGTCTCCACTTTTTGGTGTAGTTTGTTATTCAAACACCTCATTCATTTGATGTGTATAATAATGAGTAAAAATAATGTAAATAATAAATATAATATGTTATTGATTTATTATATATGAAATAACATCTATTTACATATTATTTCATCATCAATAGAATGATATTGTCGCTCGAGCATGCGTGGGAATTTCTATCTCCACGAATGCGATTATATTCATTCCTCATCGTAACCATTAATGAATAAATTTCATTTTATGATTAAAAAAATAATTTTTAAGAAAATAATATTATTTTGGATATTAATCAAATACATTTTATCCATAATAATCTAGTCTTAAATAACAATACATATTAAGGAAAACGAATCAGTTAACACTCGACATAATGAAACCGCAGAAATATTATTAACAAATCAATATTCAAAGATCATTTATGATTTCATTTTTATTTATGTGGTTCATGTATATTTTAAAAAATAATATTTAACTATTATATATGAGGTTAACATACTCTTGACCAAGGAAAAGTACAAGGTAACAGTCAATTCTACAATCTCATAATTATCTGAGGTTGTTTATATGTCAGTATCTACTCAGTCCCCTTTATCATCCATGTCAATGTTTCTTAAAAAATTATTTCAATATATTTTTACTATTTCCTATACTATGGTTTAATGTAATTTATACCCATTTGGACTTTTTTATAGAGTTTTTAAAATTTAATTGTTCCGTCATTTTCCAAACTAAGTCATTTACGACGTTGTCGACAAAATTAAGGAAAGAATGTTTTTTAACTTATAAGGAGGGTCTGGCTATTTTCCACCATTATGATACATTTAAATATTACCATACATGAATATAGGATTATTTTCAATGTAAATGTTTTCTTTTATAATTATGTTACTTTAAAATAATTTTAAAATAGAAAGCGATATTTCTCTCAAATAGTTTTGATTTCATCTATGTCCACATCCTTTGATGGATTTTACACGTTTACAAAGTTGATTTATTATGATACAAATCATTCATATTGTATTTATAGTTTTCTGTTATGTTTGACTATGTATGTGTTTTTATACCATTAATGGTTTATTGATAAATTATTGAATTATTGAATGCTTGTTTCAATTTGAATATGTATGTTATGTTTTAACCTTTTCATATGAGGAATGAATTGGACATAGTATCTGATGCATGGAGCCTGAAATAGCTCCTCGATGCAACAATGGGTATCATTATACAAACAAGTGTCTTGGAATAAGGCCTTGAGAAAATCTTATTTGTAGTCCTGGAATGAGGCCCTGACTATGTGGTTATAATCACTTTCATTATGCATTTCATCATTATGAAATTGGTTATTGATATTACATGTGATTGTTCAACTTGTAGAATATCCATGTGAATAATTAAATGGAATTACCTAATTTATATTTCCCCTATTATACTGAATTTTATGTTTAAAGGGATTTTGATTTAGTCTTATATGTTTCCATAAATTTTAATGCTTATTTAAGAAAGTTTCTGCTATATTTTTATCTTTACTAAGCATCTGAGCTCTACCCATTCTATGTTTTATTTATCCCAATATGCAAAGAAGTATATTATGACTGACCTATGTGAATTGTATAAGGAATGTGAATGTGTTCAAATGAGACAATGTAGTTGTTGTTTTTTATTTAATAATGTAATGTAAAACATATATATGTATTGAGTAAAACCAAGGCTACTAAACTGATCGGTCTTTCAAGATTTGATCCATTGTGATCATGCCAATTTTATTTAATAACGAATATACTTTGGATAACTAGAGTTAGGGAATTACAGTTTGTATCAGAGGAAATTTATTACAAACCTTGAAGAATGATTTGGAAAAATTATGATAAGAGAACATTACCGTATGATATAAATTGAGGATTAGTATATAAGAACATTCTCGATTTTTGTTAATGTATATGTTTTCTTTATTTTACAAGAAATACATCCCTATCCAGATACGAGATGGTAGAGGCAGCTCTCGCATAGATGTACCTAGATGTGAAAACTCTGACAAGGAGTTTTGTGCTTGACCTGGGTTATCCAGATACACTACAACTGGCCTTTATGCACTCATGGTTACGACACTCCCAGGAGATATTATTAGGATCATTAAAATTTAATTTACAAACCATTATGAATGATTTTTGATTATATACCTCCTCAAAGAAAACATTTTTATGATTATAGATTATATCAAAAAACTATTCAATTTATGTGAAGTGTTTTTCAAGTTTGGAATTATGTATTGCGATACATAAAATAATATAGTGTATGAATGTTTTTAGAAATGTAAGCTATTGGAAGGAATGGAAACATTATCAATGTATGTAATCAATGCTGGGATTTCCCCCTAACTCACGATAATTGTAGTGGAGTTTGTGATGAAACTGGTGCTGATCAAATTATCTCCAAATGGGGACAACTAACTGAGGTTATGAATAATAACCTTACCTGTATGGTGCACCCTGATCCACAATGTAGCAGATCAATGTTAGATTTCTTCTAGAGGCAACGAACAACAACATTATATGGGACTACAAATCCATTTTTATCTGAGTAATGGATAAATTCATTATAGGAAATAGTTAATTCATTGAGGAGAAGAGAAAGGGAAAAAGTCGTCATGGTAGTTTATCACCTCACGTGACATGCAGATCAATAGTGGTCATTAATTCAAAACACAAAGGAGGATAAAGAATATAAAATATGGAATGGATGTAATTTATCGATCTTTACATTGAAAAATACTTTCCTCATGACCATCGAGCAGTTTATGAAATATAATTTCTATGTCATAGGAAAAAGGCGGATGAGAATGTCACAAAGTATGAGGCTAACATTACAAGGATAGAAAAACATTCAATAGATTATATACGTAACCCCCTGAGTAATAATAATTAATTATTTGATGGGTTAATACCATTTATTCATTGAGAATTAATTTCACAATCCTTCTCATCATACGAAGATATTGTCTCATGTTCTATCAAGATAAAAATGAAATTATTTACATCTTATGACTTTACCGAAAAGAAATTGAATAAGGGATCTACTAAACACTCTGGAAATGAAAATACGTGGATAAAGGGAAAAAATGAATATCCATCTTTCAATAAATGAGGGAAGAAATACTCTGATATTTTCCTGAATGGAATGAGAGTTTGTTATAATTTTGGTGAAAATGTCAACCACACTCGTGATTGAAAGGGAATGAAAGAGACTGTCAATGTTGAATGCTAAAAATATAGTGAAAAGGGGAATTATTCCAACAAATTTACTAATCTTCAAAGAAAATTACCTTAGAAAAGTATAACGGATCAAGGAGAAGCATATGCAATCCATACTCCTGAGGTTGAAGCTCTAAAAGGCATGGTGGTAAGTAATTTAATGGTTTCCTCAAGATTAGTCAATTCAATATTTGATTCTGGATCATTGAATGGATTCATATATTCCTAGTTTTCTATGAAAATTCGATATTTCCAATTTTCTATAACAACGGTTTTGTCAGTCAAAAATCATTAATGTTGTATCATACAAATAATGTTTTCTGAATTATTTCTGATTAAGGAATATAAATTTTCTTTATTTTCTCATCTCATCATTATACCCATGATCGAATATGATATAATCCTTTATATAGATTGTTTTTTGGACCATGATGTGAATCATTATTTTAAGAAGGCAGATGTGACAATTTTCAATGATGATAAGGAGTAACTTATCATTAGTGTAGAAATGTCACCACCTGAATCATATTTAGATCCACCCTCAATAGCTCAATTAAATTCAATTATTAGCGAGGAAGAGAATGAAATAACTATGGGTGAGGAGCATAATGTTCAAATATAGTATGTACCTGTTATGTAAGAATATGTTGATTTGTTTCCATATGATTTACTTGGACATCCTCTAGAATGAAAAATTGAGTATTCCATTGATTTAATTCCAATTACAAGGCCCTTATCAAAGAATCCTTATTGAATGGCCATTACAAAATTAATGTAACTAAAGAAAAAACTATAGGAATTTAGTAATAAGGGATTTATTCACCCTAGTGTTTCTCTAGGGGGAGCCCCTATTAATTTTTTTTAAAAAAACAGATGGATATATGAGGTTGTGCGTTGACTACATGGAGATCAATATTATAAAAATAAAGAGAATTTATCCCCTACTTCACATTGATGATTTAGTCGACCAACGCAATGGAACTCATTATTTTTCAAAGAATTGCCTTCGATCTTGATATCATTATATGAGTGTGTAGAAGGAATAAATTCCAAAAACAACATTTTGAACTAGGTATTGACATTATGAGTTTATAGTAATGCCTTTTTGATAGACTGATTCACCCAATTCTTTCATGGATCTAATGAATAGAGATTCAAGGTATATCATGATGACATTTATGTTGTATTTATAAATGATTTCTTGTTTTACTGAAAAATATATGAAGATCATGAAAATCTCTAATGCACTATTCTGAAAATGCTCAGCAGAAATGAAATATATAAGAAATTTAGGAAGTGAGAATTCTCACTTCATGATATTTCATTTCATATCTATATTGTCTCTAAGGATGGAATATATGTTGATCCTTTAAATACCAAAAACAAATCTAATAATGGCCATCACCGACAAGTATAAATGAGGTATGCAGTTTTATTGGTTTACCAGGTTATTAACAGCACTTTGTCCATAATTTTTCCCAATTGGATAACCCATTAACCATGCTCCCTCGTAAAGGGGATAACTTTTTTGGGAGAAAAGAGTGAAAATTTATTTGAATAACTAAATAAAATATTATTTAATGTTTCTATATTGAATCTACCTTTTGGGAATGATGGGTTTGTTATTTATAGTGATGCTTTAAAGAAAGGACTTGGTTGTGTCTTTAGGCAGAATGATATAGTTATTTCAATGCATCATGGAAGCTAAAAATTCTTGAAAAAAATTATCCCACTCATGATCTTGAGTAAGACATTGTCATATTTTCTTTGAGTATGTGGAGACACTATGTATTTGGTGAAAATTTGAGATATACCGTTGACAAGAGCAAGAAGTATATTTTCCCACAAAAAGAACTCAACATGAGGAAAATGTGATAGCTCGAGCTACTCAAGGATTATGATGGCACTATACAATACCACCCCGGGTAGGTAAATAAGGTGCAATATTCCTTTAGAAGAAAGGATCATGGTGTTTTCAACAAGTTGAGATTTAAAAGGGATCCTATTTTTATGGATCTAGTAATGATTGATATGGTAATATCCATAGATGGTGAAACATCCATACTTTTTCAAATGGTATCCAAACATATTAAATACAAATGATAAATAGTTCCTCGACTGATGATTAGGAGTTTAAAAATAAAATTAAAGCTTTGAATGATAGGAGATTGATCGACGTCATATATGAATATGGGATTTTGAAATTTGGGAAGGTGCTTTTTGTTATAGACATACCAGATATAAAAATTGAATTATTAGATGATGCTCCTAGCTACAATTTTTCTATACACCCCAGTAGCTCTATTATGTATAGAGAATTGAAGGAAAATTTTTGGTGGGACAACATGAACAGAGAGATTAATGATTTTGGGTCAATATATACGGTTTTTCAAAAAGTGAAATCTCAAACACAACATCCTAGGGGAGTCGTGAAACCTCTTCTCATACCTGAGTGGAAATGGCAACATGTTACTATTGAATTTTTCATGGGACTACCAAAGAATCCTAGAAGGAATGATTCAATATTGGTAATTGCTGATCTTCTTACCACGGTAGATCATTTTCATTATATTATAGAATATTTACCACTTGAACATTTAGGATGACTATATATTAATGAAGTTATAAGATTTCATGGAGTACCCATATCGTTTGTTTCTAATCATGATCCCTGTTTTACATCAAGATTATAGAAAGGTCTTTAGAATTCCGTTGATATTGAACAACATTTGAGAACTGTCGACCACCCTCAAACAAATTAAAAATAAGAACATATTATTCAAACCATAGAAGACATGTTGAGATCTTGTTCACTTGATTTTCATGGTTGGTGGGATCATTAATTTCCTATGGTATAATTTTTATATAACAATATCTTTCATTCATGTATTTAGACGGAACCATATGAAGAATTATATGGTAATAGATGTCGCACGCCAACTTGTTGGGATGATGTTGGTGAATGAAAACTTAAAGGCCTAGATCTTTTTGAGGAAATAATGGAAATGGTGAATTTTATCCAGACCCATATCAAATAAGCTCAAAGTAGGAAAAAGATATATTTAGACAACCAAAGGAAGAATTTGGAATTTCATGAAATAGATCTTGTTTTCTTGTTGTTATCCCCATGGAAGGGTGTAATACGTTTATGTAAGATGGGTAAATTATGATCCAGGTACAACGAACCTTTCAATATTCTAGAACGAATTTCTGTTGCGTCTTATCGTTTGGGAATGCCACCAAGTCTCTCCAAAGTTCATGATGTGTTCCACGTATCACTATTGAGAAAATACATGCCTGAAACAATGCATGTACTCATGTATGAAGAAATAGAACTGGAACCTGTCATGTCTTATTACAAAGAGCCTATCAAAATTATTGATACCAAAGAACAAGTGATGAGAAACCAGACGACTTTTAAGTGAATGTTCCACGGAGAAACCATAAGATAGAAGAGGCAAAATGGGAACCTGAGGAACTTATGATGAATAACCACCCAAATATTTTTATGCAATAATATTCAAGAAATTTTGACAATAAAATTATTTGAATTAGGGGAGAATGTAACACCCCAAGCTTCCATGATATGCTTCTCTTTGAATAATACAACATCTTGCATTGTAAGTAACTTCAAGTTCTAGCACACCACGATCAAAAAAATTAGTTGTTATGAATAGAAATAACCACTTTTTGACGTTTTTTAATTTTAATTTTTTAAAATTCACTTCATTTTTGGATTCAGAATACCAATATTATCTCATGGGGAATGTGGGATTTTTTTTAAAACATTCAATTTTTGATGAATAGTGAAAAACAATACGTTATTTTTAATACTAAATTTTTATTTAAATAATTAATAATTTTGTTTAAATTTATTTTTTGTAAAAATAGATAGATAATACATATATACATTCAATGTAATTCAATGGAGTCATTTTATAATTATTGTAGATATATAAAATTTTATTGATCTTTTTACCATCTTTAATCCACCTTCTAGGCACAATAGAAAATTTGCAAAAAACGAAAATTTTCTAGATTTAATGATTTGAATTTCAAAAATCTGAGATACTTCGTTGATATCAGTATGTAAAATGTGGTTCAATAAGATTAAAATAATTTTATGTGAATTGTAACTTTTAACTTTTAATTACCACAGTTAAAATAAAATAGTTTAATTAAAGGTAAGAATGGAATTATAATTACAGTAATATAAGTACTAATTATATTGGATAAGTGTATTTCGACCAAAATAGGCCTTATGAATAAAATATGATCTTCTCTGACCATATTGGATTAGATTAGGATATTTATTATATTTTATTTAAAAATGTTTTAAAAGTTTTAAATTCAATGTTTAGTGGCAAACCCATTTTTAATATAGGAATGCACATAATATAAATTCGAATATATGTATTCATTAGGATGATAAAAGTATTTCCCAAATAATCATATTTTATTTATAATTTTTAGACATTAAATATTAAAATTTATTTATGACACAATGAGGATGGACTAATTACATTTTAATGAATGGTTAAAATAATTGATATTATAAATATCCAAATAAAAGTAAATTGAGAATTTTGATGCATTTCACTAATATTCAAGATCAATAATACATATAAGGGTTGATTAAATTAATTTTTTTGAAGTAATAATGTTTTTATGACATCTACAAAAATTAATTACTAAATAGTTGGCAAATTGATATAAATGATTTTTTAAAACAAATAGTACATTATTAAATGATATAATAATCATAAATATTATGGTTATGAAAAATAAATTATATAATAATAAATATTTAATTAATTTACCACTTTGTGTTTTCATGGAATTTTATTGTATGATTATTAACCATATAATACAAGAATACAAGAATACTTGGAAAAATTTATACTATTTAACTATGAGTTAAATCTAAAAGGTATGGTTAATATGGTGAACTATACTTATCTAAATCCTATTGGATTAAAGTTTATCAAACCATATCTACCTTATACTCTAAATAAAACATTTTTTAGACAGTATAAATTGAATATGAAGGGATAATAAAATAACATTTCACGCTTTTCCTAAAGTGACCCCCACATCTCTTTTAAAAAGGTTCTTCCCTTCTCTCAAAATCACACCTCCAAATCCATTAAGCTCGACCATCCCCTAAAATAATATCCTCCAAACTAACATCCATTCGAACTAGAGTATTTAATTTGATATAAAAGCCAACCTAATGATCCATTTTGATAAAATCAAAAAGGAACCCCCGAAGAAGAGGAAATAATTTCACCACCTCTTCCAATGTTCTTTACTTCTTGCACTTCCTATTTCTTTGTTATTACCAAACCAAAATAATAACTACCGTACCTTATACATTATATGATGTTATTATAAATATTGTACAACTATATTAATTATTCAATCCATTATATGAATGACAAGTCGGCAAATATGCGTATGTACAACCAATCATCTCCACATCATGGGGTAGTTTGTTATTCAAACACTTTATTATTTGGATAGGTATAATAATGAGTACAATGGATGTAAATAATAAATAAAACATCTTAATTATTTTTTATATATAAAATACCATCCAATTACATATTATTTCACCATCAATAGAATGATATTGTTGTTCGTGCGAACATACAGATTACTATCTCCACAAGCATGATGAGATTAATTCCTCATCGTAACCATTCAAGAATAAATTTTATTTTATGATAAAAATATTTTTTAAGTCAACAATATAACTCTTTTTCTTAATTAAATACATCTTATACATAACAAACATGACGTATACAACCAATCATATAATGAAAAACGAATCAGTTATCACCCAAAAGTATGAAACTAATAAAATATTATTAACAATGAAATATTAAAAGAACATATATGATATCATATTTATGTATGTGATTATTTTATAATTTAATAAAAATTATTTAACTACTATATTGGAGTTTAACATACCCTCTACCTTCGAAAAAAACATGGTAGGGGTCAATTCTACATTCTCTTCATTATCTGAGATTGTTTATACATGAGTATAAACTAAAACCTCTTTATCATCCACATCCATGTTTCTAAAAAATGTATTTAAAAACATTATTACTATTTACTAGACTATGAGATAATGCAATTGGTGCCCTTTTTTACTTATTATAGATTTTCTATCAAGGATTCCTTTGGTGGGTTTCCAAACAAGGTCCTTTTTTACCTTTTCTACAAAACTAAGAAAAGAAAGGTTTTTTTACTTATACTATGGGTGTAGCTATATTCCACCATTATAAAACCTTCAATGATTCCCTTAAAATATTATAAATTTATTTTAAAAATTAATGTTTTCTTTTATAATTATGTGCCTTTTAAATAATTTCAAAATAGAAAATGATATTTCTCTCAAATAGTTTTGATTTCATTGATATCACCATCATTTAAATGGATTTTATACTTATTTGTAGTTTATTTATTATGATACGAATCTTCAATAATGTATTGAGGGTTTTGCGATATGTTTGAATATGGATGTGTTATTTTTATACCATTCATGTTTTATGGTTAAAGTATTGAAATTTATTTTTCTAGGTTTAATATAAATTTTTATGTTATGATTCATCCATTTCATATTAGAAATGCATTGGAATTAGTAATGGGTGGAGCCTGATATAGACCTCTAGGAATCGGTAGGTCTCATGAGCCAATATTGTGTCTTGGAACAAGACCTTGAAAAAAATCTTATTTGTAGTCTTGGTACAAGGCCTTGAATATGAGATTATGAAGTCTGGAAGTATGTATTCCATCATTATGAAATTAGTTATTGATAATAAATGTGATTATTCGACTATTATAATATCCATGTGAATAAGTAAATGTAATTATTTAGTTTATCTTTTCCATATTATGATGAAGTTTGTGTTTAAAATTATTTTGTTTCAGTCTTATACATTGACTTAAATGATTATGATTATTTCTGAAGGTTTATACTATATTGTTATCCTTACTGAGCATCAGATCTCACCCCTTTCTATGTTTTATTTTTCATAGGATAAGAAGAATTATATTATGACTGACCTGTAGGAATATTCTAAGAAATATACATGTTTTCAAAGGAGAAAATTTTGTTGTTTATTTTCATTTTATAATGTAATAAAAAACATGTGTATGTATCATGTACCTCCTAGTCTACTAAATTGATTGGTCTTTTGAGATATGATCCCTTGTGATCATGGAAATGTTATATAACAATGAACCGATTCTGGGTAACTAGGGTCAGGGAATTACTATATAAATGTATGCTAATTATTTTTAGTTATTTTACATAATTTATAATTTATATATACTAATTTATGTAAAAGAGATATAATAATCCATTTGTTTAGAAATATTTAATCAATTGGAATGTGAATCATTTATTTAACATATTTCCACCCTTTGAAATGTCAATAATGATTTTTTAAATATGATTCTGAAAAGGCAATCATTTTTTTGTTTAAAACTTGTTATTTGGTTAATTAAATATTGTTATCTCTTATGGTATCCTTGGTGAGACATCAATGAGATTTTATCTCACATATTACATGCGCCTTCGGGTATTTGTATATTATCTCCCCCCACATTCGAGTAGGGGTAAAGCACCACTTATAGGATGTTCTAGTTATTGATACATAGACTTGAATATTTTCATATGTGGTGTCTTGGGTTGACTTTACTATATTTTTTGTACTTTTTTGTAGTAATTTTTTTTATTTATACCTATTTAAATTCTGGTGGACTTCTCCCAATGGAGTTTTTGTTGTATGAATAATGAAACTTTTATCTTGCATCCAATAGGTTTCTGCAAAATTCATTCCCAAATTCATTTTTTATGATTCAAGGTGAAAGATACTATCCTGGGGGGAGTGATAATTCCCATAGGTATATGTTAGGGTAGGCTCAGTTATTTGGTTTACATGGTACCTAGACTAAATGATGACATAATTCATTGCTCGTTCTCCTTATAAATAACTAAATATGATACTCACCAAGAAGCTTTGGGATAAACATTTTTGGGGTTGATAGTGGAAAAAAAACCACCCTAAATAAGATTATATCCAAGATATACATCAAAATTTAGTACAATTTTTTTAACCAAACTGATATTCCATTAATTGATCATCCAATGATCCCATATGGGACAATATTGTGGTTTAGGGATAAATTGATATTGAACTTATAGGTTCTTATATTTCTTATAGACATGAATCACATGATCCATTCTCACATGAATATGGCTAGTTTCCTCTTGGTGTGGAGTAATATTCATTAACATATACTTCTATGATATATAACCTAATATTTATTCTATGTTATAAAGTTAATCAAGTGAATTGGATCAATAATATGTTCTTCCCCATTCATATTAGCCAAACTAGACCCTGATGTTACCCTACATCCAATGTAGTCGTAGAGAGTAATATGGTATATAGAGCCATGAATGTAAAAATAGATATTCTGTGATTGTAACATAGAATATCATGAAAATATAAATATATAAGGGGGGAATTTAATAATTATATGTGACTTATTGGTGGAAATAGTTATACTAAACTAATGGCCTCCTGCTACTACTTATTGTGGGGTTGGTGGGAGAATTTCCCATTAATCATTAGTTTCCTATAACATTGAGAAATTAGGGGTAAGGTGATATTGGTCCCCCATTTCATTCCTCAGGTGGTGATGCATGTGTAACATATTTTCAAGTTTATGTGGGTTATGAGGGGTTCAACTACTTGATTCATGATTGATTCTATGAGTAGGACCTCGATTCTCACTAGATGACCCTTTGAACAAGGGAGGACTATTAGGGTTTCATGTTATTTTTCATAGGGATGTCCATTATGTCAGCTAATAAAATGGTGGGGAGGACCTCCATGATGTTTTATAGTGGACCAAGTGGTAGGGAGAGTTAAAATAGCAATGAATGTGGAAGTATTGTGTATGAATCGAAATTTAATAAGAACATCTCCTTGTGTGTTGGAAAGAATGGATGTGTATTATTAAATGGTTCTTTGGGACACTAGATATATATGATATGAATGTGAAATTATAATGGGAGTCATGTTGTATTGACCAAGGAATAATACAAAAGGATCATATCATCCTACACCTCCTCTATTGTTATCACACTACACCATTATAATATTTTTGTGCTGCTCGGATCCCTTGAAGGTGGATTCCTGATGGTGGTTAAAATTGGTGTAACATAAATTTACATTACCTCATCCATATTGGGGATATATACATTTGAGAGTTCCAGCGAGAGAAACATGAAGTGGATGGTAGTGGAAATCAATGGGTGGTGGGGTTTCCCCATCTTGAATCTGGTGGATTATGGTGTTTGCATGGAATTATGGCCTCCAAGTGTTCAGGTGACATCTATTAGGAGGTGATAACATTTTACTCCCCATACCATTGGATGCAAGAAATATTAAAACACTTGTCAGTGATATTTTTTGAAGATATTGATTGAGATAAATCAAGTATGATTTGAATGGTGGTTACCAAGCATTAACATAGTCATTTGAGATTATCACATAACCATATAACATGCATAACACATGGTTATAGTGTCGGTTTATTTAACAACATTAATAGTTGTTAGTGTATAATGAATGAAAATGTTATTATCTATTAAAACAAGGATAATGAAATGTATGATCGATGTTCCCAATGTTACTCATCATATTGTATTTAAAGGATATGTGATTAATGTTTATGGTATCTGGATCTAATGATATTGAATACTCATATTCTAATAATTCTAGAAGAAGTGATTAATGGACATTGCATCATTAAATTTCCCAAAAATTTCTTTAGGAAAATCTAAATTAATCGAGATTGGTAGAGTTGTAATTTTCTTAATCATGTGGCATCATATTATGTGTTTCAAAATATGGGATGCCATGAACAATGGGGTTGATGATATTGACTCATTGATCAGAATTGGGTTATGGGATGATATATTTTCATTCCATAGACCCTTTATGGTAACTTGTATCTTTTTTTGGGTATTCAATAATGATTTAAACAAAAATATGAATATCATTTTTTATTTTGACTTATAGATGACATAGGTTTATTATGATTCTTGATGCAATTGTATGAAGGCTACACGTAGGTTTAGATTATAATTATTTTGGTAACTTTGTATATATATAAAATTAATCCTCAAGTTATATTTTTTTGGAGAGTTATGACAATGAAATTAGGTTTGGATTTTACAAAACCTAAGGAATCATGTTATCTCCTCAAGAAAACATACATTAATATAATTGGATTTCAAAAATAATCACTAAAGGAATTCTATTTTCATCAGACAAGTTAGGTCATATTCATTTTTTCAAGATTCTAGTGCTGATAATGATAAGAATCTTATGCTCGTCACATAAGGCTTTGTAGGCATGTACATAGGGAATCATCTTCCATTAACATGAGGTAAGAAAATATGATAATAACCTAAGGGATCATCAAATGAATAATATTCCCAACACATGTAATTCTTATTTTTATCACTTAATTTATGTAATGCTTATCACATTGGGATTTGTCTAGGTCTCATCACCTAGGTAGAGGGAGAGTACATCCCTTGCTAATAAAATAAGCATATTATGATCATCACATATAGAACTATTGGGTTATCACCTAATGATTTTTTTATAATGCAAAATGTTGGGTTAAAAAATTTAATGCTGAGTGAAGGAGATCCTATATAAGCCTATATTATCTAGTATTGGAATGGGTTTAAATAATTGTGGGGAAACTCATAGATTTAATATTTAGTAGAGAGAATAATCCCATAATATCTAATTAAATATTGTCTCATGAATTAATTAATTTCTTGTGGGGACATAAATATATTTATACTCTAGTGGGAATGGACATACATATGCTCATCATCAACAAGTATTCATATATACAGTGTCTATTGTATATGGTACCCCATAAGATCATATTTTATTTATCAAATAATATTTCGAATTCATTTGAGAGTTTCCCATATATTTTCATCATATAGGGGTAATTCACATTACTAATGTACAATTGGTATGATTATTATATATTCTCATATTGTATTGATCTAGTCATAGGTTAGTGTTACGAGGTGATGTTAATTTCTACTGGGGAATTTTAGTTCTATTGTTAGATTAAGTGTATACAGTAAAATGAGAAATAAGATTCAGGGATTAGATTTGTCGAGGGTGAGTGAAATGGAATGGGGATTTCATTTTAGAAATTGTGTGGTCATCCAAGACTCAAAATATAGATAATACCATTTTAATGTCGAAATATATAAATTAGGGGTATTGAGATTCATACTCAGTGATTCATCCTATGTAATCCACAAAATTATAGGAATCAAACCCCATTTAGTTTGACTTTAATGTTCTAGGTTAGTTATAAAAATAATACCATGTAATTTAACATAATGTGGTAATGATAATTTTACTACATTGGGAGAGGAAGAATGATATTTTTTTGGTGTTTTTAATTGAATTTTAAAAATGGATGGGGGTATGATCATGTCCTCCCCACATTAGGAATCAGATACCTGTCACATGATAATCCTTGGCTCATCTTATAGGGAATATCATGCCATCATATTGTTTAAGGCTATAATTTAAAATATTTTTGTGATGGTATTTCTATAATAATTATCATAGTGTGACTATGAAAATATAAATTATAGATTTTAGTATTGAATCATTTAAATTATGTATTGGGAAAGGAAATCAAAAAACATGGGCCCTTGGAAATAAAAAATTGTAGACACAACACTTTTTAGGATGTATGCTGGAGATCTGTCATAATAGTTCTTATTAATTATTGAAAAAAGCATGAATACTACTTAATAAGTTCTAGATACAATGGTATTGGGTATAAGGTTTAGCGATACAATTTGTATATTTTTTTTATTAATCCCACATGGAGTGCATCTAGGTCTTAGGATAACTAAACTTTTAGAAAACAAATTTAGTGAACTGATAGAATTCATTATGCTATGTTTTCCTTCACAAATTGAGTTATTAGATGGTAAAGACAAGGTTTCATAGAACATATGTCTTTGTAAAAAATACAGAGTTTCATTGATATTTTTTAATTTATTTTAAATATGTTTTTCATAAATAAATGATTCCCACACCATTTAAAAAATAAAAAAATATTTTTAATGACTTCTGGGAATTTAATCATAAATTTTAATAATATAAAATTTTATTGTTGATTATTTGGTTTTTTATATTCATGAAATAGATAATTTCATGAGCTGATAATGTGCCTCTTAGACTTCTAGAGGTTCATCAATGAAAATGTGGGGATTTGGTCGATTCATTCTAATTTTGTTATAGATATGTTACAATGTAACATAAAACCCTATAGGTTACACAATATTGGATGTATTATGAAAGATTGGGAGATAAATTCCATCCCAAGGATAGATGAAACATCTTTAGTTTCATATCATTCAAGATTGTGGTCATAAATGGCCACTTTTAGGATTTTAAAAACATCTACATTTTAAGTATAATTTCTCATGAAAATATTTGTTTCATGAATAATTTGGAAAAGTATAAAATTAATTTATGTGTCACAAACCACTCCTCTTTATTTAAAAATTATCCTAGAAGACTATTTCCTTATTTGGCTCTGCATTATACAATTTATAACTCATTAATAGAATATTTCAAAATTAATAGTTATAGTTTCTTTATCAAGCACATGGATATTGCTGTTTAAAAAATGAAAAATGTGAGATGGTTTTATCTTATACTATAATTATTTAACTGATCCCCAATCATAATCACCTAGGGAAACCAATTATTTTTTCTTAATAAAATATTGTACAATATATTTAATTATTTTGATTACTAAATTTTCTTTGATACTTAGCTGGGTAACTTGTATCCCAAAAAACATTAAGATGAATACAATGAAGGAATTATATTTCACTTCATGTTTGGTGAGACATTTTAAAAATAAGAAGTAATAGCGAAGAAAAATTCCGTCGAGATGACTAAAATAGACATATAAAATCTATTGAGTATTTAGCTTTAAATTATACTTTTCATTAGACTTTTGGAAATCCTTTAAAATTGAAAACTAAATTTAGGTGTTTTATGAATTGAGAATAACTCTTCATGTGAATATATTGTATCCAACATTGTGAATTTTATAGAGGTAGGGTCCGTGATGATTATTATAGTTTTTTCCCATTGGATTACATCTTTGGTTTAATCTAGATATCAAAATATAAGAGCATCACATCCCACTTCTCCATCCTTTATATAAGCATTTAATAATTGATAATGTATTTTAGAGAGTCAATATGAGAGACCAATGAAAATTTGGAATGTTTTTGATAGAGTCTCATTTTTTAAACCATGAAGTACAATGAAATGAAATTAATCTTAATGTTACAATATGAATTCCTGGTATCCTAAATTGTTTTATTGAGATTGTAAAAACCATCTTCATTTCATACATAATTTTTTCTATGAGAAATTCATTAAATGATCATTCTAATACATACAAAAAATTAATGTTTTCCCTTTAACTGTCATCATCAATTATTATAGTATTTAGAGACGTTGTTTTATATTTTAAAAAAAATCCATAAAATCTTCCTCAACCAAAAATGTGGTTCCATTTTTCATGATCATGGAGAGGGTATGCCCTTCTAAGAACCTCTCTAATCACATTGAGATTTTGAGGTGGTGGTATGATATGAATCAGAGAGTTTTTCTTGGTTTCAAGATAATTTTATTGATATTTTTCTATGGAGATGATAAATTATCTAGGTACGAACCAGAAATAAAATTTTCAAAGTGTTTATCTTTTTGATCGTTTACCATATATTATTGAAAACAAACCGTGAATCAGAATGGTGATCACAACATTAATGATATTTTACCACAAAATCATCAACCTAAAATTCCACGATCATCCCCATGCTGGGTATAAAGATGTGGAACATAGATAATTGACATGTATCACCAACATTATTCCATATAGATTGAATAATTCAATACCTATAATCTATTCAAGGATCCCTAAAAGTGGTATCCTCTTTTTCTTTATGGGCCATCAAGATCTGTTTATTGATATACACATCAGAAAAGGAGGGGAACAAGAAAATTATATTATATTGATAAAAATATCTATGATATTGATTGGAAAATCATATTTAGTTAGATGATAAATGAGATAACTAAGTATGATACTCCATATATCATTTCAATATTTTTATATATGGGGATAATTTTGGTAATACATTTTGGCCAATAATCTCATTAATGATGTCAGATTTTATGAGCTTGTAAAATTTATCTTACACCATGGTAGCTTGATTTTGAAGTTGTAATGTAGTTAAATACTGGTACCCACAATGATCTAGAGGGGGGGGGGAATGATGGGTGGAAAAATATCTATCACATATTGTAATGTTTTTGTAATTCTACGAGAACAAATACACAGAAATGTTTATGGAAAAAATTAATGTCTTTTTACATCCAGAGAGTTAAGGTGGTCTGTGGGGTTTCCATTGATCCCAAATTCAAATAGAATAGTTCATCAATGCATGAGTATATTTATTCCAAAAATATTGAAGGTGAGTCACAAACATAATGTGTTTATTCTTTCCCTTAAACTAATTACATGATTTAAGTTGATGTGGGTGATGAAGGGACATTCATGGTGTCACCCAACTCTATAGGTGATAATACATGTTCAATGTTATTCATGGAATTTTCTATATGTTGTCCATCGCCAATATTAATAGGGATGAAGAATTATAGATTTAATGATATATCGGTTGTATTTGAATTATTATTTTAAATTTATGATGATAATTAAGGTTAATATTTTGATTAAGATAGAAAATAGAGTATGTCCTTGGAATAGGAAAATTGTGTGGGATAATTCTCATCCAGGGGATTATCATTATTATCATAACTTAAACCATATTCTCAATAATTTGATTTATTCTACAAAAATGATATCATGATAACAGACGCAGACATACTCCGACCACAAGCATTCCATATATTCGTAGTATCTTTATCCACTTGGTTAATGATATTTGTTTATTCTTGTTGGGGATAAACATTTGTCATCATGTAATTCTTATAATGAGGATGTGTATCATGTGTGATATTTATTGATGGTGTGTCATTAGTTTTATAAATAAGAGGTTGTTGTTCATGGGTAACATTGAGTTTGACATCAACTGAAAAGGGTTATTAAATTATTCATCATATTTGATAGGCTATGTATGATCTAATGAAATGGTATATATAGAGTGATTATCTAAATAAAATTGAAGGCCAATATAAAATCATTATCACAATCATTGAAATGGTTGGCATTGGACACTTCAATATCAATGGGGGAGTAGTTTGTATGGAATCACCTATCACTAGATATTTTCACTCCCATTAATAGAATTTTGTATCAATGTATTGAGTTTTGAGGGAGTTTAATAGAGAACAATAAATATTTAATACTATAAATAGTATTTTAATAGATTATATGATGAAAATGGGTATGATTAAGCTCCATTTCAATGGAATGAATCCATTTATTTCCCAAATGAACATTGGAATTAGTATCCTAATAGATAATCATGAACTTAATGTAATAGATATGGTGCCCAAATAATCTCTATTACGAATATAACAATGTGTAATTTATTCAATTTTTTTCATTCCCTTTGATTTTCAAGTTTAAGGGAGTAAAATCACCTTCATTTTAATTTAATAATATTTAAATGTAGACCAGTACAAAATTGATTCTGGATTTATTATCAAAGACAAATTTATGAACATCAATGTTTTACATCATTACTTATATGATAAAATTCATAATTTCAAATTTTATATATGTCTATATATTTTTTTATATAACAGGGATAACTAAGTGGCACTAAATTTGATATGTTTTCATAAGATATAATTCAAAATTTGTGAACATAGTTTCAAACTGATAAGATCATAAGGGGACCTCAGTATGTGCTTTCTTAATATCCTTTTAAATATTAATGGACTTGAGAAATTAAATATTTGATCGAATGATTTTTTGCTATTTAAATATTTCATATTATGGAGTTAAATTACATTTCTTCTTTATAATAAGGTGTTCATACTTCTAAGGAATAGAATTTGGGGCCATATATTCTGGTGTTTTTTTAGTTGAATAGAAAATTCATGATTCTTTATTAACTAATAATTGGGATATGGTTACAATCCAATATTCCTACCTTAAAAATACATCATACAATATTCCAATGGGTCATCTATTATGATTGTAAATGAATGGTATATGGATAATTTAAAAGTATATTGGTACTCTTGTTGAGCCTGATGTGGTGCTTACCTTTGGTCCTCTTCGATATTTATTATTTCATAAGAGATTTTACATGTGTGTTTATTTATGAGATGAATAAATCTTCCACAACCCCATAATACTTATAAGGCTCTCCCTCTCTCTGAATGATCATGGGAAAGGGTTTTAAGGATCATTTTTATCATCTTCATTGGAGATTTGATTTTCCTCGTTAATATTTTTGACAATTTTATATTTTTATTTTACACGAAATGAGTATTTTGATTCATGGGATTGTACCATTAAATACAATTGGAGAGGTGGTTCATGTCCCCCTAATGATGTACATATGTAATTATTAAAACTATGGGATAGAATTGAAATATTCAAGGATTCATATTCTCAATACTTATTCATATTACAATAATCCAACCAACACAGAGAAGACCAACTTCTATAGGCCAATAGTGATGATGAAATTTGATCTATAATAATTTTTGGAGTCTGATTAAAAAAATGGTTTATTTAGTTATTACCTAAGGATAGAAAAAACATGGAAGATAATTTGTATTATAATCCAATCACCAAACATATATGATCCATTCATAAAGACATCAATCATTTATCTTTTTTATTAGGAAGTCATAAATGAAATCAATATATGTAGTTTGATTTCCCAAAATTACACTACCAATTTCTTGAATCATTTAGAGGGATTATTTATAGAAAATCCACTATTTTATTGTGTTTCCTAACTTTTGGTGAAAGGCATTTCAATTAATAATTTTATTTAGGATACCTTTTTTTATTTGTATCTTAGGATATATTCAGTAATTAATTTTCTATAGTGATGCTAAAATACTCAAGAACCTATTCATTTTTATGGAAATAAAATTTATTCTTTATATCATCAAAAGGAGGAAGATGAATCACTATACTACATTTTTTTGAGGATTTTGTTGTTTTTGGTTCCTTATAGGGTCTGTTTCTATATGATATTACATGGTTCTATTTGATTAATCTTATTTATGAGTTTGATAAATTATCAATATAATTTTTTCTTTGTTTTGCAATCCATTTTAAATAATATTTTGCAATTGGAATCAAATAACTCATCATCCATTTAATGGAATAATCCTACCTCTATGAAATTTTTGTGAAAATATTAAATATACATAGCTATTAAACTAGATTGAGTAGAATTTTTCAATCATTAGATATTATCTATATAGATTACTAGAAACAAATTGTGGGAGAGTGGAAATTTATAATAGTAGGGAAATCCCATACAACTGTTAATAAATATTAAGATACTATAATTCTTTTTTCATTTATAATTTGTGATATCGAAGAATATTTGACTTCTAGTGATGAGATAATGTGGTAAAGAAATTTCTGATAGATTAATTACACTATATGGTAAGTTTTACTACAATATTGTTATACCATGTAAACAGTAGTTTACCTAGTTCCATTAAAGGTCAAGAAATTTGGATTTACGAAACATATTTGATGAGGAGTAACACATACCCGTTCTAAGAAGTGTTTATCATTTTGTAGCAGGGATGAAAAAACTACCTTCCATGAAATCTATTTTATATGCAAAAAATTTGATGGAGCCAAATAGTTGTTTTGGAAAAATGGATTTGGATGAATGGTAAACAACGTTAGTGGGTAAAACATATTGATACAGTCATTTCCACTATTTTTGTAACACGTAACTAGTATTGGTTCGACAGAGGTAGTTCACTTAATAGTTTTATGGATGCCACACTAATATAGGGAAACCCCGATATTTTTCAGCTATTAATCAAGGATATACACACTATTTTGATCCATATCTCACATGTCTATCAAGGTCTATTTGTAACATCTAGGTAAATATGTTAAAATTGACATTCTCCAAAATGAAATTAATCACTTAAACTTAGGATAACTAATCAATCATAGTATTTCCTATGAACAATTTTGGATTTAGTATCATTAACACTTTTAACATCACATAAAATTGGATTAATCATGACTCAATTATGGAGGGATAAAATCCATTGGGTGTTGGGTGGGATATGACCACACCCTTCCATTTATATTTAATTTATTCTCTCTAAGGTGATAATAATTGGTAATTTTTGGGAACCCCAAATTTTGAACATGTCACTATATTTATGTGAAGAAACCTTCTTTATGTGCTTTGGGATAGACCATATTTCAAATTTAGACTATCATATACCACTATTACATGTTAGAAATAATACCTGGATGACCCGTTTGGACGATGTTGTATAAATTTAATAGGAGATAAAATAAATCAAGAAATATTTATAAATTATAATGATTCAATGACCTGATTCCTTCAAAATATTGATTAAACTGAATATTAGAAATATCCTTGTCCATTACATTTTCTCATGAACATTTATTTTTTTGTCCCATAATATGTTTTTTTCATCAACTTATTCTTCTCCCACAAAAAATGTTTTTGGAGGTTGATTTATTGGGTGTATCCAAAAACCCTTTTTGAGTGTGTACCCAAAGAGATTGACGCGTCAAAAAAGTGGTTGAAATGTAATGAATATTATTGTTTAATTTATTACAAAATGGATTTTGAATATTTATCTTTGTGTAGGATAATAATTTAATAAAAATTCACCTAGAAAATGAGATAAGGGTGACTTTATCCTACCACTATGAAATCGCAAACCCATCAGTTGATGAACATCATGTTGGTAGTGGGGGTAAGAAAAAAATTGTTCCTATGTGAAGGGTTATAAATTTATTTCTTCCACTATGATCTTTAAAATAATTTTGTTTTCATGTGATTTTATTCAAGAATGGGTTTCATCCATTTCATATTCAAAATATTATTATCATGGTATAGATGTTAGATTTTCAGGTAAATATATATATTTTCTCAACTTTTAATCCTATTTAACTTTTTAATTGGAATGATTCAATATATTATTAATGGGACACTCCTATATACTTCACCATCATTAGTAATTCTATATAATGATATTTTAATGATAAATATATTATAATTTAGAGTTATCAAGTGTAATATTTTTCAAAAGGTGATGACATTTTGGGATTCTATTATATACGGAATATACAAATACGGTAGTAGACTGACATTTAGTTCTCCATTATCACACCACCAGTTGAAATCAACATGATATAAATTATAATGGGTCAAAAGATATATAGTTTTTAGGTAATTAATTTAATCATGTTTGATATCTCTATAACACATTTCTATTAATAAGTGTACTCTGAATATTTAGTGTAATATAGTGTATTCATTCATCTATCATAGTCATTGGAATGTCATATTGAGAAGTTTCACTATGCTGGAATATAAATTGTATATTGTATTTGTTCTGTTCATTCATTATAACAATAGTGTTGAATTCATATTTTGTGATATATTATTCAATATAATTCAATAGGATGTGTAATTTATAGCATACCTTATTGAAAATATTATGATTAGTCAAAATATTATAAGTAATATTGTCACACCCCGACCGCGGACATCAGTAATTTTTCTCCTCTCTTGGTCCCGATTTAAATTTTTCGAAGATTAATTGTGATTGATGGTTTCGCACCGGTGCGCGGTCATCGCATCGCTAGCGGTGATCGTGCGTTCGGCCCGGGTGACGATGTGTCCACCCGACGTTTTAAATATTAAAGTTTTTACGTTGACTTTTTATTATTTTTACTATTTGAGTTGCGTTATTATTATTATTAACTAACTTTTATTTACTTTAATTATTTTATTGTTATGATTATTATTATAAAGTATTATTAATATTATTATGAAGGTTTGTTATTATTATTGTAAAGCAATTATTATTATCATAACATTTTATTATTATTATTATTATAAGTTTTATTATTGTTATATAAGTTTAATTTTTATTATATAATTTTTATTTTTGTTATATAAGTTTTATTTTTATTATATAAGATTTATTTTTTTTATTATTATATAAGTTTTATTGTTATTAATATTATCTGTTTTATTATCATTATTATAATTATTATTATTATTTTTATCACATGTATATATATATATATTTTAAACCTACCCTAGACCTAACCCTACCCCTACCCCGTAGCCGCCACTTTCCCCCTCCTGCTCCAGGACGCCTCCGCCCTCATCCCCCTTCACCGCCCCGCTTCACCCGCGAACCCCCTGCTTCCCTTTCCCTCGCCGCACCCAGAAGCCGCGCCGCCTCCAGCCGTCGCTGTCCGGCGACCCCGCCGGCACCCCTCCAGCTCTCCCACTGCACGCAGCGCCCCCGGCCGTGCTCTCCTGCTCCGCACCACCCTGTCCGGCCTCCTCCACTTTGCCGGCTTCCGCTCACCCCCAGCTCTGCACACTCTGGCATGCCGCACCCTTCCCTCCTGCGCGCTCCGCCTCCTCCCGGCGTTCCGCCCGGCCTCCGGCCCTCCTCCTCCTGCATCTCCCCTGCTCCCGCTCCGCCCCATCTCCGCCCCGGCCACACCGCCGCCTGGTTTCCCCCCCTGTCCCGGCCTGCCAACCCAGCCGACGCCCCTGCCTCCAGCGTCCGCAACCGAACCAGCTCGCCGCCCCTCCTCGGCCTGTTCCTGTCGCCGGCCCTGCGCCCTGCCGCCTCCGACCCCGTCGCCAGTGCTCCGCCGGCCTTCCCTCCCTCCGGCCGTCATCCCCGCTCCTCTCCTCCGCCTCGCCTCGTCCCGGCACCCCGAGGCCGCACCCAGCAGTAGCCCCTCCGCTGTAAGCTTCATTCTTATTTTCTTTTTTTTATTATTACGTTCTGTTTTATTTATCATGTTAATAACATTATTATTATGTTATAATATTAATATTTTTCTATTATTATTATTGTTGTTATAATATAATTATGTTAATATTATTATATTATTATTATATTATTATTGTTACTATTATTATTAAATTATTACTTTATTAATATTATCATATTATTAACATCTTATTATTATTATAATTATTTTTATCTTTATTGTTAGAATTTATAACTATTATTATTTTAATTATCATATTATTATTATTATTATTATTATTATTATTATTATTATATTTGTTATTATTTTAATTATTAACTTATTATTATTATTATTATTATTATTATTTATTAATTGATTGATTAATTAATTGTCTATTTATTTACTCAATTAAGTATTTTTTTAATTAATCAATTATTTAGTTATTTACTTATTTGTTTATTAATTAATTGATTAATAAATTATTTATTCATTTATTTATCTATTTATTTATTTATTTAGTTATTGATTTATTCATTTTCTTTGTGTATTTGTTAATTAGTTATTTATTTATTTATTCATTTAATTATTTGTCAATTAATTAATTCTTTATTTGTTTACTTATTCTTTCATTCATTTGGTTATGTTTTATTTTGTTTGATTACCGATTTGTTTGTTCATTTGATTATTTATTTATTCATGTATTTATTATTTATTTACCTATATATATTTATCTTAGTGTTTTTATTTAATTTTAAATAATCCTTTTTCTGTTGCGGGTTGAGTGACGTGCACTTTTTCCACTGTTCAGCGTACACAGTTTGTCCGCAAAGGATTGTCCTACTTTCCGTTGAGGTTCCGCCGTCTCCGCGCCTCAGTTTCGAGAGTGTTGGACTTTGTCACGTGGCTTCGGACACACGTCGTGTCATCGCGCCTTGGTTCCAGGGTCGTTTTACCGTCGCGTTTGGATCTTGAGGTAGGTCTTCCATCACACTCGCCTTTAAATTTAGAATTTATTTATTCCTTGTCTTTTATTGGATTTCAGTAAATTTAAAAGTATTATTAAGTAGTAACTTATAATGTGGTTTGCTCTGCTTATTTCTAGCATTTCAGTGGAAGTAGTTTTTACTCGGTTTTAACTGTGTATGTTTTCCTGATGATACTACTAAATGAGTTCATTATGAAATATGAAGATCATGTTGAATTGGGTTCTGAAGCGGTTTTGGTGTGTGTAAAATGGTAGGCGTATTGGTTATGGAAAATGGTGTTTTTTATTTGAACCTTGATTAGAGGAAGTGACGTGTGACCTTTAAACTCGATTTTTGGAAACATTAAGCGTGGTTCTTGGTAGTTGAAAAAGAAAAAAATGTTTTCCTTTGATGCGTGATTAAAATTCTGGATTTCATTTGAGAAATATTATTCTTTCAAAAGTTGTTTAAAGGCCCGTTTGGCTCTTGATAAAAGTGGGGTGCGTTTGGAACTGGGAAAATGATTTCTTACTTGTGATACCAACGTCTTTCAGGTTTGAGATGCTGATTTGAGTTTCTTAAATAATGTTCTAAGTGCGTTTCTGGTTTTCGATCGTGTGGCGTATGTCATGTCCCTTGGAAATGTTTTAGTGTTAGATGTTCAAAGTGTAAATGATATGACGGCCCGGTTGGCACTTTAATAAATGTGAAGTGATTATACTTATATTTATATATATATATATATACATACTTGTGAGGGCATTTCTACAGGGGGACTTCCCTTCGAGGGATGTCGTGTAGCGATGTCCGTGTAAGGGGTTGGCAAGTGCGGTGAGATGAGTCACGCGTGCACGGGTCTCCCACTTACACAGTGTTACAAAAACTACTATGGGTTCCTGGGCGTCTTGTAGATTATCGAGTGACGGTTGCTTGCTAACCCTGATTAGACGGGTTAGTACCCCCTGGAGTTACAGACAGGCCAGGAGGGATGTGCCACTGGTTGGCTGTTAGGGCGGCCAGTTGGTTATTGACTATGGAGTACCATGCCGGCAGGTAGTCTGAACCCGAGTACGTCCAGGGGTTTTCTAGGGATGTTCAGGATCGCCCATGGTTATTACTGATAACTTCTGGTTTATTTGTACTTGCACTTGGTTTTCCTTACCTGTTTACCTTTACTTGCACTTGTTTTCCCTGCTTGTTTTCTTTCAGTCATATTTCACAGCCTATACTGTTAGACTTTGAGAAAAATGGTTTTTAAATGAAAATGCTTTATTCGCTTTGGGTTAGATTTGAAAATGTAACACCTTGCTTTTCAGAAAGAGTATAAAACTAAGGATATGGAACTAACTTTTGAAATAGAATAAGGGAAATGTCTCGTGGTTGATTTTCAAGTTAAACATTATGAAAAAAATTACTTTTATACATTATAGTTCAAACCTGGATTATGTAGATTCTATATTTATTGGCAGTGCTTTGGGACTTGTTGTTGGGCTCACCTACTGAGTACTTTTGTGCTCACGCCTATCTTTTACCATTTCAGTCGCAGGTCTTCTGTCTTGATTCGCTCAGTGTTGGAGCGAGGTTGCTCTCTAGTTGGGTGGTGACCTGAGAGGTCACATGGAGGTACGTGGTTGTGTGGTTTCTTTTTCTTTTCCGCTGTTAGTGTTTATTTATTTTGTTCTATTTACTTTTGTTTTGGGCTGAAATCGTTCCCAACGATCAAGTCTTAATGCCCGGCACTGGTTGTCATCCCGGGGGGATCGGGAACGCCCCTCGGGACTTGCCGTGGACCGGCTCGGGTGACCGGTTCAGGGTCGACCCGGGCTGGTTCGTGACAAATATCAAAAGATGTCCATTTTTAAGGTGGGAATGATGATGGTCACTAACTAAGTTCATATTTCATTAAGAAGGGATATCACTCACCATATATAAGGTATGTATTGTAATATTTCTTATACATTCATGTTCTTAATTATATGAGTGTATTATTTTTGTAGCATTGGAAATGAGAGGGCCATATTTTCAATGTGATATGTCAATATAGGGAAGAAACTTATAGTGAATTATCTCATATGAAAGAATAATGACATAGCCAAATTTCCATTACTAGAGTGGATTCATATAGTATATTCCCTACGGAGGACATTAGGGTGGAATGAACATTATATATTAAGCTGATAATGTTATATTCAATTTATATTCTTACACAATATTAATTTGCATAACATATTCCATGAAATTATTTCCCATGAAAGATCTTGATATTGTTATGGGGAGAACCATCATAGAAGTAACTCCATGGAGGGACTCCGTACCTTCTAGTAGAAAGATAATGGGGATGAATTTCACAACACTACATAATTATGTCATAACAAGAGAAGTCATTAGATTATTTAGAAAATATTGGAAGATGATTTAGGTCCTCAAGAACATCAACAATGTTTTTGGAAATGATATTTGATTTCACCCATTCCATCGAAAAACCCTGATGAGACTTTCTATTAAATGATCTCCAAAAGGATTCTAAGGCATGTGTTGTAAACAACCACCACAAACTGGTGGGATTCCTCTAATAAAACACTTATTTTGACATAAGAATATTCCATTGATGTTTTGAATTATAGGATGCAATATAATCCTTAATTGAAGGGTCTATTGAAACAACCTGATAATCTCTATCTTGAATAGAAACATGAGACTCTTCTAATTTATCATTCATTGATAGATAATGATGAGTATCCCCCCGATTATGAGCAGGAATATTTAACATCTCTTGTATAACTCATCAAAACTTTTGACTAACAAAGTAGTTGATATAGGAAGGAATTCACACCACACTAGTGTTGACTTATGTGATACGCCAATGGTGAATGTCTATTATTGCTTCCAAAATTTTATGATAGTCCAATTAGTTATGAGTGGGTTTCTGATCCCCCAATTGATTCTACTCCTAATAAAATGTTGTGATATTTTTATGAGAATAATATTATAGTCCTTTTATTCAAATGTAATAGGGTTATAATATTAATATTTTCATCTAGTTTCCATCAGAATATACCAATGGCATTCATATAAGGGGAGGGAATATTTTTAAACCCCTTAGTAACTAATATTATATTCATAAATGCTTCTCCTAATAATATTATAGTGAATCAATTGGTATTCTGATTATGAGATAGCATATATGTATTATTTTCCACCAGGAATGTTAGAGGAGTTATCTCAGGAGATATATGGATATAGGTCCACACCCATGTATGATAGTTGTCAATCTAATTGGTAGATAACCATATAAGATCATTTCCATGACCCGTCCTCAAGGCCCGTTCTATGACTACCCCAAGCTAGCCTTACATAGACTAGAGGCTGGTGACTAACACCAAAGGCTTAAATCCCAAAAGAAGGTAAGGCACTACCATTATAAAGAACACACAGAACAGAGTACGTAATTGAAGTATGCACTATGTAAAACTGGGTAAAAGGTATGTGATAATAAGTAAATGGGCCAGTATACAATCCCAACTGAAGGTACCGTACAACTAAAAGTAATGTACAATAGTAGTAAGTAAAAACAGCAACAATGAATCTTCCTTCGGAAATCCCACCTAAAGGGTGGGTACAGATAGCCTCATCAGCTCCTCGGGTCCGGCTGTCTGCTCCGTGTACGTCCCACCAAGTGGTCCTCCTCCGGGTACCATCCAGCTCCACAATACTCCACCTAGATCAGTGTTGTCCTTTTTCTACATCCAATAATACATAGTGCGGGCATAGCCTGTGCAGGGGTGAGTATACGATACTCTGTAGAGACCTGGAGACCCCCGAAGGTCTCTCAGAATCCATGAAGGATAAAACACAAAGGAAAGGTAAATTCACGAAGTGTCAAACAACTCTACATAGGTATATGAACATACATATAGATAAGTCATCATTTACAGTTCTACTCCTGCTCTCGAGCCCAACCATAACCCAGTCCACAGAGGAAAGCACAACCCAATCCACACAAGAAAGACCAACCCAATCCAAAGAAGAATGCAAGTCAACCACATCAATGATAATGATTGAGAATGAAGACTAAGATCACATAGGTATAAACCTCATAAGTCAATAGATATGATCAGATGTAGCCACTAATTCATCTAAGATGTCGGACCCACATAGGATGCAAGACCAGCTAAGTTGTCGGACCCACAAAGGATACAAGACCAGCTGCTCTGCCAGATCCACACAGGATACAAGTACAGAGGTCAACATTGCCGGACCCACATAGGATACAATAATAGTAGTCAATGTCGTCAAACCCGCAGAGGATTCCAATATGTTCTTTGTCACTTCCGAACCCACAGAGGATCCAAGTACAGTTGTCCTCACTGTCGAACCCACAGAGGATCCAAGTGCAGTCGTCATCATCGCAGTCGCAGCCAGCTCTAGGGTTCCCACACACAGCATGCTCAATTCCTGGAAGGAACACTCCTCAATCCAGAGATTCGATACATAAACTATCAAAAATTCTTGATTTTATGTATCCAAAATTTTCATCTCATCAAAAAAACCCAATGCGACAGACGGTGCGTCAATCTGACGCCTGATCTTAGATTTATTGGCTTTTCTTCCATAGGGACCCAGTTTGTTTTTAAGCTAAAAACAACCCAAATGTACTCCAGATGAATCCAATCTTCAAGAGGAGTAAGCCAAAAGGTCATTTTCAAAAATATGATCCCAACGCAATTGACGGCATGTCAATCGGATGTCAGGTCCTTATGAAATAAGTGTTTCCGCTCCAAGGGCCCGGTTGGTTTAGGGTTCGAACAAACCAGGTCATACCCAAACTATGCCGAAACCATGAGTTTAAAATAGAGAAATTACCTTCTCGATCCAAGTATTCTTACATAAATAACATTGTTTCGATCAGAGGTATGTAGCTCATGTTATGGGGAAAATATCAAAAAAGGTCTGAAGCGGGGGGTCTGGGCCCGGCCCGACCTGGCCCAACCCCCCTGGGTCGGCCAAAACTGGGTCGAACTGACTCGGGTCTGGGTCCTAACCGGCTGGGCACGGCCCAGCCCTGTCCGCGCGACCCGCCCCGACCCGGACGGGGGGTGATCTGGCTTGACCAGCAGGCCAAGTAGGGGGAACGTGATCCCCCCTTTGTTTTTCGCGGACGTGGAGACCGACGCCGTGTCTCCCCCAGATCCCGTGCGGCTGCGAGATCTTATTCCTCGCCGCTGTGACTTCACCAGTGGGGGGCCCCAACCAGCGGCATGCCGGGGTGCTTCTGGCGTCCCGCACTGCCGGTGACTGGTGCGGGCCACCATAGTCATTCTAGTGCTCCGATTTCGTTCTTGTCTGCACCTACGGTCGTCTCGGGACCCGTACATCACTGAAAAGGCCTCCAATCACTATTACGGTCCCTCTTCATCATCGAAAATTATTCCAAAAATCAAGAACAAAGTAACAGTGGGCTTGGGATTGTTCGTTAACCCATACTCACCGTGATAGAGGTGCAACATCGCCCAAAAAATTAATTACCAAGATGAGGGTATAATTCTAATAAATAAAGAATATACAAATTCCCCTACCTCAACAAGGAAGACAATCGTTGGCATCGCAGTAGATGGAATCTTAGGGAATAGGATCATAGGCGTTGTCAGGGCACACCGAGGAGGAAGCGGTGTCTCTTCTCTTTCCATGGAGAAGGGTAAGGGTGGCGTGTCACCAATCTCCAAGGAACCGGTGTTCTTCATCGGAGCTCGACATTCTTTCTTTCACAAAGTAGCTCTCCCCCTTAATAAAATAATAACTGGCTACACATATTATTTAATTGTACCCGCAAGGTTACTCTCCCATAATTAATTCACCACATTAAATAAGATTTGATGACAATTAATTAAAGAAGGGAGAGAGATGGTCCCCCATTATTGAACGCATTGGAAGTTACATAAAAAGGGGAAAAGAGGTACGTTCCTCCTTAAAATATGGGTTGACATAATTTAATGGATTCAGGTGACATTTACTGGAGGTTTTTCAAATTAATGGGGGTTCATAATGAGATTTAGATGGAAATAAATGGTGGGACTTTAGTGGGCCCCACCTCTCTAATATCCTCACTTGGGTGGTTAAGTGGTTGTTGTCCCCATCTTTAACTACCCATGGAAGGGAAAAACCTCCTCATGAAATAAAAAATGTTCCGATAATTTTTATTTACATCTTAAATAAACCCCCAAAATTTATCATCTACTCCTTTGTGAACGAAACTACGGTAAGTGTCCCCTTAAGCAATTATCGGTGATGCAATTGCATCGGTACCCTCAAATTTTAATTCCAAGAACCGGTTCAAAAGATATAAAAGCCCCCTCATTTTTTTAATGAACGTACCTAAGTTAAACTTCGAAAATTGATTCTGGGTGCACTGGGCCTCGGAATCAAGCTCTGTCAAGATCCACAAACTCATAAAATTCCAAATTATTTTAAAAGCAAAATTCCGTGAAATTTTGAGTTTATTACATTACTCCCACATCAAGTATTTATGTTCCCGTAAAGCTACAACATAAACTAGTGGAACAAATGATGGTACTGAGCATGCATCTGAGCCTTCAGCTCCAATGTGATCACCTAGAGGTTCCCATGCTGCCAACTAATGCGCACCAGAGGAATCGACCATACACGTAGGACCCGCTCCTATCGATCCTCGATCTGTACAGGGACCTCTGCAAAATTCCCCTGTCATCAATGTCCAGCTCCCAGTGGTCGATGATATGTGTCGGGTCATGCGCGTATCTCCTCAGTTGGGATACGTGGAAGATTTTGTGCACCCGGTGGAACTAAGGTGGAAGGGCCAGGTGGTAATCCACCATTCCTACACTAGTGAGGAACGAAAAAGGCCTGATGAAAAGCAGAGATAACTTATCGCCCCAACCAAATCTCTACAACCCATGTCAATGTGAGACCCGTAGGAAAACATGATCGCCATTCTCGAACTCCAGTGGTCTCTGCCTCCTATCAGCATAGGAATTAAGTCTTCTTTATGCAGTCCTCATCTGCTTCTGGATGACCTGAACCTTCTCCGACATAGCCCTTACCATCTCTGGTCATACGAGTGCTGACTCCCCAGAGTCAGTCCAGTAGATAGGTGATCTGCATGTTCGGTCATACAGTGCCTCATAAGGTGCCATCCAGATGGTGGAGGGGTAGTTTTTGTTGTATGAAATCTGTACCAAGGGATGGTGATCCTTCCTGCTGCGACCAAAGTCAAAGACACATGCACGGAGCATGTCCTCAAGGGTCTTAATGGTCCTCTCCATCTGGCTGTTCGTCTGAGGGTGAAAGGTAGTACTCAGGCCTAGCTACGTCCCAAAAGTCTCCTACAACCCCTTCCAAAGCTGAGAAGTAAAGCGAGTGTCTCGATCGGAGGTGATAGATGATGGCACACCATGAAGCCGTACGATCTCCTGAACATAGAGGCATCCCATGCTCTCTACTGAGCCCTACTCTCTGATCCATAGGAAGTGGACTGACTTGGTTATTTAGTCTACGATCACCCAGATGGTGTCCTGTCCTATGGAAGTATGTGGAATCCCTGTCATGAAATCCATGGATATCACATCTGACTTCCACTCTGGGACCTCTAAGTGCTATACAAAGACTACTGGTACCCGGTGCACTGCCTTCACTTGCTAACAAGTGAGGCATCGAGAAACGAACTCTGACGCATCTTTCTTCATTCCTGGCCACCAGTACTGTCATATGAGGTCCTGATACATCTTTGCTACTCCAGGATGCACTGCTAGAGGGGATGTGTGGAACTCCCTCAACACCTCATCTTACAGGGCAGTTGGTACCATGGTACGTCCCCAGGAGAGGATGACGTGCTCCCCGCCTTAATAAAATCCATCGAGTGCCATCGTTGAGGATATATGAGCACGTCATACCTCACAGTCAATGTCCCCACACTATGCCTCTCCATCCTGCTGAAGTAGTGGAAGAGTGACTTTGAGGGACTGAAGATAGGTTTCCCCAAATATATCCATGAAGAATATATGCAAAGAGGATAACTACTCCGTCGCCTCAATATGTATCTGAATTACTGATCTCTTATTGAGAGAATCATCTACGACATTCCCCTTCCCAGGAGTATAGACAATCTCATAGTCATAATCCTGGAGGAACTTGAGCCATTTTTGATGTCTCAGGTTCAGTTCCTTCTATGAGAAAATGTAGTTGAGACTCTGGTGGTCAGGGTAGACTGTAAATCGCTTCACCATCAGATAATGCTTCCACATCTTTAGGGAGAAGACCACTACTACTAGCTCTAGGTCATGGGTAGTGTAGTTCTGCTCGTGCGACCTCACCTTCCATGAACAGTAATCACTCACTTCTCGCTCCTCCATCAGGACACACTCGAGTCCGGTCTGAAATACATTGCAATATAATATGTACACTACTCCCTCCTCTAGTAGCCTCAAGATGGATGCACTGGTCAATATCTTCCTCAGCTCATGGAAGCTCTGCTGACATCTGTCTATCCACACGAAGGGTTTACCCTTCTTTGTCAGAGCTGTAAGTGGGGCTAGAACTCTGTAGATATTTGGCACAAATCCTCGATAGTACCCAACTAGACCTAGGAAACTCCCCACCTCTGTCACGCCCCTTGGCGGCTCCCAAGAAAGTACCCCCTCATCCTTCACGAGATACTCTACATCTCCTGCCTCTGAGATGATGTGCCAGAAGAAGTGAAACTCTTGGAGCCAAAACATAAACTTCGAGAGCATAACATAAAGCAAGTTCTCTTGGAGTGTATCTCATACAACCCATAGGTTTTATGCATGATCCTCCTTAGTAGTCGATTAAATCATTATGTCATCAATGAAGACTACGACAAACCGATCAAGGTAGGGCTGGAAGATTCTTTTCATGAGAATCATGAACACTACTGGAGCTTTGGTCACACCGAAGGGCATGACCAGAAACTCATAGTGGCCATACCGACACCTGAAGGTCATCTTCTGCACATCCTCATCCAGAACATGCAGCTGATGATAGCCTGACCTGAGGACTATCTCCAAGAACCAATGTGCTCCGTTGAGCTGATCAAAGAGGTTGTCAAACCTCAAAAGCAGATACTTGTTCCTCATGGTCACCTGGTTTAGGCGATGGTAGTCGATAGATAGTCACCAGCCCCCAACCACCTTCTTGGAAAATAAAACAAGAGAAGCCCAGGGTGAAACACTGGGTTAGATGAAACCCTTACAATGTATGTCCTCCAGCTGTACCCACAGCTCACGAAGATCGATAGGAGCCATCCGATATGTTGGAGTAGATATCGGTGATGTCTCGGGGTATAGGTCTATATAGAAATCTACCTCCCTGTGGGAAGGTAGTCCAGGGACATCTTCAGGAAAAACATCCTCATACTGATCCACCACAACAGGAAAGCCCGAACTATGCACGTAAACTGCTCTGAGGATGAGACTAGCCAACTATGGTGTGATCGGCTTCCCTCTCCTCTGTGTAAGTCCATCTTGTGCTGTGAAGTTTACCTTATTTTCGGTGAAGGTGAACCTAGTCCCATCTGTGTGGAAACACCACACCTTGCTCCTAATACAGTCGATCTGAGCATGGACTGTAGATAACTAGTCTGTACCCAAGATGATGTCGTAAGGCCTCGACCCTGCTACAAGAAGATCCCAGTTGATGCTCTCGCCCCCTAGAGTAAGCTCACACTTACGGCACCAGTGCGTAATCATCGATTCTACTCCTATAAGAGTCTGTAGCTGCAAGGATCGAGCCAACAGCTCCGTCGGAATCTTCATGCTCCGAACAAGGGCAGAAGCAATAAAATAATGACTCACCCCTGTGTCTATATGAACTGCATCAAGGGTGGAGTAGACATAGATGGTACCTCGAATCATCTCAGGTGGTCATAGGCCTCCACTGCCTGGAGTTGAGCCTGCCTCTTCCCGCCAGCTCCCTGTGGTCAGTGTGGACCTCCTGGGGTGGTGGTGGTAGAGCCTCGAAGCATCGTCCACCACCCGCTACTCGGCCAGCTCCTCTGCCTTGTCCCCCTACTCCCTGTGAACAGCCACTGTTGATCCTCTGCCTCAGCCTGGGAGGTCCCTCCACTGTCTTCTGCTCATCTACATGGTGGGTTGGGCAGTCACAATCCATGGGGGCACTTCCCACCGCATGCATAACACTGTCTGCTCCTCATAAGGCTGGCTCTGCGCTGTATTACCCGCACAGCTGAACCTGTTTCCTGAGGTCACCAACAAGCCCGCCTAGTCCGCATGGACCCCTGCGTCATCTGTCAACTACCAGCTATAGAATAATCTGCTCTGTGCTATCCTGCGGTGGGTCTCGATGCTAATGGCGGCTCGGTGAGAAAGATCTCCAGTAGTAGGGCTCGCCCCAACACCACCGCCTGAGTAAGGATGCTAAGTGGAATCGTTTAAGCTAAGATCTCATGCCTCAGCCCCTGCTAAAAGGTATGGGCCCAGAATAATGGGTATCATACGATGTCTGTGGAGTATCATGAGAGGTTGGTAAATATCGCTGAGTACTGGGCCACTGACATGGTACCCTTCTGCAGCTATATTAACTCCTGGATGCCCACCGCACATAGGTTGTTTGGAAAAAACTCCAACAGGAAGAGGCTCTTGAAGTCCATACAAAGTAGAGATACCATGTCGTGCACCTGGAGCATTAGGCTCAACCATCTACCTGTTGATGCATGCAAGAGACTCACGACAAGGATCACCATGAGGTCTACTAGTGTCCTTAGAAATATTAATACTATGAAGACAGCCTCCAGCCAATCCTCAGCTACCTGAGGATCCATCTCTCCATGAAACCTGGGCAACCTCTTCCTCTGAAACTTCTGTTATGTGCTCAGGCTGGGTGCAATCTCTACTACCGTGGCTGGTAGCATCGGTGTCTCAGAGGGTAGAGGTACTGCTGGTGCCTCTGCTGTAATGGGGCCTTGCATTGAGGCATCGTCTCTCGGTGGGCTGCCATCTCGCACAATGCTCGGAACCCTAGCTGGGTGCCATAGTGGAGCCATCATAAAAAGAAACAGGTGATCCATGGTTAATACAGTATAACTAGTGAGATGAAAAAATGTAATCTCAAATAAAACTTTTGAAACACACATGTAATCAATGTTCTCGTGCACTGAGTAGGAAATCAGAAGTCATGGTCCTGGTGTATGGGTACGTCGGCCGCTGCACCAACAGTGGACTCCCTAGACTGATAACCATACTCATTACTCTAAACATTATTGCTTCATAGAGATGAAATTATCAGAGTCCTGAGTTATATGGTAGAACCGACTCCTCTGATACCAATTTTTCATGACCTGTCGTTGGGGCATGTGTCGTGACTACCCCAAGCCTACCTTCCATAGGCCAGGGGCTGGCGACTAGCACCAAAGGCGTAAATCTCAAAAGATGGGAAGAAATTACCTTTATGAAGAAAACAGACAATAGAGTATGCAAGTGAAGTATGAACTATGTAAAAATGGGTATAATGTAAGTGCTAAAAAATAATTGGGCCAGTATACAAACCCAACTGATAATACATTACAACTGAAAGTAAAGGACAACAATAGTAAGTAGAAACAACAACACCAAGTCATCCTCCAGAAACCACACCTAAAAGGTGGGTACAGATAGCTTCCTCAGCTCCTTAGGTACGGCCATCCACTCCATGTACGTCCCACCAAGTGGTCCACCTCCGGGTATCATCCATCTCTACAAGCCTCCGCCTTGGTCAGTGTTTCCCATCGTCTGCATACAACACTTCATAGTGTGTGCATAGCCCGTGCAGGTGTGAATATAAGATACTCAGTAGGGACCTCGAGACACCCGAAGGTCTCTCAGAATCCATGAAGGATAAACCACAACTGAAAGGTACAATCACGATGTATCAACAACTCTACATAGGTATATCCCCATACATATACCTAAGCCATCTATAACAGATCGGCTCCAGCTCCTGATCCCAAGAACAACCCAGTCCACAAAGGAAAGCACAACCCAGCCCAAACAGGAAAGCACAACCCAATCCACGCATGAAAGCAAGTCAACCACAACAATGTTAATGATTGAGAATCAAGAGTCAGCCCACACAGGTATACACCTTGTAAGGCGATAGAGATGATCATATGTAGGCACTGATTCATCTAAGCTATCAGACTCACATAGAATACAAGACCAGCTATGCTGCCGGATCCACAATGGATACAAGAACAACTAATCTGCTAGACCCACAAAGGATACAGGTACAGTGGTCAATACCACTGAACCCACATAGGATATAGGAACAATAGTCCTCGTCGTCTAGCCCACGGAGGATTCCAGTATGGATGTCGTAACTGCCAAAACCACGGTGGATCCAAGAGCACTCGTCATCGTCGCAGTCACATCCAGCTCTATGGTTTTCACACACAGCATGCTCGATTCTAGTAGGGTCGTCTCCTCGATAAAGAGAGTCGATACATCAAATGTAACAAATTCCAGTGTTGAAATATCCAAAAGATCCATCTCTCCAAAAGAAACACAACGGGACAGACAATGCATCAATCAGACGCACGGTCTGAGAGTTATTGGATTTTCCGTCCAGGGGGCCCGATTGGTTTTTAAACTAAAACTGACCTGAACATACTACAGCTGCATCCAAACCTCATGTGTAGTAATCCAAAAGGACCTTCTGAACAAAAGGATCCCAATGTAATTGATGGAACATTACTCGGATTTCCGATCCTTAAGATATAAATGTTTTCTTTTCAAATGACCAGGTTGGTTTTGGGTTCTAACCAACCTGGCCATACACAATAATTGCTAAAACCATGAGTGTAATATATTTAAATGACCTTCTCAATCCAAAGATTCCTATGCAAGTGATGGTGCGTCGATCAGATGTCTGAATCTCATGTTATGGTAAAATGACTGAAACGGGTATGAAGTGGGGGGTCTGGGCCCGACCTGACTTGGCCCAACACCCCCCCCCCCCCCCCCGAGTCAGCCTGAACTAGGTCAACTAGACCCGGGTCTGGGTCCAGCCTGGTAGGGCACAGTCCGGCTTGGTCCGCGCGACCCGCCCCGGTCTGACCGGGGGGTGCGCTGGCTCGGCCATCAGGCCAAGCAGGGGGGACACGGTCCCCCCTTTGTTTTCCACAGACCCAGCGACCGATGTCACGTCTCCCCCGGATCCCAACTGGCCACGGGATCCTATTCCTCGCCGCTGGTTACTGCTGCGGGACACCAAAGTCGTTCCGGTGGTTCGATTTCACTTTTGTATGCGCCTATGGTCGTCTCAGGATCCGTACATCACTGTGAAGGCCTCCAATCGCCATTACAGTACCACTTCGTCGTTTCCAATTGTTCTGCACATCAAGAACAAAGTAGTGGTTGGCTCCATCTTTTTCATTAACACGCACCCACCGCGTTAGAGGTCCAACATCGCCCAACAAATTAATTACCATGACGAGGGTATAATTCTCATAAATAAAGAATATACAAATGCCCCTAACTCTACAAGGACGATGGTTGTCAACATCGCAGTAGATGGAATCGCAGAGAAGAGAATCGTAGGCGCTGTCAGGGAGCACTGAGGAGGAGCAACATCTCCTCTCTTACCATGGATAAGGGTAAGCATGGCACATCGTTGATCTCCGAGGAACCGACATTCTTCGTCGTTCTCCGTGGAACTAGTGTTCTTCGTCATTCTTCGTTGGAGGCCGGTGTTCTTCATCGTTCTTCATCGGAGGCCGACGTTCATTCTTGCACAATGATGCTCTCCTCCTTAATAAAATAATAATAGGTTACACCTATTATTTAATTGTACCCGCAAGGTAACTCTCTCATAATTAATTCACCACATTAAACAAGATGTGATGACAATTAATTAAATAAGGGAGAGATATGGTCCCCCCTTATTGAACTCGTTGGCAGTTGAATAAAAAGGGGAAAAAAGGAAGGTTCCTCATTAAATTATGGGTTGACATAATTTAATAGATTTAGGTGACATTTAATGGTGGTTTGTAAAATTAATGGGGGTTCATAATGAGATTTAGTGGGAATTAAATGGTCGGACTCGAGTGGGCCCCACCTCACTAATATCCACACTTGGGTAGTTATGTGGTTGTGGGCCCCACCATTAGCTACCCATGGGAGATAAAAACCTCCTCCTGAAATAAAAAGTGTTCCGACAATTTTTATTTACTTTTTATATAAACCCTCCAAAATTATCTTCTTCTCCTTTGCGAACACAACTACAGTAGGTGTCCCCTTAAGTAATTACTGGTGCTGTGAGTTCATCGGTGCCCTCTGATTTTAATTCCGAGCACTGGTTCAAATGTGAGAAAAACCCACTCATTCGTTTACTGAATGTACCCGAGCTAAACATTGAAAATTGATTTCAAGCACACTAGGCCTTAGAATCAAGCGCTGTCAGATGTCACATACTCATAAAATTTTAAATTATTTAAAAACAATCCTTGAAATTTACAGGTCTTTACAATCATGTGCTATAATAGTTATTCTTACGGCTTGATCTATGGCTTTATTAGTGGGATCTTAATGAACAAAGTCAAAAAACTAATCATGATGATAGTTTTTGGTAGGATGTCTCTTAGGAATTTCATGAGTGATTGTGAGTCCACCATAAACCTTTCAATTATCTTTAAATTTATAGGTAAGGTATAGTTTTATTTATTGATGAAAAATTATCCCAAAGAATTTTTAAATGGAGATGGATGATGAATGGATATTCTCCACCCATTGTTTAATTTATGGATTGTGTGATTCATGTTTAGAAAGTATTCATGTGCATCCTCCATAATCAAAACAATACTATTTAAATGGTACTCCCTAATGAATTTTATAGTTATTCATTATTAGAATGATGGGTTAGTGATAATACCTTCTTATAAAATTAGTCACCAATGTCGTATGCTATGGAGGAATATGACTGTTGTAGAAAAGATTCCATCATTTATGATTAAATGGAGTTATAAAAATTATAAAATGTTTAACAATAATATATAAGAAATCCCATTAATGGAGAAGAACATGTAAAAGTATACTTGACAAAACTATATCTCAGTCAATGTATTTTTTGTTGGTTCAATTATTTCCACTATAATATCTTGACACACAATTCAAACAATGAGGAAATATTGTTTTCAGTAGAAAAGGGAATTCTTTGCAAATCTAGGAACTCTCTTGGGAATTTCATATAACACTATAAAATGTGTGTTTGTTATGTGGGGTGGAAGTCACTCTCATCAATTTTTATGGGACTTATTTCCTCGCATTGGAATCTATTATTTATTTATTTTATATTACTGAGTGCATAAAAAATTAAAATGCGTGCCTGGCTAACTCTTTTCTAGAGGTCACTCATTATCAAACATCAATGTAATCATTTATATGTATTATCAATTCTCTATCATTGTTCACTACTAATTGGTGATTCTCAGTTTTAAGGTACTATTTATTAAATCCACACATGTTGGTACTCTAGAGTTTATGACCATCCAGGGAATAAGTGATTTTATTTGGTGTCAATATTGTCCCAATGAATTCTGAGTCATATGTTACCTTATTAATAGAAATAGAATCCACACAGTTTGATGACACATAATTGGACATGTTATGACAACACGTCTTTTATTACAAACTTAATCAAGATTTATTACATAAAACATCAAATGATACAATAAATAAGATTGAGAGGTTTAGTGTCTCTGGGGAATATGATCATTACATAAAAACATAAAATGTGAAATACAACATATTTATGGAAATCTTCCATTACCTGACCACTACATTCCTTCGTACATAGCATTGCATGGGATAACCTGAGGACATGCATAAGAAAAGGGTGAGCTATAAAGTCCAGTTTGGGAATACACATGATATAACATGAGAATTACAATACATGTTAGACATTAGGAATATCAATAGAGCACAAGAGAAACATGAACATAAAGGCATGATAAATCATGATATTCATAACATGGAAATGTGGCAACAACACTTAACATGGAATTAGCATGAACCAAAGCCCATTGCACATGAAACATGAGTAAATCCTCATTGAACATAATGCATGAGTAAACCCTCATTTCACTTGAAATATCATGATTAAACACTCATTGCACATGAAGTATTAGGATACTATACTTCACCCAATGCAATGGAGCGCTATAATGGCGCACCCTTCTTAAACATTTCATTTCATGCATAAGTGTGCCACATGGATCATAAAACATGGATTCATAAAACATAATTTATTTATTCCATGATAAAGGAATGTGTAATTCACACATCAAACATTATAATAAATAATTAATTGTACATAAAGGTGAATACACTTGATGGAGAAATGGGCATGGAATTCACTACACAATGACATTGACAAAGAAAATCGGTACGATTTCAGCAGTGTAACGGCATGACATAAGAATTCATAAAAATGGTTGATGAGAGAGAAAGATGTTACTCATCATATTTACATGTAATGTAAATTAAAGAGGTCATATAGATATATATACCAACAATTTTAATGTTATTTATATTCATGAATAATAAGTATTTCTTCAATGAAAAGGAGGAGAGAGAAGTTCTTTTGGAATTTTAGGATAGTAATTGGTGTATATGGGAGGAATTTAATGAGAGAGAAAGGGGTCTCCCATAATTCAAACATAAATAGTGCAGTATGAGGGATGTGGGAAACCATACCCCAACCTTAATAATTGACATTAAAAGGGCGAAACAACTTAATCAAATTGGACAAAAATGTAAAAGGAAGAAAAAAACCCTTAATTAGAAGTGTGCTTCCAAATGCTAGAGAGAGGCTTGTGAGAGGCTTCTTGGGAGCTTCAGGAAGCTTGGGAGGATTCTACAGAGAGTAGGGCAGAGTTTGGACAAACTCCAAAGGATTTGAGTGAGGAGGAAGTGGGATCTTGTGGGGTTTTATATAGGAATGGTGAGGGAATTCTTTATTATTTAGGTTTGGGACCCCTTATATTAAATTAATCGAAACCACAAACCACCCCATGTGGTTTTCCAATGGTTTTTGGAAAAGGGAAGAGGAAAACAATATTTTATAAGCCCAAAGTCCGAACTTCTTAAAATAATAGGGTCGCTTATGTGGAGGTGAGTCACACTCCCATGGAAATTAATTAAAAAAGACAAGGTGTTTAGTAAGTCTTGAGGGGTCCATTAATGCTTTGAAATGTATGCCAAATGAACCCAAAATCACATTATTTTATTGGTAAAACATATATTGGCCGAAAATAAATATTATAGTATTTTATTATATAACTATTGGGTCATTATGATGTCATAACACATTATATATTTAAACGGTTTTTAATTTTTACTCAAAAATTTGACTGTCTCAGAAAAATATGAAAAATTCACCATTGGATAATTTCGACGTCCTGATTCCAAAAATAAAATTTATTTTATCTAAATAATTTTATATATATGTTAATTTTAACTTGTAAAATAAAAACTGAAATTTAGAAAAAAGTCACGGGTTTTGACAAAAATGGATTTCAAACCATAATAAAAATTATAATTGCATTCATAAAATTACATGATAATTTATATATAATTAAATTAATCTAATAATAATAATAATAATATATTAAAATATTATTTAATTCAAAGATCCCTTAATTTAATAAAATAGATTTCTTAATAAAATAATAACTAAAACACCATTTTTACTTTAAAAAATATTTATAATGTATCAATAATTATAAGAAATTATATTCATTATTATATAAAAAATAATGTACATGAACATAGTACTATATATTAGTTTCATAACACCATAAAACATATGCACAGGACCTATGGGTAAGGAATGTGATGGGGACATACTCTTGGGGTGGCACGGATAACATCGCTTGTGTGGTAATTGCTATAAACATCCACTTCTCCCGTAGACGGTCCCATTAGAGCTTGACATTGTAAAGCTCAGCTTGGGCTTGGTCAAGGGAAAAGCCCAAGAACACCACCTATTTTCCGAGCTCCGATTAATGGGCTTCGTAAGGGGAAATTATGCTGGATGAGGCCATCGCTTCCTTTTTCTATGTAAAATTGGATGTGTTAAAGCACTCTATTCATACTAATCATGTGATCACATTTCAACAACTATAAAATTAACGGTCACAATTCTTATCATAAAACCAATGAAGTTGACATTTTTATAAAAAAATGTATATAACGAGACATTTAATAAGATCAAGAGGGATTTTACATTAATGAAACATTAGGACTTTACAATATTCCCCCCAAAGAAAATTCACCCTCAAAATTTTCCTTTTCCCATACTAAAACAGATGTGGGTAACTCAGCTTCATCATTTCTTATGATTCCCAAGTCGCTTCTTAAAACTTTTGGTTTCACCACAACACCTTAACGAGGGGAATTTTCTTATTTCCTAGAACTTTTTCCCTACTATCTAAGATCTTCACTGGTTTCTCCTCATAAGAAAGATCGTCTTCCAATTGTACCACCTTAGTAGAGTGTACATGTGAAGGGTCTGGTATGTACTTCCATATGAGGGATACATGAATGATATCATGTACATTGGCCATAGTAGGTGGAAGTGATAGTCGATAGGCCACAACCCCAACACGATCAAGAATCTCAAAGGGGCTAATGTACCTTGGATTAGCTTCCCATTGTTTCCAAACCTCATGACCTTATTCCATGAAGATATGCTTAGAAAAACCATGTCTCCAACATTAAATTCAAGGTCTCGTCAACGATTATCTACATAACTCTTCCGTCTACTCTAGGATACCTTGATATGATGCTGAATGGTTTTCACCTTCACCACCATTTCCTAGACCATTTTTAGTCCAAGCATCTTATGTTTGCTGACCTCATCCCAATTTGCCGATGTTCTAAACCTTTTCCCCATGCAGTGCTTCATATGGTGCCATTTGGATGGTTGAGTTGAAACTGTTATTCTAAGAGAACTCAACTGGAAGAAGTTATTGATCCCATCCTTCTTTAAAGTCCATTGAGAACTCTATCAACATATCCTCAAGTGTTTGGATAGTCTGCTAGGATTGGCCATCAGTTTGAGGATGATAGGCCCTACAGAAGTTCTGTTCAGTATGCAGAGCATGTTGAAGACTCTTCAAAAACATATAGATTAATCTTAGATCTCAATCAGAAACAATATATAGTGGTACTCCAAGAAACATTACCACATCCCTGATATATATCTGTGCTAGTTGATCCAAAGAGAAATCCTTCAAAATAGTAATAATGTGTGCAGTATTTGTAAGACGATCCACATCAACCCATATTGCATTGTTTCCTTTGGATGTCCTCGGAAGTCTAGTGACAAAGTCCATGGTGATGTTTTCCCATTTCCATTCTAGTATGGGCAATGGTTTCATCATCCCCTTGGACTTCTGCCTCTATACCTTCACTTGCTGACACACCAGGCACTTTGATATACATTTAGAAATCTCATTCTTCATATTATCCCACCAAAATTTTTCTCAGAGATCTCGATACATCTTTGTGCTCCCTGGGTGAATATAGAAATTTGGACTATGTGAATCATCCAAAAGTTCCTTCTTTAGCTCTGGACTCGATGGAACACATATTTTTCTCACAAACCGCACAATTACTTCATCATTAACATTAAACTCTGAGGATTTCCCTTTTTTGATAGCTCCCACTTTTTCTTGAATTCCCACATCATCCTTTTGAGCATCATATAACCTTTCCAAAAGAGATAGTTGAGAAATACTCTGTGAAATTATTGATGATGTTACCTTCTCTATGATTTCCATTTCCATCTTCATCAAGTCTATGAAGATTAGATCCTTCTCAATTATCATCATTGATAGAATCGCTGGATCCTTTCTACATAGGGCATCTTCCACATTTTTTGCTTTCCCAGGGTGGTAATGGATTGAACAGTCATAATCCTTCATGAGCTCTATCCATCTTCTCTGGCGCATATTAAGCTCATTCTGTGTGAATATATATTTAAGACTCTTGTGGTCTATATATATCTCACATTTATCTCCCTAGAGATAATATCACCAGATTTTCAAGGCAATGATCATCGCTGCCAACTCCAGATCATGTGTTGGATAGTTTTTCTAATGGATATTCAACTTCGTTGAGGCATGGGATTTAACTTTATCATTCTGCATCAGCAAAAATCTTAATCCATTCTTAGAAGCATCACTGAATACCACATAAAGCTCCCCACTTGTGGGTAAAGTGAGCACGGGTGCAGTGATTATCCTCCATTTCAACTCCTTGAATCATTCTTCGCATTCATCACTCCAAGAAAACTTTACCCCCTTTTGAGTTAGCTTGGTAAGAGGGTTGGACAATAGTGAGAAATTTATCACAAATCGTCGATAATATCCACCAAATTCTAAGAAGCTATGGATAACTATTTCTGATGTTGGCCTTAGCCAACCCTCAATTTCTTCTTTTGTGGAGGGATCCACAGATATACCATTGCATGTGATGATATGTCCCAAGAATGATACATCCTTCAACCAGAACTCACACTTGATATACTTTTCATAAAGCTTATCCTTGTGCAATGTCTCTAGTACAGTTTTTAAATGCTCCTCATGATCCTCCTTGGTTTTGGAGTATATTATAATATCATCTATAAAGTCTACCACAAATTTTTCTATGTAATCTGTAAAGATTCTATTCATCAAGTCCATGATGATTGCTGGATCATTGGTGAGTCGGAATGGCATTACAATGAATTCATAGTGCCCGTATCATGTATGAAAATCATTATTGGGGATATCTTCCTTCTTCACCCTTAGTTGATAATATCCTGACTGAAAATCTACCTTGGAGAGGAATTGTTCTCCACGCAGTTGATCAAAAAAGTCACTAATTCTTGGGAGAGGATACATTTTCTTTATCGTTATTTTGTTATGTTCACGATAATCGATGCAAATCCAAATTGACCCATCCTTCTTCTTGACGAAGAGGACTGGTGCACCCCATGGTGAAGCACTTGGGCGTATAAACCCCTTATCCAAATTCTCCTTTAGTTGTTTCTTCAACTCTTCAAGCTCTACAACAGCCATTCTATATGATTTCTTGGATATTGGTAAAGCCCCATGAATAAATTCAATTGAGAATTCAACATCCCTTCTAGGAGGAAGACCAGGTAGTTCCTTGGGAAACACTTCAGTGAATTTCCTCACAATAGGCATTTCCCCAAGGATTGTTTCATCCATGGACACAATCTTCTGATCCAGATACGCATGATCTTATGACAGTAATATCCAAGCTTGAGATGATGGAGATAAAGGAGATTCATATTCCCCATTACACTTGTAAATAATCAGGGGTCGATTCTCCATATGGAGTGTGATTTCCCTCTCCCAACAATTTATGTTGGCTCTATATAATCCAAGACAATCCATTCCATGATTTACATCAAATTCCCCTAGAGGGAGTATGAAGAGGTTCTCTAAGAACATCAATCCACAAATTATAATAGGTGAGGACTTATATTCATGGGATGCAATGATTTCCCCATTTTCCATACTCACTGACATCTTTACTTCCTTGATTTGGGGTTGTGCTGGGATTGTTCTACTAAACATTCGAGATATAAAATAATGCATAGAACCTGAATCAAAAAGTACATTTGCTATTCTTGAATGAATAACTAGCATACCTATCACCACATTGTTGTCGGGGTTCACATCGGGAGTTGTGATGGAAAAATCTCAATCTTGATGCCTTGGTGGTTGTTGGTTGCCTCCGAAAACCCTTGGATTAGGACACTAATTTGCAAAATGACCGTTTGTTTGAATTTGTAGCATTGAACAATGCATTGAGGGTTAAACGGAGCATTCCTCTCCTTTGTCGCCACCGTGAGTCTTTCTTGCCGAAAGATAATAGCAAGGTTCCCTTCCCTTCCACACCTAAAGCATTTCCTTGTCCCCATAAGGCAATTTCCATGGTGCTTCTTTTAACACTATTGGCAAGTTGGGTGCTGGATCTTCTTAGCACCGATGGATTTATCCATCGGCCCACCAGCATTGAAGTCCACCTTACGCTTTTTATCCCCATGATCTCCCTGTGATTCTCCAATCTCCATTTTGACCTTGAGGGCACATCGGACAATTTTTTCACAGCTGTCGATGTCACGGATCGCTAATGCTTTCCGCAGGCTAGGCATTAGCCCACCAAAGATGTGGTCAACCTTGCATTCAAGGGTAACGACAAAGCAGGAATTTTATCGTGCAAGCCTTGTGATGTTTCCCTCATACGTTTAAACATATTATTCATCTTTTTTCTTGAGGGAAAGGAAGTGCCCTTCCATCTTAAGGAAGAGGGTGCACGGAAAATATTTATCATAAAACATATTCCAGAAATCCTTCCATTCCAACGTCTCGATCTCCTCCTCAGGATTCATATTTTTGATCAATGTCCACCATTGATCAGCTTCACCCTCCATACGATAAGCTGCCAGGAGAACCTTCTCTTGTTCAGAACATCGAAGGAAAGAGAATATCATTTCAATGGAATTGATCCATTGATCAACGATCGTGGGATCGAATGATCCACTAAAATTAGGAGGCCTTTGTCTCATGAAACTCTCGATAGCGACTTGTTCATTCTTGGAGGGGGTTGAACATTCATCACGACCCATGTTTCAATTCAATACTTGAGTTAGCTGAGAGAGAATTATGAAAAAGTTCGTGATTCCCGCTCCCATTGGATTGGGCATCTCATTAGTACAGTCATCACACTGATCTACACAATGGTTGTTAGACTGAGTCCTCCTATTACCAGCCATTGGAGGGAATAAAAGGAATGATAGGGGTAACACATAAAGGGTAATCCAAAGACAATATTATATGACTTATAAATAAACTTTCATTTCCTTAACTCATTATTCTATAGGATTCAATCTAGGCTATCCATGATCTACTTTTTAACATATATTCTTAGGGGCATTTTTTAATTCCATAAATAAGGGTTCATACTAAACTTGTGAATTTACAAAAGCATATCCCCCGGGAGTGTTGTAACCAAGAGTGTTGCAAGGATCATTTTCGTGCCCCAGTTCCCATTCGAGTCTAGCTCAATGCAGTGTTTTCGAGTTTTATCCCTAGGATACATTTGTGCCAGAGCCGCCTCTATCTGCTCTTATCCAGACATTGATGTATTTGCTTGATAACCCACTTAATCAATACTCACCAAAACATAGGGACGTTTTTATTGTACTTAGACTTGTATCTATCGCTTTACTAGGGTTTTTTAATCCTTATCCCAAAAATAACCAAACCTATCCTCTGATACCAACTATGACAACCCTGCTTTTAAAAAAAAATTAAACATGATTTTTTTACATAAAACATCACTTGACACAACAAAGATGATCAAGTGGTTTAATGTATTTAGGGATTAGGATAATTACATAAAATCATAAAACATGAAATATAACATCTTTATTGAAAACATCCTTTTCATGACCACTACATTCATTCATACTTAGCATTGCATGGGATAACCTAAGGGCATGCAAAAGAAAACGGGGAGCTATAAAGCCCAGTAAGGGAATACACATGGAAAAAATGAGGAGTACAATACGTTTTATACATTAGGCATATCAATATAGAATAAGAGAAACATGAACATAAAGGCATGATAATGCATGATAATCATAACATGGTAATGTGGCAACAACACTTAACATGGAATTAGCATCAGCCAAGACCCATTGCACATGGAGCATGAGTAAATCCTCATTGAACATAATTCAAGAGTAAAACCTTGTTGCACTTGAATTAGCATGATTAAACACTCATTTAACATGATGTATCATGATACTACACTTTACCCAATGCATTGGAGTTCTATAAGGGCACACCCTTCTTGAACATTTCATTTCATGCATAAGTGTGCCACATGGATCATAAAACATGGATTCATAAAACATAATCATTTATTCCATGATAAAATAATGTGGAATTAATACATGAAACATTATAATCAATAATTAAATGTTCATAAAGGTGAATAACCTTGATGGAGAAATGGGCATGGTATTCACTACACAATGACATTGACTTAGAAAATTGTTGCGATTTCGAAAGCATAACAGCGTGACATAAGAATTCATAAAAATGGTTGATGAGAGAAAAATGGTTTACCGAACATATTTACATGTAATGGACAATAAGGAGGTCATATAGATACATTTTCCAAAATTTTTAATGCAATTTAGATTCATGATACAAAAGTATTGCTTGAATGTAAAAGGGGAGAGAGAAGTTCCTTTCGAAATTTGGGCATAGTAACGGGTGTACATGAGAGGCATTTAATGAGAGGGAAAGGGGTCTCTCATAATTCAAACATAAAGACTGCAGTATGAGGGAGGTGTGAAACCATACCCAAACATTAATAATTGAAATTAAAAGGTCAAAACAACTTAATTAAAATTGGACAAAAATGAGAAAGGAAGAAAAAACCATTACTTGGAAGTATGCTTCCAAAGGCTAGAGAGAGGCTTATGAGAGGCTTTCTGGGAGCATGGGGAACCTTGGGAGGATTCTAGAGAGATTAGGGAAGAGGTTTGACGAACTCCAAAGTCTTTGAGTGAGGAGGAAGTGGGATCTTGGTGGGTTTATATAGGAAAGGCGAGGTAAATCATTATTATTTAGGATTGGGACCCCTTATATTAAATTAATCCAAACCACAAAACATCCCATTGGATTTGCCCATGGTTTTTGGAAAAGGGAATGGGAAAAAATATTTTATAAGGCCAAATTCCAAAATTCTTAAAATAATAGGGTTGCTTATGTTGAGGTGAGTCACAATCCCATGGAAATTAATTTAAAAAGATAAGGTGTTTAATAAGTCTTGAGGGGTCCGTTAATGCTTTGAAAAGTAATCCAAATAAACCCAAAATCAAATTATTGTAATGTTAAAACATATATTGACCGAAAATAAATATTATATTATTTTATTAAATCACTATTGGGTAATTATGATTTCATAAGACACATTATATATTTAAACGGTATTAAATTTTTACTCACAAATTTGACTGTCTCAGAAAATTATGAAAAATTCAGCGTTAGATAATTTTGACGTCCTGATTCCAAAAATAACATTAATTTTATCTAAATAATTTTTTATATACCTTAATTTTCCCTTTTAAAATAAAAACTGACATTTATCAAAAATTCAAGGGTTTTAACAAAAATGGCTATAAAACCTTATTAAAATTTATAATTTCTTTCATACAATTACATGATAATTTATATATAATAAAATTAATCTAATAATAATAATATTATTATTTTATTAAAATATTATTTAATTCAAAAATCCCTTAATTTAATAAAATAGATTTATTAATTAAATAATAACTAAAAACACCATTTGTACTTTAAAAACGATTTACAATGTATCAATAATGACAAGAAATTATATTCATTATTATATAAAAAAATAATGTACATGATCATAGTATTATCTATTAGTTACATAACCCCTTAAAACATTCATATAAGACCTAAGGGTATGGTGTGCGATGGTGACCGACTCTTGGGGTTACTCGGATAACACCCCTTGTGTGGTAATTTCTATCAACTTCAACTTCTCCCATAGACGGTCCTGTTAGAGCTTGACATGGTGAAACTCAGCTTGAGATTGGTCAAGAGCGAAGCCCAAGGACGCCACCTCTTTTCTGAGCTCCGATAAAAGGGCTTCGTATGGGGAAATTCTACTAGATGAGGCTATCGCTTCCATTTTCTATGTAAAATTGGATGTGTTAATGTCCTATATTTATACTAATCATGTGATCACTATTCAAAGGCTATAAAAGTAACAGTCACAATTATTATCATAAAACAAATGAGGTTTACATTTGATAAAAACATTTTATATAAATATACATTTAATAAGATCAAGAGGGATTTTCAATTAATGAATCTTTGGGTCGTTACACATGTCTTAAATTTTAGGTTTATTGTGTCAATGATCTATCCATGTAAATTAACATCATGTGGTATGTAAAAATGAGAGAGATATATATATATATACATATTAATACCATGATTTGTTCAATGTCGTTTATCATATTTTGGTATTGATTTTTGAACATTAATGTCGAAATAAACAAGTTTCTTAAGAGATGGTTTATAATGTTTATAGATTACACCTAGTATGAGACACATTTATCACCTTTTTAGATGTTGATATGATGAGAGATGATAGGAATATCCACACCATATCAAGAGACTAGAAGTGTAGATACAGGTCTTACCCCATGTTTTGTTGACTCTATTACTAATGGGATTATAGCACCCTCCTTTTTTCCATCTCAATAATATTCATGAATATAATAAATGGATTGGATTATATTGCATATTAATGGTATAAAAATTTTATTTATGATAGAAACTGAGATTTTATAAGGAATAAATGATTATAAATAACCTGAGGGGCATATATATTATGGAAGGTAAGAAGGAGTCAAATTTTATCAAGTGAATGAATGATCAAATGAGGGTATTATTGGCATGATCATTAACCTAATAATATGATTTTATAGGATTTTAAAGATTTCTTATGTTTTTTCTGTGGATTCCATTATAAATGTATGATATATTATATCTAGATATCATTATAATATGATAATGTAGATGGGGGGTCAGGAATAACTTTTTGGGGATATATTCCACTTGGTTGGTTTTTTAGGGACGAAAACCCATTCTTAAATATCATGGTGGGAAATTATTTGCATGGTATATAGAGAAAAGATGTTAATCCCACCCGAGGACCACATGAAGGAGGTCAGTTAGATTGAGAAACCCACCTAGGAAATTGGTTAAACCTATAGACGTATATATGAGTTATCATGCACTCTCGATATACATGTGGATAGTAGAGGCATGCCGTAACCATGTTCATTATGTTGTTCAACCTAGAGTATTCTCAGTTGAAAGATCTATATGTGGTATTAAGGTGTATAATGACACACACATTATTCCAAATACTATTCCCACATAGATGATAATAGGTGTAGTATATTGTATAACATTGTTGAATGTTTTGACAATTATCTATCAAATAATTTGTTCCTCTCCCTTGGCATAAAGTCCCATATTCTGTTTTGCTTCTACTGTGGAAACCCATGGTATTTATTGGAATGGGATGAGTCAACTATTTATCAAAATAATATTCATTGAATTAGGGAGTACGCGACCACATGGTTCCATATCTAGTTTTCTATAAATGAGGATTTTTCTAATTGAGTTGGTTAAAATTGAAAATGATTATATTGGATTAATGGAACTCGTACATAGTCACGTGGAATATGGTTAGTGTTGTTGTATGTATGACACCATATGAAACCACAATATTGGGTGTACTATAGTTGGTATGAAGTCAAATACTAGATGGGTGGTTTACTAAGGACATTTCCAACCATTGTACTATTTTTTCATGAGGTTCCAACAATGAACATGTATTAACCAATATATTAAAAAACATATGAGTTTTCCATGAATTTAGAATCCATCTTTATCAATATGAAATTATCATCCACATATGTATTAAATTATATATGATATTTTATAATAATGATAGAAAACATAGGAGATATTAAACTACTATAATAATTGAAAGATTCTAATTTTTTAAATATAGATGCAATCATTATGATATAACTAGGGTAGTGGTGATGATATCAACAACTAACACCTAAAATAATGCCAAAAAACATATAAAATTCATATGGTTTATAAATTTTGTATGATAATTCAAATCAATATCATCTATTTTAATATAGGTAAAAATGAAACAAATTATTTATGAATTATTTATGTATTTTTTAAATATTATTAAATTTCTAATGACTTATAAACATTGTACAAATTCCCAGAAGGTTTCATAAAATGAAATATCTATGGAAACAATAACAAAACATAACTCCAAATATTATCACAAACACATTTGAATATATAACATAAAATTCATAGGGTATCACATCATAAAAAACACCTTACCAATATATTTCAAATTCAATGATTTGTTAAAATATATAACACATTATTGAGAATATGAATACATTTTCTAAAAATAAACCCCTATTTATTCTACCAAAAAGAGTTGCCTAATGTGATGTATATACATTGATAAAATATGAATTCTGAAATTCATAAATGAAATCATTGAGTATCCTCCAACATTGCATCAATGTTTTATAAGCTACAAGGTGATCTCACTTTATCAATATATACAACGAATTTATCTTCATAACTATATCAAAGAGCTATATCAATTAAATGGATGAATTTTTATATGAAATAATTTTATAACACATTCAATAACCATGAAACATAATGTATTTTTATCTCATATAACTACCTATGTGTTTTTAATTCTAAAAATATTGACTAATGATGATAATGGATCCATTAAATATCATTAACTAGTAGGGATGATCATGTAAAAGGACATTATCTGATATATAAAAAAATTTCACATTTATTATGAAGGTATTCCATACACTTCCCAACCCTATATTAATCATGAGACTCCAATTCATTCTCATCATAGAAGAGGACAAGTCCCATTATGGATATGATATAATAAATGTGACCATCAAAAACAAAATTAATATCCTTTAGATTGGCATAGTTAGAAGGCTTCGATAAAAAAAATGTATAATGGTTCTTATTATGAATTAATTTTAATAATATGGGACTTGGAAATATGGAAATGAAACATGAAAATTTATTATAATATATTCACTGTTATGATAATACTTGTGGTATATTTTGGGGATCATCAATTTCATAAAATCCAATTTTACCTCTTCAGATTACTTTATATATATATATAAGAAATTTTATACATTATAAACATTAATTTTAAAAAATAAATAATATTTTATATTTAGTCACATGATATGTATAAGTTAATACAATTATTTGAGTAGTAATTTATAATTTCACATCATGATTTTATATAGCCAATAAAAATGAATTATAATATGAGTATTTATTTTGTATTAAGGGGTAAATTTTTTTTCTTATACCCCATTAAGTGCTTTTAAAATACAATCTGTAAGATAATATATCATTATTTCACAAATGATAGACTACATGACCAATATTCAATTTTTTAATCTTTTTATAATTGGATAATCATATAACATCTCTAGGTAATTCTATGAAAATCATAATTGAACAATATGATAAATACCTACAACTATAAACTCTAGTGATTCATATCAATTAAGTAAAATAATTTTAATAATGGTGAGAATTAATATACATATTCCAAATACATAACTCCTTAAACATAAATTTTAATACTCATCAACATTAAAACATCCAATTATTTGATGTTAATAATTTATTTTTTACCTATGAACACATTTTAATTTCATTATAATCATTCATGGATCCCATTACATAACATTTTCCAATATAAATATATTTTTAACATAATTATATATTTAATATAATCATTTACTATAAAATTTTAAAAATATTACATTGAAATAAAATTATTTTTTTATTTAATTTATCATCTATTTTAATATTTTGAACTTATAAAAGTCATAAAATACTCCCACATTTATCAAAAATACTATTTTTATTAGAATAACATAGATGGATACAGAAAGTCATTTTTTATATAATAACAAAACATATTTAATTATATTATTATATTTATCAAAGAAACTATTTTATCAATATCATAAATGGTATACTTTGTTTTAAGTGGATTATTCAGAAGTGGGTATATAATTCTATAAAATATTTCAATAATGGGTTGTGGAATATCATACATTATGTTTTCAAAAACGACTTGAAAATCATGTTTATCGATGATAATTTTAGTTTAATTGTTTTTTAAAGTTTCATATATAATATTTTAATAACCAAATATTTTCATTAAATTTCGCATTTAAAACTATTTATAAGAACCATTTTCTAAAAACTCCACTATCATATAAAATAAATTATAAAAATAAAAAAATAAACTATTTTGATCAATATGAGATGGACATTTTCCTCTAAAAAATCATTATGTTTTAGAAGAACTTTTCATTGATATTATATTAAAATGATAAAAATTATAAAATAACTATTTTTATTATTTTATCCTATATATTAATAACATTATTGAAATATAATATATATTTTATATATACATAAAAATATAATAATTTATTTTTTTAGAAATAAATATAACATAAGCATTGAATGGTGTTTTTATAACCACTTAATATATCTCAAATAATTAATTCTAATAGAGGGAATCACATTCCTATGTAACATTACCTATAGCTATTTATGACCATTAATAGATACATAAATAATGAAATTTAATATTCTAACTAATCTTGCATCTACTGGTTTGAAAATTTTCCAACTTGTACTATTAGTATAATGCCAAAAGTAGAACATAATATAATTTATTATATCCAAAAATTACTATGACTGTGGGGTAAAATTTTTTTGAACATAATTACATAGTTTGAACACATTAGATGAGGTTTCAATAATTAATTATGAAATGAGAATATTTCATTATTAAACCCTCTATCTCTCCAAGTCAATAACATGTCCAATCAACATGATTATAGGACTATAGATTGAAATTATGATGGTTTTAGTCAATAAAATACTATTGAAACGATGATAGAATTTTTAAAATATTCAATAAAATGTATAATAAAATCTTTGAACTAGATAAATAGGTTGTTTCTCATGTTATAGTTACAATAATATATAATATTTTTAACATAAAAATGAATAATATACTTTTATAATAGTATAACGTGTTCTGCGAATTGAGATGATCTTTTATAATTATTAATTAAAATGTTATATCAAATATTTATGATGAAATTTATCCAAAAATAGATATTTAATTTGATGAGTACCATGTTATGTAGATAGTTAATATGTTATTTTGATTAATGCTCTCTCTCTCTAGAATAATCCCCCATTTCTAAATTGATCATATAAATTTTTCATCAAATATCCACTGTCTCATAATAAATGATTATTGTTTTTAATAAATCTCACCAAATAGATTTTTTTATAGTGTAGTATACCGATATTATCTTTCATTATTCATGGATCATTGAGTAAATGACACTTTTCCATATCCATAATAGTGATAAAATCAATTCTTGTAATATTACATCTTTTTGACAGGTTTGTTTATCTCTATGTTTTTCACTTAATCCTTGGTGGGAATGTCTTCTTTGAAGATGGAGATTCTTTGTTGGGTAAAATAACCTAATTTTTAGAGATGTACGCTTGTTTGAAAAAAGGGATACCGCATATAAGTGAGACAGTGATTTAAAATGGGTACATGGTAATTTGATGAGCTGTAAATAAAGGTTTTTAGAGTTAAATGAAAAAATGGGATGAAAACTGAATTATAGATCATTTTCATGTCATGTAAAATGATTACACATTAGGTAATATTCCAGGGGATTTAATAAAATAAATCTGATGTCACATGTTTTTTCACAAATACCATTGAAAACATTTACACAACCTATAATAGTATTACTTGATGTGTAAATTTCTGACTTATTATTTTAATCAAGTTATATGGATGATTTTCATTAAAAAAAGGTTTCACCTCTTCTAATCTTGACGTAGGGAGTCCCCAAAAAACATTTAGTCCCAAAAACCATTATGGCCATCCCATTCAGGTCCTAAATCATTGGTAATTTATTTTTGTTCAATTTGTACCTTCTTCACCTCTAGTTCACCAATAATAAAATTGAAATAATTTACCTAATTACTTTTTTTATTTCAATATCAATTATGATTTGATCATGGAATCCATTTTCAATCATATTCACACCCTTCCATGTTTTTGGTTGTCATATTATGAATTTTAGGATTATCATTATAAGTTCTGGATCTAAATATTATTCCCTATGGTTTTAATATTCCATGTTTAGGAATTATCATGATTTCAACCTAGTTGAGTGCGCCCAAATTAATTAAATAAATTAATGAGATTATTCCATCAATTCATTTGGCTTCAAATGGATTTATAATTGAATAATGTGTTAAAGTATATTTTTCATGAAATGATTACTAGGGTGATTTCATGTTATAGAATCCCTATTTTGGGCCATAATACTTATTTTTATTATTGTATATCAATTTTTAACTAAATTTCATGTGTAATATGGATGAATTATGTTAATTATCTTAATTAACCATTGATATATATGATATAATATAGTGATTTTTGTGATAAATAATAAGGATTTGTTCTTGATTGATATGCTTATATAAAGGGAAAGGCCTAGGATCTTTCACAATAATATTTGGTAATTCTAGAAGTGAACTGGCTTGGCCTAGTCCCCATGATATAATGCTTATATGGAATTGGCCGTTAAATATTTTAATTTTTATAAGGTGTTGACTAGGAGATGATGAAACTCATGTATAAAATTATCATATATTAGTTATGGTTGGCATTGTCATAATACATTCTCAGAGTTACTATAGCATGAAAATGATGAATTTTTTTTACCTTGGTTATTTGGATATGGTTGGCATGATCATAAGTCATGCTCAGAGTTATTCCATCATGGCGTTGTATCAGGCAGATTCAGTATTTTATTAATCATTGAATTTTTTTAATACACATATTCATCGTATTAATGAATAAAAATCATGTAAGGATGGGTTTATCTAAACATAGTTGTTTAAACCTAATGAGTAATACTCAAACCCTATTCAGGCAACCGTTCATCACCAAAGAAGATTTCAGGGATGTAGGTTTAGGAAAGTACAATAGACATAGAAGATGATTACTGGTTTACTTTTGGGTTATACATTGGAGATGAGATATAAATTCCGATAGGGACGTAGGACCTTGAGTATTTTATCTTTGTATACTAGTATTTTTCTTGGAAGACATTTTGTTACACTTCTTAAATCATTAAATTATTCCTTTATTAATATGGGATTATTCAGTTGGATATTATTTTTTTCTACTCCTATTAAAATTACATTGATTATTATTTATGTTTTTCACTTAATAAAAAGTCTATAATTGTATAATAACTAGATAATATTCTTAAAATCCTAAGACTGTGTAATTAGATTATGGGATTTGATATGAAGGTGGAAATTCTTATTTTAATATATGTTTTTAATTGTAATTTTTAAAAATTTATTTGGGCATACTTTGTCAAGATGAAATAAATTAAATGTAGTTTTTTATTACAAATGGGTTTTAAATAATGGAATTAGATGTTATTAACTAATAAAAATGATTTATAATTTGTGATCATGGTGATTCATGCTCAAATTTACACAAGAGAAGAAGGTAGGATGGTCCTTGTTGTCTAGAATGGGTTGTTGAATCTTTAGAGACATAAGAAGTAACCTAAATACACATACATTATTTGGATTGTTTTTTTCTATGAAGTGGACAAATTGAGTTGATTTAAGATGGTTTTAAATGAACTCTAAGACACTTAAGTGAATTCTATTTAAAAGAATGAGTTTATCCTAGGTTATCACTTTGTGTGTATTGAATGTATTCCCTTTTCTGTTATTTAAATATATTATATTAGCGATTAGTTCATTTAAAGAGATAAAAAAACTTCACCACTTACAGATTTTACACTAACAAAACGTAAACAAAATTACTTATATACTTGGAGGACCAAATTTTTTACCACTCCAAAGTAAGGCTTGTATTATCTCTTGTAGTATGTGACCTTAAATTCAAATAACACAAAGAAGTTTAAAAATCATCAAATAATAATCTCAACTAAAATAAGTGATTATAAATTAATGGGGTGATAAATAAAATCCAATATATCCCATTACTACCCCTTTTTATCAATCCACAATTTGGTTATACGTCCATTGATTCTATGGCTTCAATGGAAGCACGAAGTAGACTCATGAGGGGGGAATTTGAGAAGTAAAAAAACAATGAAATAATGATCACTGAACCATTGTGTGATAATATCACAAGTATTGGTGTAAAAAAGGTAATACCTTCAACCAAATGTATCAAATTTATATGAAGAACAATATAATAAGAGGATAATGAGATCTTTTATTAATAAACTAAATGAATTGAACAACTTACATGTGAAAGACAAACGTGAGACAACAATATTGCAGCATATCATTACAATGAAAGGAAGCTCAAAAGATGATAAAACCCTCCACCACAACTTTCTTAAACAAGAATTTAATGAGGCTTGGGTCGATCTACCAAAAGTACAACAGATACCACATGATTATGGTAAGACTAGGGTGGTGTAAAGTAAGAGGGATGTAACTTTTCCATGCTTGACCTTAAGTTGCAGCCAGCTTTTTTTCACCGAACAGAGTCTCCTATATGACCTTCTATGTGGCCGCATTATAGTAGTACATATTATACAACAATGAATATTCGGATGTCCCTATCTATCTATAGAATTTAATACAAAATTAATTTTTGGTGTTTGAGATATGATTAAATTGGTGGGAGGATTTCATTGGCCTCAGAATATGGACCAGAATTTTATCTCAAAATTGGGCCTCCTTGATAACCAACATGGAGGCCAAATTAGAAGTATCTCAGGAAAACATATTTCTTCCTCTATATTTCTTATATCATTCCACAAATGTTGGGCCAAATTGGGCATGTATGTTGGGCCCCACATTCTTATTAGTGGGCTAGTGTCCAATCTTCCTTCTCCAGAATTGTTTGCATGAAATCCCATTTAGGTGGTCATCCAATGTGAATCTTCCTACACTACAAAAGTATGAATTTTCCAAATAAAATTATACATCTGAAAATTAAATATTAAAATAAAATAAAGATCATTTGGAACATGAAATGATGTTAAAAAAGGTACCTAATAATAGTGAATTTTAATAAGGAATTACCATCATAATGTGAAATGATATTCAAAGTGTAAACTGCCAAAAATGGTGTTTATTAATAATAAATCACATGAATATTATATATATTATCAATGAATATGGGCCTTATTTAATTGCTAATAACACCCTAAACTTGAGTTTTTCTAGTCAACATAAAAATTTATCTCAACAATATGAAATTTGAATTCCCTATTCGAAAAACATTTTAATACACAATGATAACCAAAAACCCTTATACAAAAATATTATTAAACCCATCAAAATATTTTAATAAATGATATTTTTATAATCTGATCCCAATCCAAAGATCATTCCATTGTACAAATTCATCTCCATATTAAATCAATTATCAATTAAGAGTGATTATGTGTTGTGCATCGCATTAGACATAGGGGTTCATCTTTATTTCAGAGAGAAATAATGGAAGAACAAGGTGGAATCACATTTCAATATTAATATGTGTATTGAAATTTTTTAATTGTATTTTTTTTGCAATTTTTCCATGGTAATTTTAATTGTACTAAAAAGAGTCAACCCCGGTAGAGAGACTTTATCGATGACTCTGATGCTCAAAGACTATAGGGAACCAAGTGAAGAACACATAATCGGGAATCATCTCGAGTTAAATTAGTCAAAAAAATTTCAAATTACCAAATATAGAGATAAAATTACTAACTGTTGTCTAGAAAATTATGGATTCATGATCCCCAAGTGTTGAAAGCCAGGAATTAGGTCATTTAATTACTATATGTGCAAATTTATTGTTTTTTTAATGTTTTTAATGAATACACATATTAAAACTAAAATTATCACCAAACCTATTCTATTTATTGGGAGGGACCCATGAACTCAAATTAATACCCCACTATCCAAAGTACGTGAATTGTGTCTCTTTTTTTCTTTGGATGAAAATATAAACAATGAAATATCACATTGGACATCCACACTTTCCAAAATTGGTGCTCATGAAATATAAATGGATTAAAATCCGAATCAGGGCTTTCTAAATTATTTGATATTCAGTTTCAAAGTGTACAATGTCTATTATCATGTTCAAGGTAAAATATAATTTTCCTTCTATTAAGGCACACTTTTTTGATGTCATTTTTTTCAGGAAAAATTAATTTTTTACATAAAAGAAAATTTTTATATCATCTCCCCAACATAAAATAAAACATTCCCTAGTGTTTGAAGATAATAAAATAATGAATGAGGTAGAGGAATTGAAGGGGAGTTATAAAAGGAAATTGAAAATAAAGATCATGGAATGATGTCACCTGGTGGTTGAAATTGATGTTTTTGTTGCTCCCTTTTAATCCCTTGATCTCGATGTTACTCTGAAAATTCCCTAGTTGATAAAAAACAAAAAAAACAATATATATATATATTATATATTGTAAAATAAAAGTATATATTTATAAATATTAGTATAAGGAAGAATAATAAGGCAATGGTTAGTGGAAAATGAACGCCCATGTCTCCCTTCGTTCCCGAGAACGATTACCCAAGGCTTCGTTGGCTGTGATGGGGTTTTCCACATGACCTAAAAAGTGTCCTTTTAATTAGTATTATTATTATTATTATTATTATATTTTTATTTTAATATAAAAACACATAAAAATAAAATGAACTAGTGATACATTGTATTCTTTTTAAATTTCTGGGTAAGGTATTACTCAAGGATCACACCACATGACACGAATGAATATTGTGCCACCCATTCATACCCATCCATAATCATAATATATGATTAGGTCAACAGTCTATTTTTTAAATATAAAATTGATTTATTAATCTTATTTTAGAAATAAAGATCATTCAAAATGATTATAACCATTAAAACCATAGGTTTTATCCAGTGCAATGATTTTGTTTAACGTTGTTAGCCCGACATGGATCCTAAATCTATCAATTTATTCATGGATCATAGGTTGTCTTAGTTAACTCAAATTTTGTTTCATGTTTATTGAATAATTCAATTAATGGTTTTAACCATTGACCATTTACCTTAAAAATCTAACCACTTGTGAGATCGTGAATCTCTACTACCCCATGGGGGTTCACATGATGCACTCTGAAAGGACCTGACCAACTAGAACATACCTTTACCTGGTATAAATGATGTTTTGAACTATACAAGAGCACAAATTTTCATTGTTCAAAATTTTTGACTTTGACATTCCATTATTGGTAATCTTGAACTCTATATTTATTGATCCTTGAATTTTCATAGTCCTCTATTCTTAGTTCCTCATGTTCATTGACATCTAATTTCTTTTTTAATTCTATCCAATGATAGCTCGTAATTTATTTTCTTAATTTCCCAAAAATCCATATGCTCAATTTCAATAAGTAAATGGAATGAATTTCCATAAACCAACCTATATATTGAAATTCCTAGGATGGTTTTGTATGCTATATGACATGCCCAAAGATCATCCAAGAGTTTCTCGGACCAATCTTTCCAAAAAGGATTGACATTTTTTTCAATAATATTTTAATCTACATATTCGCTATCTCAACTAGACCATTGGATTGAGGATGGTACTCAGTGGAAAAATTATGATAAATCACATACATAGTCATGAGTTAAGAGAATGGATAGCTAAAAAATGTTTTTCCTCGATCATTGATTATAGCCTATGGAATTCAAAATCGAGAATATATGCACTCTTTCAGAAATCAGATCACAAAATGATGATATTTAGACATTGGGGAATGCATTCAACACATTTTGAGAAATAATCAACTGCTAAGTGGGATGTAGTGGTATCACAATGATTTTGAGAATGGACCCATGAAATCTATTCCCTAGCAGTTGATGATTTCAATCTCTAAGATGTGAGTGAGTGGAATTTTATTTCTTTTGGTGATTGACCCTACTTGTTAAAACTTTAGAAATCATTGTCAAAATGTGTAGGATTCCCTTGAGAGGGTGTCCTAGAAGAGACCACACTGAAGAACAATAATAAATGTTTTCTTAGAAGAAAAGTGACCTCCACATGCCTCACTATGATAGAATTTATTGATGGACTCTTTTTTGGATTCTTGGACACACCTCCTAAGGACATGATCAGGGAATAACTTAAAGAGGTGTGGATCATCAAACAAATAGTGCATAACATCAGAAAGGAATTTCCTTCGATCATGAGTCCCTATGATTTTTTGAATTACTCATGTAACTAAGAAATAGGCTATGTCAGCATACCAAGGGAAGTCCCTCATAAAGTATAGGTGTTTATTTGAAAATGAATCACACACAGAAAGGTGATTTGAGTTGTCTTTGAATTCCATCCTAGAGAGGTGATCAACTATAACATTTTCATCATCCTTTTTCCATGATTGTGAGGTCAAATTCCAGTAATATAATGACCGACCTAATTATTCTGGCCTTGGCATACTAATATTTGAAAAGGTATTTTAGGGATGAATGGTCAGTGAAGACAATGATGGGTGATCCTATGAGACATGACCAGAATTCTCTAAAGCAAATACAACAACAAGAAACTCTTTTTCAGTGGTTGTGAAATTGATTCGGGAATCATTTTAGGATTTTATTGCATAAGAAATGACAAATGGTCTTTTATTGCAATGTTGTCCTAACATAGCTCCTACAACAATGTCACTGGAATCACAAATAATTTAGAAAGGGAGGTTCCAATATGGAGTTTTCATAATGGGAGGATAAGTGAGAGATGATTTGAGGTTTGAGAATCAACCCTCATAACCTTTTGTCCAATCAAATGGAACATGCTTTACTAGGAGAGCAAAAGGGGATGAGAGATTGAACTAAAGTACATGATGAATTATCTATAGAAACCAGTGTGTCCTATGAATGTCCTCACATATGTAATATTTTTGGGTGGGGGAAGGTGACGAATGATGTCAATCATGGCTTTAAAAACTTTAATTCCCCTTCCTGAGACCAGATGGCCTAGAACTAGTCCCTCTTTAACCATGAAGTGGCATTTTCACCTTTTTGGGTCCAAATTATTTTCTTCACATCTTGACAAGTCTGTCTTCACATTTCTCAGACTTCCATCAAATGTATCCAGAATCACAGAGAAGTCATCCATGAATACCTCAAGAAAATCACCAAACATGTCATAGAAGATTCCCATCATGCACCATTGGATGGTTCCAGGGGCATTACATAACCCGAAGGGGGTGCATTTGAAGGAACAGTACCTAATGGACAGGTGAATGAAGTCTTCCCTTGATCTTCTAGGGATACCTCACTCAGATTGTGCCCCGAGTACCCATCTTAGAATCATTATAAGGAATCACCTACCACTCTCTCAAGGTCATGGTCAATGAATGGAAAGGGGAAATGACCTTCTTAGTAAATGATTTTAGCTTCCTATAGTCAATGTAAACACTCCATCAACTACTCACCCTAGATGAAAAAATATCTCCATCCTTATTGGTAATCACTATGATTCCTAATATCTTGGGAATCACATTGATAGGGCTCACCCACTCACTCTCAGCTATGGGATATATGATACCATATTTTAACAATTTTAGAAGTTCATTTCTCACTAATGCTATGCTATTAGGGTTGAGTCTCCGTTGAGGTTGATGACATGGCTTTGAATCAGATTCTAGAACAATCCTATGAGTCACAATAATTGGGCTTGTCATGACTCGCCTTCACCAAAATGAGGGAATGGATAGTAGATTGCCAGACCCTTACTTCTCTAAGTTTAAGGAGAGATAATAACCCTTGAAATCCGCCTTCAATAGGTCCCGGAGTGGCGAATACCACCAAGGGTATAGAATCACACACAAGATGGAAGGACAAAGATATTTTTTCATCTAGGGTGAGTAGTGGATGGAGTGTTTACATTGACTATAGGAAGCTAAACTCATTTACTAAGAAGGTCCATTTCCCCTTACCATTTATTGACCATGTCCTTGAGAGAGTGGTAGGTGATTCCTTATAATGTTTCTTAGATGGGTACTCGGGAATTACCCTTTCTTAGAAGGAATTACACTTTCTATTTTAATAGGATCAGGAGATAAGATAGTAAATCCCAAACAACACCAAAATCTTAAGGTAAAGGTAAACACCAATTTAATCCATTCCCATATAAATATTAAAAAGAAATATATACAAGTCACAAGAACTCAAAAAATAAATGTACCAAGAAAAGGATAATGACAACAACAACTTCCCCAACATCCGAGCTAGTACGGTCCCACATGATCCCTAAAGTCCTCCTAGAAACCTGAACAAAGTTTTATATACATAGGGTGATCATACAAGTATACTAAGCTGGGAAAACTAAACACTCTCGTGCACAAGTGGAGAGGCTTTCTAATGCCTCGTGAAAAAGGAGATAACCAAAGTACATATCAAGGAAACCTATCCAAACAAGCCTCACAAAGTCACACTACCCATATAACGCAGGTCATGTAATGTATAATAATAGAACATTGATATTCATGTTCCTTACTCCACTTTCCCACTGGTTATTGAAGACATCCTATGCATTTAACAAATCACACCATTCTCACCACAGTCCCACTGCCACACCCCGCCTGCACACACCTTGGCCACAACCACCATTCCCACCTACAGACACCTGGGCCACTACCACTCATCCTCCCACAAACATTTGGGCCACTACTACCACACATTTCCACGCCCACAAACATATGGGCTAGAACAACCATTGCCACGCCTGAAGACACCTAGGCCTCATCCCGAAGACTCTTTGTAAACAACCTAACCACACTAACCTGGGTCGACCACCACCACTACCCTGCCCGAGGAATCATGGGCTATAATGGACCTCAGGCCATTACCGCCTGCCTGAAGAGTCTTGGGATATTCGGTAAAGAGAGCATAAAAGGAGCTAATAACCATCCACTCGGAAGAGTGTTGGGAAAAACACCCTCCCCAATGAAATGGGGGTGTTCGGGACTATGTTGTCAACTTGGGTGGGGAACAAATAAGAATAAAAAAACTACAGATATATGTATAGGTATCAAGAACTCATCCCATCAAGTGTTCTAAATCCTAATCACAAACACCCTAATAACTATTTACTCATAAATCAACAGCATAACACTCAGGGCCAATTCACAACTCATTCCCAAAACCAATTCCTCATTTTAACCATTCTCATTTTCACAATCATGTGATCCCATTAGGTGATTATTAAACTACTAGGAAACTAAAAGGCATAACCACAAGCCAGGGAAAGAGAAACAGCAAAACTAAAATTTAAGCATTCACACTCAGTTCTCTTGTATAGTCACAACAACAAAGGGATCAAGTGGGATACCTCGAAGTACTGAAACAAAAGAAAGACTCGAGATACAGCCCCACATGGCTCTTGAACCACAACCCACATCTGTACAACAACAGGGGATCCCATCCCCATCCATGTCACCTCGTAACCACCAAGGATAACAACACACCTACATTGATGACAGAGTAGGAAACATCCAGGTTCAAGCACATCATTCATTAGGTTATTCTTTCTGTTTGTTAACCAGGGTGGTTCCACATGGGTTCTTGTTTTACTGAACATCCATTTAAACCAACTGAGTTTAGGTGACTAAAAGTTTTCCATTTTATATTTATTTAGTCATCACCAAAAAAAGTGGTTTATTAAGACACAAGGAAAGACCACCAATGACCATGATTTGCAGTGACCAAAATCTTATACCATTCACAACACATATCAACTTAAAAGAGTAAAACAGAACATCAACCACACCTCCTTAATTATTTAATGGTCCGTTCATTATCTTCATTAAGTTTGGTTTCATCAATCCCCATAGAAACAATATCCTACCCACCCCGCATGATACATAGTACAGAGAGATGAAATAAAAAACCCTACGTTGTTGATCAAGGATCGAAGTTTTCCACGCTCCAAGAAAGTCGGGGACTTCATGGGTGAGTAGAAAAGCTTCGGTATAGAAGCACCAATTGCCTCATAAGGGGAGACTCCAAATACACTGGGAATAAAAGGAGGTCATCCAAAAGGAATAAGAAGAAGAATAAATTCCCATGCAATATATAGATAAGATCTCATTCTTACGGGATAAGGGGATTTGAATGACTTTAAAGTTGGATCGTGGTTCCCCACGCCTTTGGGTGGCTAAACATGATGGGATTAATTGTTATTTAATAACTCTAATCAAGAAAAGGTGGTAATAGGTGTGATTTTAAAAGATTTTATATAAATAGAGGGGCATGATACGCAGACACACAGTTGTGTGCAATGAGGGTCACCCCACCCTTAGGAATTAAAATATTGATTAAGGGCTTAAAAACTGCAATGAAACAATCCCAATAAAGTTAACAAGGGCCTAAAAGTGGTGTTATGGGAGGAATTGCAGAAGAATAACCCGACAAGGATAGGGGGCATTGATCGTGCCACACACCGATCAGTCTCACCGATCGTTCCACACACCGATTGGTGAGGCACAGATCGGTGACCCACCGATTGTGACACACCACTCAGGTTCACAATGATCGGTCAGATGCCAATCAGTCACATGTCGATCGGTCCCACACTGATCAGTCCCACGCTGATCGGTCGCACCCTGATCGGTGGCATGTCGATCAGTTTCACACTGATCAGTCACCCTCTTATCGGTCACACGTCGATCGGTTGCCCACCGATCAGTCGCACACCAATCAGTCACCCACCGATCACTCGCATGCCCATTAGTGGCACACTGATCGGTCTCACGCTGATCGGTGGCCCGTCGATCGGTTTCTCGCCGATCGGTTGCACCCACCGAGACACCACCCTTATAATCTAGATATTGTCAAAGGAATGGACCCTGAGCGTTTGGGCCATCACATTAGATACTTCTCAATCTATTCTCGCTCTCAAGAATAAAACCAAACCAGAAGAGAAGAGGGGGTGGGGGCGAACGACAACCTCGAAATATACCTCTTAATAATGAACCTCATAGAAATCTAGAAACACATCTCCCTCAAGAAAACATGCAACATTAACGGGGGTCAAGCTGTCCAGTCATGTGGATTAGGGAGTTTCTTCCTCCATGTCAAGATACTATCTGCTTTGGGTGGCACTGACTCACCCGCATGAGTTTAATTGCATCCTCCTTAATGCATCTTGATTAGGGACGGTGTCCTCCCTTCTCCACAATTTGGACATTTCACAGAACTCCCTTGGTTGGGAATAAATCATCTCATAAACTAACATGTTCAACACTACATCACAACATGTATTGAATGAAACATAACAAAACTCAAAACAGCTCTAGGTATTGGACATGCATTTGTGTCTCCTATTCCCAGGTACATTCCATGATCCCGCCATGCCTACACAACACACGAACTTGAGGAATAGTCTATCCATAGATCACCTTCTCCTTACAATACTCGATTCTCACTGGTCTTTCCACAAAATTCACATCGTCTTTGATATTCAACTTCCCCCAGTCGAGGACGTGTGAAACATCATGTAGGTATCATCAGAGTTGGGACACATGGAAGACATCATGTATTCTCAGCAATGGTGGTGGTATCACCAGCTAATTAGGCACTTCTATGACCCTCTGCATCACTTCGAAGGGTCTGATGAACCTTGGAGAAATATTACTCCCCCTATCAAACCTCTGTTTTCCATGCCGAGGGGAGACCTTCAAGAATACATGGTCCCCAAACTCAAACTCCAAGGGTATCCTCCTATTATCCGCATATGACTTCTTCCGGTCTGGACCTTCCTTCATCCTCTATTGTATAAGATGAACCTTATTTTCCGTGCTCTACACCACTTTCGGGCCAAGAACATTTGTTTCCCCTACCTCGGTCCATCCCAAGGTTGAATGACATGGCCATACATACAAGGCTTTTAACGTAGCCATTCCAATGGTAATGTGATAACTATTGTTATTGGAAAACACTACCAGAGGCATGTGTCGCACCCACAATCCCCCAAAATTCTGAATACATGCTCGTAGCATATCCTCCAATGTCTAGATGGTGCGCTCTTTCTATCCATCTGTCTGGGGATGGAAAACAGTGCATAGATGTAGATGGGTGCCAAAAGCATGTTTAAATACCCTCCATACTCGTGAGGTAAACTGTGAATCCCTATCTGAGACTATGGGCCATCAAACTCCATGTAATCGCACCACCTCATCCACGTACCTCCGTGCTAAGGCATCCAATGAACTCGACTCTTTGATCGCAATAAAGTGAGCCTATTTTGTCAACCGGTCCACCAGTACCCAGAAAGTATCGCATCACCCTCGAACCTTGGGTATCCCTGTGACAAAATCCATTGAGATGTCATCCCACTTCCACTCGGGGACATCTAAAGGTTGTAACACACCACGATGAACATGGTGCTCAGCCTTTACCTGCTGACATACTACGAACTTGGCCATGAACTCTACCACAACCTGCTTTACCCCGGGCCACTAGAACTGACCCTTCAAGCCCCGATACATCTTGGAAACTTTCGGGTGCACTTCTAGGGGTGAGATGTGGAATTCACTAATAACCCACTCATGAATCGCCTATGGAAAAAATGAATTTATTCGGAAAAGCATCTGATTTTGACTATACTTTGTCCACCCTTCCATAGAATCGCCTTGGTTACCCCGGTTACGCCTCAATTCAATCTCTATGTCTCCCCACTGAGACTTCTACTCCTGCCGTAGTAGAGAAGACTGCACTGTCATCTGATACAGGCAACCTCTACCATCATCCATCCCCACATCTAGGTGCATGGAAACTAACTCCTCCATCGCCTTCCAAGCATCTTCTGACTCTCGAACCACATCCTTCTGCGACTTCCTGCTCAAGGCATTAGCCACCACATTTCCCCTTCCTGAGGTGTGGGGAATATCGAAGTCATAGTCCTGAAAGAACTCGATACACATTCACTACCGTGTGTTCAGTTCATGCCAAGAGAAGATATAATACAATATTTTTTTATTGGTGAAGACAAAAAAGCACTCCCTGACGAGGTAATGCCGCTAAAACATTAGTGCGAACACGACAGCCGCAAGCTCCAAATCATGGGTGGCATAGTTACGCTCATGTGGATGTAACTGTCTAGACCCATAAGAGATCACCCGTTATCGTTGCATCATTACACACCTAAGGCCTTTTACTGAAGCATCACAGAACACCTCATACACTTCCCTTTCTTCTAGAAACCTCAGCACTTTGGCACTCACCAACTTCTTCTTTTTGATAGATGAAGGCTTCTTCGCACTACCCATTCCACATGAAAGCATAGTCTTTCTTGGTCAAACATGTCAAAGGTGCTTCAACTTGGTAGAAGTAATTCACAAACCTCCAACAGTAAGTTGCGAAACCAAGAAAAATACAGACTTTTGTCATGATCTTGGGTGCTGCCCTTGAAAAAACCACCTTAACCTTCGACGGGTCCACTATCATCCCCTACATAGACACTACGTGGCCAAGGAAATGCATTTCTCACATCCAAAATCGGAACGTGGACAATTCCCCTGAGATATGGTGCTATTTGATGACCTCTATAACCATTCTCAGGTGCTATGCTTGATCCTCCTATGATTTTGAGTAGATCAGGATGTCTTCAATAAACACGACTACAATACAATCCAAGTATTCCTAGAATACAGAGTTTAGGAGTCCCATGAACATAGATGGTGTATTTGAAATGCTGAATGACATGACCACAAACTCCAAGTGCATGTATCTGCACCTAAAGGCAGTATTGGAGATATCTCCCTTTTTCACCCTCACATGGTGATATCCAAACCACAGGTCGATCTTCGAGAACCAACCTGCTCCCCTCAGCTAATCAAAGAGATCGTCTATCCTTGGAAGAGGGTAGAGATTGTTGACCATCACCAAATTCATCCTCCTATAATCTATGCATAGTCTTAGACCGCCGTCCTCCTTCGCAAAAAATACAGAATCACCCCATGGTGACACACTTTGTTGAACAAAAACATTCTTCATTAGATCGTCAATCTGGATCCGCAACTCCAACAACTCAGAAGGTGACATCTGTTAGGGAGCCATTGAAATCGAACGGGAAACAGGTTGTAAGTATATCCCAATCTCAACATCATATTCAGGGTGTAGAGTCGCCACCTCTTCAAGGAAGATGTCCATGCACTCACGGATGATCCCTGGGACTTCCACCATCTCTACATCCACCGACTCCAATGCTAGTTCAACTAACAGGGAAAGGAGGGGCTCCTCTCACCTACTGCTTTTCTGGAAACCCCGCTCGTCGATGAATGTTACATGTTGACCACCCAAATTATAAAACATGACCCTTCCTCAGAAGCAGTCAATGAAGAAACATAGAGAGAACAACTAGTCAATTCCTAGGATGACATCGTATAGATGTATATGCAATAGTAGAAGATCCCTGATAGACTAATGTTTCCATATCATCAGTCTACACCCTCGGCAAACATAAGAAAAGTTGGTCTGACCTCTGACTGGTGTGCTCAGCCCCAGGGGCACTGAAAGTATCTTGACGTCTAAACCTAGGGAACGTGCTAGACTGGGTGTAACAAAAGATTGTTAAGCTCCTATATCAATCAAAGCATTGGCAGGGGTACTAAAAAAACTATTCATACCTCGAACGACTTCTGGTCCTGCTAGAACTACTGCCTCCGCAGCATGAAACTGCCAATGCCCAGCTCCTCTGCCTCTCGGATATCGGCGACCTCCCTAACCACACCTTGGTCTAGGTCCATGAAGAGCGCCCTGAGGTCGGCCTCCTATCGCCATGTTTGGTTTCAGAGGGGCGGGAGCCTTCTGTCCCTGCTACTGCTGTTGAACGGGCCTAGCTGGAAACTACTATGGCTGAGGTGGGTGCTGAACCTTCCCACCCCCATTGTACTGTATTCCATCCGCGCACTGACTCTGATGGTGTCCATGGCTCCCACAGATGAAGCACCTTGGTCCTTGGCCCAATAGAAATGGAAGAGGACCGGGGGATCAGAACTGGAACTGCTGAGGCCTGCTTCATACTGGTTGAAACCTAGAGGGTCCTGATACTAGAGTCCTGCTGCTAACGGCCTTCCCCTTTGACGTGCCAAACATGATCCCCTCTTTCAATACACCTCCAAGTGTGTGAACCTTTCACACTACTTTAGCTTTCTTCTGGACATCTATGTAGGTCGTTAATGTGAAGGGAGTAACATCATACTGAAGAGAAGGTCCAAGAGCCTCCTCCAAACGTCTCGCCCAAGGCTCCTCATCCAGAAAGGGGTCTGAAGCAAAGCGGAGGTGATCCTTATACTTGATCCCCAATTCTCTCACAGACATTATCCCTTGCTAGAGGGAGAGTATCCACTTCCACTTATTAGCCTTCTTTGTGGAAGAGAGGAATTCCGCCCGGAAATCCTTCTCAAAGTCAGTCCATGCAACCTCAACCTCCTTATTTTCCCCTAGATAAAGAGTCCACCACTGACGCGCTGCTCCCCACATCTGGATGAAGGCCAGAGGAACCCAGTACTATGTCATAGCCCGAATCAAGCCAAAACATATCACTAGCTCCATGAGCCAGCTCTCCATCTCCACATATGAGATGCTACCCTTGTACTTCCCGAGGGTCTGCCTCTAAAAGGCACGAAGTGTCCGCTGCCACTGATCGTCCTCCAACCCATGGTCAGCCCTCTGTTGATCATCCAAAACAACCTCCGGGGCCTTGATCGTCCGCACCAATCGTGGTCATCTCCCAGGTGTCGTATCTACAAGGTAAACAAGGAATTCCTAAGCCTTTGCAGTGTAGAACATTTAAGTTTTATTTTAATTTTTATTCATTTTAAATTCCCAAAATAACCATGAAACACAAGAACACAAGTCATTATGATGCATGACCTTCCCTAGGGTCTCTACCCCACAAGCAGTGTAGCCTCACATGGCCTTTTGGTAGGTCCAGAGTCCTTGCATTGGATCACATGGGACCCTAAAATCTCATGTCCTAGCCAGTCATACTTGGACTATTCCACACACCAAGATCACCCAGCATTGTTTCCCTACCATCCCATGAAATCCTCACTATACCTAACTCCAGAATCCATCCTATCACTCAACCTCCCCCTATGATACCATTCTCTCATGACCCGCCTCCACTAAAAAGAGGGAAGCGATAGCAGAATCCTAGACCATTCCTTGTTTAAGTTGAAGGAGAGATATTGTCCACTAAGACCCGCCTTCAATAGGTCCCGGAGGGGAGACTAGTAGCAAGGGTATAGAATCACAGACAATATGGAAGGAATTACCCTTTTATTTTAATAGTATTGGGAGATAATATAGTATATCCCAAACAACACCAAACGATGAAGGTAAAGGTAAATACAATTATAAAGCATTCCCATACGCATGTTCAAAAGTAAAGGATAGAGGTCACAAGAACTCCAAAAAGTAAAGTACCAAGAAAAGGAAAACTACAGTAGAAACTGTCCCAACGTCTGATCTAGTATGGTCTCACACAATCCTTGAAGTCCTCCTGGAATCCTAAAACCAGTTTTATATACATTGGGTGAGCATAAAAGAATACTCAATAGGGAAAACCAAAGACTCTCATGCACAAGTGGGGAGACTTTCTAATGCCCCGTGAAAAAGGAGATAACCAAATCCCCTAGAAAGGAAAACTATCTACCCAAGCATCACAAAGGCACACTTCCAATATAATGAAAGTAAGATAAAATATAGTAATAACACAATGATATTTGGTTACCCCGCGCCACATTCCCACTGGTTATTAAAGACATCCTACGCGTCAAACAAATCCCGCCATTCTCAAAGTAGTACCACTACCAAACCCAACCTGCACACACGTGGTCCACAACCACCATTCCTTCCCATAGACACCTAGTCCAATACCACACATCTGGCCTGAAAAAAACAGGGCCACTACCACCACGTGTAACCATGCGTGCAAACACATGTGCTAGAACAACCACTACCACGCCCGAAGACACCTGTGCCTCATCACGAAGACTCTTGGGAAACAACCTACCCGCACACACCTGGGCTGACCACCACCACTACCCTTCTTGAAGAATCATGGGCTATAATGGACCTCAGGCCATCACAGTCTACCCGAAGAGTCTTGGGCTATTAATAAAAGGGAGCAAAAAACGAGCTAATAACCAGCCACTCAGAAGAGTGTGGGGAAAAACACCCTTTCCCATGAAATGGGGGTGTTGGGCAATAAGTGATCAACTTCGGTGGGCACGAATAAGAAACATAAAATCTACATATATATAAATAGGTAACAAGAACTCTTCCCAATCCTAGGGTCCAAAAACTAAGCACAAACATCCTCATCACTATTCATTCATAAAAGAATAGCATATCACTCACAGCCACGTCACAACTCATTCCCACACTAATTAATCATTTTAACCATTACCATTTTCACGTTCAATTGATCCTATTAGGTGAATTATACACTGCTGGCCAACTAATAGGCCTAACCACATGCCATTGATAGAGAAACATCCAAACATCAATTTAAGCATTCACACCTGATTCTCTTGTAAAGTCACAACAACAAAGGGATCAAGTGAGATTCCTCGAAGTACTATAACCAAAGCAAGCCTCGAGATACAACCCCAAATGGATCTCAAACCACAACCAAATACTGAAAAAAAAAACAGGATCTCGTCCCCATCCATGTCACCTCGTAAGCACCAAGCCGAACAACACACCTACTACCAAAAAAGAGTAGGAATCATCCAGGTTCAAGCACATCATTCATTAGGTTCTTCTTTCTGTTTGTTAACCAGGGTGGTCACACATGGATTCTTGTTTAACTGAACATTCATTTAAACAAAATGTGTTTAGGTGACTAACCAATTTCCATATTACAGTTATTTAGTCATCACCAAAGACAAGGGTTTATTATGATGCAAGGATAGACCACAAAAATCCATGATTTTCAGTGAGCACAAGCCCACAGAGTTCACAACACAAATCAACATAAAAGACTGCAGCATAACATCGATCACACCCCCTTTATTAATTAATGGTTTTTTCATTATCTTCATTAATTTTGGTTTCATCAATTCCCGTAGAAACAATATCATACCACCCATCATGATACACAGTAAAGAGAGATGAAGGTAAAACCATACGTGGTTGATCAAGGATCGAAGTTTTCCACTTGCCAATAATGTAGGGGAATCCAAGGGTGAGAATAAAATCTTCAGTATAGGTGCACCACTTGCTTCATAAAGAGAGAATTAAAATGCACTGGGAAGAAAAAGAGGTTGTCCAAAAGGAAGAAGAAGAAGAAGAAATTCCCGCGCGATATATAGATAAGATCTCGTTGTTATAGGATATAGGGATTTGAATGGATTTAAAGTTGTATTGTTGGTCCCCATGCGGTTGGGTGGTTACACATGATGGGATTAATTGTTATTTAAAAACTCTCCTCAGGAAAAGGTGGTAACAGCTGTGATTTTAAAGGATTTTATACAAGAGGAGGGGCATGATATGCAGACACATAGCTGGGTCTGTTGAGGGTCTCACCACTCTTAGGTATTTAAATATTGATTAAGGGATTAAAACGGCCTTGAACCACTCCGAAAAAGGTTATAAAGTGCCTAAAATTGGTGTTACGGGAGGAACTGCAGATGAAAAACCCGACAAGGCCAGGTGGCCCCAATCGTGCTATACGTTGATAGGTCACACTGATCATGCCCCACACCGATTAGTGAGACATTGATCGGCGACACACCGATCGTCTCACACCATTAGTTGGGGAACTGATCATGTCACACCGCTCAGGTGCACACCGATCGGTCGCATGTCAATCGGACACCCACCGATCAGTCGTCCGTCGATCGGTTGCCCACTGATCGGTCGCACGCTGATCGGTCTCACACCAATCTGTCGCACGCCTATCGGTCGTGCACCAATCGGTCAGATGCTGATCGGTCACACACCGATCGGTCTCATGATGATCGGTCTCCCACCGATCAGCCACATGCTTATAGGTCGCACACCGATCAGTCTCATGCTGATCAGTCGCATTCTGATCGGTCACACCCATAGAGACACCACCCTTAGGATCCATATTTTGGAAAAGTTATGGAGCATGATGGTCTCATCCATCACAGGGCTAATACCAACATTATTAGATAGGGTCCAACTAATTTATTTCTTATGTTTACTAAGGATATCTTGAATCATACTCTCCTGAATGGATTCATGAGAAGAAGAAATGACAGTAGGGTTGGTTGGATTGTCCCCTAAGAAGGCATAATTGATTGTGTCAAGATGTTCCTTTAATTTAAGATTAGGATGGTTCATAATTTCGATTTAATATTTTGACATTGTATCATGATCAATTTTTATTTCGTATAGTTATTTTGATTGGATGGATTCACTACATGTAGAAGGTTCAACTCCATGATTGGCGTGATCAGATTTAGTGAAAAAAGTTATAGTGGTCTCCATGATAGTGGATTCCTGAAAGGGTTCCCTGATTATTGGACCTAATACATCATCATAAGAGAAATTTGAAAGTTATTCAAGACAAGGAGATAAAATTATTTCATGTCAATTAAGGAAATCAACCCTATCCTGACTTAAAAATCCATCAAATATTCCTTGATGATCTCTGGATTAATTATCAATGCTTCCTATCATGTTTACTACACGAATGTCCTAGTCATCCCATATTTTTCAGCTTGACAAATATATTTTCTTGTATATACTCATGTTTCCAATTTTTATTGTAATGTTCCCATTTCGAAGATGGATAATAGAGTTGATTGTTGCAAAGAATGTATGACCAAGTCTGATTGGGTTTTGTTTCTTATTTCGTAAGTATGAATGGTTGACAAGGACCATGAAGTTAGTATGGTAGATGATGTTTTCAAACATTAATAGAACATCCTTCAAAATACCCTTTGGAACCCTAATACTATTATCAGAATGTTGAAGTGCAGATGATGTGGGTTGTAGTTCTTTTAGGCCTAACTGGTAGTACAAAACATTGGGTATGAGATCGACAGCAGCACCTAGGTCACACAAGGCCTTGACAACTTCGCTCCCTCCTTGTTCAACAATATTTTAAGGGAAACACGGTTCTTTCAAATTAGGAGGAATGGTCCCTTGATCGGTGGTACTCACATTAGGATCCAAACAGAAATGATTTTTATGTGAAATTTTTCGTATAAAAGTGCACAAGTTGTTAAGGTAATTTGAGTAGGAGGGTATGATTTAGATTGCATGGAGAAGGGGAATGTTCAATGTGACTTGTGAGACGATTTCCCTCAAATTTTCACTCAATTCAGGCTTGATTTTCCCCCTCATTCATTATGGAAATTGTGCAGGTTGTGGGGTTTATGACAACCCTACTTTTATTACAAACATAAACATGATTTTTACATAAACTATTCACTTGATACAACATGGAAGATTGATAGGTATAATGTCTTTGGGTCTTAGGATCATTATTTATCATCTTAAAACATGAAATACAATAGCTTTATTGAAAAATTTCTTTACATGACCACTACATTCCCTTATACTTAGCATTGCATGGGATAACCTGAGGAAATGAATAAGAAAAGGGTGATCTATAAAGCCCAGTAAGGGAGTACACATGTAATAACATGAGTAGAAAAATACATGTTAGACTGTAGGCATATCAATAGAGAATAAGTGAAACATGAACATAACGGTGTGATAAAGAACGATAATCATAACATTGAAATGCGGAAACAACACTTAACATGGAATTAGCATGAGCCAAGGCACATTGCACATGGAGCATGTGTAAATATTAATGGAACATAAAGCACGAGTAAACCCACATTTCACATGAATTAGCATGAGTAAACACTCATTGCACATGAAATATCATGATACTATACTTTACCTAAGTCATTGGATAGCTATACGAGCACACCATTCTTAAACATTTCATTTCATGCATAAGTGTGCCACATGGATCATAAAACATGGATTCATAAAACATAATAATTTATTCCACAATAAAGTAATGTTTAAATCATACATGAAACATTGTAATCAATAAGTAAATTTTCATAAATGTTAATACCCTTGATGGAGAAATGGGCATGGTATTCACTACACAATGGCATTGGCTTAGAAAATCACTGTGATTTCGGTAGCTTAACGACGTGACATAAGAATTCATAAATACAGTTGATGAGAGAGAAAGTGGTTCCTCATCATATTTACAAGTATTTCGCAGTAATAAGGTCATATAGATACATGTACCAACCAGTTTAATGGAATTTACATTCATGATACAAAAGCATTTCTTGAATGTAAATGAGGAGAGAGAACTTCTTTTCATAATTTCGGCATAGTAACAAGTGTATATGGGAGGCATTTAATGAGAGAGAAAGGGGTCACCCATCATTCAAACATAAAGAGGGTAGTATGTGGCAGGTTAGAATCCATACCCTAGCATTCCTAATTGAAATTAAAAGTGCATAACAATATAAAGAAAATTGGAAAAAATGAAAAAGGAAGGAAAAAAACCCTTACTTGGAAGTGTGCTTCCGAAGGCTTGAGAGAGGATTGAGAGAGGCTTCATGGAAGCATAGGGAACTGTGGGAGGATTCTATAGAGAGTAGAGCAGAGGTTGGATGAACTCCAAAGGCTTTGAGTGAGGAGGAAGTTGGAGCATGGGTGGGTTTATATAAGAAATGTGAGGAAATTCTTTATTATTTAGGTTTGGGACCCCTTATATAAAATTTATCTAAACAAAAAACCATCCATAGGTTTTTGCCCATGTTTTTTGGAAAAGAGAAGAGAAAAGAAATATTTTATAAGGACAAAGGCCGAAATTCTTAAAATAACAGGGTTGCTTAAGTGGAGGTGAGTCACACTCCCATTGAAAACAATTTAAAAAGACAAGGTGTTTAATAAGTCTTGAGGGGTCCATTAATGCTTTTCTAAATAAGTAAAACAAACCCAAAATCACATTATACTAATGTTAAAACATATATTGTCAGAACATATAGCATATAGTATTTTATTACATCAGTATTGGGTCATTATGATGTCATAAATCACGTTATATATTTAAATGGTATTTAATTTTTACCCAAAAATTTGAATGTCTAAGAAAATTATGAAAAATTCACAGTTGGATAATTTCAAAATCCATATTCACAAATAACATTTATTTTATCCAAATAATTATTGAAATATGTAAATTTTCACTTTTAAAATAAAAACTGACATTTATAAAAAATTCATGGGTTTTGACAAAAATGGCTTCCAAACCATAATAAAAATTACAATTGCATTCATAAACTTATATGATCATTTATATTTAATAAAAATTAATTTAATAATAATAATAATTATTTATTAAATTATTATTTAATTCAAAAATCCATTATTTTAATAAAATATATTTCTTAATTAAATAATAACTAAAAAACACTATTTGCACATTAAAAACTATTTGAAATGTATCAATAATGACAAGAAATTATGTTCATTATTATATAGAAAAAATAATGTACATGAACATAGTACTAGTGATTTGTTACATAACCCCTTGAAATAGCCGCATAAGACGTAAGGGTAAGGGGTGTGATGATGACAGACTCTTGGCGGGGCTCAGATAACATCGCCTGAGTGGTAATTTCTATCAACTTCCACTTTTCCTGTAGACAGTCTCGTTTGAGCTTGACATGATAAAGCTCAGCTTGGGATTGGTCAAGAGCGAAGCCCAAATATGCCACCTCTATTCCGAGTTTTTTCAAATGGGCTTTGTATGGAGCAATTCTACTAGATGAGTCCATCGCTTCTTTTTTCTGAGTAAATTGGATTTATTAAAGCCCTATATTTATACTAATCTTGTGATCAATCTTTGATAGCTATAAAAGAAATGGTCACAACCCGTAACATAAAACCAAAGAAGTTGACATTTTATATAATCATTTTACACAAAGAGACATTTAATTAGATCTAGATGTATTTTCCATTAATGAAACTTTGGGTCGTTACAATATTCATCCCTTAAGAAATTTTTCCCTCGAAATTTCCTTTTCCCATACTAAAACAGATGTGGGAAACTCAGCTTCATCATTTTCTTTGATTCCCAAGTCGCTTCTTCAAAATTGTGGTTTCTCAACAACACCTTGACAAGGGGAATTGTCTTATTTCATAGAAATTTTTCTCTATGATCTAATATCTTCACTGGTTGCTTCTCATATGAAAGATCATCTTCCAATTGTACCACCTCATAAGAAAGTACATGTGAAGGGTCCGGTATGTACTTCCTTAAGAGGGATACATGAAAGAAAACATGTACATTGTCCATGGTAGGTGGATGTTCTAGTTGATAGGCCACAACCCCAACATCATCAAGAATCTTGAAGGGGACGATGTACCATTGACTTAACATCCATTTATTTCCAAACCTCATGAACTTCTTCCATGGAGATATGCGTAGAAACACCATGTCTCCCACTTTAAACTCAAGGTATCATCAACGATTATCTGCATAACTCTTATGTCGACTCTAGGATGCCTTGATATGCTGCTGAATGGTTTTCACCTTCTCCACCATTTCCTCGACCATTTATGTTCCAAGCAGCTTACGTTCACTGATCCCATCCCAACTTGCCGATGTTCTGCACCTTTTCCAATACAGGGCTTCATATTGTGCCATTTGGATTCTTGAGTGTAAACTAGTATTATAAGAGTACTCAACCAGAGGAAGAATTTGATCCCATCCTCCTTTATAGTCCATTGAGCACGCTCTCAAAAAGTCATCAAGTGTTTGGATAGTCCGATCGAATTGGCCATCAGTTTAAGGATGATAGGCCGTTCTGAAGTTCAGTTTAGTATCTAGAGCATGTTGAAAGCTCTTCAAAAATGTAGATAAGAATCATGGATCTCAGTCAGACACCATAGATAGTGGTACTTTATGCAGCCTTACCACTTCCTTGATATATATTCGTGCTAGTTGATCCAATTAAAAATCCTCCCGAATAGAAATGAAGTGTATAGTCTTACTAATACGATCCACAAAAACCCAGATTTCATTATTGCCTTTAGATGTCCCTAGAAGTCTGGTGAAAAAGTCCATTGTGATGTTTCCAATACTCTATTTTTTCAACCACTTCATCATCAGACTCTTCTAAACAGTTTCATTCTTGTGAAATATGTTATGTTTTCTTAAATAAATATCTCTAGAATTGTTTCATGCCTTTCACATTGGCTTAATAATTATTTGTGAGAATTTTTCCTTCAACCAAATCATCCTTATGGAAATATTTAGAGTACCTTGCAGCAATATGTCCAACCATTCTACATTGTAAACAAGCTAGTCGATGTTTCCAATTAAACATTCCTTTTCCAATTTGCATATTTAACAAAAGAAATGACATAACCACATCTATATCTTCATATTCCTAAGAATCTTTAATGGTGAGCTTCTCCATGGCCTTGAATGCCACATCCTTAGATTTACCCTCTTCTGTAGCCTTTTTATCATCATTCCCCATTTCATATGAAACTTATATACTATGCAAATTGTCTACTATCAACTCTTTTTGATCATTATCTTTTAGTTCTGAAACATTCAGACTGAACCGAGGTGGATGTTTCTTCAAGATGTGGTTCATGATCTTTATGACTTCAATGAATTCTGAAAGACATCACATTTCTTGAACAACAATTTTAAACCTGTCTAATAATGCATCAACAAACTCATTTGGGTTCATTCTCCAAACGTCATTCTTGTTCCACAGAACTTGTAGCTTTTCCTCTCTGACCTCTATATCCCCTTCATATATATTCCATAACTTTTTCCACATGGAATTTGATGTTTTTCATGACATCACCTCTATATAGATAGCATTGTATAGGCATCCCCTAAATCATTGGTTCCCTTGGTATAAGCATCCAATTATCTTTTCTCAGCCTTCGATAATACAACACCATTAATATTAGTTGTTATAACATGCATTTATTCAGTAAACACATACACTCCCAAATATCATATGTAGTGTGGAATTCAATTCTTCAAGTGCTAAAAATTATTCCAGTCAAATATTGGAATTCCGTTAAGATTGTTGACCTCCTTTTGAGAGTACAACATTGAAATAATCCTTTCCAACTGAAAGGAATTTTTATTGTCCACTAGGCTACATACTCTGAGGGGGGGGGGGGGGGGGGCTGAATTAGTGTAAGAAATATTAAAACAAGTTCCAATTTTATCTTGTTTCGATGATAGAAAAAACTATCTTCTCTCTCTTCATCACTTTTTAGAGTATGGAATAATCATAAAGAATGCAATGGATAAATCAATATTACTTGGTTCACCCCTCTAGGGTACATCCAAGGAGAATACACGAGAAAAATGTAACTGTACAAATTCCACTATAATCTAACATCATTTTAAAAGTTTGAATTGGACTCACGGTCCCTCGATGTTTACAATCATTCAAAATTTGAGAACTCACTACTATATCCATTTAAGATAGATCACTAATTCATTAGAAGATCCAATCATAGTAAATAGACCCGTAGTGATCTTTACTATCACTGATTAATACATCCTTAGTTATAGATAAGTGCCCAATTGAAATATAAATTTCATGCAAACATGAATACCCCATTACCACTGATCACTAGAAAACAACCTTTGGATGTACCTTCATAATGATCTCTTCATCATGAAGCTCCAAATTTTGAAATGTTCAAAGAATCCTTCACAAAGTCCATAATTATTCTCAATGAACACTCCTTCATAGAGATTAGGCCATCCTAGAGATCAATCCTTCACAAAGTAACTTCCTTCTAAATGGTCAATGTGCCAATGCGAAAAACCCCTTTTTCATGGAGCTGGATTAGCCGCCACGAAGATACTAATATTCACGAAGCACACTTCCTCCATGAACCTCCTTTGAGATTCTAGAGCTGGAATTTTTTATTTAATAACTATCTTCTCATCTCAAGGGGTTTATTGAATATTTATAGGCAATTCCAGTAACACAATAACCTTTCGTGCAAATTCTGTTCAACATTATTTCAAATTGAAAATCTCCAAAATTCCCACCAATATTATTTTCATATCTCAAAGCACCACAGAAATTTTTGGATTGTAGAGCTAATCATAATCACAGAGCGTTCCATCAATTTCATTGTTTTGCCACCACAATGCTCCCACACAATTTTCTTCAACTTTGTTTTTCAAAAATTCTGTCTTAATCAACAATCTCACCATCAAAATTCCAAATGTCTTTGGGGAATGAATTTCATGACTCCCATATTCACAAAACTCATTCTTTTTCCATATTTTGAAGAGATATTCAAGGATGTATTCATTCCATAATGATAACCAAACTCTAATTTTTGGACCCCAAAAATTTTGAAAACATTGGAGAATAGCGCCACCTTGTATCTATTATTTTGTACCACCTTCGGATCATTCATTCATTTTTCAGGGTTCTTCGTCAACATGGATTGTCAAAAACACCTCTGGAACATGAAAATTCCCCATGTAAACTTGCATTATGAACAAGTACAACCAGTAAGAAGGATAAAATATTAACTGGAGGGATTGTTTCCTATTTCTTATATATAATGTTAACCCCTGTGAAACATGTAATTCCATACAATACTAAAATAACTAAATGGAATATATATGTAGCCAAAAGGTAACAATGACAGTGACCACAAATCCTAATCAACTCCTACTAAACCCTGAGCTAGTAATATCCATCTCAATCACTATCTTCATATTTCTAAACTAAAAACATTATTTATAAATATGGTAATCATAATATAATACTCATTAAGATAGTCCCTAGATCCTTTAATGAAAAATATAACAAAAATATGTTAAATCACAATGAACAATAGTAAAACATACTCATCCCCTAAATAGGTATACAATTTTTCCAACCCCACTATTGCTAACTCTCAACATGTATTTCAGACAATTGAGCATAAAATAAATTAAAAAAAGATCAATGTTAGCACACTCCTTCTTCCCTGTCAGTTTTCCACTCATCCCAAATAGCGCACATCCTAATTTATCTCTCTCTCTAAATTTAAGGTATGTTGTAGTCACCTACGCATGTCTTCACAATATGAACCTCATGCATCATATCTCTACACCATCCCATATAAAAATGAAAATAGTAACCAAGTATTTTTTAGGATCGTCCATCAAATGTATGATGTATATAAATCATATGGTATTATAAATAAATCCATTATAGCCCATACACAAATAAAGAACCTAAAGCCATCATAGACTATACATTTCATACATATAATAATTCACTAGATACTATATTTGTTAATATATGTGTGTTAAATTAAACTAATCCACCACACCCTTTTATTGACACATATGGTAAAACTAACCATTATATATTCTAGCATAAGTAACAACCAAGAGAGGAGAGTGAGACAAGAGGGGGTAATCATACAACCATCTTCATATGAGGATGTTGGGGAAAATTCCAATTAAATGTACACTACTATACATTTTCCCTGATCGACATGGGTGGGAAACATATGAAATCATATAAAAATATGATATAATATGGATCATAATAACACTATGGGCATAAAATATTCTTCGACTCATTTACAACTATTATCTCTTTGACTCTTGGATTCCATAGATAAGACCAGATATCCTATAATAATAAAATCATATAAAGTGATATTTTAAATTAATTATTTAGATTTGAGAAATTCATCTTACATTAATTAATTTTTTATCCATTAAAAAAACATTTCACATTATTCTATGTTTTATTACATTTCATTACATTACAACACTAGAGTAATGTCTATTACCTATAGGAATAAGATCAAATCAATGACATTATTAATCAATATTAATATCATATTGGAAAATTAATTTCATCATCAACCAACCATATTGGATAAACATTTATTTTGTCATTATTGGAATCATTACATATCGAGGTACTCTATTAAAACCATCCTAAAATACTACTAATAAAAAAATTAAACCAAGAACACCCAACAACATCATGAAGTGGGGAATGTAATGAATTAATACATGTAACCCAGCTAGTTTCCATTAAAAAGATTCAAGTGAGTATATAAATTCTCAGTATTTCATTTATAGGTAAGAAATATTTTACCCAACACATAACCTCTTATGAAATCACAGATATCCACATGAATATACTTATGGGTCCCTCCATCAATTGTTTTCTATGATGCCACATCATCTAGGCATCCTTACATATATATCATAATAATCATCCTTAGATCATCCTTCTAAGACTCATATCACATCAGAGCCTCACAAACCCCTTTTAAAAAATCAATCCAAGTCTCCATTAAATCCAAACGATTTCCCGTGGATCGAATAGGAAGTGTATCACAAATTTGTAGTTATAAAATATACATAAAAGACATTAAACATTTCCCTGAAAACAAGGAATTGATCATTCTCCTAAAAACAATCCCTCATTGCATCCAAAAAAGAACTCAACCTTATCATGAAAATTGGTAACTCATTCCCCAACAAACATATTTATCAGATAACTATTTCTTATTTAATATTGTACTAAAAGATTTATTTAATATCATGTTCTAACTTTGTGAAAAATAATTCATCATGATATACAATCTGTCAAAGGTAAATAATTATCTTACCATTTATTTTGGTTTCAAAAAACATAGAGAGGTAACAATATAGAATAATATTTCTGTTATTAATTATGAAAAATAATTATCATGATTTTGGTTCATTTACCAATTTTTCAATTTCATTAATCACAAGGAAGATCAATTTCAATTAAACATGAACATTGCATCAACATAGTTATCATCCAATTATATTACCACTACATTAAAAACATGAATCATATATAATTATTCATAATTGAAATAATTATCAATTAATTTTCACTTTAAGTTCATTACCAATTTCAATCATGAAGAATGTGACGATAAACAAGGAATAGATATCCAACATTCTTAACAATCATGAGGTAAACACTATCATAGTAAAAAAGTAACAACATCACCAACATGTGGTCTAAACCAATTTGTTTAATTCATTTCAATAAGTATTAATTAAATAAAATTTCTATCCAATGGTATACACCCTTCCAATGTTACAATTTCATGTAAATAAATCAGAAGAAAAAAATACCCAACCAAACAATACCACAACAATCATCACATAAGAATGAACCATGTTATGGATACCAAACCAACAATCCATTAAGAACTACATCCATTTGATGAAACCAAAATATAATTGTACAAACCAGAGTAATGTGAATCACCATTAGATACACTGGATATCAAACACAATATAGTTTTTAGAATAAATAAGAGTAAATGATATCACACTAGAATAAAGGACTAGAATATGAATGGAAAAAAGAAAATTTTATCACTATAGATAACCAATTATCAATGATGGAAGCCTTTGGATAAATTATCATAGATGGAATCCCCAAAACTACTAGAAGGGATCCCCTTGTAACCTATAATCGAGTTTAGCCATAGAGTTTGGGAAACTCTAGTGGTTGGAATTTTTTTTTGAGAAAACTGCATAGGTTATTTACACAACACATAACCTATTTTTTGGATTGTGTACATGTAATGGGTTATAAATCGCTAAAAATAACTATTTTATTATTATTTAAACACTAAATTACTTACATCATGAACAATCACTGCATAAGACATGAACCACACATATATGATGTGCATGTTTTACATGATGTGAAATATCCCTACTTCAATCATTTCAGAATCCTACAAACTCAGACATATTCCAAGAGTCTTCCATGTTCTATTAGTCCTAAGAACTCGTAAAGGGTTGGACCACATTGCTCCAGGTACTTACAAAATTAGTGGTAAGTGAAAATATATATATTAAGGATGAAAATAATGTATAAATAATGATGGTTAGTGGAATTGAACATTGATCATGAGAATGTGATTGATCATTTTAATGTTAATGGACACAAAACTACAAGTGAATGATGTGTTAAAAAGAACATTTATACCATATAAAAAAGTGTAATAGAGCAATATTTTTGTTTTAGCGTCATTTTACTATAATTGAAGAATTATTTTACAATTTATACTAAAAACATAAGGAAATATACTTACTTTAAAATTATATTTTTATCCGTAAAATAATTTAAACCACTATATGTTCCTTTTATCCTAATGATGAGTATTCTTGGTGACATTTTTCCATTCCTGAAGCACAAAAATCAACTTCTAACCTATAGAATAATCGAAAAAATATAAAAATAATTTCCTTGTAGATTTAAATAATAAATGAAACCAAAATGATTAAAATAATTAAAGATAATATCTAAAAATACAAATTGTTATGTGATGAGTTAATAAATTTGCAATGTGATGACCAGTGAGCCACTAAAATAGCGCCCTACACTACTTCACCACATGGCTTCCAACATGATCCCACTATATTCTAGCTACTACCAAATACTCGTGAGGGACTAATAGTGGTGAAGTAAGGAGGAAATACCTTTTATGTCATATATAAATATAGTAGAAGAAGTAAAACATATAGGCAGTGTGAGATAATAATAGTCTCTTGATGATAATAAATTGATAATTCAGACCATGCCAAAACAATCAAACCATGAATATTTATTTAAATTCATTAATACAGTGAATTAATCATATATAAGAAAATACATACCTCATCCAATGGCACAAAGGCCTTCATTTTTTATTGATTTTGATAATACACCTTTCAAGGGGTGAGGTGAAACCCTTACAATGATCGTAGGAGTATGTATTACATGGACCATAGGACTTAGAGGAATTCATTTCCCATAGGCTTCAAACATTACATAAAACCCAGACTAACCAGTTGGAACAACTCCTCCCCAACATCTTCATCTTGAAATCATCTTTACACATTCAATGGTTGTTCGACTAGGCTTTCCCATGAATGGAAAAGCTTGTCCCGATGGCAAGTGCCATACCATCTCATTATTGAAGTATTGTTAGCTTCTTCTATAGTGAAAGAACCTTGGTCTCCCTCATTCAAATTCTTGTTCTTTGTTGGTTGTCTGGTTTTCATCTACACATAAAGTGGCCCAAAGGCCTTGAGGTAGCCTGAAGGCCTTACTGACCCGTAGGCCTGGGTGGCCCGAAGGCCTTAAATGACTTGGAGACTAAATCAGTGGCCCAAAGGCCCAAACAGAGGAATATTCCCAGCTGTTACAGTTCTAAACAGTGCATGCTACATCACTGCTACAGTCCTACTATAGTACCATGGAAATTAGCATCCTCATGTATTTAATCTCGGGTCTCGGGGATGCACTTTAGGAGTCCTCACCAATTGGGTTGAGGCTCATGTGCTATGAGGAAATACATACAATTTCATATTATAATAGTTTAATAAGTAAATAAAATATCCAAATCTAATATATATACTTATCTCATGATAACCACCAACACTGGGCAACGTCATAGTCAAAAAACTGTAACAGAAAAAAAACCAGTCTATGATATTTTCCTCCAACCAGGTTTTATGTCCAAGTACAAAATAGTTATCAGAAAAAGGTGTTATCAAAACATATTTGGCCTCTATAACTGCTTTATAATCTATATCAAGTTAGATTGTATAAAATTATGTTGTATTTAGGTATACTGATGAGATGTGTAATGAATAAAAATATACCATTTGCTAGCTCATGTTTCCCATTGAACACCTAAAATACTAAAACTACTTCTAACAAAGAATAAACATATATTTAAAAGTCAACACACACACACACACAATGGAGGACCACAGGATTATGGCCCAGGTGTACACAAATGTATATTATGCAAGTCTCAGAATTTAAATAAGGGACATCACAACCAAAAATCTCTATGAATGATAAGGGATGTCATAAAATAGTATTTTCATTTAAATAATGATGTATATAAAGTCCAATAGTCTCATAGGATGGATAAGGGATCTCATTCCCAATAGATACATATAAATAATGTGGAAAATCATTCCCTATAATCCCATATGAATGAAAATGAATGTAATGTGCTATAGTTTCATATAAATAATGAGAGATTTAAGGACAAAAAATAACATATTAAGAACAAGGGAGGCTATCCCCATTTGTATCATATAAACAATATGGTAAACCATGCCCAAAAGCCTCATATGAATAATAAGGAACATCATTTCCCTATATAAAAAAATTATTTTCAAACATCATGTAACATCCCTAAATGATAAAGGGTTAAATGACTAAATGATATGACTCATGTCAACAAGTTTCACCTTCCTTTTCGGGAGCCTGTCTGATTAGAACTCCACACTTAGGCATGGTTGGCCTGGAGTAGTGATCAGGATGGGTGACCTCATGGGAAGTTTCCCAGGGCTTGTGTGAGTGAGGATATAGAACACTGGAAAGGACATGTGTTGGCATGTGAGGAATATCACTGGTCAGATGACCCATTCAGGCATGTGGGTGGACCCTAGGGTGGGCCCCACATGTCTGCGGGGAAAGTGGTGGTACCTAGTGGGCTAGGACCTGACGACCATGTTAAAGGAGGGATGTCTGTACTGTCACTGGGCCCCGGTTGTCACATTTGGTATCAGAGGAGGAACCCAGCCTTAAGTGCGGTGCACTGCCCGGGTTGAGATGTATGGCCCATAACGAGGGCGTTGTTCCCTAAAGGGGTAGTGATTGTAACACCCCAAAAATGATAAAGGGTTACATGACTAAATGATATGACTCATGTCAACAAGGTGCACCTTCCTTTTTGGGAGCCCGCCTGATTAGAACTCCATAATTAAGCATGCTTGGCCTGGAATAGTGATCATAATGGGTGACCTCCTGGGAAGTTTCCCAGGGTGTGTGCGAGTGAGGACAAAGCACACTGGAAAGGACATGTGTTGGCCTGTGGGGGATATCATTAGTCAGATGACCCGTTCATGCATGTGGGTGGACCCTAGGGTGGGAACCATGTGTCTGCGTGGCAACTGGTGGTACCTGGTGGGCCAGGACCCGAAGACCATGTTAAGGAAGGGTGGTTGTGCTGTCACTAGGACCCGGTTGTCACATTTGGTATCAGAGGAGGAACCCAGCCTTAAGTGTGTGATGCACTACTTGGCTTGAGATGTAGGGCCCACAACGAGGGGGTTGTGCTCTAAAGGAGGGGTGATTGTAACATCCTAAAATGATAAAGGGTTAAATGAATAAGTGATATGACTCTTGTCAACAAGATGCACCTTCCTTTTCGGGAGCTTGTCTGATTAGAAATCCATAGTTAAGCGTGCTTGGCCTGGAGTAGTGATCAGGATTGGTGACCTCATGGGAAATTTCACAGGCTGTGTGTCAGTGAGAATAAATCACACTAGAAAAGACATGTGTTGGCATGTGGGGACTATCATTAGTCATAAGACTCTTTCAAGCATGTGGGTGGACCCTGGGGTGGGCCCCACGTGTCTGTGGGGGAATTGGTGGTACCTGGGGGGCTAGGACCTGATGGCCATGTTATAGGTGGGGTGTCTATGCTGTCACTACGGCCCAGTTGTCACAATAATGTCAAACATATAACATTTAGGGAGCAAGAAGCATCATGTACAACACTTGGCATTACCATGAAATAACAACCAATAATTCCTAATATGAATAATAATAAATTATTTCAAATAATGTATAAACATAATCAAAATGATGGTTTTTCAACCATTCTCCAATTAATATGAAGGCATGATCCATGAATAAATTCCATTGATCAAAATATGATTCATCCTTATTGTTTCATTTTTCAATTCATTTTAATGTAGTATAAATGGTCATGTTTAAATACATGCCTTAATACAATTCAATAGATTCACATAGGCAGGTCTTTCATTATATACAAGAAGGATCTTAGACCAAGGGTGGGTAAATTATCATTCCCAACATCCTTATCCAAGAAATTCATTCCATTGCAATTTCCATTCCATTTAAATAAATTTTATAGTAAAACATTATATATAACAATTTCAATATATCCAAGTGGAATTCTATTCCATATATATATATTCATTTAGTTTATTTAAATAATCCCCTCTTTAAAAGAATAGGAAAACACACAAACTAGTGTTTTTTGTAATTACATCCTATAATCATTTGGTCATATAAGGTGACACAGCAAATGCGGTGGATCACATTGAGGTCCAATCCTCTAATAATGTCAATGGGGCTCACAATGGATCTAGGTCATAGTATATAAATGTAAATTTAAGAATTTAATATGTTATATGTGATGTATGAAAGATACGACATGCAACACAACATCATTATATTGTATACATGAGTTAACTTTAAGGAAAATACCTATACCATCATGCTTATACAAAAGAGTATATACTCATCCATTATTAGACTATTATTCAAATCAAAATGGGAAGAAATGGAAGAATAAAAAACAAACTAAAATAAGGAAAATGAGATCACATAAAAACGATGTCAACTTTGAAAATACAATAAAATCTATTAATCAATTTAAATTATTGTCATTTAAGGTGATCAAACAGGGTTGATGAAATTTTATTACAATTTCAAATGAAGGAGATATCATGATTCCTAGAGTTGGTTCCATTGTAGAGATCTAATATGATGACTGATTTGTAATTTTTAGAATGTTAAAGGGAGAATAAAATTTAAAATCACAAGAGTAAATTTGGTAATTTATCAATTTTTAAATGGGTGTGTTGTTCAGTTAATAGTTTCAAAGACTATAGACCAACTATATGTGTTATCTACCTAAGAGGGCAGACCCTTAGCATAACTGGTGCAAGGTTAGATAAACCATTGGTAGCTTATTTGGTCCACATCTATAATTAAGAACAAAAATCAATTATTTTCTATATCCTTTTTCTTCATTGATTGATTTCCCATTGATCCTCCCCAACGGGTATCCTGGTTTGCTAGGATATAAAGCATGGTCTGTACTAACCATATCCCTAGAAAAAACAAACCTCGTGGTTGATTTGTATGAATAGAACTAATTGCGTTCCAACTATTCACCTAACGATTTATCTCCCTAAATCATCCATTCAAATCCCAATCCCCAAAAAACTCAAATGGGACACTAAGCACATCTCAGGGATTTAAGAAAATATAAAAACAAAGTAATTAAACATTTTATAACTCATGAAATCATATTTCAATTATTTGTATATGAATATGTATGTCCACCAAATGCAAGATTAAAAATCATTTTGAAAATTTTATCTGTTTCAAGACATAAGATGTTACAACCACCCCAATATAGTTCATCTCATCCCATAAAATAATTTAGGTGTAAAATAACATTAAATGACATGCTCGGGCTATGAATTCTTTCTCAAATATCCACATTGCATTTCCAAACTCGCGAAAATCCTTAGAGATTTGGTCAAAGCATGTGATTCTTAAGTCTACAAAAAATGATATAACACTTGATAAAAAAACCATAATAATATTTTAACTAATCCTATCTAATGTGATATATTATTACATAATCATAACATTTACTAAAAATCTTATGTCTCTCCCCACCACATGCCCTATCTCCCAAATGATTATTTTGAACCATGTTACCTCCACATGTAGAATTTCCTATTACATAATACCCTTAGTGTAATAATCATATTCCACACATGTTTATCATATTAATCCAGATTACACTAACCAAGATAATTGATTTGGTGTAAATGATCTAACTCCAATCAAACAAGTTCTAACTCATCATAGAAAAATTTCTGTGAAATGTTCCCTCCAACCATTTGAATGCACCCATCTCATCCCATTGGTGTGCATGATGTATTTCCTCACATTCCATACTGAATTATTACTATAAAATCAACTCAAACAACCTCCGTAGTGACTATTTTCTAAAATTTCATTCTCTGATTGATGATGCATCACAAAGACTACACACCCAAAGACATTATTTGATGGCGTATCAAGATTACTCATAGAAAAATCACTGAATCATGTACCTGATTTATTATTATGTCTCCTAGTCGATCAATAATCTATTCAAAAAGTAAATTGAGCTATAAAATATGGAATGAAATATTTTGAAACCGGCATCCTCGGATCATCATAAGCTACTCAGGGCTTAATTCCCAAACTCAAAATTCCACAATCCTATATTCTAACCATTTCCTATAATTTTCTGAAAAATATAGATATATATTATTTTATTTATGCAATAAAATAAAAATACTAAAATTACCATAAAAATGGTATTAAAATCTGATGAACCTTCCCAGATGAGGGAGTTACAATAGAGACTAACATCCCACTACCCACCTCTATAGTACCCTCATATTTTCAATAAACAAATTAATTTTTGATTACCACAACCCATTCACCTAATATAATGAATTGTACAGAGTAAATCAAAGTCATCCTCATGAACTAAAACAAGTTTCATCAACTACACCATCCAATTTATTTATAACTATTCCAAAAGAGTTTGTTCACTTTCAAAAAATAAAGAGGATCACTATCCTTAGAACGGAAATGGTTTGCTTGGAACCATATAGGTTACCTTTAAATATCTCCTCAAGACTTACTCCTAAGATTCATTCTGTTAGACCAAAAAAATATATTTAAGATAGCTTGTAGTATGGTTTTAAATCAACCAATTTAATTTGGAAAAGGCCAATATATGGGGAAGTTGTCACCTATGAAGAAAAACTACTCCAGTATTCCTTCAATAGGTTTGTATAGATCTCTCCAATCTAGGATCACTTAAAAACATGATAAAATTTAAATTTAAAAATTCCAGATAACACATATCCCCAATATATGTGCCCAGGTCCAACCAATGTTCAACCAACTCAAAAACCATGATTTAATTTCAAATTAGCCATCATCGCTGGGGAACATCCCATAAATTTTTCCAAGTCTCCATGTCACTATTACATTATTCCTCATATTGAAGGCTTAAATTCTTGTCTCATACCCAGTTTCTCACTAATGTTTCATATACACCATTTACCATGATTATATAGCATTGAATAAAAATCCAATACATAGTGGGTTCACATCTTATACATCTCAATTAAAGACTTTACTCTTACTCTCACAATTCATAGATCTACAAGGACACATTGAAAAAACTACTTGGTATTTTAGTTTCATAGGGTAGGATCTTCCAATATTACTCCTATTCAAAATTGGGTACCACAAATGTTCATTGGTTTGACAAATTTATTTCCTTATAAATGGGGAGGATTAAAAAACATAAGTGTAGAACATATATAAATAGTTCAATTAGGATAGGTACCCAAATTGTTTTATCAATCAATGTACAATTTGATATCTTCCAGCCTATGAAATATCATGAAAATTGAAGGCATCATTGTTCCAAGCATCAGCCAACTAGGACCTGATTCTCTTTGCTCATCCCCAAATAGGGTATGTACATGTTAGGTTAGAATATCAATATAATAAGATAAGGTGTTGACTCTCAATAGGTATTTTTATATGGTAATACTCCATTGAGGTTAAATTCACCATACAATAACCACATCCCACGGATGTTATTTCATCTACTAAGAGTCTTACTGGACTTAATGATAAAAGAATGTCACCTAAAATTCCTAAGAACTCAGATAAAAATTCTATTTGCATCATATTAACAAGGGACCCACTATAACCTATATAGACACTAATATTAACATACGAAGTCAACTATTAATATATGGTAACACATAAATGGTATCTACGACATGACACTTATTACATAGACCTAAAATATATAAAAATTTTGTTCAAACCTATGAAAAATATCTATATTTTCATTCATAACATATTTCAAGGAAATAGCTAATGTTAACCCTATGTGAGGGTTCAAGAATAAAATACAACTAAAGGTTTTACTTATTCAATGTTCTTTAAATTATGGGTATTAAAACATTAAATAGGATAAATAATTTAATTTAAAAATTACTGGATTTAAATGTAAAGGTATTACAACTATATATAGAAAAATTGTCTTTTATGTTTTAATTTTAATTTTAATTAATCTAACCCACATAATATTAGATATCAGAATAATACAACATTTATTTATCAATTAATGTAGAGTGGGTCAGTAAGATGCCACCATACATTCATATGTAACACTATATATGTGGCTACTGAAACATTAAATAATCATCCATATATATCATAAGAATACCACTATGGGGTTAAATACCATGGAATAGAAAGCCAAAGATGGACTATGAATTTCCCAACACACAATCCTTGGTTTCTTTATGTGGGGATATATTCAAAATTTTTGTCGTTAGAACTATATAAATTACAATTTGAATTAAATTTTATTGAAATTCCATAATAGTTTAGTTATTTATGATTTCAAAACAACCTTAGGGGGTTCCTCTCAAAATAAAATGATTTTTTGAATCACTTATAAAGTATTTTTCAAGCAAGTAATGAACCTATTATACAGGTCACCATTACTGTGTTTTGAAGGTACAAAGCCATTATATGTTTCAATTGGTACACTATTTAACATAAGTCCAATAGTAATAACATATATAAATTAAAAACTAACTGATATAATAAAAATATAATGTTTATATTAATTTTAATTCACTTAATAATTTAATTTGTATCATTTTATTTCAAGATCATTGGAAGCTCTGAATGAACTACACCATAAATATATGTGGGAAAACACCATTTAGATCGATGTTGAAACTTCATTTATCCATCCATACATCACGTCTATGACAAGGAAATATATCACATCAGTTTTTAATAAAGATATATGGGGAATAAAATCCTCTATGCAAGTTATAAGATTAAGGAATCTAAAAAATAAGTCAATCATGAATTGATAAGATGCATGGGACATAATTCACACAAAAATGGAACTCATATAAGCATGATAATGAAGAGTGAATACTATATCCCAATAATGATGCATAAACACCCCTTGTCATTTGATATGCCTATCTAAGAGATAATATAACCTAAAAAGTGATTCTTACCCATACAGTAGGGGATATTTTTAATATTAGAATATAACTAATGATCTATTACTGTATTTAAAA